>JAPNXP010000006.1:0-1394055 GCA_028753945.1 Hexactinellida sp. DTS-2022
TTCCAAATGGACTTTTATAGCATTCTTAAAATCTATCTTTGGTTGGTTAAAAATTGGCTGGGAACGAAGGGAGTGATAGAATTCTTCTTCTTAATTGTGTTTGATGGGGTATAGTGAAAGGACTGGCTATCTTTATGTGATGTTTGGGATGTCTGGTGAAAAGTAAATCTCTTTTTAAAGTGACCTGGATTGTTTATTGTCAAACAGTCACCTTCCAAATGGACTTTTATAGCATTCTTAAAATCTATCTTTGGTTGGTTAAAAATTGGCTGGGAACGAAGGGAGTGATAGAATTCTTCTTCTTAATTGTGTTTGATGGGGTATAGTGAAAGGACTGGCTATCTTTATGTGATGTTTGGGATGTCTGGTGAAAAGTAAATCTCTTTTTAAAGTGACCTGGATTGTTTATTGTCAAACAGTCACCTTCCAAATGGACTTTTATAGCATTCTTAAAATCTATCTTTGGTTGGTTAAAAATTGGCTGGGAACGAAGGGAGTGATAGAATTCTTCTTCTTAATTGTGTTTGATGGGGTATAGTGAAAGGACTGGCTATCTTTATGTGATGTTTGGGATGTCTGGTGAAAAGTAAATCTCTTTTTAAAGTGACCTGGATTGTTTATTGTCAAACAGTCACCTTCCAAATGGACTTTTATAGCATTCTTAAAATCTATCTTTGGTTGGTTAAAAATTGGCTGGGAACGAAGGGAGTGATAGAATTCTTCTTCTTAATTGTGTTTGATGGGGTATAGTGAAAGGACTGGCTATCTTTATGTGATGTTTGGGATGTCTGGTGAAAAGTAAATCTCTTTTTAAAGTGACCTGGATTGTTTATTGTCAAACAGTCACCTTCCAAATGGACTTTTATAGCATTCTTAAAATCTATCTTTGGTTGGTTAAAAATTGGCTGGGAACGAAGGGAGTGATAGAATTCTTCTTCTTAATTGTGTTTGATGGGGTATAGTGAAAGGACTGGCTATCTTTATGTGATGTTTGGGATGTCTGGTGAAAAGTAAATCTCTTTTTAAAGTGACCTGGATTGTTTATTGTCAAACAGTCACCTTCCAAATGGACTTTTATAGCATTCTTAAAATCTATCTTTGGTTGGTTAAAATTGGCTGGGAACGAAGGGAGTGATAGAATTCTTCTTCTTAATTGTGTTTGATGGGGTATAGTGAAAGGACTGGCTATCTTTATGTGATGTTTGGGATGTCTGGTGAAAAGTAAATCTCTTTTTAAAGTGACCTGGATTGTTTATTGTCAAACAGTCACCTTCCAAATGGACTTTTATAGCATTCTTAAAATCTATCTTTGGTTGGTTAAAAATTGGCTGGGAACGAAGGGAGTGATAGAATTCTTCTTCTTAATTGTGTTTGATGGGGTATAGTGAAAGGACTGGCTATCTTTATGTGATGTTTGGGATGTCTGGTGAAAAGTAAATCTCTTTTTAAAGTGACCTGGATTGTTTATTGTCAAACAGTCACCTTCCAAATGGACTTTTATAGCATTCTTAAAATCTATCTTTGGTTGGTTAAAAATTGGCTGGGAACGAAGGGAGTGATAGAATTCTTCTTCTTAATTGTGTTTGATGGGGTATAGTGAAAGGACTGGCTATCTTTATGTGATGTTTGGGATGTCTGGTGAAAAGTAAATCTCTTTTTAAAGTGACCTGGATTGTTTATTGTCAAACAGTCACCTTCCAAATGGACTTTTATAGCATTCTTAAAATCTATCTTTGGTTGGTTAAAAATTGGCTGGGAACGAAGGGAGTGATAGAATTCTTCTTCTTAATTGTGTTTGATGGGGTATAGTGAAAGGACTGGCTATCTTTATGTGATGTTTGGGATGTCTGGTGAAAAGTAAATCTCTTTTTAAAGTGACCTGGATTGTTTATTGTCAAACAGTCACCTTCCAAATGGACTTTTATAGCATTCTTAAAATCTATCTTTGGTTGGTTAAAAATTGGCTGGGAACGAAGGGAGTGATAGAATTCTTCTTCTTAATTGTGTTTGATGGGGTATAGTGAAAGGACTGGCTATCTTTATGTGATGTTTGGGATGTCTGGTGAAAAGTAAATCTCTTTTTAAAGTGACCTGGATTGTTTATTGTCAAACAGTCACCTTCCAAATGGACTTTTATAGCATTCTTAAAATCTATCTTTGGTTGGTTAAAAATTGGCTGGGAACGAAGGGAGTGATAGAATTCTTCTTCTTAATTGTGTTTGATGGGGTATAGTGAAAGGACTGGCTATCTTTATGTGATGTTTGGGATGTCTGGTGAAAAGTAAATCTCTTTTTAAAGTGACCTGGATTGTTTATTGTCAAACAGTCACCTTCCAAATGGACTTTTATAGCATTCTTAAAATCTATCTTTGGTTGGTTAAAAATTGGCTGGGAACGAAGGGAGTGATAGAATTCTTCTTCTTAATTGTGTTTGATGGGGTATAGTGAAAGGACTGGCTATCTTTATGTGATGTTTGGGATGTCTGGTGAAAAGTAAATCTCTTTTTAAAGTGACCTGGATTGTTTATTGTCAAACAGTCACCTTCCAAATGGACTTTTATAGCATTCTTAAAATCTATCTTTGGTTGGTTAAAAATTGGCTGGGAACGAAGGGAGTGATAGAATTCTTCTTCTTAATTGTGTTTGATGGGGTATAGTGAAAGGACTGGCTATCTTTATGTGATGTTTGGGATGTCTGGTGAAAAGTAAATCTCTTTTTAAAGTGACCTGGATTGTTTATTGTCAAACAGTCACCTTCCAAATGGACTTTTATAGCATTCTTAAAATCTATCTTTGGTTGGTTAAAAATTGGCTGGGAACGAAGGGAGTGATAGAATTCTTCTTCTTAATTGTGTTTGATGGGGTATAGTGAAAGGACTGGCTATCTTTATGTGATGTTTGGGATGTCTGGTGAAAAGTAAATCTCTTTTTAAAGTGACCTGGATTGTTTATTGTCAAACAGTCACCTTCCAAATGGACTTTTATAGCATTCTTAAAATCTATCTTTGGTTGGTTAAAAATTGGCTGGGAACGAAGGGAGTGATAGAATTCTTCTTCTTAATTGTGTTTGATGGGGTATAGTGAAAGGACTGGCTATCTTTATGTGATGTTTGGGATGTCTGGTGAAAAGTAAATCTCTTTTTAAAGTGACCTGGATTGTTTATTGTCAAACAGTCACCTTCCAAATGGACTTTTATAGCATTCTTAAAATCTATCTTTGGTTGGTTAAAAATTGGCTGGGAACGAAGGGAGTGATAGAATTCTTCTTCTTAATTGTGTTTGATGGGGTATAGTGAAAGGACTGGCTATCTTTATGTGATGTTTGGGATGTCTGGTGAAAAGTAAATCTCTTTTTAAAGTGACCTGGATTGTTTATTGTCAAACAGTCACCTTCCAAATGGACTTTTATAGCATTCTTAAAATCTATCTTTGGTTGGTTAAAAATTGGCTGGGAACGAAGGGAGTGATAGAATTCTTCTTCTTAATTGTGTTTGATGGGGTATAGTGAAAGGACTGGCTATCTTTATGTGATGTTTGGGATGTCTGGTGAAAAGTAAATCTCTTTTTAAAGTGACCTGGATTGTTTATTGTCAAACAGTCACCTTCCAAATGGACTTTTATAGCATTCTTAAAATCTATCTTTGGTTGGTTAAAAATTGGCTGGGAACGAAGGGAGTGATAGAATTCTTCTTCTTAATTGTGTTTGATGGGGTATAGTGAAAGGACTGGCTATCTTTATGTGATGTTTGGGATGTCTGGTGAAAAGTAAATCTCTTTTTAAAGTGACCTGGATTGTTTATTGTCAAACAGTCACCTTCCAAATGGACTTTTATAGCATTCTTAAAATCTATCTTTGGTTGGTTAAAAATTGGCTGGGAACGAAGGGAGTGATAGAATTCTTCTTCTTAATTGTGTTTGATGGGGTATAGTGAAAGGACTGGCTATCTTTATGTGATGTTTGGGATGTCTGGTGAAAAGTAAATCTCTTTTTAAAGTGACCTGGATTGTTTATTGTCAAACAGTCACCTTCCAAATGGACTTTTATAGCATTCTTAAAATCTATCTTTGGTTGGTTAAAAATTGGCTGGGAACGAAGGGAGTGATAGAATTCTTCTTCTTAATTGTGTTTGATGGGGTATAGTGAAAGGACTGGCTATCTTTATGTGATGTTTGGGATGTCTGGTGAAAAGTAAATCTCTTTTTAAAGTGACCTGGATTGTTTATTGTCAAACAGTCACCTTCCAAATGGACTTTTATAGCATTCTTAAAATCTATCTTTGGTTGGTTAAAAATTGGCTGGGAACGAAGGGAGTGATAGAATTCTTCTTCTTAATTGTGTTTGATGGGGTATAGTGAAAGGACTGGCTATCTTTATGTGATGTTTGGGATGTCTGGTGAAAAGTAAATCTCTTTTTAAAGTGACCTGGATTGTTTATTGTCAAACAGTCACCTTCCAAATGGACTTTTATAGCATTCTTAAAATCTATCTTTGGTTGGTTAAAAATTGGCTGGGAACGAAGGGAGTGATAGAATTCTTCTTCTTAATTGTGTTTGATGGGGTATAGTGAAAGGACTGGCTATCTTTATGTGATGTTTGGGATGTCTGGTGAAAAGTAAATCTCTTTTTAAAGTGACCTGGATTGTTTATTGTCAAACAGTCACCTTCCAAATGGACTTTTATAGCATTCTTAAAATCTATCTTTGGTTGGTTAAAAATTGGCTGGGAACGAAGGGAGTGATAGAATTCTTCTTCTTAATTGTGTTTGATGGGGTATAGTGAAAGGACTGGCTATCTTTATGTGATGTTTGGGATGTCTGGTGAAAAGTAAATCTCTTTTTAAAGTGACCTGGATTGTTTATTGTCAAACAGTCACCTTCCAAATGGACTTTTATAGCATTCTTAAAATCTATCTTTGGTTGGTTAAAAATTGGCTGGGAACGAAGGGAGTGATAGAATTCTTCTTCTTAATTGTGTTTGATGGGGTATAGTGAAAGGACTGGCTATCTTTATGTGATGTTTGGGATGTCTGGTGAAAAGTAAATCTCTTTTTAAAGTGACCTGGATTGTTTATTGTCAAACAGTCACCTTCCAAATGGACTTTTATAGCATTCTTAAAATCTATCTTTGGTTGGTTAAAAATTGGCTGGGAACGAAGGGAGTGATAGAATTCTTCTTCTTAATTGTGTTTGATGGGGTATAGTGAAAGGACTGGCTATCTTTATGTGATGTTTGGGATGTCTGGTGAAAAGTAAATCTCTTTTTAAAGTGACCTGGATTGTTTATTGTCAAACAGTCACCTTCCAAATGGACTTTTATAGCATTCTTAAAATCTATCTTTGGTTGGTTAAAAATTGGCTGGGAACGAAGGGAGTGATAGAATTCTTCTTCTTAATTGTGTTTGATGGGGTATAGTGAAAGGACTGGCTATCTTTATGTGATGTTTGGGATGTCTGGTGAAAAGTAAATCTCTTTTTAAAGTGACCTGGATTGTTTATTGTCAAACAGTCACCTTCCAAATGGACTTTTATAGCATTCTTAAAATCTATCTTTGGTTGGTTAAAAATTGGCTGGGAACGAAGGGAGTGATAGAATTCTTCTTCTTAATTGTGTTTGATGGGGTATAGTGAAAGGACTGGCTATCTTTATGTGATGTTTGGGATGTCTGGTGAAAAGTAAATCTCTTTTTAAAGTGACCTGGATTGTTTATTGTCAAACAGTCACCTTCCAAATGGACTTTTATAGCATTCTTAAAATCTATCTTTGGTTGGTTAAAAATTGGCTGGGAACGAAGGGAGTGATAGAATTCTTCTTCTTAATTGTGTTTGATGGGGTATAGTGAAAGGACTGGCTATCTTTATGTGATGTTTGGGATGTCTGGTGAAAAGTAAATCTCTTTTTAAAGTGACCTGGATTGTTTATTGTCAAACAGTCACCTTCCAAATGGACTTTTATAGCATTCTTAAAATCTATCTTTGGTTGGTTAAAAATTGGCTGGGAACGAAGGGAGTGATAGAATTCTTCTTCTTAATTGTGTTTGATGGGGTATAGTGAAAGGACTGGCTATCTTTATGTGATGTTTGGGATGTCTGGTGAAAAGTAAATCTCTTTTTAAAGTGACCTGGATTGTTTATTGTCAAACAGTCACCTTCCAAATGGACTTTTATAGCATTCTTAAAATCTATCTTTGGTTGGTTAAAAATTGGCTGGGAACGAAGGGAGTGATAGAATTCTTCTTCTTAATTGTGTTTGATGGGGTATAGTGAAAGGACTGGCTATCTTTATGTGATGTTTGGGATGTCTGGTGAAAAGTAAATCTCTTTTTAAAGTGACCTGGATTGTTTATTGTCAAACAGTCACCTTCCAAATGGACTTTTATAGCATTCTTAAAATCTATCTTTGGTTGGTTAAAAATTGGCTGGGAACGAAGGGAGTGATAGAATTCTTCTTCTTAATTGTGTTTGATGGGGTATAGTGAAAGGACTGGCTATCTTTATGTGATGTTTGGGATGTCTGGTGAAAAGTAAATCTCTTTTTAAAGTGACCTGGATTGTTTATTGTCAAACAGTCACCTTCCAAATGGACTTTTATAGCATTCTTAAAATCTATCTTTGGTTGGTTAAAAATTGGCTGGGAACGAAGGGAGTGATAGAATTCTTCTTCTTAATTGTGTTTGATGGGGTATAGTGAAAGGACTGGCTATCTTTATGTGATGTTTGGGATGTCTGGTGAAAAGTAAATCTCTTTTTAAAGTGACCTGGATTGTTTATTGTCAAACAGTCACCTTCCAAATGGACTTTTATAGCATTCTTAAAATCTATCTTTGGTTGGTTAAAAATTGGCTGGGAACGAAGGGAGTGATAGAATTCTTCTTCTTAATTGTGTTTGATGGGGTATAGTGAAAGGACTGGCTATCTTTATGTGATGTTTGGGATGTCTGGTGAAAAGTAAATCTCTTTTTAAAGTGACCTGGATTGTTTATTGTCAAACAGTCACCTTCCAAATGGACTTTTATAGCATTCTTAAAATCTATCTTTGGTTGGTTAAAAATTGGCTGGGAACGAAGGGAGTGATAGAATTCTTCTTCTTAATTGTGTTTGATGGGGTATAGTGAAAGGACTGGCTATCTTTATGTGATGTTTGGGATGTCTGGTGAAAAGTAAATCTCTTTTTAAAGTGACCTGGATTGTTTATTGTCAAACAGTCACCTTCCAAATGGACTTTTATAGCATTCTTAAAATCTATCTTTGGTTGGTTAAAAATTGGCTGGGAACGAAGGGAGTGATAGAATTCTTCTTCTTAATTGTGTTTGATGGGGTATAGTGAAAGGACTGGCTATCTTTATGTGATGTTTGGGATGTCTGGTGAAAAGTAAATCTCTTTTTAAAGTGACCTGGATTGTTTATTGTCAAACAGTCACCTTCCAAATGGACTTTTATAGCATTCTTAAAATCTATCTTTGGTTGGTTAAAAATTGGCTGGGAACGAAGGGAGTGATAGAATTCTTCTTCTTAATTGTGTTTGATGGGGTATAGTGAAAGGACTGGCTATCTTTATGTGATGTTTGGGATGTCTGGTGAAAAGTAAATCTCTTTTTAAAGTGACCTGGATTGTTTATTGTCAAACAGTCACCTTCCAAATGGACTTTTATAGCATTCTTAAAATCTATCTTTGGTTGGTTAAAAATTGGCTGGGAACGAAGGGAGTGATAGAATTCTTCTTCTTAATTGTGTTTGATGGGGTATAGTGAAAGGACTGGCTATCTTTATGTGATGTTTGGGATGTCTGGTGAAAAGTAAATCTCTTTTTAAAGTGACCTGGATTGTTTATTGTCAAACAGTCACCTTCCAAATGGACTTTTATAGCATTCTTAAAATCTATCTTTGGTTGGTTAAAAATTGGCTGGGAACGAAGGGAGTGATAGAATTCTTCTTCTTAATTGTGTTTGATGGGGTATAGTGAAAGGACTGGCTATCTTTATGTGATGTTTGGGATGTCTGGTGAAAAGTAAATCTCTTTTTAAAGTGACCTGGATTGTTTATTGTCAAACAGTCACCTTCCAAATGGACTTTTATAGCATTCTTAAAATCTATCTTTGGTTGGTTAAAAATTGGCTGGGAACGAAGGGAGTGATAGAATTCTTCTTCTTAATTGTGTTTGATGGGGTATAGTGAAAGGACTGGCTATCTTTATGTGATGTTTGGGATGTCTGGTGAAAAGTAAATCTCTTTTTAAAGTGACCTGGATTGTTTATTGTCAAACAGTCACCTTCCAAATGGACTTTTATAGCATTCTTAAAATCTATCTTTGGTTGGTTAAAAATTGGCTGGGAACGAAGGGAGTGATAGAATTCTTCTTCTTAATTGTGTTTGATGGGGTATAGTGAAAGGACTGGCTATCTTTATGTGATGTTTGGGATGTCTGGTGAAAAGTAAATCTCTTTTTAAAGTGACCTGGATTGTTTATTGTCAAACAGTCACCTTCCAAATGGACTTTTATAGCATTCTTAAAATCTATCTTTGGTTGGTTAAAAATTGGCTGGGAACGAAGGGAGTGATAGAATTCTTCTTCTTAATTGTGTTTGATGGGGTATAGTGAAAGGACTGGCTATCTTTATGTGATGTTTGGGATGTCTGGTGAAAAGTAAATCTCTTTTTAAAGTGACCTGGATTGTTTATTGTCAAACAGTCACCTTCCAAATGGACTTTTATAGCATTCTTAAAATCTATCTTTGGTTGGTTAAAAATTGGCTGGGAACGAAGGGAGTGATAGAATTCTTCTTCTTAATTGTGTTTGATGGGGTATAGTGAAAGGACTGGCTATCTTTATGTGATGTTTGGGATGTCTGGTGAAAAGTAAATCTCTTTTTAAAGTGACCTGGATTGTTTATTGTCAAACAGTCACCTTCCAAATGGACTTTTATAGCATTCTTAAAATCTATCTTTGGTTGGTTAAAAATTGGCTGGGAACGAAGGGAGTGATAGAATTCTTCTTCTTAATTGTGTTTGATGGGGTATAGTGAAAGGACTGGCTATCTTTATGTGATGTTTGGGATGTCTGGTGAAAAGTAAATCTCTTTTTAAAGTGACCTGGATTGTTTATTGTCAAACAGTCACCTTCCAAATGGACTTTTATAGCATTCTTAAAATCTATCTTTGGTTGGTTAAAAATTGGCTGGGAACGAAGGGAGTGATAGAATTCTTCTTCTTAATTGTGTTTGATGGGGTATAGTGAAAGGACTGGCTATCTTTATGTGATGTTTGGGATGTCTGGTGAAAAGTAAATCTCTTTTTAAAGTGACCTGGATTGTTTATTGTCAAACAGTCACCTTCCAAATGGACTTTTATAGCATTCTTAAAATCTATCTTTGGTTGGTTAAAAATTGGCTGGGAACGAAGGGAGTGATAGAATTCTTCTTCTTAATTGTGTTTGATGGGGTATAGTGAAAGGACTGGCTATCTTTATGTGATGTTTGGGATGTCTGGTGAAAAGTAAATCTCTTTTTAAAGTGACCTGGATTGTTTATTGTCAAACAGTCACCTTCCAAATGGACTTTTATAGCATTCTTAAAATCTATCTTTGGTTGGTTAAAAATTGGCTGGGAACGAAGGGAGTGATAGAATTCTTCTTCTTAATTGTGTTTGATGGGGTATAGTGAAAGGACTGGCTATCTTTATGTGATGTTTGGGATGTCTGGTGAAAAGTAAATCTCTTTTTAAAGTGACCTGGATTGTTTATTGTCAAACAGTCACCTTCCAAATGGACTTTTATAGCATTCTTAAAATCTATCTTTGGTTGGTTAAAAATTGGCTGGGAACGAAGGGAGTGATAGAATTCTTCTTCTTAATTGTGTTTGATGGGGTATAGTGAAAGGACTGGCTATCTTTATGTGATGTTTGGGATGTCTGGTGAAAAGTAAATCTCTTTTTAAAGTGACCTGGATTGTTTATTGTCAAACAGTCACCTTCCAAATGGACTTTTATAGCATTCTTAAAATCTATCTTTGGTTGGTTAAAAATTGGCTGGGAACGAAGGGAGTGATAGAATTCTTCTTCTTAATTGTGTTTGATGGGGTATAGTGAAAGGACTGGCTATCTTTATGTGATGTTTGGGATGTCTGGTGAAAAGTAAATCTCTTTTTAAAGTGACCTGGATTGTTTATTGTCAAACAGTCACCTTCCAAATGGACTTTTATAGCATTCTTAAAATCTATCTTTGGTTGGTTAAAAATTGGCTGGGAACGAAGGGAGTGATAGAATTCTTCTTCTTAATTGTGTTTGATGGGGTATAGTGAAAGGACTGGCTATCTTTATGTGATGTTTGGGATGTCTGGTGAAAAGTAAATCTCTTTTTAAAGTGACCTGGATTGTTTATTGTCAAACAGTCACCTTCCAAATGGACTTTTATAGCATTCTTAAAATCTATCTTTGGTTGGTTAAAAATTGGCTGGGAACGAAGGGAGTGATAGAATTCTTCTTCTTAATTGTGTTTGATGGGGTATAGTGAAAGGACTGGCTATCTTTATGTGATGTTTGGGATGTCTGGTGAAAAGTAAATCTCTTTTTAAAGTGACCTGGATTGTTTATTGTCAAACAGTCACCTTCCAAATGGACTTTTATAGCATTCTTAAAATCTATCTTTGGTTGGTTAAAAATTGGCTGGGAACGAAGGGAGTGATAGAATTCTTCTTCTTAATTGTGTTTGATGGGGTATAGTGAAAGGACTGGCTATCTTTATGTGATGTTTGGGATGTCTGGTGAAAAGTAAATCTCTTTTTAAAGTGACCTGGATTGTTTATTGTCAAACAGTCACCTTCCAAATGGACTTTTATAGCATTCTTAAAATCTATCTTTGGTTGGTTAAAAATTGGCTGGGAACGAAGGGAGTGATAGAATTCTTCTTCTTAATTGTGTTTGATGGGGTATAGTGAAAGGACTGGCTATCTTTATGTGATGTTTGGGATGTCTGGTGAAAAGTAAATCTCTTTTTAAAGTGACCTGGATTGTTTATTGTCAAACAGTCACCTTCCAAATGGACTTTTATAGCATTCTTAAAATCTATCTTTGGTTGGTTAAAAATTGGCTGGGAACGAAGGGAGTGATAGAATTCTTCTTCTTAATTGTGTTTGATGGGGTATAGTGAAAGGACTGGCTATCTTTATGTGATGTTTGGGATGTCTGGTGAAAAGTAAATCTCTTTTTAAAGTGACCTGGATTGTTTATTGTCAAACAGTCACCTTCCAAATGGACTTTTATAGCATTCTTAAAATCTATCTTTGGTTGGTTAAAAATTGGCTGGGAACGAAGGGAGTGATAGAATTCTTCTTCTTAATTGTGTTTGATGGGGTATAGTGAAAGGACTGGCTATCTTTATGTGATGTTTGGGATGTCTGGTGAAAAGTAAATCTCTTTTTAAAGTGACCTGGATTGTTTATTGTCAAACAGTCACCTTCCAAATGGACTTTTATAGCATTCTTAAAATCTATCTTTGGTTGGTTAAAAATTGGCTGGGAACGAAGGGAGTGATAGAATTCTTCTTCTTAATTGTGTTTGATGGGGTATAGTGAAAGGACTGGCTATCTTTATGTGATGTTTGGGATGTCTGGTGAAAAGTAAATCTCTTTTTAAAGTGACCTGGATTGTTTATTGTCAAACAGTCACCTTCCAAATGGACTTTTATAGCATTCTTAAAATCTATCTTTGGTTGGTTAAAAATTGGCTGGGAACGAAGGGAGTGATAGAATTCTTCTTCTTAATTGTGTTTGATGGGGTATAGTGAAAGGACTGGCTATCTTTATGTGATGTTTGGGATGTCTGGTGAAAAGTAAATCTCTTTTTAAAGTGACCTGGATTGTTTATTGTCAAACAGTCACCTTCCAAATGGACTTTTATAGCATTCTTAAAATCTATCTTTGGTTGGTTAAAAATTGGCTGGGAACGAAGGGAGTGATAGAATTCTTCTTCTTAATTGTGTTTGATGGGGTATAGTGAAAGGACTGGCTATCTTTATGTGATGTTTGGGATGTCTGGTGAAAAGTAAATCTCTTTTTAAAGTGACCTGGATTGTTTATTGTCAAACAGTCACCTTCCAAATGGACTTTTATAGCATTCTTAAAATCTATCTTTGGTTGGTTAAAAATTGGCTGGGAACGAAGGGAGTGATAGAATTCTTCTTCTTAATTGTGTTTGATGGGGTATAGTGAAAGGACTGGCTATCTTTATGTGATGTTTGGGATGTCTGGTGAAAAGTAAATCTCTTTTTAAAGTGACCTGGATTGTTTATTGTCAAACAGTCACCTTCCAAATGGACTTTTATAGCATTCTTAAAATCTATCTTTGGTTGGTTAAAAATTGGCTGGGAACGAAGGGAGTGATAGAATTCTTCTTCTTAATTGTGTTTGATGGGGTATAGTGAAAGGACTGGCTATCTTTATGTGATGTTTGGGATGTCTGGTGAAAAGTAAATCTCTTTTTAAAGTGACCTGGATTGTTTATTGTCAAACAGTCACCTTCCAAATGGACTTTTATAGCATTCTTAAAATCTATCTTTGGTTGGTTAAAAATTGGCTGGGAACGAAGGGAGTGATAGAATTCTTCTTCTTAATTGTGTTTGATGGGGTATAGTGAAAGGACTGGCTATCTTTATGTGATGTTTGGGATGTCTGGTGAAAAGTAAATCTCTTTTTAAAGTGACCTGGATTGTTTATTGTCAAACAGTCACCTTCCAAATGGACTTTTATAGCATTCTTAAAATCTATCTTTGGTTGGTTAAAAATTGGCTGGGAACGAAGGGAGTGATAGAATTCTTCTTCTTAATTGTGTTTGATGGGGTATAGTGAAAGGACTGGCTATCTTTATGTGATGTTTGGGATGTCTGGTGAAAAGTAAATCTCTTTTTAAAGTGACCTGGATTGTTTATTGTCAAACAGTCACCTTCCAAATGGACTTTTATAGCATTCTTAAAATCTATCTTTGGTTGGTTAAAAATTGGCTGGGAACGAAGGGAGTGATAGAATTCTTCTTCTTAATTGTGTTTGATGGGGTATAGTGAAAGGACTGGCTATCTTTATGTGATGTTTGGGATGTCTGGTGAAAAGTAAATCTCTTTTTAAAGTGACCTGGATTGTTTATTGTCAAACAGTCACCTTCCAAATGGACTTTTATAGCATTCTTAAAATCTATCTTTGGTTGGTTAAAAATTGGCTGGGAACGAAGGGAGTGATAGAATTCTTCTTCTTAATTGTGTTTGATGGGGTATAGTGAAAGGACTGGCTATCTTATGTCTAATCTCAAATTTGCAGTCTGTGCTGAAAGTATTTTTTTGGAGGCACTACTAGATACCCAATGAACAACAGATTACTTATATGGAGCTCAGTTACTGGTAACTGAACTGCCATATAAGGAGGTGTTTCAATTCTAAAAAACCCATAAGCTCAGAAATGAAATTTATACGTAAATAAAAACCTACTTCAGTTACCAGTAACTCAGCTCCATATAAGTATTTTGAATGAACAAATGTAGTGCCTCCAAAGGGAAATGCGTCGGCATACACTGTAATTTTGGATTTTTAAACCATATATTTATATTTATTTATATCCATATATTTTGATAATTCGATATTGTTTTATTTGTTTATATTTCCTACATATTTAATACTCAAAACGAAATATACAATCATATCTAACATTATTTGCTCCCTTTCAGCGATTGAATATGATCAGAAATGAATCCAAAGGAATCTGTTTTAACAGTTTTGGTCGGCTGTTCTCTCTGAATTGGAATCATGGTGGAACAAGTTTGTTGTGTGGGAGCCGTGTAGTTAGTTAGAATTGATGAATTTAAAGTAGTTAGAGGCACTGGAGTGGCAGTAACACTCGGGGTTCCCATGTCCAGTAGGGGGTCAAACTCACAGGGCGCCTTGCTTGTTCCTAAACTAATCATGTCAGACAGTCCTGTCGGGCTTGTTCCCCTCTGTGGGATAGCAAACTCCTCGAGTCCTGCGATGAGTGTGGGCCCCTCCACCTGGGCAGTGAGCATTCCTTCGAACAGAGAATCCGTAGGCTCTGTTGAGATAAGCGCACTCGCAATGATAGATACTTCCTGGGTTATAACTTGTTCGTCTGTTTGTATCAGAGTGTTGTTGTCATTATATTCTGTTTGTATCAGAGTGTTGTTGTCATTAGATTCTGTTTGTATTAGAGTGTTGTTGTCATTATATTCTGTTTGTATTAGAGTGTTGTTGTCATTAGAGCTTGTATGTATTAGAGTGGTGTTGTCATTAGAGCCTGTATGTATTAGAGTGGTGTTGTCATTAGAGCCTGTATGTATAGGAGTGCTGTTATCAGAGGTGTTACAGGGTATCCCCAGGACGGATATAATCTCCCTGGCCTTCGTCCTGAGAGCGGGGGACTCTCCCTTGGCAGCCAAACAGCTGATCGCCTCCGCGTGAGCAGCGATGACGTCACCGGTCTGGGCGGGGAAGCTGCGGTAGAGAGCTTCGAGCGCGAAGAGAGATTTCTAAGACAGGCTATAGATCCCGGGTATCGCTTCACTGAGATTAACTAACCAGTTTGGATCCGGTGCCCTCGGGCCCGAGCAGCGAACAGAGCAGCTCGGCCAGCAGACAGCAGTCCAGAGCCCTACACCTACACACCGGTTAGCACTGAGATCACTAAGACTATAGAGACTATAGAGACTCACCTGACAGCAAACTCCTCCAGCTCCTGTCGGCTGGGCCTACTCCTGACGCCGCCCTCAGCCGTGAAGGCAGCCACCAGCTGTCTCTCCAGCTGACCCGCCTCCGCGCGCTCGGGGGCGCCGTTAGACCGGGGCTCCGGTGCCGCGGCTGTGGAGAGGTCCCACTCAGCGCCTGGCGTGCCTAGGGGCTAATTAGTTAAGAGCTGAGAGATAGGATATAGCAGAGGGGGGGGGAGTACCTGGGGAATGGGGGAAGGATTCGGGGAGACGAGTCTCGAGAGAGGCGGAGTGGGAGCGAGTGGCGCCGGAGTGGAAACAGCTGTTCTGCGCATACCCGGAGGAAGCGAGGGGCTCAGCCAGACGGCCGGGGTACTCCCGAGAGGAGAACCGGTTGGGGTCCGGGGGCGGGACCGTGCTGAGCAGGTCCGACACCTTCTCCGAGACCAGAGATATAATCCCGGAGCTGCTGGAAGATCTGTTCTGCACGAAGTGAGGGTTACCTGTCAAACAGCTGATTAGTTAGACAGCTGACTAGTTAGACAGCTGACTAGTCAAACAGTTGTTTAGTTAGACAGCTGTTTAGTTAGACAGGTGATTAGTTAGACAGATGATTAGCTGAACAGCTGTTAGGCTACTAACCGAAGCCCTGGTACTGTGTCCGTTGGTAGGAGGGGGCGGCGAGTGCGCTGGCGGGACCTGAGAGGGGGGCGGATAGGGGGAGGGGGCGACTGGTTTCCTCGAAGAGAACTTCCAGGAGAACAGCTGTTGCCTCTCGGAGGCGCGCGGAGTCGAGAGGGGCCTGTGGGTCCAGGAAGGAAGCGACGGCTTTCAGCTTGTGTTCCTCTTTCTGGAGGAGCGGCTGGAACTCGGGGTCCCCCTTGGTGACGAGTTCCTAGCAGAGCGTAACACGGGGGGGGGGGGCTATAGGGGGCTATAGGGGGCAATAGGGGGTACCTACCTGTAGCAGACGGACGGCCTTAATGCGGGAGTGCAGAGACTTGGAGGCGGCCTGTGCTATGTCTAGGAGGTGCTCCATGAGGTGCACGCACTTCTGTCGACTCACGAATGAGATGGAGACCACGCGTTGGGAGAGGTGCGGGGGCGTGGGGCTAGCGTCCGCGTGCGTTGCGGCCATTAGCACCGGGAAGTCGGAGAGGTTGGAGACCTTGTCTCTGAGGGAATATACCCCCGAATTCAGCATGCTAACGGTCCGTTCGAAACATTAGTTAGGCACTGGTCATTTGGGATATAATAACGGCAGTCAATAGGTATAAGCACTACTCTCTAAATACACTATACAGTCTACACACACTAGCTAATACAGTCTACCTAAAGTCGTACTTAATGTACGGGACCTCGACGTCATTGCCGTCCGGGTCGTCGCAGCACATTTCCAGCACAAGCGAGCTGAGATACTCGGGAATAGGCTTCTTAGTCACAGTCTCTACTACCTTGGATACGCTAGGGGCACATAGGAATGTGGTAACATGAGTAGACAAGGTGTTAAAATTTGAAACTATACCTCATTTCCCTTCGCTCTTTCTTTTTCTGTTCTGCGGTGAAGAACGCGAATATGAGCGCCACTCCCTGGGACAGCATAGTCAGTTTCAGCTTGTACTTATCCTATACACACATTCCTAAGTACCGTACAGGTAACCATGCAGCCCACTTACCCGGAACATGTCTATGAGCTCTCCCAGAGTCATTTCCCCCTCGGGCCTCCGTCCGTCTATCTCGAACCTGTCCCAGAGAGTGAACTCGTTCTCGTAGTACTGCGTGGATACCGGGTAGTCAATTGGAATGCAGGATAACCAATCAGCTTACCTTCTTCTTGGGAGCTAGGATCGGGTCGGAGAAGGCGAAGAAGGGCAGCGCCAGGTTGAAGAATGCGTTCTTGTAACTCTCGGGGTCTATCTTGTCCCGAGTGCGTCCCTGGTCCCTGACCAGCTTGTACAGCTCCAGACACACGAGTCCCACCACTGCGGCGGTGGTGGTCGCGATGGCTGGGATTATCTTCCCGGCTATTCCCTTGCTCCGGTGCTTGTCCGCCGGCTCGATCTGGTAGTTGCCCGCTCTAAGGTTAGAGCATGACGTCACGAAGTCTATGTGGTGGTTGCTATCGTCGTCCTATTGAATGCAGTTAATCCTATGCTACACAGGGGGGTAGGGTACCTTCTCGAAGTCGAGAGCGGAGATGGAGAGTCCCTCCGGCGGCGCCAGGGCCCGCAGCCCCTGCGAGACGGTTTGCACATCCGTGTCGCCGGTGGGGCCGCTCAGCTCCTGGGCCTCCTGGTCCGTGGTGGCGATCTTCACACCTTCCCGCGGCTTAAACGCCGGCACCGACACCTGCTCCGCCAGAGACACTATCTGCTCCCTGGTTACGCCCTCCGTAGGAATGCAGTGACTGGCCGCGTACAGGAGAGCCGCAGACTCCACGAAATCGACGTGCAGCGCCTAGAAAGGTGTTAGTTCCGGTTTATAGTTCCTATTGTACCTACAACCTACCGAGGAGGGGTCGTAGCAGGCGGGGGTGGGGCAGCGCTTGGTGCCGGACCAGAAGAGGGCCCCCTCCGTGGTGAGGTGGTCCGGCGGGAAGTTGAAGAGCAGCTGACTTATCTGGGAGCAAAACAGATCCTCGAACTGGAGCCGCGCCCAGGCCACACAGTCGGGAAACCCGCGAGGGCACTTGTGCAGAATTAGTTTCAGTTCCGATAACGTCATGGCTGGAACTGACCCGGGCAGCTTTAGCACACTCTCTATGTAGTCAGGCTCCCTAGGGACAGGATACGGTCAATACGGTCAATAGGGGACAGGGTGAATAGGATAGCTCACCCCTTGAGTTGGGAGAATAGTTTCCCCGGGCGACAGAAGAACCCCTCGAACAGGTCGCGCGCCCACTGCACTGTGTGCTGTATGGCGCTGGGGAAGTGCTTGAGAGTGCATATCGGATAGTCCGTCTCGGGGGGGTCGCTGCTGGACGCGTACGACTCGGTGAGGAAGGGGAGCACCACCTGCACGTTCCCCTTGGTCCCGAGGGTCCCGCTGTCCAGCAGAGGCAAGTGGTAGTACACGCAGCGCCGGTCCATGTACATTCCTAGCGGACAACCGGTAACGGAAAATGTAAAATTACAGCTGTGCCGACAGTATGATGTACATGGGAGCACTATATTAAGGTGGTTGGTAGTGCCTCCAAAATCTTGATGTCGGCACATGTGTAATTTTAGATTTTTCGTCAAGTAATCGCCACTAAACAGGTGATAAACCATTCCAGAAAGGTGTTTCGAATGGCTACGATCCTTATTCCTAGTATACACTAGGGGACCAGAGGCTACATATACTCACTGGCATCCACATTGTCCAGGGCATTAGCCACGCCCGAGAGCCGCGAGAAGAACTTGTCGTCGTAAGTCGCCTCGGTCTCTGCCCCGACTCTATTCTGGTGCGCCTCCACATTAAGAGCCGGGTTCATCTTACGGACAGCCGCGACCGCCACTGCGCTCTTGTTGCTCTACACACAGCATAGGTTATAGGGACAGCTGACAGCATAGGTTATATGTTATAGGGAAAGAGGGTACTCACCCCCATGTCCCAGGGCCTGAATAGGAACTGCCTATTGAGGTTGGACCGCTCTATGATGTCCATGTCCGTAACGACTACGCTCCCCGCGGGCCCGCACCCCAGGCCCATCATAGCGAAGTTCTTAAGCAGCTCGCAGCCCAGCGCCCCGGCGCCCACTATAAAGTAGCGCTGCTCCTCAAGCTTAGACTGGAACTCCGCGCCGAACACAAGTCTCTGCTTGCTGTATCTGTCAGCCTATTGGAGAGCTAGCTGTAATGCGTAGTACAGGGGATATGGCATGCTATTATATCCGGTGTTCTTATACCCTGTGTTCTTATACCCTGTGTTCTTATAACCTGTGTTCTTATAACCTGTGTTCTTATAACCTGTGTTCTTATAACTGTCATGTTCTTATAACCTGTGTTCTTATACCGACTTGCTATTATACCCTGTGTTCTTATACCCTGTGTTCTTATAACCTGTGTTCTTATACCCTGTGTTCTTATACCGACTTGCTATTATACCCTGTGTTCTTATAACCTGTGTTCTTATATCCTGTGTTCTTATAACTCACGGGTATCTCCGGCTGGTCGAAAGGAAGGCTGTCGTCAGAAGGCAGGCACTCCAGTGCGTCGTAGAATAGGAACTGCTTTATTGGCATAAACTTTCCTGTGCAGGACTTAACGACCTCCTGCGCTGCCAGGCCCCCCAGGAAGGACACCAGCGGCATCAGCTCGCCCCGACTCACGAACGCCAGTTTCTCCACCAGCCCCTTGTCCAGTTCCGGCTGTCCCTCCGGCCCCGCGGCCCTCAGTCCCTCCGCCAACCCCACCAGCACCGCCGCGTCCTCCTATAGATAAACAGCTGATTCTAGCGAACAGCTGATCCTAGCTAATCAGCTGGCAATATGTTACCTTGTTGTAGGGTCGGGGCAGCTCTCCCTGCTTGCACAGGAACTCGTCTAACGCCTAGACAGACGGAGTAGCACATTCCTATCGCACATAGCGTAACTAACCTGGAACGCGACCAGCAGCTTGGCCGGCCGGTCGAACTTAGCATAGTCGGTTATTTGGAACTCGGGATCCTTCAGGGACTCCCTCATGCTTTTCTACAAATAGAAAACAGCTGATCCGTGCATAGCGAGCGGGTTAACTCACGAATTGCAGGGTCACCGGTGGCTTAACTTCCGTGGCTATCCCGCCCCCCTTGTACTCGCCCAGCTGAGAGGTGTCGCCAATCGAGAAGGAGTAGGGCGTGAGGACCGTGATCTCCCGGGGCTCGCAGCTGTTCAGCTCGCTCATGCCGGACACCTCTCGGAACACAACCCGGTCCCCCGACTCCAGGTCGTGTCTGGTGTCCTCGTTGCATAGCACCACGCCCTCAGCGTCCCGCGACACGTGCTGCACGATGCAGGAGCTGGGGTGCTCCCCGTTCTTGTCAACAACAACAAAGTCGGAGCCGAAGTCGCAGAATATATTCCTACAGCGGCGGTTAGCTAGTGACGTCACAACAACAGCACACACAGTCTGTTCTCTCTAATTGTCCTCTTTTTTATTAGTCCACTCATTACTTTGTCCAAATCAACTATTTATATATGTGCAATAGTTCATATTCTCTAATAGTTCACGTTGGCTCAATTGTCCACTGGTGGATTATTAGAGAGAACAGCACATACCCGAATAGTCCGTAGCTGTTTGTGGAAATGAATCTAATTCCTCGCGCGTGACACAGGTCTCCGACTCTCAGCTGCTCGCGGAAAGTGGCGTCGCACAGCACCACCACCTACGACACGTCACAACAGATAGCAACCGGAACTAACTATCTGTAACCGGAACTAACTCTGAACTCTGCCAGCTTGCTCTCGCTCAGCTCCCCCTCCAGAGGCTGCACCTGCACGTAGCTATTCAGCTCCGCCAGCTGACTGCTCACGGCCCGGCAGCGAGACACCCCCAGCTGACTCTCGGTGAGCAGGAAGTTCCCGCTCAGGTCCCCAAGCTCCGCGGGGGTCGGGTCCCACAGAGAGACGGCCCGCGGGCCCGCCAGGATCACGTTCTTAGCTACGGACAGCAGTCAGCTGATTGCTGCTGCTATTTAATACAACAGCTGTACTCACCTATCTCCACGCCCAGGGCCCGCAGCCCGCAGATAAGCACACGCGTCTCCAGGATGAGCTTCATAGCCTCGTGTCCCAACACATATCTACAGACAACAGATGGTATGACACTTAAACAGTTAAACAGCTAAACAGTTAAACAGTTAAACAGCTAATTAATAAATCTGTTGATCAGTTAAACAGCTGACTAGTTAAACAGTTAAACAGCTAAACAGCTGACTAGAAATGAGAACTCACAGCTGACGCGAGTACAGATCTTCGTCTATTTTCTTGCTGTAGTCCTCCATCTCTACCTAGATACGGAATAGGAACAGAGGAATGCAGAATAGAGACTCACGTCTGTAGCCATGGTGTCGTGCTCTGGAATGTGGGAGTTCTGGTTAGGGGAGTGCACTCGTCTGCGCTTGACTCTATCGGCCAGAATGCTAGCTAGCAAATCTAATAGCTAAACAGTCTAACAGCTAAATAGCTAAACAGCTAAACAGTCAAACAGCTAAACAACTAAACAGCTAAACAGTCAAACGGGTAAACAGCTAAACAGTCAAACGGTCAAAAAGTCAAACGGGTAATCAGTTGAACAGCTGATTGGGTAGTTCCGAACTTGAATAGATTAATAGCTGAATACAAAACGCATATAAATGAATTCTAAAAATAGCTCTCATATCAAAGGAGGCGGGGGCTGCCCTAGCAACCACCTCTCCTCCTCAGGAATGTGCGCAATGTCCCCAGGGAGCACCGTGGCTCTCCGGGGCTTGTTGGGCACCGGTCGATCTGTGTCCATGACGACGGGTCTCCTCTTGAGGAATGCCTTCCTCTCGGCGTGTGAGAGCCCGGTATAGCGGCGGTGTCTATAGCAGCCGCAGAGCGCCAGACAGCTGATTAGCAGGCAGAGCGACAGCAGCGCCGCCAGGACCGGGGCCACCAGGGGGGCCAGAGGGGGCGACAGGGGGGCGGAGAGGGACGGGAGGGGGGCAGGGGAGGGGGCGGGGCGGCCCGACAGACAGACACCCTGCCCCTCGGCAGCGGCACTCAGCAGCAACGGGTACTCAGGCTCTGCGGTTAGAATATAAACAGAATACAGACACACATACGGGAATACTCACCGAAAGCTGCGATGAATTCCTTTGTGTAGGACCCGTTGCTGAGCTGTATCTTCCCCTGTATTCCCAGGAGCGAGGAGCAGTCCCTGGTCCGCTCCTGGCCCAGGAAGGACACGCGAATAACCGTGGATCCGTTCGCGAGCCCCAAAAGCCGGATCTCGGTCCCGGCCACTGCGGCAATTCGCGCCGAGAAATTCAGCTGAGCCGAGATTCCCAGCGCCAGCACAGAACTCAGGTCCGTAGCTATGGTTACACTCAGGGAATGTATGGGATAGGCGAACAGCTCCGGGAGGACGGTTATGACGTCAGCGGCCGATTGGCCGGCGGAATCTGCGCCGATAAGAGCTACGTAGAAAGCAGTCCCGCCCGAATCTAAGGGGGGAAGTGATTGGCCTACAGAGCTGTTCTAAAAATAGAATAACTAACCAATCGGCGGGAGCATCACCAGCTGGTATTCAGTCCCGACTGCGGATAGAAACAACCAATCAGGAACCTCCCCGACCGAGGCGGCCAGAGAGAGGGCTATGGGCCCGCCCTCCGGGTCGTAGAACGTGTCGCTAGGGATGGTGTAGTGGAATGTAACACCTGGAGACGGTGTCAAAGCGGAGAGGCGCTTGGAGAGAACCACTGGGAGATTGGGCGCCGGACTTGTCGTAGGGACAGCAGAACTGGTGACAGGTACCACGGATGAGGTAGATAAGAATGGTAACACGGATGAGGTAGTTGATATAGATCCCAGGGATGATGTAGTTGTGGAGGTAGATAAGACAGGTACTATGGATGAGGTAGATATAACAGGTATTATTGAGGAGCTGGACGGTATAACCTGAAGGGAAGAGGTTTCAATAGGTGTCAGGAGAGAAGATTGGAAGCTGGATAGTGACGTAACAACTGGTGCAGAGGAAGTAGCAGCAGTGGAGTACAGTGATGACGTCACAGCTGATGACGTCACAGCTGATGAGGTGACAAGAGAAGACAGTGTGAATGTAGAGGAAGAGGTGACAGGGATCGCAACAGTGGGAACGACAGAGGAGAGCTGTGAGGAAATTAAGCTAGATGATGGAACAGCTGATGGGGTAACGGAAGGAACAGCTGATAAGCTAGAAGATATAACAGCTGATGGGCTAGATGATCGAACAGCTGATGGGCTAGATGATCGAACAGCTGATGGGGTAATTGATGGAACAGCTGATGGGCTAGAAGATATAACAGCTGATGGGCTAGATGATCGAACAGCTGATGGGGTAATTGATGGAACAGCTGATACCATAGGGGATGGAACAGCTGATGGGGTAACGGAAGGAACAGCTGATAAGCTAGAGGATATAACAGCTGATGGGCTAGATGATCGAACAGCTGATGGGGTAATTGATGGAACAGCTGATACCATAGGGGATGGAACAGCTGATGGGGTAACGGAAGGAACAGCTGATAAGCTAGAGGATATAACAGCTGATGGGCTAGAAGATATAACAGCTGATGGGCTAGATGATCGAACAGCTGATGGGCTAGATGATCGAACAGCTGATGGGGTAATTGATGGAACAGCTGATACCATAGGGGATGGAACAGCTGATGGGCTAGAAGATATAACAGCTGATGGGCTAGAAGATCGAACAGCTGATGGGCTAGAAGATCGAACAGCTGATGGGGTAATTGATGGAACAGCTGATGGGGTAATTGATGGAACAGCTGATACCATAGGGGATATAACAGCTGATGGGCTAGAAGATATAACAGCTGATAAGCTAGGGGATTTAACAGCTGATACCATAGGGGAAGGAACAGCTGATGGGCTAGAGGAAGGAACAGCTGATACCATAGGGGTTATAACAGCTGATAAGCTAGGAGATATAACAGCTGATGGGGTAGTGAGTGATCGGGTTAACAGAGGCAGTATGGTTGAGGAGAACTCGGCTTGTAGGGAGGAGAGCTCAGCTGACTGGGAGTCTATGACAGCTGAGACGGAGGCGATATGCTCCGAGAGAGAAGAGAGCTGAATGGCATGAGACTCAATGCTGGAATCAATAGTAAGCAGAGAGGAGGATACTATAAATAGAATAGAGGTGTTAAACGGTAGGGAACTGGTCGCTAGGGTAGGAAACATGAATGTGGGGGTTATGGGTAGGGAGCTGGTCGCTAGGGTAGGGGGTAGGAATGTTGCAGAGAGACGTATAGAACTCGTTAGGGGAACAGATAGGAATGTGGAGGAGACAGGTAGGGAACTGGTTACCAGACTGGTAGAAAGGAATGCTGAAGAGAGAGACGGAAAAATGGTTGTAAGGAAGGAAGATAGGAACGTGGGAGCAATGTGGATAGAACTGGTTGCTATGGAGGAGGACAGGAATGTAGATAGTGGTATGGAGCTGGTTGCTACGGATGAAGATAGGAATGTGGATGAGGGCGGCTCTACGGTCTCTGTGTTTAACAGCTGTACCTCGAGGGGCCCGGGCACCAGCTGGGAGAGCGGGGCGTAGCGGCGGCGCCGGAGCCACGGGGGCTGCGGGGAGAACAGCGACTGCAGGAGGACGGCCCCGGGGACAGGGGACAGGGACAGGGGCTCCCAGAGGAGACAGGAGAGCGTGAGGGACACCAGGGGGGCGGAGGGGGCGAGGGTACCGTTCTGAGGGTCTCGGGAGAGCAACTGGTGCTCTGAGGAGAGCAGTCGCTCCAGAGAGGAGAGCCGGGGCTGAGAGGGGAACAGCGGGGACACCAGCTGGAGGAGGGACACCCGCGCTAAGGGGGTCAGGGTGCTAGGGGGCGGGAGGGAGGGGAACACGTAGAGTGCCTCCAGGCGCGGCGAGAAGGGACCGCAGGGGGCCTCATAGCCCCCTGGACAGACACGGGGTCTGATATCTACCGACAGGAGTCTGAAGGTGCGGGAGAGAGAGAGCTGCAGCCTGAGGGTCTGTGTGCCGGTGTCCCCCTCGAGTGGCACGCCCAGGAGCCGCCACCCCGACACCTCGAGCCACCGGGGCGCTCGGCGGGTCCCCAGTCTGAACACCTAGAGACAGAGCTGTAACGGGACGGGAGTATGACCACATTCCTTACCTGCAGGGTGTCGTTAGGGAGCAGCGCGCGGGGGAAATACTCGGGTTTTATAAGAAATGAAAAGAGGCGGCCTTGCACTGCGCACAAATCCGGCAATCTCTCCTCGGAAGTATACATTCCTGAGCGGGCCCCTGGCAACCATGTGCATGCTATAAATAGCATCAGAAGGGCAGCAGCATTCCTCATGCCGGGAGTGTAACTAAGGTAGCTCGGAGCCTACAGAAGTAACCCGAGTAGTAAGGCATAAATAAATACACCCGAAGTGGCCTATAATTAGAATAGTGCATATGTCAAGGGTAAAGTTAATCCTAATGGAACTAAATATGGAACTAAATATGGAACTAATAAGCCGTGGGCCTGGTTGCAGTATTTATTCTTAGGACACACGACTGAATATCAAATATTAGGTAGAACAGAAAATATGAACTGCTTTAGAATGAGTTGATTTGTGCGCTAAATAAAGTCATTGCATTGTGTATTTTGTAGAAGTGTTGGCATGTTTGTTGCAGAAAAGATAAATCCTACTTTACGCGCCTGAATAAAGCACGACTAGAATGACTAACTCAGCCCAAATTCCATCTGTCACTATTCGTATCCATAGTAGGAATAGCATACAATGTGGTAACTACTAACAAACAACGCTCAAAGTAAACATAGCATTCCTATGGATTGTAGGTGAAAACAAGGATTGTTCAAAATGTAAAGATGTCAATATGTGATTTAGAAAAAATTTAAAATTCCTTCAGATCCATAGTGAACTAGAATAATTTGTTGTTATTTATTAAATTAAATAATAAATTCTAGCAAATTTGATGTTTAGCCACCTTCCATGATGCAAGACTTGCATATGCAATATGTTTATATTATGTTGCAAATTCAGTGCTTTGTGATAACTTAATAATAATTTAGACCCAACATACATGTTATGCAGAGTTCATAAGTTTAAGGTGTTAACTTAATTAATGAATCAATATTATTCAAATCAGAATAACATTTCCATATCTACAAGGTACTTTTCCTTTTAGACAATAATAATTATATTATTTGCAATACGTAATAGGGTCCACAAGAGCTTAGGAAGCCTAATTGAATTAAATTGAAATTATTATTATTGCGAGTGCACTGATCACGGGGCAATAATTATAGGTAGTTTTGTAATACAATATTTTCAGTCCCTCATTTGATATATTTTCTGTACTTTACACACAAAATAATTTCTACTTTCAATGTAGGGAAGTTTTGCTCTACTCCCCTTGCCAAATTAAAGGTAATTTCCTGGAGGATTATCCTTATTCAAACAAAATATTAAGTAAGCAACTTATTCAATGCATTGTGACGTCACATAGCACTGCATCAGTAGACATTATGGCGAACTTGCAATAGGCCACAATTACAGATTAATGCATAATGAAAGCATTACTTGCCAGAGTCATAAACTAATTAATTAATTCAATAACTAATGCAATGATGTTTGTATGCACCTGTACATAACAACGGCTGGAATTTGTAAAGTGTATTTCTACTAAAATAATTATTTGCAATCAGCCTAGCTGTAGAAATTAGATAGCAATAACAACAAAGGTATTTATTCTGATAGAATCAGATTTAGAAAACCACAATGACAGTCAAACAAATAAATTCCTATTGTCAACAGTTTCCATAGCAGCGGAATATATTATTCAACATTTCTATTTCTCAATTTATCACTCAGCTAATAATAGCACTGTTGTGCAATGATTGAAGGAGAAATTCATGTTTTATAAATTACTAAGTCAGGATTAGATAACGTGAACTATATGTTCTAGAATTCTCTTTACTTCTTTGCCTTTTAGCTGGTATATTTATTGTTTCATTTGATGCTATAATTATGATAATTATGATAAATCCCTAATCAGGGCTGTTATGCTGGTTTGCTAGGTTTCAGTTGAAGCGCCACTTCCTCTTTCCATTAGCAGAATCGCTGCCAACAGAAATGCGTGTAGCTTTCACTACGGCTTTGCTTTCAATGGCTCTGCGATGTCGTACAAATAGCATGGCTTTATTCAATGCAGTAGGCTATACGGCTACTGTATAAATACACCCGAATGCACTCAGAAAAGCAACACAGTATTCACTATTCAACTCAATACTACAGTACTACAAGCAACATGTTAGAAGAAGTCTCTCAGGCCATTACGTTCTTCAAGACGCTCCTTCACACCAGCATCCCCCACATTATATCAACCATGGAACTCGACAGATTCGCGCGGAAGCTCACAGACCTGCTCCTCAAGAAGTTCGAGGCTCACTGGGACCCGGCGGCCCCACACAAGGGCTCCGGATACCGATGCATTCGGATAAACCACAAACTCGACCCCATCGTCCTGCAGGCATGCCAAGAGTCCGGCACGGTTACCACGGTCCCCGGAATCCTCCCGAAGGAGCTGACTGTCTGGATCGACCCCCAAGAGGTCGCCTACCGATTCGGAGAAGAGGGGTCCATCTGTCGTCTCGAGGTTACCCCCCCTGCCTCCCCCAAATCCTCTCCGGAACCGGTCCGTCGCGAGGACAGACAGACGGAGTCCCCCTCGAGCCCGGCGCGCCCGCGGTCCACCAGACGGCGTACCGCCCGGAAACCCTTCCTCGTGACCGGGTCCGTGACGTCACAGCTGCGGGGATATGAAGAGACGCCGCTGGCCATTTCTGTGAACGCGTAATGTACATTCATACACCAGATGTTATTTTTACTCGTTACACAATTCTGTATTAATATGACAGCACCTACTCTATTATTACAATACATGTACAAACGGCATCCAAATTAGTGCCACTCCATTAAACTCAGTCTGTTGTTAAGGAGTATACCCAGGAATGTTATAATAGGACCCCTTATACCCATAACTTATACTCGCTTATGAGTACAATTGGGTCTAATTTTGATAGCCAAAAGGTTTAGAAATACGAGCATATTTACACACAGGTTCGAATTAATGTTTGCTATCATACAAGTCCCCTCGGACCGTATTATGTATGATATTTGTACGGAGTCGCATTAGGTAATATGGAACTGAAACTAAACAAATGCAGTTAAGTTAAGAACCTAGTAAAAAGAGATCTAATTTGGACAGTCATTGAGCTTCTTCCATTCAGTGATCTCATGCGTAGCAACACTATTATTCAATGGAATGTCTATTGTTTGCTATGGTTCCGAAGGGCTTTTGTTTCACTGCTTGGTATAATTAGTATTTAACAAATGAGTGCCGTTATCACAATGCCATTATTTGAGCGTATCCTTTGACAGCAATTACCCAATTAATTACTATTCAGCCTAAATACTGCAATCGATAGCAGCGGTTTTATTGTTTAACTTATTAAGCGACCACAAATTTGTTTGGCGCTCACGGTTCAATGATTTGCAACTGATTACAAATACGCCAACGCATGTACTTTCTGGTTGCACTAAGCTGTAATCTGGTTGGTTAATTAATCTCTGATAGCAGCATTCGTCACAGAACAAACCACAATTGCATTTTATAACTCTGTTCGTTACATTTACAACAACCTCTATAAAGGAACAGAACTAATTAATTGCATTCCTGAGTGCTGGTAAGTATCCATGTTGCTACGGGTCTGCTCGGCAGAATATGATTGGCAGTTTGCTCGACAGCGCCGGGTATTCCAGGGGCTCCATCTCCTACAAACACAAACAAACTTATAAACACAAACAAACTTATAAACACAAACAAACTTATAAACACAAACACAAACGGACTGTTTATATCCTATAAACACACTGTTTATACGCTACAGTGAACTCCCGTTATAACGAACTTTGATATAACAAAAGAATTTACAAGTTCCAAGCACTTCGTTATAACAAGAGTTGACTGTATAAATATTAGCTATCAATATAAATCGATTATTCAGTATAAAATGTATTCGTACTATGTATACATAATACCGCACTATCCCTAATACCGCACTATCCCTAATACCGCACTATATATAAGACAGTGCTATAGGCTATAGCCCCGGTATAGGGATCAGCTGTTACCTCGCAAGTTAGGTTCTCAGTCACGCGTCGCATTACCCGCCGGTTGCTCCCGGGCGGCAGCTCCCCCCGCACCGCCTCTTCGTAGAACTCGTGTCCCACACTCCCCTCGCTGTCTCGGTACAGGGAGCTATAAACAGAGTAACCTTATGTATGTACTATACACCTATAAACAGAGTATACTATGTATGTATGTGCTATACAGCTACAAACAGAGTATGTATGTATGTATGTGCTATAGAGATATAGACAGAGTATGCTATGTATGTATGTACTATACACCTATAAACCTGTGGTACATAGTTATATACAGAGTACAGTTGAAACCGGTCTTTTCTATCTAACTATTTGTTTCTAAATTTGTAAGAAATTTCAATTTTGTTTTATTTCCAATCGGTTTATTCTAACTATCGGATTTTTCTTACTTTATTTCCATGCAAATAATTGGTTAGAAAAACCGGTTTCAACTGTATGTTTATCCTATACACATAGCTATAGACACACAACCTAATAGCAAACTTGCTCTTATAGGACAATTAATTAGCATAATAATGCTTGCTCTAAGATGGAAAGAGCAATATACTATCCTATTAGAGATATTGCCATTATACTGCCTGTATATGCCTGGGAGAAAATCTAAAATTATAGCTGTGCCGATCTCAGTTTCTGACATTAACAGTCGGCACAGCTGTAATTTTAGATTTCCTATATGTTCTCAGGCTAGGTATATGCTGTTCCTATAAGTATATAACCAGGCTTTCATTTAAAAAGCAAAATTTTGTGCGCGCCTAAAATACTCAATTTGTGTTATATTTTTGGCAGCATCTCTCGATTTTCGCGCGCCTAGACAATTTGTCAGAGTTAAGCTCCTGGATAACCCCTGTATATAACACTATATTCCTGTAAGGAGCACTGACCTCTTTACCCAGTGCACCAGGTAGTGACGTATGTCTATCTCGTCCAGACGGGCGTATCTCTTAAGTACCCGCGGCCCCGGGGGTCTCTCCTCCCCCGGCCCCGGCCCCATCCCCATCCACTCCTTCACGCGCCCTACTCCGTTACCCATGCTATAGCTACCTACAGGCTTATGATACCAGTATGTAGTATACCCAGGGTATTATACAGGACTCAAATTGAACGCTCCCTAATTTCCCTAAGGTCACTATAGTACGAATTTTGTACGCCTAAAAGGTTAGATTTATATTACTCTATGTCTATGGGGACTTTAGGCAGTTTTCGCGCTCCTAAACGCAAACATATCCCAATTTATATACGCCTAGTTGCACGCTCCTGGATAAAACCCTGAGTATACCGCATATATATGCAGACAGATATACAGGGAACTCCCGTTATATCGAAGTGATTGGGACGTGTAAATCCCTTCGTTATAAGAGGATAATATTTATGCGTTTAGTGCTCTGGGGGAAAATATCCATTTCGTTATAAGCAGTTATTTCTTTATATCCGACTTGGTTATAACGGGAGTTCACTATGTAGGATATACAGGTAAACCTCCCAAAGCGGCACCCATCGGGAGAATGATTTTGTGCCGCTTCTCGGAGGTTGCCGCTTTGGGAGGTTGCTCGTAAGGTAAAACTCCCAAAGCGGCACTCATCAGGAGAATGGTTTTGTGCCGCTTCTCGGAGGTTGCCGCTACTCGGAGGTGCCGATTTGGGAGGTTTACCTGTAGATACTTTTAATGAGCCACTATTTGGTGGCCTAGACAATTGGACCGATTAATTAATGAGTTATATAATATCCTATATTGTCCATAAGTGTCCAATATATTATTTGAGATATTATTCGATAGGAAATAAGTTGTAATACCATGGAGTTCTTATGAACTCTAATCAGTGCTTTGTTATGTGGTTGTGCATAAATTAAACTATTACGGAATACGAATAAGAACTTAGCTTAGCTGTTAGTGGCTACAAACATATCTGATTACTCTCGGTTCGGAGTATACTCCGCCTATAGCGCTGTACTAATCATGACGTCATTAGAAATAGCGGCGCCATGCAACTGCACTTGTTTGCTAATTGCTGAGTGCTCTGAGTTCACTGATTACTTCCAGTGCCGCCTCAAATGCTTAGAAGCTATTTGTTTGCAAACTGCTTATAATGAATAATTTGATGATACAGTCGTTATACAGTCGACTCCGCCTAATAGAGCCACCGGTTAATCGGGTAGAAATTCCACAGGATTTATAGGACGGAATTACATTTTCGGTTAATAGATTTCTCCGCTTAATCGTGTCTTTATAACCTGGTCCCGAGGTGGCTCTATTAAGCGGAGTTGACTGTATTGCTTTGTAGATATAATTAGCACAAATGCCGGTGTCACCGCTTCTAAAGTCCTGTCGCTATTTGGCGCTCATTCTGGGTGTCATGTACGGTCGGTCCAGATACAACAGACTGGTCAGGCGCCAAAACAAACTGCAGGCCACCACGCCTCTGCTCGCTACCTAGTTACCAGTCCGGGTCTTAGATATGCACTATTCGTAGAAGGTAGAACTGCTGAATCAGATTAGAATAATGTTATTACAAATATTATAAAATTATTGGTAATACCTTATGTGTTTCTATTTTAATCTAAGCGGGTAATTTTATGTACTTTATAGTTGTTGATATGTTTTTGATTTTCTCTGGATAATTACAGGAATATCATCAGACATTCCATAGCGGTAACCCTAGTAACGTACTTCAATCCTGAAAGTGCACTGCTTACAATAATATGGGATCTAATCAGTGAGCTAATAATTGATTGGTTGACGTCAATGAAACTACAATTATTCTGCCCATATGATCTAATTTGGCGCTCAATTAATAGCTTTCAATTTCATAGAATTGCAATTTGCAAATTGTCCTAAATCAATATTCCAATTCGAACTTTCATAATTAACCATTGTATTTCTCTGAAAGGTTTCATTATGCATACATTTTGCGTTCTGTCCAAACTTTGTTTTTGGAAATTAAGTCGCGTGCGCCCCGCACTGCTTGCACCATTGAATTATAATCAACCAATAGAAATGCAGTGATTCATACTGTTTTCTGCTTACTGCTATTATTTAGGATGATTCATAAATGATTCATGTTTATAATATTGGTGTTATAATTTCGGACAATAATATGTTGTTGTTATTATTGGATAATGATATGTTATGTGGTGTCATTATTGGATAATAACATGTTATATTGTTGTTGTTGTCGGATATTGATAGTTCGCTTGTCGGCAGAATGGAGGGGTCTAACTGGGCCTCAGGGGACCGGGGGTACGTGTCCGTGTACCCCTACCAGGGGCAGAGGGAGGACATAGTCTCATTTCCGAAGGGTCAGCTTATGTCTGTCTCGGAGCGCCCCTCCGACACCTGGTGGGTGGCAGAGCTGGAATCCGGAGAGGTGGGGTATGTTCCTGCCGCATACCTGAAGGTACTGCCCGTTGCTAGGCTATGCTATAGGATATGTATTGCTGTTACCATGGATACGTTGGAATGTAGGAGCTGTGTGGATCTGTAGACACTTGTGTGGCGGGATCTCCGCCGCCAATCAGATCTCCGCCTCTGCAGCGCTGCGCCCGACACAAGCTGTAAGCACTGCCCTCTTGTTGTTGTTGTTGTGTTCAAGGAGTTATCCAGGAGCGCTATGGTAGAATGATTTTTTGAAAAATTTGAATTAGGACGCGAAAATTTGGAATCTTCTCTCTTATACCGTAAATTAATTTGTGATTAGGCGTATGAAATTGCATCAGACCAGGATTAGGAGCGTATATACAAATGTCTGTATATACACTGGTGTTGTTGTTGTTGTTGTTGTTGTTGTTGTTGTTGTGTGTGTGTAGGGCTCCTGGAGCGGGACTCCGGTGGGTGTCGGGGAACCCCGTGGCGGCCCCGCGGGTGGCACAGGCCGGCTGGGAGGCGGTGGATCTGACGTCACAGGACCCGGCGGCGCGGGAGATAAAGCGGGAAGCCATGAGTCAGCTGATGGTACGCGTGAGGGGTCACCTCGGGGAGGAGAGCCCCCGGACGCCGCTGGAGCAGGTGCTCACGCCTCCGCAGATAGAGGTACATTCCTGCGTTGCCAGGGTACGTATAGGCATTCCTTATGGCCTGTTGTGTTACTAGGACGTGCACCAGATCGAGAGCAAGAAGCTGACCAATCCAGTTATGGAGTCCACGCAGCACAAACAGCTGCAGCAGGAGCTGAAGATGCGCACCAAGAGGTCAGCTGGTACCGGAACTATAACCGGAACTGTAACTGGGAACTATAACCGGAACTATGATAGGAACTATAACCGGAACTGTAATAGGAACAATAACCGGAACTGTAACTGGAACCATAATAGGAACTACAGTCGACAAACGCTAATTATTTCGAACTTTCACTAATTGGCATAAATTTATTTTTCCCTTGGAACTTGGAAGCCCATCCCATACAATATCTGTTCGCTAAATTCCACCAATTTATTTTTCCCTTGAGTGTTCGAATTAACTGTGTTGACTGTATAACCGGAACTATAACTGGAACTATAACCGGAACTATAACTTGGCTGCTGTAGGGGGGACCTGCGGAGGGAGAGGAGCGAGTTGGACAGAATACTTTTCGCGCGGAAGAGAGAGACAGACTCCAGTCAGAGGCGCGCGGAGAGTGCGGGGTATCCGGATGATATCAAGTCTCCTCATGGGTCAATGTCCGCAGAGCTGTTCGAACAGCTGCACAAGAGAACTGTGCATCTACAACAGGTATATTCCTGTGTTCCATAGCCTTATATTCATTCTATTTATAGCATAGTCCCTATCCCATAGCCTTATACTTATTCTATTTATAGCACAGTCCCTGTCACATAGCCTTATACCCATTCTATTTATAGCACAATCCTTATATAGTTATAGCTTGTAGTACAGCAAAATAAGTAGTTTTGTTAACCGATAGTTTCCCACAAATTTTACAATTCTCCAAAGCCATAAACCGGACTAATTTAGTGTCCGGTATATTCGTTAAGGAGTCACTGGTTGCATAACAAACTATGTTACATTCCATTGTACTTATGTGTTGCTACGCAGGTAGAAGAAGACCTAACAGCTGAAAAGTTAAAACCCGAATTTTTAAAAATTAAACTTCGCAAGGCCCCCACTTCCTAGCAACGCATTTCTACTCAGCTATTTATGTATAATAATTCTATTTTATCAAAGTCGTTTCTAATCAGACCAACTGTTCTTACAGAGTTAGTTCCAATTTGAATCGGAACTAAATGGGATCACTTTATTGCTAATCAGATCTCAGTTATACAACAGAATTCTTACGATTATTGTTCGTTTCTAGCGCAATTAGATAGTTCCTATTGCAACTAATTTGTTATATCAGATATGGAAAAGAAGGCAATATCTCACGTGAGTTACGATATATACATATTTATACTATTTGAGCATATAACAATTCTAAATATAGTACACACAATTGTTCAGTTCCATGTGTTCACGCCACTAAAGGAGAAAATAAAATAAAATAAAATAACATTTCAGACACCATGGATAACGTTGTTTTAAACATTAGATTTCTATTAAAAATGTTATTCAGCAATTCTAGAATTTGTCCCGTTAATATCATACTCCAAAAGGAGCGTCTCGCGCTCCTAGATACATCCTTGAATGTAGCACACTGAATTAGAGGTACTCAATAATTTGAAAATTTTTTAAAATTACAGCTATGCCGACAGCATGTCCTTTTTTAATAACTTTCTTTTGATCACACCTCTTAAGTGGCACTTATTACCCACATATGCCTATAACCCTATATATCCCTATATGCACATAAGGCACACACTAGGTGGCTACTCACTGTATAGATTCTCTGCTATGTCCAGACAGACCTCCTCAAAGCTCTGCTGCAGAATGTCCATGTTATCCGCGCTGAGACGCGCCTTTATCTACGCACAATAATCCCATTATACCATGGATATCAGCATATTATACCGTGGGTATAACAACATATTATACCATGGATATATCAGCATATTATACCGTGGGTATAACAACATATTATACCATGGATATATCAGCATATTATACCGTGGGTATAACTTGTATGATAACAAGGGTATATCCGTATATTATACCGTGGGTATAACTTGTATGTTAACAAGGGTATATCCGTATATTATACCATTGACCTGTAAATCTCTTCGTTATAAGCGGATAATATTTAATGCATTTATTGCTCTGGGGGGAAATCTCCATTTAATTATAAGCGGGTATTTCGTTATATCCAACTTTGTTATAACGGGAGTTCTCTTTATATTATATACCATTGATATGCGCCAATATTATACCATGATAATATTGGAGTTATATCGTTTTATCATATAACCTATATGATACCATAGATATACCAATTAAGAACCATGGATGTACTCACCCCCTCCTGGTAGGATTGTGCGTAGCTGAATAAACCGTACACTGCGCTGTCCACGTGAAATATATGCGTCTCTCCCTAACAACGGTATTGTGTTAATGGAATGTGTATCTATTTATCTAACGCAAACCTCTTCCAGGAAATCTGCTGTGTTGAACACTAGACTGTTCTTGTCGACTGTCGGCGCATTCCTAATCCCCTCGTAGTATCTAGGGACACACGCTATGAGACACGATTCTATTTATAGAATACAGTAGAACCTCGTTAGTACGAACACGGTTATTACGAACTCCGGATAAGACGAACAAATTTGGACCGTCCGTTGGTTTTGGACCGTCCGTCGTTATAGAATAACAATTCTATTTATAGAACAGTTACCTTTTGACTCTCGCTTTGTACGTCTGCACTTCTTTGTGATACAGCAGCTTGTTGGTAGGGCTGTCCTACAGGGTTACCATATGTGACACATGGAATGTGTGGCTATATATACTTACTCTTGTTATGTACGTGGTTCCGGTGGAACAGCCGTCAATGAATGCCTGCGAAATTACCGAGAGAGCCGCGTCGTGTGCGGCGCTCTTTGCGACGTCCAATAGGAATTCAGGATTCTTGAGAAGATTAACCCAGAACCTCAGAGGGACACTGCGGGATTTGATTGGTCAGATTACACTCAACTCTCGTTATAAGGAAGCCATATAACATTAGTTTGCTTCGTTATAACAAAGCTTATTGTACAGTAAAACCTCCACAGTTTTATCGGTCCCAAATTTTTCCCATTCCTTAGACACACGTTATAATAAATCATGAAAAGTGAAAGTTTTGGTTGGTCCCCAGGGTGTTCACTTTCTGAAGGTTTTACTGTAGTTCCTAATGAGGCTGTATTTGGTATGTTTCCAATTTGAACTATGGTATTTGGACTATATTTCCCCCCGCTATAAGGAAGCCATATAAACTTAGTTGCTTCGTTATAAGAGGAGCTTACTGTGCATAGAATACCAATGTCGCACTACGGTCGCTATGGCTACCTGTTGTTCTTCCAGGTATGTAGCACCTCGGGATCCTCCACCCCATAGAGAGTCCCCTGGGCGTCCAGAAAGTCGTATAACACCTTTATAGCCCGGGGCACCTCTCCCGCCTTCTCGTCAGGAAATATATCTTCGATCAGCTGATCGATGTAGCTCTGGAGGATTCTCTATAGAGAGGAACAGCTGTTATTCTCTTACGGAGCTAAAACGTTATGTAACGCTTCCAAGGGCCATACCAGCCTGTTTGTATTAACAATGGTAAAAGCCTTTCATAGGGAGGGTAGTAATTGCGAGAATTTCAAAGCCCTTAATTCATCTGTGAACACATACAGTTAAGCTGTCTATACTGCACTTAGAATAGGTCCCCACATGACTTCCATTTATAATATCAACGGTTGATATCAACCTGTGTATTAGCGGTCACCTGTTATACCAGTTATACTGTAGCTATAAGTACCTTAGTGGCGCTAGCTTATACATACTAACTGTAGCTATACCTTGGTAGCGATTAGCTTATACATACAGTGTATACAACAGTACTTTAGTGGCGCTAGCTTATAATGTAGCTATACGTACTTATATGTCGTTATACCTTATACGTACAACAGTACCTTGGTAGCGACTAGCTTATACATACAGTAGCTATATAAGTACCTTAGTAGCGATTAGCTTATACATACAGTGTATACAACAGTACTTTAGTGGCGCTAGCTTATAATGTAGCTATACGTACTTATATGTCGTTATACCTTATACGTACAACAGTACCTTAGTGGCGCTACCTAATACATACAGTAGCTATATACATACCTTGGTGGCGACTAGCTTATACATACAGTGTATACAACAGTACCTTGGTGGCGACTAGCTTATACATACAGTGTATATAAGTACCTTGGTGGCGACTAGCTTGGGGAGGAATATCTCGGACCCGTACTGGCGGCGTCGGAGAGTGCTCCTCTGCTCCTGGTACTCCTCCACCTCCTCACTCTTCTGCAGGTGGTACACCTTGCTGCTCTCCTCGTCCAGGCTAAGCAGCCGCGCCAGGCTACAGGGTATAGCCAGTTATCCATGGTACATGTAGTGTATACGTAGTTATAGCTAATGCCGTTAGTGCGATAATATTCATTGGGATAACTTTTTTGGCTTTTCGCTACAAGTCTGGTTCTTTTATTATGAACATTCAAGGGACCAAAAATGTGTTCATACTAAGGAGACTTCATAATAAGCGAACTCAAAGTACTACAAACCCTATGTAAGTTGTTAAATTGGGACCATAGGGCTTGTTTACAAATGGCAGACATGATTGTAAGCTAATGTTACGTCTTATCTATGCCTACCTAACCTAGTCACGAGTGCATATCACCCTATACCAGCCCGGAAAGCCTACTAACCTCTGTGTGTGTCCGAAGTCGTATATGGAGGTCCCAGGGTAGTCCCAGACCTGACCCGGGTTGGGCTTGTGTTTCCTGTGTACCACCCCCAGCACCATGCCGCTCCTTATATGGTAGTGCGCCAGGGTGTTTATGCGTCTCCACTCCTCATCTCCCTCGTTAGTCATGTCGCTGTCTCGCAGCTGGAGTCTCCCGCCCCCGGCAGATCGCAGCTCCACCTCCACGTCCTATAATAGGAACTGAAACTAAAGCCCTAGTTAGTTCCATAAGCGTACAGTAGAACCTGCATACCGTATGTCCCGAATAAGCGCAGGGTAAATAATAATGGCATTGCTATGATTCAAAGTAATACGGTCGTTCCAAAGCTTACAGTAGAACCTGTATATTCCGGAATTAAGCAGAACCGACACTTTCCTTATCCCAACGGGTGTCTGATTATACAGGTTATACTGTACCTACAAATCTAACTACACATGTGTTCACCTAACAGCAAGTCGCAATTAGCTATAAATTTGCTTGCTAATTAAGCTGCTAATGGAATTAACATTAAATGTTCGCTTAGGGACTGATAGTAACTTGCTATATATCACTGCTAAGGCATACACCACGTATGAATATGGAACTATAGGTGTTAGTTCCACTCTCACCTCCAGCTTGGGTCTCCTGGAGCACCCCACGCCCCTGTACAGGGTGTCCATAAGCTTTATCTTCGTCTGCGTGATGGTGTCGCAGTCCAGGAGTTTGCAGGGAAGTCGCGACCCGTCCTCCGCCTCGGCCTCAACCTCTAGTTTCTAAACACACACATTCCTACGCGTTACTATGGTAACATGGCGTGCTTATGCCCCCCCATGGTCACATTTGTATTTTGGGTCAAACACGAAATGTACAATTGACTCCGCTTAATAGAGTCCCCTCGGGACCAGGTTACTTAGACCCGGTTAAGCGGAGAAATCTATTAACCGATGGCTCTATTAAGCGGAGTCGACTGTTTTGGTGTTTTTCTAAACACAATGCAATTAGGTGATCAAAAATCTTATTTGAGCCACCAATTTTGCGTTTGGTGGCTTAGTTAATCCACCATAAATTATGGACTATGTGATTTTGTGTATACGTATTATATTTTTCGTTGCATTATTTGGTGCATCAGAAATTTGTTAAACCGCCGTTGTTTATTTCCTTACATTGAATGCGACTTCCTGTCTCATGAGCTTCTCCTCGGATAGGGAGTGCGCGGCGCTCCCATTGAGCACGTCCACGGGCCCCGCCTCCAGGTGTCCCTTCAGGCCCAGGAAGAGTCGGTACATGGCCACGCTAGGGGGCCCCTGCAGGTGAGGGAACAGGTTGAAGGCCAGCCAGTCAGCCAGCAGCTTCTCCGCAACAGACTCAGTCCTATAAATAGCCATAAACCTTGTTAACATCAAACGAATTACTTAGAATCTCGTTAGTATGAACACCAGGGGACCGTCATATTGAAATCGCCTTATCCGGAATTCGTATTAACCAGTATTATTTGCATTGAAAGGCTTTGAAGGGGACTGAAATAATGTTCGCCTTATCCGTAATTCGTAATAACCAATATCAATTGTATTGAAAGGCTTTGAAGGGGACTGAAATAGTGTTCATATTAACCGGAATTCGTATTAACCAATATCATTTGTATTGGAAGGCTTTGAAGGGGACTGAAATAATGTTCGCCTTATCCGGAATTCGTATTAACCAATATCATTGTATTGAAGGCTTTGAAGGGGACTGAAATAGTGTTCATATTAACCGGATTTTGTATTAACCATGTTGCTACTAACGAGGTTCTACAGTATTCATCTATCATAATAATTATGACCAAGACAATATCCTTACGAATACAGTAGAACCTCGTTAGTAGGAACACGGTTAATACGAAATTCCGGATAAGACGAACAAACAGTGCCACAAAATCAGGTCCCTACAATGTCTATTCAATGGGTATTACTCCAGTTAATACGAACTCCGGGTAAACCGAACAAATTTTTACCGTCCACTGTATTCTAACTACGCTATCCCGTTATACCTCCTCAACAGCAGTTTTGATGTGTTCCTGGTTATGTTCCTGTTGATGAGCTCCTCCATAAGCTCGAATAGCACCTCCGTGAGATACGGCATATCTCCGTGCAGAGCCACCGTGAGGAGACTGGCCACGTTGCACCGGTCCCGGACCGAGAAGTTACGGTTCTCCTCCATGGAGCGGATAAGGGCGATTAGGAATGTTCGGTCGTGCAGCAGCCTCTCGAACTTGTGTAGTCCAGTCTCGAATAGCGCAGTGTCCATGTTACGCGGCTTCTACATTGGAATGTGTTATACAGTCTGTTCTCTCTAATAGTCCACTTATTTACTTGTCCAAATCAACTATTTATATATCTGTAATAGTCCAGATTCTCTAATAGTCCACATTGGGCCAATTGTCCACTGCTGGACTATTAGAGAGAACAGTGTTATAGCCTAATAACCGAACATACACGTAGTAGGGTATATAACTGTCCCCTATACACTGACCGGCCAAAGGTATTTGAACAATCTACTAATGCTATTATGCTGCTAGAAGCTTGGATATATTAATTCCTAATATTGATTTGCCCCTTGGGTATATAACCAGTGTTTCATACAGGATTGTATGCAAGGGCAATCTGGGAAATGGAAATTCTTAAGGGGAGCATAAATTAAAACTTCGTTGTGTAAGTGATTTTTCTAGGGGGCAAGTACACACCCCTTGTATGAACCCTGATAACTGTCCCCTAGGGTACATATCTGTCCCCTGTCCCCTAGGGGTACATAACTACTACGTACCTCCACTGGGTGCAAGATGGGGTGATCCTGTAGCCCCGGGAAGAGAATGCGCATTGCGAACGTTTTGAAGTTGTGAATCGGAATAGTGCCCAGCACCAAGCTGCCCTCATCCAGTCCAATCTGAGTGTTAAGTTCCGTGAATCCTATAAATAGAATAGCAGTAATTAGCCGCATACATATTGACACCTTCATTAGGAGTTTAATCGGCGAAATATTATGCGCGGCTAGTAAGTTCTCTCCAAAATTACGCACCAATATCATTCTTATTGACCCGGCGCTTATTCGGGGAAATTACTGTAACTATAATATACTGTTATAACATCCCTAACTCCTGGATTAAACCTTGATTGTACCCTATTATATCCAGAAAAGAATAGGATTCTGGGGTTAGAAATTAGAATGCTATATCTAGTTACTGTTGTCCCCTATTATACCCCTGTTATACCCTATTGTCCAATATTCGGGGAAATACGGTATGTTGGAAACAGGGGAGAGGAGAACCTCAATTGTCCGACAAACTTGTTCCCCAAGCTCACCCTTGCGACACTTGTCAGCCAGATCGTTCTCAATATCCTCCATCTCTGCCAACAGGTGCTCAGCCTCCTCCCGCTTAATCCTTGTGCTCCGTCTGCTTCTGCCCAGAAAACAGCAGCACACACACAGGAACAAACACAGCAGACACATACACACCAGTAGCACCACCCCGGCCCCTATTAGCGGAGCTAGGTTCATCTCTAGAAATGATAGTATGACCGGTTTCTGTGTAATAGTCAGTGTGCTCCTGAGCTCATATCTATTGTTGTTAAGCCCGATCTCGATCTAGTAGAACTGTCAACAGCATTCCTATGCACACTTCATATCACTAACCTGTATCTCTAGTTCATTGTTTGTTGTTGTTGTTGTTGTTGTGTTGAGGGAACACCTAATGCCCGTCTCTGTGATTTGGATACTCGAGCAAATGTATGGGTTGACTGTTTGATTGTTGAATGTTTGTTTTATGCTAATTACCTCTGATGGCACTCTATCGATGTTTGGAATCTAAACAGAACAAGCTGTAAGCCTGTTGTTGTTGTTGTTGTTGTTGTTGTTGTTGTTATGTTACCTCAAACATGATCTCTGTATCTCCCACTGTTATCGCCTGTTGTATCGTCTCTGCTCCTCCCACAAACATTGGGTTCGGATACAGTTTGAATGCAAACACTTGGAAGAATAACTGTGTCACATTAGGAACCGCGTCCATTATAAGATCGAAGCGCACGTCTGTCCCTTCAATGGAACTTGTGACGTTATAGAATCCGGCACCCGGACACTCCAGTCTTATAGCCGTACTGTCAGCAGGAGGCGTACATAGCTATAGAGAGAGGGAAATCTAAAATTGCAGCTGTGCCGACAGCATATCCTGGGCCACTATGCTATACTAGTGAGTGAGAATCAATTTATTAGAGGCACAGTAGAAAATTATAGCTGTGCTGTCAGTTGGAGGTACGCATAGGTATAGACAGAATAACAGCTGTTAAGGCATTATACAGGACTACAGTATAGGTACTCTGTGAAAAATCTAAAATTATAGCCGTGCTGTCAGCAGGAGTGGTATATAGCTAGAGAATAACAGCTGTTCAAAGCATGAAATTATACAGGACTACAGTACATGCACACTATGGTATCGAAAACAATAAAAAATCTAAAATTACAGCTGTGCCGACAGCATATCCAGGGCCACTATACTATAGAATAGTTGGCACAGTAAAAACGTGATAAGGAATTATCCAGGAGCACGAGACGCTCCTTTTGGAGCATGATTTTTGGAAAATTTAATTAGGAGCGCGAAAATTCGGAATCTTCTCCTATACCGTAACATTAATCTGTGATTTAGGCGTATGGAAATTGCATAATACACTAATTAGAAGCATATTTACAACGTCTGTATAACACACATCCCTAAGTACAACTCACGGATCTGCTTATCTCCGTCTCTCCCTGCATGAACACTAGCCACTGTGTTAGCGTAGCCCCTAGATTCCTCCCTCCCAGCTGGTAGTCTATCGCCCCTGCTTCCACAGTGCCTCTCAGCTGCTGCTCTGTCCCCACGCCCCCCAGGTATACATTGGTGACCTGTGGGTCTGCTAGCACCATGAGACTCTCGGGCAGGTAGGAGGTGTCAACTGAGTCTATGCGTATGCTCATCAGGGGAGAGCTGGGCGAGGGGGAGGCGCCCATTATGCACACTATCGTGTCTTCTAAGGGCAGATATAGGCAGTTATATACAGCTTGTATGTACAGTGGCATGCTATGTTAAGGCCTGTACATTAATATACAGGGAACTGTTATATAATCAACCGAACTTGAGTTTTTCCCCCAGAGCACTATAAATGCATTAATTATTATCTCTTATAACGAATATCTGGATATAAAGGGATCCAAAGCACTTCGTTATAACGAGAGTTCACTGTAAGTAGCATGGATACGCCATAGTGAGGCCTGAATAGAGTACAGTATATGCGGTTGTAAGAACATTAAACTGGAAAACGGTTGCCATATACCCCTATATAATTATGTCGGTTATAAGAACACTATATGCAGTTCCCTATAATGTTATTATACCCTGCATCTACTGTATAACTGTCTATACCTATAACTGTTACTAACCTGTTGCATTGTATGGCGTATGCGTAATCTCGCACTGCACCTCCCCCGCCGTGACCTCCCTGCTGCTGCCCACCAGGAGCTTGTCCCCGGAGAGGGTCACACGGGACCCGCCCGTCTGAGGTGTGAAGATAGGGGATATGCGCGTTATAACCGGCTGCGCAGTCTCGAAACTAGTGTTGCTGAGCGCACTGAGCCCCGCCACCGTCAGGTTAAGCGGGTCAGACCGCTCCTCTGTGGAGGCCTGCAACTGGCACCTCACGCTATAGTGGTGAGACAGGTAAACAGTAGACAATAGACAATAGATAAACAAACACTAACTAACTAACTAACTTACAAACAAACAACCAAACTTACTAACTTACTGACTAGCTAACAAACTAACTAACTAACTAACTAACTAACTAACAACTTACAAACTTACTGACTAACAAACTTACAAACAAACTAACTAACAAACTTACTATTTAAATATCTAACTAACAGACAAACAAACAAACTAACATACAAACTAACTAACTAACTAACTACCAAACAAACTTACAAACTTACTGACTAACAAACTTACAAACAAACTAACTAACAAACTTACTATTTAAATATCTAACTAACAGACAAACAAACAAACTAACATACAAACTAACAAACAAACAAACTTATTAACTAACTAACTAACTAACTAGCTAGCATACAAACTATCAGTATCTTACTATGTGTTGTTAGCTGTTGTAACAGAGCAGTATATGTCTCCTATCTTCACGCTCGTTACTCTGCCACTAACAAACATATTGTATCCCGTAACCTCTATCGCCACTGAGCCGCCAACCGCTGTTGAGTTAGGTAGGAACTATGATGCATATGGTTAATCGCTATAAGGTGTTAGATATATGTCATATGGTTAATCGCTATTAGGTGTTAGCTATGTCATATGGTTAATCGCTATAAAGTGTGAACTATATGTCATATGATTAATCGCTATAAAGTGTGAACTATAATTTATATGATTAATGGCTGGAAAGTGGCACAAATGTGTCGCAACTAACCGCGGATATCTGGGCCCGCGGACACATTTCAGAACTTCTAACAATGTTGGTGCTTGCTGCACATGCGCTGCTGCACTCCCCACTCCTGTTGTCAGCACTGGCGCACCAATTGCACTCAGAGTTTGATACACAACCCATGCAGTCCAACTGGTTGCCGCAGATAAACACGTTAACTACATAGTGCATAGGGAATAATGTTATAAACACGTTAACTATACACACATACATAGGGAATAATGTTATAAACACGTTAACTACATAGTGCATAGGGAATAATGTTATAAACACGTTAACTACATAGTGCATAGGGAATAATGTTATAAACACGTTAACTACACACACACATAGGGGATAATGTTATAAACACGTTAACTACACACATACATAGGGGATAATGTTAGACAAGTTAACTATAGGGAATAATATTTGTTAGTAGCACATAAACAGAGTTTCATATAGGGGGTGGTAGGGAGTGCCTGCTCCTTCAAGTGCCCCCCTAGAAGAACCACTTTCACAACGAAGTTTTCATTTATGGCCCCCTTAATAATTTACATATCCCAGATTGCCCCCCCCCCCCCCCCCCTTGCATGCAAACCCTGTATGAAACACTGATATAAACACGTTTAGGAATTAACAGCTGTTGCATTTAGAATCTCTTCACAATTGATAATATAAGTATTCTATTTCCATGAATGAACGAATAATTTAATCCAAAATTATTCGTTTCCACGAGACCCCTGCTATAAATACGTAACTCACATTCCAATGTCCCCTGATTGATGCTATGGTTGCTGGGTCCCCACACCAGTTGCACACTCCCTGTACCGTCGGTAGCAAATGTGTCCATCGACACCAGACAGTCGATCTCAGCTGTTGCCCCACTGGTGTTCCTCCAGACCCCAGGCACCCCTCCCCTCCCCTCTCCCGTTAGAGTGAGCGCACACCTGTACGTGTATACCTATAGACAGTACATTCCATGCTGCCAGTCCGGTTGCTAACTGACTATACTATAGGTACAGACTACAGTAGACACCGGTTTTCTACAAATTCTTTGCATAGTTAGAATAAACCATTTGAAAGTAAAAGAAAATATAAATTTCTTACACATTTGGAATTAGAAAAACCGATTAGTTAGAAAAAATACGGTTTCTACTGTATAACGGTACATTACAAGCTACCAGCTCCGTTGCTAGCATATAACTCACCAGTGTGGGTGCTGGGAGGTTGGCGCCCTGTAGAGTTATGTTGCCGACCTCTTGAGCTGCCACTTGTAGCGTGGAGGTGTTGAAAGTCGATAGAACAATGGGACACAATGTAGGGCTGTCAGTCGGCTAAAGACACACAAATAAATCGGTCTCCTACCAGTGTTTGCCAGAAAATACCACCCCGGAAAAACGGTTATTTCCACCCTGGAAAAGGCAGTAAATGTAGAAAAACCACTTATGACCGACTATATATGGCTATGGCAAAAAATATTGCAAGAAACTTGGCACCAGATTAAGTGCCAACCCTAAACCTAAATGGAATCACACTGCAAGCACTTTGCACTTCAACCGATGCCTGACTGGCACCTAAACAAATCCCTGATTGGAGGCACTATATTTTGGTGAGTTATGATTGAAGTGCCTCCAAATGAACATGTTGTCGGCACAGCTGTAATTTTAGATTTTTGTCATCTCATCATTATATAGGCTTCACTTTCAATTTCAATTCCGAACCCTGTCCCCTGTCCCCTTACCTGCACCCATTCAAGTTTCCTTACAAAATAACGCGGCTCGATGAAACCCTGGTTAATACATAATCTGCACAGCTGTTATTTTAGATTTTTGTTATGTCATCATCATTATAAAGGCTTCACTTCTATTCTGTCCCCTGTCCCCTTACCTGCACCCATTCCTCCATGAAACAGCTGATTCTCTCTGCAACACAGCTGCTGTCGTAGAGACACCAGCCACAGGCCGCGGTTGAGGCCACACAGCCGGAGCAGTTGCTATTGAATCCGCACTGCACCAGTGAGTATAGGAGGGTGTCTCCTAGCCTCGCGTTGTAAGCAGAGGTGCTCAGGTGAAGGCTGTACACTCTCGTGTCTATATACACACATAAACAACAACAACAACAACAACAACATACAGTAGAACCTCGTTAATACCAACATCACAACAACATACAATAGAACATCGTTATTACTAACATCAGGGGATGCCAAAATGTGTTTGCCTTATCCTAAATTCGTATTAACCGGCATTAGTATTGAAAAGGCTTTGTAGGGGACTAAAATACTTTTCGTATTAACCAGTGTGCGTATCAACCGTGTTCCTACTAACGAGATTCTACTGTATAACAATAACAATAACAACAACAACAACAACAACAGACCTGACTCCGTGAATGAACTGACTCCAGTCGGGACAGCACACGTCATATTAGCGGTCCCATTAACAGGTCCCTTGATGCTGTTGGTGTTCCCGTTAACAGCTGTTACCGGCAGCGTATAGTTAGTGCCTCCTTCCGAGAAAACGCATTCATATCCGCCCACAATGAGCTCAGGGAGATTCACAGCCCTCAGCGTAACCTAGATACGAGATAACGGCATTCCTATCTAGTTGCTATGCAACACGTAATACCATTGTTGTAATGTTATCTCATGGGTCTCGTATTTCTATATTCTGAACCGAATAGGAATTTAATTTCTGTTCAATAGTATAGAAATATGACCCATGATATCAATGGTATTATGTTTTACTTAGCAATTACAGTTAACTCTCGTTATAACGAAGTGCTTAGGTGTAAATTCCTTCGTTATATCCGGTTAATAATTAATGCATTTAGTGCTCTGGGGGAAAATCTCCATTTCGTTATATCCGACTTCGTTATAACGGGAGTTCACTGTATACTGTAACCTGTATACACAGTTAGTTAGTCTAGTGCTCTATGGGATAATCTCCATTAGGTTAAGAGCGGTTATGTCGTTATATCCGCTATGTTATAACGGGAGTATTACAGTGTGTGTATGGTACGTACGTTAGTATCTCGGTTGAGAGGGGAGGTGTCCGGGGTTACGCTAGTGACGGCTAGGCATGCGCCGCTGTCCGTCTGTATCCACCTGCCTACTAGCGCGTGTTGGGAGCAGAGAGAGCGGCGGCTGCACTCACTCTGCAGGCTGCACCAGCCGCACAGCGGGTCCGGGTCCGACACACAGTCGGAACAGCTGGAGTGTCTGGCGCAGTCGTCTAGGGGGATGCGATAGAGAAGTGAGCTCGTAATGGCGAACAGATTGGCGCCCGATTGGTCCCTCTCAACAGCTGTTATTGTGTCCGAGAGGACCAGCGTCTCCAGGGGAGGCTGCACCAATACCACTCCATTCAGAAGATACTATAAATAGAACAGCGTTAGTAGTAGGAACACCAGGGGACCGTCTTAATATGTTCTTATTAACCGGAATCACTTGCATGTATTTGTAACTAACGGGTCTACTGACGTCACTATGATTGCGTATTATATCACTATGTTATGTGGGTATAGAGGCGTGTTGACTCACCTTAGATATGCTATTTCCCCGTACAAGGTATAGGTAGTAGTAGGAGTATCCACTGTCGTTTATCGCTGTTGTTGTAACGTGGGTCTGTTCCACAGAGACCACAACATAAGAAATGAGCTCTGTTCCACTTGTGACAGTACCTGCATCCAGGAACACTCTGTTTGTATCGCTTTCCCCCACTATTGTCCACAGATTACACTCTGTGTTGATATTTGGGTCTGAGTATAGCTACATAGAAATGTGATTAGTTTAAGTTCCATAAAGCTCCACTTATTACTTATTTTCATCAAACCTATTAATTCAAGATCAAGTTATTTTCATTAGAAACGAATAGAGCTGCAAATAGGTCATTTTAATTGGTAATGGCCTTTAGAAACGTTGGAAAAAGCCTTAGAAAAGGCGTTAGAAACGTGTCACTTCGCGAGACCATTTACACCATTTGTTACTTACCGAGCATGGTAATGTAGCAATGGATCCGAACAGCGCTTCATTAGGGATACTTCCTATTTCATTAACTACACAGCTCTCGTAGGTATCTCGCATCGCTTGGTTGATGGAGCTGAGCGAGTAAGCACACACTGATACCATTGTTAAAAACTTGTACGTTACTACCAAATAGTTTGACTCTGAACTGTCGTTAAATACACTCAATCTCGCGTCTAGCACAATTGGGGTGCCAGCGGTTACACAGGGTGATAGGATAACCTGGTATAGGGAGTGGAACCTATTTAGTAATAGGTTGTCTGACTCGCAAATGCGAGTGACGCGTATATCCACACCATCATCAGACACTATGTAGACATATCCCTCTGCTCGAAGCATAGAAATGTAATTTCTGTTGAAAGAAGTAGATTGAGCAATGGCCAGCAATAACGCATCCAATACGAGGTTATTAGCCGCTAGTTGTGTCGCCCTAATCGGGTACATTGGGTTTTGATCAGTCTGTCCAATCGTGATACCATTGCCAGACGCCGTATATAGACTGGGCACGTTATTAGAGGTGTTAGCAAACACAAGCAGCACCCCTAGATCCACCGCCTCTCCCTGATCTCCTTCCAGGACAAGTCCATCTCCATACCCCAGCACTTGTAGTGTGTTAATCTGTGGAGATCAGTATAAATATAGACAGTATCAAGGCTGGCGTAAGCGGTCAAGCCAATAGCCTGGCCACTTTATAACTGCTTCCGCCACCCTTGATTATACTCTGTTAATAGGAACAAGGATAGGGGGATATCGGATGGGGAGTACAAGGTTTAATTCCCCTAGCCCAGTGGTACCAAGCTGGGCAGTAGGGGTCCACAGAATGCATAGTATTTGCTATAGATGAACAAATGAAAAAGTTTGGAATTCGCTGCGGCCTAGCCTATACAAATGCGTGCTAGTGACTCCGGTTAATACAAACATATTTCTAAGGTCCCCTGGTGTTCCTATTAACATAGTAGTTAGTTTCATATTATAGTTCCTATAACTCACGTCCATGTACTGACATCTCCCCTTCCTATTGGTGCAACTGCCTACATACCCCATATCATCGTCTACGGTAGAATACACATGTGAGAGATTGATAGTGTCGAACAGAGATTGTCGCACAGTCAAATCAACAGCCCCGACAGTAATGACTCCACCATACGTGTCTAGTACTACTATTTCATCCCTGTACACCCTTAGCCCGGTTAGTACCACGATGTTGTCCCTATTAAGAGCCGAGTCTATATCGATTTGTGCGACCCTCGTTGTGCCTTGTGTGAGCGCCCCTGTCACACAGAGTATCAAGATTAAGTTCAGCAGCATTGAAATGAGGAGTATAAACTGTATGACTCTATTTAAGAGCGCCTAACGGGTATCAGTTGCATTGTAACCTGACTCCCATCCTATCTGCTTATAAGCAGGAGCCTTGATAAGCTCGTGTGTATAACCAATGCTCGTCTGTATTTCTATTTCTATCTGCCTATTCATAGGGCTCTGTGTGGCACAGGCCCCGGTGCGACTGGTCTCGATCTCAAACCCGAACCGATTCGATTTCTCCCTCCTGGCCCTTGGCGCTCCTGATGGGTCCGTTTTAATCGCCGGCACCGATTTTCTGACGCGCGTCGCACCTGATTTCCAGCAGAGCTCTATTTCCAATGTTCAGAATCTACCGCAAACCCTCTCAATGGTGGCATTCGACCACTTCAACAACCGCTATTTCGCATGTTCGCGCGAGCAAATGTGCCACTTCTATGCCACTTCTAACCTGTCCAACTCAGTGGCTAGTGTCACCGTACTGGGATCCACAGGGGGGATTCCTAAGGCGGCCGTGTTCGCTATGCAAGGGGGGGCTCCAGCTGTGTTCGTATACGGCAGCTTCCTCACCTCAAGCAAAACCTCCACAAGGTCTGTTCTATTTATAGTAGCACTCTATTAAGCGGAGTCGAATGTGCAAGGCAAATATACATATGGGTATACAGTGGATGCCGGTTATAAGAACTTCGTCGGGAACTGCATTTAATGTTCTTATAACCGGCATAAATTATATAGGGCACAGTCAGTGTTTTTTTTAAGGAAAATTAGAGGCCCAAAATGGACGTCTAATTTTTCTCAATGGGCCTCTAATTTTTAACGTGCGAAGTACTCAATATCATGAAATGTAGAGTGTGGGCCTCTAATTGTTGGTGTGAGGGCCTCTAATTGTTGGCAGGGCCCTCTAAGCAAATCCTTAAAAAAAACACTGGGCACAGTAGATATCGGATATAAGAACACCGGTTATAAGAACATTCTCCTGGAAAAACGGTTGCCATATACCCTATATACTTTATGCCGGTTATAAGACCATTATATGCAGTTCCCGATGATGTTCTTATAACCTGCATTCGTATAACAATTCCGTTCTTCAATTTTAACCAAATCTTGTTTGTTGGAACAAATGGGCCTTATTAACCCTGAATAATTTCTATATTATAACATTGTCTCCTATAGATATTCTCTGCAAGCATTCCAATTGACTGACCTGGTAACCCAGACGGGTCTCTTTGTAGGAGAGCCTTTTGAGACCGGTATACTCAGGAAACTGATTAGCACATTCTCACACGCAGATCGGTTATACTTTGTAGTGCGACATTTCGAATCCAGTACCCACTCGACCCGACTATTCTCTGTCTGCAACAACACAGGTGTTACTAGCAATAAGTTTGATTCTGTGCTTGAGATTGTGCTAACAGAATGCGACTCGAGCTTCCGGTATCTCGTGGAGGCCCGGGTTACGGTGCTACAGAATGGAATGTCACACCTCGTGTTGGTGTATCGGGCTAGCGAGGAGAGCGACGAGTCCCGGCTTTGTGCGGTCTCTCTCTCTGACTTAGTTATGTTCGTTGTTAACAACTATAATATTATCGGCACATCTGTTCCCCTGGAATGGCTTGACGGTTCTGAGAGCAGGGCATCCAGCTTCGCGACATCGGTATGTGACACTTATGACACTCAAACTAACTAACAAACAAACAACAAACAATACAACTAGTACAGTCAGTTTCTTATATCAATATTCAACGGATTATTGTGTACATATTAGAGACTTCATAATAAGCGAACGCAACTTAATACAAACCCTATGTAAGTTGTTAATTGGGAACATAGGACTTGTTCATTATACAATGATTAATATTAACCAGACGAATATTATTCAGAATAAGCAGACCTGACTGTAATACTTAATTGTTGGGGCAAGTTCATATTTGTTCTATCTTATAGTTCCTGGCTAGTTTCTCTCCTTGTGACTTTGAAATAGGAACGTGAGTTGTTGTTGTTGTTGTTGTTGTTGCTATTGTTATTGTTGTTTATATATTATTCCTTTAGCATTGTATTCCCTCTCATGATCCCTGCCTCTGCCTCTGCAACTACTTTCCCCTCTACCCCCCTCCTCCCCACTGCTTACTCAGCTCAGCCTAACACATACGGTAGGGTGGTTAACCTGCTAGTGGCTACACAGGACACTCTGTACTACCTGTTCATAGTCACAGAGCAGGGATATCTGCTAAAGGTGAGTATAGGTAGGAAATGATGTCGGCACAGCTGTAATTTTAAATTTTTTAAAGGAAATATTGTCGGCACAGCTGTAATTTTAGATTTTTTAAGGAAATACTGTCGGGGCAAGTGTAATTCTAGTTTTTTACGGAAATACTGCCGGCACAGCTGTAATTTTAGATTTTTTCAAGGAAATACTGTCGGCACAGCTGTAATTTTAGATTTTTTTAATTTTGAGTTAACTATAATATAACACCATTCTATCTAGTACTACATATCCGGGAGCTCGCTAACTTCTGCTGTATCTCTCCTGGAGGTCCGGCCTGTCTCCTCCTCCTTCCGAGACCGGGTGTCCGCCCTGGAGCCGAGTGGCAGCAGCCACCTCCTGGCCCTGACACCTCGGGAGCTGTTAAGGATCCCCCTAGACGACTGCGCCAGACACCTGACCTGTTCCGACTGTGTGTCGGACCCGGACCCGCTGTGCGGCTGGTGCAGCCTGCAGAGAGAGTGCAGCAGCCGCTCTCTCTGCTCCCAACACGCGCTAGTAGGCAGGTGGATACAGACGGACAGCGGCGCATGCCTAGCCGTCACTAGCGTAACCCCGGACACCTCCCCTCTCAACCTGGATACAAACGTATGTACCATACACACACTGTATACTCCCGTTATAACATAGCGGATATAACGATATAACCGCTCGTAACCTAATGGAGATTATCCCCCAGAGCACTACAGTATTCTCCGCTTAATAGATTTCTCCGCTTAATGGGTTCAAAGTAACCTGGTCCCTAGGTGACTCTATTAAACAGAGTCGACTGTATATGCATTAATTATAACGAATATCGGATATAACGAAGGAATTTACAGGTCCCAAGCACTTCGTTATAACGAGAGTTGACTGTAATTACTATACAACACATAATACCATTGTTATACCATGGGTCATATTTATATACCACTGTTATATCATGGGTCATATTTATATACCATTGTTATATCATGGGTCATATTTCTATACTATTGTTATACCATGGGTCATATTTCTATACCATTGTTATACCATGGGTCATATTTCTATACCATTGTTATACCATGGGTCATATTTCTATACCATTGTTATACCATGGGTCATATTTCTATACCATTGTTATACCATGGGTCATATTTTTATACCATTGTTATACCATGGGTCATATTTCTATACCATTGTTGTTGTTTAGATAACAGTATCAGCTATCAACCTCCCTCAGCTGGCTGCTAACAACACATTCCTGTGCGTATTCCCGTCGCTAGGGAGCACTCAGGTATCAGCTGTGACAGGAGGACAGAATCTGACTGGTCCCGCCCCCGGGCCTGTGAACCTCACCTGTCCCACCCCTGTCGATATACCCAGCATAAACCAATCAGGTAGGTTAGGTTGTGTTGTGTTATGTTGTTGTGTTATGTTGTTGTGTTGTGTTGTTGTTATTGTTGTTATTATTATTATTATTATTATTATTGTTGTTATTATTGTTGTTATTATTGTTGTTATTATTATTATTATTGTTATTGTTTACCTCTCTCTCTAGCCACTACGATTTCCCTCTATCTCAGCAGTAGCGAGTTCCCCAGCACTATCCTTCACGCTACGTTCCCCTACACCCTATTCTACTGTTCCTATCACACCTCATGTCAGTCCTGTGTGTCCCTCTCGGACCTGTCCCCCTGCGGTTGGTGCGTATACTCGGGGGGGTGTACCCACTCTCCTGTCCTCTGTCCCTCCTTTAACACCTCTCTTAACACCTCCCAGTGGGTACAGACAGACGACTGTCCCTCCCTTAGCCCCCTCCCCCTCGGCAGCCTCTTCGCTACGGAGAATAGCAACCTCCTCCAGCTGATGGGGGCAAATCTGCCCCCTCCCATAGTGAGTCCCTAGATAGCTACCAGGGGGTAACTAACCGTAACTTATGTGGGAACTACAATTCAAACGTTACATACAGTACACCTGCATAATCCGACCCTCTATAAACAGGAATTCGTTAATACGAACACCAACGGATGGTTTAAATTTGTTCGCTTTATCCGGAGTTCGTATTAACCGGAGTAATACCCATTGAATAGCCATTATAGGGACCTGATTTTGTGGAACTGTTTCTTCGTCTTATCCGGAGTTCGTATTAACCGGAGTAATACCCATTGAATAGCCATTGTAGGGACCTGATTTTTATTCGTCTTATCCGTAATTCGTATTACCCGTATTCCTACTAGCGAGGTTCTACCAATATCTTATGAGACCCCATATCTCTATTTATACTATACCCCCCCTCAGGCTAGCTTCCAGTACGAGTGCCAGCTTCAGTACGGTACCAGCTGGTACAACTCATCAGCTGACTATCTCTCTCCCTCCTCCCTCTCCTGTCTCCTGCCCTCTGACGTCATATCCCTTGGTGTACCCTCCCTCCCGGCCTCGCTCCTCCTGTCGCTCTCCTCGCGGCCCCTGGCCCTCTCCCAGCTGTCTCTCTACGCCTGCGGGAGACAGGGGAACAGCTGTTCCGAGTGTCTATCCACTCCCCTGTCCGCCCCGCTATGCGGCTGGTGTCTAGAGACAGGTGGCGACACCTGCGACACCAACCGCTGTCAGGGCACCTTCCTGAATGCCACTTGTCCCACTCCGCAGATCTTATCCGTAAGTAAACAACAACAACACCTTGTTATAGACACAGGTCTGCTTATAGGAACTAGCCATATCGTACCAGTAGACAACTTATATAGGGTTCGTATTAAGTTGAGTTCGCTTATTATGAAGTCTCTCTAATATTAACACACTTTTGGCCCTTGAATGTTCATAGTAAGAATCTGACTTGTACTAGTTGTATTTGTTTGTTAGTTTGTGTGTTTGTTTGTTTGTTTGTTGTTAGTTAGTTAGTTAGTTAGTTAGTTAGTTAGTTAATTCGTTTGTTAGTTAGTTAGTTTGTTTGTTTGTTAGTTTGTTTGTTTGTTTGTTTGTTTATTTATTTATTTGTTTATTTATTTGTTTGTTAGTTAGTTAGTTAGCTTGTTAGTTAGTTTGTTTGTGTTGTATACTTGTTTATCTGTATATTTACAAGTGTGTCTATCTATGTGTGTGTAGGTGTCCCCCTCTGCCCTGCCGGTGCAGTACAGCGGTCTGCTGTCTATAACCGGAACCGAGCTCGGTACCGTTACGGACACGGCTACCGTAACTCTGGAGATCGGCCAGCCCGAGCCAGCCGCGTTCCAATGCGTGCTCAGCGAAACCAACCAGCAGACCATAGGCAGAGAGTGAGACTAATCACTAACTAACAACTAACTAACTGACTTACAAACTATCAAACAACAAACAAACAACTAACTAACTAACTAACTGACGAACTAACAAACAAACAAACTAACTAACAAACAAACTAACTAGCTGACGAACGGACGAACTAACTAACTACATAACTAACAAACAGTAACTTACAAACTAACAATCAAACAAACAAACAACAAACTAACTAACTAACTAACTGACGAACTAACAGACAAACAAACAAACAAACTCACTAACAAACGAATTAACAACATACAAACATACAAACAAACTAACATACCATCTACCATATGCACTACTATATCCCATAGGATTAGCTGTACTATAGTTGGTCTTCTCTTCTCCCCATTCCGCATCCCTGGTTCCTCTAACAACTTCACCCTCACCCTCCGCATAACCAGCCCCCTAGGGGTCACCCGCACTGCCTCCCACGCCCCCCTCTTGATATCCTCTCCCCTCATTCAGGCCCTGTCGCCTTCCTTCGGCCCCGCGGCGGGGGGGACACGGGTTAGGGTAACAGGGATCGGACTAGGCATAGGGGTATTCAGGTCTGCTGAGATTATAGGCACGGCTAACTGTAGTATAGTGGCCCAGCCTAGCTACGTGGATGGTGATCTGGAATGTGTAACTGAGTCTGTTCCAGCAACTACTAGCGGTAAGGTTGTACAGGATTTCATACAGCAAAATTATGCGTGCCTAGATTAAGTTAAAATACTAAAATACTCAATTTGTATTAAGTCTATGGGAGCATCTCTCGATTTTCGCTCGCCTAGAAAAGTTTCCTTTAAAAATTACGCGCCTGGATGAAACCCTGCTTGTTTACCTTTTCAAACAACAACAATTGAGTTATACAGTGGATACCGGTTATAAGAACATCGTCGGGAACTGCATATAGTTTTCTTATAACAGTCATAAATTATATAGGGTATATGGCAACCGTTTTCCAATATAATGTTCTTATTATATCCGGTATGTTCTTATATCCGGTGTTCTTATATCCGGTATCTACTGTACTACTCTGAATATAATGTTGCCACTTTCCAGGCCAGTTTGGTGTCACTATAGACGGCACAATCTACAAATCTACCTCGGGACTGTTCCAGTTCCGAGCTAATCCCCAGATATTATCCTTCTCTCCGAAGGCAGTTATTCCCTCCTCCAACTTCTCTCTCACTTTTAAGGGAATCTCTCTCGACGCCGCGAGTAGCCCGCGCATTCTATTCTATTCGGGCCGCCAGCCTGGATACCATGTGGGTAATAGGAATGCTATAAATAGGGGTTATTACTCAGCTAGTTTAGTTTAGGTAGTAGTCAACGAATATCCTTTTCAATCTAATATTTGTTTCGAAACGAACGAATATTTGAATATTCGGTAGATTCATTTGAGCCCTAGTTATAACAGAAGACTCTGTTAATGGGAACACGGATAAGGGGAATATCGGTTAAGGAGTACAAGGGTTAATTCCCCTAGCCTATACAAATCATGCAAGTGACTCCGGTTAATACGAACATATTAAGACGGTCCCCTAATACATTACATTCCTATATAATACAGTGGAATATAGTTATTTGTTATTTTTACAATAGTTTGATAATAGTTACAAAGTATTAGACACAAGTTAGTTATTACTCAGCTTATTACTAATCAAAGCATTTTCCTTGAGGCACTATCAATTACCCAACCAGTAGCCACCAAAAGATAGTGCCTCCTAAGGGAAATGCGTCGGCACAGCTGCAATTTTAGATTTTTTATATGTTAATGTTACAATAGTTTAATAATACAGCGGATGCCGGTTATAAGCACATCGTCGGGAACTGCACTTGATGTGCTTATAACCGGTATGTTCTTATAACCGGTGTGCTTTATATCCGACATATACTGTGTAGTTACAAACTGTATTAGACACAAGTTGGTTATTACTCTTACATTCCTATAGCCCTGTATGGTGTTGCCAGCTGAAGAAGGTGTCAGATTAGTGGCAGAGCTATTGTGTCCCTTCCCCCAAGCTGCCACCTCTGCCACCCGTAGACAGATAGGTGGCACATCAGCTGTTAACTTCACACTAGTGTTTGACGGGTACACGGTTCCCTCTGGGGCTGGGGGACTAGATGTAGAGATTGTGGCTAATCCCACTTTCGTGCAGACGGTTTTTCGACTGGAGGACGACATGCACTTCGTTGTGGACGCCATTAACACCTCCATAGACCTCGCAGTAAGTAAACAACAACAACAACAAACTTCATAGGGCTAATTCCGTTAGCCGAATACAACTATGCAACATTTCGTTTATAAGGGTCGAATTAATATTTGTCGTATGTCAGTTTTCCAGTTCCCGTACAATAGCCATATGGACAAATATTAATATTTTAGGCCTGTCAGTCTAATTAATATTGGTTAACTCGTTTGCTTAATTTGGCCACACCATTACACTTTTAACCTTTAAAACAACAACAAATTAAGGCAGTGAGATTAGAACAGGGCCACTATACTATACTATAGTCGGCACAACAACAACAACAACATACAATATTTTTGCACTCAGGACTCACAAATTAGACATCGACCTTACGACTCTGTCTATAACAACAACAACAACATCAACAACAACAACAACAACAACACCTTACCCTGCCCAGTTTATAGACACCCCTAACTACCAGACCGCAGGGCTATCAGCTCTGTTCGCTGTGGAGCTGGAGTCAGCTGATTCTCCGCTTAACATAACTTCCGTTGTCACCTACCAACCGGGCAGTCTCAGTGTGGCTCTTGTAAACCTACCCGTGGACAAGATACAGACACTCACATTCCAGATATTCGTAAGTGCATCCTACCTATACAGTATACGGTAGAGCCTCGTTAGTACAAACACGGTTAATACAAATTTCTTTATAAGACGAACAAACAGTGCCATTCCTACAGGGTATTATACAGGAGTAGAATTGAAGAATAACAACCATATTGTCTAGCGCAGTCGACTCCGCTTTAGATTTCTCCGCTTAATCGGGTCAAAATTCACAGGATTTATAGTACGGAATTACAGTTTGGCTACAAATATTTTCGGTTAATAGAATTCTCCGCTTAACCGGGTCAAATTAACCTGGTCCCGAGGTGACTCTATTAAGCGGAGTCGACTGTATTATAAATTCACTTTACACGAATCAAACTGTACACATTGTATCCACACGCATTCCAACCTCCCCCTCCCGTGTCTAGGTTACCCTCGGCAGCTACCGGACGCCCGCGGGCCGCGTGGAGGTTGTATCCGGTTTGGAGGCCGTTTCTGACAAGGGCTACATCGTTATAGGCGGTCTCCTCCCGTCTCTAGTCCTTATCCTGGTTCTAGTGTTGGTGCTGGTATGTCTGTTCTGCTGTCTCCGGAAGCGGGGTAGGCTGGCCAGCGAGGAGGTGGAGAAACTCCTGTTTGAGATGGACACCATAGAGAATAGAGTGGCACAGGCCTGTCGAACTGGTGAGTACCCTACTACTAACAGGGCTACTGTATATCAGTGTATTTACAGCCATTTTTTAGCCATGAGTCCATAGCAAATACGGTAAGTAAACCGTCATTGATAGAAAGTATCCCTGGTTAACTATGGTTATAGTAATAGAGGTAAGTAAACCGTCATACAACAGGATAATTAATTTGCATAATAATGATTGCTATAAGATGGAAAGAGGAATATAATATCCTATTAGAGACAGTGCCATTAGACTGCCTGTATATGCCTGGGATAAAATCTAAAATTATAGCTGTGCCGATCTCATTTTCTGACATAAGCAGTTGGCACAGCTGTAATTTTAGATTTTCTAATTTCTACCAAGGGGGAAATCTAAAATTACTGCTGTGCCGACTGCTTATGTCGGAAAATGAGATCGGCACAGCTATAATTTTAGATTTTCCTATATTTTCTAATGCGAGGGTATATGCCTGTCTTAAGGTATATAACAGCACCATATTCCTTAACTTCGTATAGCAGTACTACCTAGTTACCATTCTGTGCTCTTGTTATGCAGAGTTCGCTGAGCTCAATACTGAGTTGGGAGATGCAGCTGATCTCACACAGGGGGCAATGGGGGGGACCCCCTTCCTATCTTTCCACAGATTCGTTATGAACGTCATGTTCCCGGGACAGCCCGACCATCCAGTCATGCACCCAGTCAGGGTAAGTTAGTTCCATATTCACCTAGTTACAGTTCCATATTGTACTCTCGTTACAGTTCCATATTGTACTTAGTTAGTTAGATTTCCATACTGTACAGTCAAACTCCCGTTATAACAAGTTGGATATAACGAAGTACCAGCTTATAACGAAGTCGTTCAATGGTCCGGAATTCCTTCTATATTATTACATTATTAAAACTTCGGTTACAACGAAATGGATATAACGAAATTCCGCTTATAACGAAGTTATTTATTATAGCCCATATAACCTCTAAACTATTGATTTTACTCCAGTTATAACGAACTCGGTTATAACGAAATCCGTTTATAACGAAATCAACTTGTAATGAACTCTTTTAAGTCGAACTCCGCTTATAACGAAATGAAACTACTGTCCTAAGCAATTCGTTACAACGGGAGTTGACTGTACTTCATTAGTTTCAGTTCCACATTGCACTTAGTTAGATTTCAATATTGCACCTCAGTTATAGCAAGGTCTGTTTAACACAGGCCACCTGCTTTGCTTTGGTTAGTACAGTTAGTACCGGTTTAACCTGCCCAGTTTAAATCTGCTGCTCTGCCCTGGTTAGTTACAGTTCCACATTGCACCTAACTAGTTAGTTACAGTTCCACATTCCCAGATTCCGCCTGACATTGACGACAAGGAGTTCCTACGAGCCCTGGAGCTGTTCGAAGAGCTCTTGAGAGACAAGGACTACTTCCTATCCCTCGTAAACTGCATTGAGTCCAACCGCTCCTTCTCCCTCAGGGACAGGTAACCGGAACTATACATACAACTATACATACAACTATATGTCCAACTATGCATACAACTATGCATACAACTATACATACAACTATACATACAACTACACATACAACTACTGTGGAATTGCTTTATTAGCAACTCGCATTTATCATGAAATTTGGTTGCAAATAGGCGAAGTTGCTATTAGAGGAACAGAAATAACATTAAAAGCTCGCTTGGGAACTTGAAATAAGTTGCTAATAGAGCAAAGTTGCTAATAGGGGAGTTGCAAATAAAGCAACTCCACTGTATACATACACTATTGAACTATAGATTGAACTATATATCCAACTATACATGGCACTATATATCCAACTATATATATGGCACTATGTAAATATCTAACTATATATGGCACTATACATACAACTATATATGGCACTATACATACAACTACGTGTATATCCAACTATATACATTCAACTATACATGGCAAGATACATGGCACAATATATCCAACTATACATGGCACAATATATCCAACTATACATGGCACTATACATGGCACTATATACGGCAGTATTACAATAGGCTGTGTGTAGATCTAACATCGCTAGTCTCTTCGCGCTGTGCATGCATGAGGACATCCGGTACCTGACAGAGGTGTTGCGGACCCTTCTGGAGGACCTGGCGGAGAGGATGGTGGCACAGTCACGCGCCAAACTAATGTTCCGAAGGTACACCTGTTAGCCCCTAGGGTGCTAGATATTATACCCTCTTATGACAGAGGGAGGAAATGTAAAATTACAGCTGTGCCGACTGTTTATGTCATAAACTGAGAAAGGCACAGCAGTAATTTTAGATTTTCTCCCAGGCTTATACAGACAGTCTAATGGCAAATTGCCAATGTCTCTAATATGATTTATATTTCTCTTTCCATCTTAGAGCAATAATTATTTTTGCTAACCAATAGCATAACTGTATACCCTTGATTTCCTGTCTATTTATACTGTTGTAACTGCAGGACTGAGTCCGTAGCGGAGAAGCTGCTATCGGATTGGTTGGCAATGCTTATGTACGGACACCTTATCGAGGGGGCGGGCCCGGCTATCCACCTGGCGTATCGCGCCACGAAGCGGCAGACCGAGAAGGGACCCGTGGACGTGTTTACAGGGGAGGCGAGACACTCTCTGGCCAAGGAGCGGATACTCACACAGCTGGCAGACATAGAGGACATGCGGGTACGCAATGACAATGATAACAACACACAATAATAACAACAACACACAATAATAACACAATGATAACAACAACAACACAATGATAACACAATGATAACAACAACAACACAATGATAACAACAACAAGACAATAATAATAACAACAACAAGACAATAATAATAGCTATAACAACAACAACAACAACAACAACAACAACATTAAAACAACAACACAATAATAATAGCAATAACAACAACAAACAATACAGTGGAGTTCACGTATTAGCAATTCATCTAATAGTCTAATAGCAATAAAATTTCGTTAAAATGCGACTTGTTATTACGCGATCTCCACTACAACAACAACACAACAACACAACAACACAACAACACAACAACAACAACAACAACAACAACAACAACAACAACACTACAACACAACAACACAACAACACTACAACACAACAACACAACAACAACAACAACAACAACAACAACAACAACAACAACAACAACAACAACAACACTGTAACAACAACAACAACAACAACAACAACAACACCTGTATTATTAGGAGGTGGAGGCAGAGGTGCTAACAGAGAAGGATGAATCTATCCGAGTTAAGCTATTGGACTGCGACACGATCTCTCAGGCTAAGCTTAAGATTATGGACGCCATATACTGCGGGGTCCCTGTGTCCCAGCGGCCCCTGCCCACCGTGAGTAATAGAGCAGTATATTGATAGACCCATATACCTATATACCCTATAGATAAGCCTATATACTATAGCTATACCTATATAAGCCCATATATAATACTCTGGTCATACCTGCCCACCGTGAGTAATAGAGCAGTATATTGATAGACCCATACAGTGGATGCCGGTTTTAAGCACATCGTCGGGAACTCACTGCACTTAATGTGCTTATAACCGACATGTTCTTATAACCGACATAAATTATACAAGGTATATGGCAACAGTTTTCCAACATAGTGTGCTTATATCCGATATGTTCTTAAAACCGGTGTGCTTATGTCCGACATCTACTGTATACCTATAGATCACTGGAGTGTAATTCCATTGATTTTTGCAACTTCGGTAAGACCTAAATATTATATTATGGATTTCCCAAAAAAACTTTAAGGCGCAAGCAATAAGGTATGTATAAAGCAGTTTGAATCCTAAGTATGTAACTCTGTTATACCGGGCTACTTATAACCTTCCTACGTAACCGGAACTAACTTAGTTCCTATATCCCCTATCCCCAGACGCTGGACCTGGAGTTGCACTCTACGCGCAAGCAGGGGGCGGGTCTGATCCTGCGTGACAGCGACCACACCTCCCAAGTGCAGGAGGACTGGAAACGGGTTAACACCCTGTCCCATTACGGGGCCATTAAGCAGGTGTTTAAACTGGTGCCGCGGACCCAGAAGATGCAGGGGGGACAGGTGTTCGACTATATGGGGACCCTCCTGCCTGTGTCCGCTATGAGCCCCCATAGGGACAGGAGTCAGCAGGAGGAGGAGAGAGTCTGGCATCTGGTTAGTTATATAGACTGTGTGATATTGTGATATACTGTGTTATACTAACGTGTTATAGTTAGTGTATTGTGTGTCTCGTTAGGGAACTGATAATTTATAGGAACTAAGTTATATACAGTAGAACTGGTTTGTGATATTGGGCTATCTCGTTATGGAACTGTTATAGGAACTGACTGATAGTAGATAAGTTATATACAGTAGAATCGTTTTTTTTCTAACACCGGTTTCTAACTAACTATTTATTCTAAATGTGTAAGAAATTCCAATAAAAGTTTTATTTTCTATCGGTTTATTCTAACTATCGAACTTTTCTTCTTTATTTCCATGCAAAGAATGGGTTAGAAAACAACTGTATAACTGTATCTCGTTTTGGAAGCTAGGTTATATACAGTAACTAATGGCATTTGGTTAATGATACCGTGATGTCTCGTTAGGGAACTGATTACTTATAGGAACTAAGTTAAACTACAGTCACTATTATAGGATCCCTGTTATTGGAACTGGAACTAACTATCCTGTTCTATTTATAGGTTAAGCCGCAGGAGCAAACACAGACCAGTGCCAAGTCTAAGAAGCTAGCCACCGAGATATACCTGATGAGACTCATCTCCACAAAGGTGACAACTGGTTATATGTCCCCTTAGTCTGACAGGGATAGACAATGATATATTATACAATCAACTCCGCTTAATAGAGTCACCTGTTAATAGGTTTCTCCGCTTAATCGGGTCAAAATTTCACAGGATTTATAGGACAGAATTACAGTTTGTCTTACAATATTTTCGGTTAATCGGTTTCTCCGCTTAATCGGGTCAGAACAACCTGCTCCCGAGGTGGCTCTATTAAGCGGAGTCGACTGTATGTTAATTCAAATCGATGATTTATATTTCTCGAAAAATCAAATAAATCCTACATTTCAATCCCTGCTATAACAGCTCTGTTATAACAGCTGTTTCTGTTCTAGAATATTCTCCAGAAGTACCTTGACGACATGATCGCTGCCATATTTCCTGACATCGCACTGGAGCCACATAAACTGGCGCCTCCCATAAAGTTCCTGTTTGACCTCCTCGAGAAGCAAGCAGATAATTACGACATAGACGATAAGCCTAACACGATCAGGCTATGGAAGAATAACAGGTGCCGTTAACCAATTAGATTATAGGGTGTAACCGTGTGTATTAACAGCTATAATAACAGGTAGCATTAACCAATTAGATTATAGGGTGTAACCGTATGTATTAACAGCTATAATAACAGGTGCCATTAACCAATTAGATTATAGGGTGTAACGTATGTATTAACCAATTAGATTATAAGGTTTCATCCAAGGACGCAAAATCGAGAGATGCTCCGAATAAACGAAATACAAATTGAGTATTTTTAGTGTGCTTATTCTAGTAAAAACTTTATTAGAGTCCTACTTAGTTTTCAAGCGCAAGACGCTCTTATGGGAGTATTACTTTGGAAATTATAATTTAGTTTAGGATTTAGGAACGACAAAATTTTAGAATTTTCTCCTATACCGTACGTAACATTAATTTGTGATTTAAGCGTATAGAAATTGTATCAGACCAGGATTAGGAGCGTATTTACAAATGCCTGTATATACACTGATATATACCTATATATGGTGTCTTTATGTGGCCTATATATACTGTAGCTATATACTGTCTGACTTAACCTTGTGTCTTTAGTGTCCCATTGAGGTTCTGGGCTACGTTAGTGCGGAACCCTGAATACCTATTCGATATTATAAAGTCAGAGACGGTAGAGTCAAACCTAACTGTTATAGCACAGGTAAGGCGTTCCTTATCCACACATGGTATCCAGGGGAGTTATATCCTGTTTGTTAATAGGTGTTTGTTGACAGCTGTTTGGTCAAGGACACACAAGTTATAGAGGTATGTTGTTGTTGTTGTTGTTGTTGTTGTTTGTTTGGTTGTTTGTTTGGTTGTTTGGTTGTTTGTTTACATGTTTGTTGTTTAGGACGCACACACAACTTCGATACTCTACAACAAAGAAGTGCCTGTTTACAGAGAGAGGATTCTAAAGTGAGTTGTTGTTGTTGTTGTTAAAGTGGAGATCGCATAATAGCAAGTCGCATTTTCACGAATTATGATTATATTAGGCGAATTGCTAATACGCAAACTCCACTGTATTGTTGTTGTTATTGATATGTGTAGTTGTTAAGATTGTTTCATTGTTGTTGTTGTTGTTGTTGTTGTTGTTTACGTCCTACATAGCTACTACGAGGCGGTATCGAACAGCCCGGCGGTTAGCGAAGAAATGCTGTTTGAGAACTATCAGGTCCCCAGGGTAAGCATTCCTTAGCGTTGTCATAGCAACTGCAGTTATGTGTGGAATTTAGGGAGGCGACCATTTCTACAGAGAAAGTGCGCTGCAAGCTCTTTATAGCTATGCGCACAGCTGCAAGGACAAGGTTGTTGTTGTTGTTGTGTTGTTGTTTTTGTTGTTGTGTTGTTATTGTTGTTGTCTGTTTGTTTATTTAACAGATTTGTTTGTTTGTTTGTTTACCTATATACTTATTTATTTGTTTGTTTGTTTGATTTGCCAAATTTCTTGTGTGATTGTTTAGTTGTTTGTTGTTTACCTGTTTGTTTACTTGTTTACTTATTTATCTGTTTGTTTACTTGTTTACCTGTTTGTTTACTTGTTATCTGTTGTTAGCTCGTTGAAGAAATGCTTGACGATGGCCGGTTCGACACACAAGTCGCGAAGTTTGAAGAAATATGCGAACTCCTGTCTAGACATTCCAAATAATAATATCGTTGCTACGGAGAATGTTTCTATTTTTAGATATATTTGCTTGAATTGTTTGTTTGTATATTTTGAGTGGATTTTTTATTTTTTTACATTTTATATTTTTGAGAGTTTTGAATTTATAATATTCCTATTGCTTTATTCAAACATTCCAATTTTACTGATCGGTTGCTAGGTTACTCACTTAGCTATGTATGCTTTTGACGTTGACAACAGTTCGGATTCAGAGGAATTCGATTTCGGACAAACTAATTCTGTTGTTTTCGCACAAACCACAAAACCCGAACAGGAACTCACAAACAACTGCGCTAACCAAAACAACAACAACACAGCCAATCAGAATGCAGGGTCCAACGGATATTCGCAGCGCGGGTATTCTATAAATAGATTTAACTCTCGTTATAACGAAGTGCTTGGGACCTGTAAATTCCCTTCGTTATAAACGGATAATAATTATTGCATTTAGTGCTCTGGAAGGAAAATATCCATTTCGTTATAAGCAGTTACAATCAGGTCTGCTTATTGTTAACAGTTTTCCGTCTGCTTAATATGAACAAGCCCTATGGTCCCAAATTAACAACTTACTTAGGGTTTGTATAAGTTGAGTTTCCTTATTATGAAGTCTCTATTGTGAACACAATTTTTGGTCCCTTGAATGTTCATATAAGAACCTGACTATATTTCGTTATATCCGACTTGGTTATAAGTTATAACGGGTTCTTTTTGAATGAATTGCACTTTTTAATTTTTCTTCATTGAATCTTGTAATTTCCAGAGGTGCAATTTCAGGAGTATATTCCATTGGTATACTCTATATGCTTACTGCCTATATTTTAGGCGGGGTCAGCGGGCGGGCCGGTTTCGCGGGAGAGGCAGAGGAGTCATGGCACAGGTCGATAGACCGAGACACGACCCAGCAACGCTAGAGGTGTTCAGGAATGCGGTCTGTAGAGGAGATGTGGGGGAGGTTAGAGATCTGTTGGGAAACGGTAAATTGTCTGTTCTCTTTTTTATAGCTGTTTAAGAATCTGTTTTATAGCTGTTTACTATCTGTTTTATAGCTGTTTAACTACCTGTTAACTGTATGTTTTATAGCCATTTAAGTATTTGTTTTATGCACGTTTAACTGTCTGTTAACTATCTATTTACTACTTGTTTACTACCTGTTTACTACTTGTTTACTACTTGTTTACTACCTGTTTACTATCTGTTTACTACCTGTTTACTACCTTGTTTACTACCTGTTTACTACCTTGTTTACTACTTGTTTACTACCTGTTTACTACTTGTTTACTACTTGTTTACTGTTAACAGGAGTGGATGCAAACGCGCGTCTTAAGTCCAGTTGGACAGCTCTGATGTTCGCAGCTGATTCCGGCAGAGCTGAAGTGGTACAAATACTCCTCAGCCATTCTGCCAACCCCAACTCACAATGCGGTACTGTTGTTGTTGTTGTTGTTGTTGTTGTTGTTGTTGAGCTTCCTTATAAGTAGACGGTTTATTTATAGACGGTCTATAAAAGCCCATACAAAATTAGAACTGGGCCACTATACTATAGTATAGTCGGCACAGTAATAAGCAAAACATTTGTAGACTGTCTATAAATTCTGTAGACCAAAAGCCCTGCCGTATATGGGTAATAGTGTTTAATTTATTGACGGTCTTCATATAAGTTATTTCATAATGATTGTTGTTATTATTATTGTTGTTGTTGTTGTTTAGATATGTTTACTGCTCTGATGGTTTGCTGTGCTTCCAGACAGAGAGAAGAGACTACATTCCAGATAGCAGAGCTGTTGCTAGGGTCGAATGCCAACGTGAATGCCCAGGACAGATTTAAGATGACACCTTTTCTGTACGCCGCCAAACTGTGCCACTTGTCACTTCTGCCGCTGCTGGCGAGAAGCGGCGCCAGCGTTAACAAACAGGAGATGAGAGGATGGTCGGTAGGTCGAACGGTTATACAGATGGTTGTACAGATAAACAGATGAACAGATATACAGACTGTTGAACATTCTAACAAACAAATAGACGATTAAACAGTTAAATAGTTAAACAGTTGATTAGTTAGACAGTTGAATAGTTAAATAGTTAAACAGTTGATTAGTTAGACAGTTGAATAGTAAACAGTTGAATAGTTAAACGGTTAAACAGTTAAACTTTGAATAGTTAAACGGTTAAACAGTTGAATATTTATACAGTTATGCGTTTGAACAGTTATACGGTTAACATTGAACAGTTAAACAGCTAATCAGTTATATGGTTGAACAGTTGAATAGTTAAATAGTTACACGGCTAAACAGCTATACGTTAAACAAGGATTGCTAGGCTCTGTGTTTCGCTGCGCACTGCGGAGACGGAGAGCTGACGCGGGTTCTGCTGGAATGTGGCAGCGATGTGTCCCTCGAGACAAAGGAGGGAGAGGTGGCAGCCGACCTGGCAGACACCGGGGGGCACTATGGGGTAGGTGTTAAGTGGCACTTAAGGGGCAGGTGTTAAGTGGCACTTAAGGGGCAGGTGTTAAGTGGCACTTAAGGGGCAGGTGTTAAGTGGCACTTAAGGGGTAGGTGTTAAGTGGCACTATGGGGCAGGTGTTAAGTGGCACTTAAGGGGCAGGTGTTAAGTGGCACTTAAGGGGCAGGTGTTAAGTGGAACTTAAGGGGCAGGTGTTAAGTGGCACTTAAGGGGCAGGTGTTAAGTGGCACTTAAGGGGCAGGTGTTAAGTGGCACTTAAGGGGCAGGTGTTAAGTGGCACTTAAGGGGTTTGATAATAAGGAAGTTAAAAATAAAGGAAATGCGTCGGCACAGCTGTAATTTTAGATTTTTTTAAACTTTTTTGAGTTAACTATAAAATAGTGAATAGCTGAATGGATAGTTTGTTGTGTGTAAGTAAGTTTAACCGGTTTGATTCCTAGAAAGTTTAAAATAAAGGAAATGCGTCGGACCAGCTGTAATTTTAGATTTTTTCACATTTGCTAATTCCGCAGGTGGCTGGAATGCTACGCTCCCACTCGAGTCAGAAAGAGGCGCCGGAACCGGAACCGGAACCAAGCGAGGTCTGTGAGTCAGCTGTTCCCATCAGACCCCAGTTAGTTCCATATTGAGTTATCTTATGTCAGATCAGCTGTTAATAGTTCTATTTATAGAATAGCCCGCTCTGAGGATACCGAGCTCTCTACTCGCACTGCTAACAAGTGAGTTGTTGTTGTTGTTGTTGTTGTTGTTGTTGTTGTCGTCATGTCGAAAGTTCCCTAATTGTTAACTCAGGTCAGTCTTTAACAAAAATTGACTCAGGTCAGGTCAGGTCACAAGGCTGTTGTTGTTTGACAAGCCTGTTGGTGTTGTTGTTGTTTACTACTACTGTATTGTAGCTATGTGAGGTACGGAGATATGGAACTGTTCTTGATGGGAGCGGGGCTTCCCGATCTAATTCCTATTTTCCAGGTAACACACTTGTTATAAGCTAACTCATTAAGATTTGATAATGCAATACAGTCAGGTTCTTATATGAACATTCAAGGGACAAAAATTGTGTTCATAATAGAGAGACTTTATAATAGGCGAACTCAACTTAATACAAACCCTATGTAAGTTGTTAAATTGGGACCATAGGGCTTGTTCATAATAAGAAGTTGAATGTTAAGCAAACGAATATTGTTCACAATAAGCAGACCTGACTGTATAAACAATTCTTGAATTATTATTTCTTACGAATACTCAATTATTGATGGTTCAAACTTCCAGACTATAAATTATTACATATATTCATTATTCGAGAATTAGTCAACTTAGTTAGGTACTTGCTTACATGTTTATTTGTTTACTTCTTTATTTATTTATTTGTTTACTTGTTGTTGTTGTTGTTGTGTAGTCCCGTTCGCTGGAGTTCTCTGACCTGATCAGCTCGCGTGGAGAGGACCTGGAGGGGCTCGGGGTTACGGATTTGGGCGCCAGGAGCAAGCTCCAGGCGGCCATTAAGGAGGTGCACTCCCAGGAATGGGACTGTCCCCCTGTCCCCTCGCACTATAACAAGAATATCACGTAAGCACATTCCTATGTACCTAGTCAGTATAACCTCGTTAATACGAACACCAACGGACGGTTAAAAATTTGTTCGCTTTATCCGGAGTTCGTATTAACCGGAGTAATACCCATTGAATAGCCATTGTAGGTACCTGATTTTGTGGAACTGTTTGTTCGTCTTATCCGGAAATTCGTATTAACCGTGTTCGTACTAACGAGGTTCTACTGTAGTTGGTTACCTGCTTGCATATCTATTTTGCTACCTATTGTTTATTTGTTTATCAGTGTGTTTACTAGAATTCCAGTTTGTTTACCTATTTGTTTTCTTGTTTACTTGTTTACCAATGTGTTTACCTATTTGTTTACTTGTTTACCTATTTGTGTCCAGGTCGCTGGAGCTGGCTGGCATTCTCCGTAACTTCTCGCGTCACTGTGGTTACATAAAGGGACAATTGGTATTCATAGAGAGACAGCTGGAGAATGCCCCCGACACAATTGAGCCACACAAGGTAACCAATCACAGAGTAGTACAGTTGTTGTTGTTGTTGTTGTTTACGAACTACCTGTTTAACACTTTGTATTTTTACAGTGCATTTTCGATCTATGAAAAGTTCCTATAATTATTCATTTAACAAACTTGCCTAATTAGAAGGCAATCCATTATTTGCTAATCCAATACATTCTACAGTAGAACCTCGTTATTAGGAACTCGGTTAATGCGAACACAATTTATGTTCCCTTCAAAGCCTTTTCAATGCAAATGATATTTGTTAATAAGAATTCCGATAAGGATTAACTAGGTTTTACTGTAGTTTGTTTTTATATAATCAGTCCCTTATATGGCAGTTATATAGAAGTTCCACTATAGTTACCCTGTGTGCGCTTAGGAATGCGAGGAGACTCGCCTGGTGTGTGAGGGCGTCACAACAGCTGTGGAGTCTTCAAATCAGCTGATCCGAACTCTGCAGGCCGTACAGCGACACGTCACACAGGTGATAACTAATCCGTATAAACCATTATGGTATCATACGGCACCATTATACCATACATATAACAGAGTTGCCATACATATAACAGAGTTTACTATACATAATAATACATACAGTGGTGTTCGCCTAATAGCAAGTCGCATTTTGCACGAAATTTGCTTGCTAATAGGCGAACTTGCTATTAGGGGAACAAAAATAACATTAAATGCTCGCTTGGGGACAGAAAATAACTTGCTAATAGAGCAATATTGCTATTAGAGCAATTGCTATTAGGCGAACACTACTGTACTGGTATAACCAGGGTATTATAATGGCACCATTATACCATACATATACAGAGTTTGCCATACATAGAAATACATACTGGTATAACCAGGGTATTATACAAGCACCATTATACCATACATATACAGAGTTTGCCATACATAGAAATACATACTGGTATAACCAGGGTATTATACAGGCACCATTATACCATACATATACAGAGTTTGCCATACATAGAAATACATACTGGTATAACCAGGGTATTATACAGGCACCATTATACCATACATATACAGAGTTTGCCATACATATAACAGAGTTTACCATACATAGAAATACATACTGGTATAGCCAGGGTATTATATTGGCAACATTATATCATACACATACATATAACAGAGTATACCATACATATAACCAGTGTTTTTTTAAGGATTTGCTCAGAGGGCCCTGCCAACAATTAGAGGCCCTCACTCTACATTTCATGATATTGGGTACTTAGCACGTTAAAATTAGAGGCCCATTGAGAAAATTAGAGGTCCATTTTGGGCCTCCAATTTGCCTTAAAAAAAACACTGCATATATAGAGTTTACCATACATAGAAATACAGTTAAATTCCCGTTATAACGAAGTGTTCGGGACCGTAGTTAATTTCGTTATAAGCGGAGTAAAATCTAGCTTAGAGGCTATATGGGAAATAAATGACTTCGTTATATCCGACTTGGTTATAACGGTAGTTTGTTCTACTGACACTATTTATAGACTTGTTCTATTTATAGCTTTGTTCTATTTATAGCTTTGTTCTATTTATAGCGCACCGGATTTGCTGTTGAGAAGCCGGTATCTCGAAGGACATACCTGGGCACATTCCTAAGAGCCGGATTGGTAGCTATGGCTGGCTTACTCGTTGGAGGCTCAATTGTGTTTATAGTTTCAAAAGGAACCAATAAATAATAATTTGAACTAATGCACTTATAATTCAATCATTCACAATTCTATCATACCCTTATAGATTATAGCTGTTTATTCATATTTTGACACCTCTCTGTTAGCTACACAACAACAGCATTAGATACAATGGTAAGTGTTGTTGTTGTTATTGTTGTTGTTGTTTACTGTGTTATTGTTGTTGTTGTTGTCTACTGTGTTATTTACTGTGTTATGTTGTTTTTGTTATTACTGTGTTGTGTTGTTGTTATTACTGTGGTGTGTTGTTGTTATTGTTTACTGTGTGTTGTTGTTATTTACTATGTTGTTGTTGTTGTTGTTGTTTACTGTGTGTTGTTGTTGTTATTGTTTACTGTGTGTTGTTGTTGTTATTGTTTACTGTGTGTTGCTATTATTGTTTAATTTGTATTATTGTGTTGTGTACTGTGTGTTGTTGTTGTTGTTGTTGTTATTGTTTACTGTGTGTTGCTATTATTGTTTACTGTGTATTATTGTGTTGTTGTTGTTGTTGTTGTTTACTAGAGCACGGCAGCAGCAGGCGGGTCCGCACTGGACGCATACCTTAACGCAGTCAGAGCAACTCTAACAGCTGCTTTCTGTCTCGAGAACTTCAGTTCTCAGGTTACTGTTCTCTGTTTGTTTGTTTGTTGTTACTCTGTTTGTTTGTTTTATTTGTTTACTACTTACTCAGTTTGTTTGTTTGTTACAGTGGACCTCGTTAATACGAACACTATTTCAGTCCCCTTCAAAACTTTTCAATTCAAATGATATTTGTTAATACGAATTCCGGATATTGCGATCGCAATTACACGGTCCCCTGGTGTTCCTACTAACGAGGTTCTACTGTAGTTATTTAGCTAGCTAGCTAGTCAGCTAGTCAGCTAGTCAGCTAGTTTGTTAGTTAGCTAGTTAGTCAGCTAGTTAGCTATACAGCCTATACTGTACTGTAGGTGGTGGAGCGACACAACAAGCCAGAGGTTGAGGTTAAGTCCAGCAAAGAAGTGCTGCTTACGCCTGTGACTATATCCCGAAGCGACAAGGAGAGAGTCTACATAGAGCCCTCCATTAACTCAGTTAGAGTTAGCATTGCCATCAAACAGGTACCAGGGTATATTAATACAGTAGAACCTCGTTAGTACGAACACGGTTAATACGAATTTCCGGATAAGACGAACAAACAGATCCACAAAATCTAGTCCCTACAATGGCTATTACTCCGGGTAATACGAACTCCGGATAAAGCGAACGAAATATTCCAAGAAAATACTAGATAAACCCTTGCATTGTTTTTCCCTATGGACACATTGTACCCCTAGGGACACATTGTACCCCTGTGGACACATTGTACCTATTAGCCTGTCTGTAGCTAGATGACGTGGACAAGATCCTGTGTCACAAGTTTATGCGGTTTATGATGCTGCGAGCTGAGCACTTCTTCATTCTGAGAAGAAAGCCAATCGAGGTAGAAATAGGAATAGGGATAGATAGTATATAGTAGCAGGCTTGTCAAGGGATATCTATTATTAAGGTTAAGGACCTGATAAAGACATTAAATTACCCGAAAAGGACCTAAAATAACCTGAAAAGGGCCAGAAAATTACCTAAATGATCTGATAAGGATATAAAATATCCTAAAATGATCTGAAAAGGATATTTTTCCAAAGGAATGGAACATATTTTTAAAGAGCTGACCTAAGTTTACAATTAGGGAACAGGCCTAGCTAATACCAGGGTATACTTTAGCTACTTAGCAATAGTAGTCAAAGGTTAATTCATAATTGACCTTTATACACGTGACATACCGCGTATACAGTCTATAGTTCCAGTTCCATATTGTCTGCATTCCTTAGGGATACGACATCAGCTTCCTAGTTACCAACTTCCACACCGAACAAATGTACAAACACAAACTTGTGGATTTCATTATAGAGGTAAGTAGGCCTATGTGAGTAGCCAATAAGCTGCCAGGGTTTGACAGCTGTCGTTAGTTCATGCAAGCTATCGACAAGGAACTGAGCGAAATGAAAATAACTCTAAACGCTAGAGCCAGAACTGTTGCGGAGGAATTCATGAAAAATGTAAGTTTATAAAACAAATAACTTACATAGAGCTCAGCTCTAGTAGAGTTCAGATTTTTTCCAATGCTAAAACCCCAGGCTTACTTTCTAAAGGTCAATTTCAAACCCTGGCGAAAACTGACCTTTCTTAGTGCCTGAATACACATACTGAAAAACTGAACTCTACTAGAGCTGAGCTCTATATAAGTTAATTGATAAAATTGTGCCAAATTGTCCCACTCATTTATAACACTTTATTTATTACATTATTGTTCTATTTTAGTTCAACTAACTAGAGTGTGTGTGATGAGAATGGTATCCTAGCAACAGATGGAATGTATTTATTTATAGAATATATTATATTATGAACTATGTGTGAATTATAAATAAATGAATTAGTATTCCATAGATACATGATAACCTCAATGGAATGTTCCTTTGTTTACTATTTCTATTATCACCTTAGCTATTTATTTATTTGTTTATTTATTTTCTTCTATTATCCATGGTAAGTGTTATATAAACAGGTGCCACCTAAATTATATTTTTAGGCGCCATATTTTGAAAATTCCCATAAATTATATTTAGTGCTTAAATTTAGGCGCGTTCTGGATATTACTTTGTTTCTAACATTCCTTGTAGAGTTATGGTATTCTAGCAATCGTGTTCTATTTATAGGAGAAAGGAATGTTACGTCACACCTCACCTGTGAACCCATTGGTCTATCCCTACCTAGCAGTGACACTCACTTTCTTCGGAGTATTCTTGTTAGCCTACTTTTTCGTGTGAGTATTAACGGACCATGGATAACACTACTGTATAAGTACACTCGGGATAAGGAATAAAATGCACTATATTTTGGTGGTTGATTAATAGTGCCTCCAAAAGGAAATGTTATCGGCACAGCTGTAATTTTAGATTTTTCAAATTGTAAGTTTACTATAATTCAGTTCACTCTTTTGGGGTATTATTTTTGGAAAATTTAAAATAGGAGCGCGAAAATTTGGAATCTTCTCCTATACAATAACTTTAATTTATGATTTAAGCGTATTTTACATGCATTCCAATGCGCTGTTCCCGTAACTAGGTATCAGGTTACATCCAACAAGTTCACACGGAGTCTGCTGAAGGAGCTGATGATTGGATTGGTCAGTTCTGTATTCCTGGCGTTTGGAATTCTCTTTGTTTTGCTGTGGGTAGGCATATACGTGTGAATAATGGAAATAAATATTAGATATCTGTTGTTAGTTGCAATTAAACTATTCTAATTTCTGCTTTTACAAAAGTCTGTATTTAGAACTGGGATTTATTCAGGCGCTATTATGTATGTTTTAACAAAAAGGTTAAAATTTGTTCCGGGCATCATTTTTGCAAAATTTCCTTTGTATTTACCAAAAATGGTCCCCCTGCAAAATGGCTGCTAATCCATACTAGGACGACCTTCGAATTTAACTGGTTAAAGGTTTTGTCACCTTTTGGGATGAAAGATGTGAATTTTTTTCTTAAATATTTAATATTTTTCTAGTTACAATACTCCCCATCTCCATGGCAAATTTCAAGTTTGTAGCTCTTACCATTCCTCAATCAATTCCGAACAATAAAACCAAAAAAATCTAAAATTACAGCTGTGCCGAAGTCATGTCCACTGGATGATGTAAATGGCAGCAGTATATTTTGGTGGTTATTTGATTAAATTGAAATTGTTAAAACACTGGGCACTCTGAATAGTGCCTCCAAATGAATATGTAGTCGGCACAGCTGTAATTTAAGACTTTTTGTAATGTCATCATCACTACTATAAAGATTTCATTTCAATTTCAATCGTGTTACCATAAAATTATTACTACAGTCGACTCCGCTTTATAGAGTCACCTCGGGACCAGGTTACTTTGACCCGATTAAGCGGAGAAATATTAACCGGATATAAGTTAAGCCAAAATGTAATTTCGTCCTATAAATCCTGTGAAATTTTGACCCGATTAAGGGGAGAAATCTATTAACCGGTGGCTCTATTAAGCGGAGTCCACTATATATATATATGTATCACTGTAATTAGCATGAAACGGACATACACAAATATATTCCGATTGGTTAATTTCGAGCTGTTCATGCGACCCAATAAGTACGTGATTAGGTTTGGTGTCGCGAGTGGCATAGTGGCACTGGGCTATCTGGTGTGGGTAAATGTGTCGCAGGACTCAAAGCGACACAATCCTGACAGTCAGCAAGAGAATACCAGATGGGATTAATGAGGGAATGAATGGTCTTCTAACAAACCTCTGTGGAAGAAATATAAATTATATTATTAATAATTATTAATAATTTAACTAAGTTCAAATCCATTTATACTATGATATATGTTAATATTAAAGTTTGTAAATAGACATTCCAATCAACATTCTTGTTGATATGCTAACATTAGACAGTTAGTCGACTCAATATGTACCGCATTTGCTGATAATAACCAGTTCATAGTCGATAGAAAGTAGTTTCTAATAATAGAACTAGTTTATAAGAATAAGAATATAACAAAACTAAATATTAGGACTGAAACGAATATACCGAATATTCGAATTAGGGCTTACAATCCCGGGATCCCGATCCATTTCACCTCCGGGATTATATCCCGGGATTTGTTTTTTTAATCCCGGGATTATTTCTCAATTTCTCAATCCAAGGGGTTCAGGGGGTTTTGGAGTTAGCAATCGACAGGAAGAATACAGTTTGATTACTGTCTTAATTAGTGTGCAGTTATATGCTATAATTAGCTCAATTAGTGACCCCAACCTATAATACTATGTAATTATTTTCGAATTAATAATATGTTCATTAAATTATTACTTGTACTGTCATACAACATTACTACTTTACATTGGTAGCTTTCTAACAATGTAGTATGAATCTTACAGTTATTTGATTTGTTCACCAATAATACCCTTAGGAAGCTAACTTCTAGGTTGAGTTTGAATTTATATTAATTTGTTTACCTACGTATTTGTTGTGTAAACAACAACAACAACAACAAATATTCATATTAAAAATTTATGAATTACAAATTCGTTTTCGAAATGCAACGAACGAAGCTTTTTCTAACGAATATTCGTTCGTCCTAAGCATTAAATCAATTTCAAGACACAAAATACATTGGAAAATAGGTTTTTGTTGATGTCACAATGATGGTGAATGGAATAGCTAATCCTTCAACTAATTACTAGTTCTAGTTCATTGGTGTCGGTTTCACGTGATCAGTTCATATCTTGATTCCATTCTCTCAGTCAGTAGACTATACTTGTGTCATTGGAATGGAATTCACGATAGCTTCGAAATCACGAGACAGAATTATTGCCCTATGCTTACTTTATAGTGATTATCATTTCCGTCTAGCAATAACATTGACCACAAAGCATGATCTTATTGACATTCCCTTCCAAAGATATGAGAAAATATTTCAACAATCAATTTCTTATTGGGATAAATTCATTCTACGAAATGGATTATCCGGACATGGGTCCAAATCCCATTCCTATACTATTCGTTTCAGCCTTATAAAAAAAACACCAAATTGGCACTGTCACGGAAATTTTGGTCCCCTTGGAAAATTGGTCCGGAGTGACCAAAATTTTCATTGAAATTTGGTCCTTCTGTGGAAAATTGGTCCCTCTGAGGTTTGTGTTTATTGAGTTACCGTATTTACTAGAATAGTACAAACAATATCGAGAAATTTTCGAAATTTATAATATTATGTTGTTGTAACTTCTATATATATAAAGTAGTAGGTTTGTGTGTCTGTCTGTCCTCACATCTCCGAGAGTTCACAACAGATCTGAACCAAAATTTGCATGCCATCTAGGAGTTACCCCACCACCCTGAATAAGGAGTTTTTAACTTGTAAATCTACTCTATTGTTTCAACTTGCGATAATTATATTTATTTAACTTGATAAATCTTTCTCTATTGTTTCAACTTGCGATAAATATAATGATTCAACTTATAAATTCCAGCTGGCTTCTATTTAATTGTAGTAATACTGTATAATGGAATAAAGCAAATTAAATTAAATAAGGAATTTATGAGCTTAAATCAAACTCACCGTGGATAACATTGCTAAAATAAATAACTGATAATATAATTTATTATCAATACATAATGAATGAATGACATTAAACTCAACATGGTATATGAATAGAAACAAACTTGAAATTTATCTACCGTTCCTTGTGACTCGGACCAATTAACAAATGGTTCTTGTCACCTTGAGGCGTTGATGACTTGGCGAAAGAAAATCCAAAATTGCAGCCTGTGCCGACAGCATGTTCCTTTGGAGGCACTATCAATAAACCACCATCAAAATATAGTGCCACCAAAGGAACTTGCGTCGGCACAGGCTGCAATTTTGGATTTTTTGTTGATGTTACAATAATGGTGAATTGAATAGCTAATCCTTCAACTAATTACTAGTTCTAGTTCCTGAGTGGTTCCATTTTCTCAGTGAACAACTACTATACTTGTTGTGATTTAGTCAGTCATTGGAATGGAATTCTCTCTCATGATAACCTCGAAATGCAAAAGACATAATGACTATACTTACTTTATTGATTATCATTTCCGTTAAAAGCAATAACATCATCCAATGTTGGCGACAAAACATGATCTCGTTGACATTTCCTTCCCAAGATGAATACTTAAATTGGAATAGGAGAATAGCTATTATCATATTTGAAGAAAATTGAACGAAAAAGACTAATAACCCCTGTTTTAGAATTGGTGTGGATAAGTAATATACAGAGTCAGTACAGACACCAGTTCTGAAGTATAAATAGAAGTGCCACACTTCATATACTATTCCAAATTTCTGCAACTAAGTATGAACTGCATCCTAGTTTCCCTCTTATCTGCGATCTTCCTATTTGGGGTGTCACACGCTCAACTATACGTGTCTAATGACTATTCATATACCGCAACAGCTGTAGGAAAGTTACACAATAATGGATCAATTATTGGGGTTACTTATACGGACCTGATAGTGTATAGAGATAGCCAGCTTCAACTTTTCATTTATTTCGCAAAGTACAGAGCAGGCGGGGGAGATGAAGTTAACTATTTTTTTTTGGAAAGCTATTCAGAAAATAATTTTTTTGAATCGATCGATGGAGCGTGTACTTCAGGTAATATAACTAGTACATTCGCCGGAGGTTATAAATTCGAGGACTTTGTACTGACTAATGCCACGATTAACGAATACACTTACACACTAAGGAACAATTCTATAATTATAATCCTCAATGCAGAAGGCCTTCCAACAAGTATACACGCTATAGACTATGAAATTAGATATGGTGACAGTATTGACATTACGGTCTCGATAACGAGCTTCAACAACTTCAGTGTACCTTTCTCAACCTTCCAACTTCCCGAACAATGCAACTCGTTTCGGGCTCTTTGCACCGCTTGTTATAGCTCTGCGTTAATAACAGCTGGTAGCCTTGTTATAATACTATGTGCTATCTTAGTGCAACTACTTGTGTAGTTATTAGTTAGTTATTAGTTTGTTATTAGTTAGTTATTAGTTAGATCTGAGTAGTTAGTTAGATCTAAGTTAGCTTAGAGCAGTGGTTCCCAACCTTTTCCAAAAAATTTCAGGATATTACCCCCCAACCTATATTTTTGCTATAATTCCCCCCCCAGCACTACAATGTAGTATTTTTGGTATTGAAATAACTGAAAAATTAAGTGAAATATAAATAATACTGTCAATGAGAACGGTCAATATTATCAATACTAGGTAAATTAATTACTCAGTGATTAAATCATTCAGTGAGACAAAGTAATCCAGAAAATTTCATTAGTATACCTATGTGTAATTCCTCCCCGAGGATGGCCAAATTCCTCCCCAGGGAGGAATTCCTCCCAGGTTGGGAACCACTGGCTTAGAGTATATCTCAATATAATATTGTTGTATTTGTTGTGTTCCCTTTCTTATTAAACTTATTTTCTTGAAATATTATTATCCTATTTATTCCACCTATCAACGTTATAACTGATCCTGACTTTATAGTCGCCATAATTGCTACCATCCCTCTTACTAAACTGTCCGTGTACAAAGATTATAATAATGACCTACCATATAAGCTTTTCCTAAAAATCTGAAATTAAGAAATTCTTAACCATAGCACACTGAATAATGTCCAACGCAAAAATTTGAAAAATCTAAAATTACAGCTGTGCCAACAGCATGTTCTTTTGGAGGCACTATTAATCAATCAACCACCAACGAATAGTGCTCCAATGAACATCATCCAGTGGACATGATGTCGGACAGTGGTTTATTGACATGGATTTGGACAATTTTTACCAATTCTGATCTCTTCAAAAACGTTTTTATCGTGTTCAGCATAATCGAGAACCTAGGTAACTGTTTTTACAGTTAAAAATTCCAAGTAGAATTAGAAATATGATGCAGTGTCTATAGTTTCAATGGCTAAATAAAATTGAAGAGATTTTGTGGTTAACTATTATGCATCATTTCATGCTCGTGTATCTCATTAGGTTTCGATCACAATCAGCTAATACTTTCACAGTGTTTAATTATAGTTTAAATCATCCTAAAACTGTTGAATACTCTTCATAGAATTATTTGTGCTTTAGTATAATTATCATTGCAAATTATGATTAGCTGGAAGTGTCCGAACTGCTAAATTCCATGTATTGATATTGGTATTGGTAAACTTGTAGTTTCATTGATTTGTTACCTATTTGTGTAAACAACAACAACAAATATTCGAATATATTAGAATTTGTAATGCGAAATTCGTAATCAGCTTACTTGTTTACTTATTATAACATTTGCAAGCTAGTTTCTATCTCAATTATAAATGCGGTTTATATTTCAACCCAGAAGTTAGCTTAAACGGGTATTATAGGTAAACAAATTATAACTTATAGTTTGGAAAAATGGTTAAAAGGGATGTATAAAACTATGACTAATTGTCACTACTTTTCAGAGACCTGGCACCAAATTAAGTGCCAACCCGGCACCTAAATGGAATCACACTGCAAGCACATTTTCACCTTTATTTATTGACTCATTAAAATTGGGACTCTACTTATTACAGTGGATGCCGGTTATAAGCACATCGTCGGGAACTGCACTTAATGTGCTTATAACCGACATTTTCTAATAACCGACATAAATTATACACGTACAAGGGTATATGGCAACTGTTTTCCAACATAGTGTTCTTATAACCGGTGTGCTTATATCCGACATCACTGTATTATTACTCATATACTTTGCTAGTTGGTTTGTTTGTATGTTTGTTTGTTTGTATATTTGTGTATTTATTATTATTACAGCTTACAGTTTAATACAACACGTGCAGGCAAAATAAAACACACTGATTGGTTAAAATGAACACATGTACATATCCCTGGTTACAAGCCTAATCAACCAATCAGAACCGAACTACAGCAGCCCGCATTTGAAAAACTTCGGCTTTTTCGGTTTAGGATTTTCCGGCTTTTTGTATTTCCGAATAATTCTAACCAAGTCATTGAACACACCATCGACGTTGATCCTATGTTTCGCTGAGGTTTCAATATACTTTATGCTCAGGGATTGGGCTTGTTGTTCGCCCTCCTGAAACGATACAACTCTTTCGTACTCCAAATCCGCTTTGTTTCCAACTAGAATCATAGGGAAGGAGGGACGCTCTTTTACGCGGAGAATTGTTTTGCAAAGCTTGGGAATCTCGTCGAAACTGTTCCTATCCACGATCGAGTAGACCAATAGGAATCTAGGAATATAGTGCAGTATTTACGGGCATATTATACTAAACAAACTCTATTCAATTATTTTAATAGCTAAATGGAATTCCGTCCTATAAATCCTTGGCAAAACCTTTTTAATCGATTGTAACATACAAATATTTAATATTTTCCCAAATTTGTTTGGATCTCCTGTTTGGATTAGCGAGGGTGTATTGTAGCTAAATTAATAATCGCCTAGGCTAATAGAGTGTATATTGATCAAATTTATATTTTACCTACATTTTACATTAAAATCACAAATTAATGTTACGGTATAGGAGAAGATTCCAAATTTTCGCGCTCCAATTAAAAATTTTCCAAAAATTATACTCCAAAAGAGCGTCTTTCGCTCCTAATAATTACTTTATTGTAGAATACTGAATTAGATTTAACTCAAAAATTAAAAAACTTTTCAAAAAATCTAAAATTACAGCTGTGCAACCTGATTAAATACAAGTAATCTGGTTGGCTAACTCACCCCTCCCCATGGTGCATGTACTGCTCTCTCATGGCAGAGAATTCCTCCTGTCCCGCTGTGTCCAGGATGTCCAGAATAGCAACCTGTGTACACGTAACTGGAACCAACGCCCAATGTAGTTCCAATTGGAACCAATGACAAACAAAGTATAGTACAGTCGAAACGGGTTTATTCTAACTATTAGTGATTCAATCTTTCGTAAGAAATTCTAACTTTACTATAGTATTTTTCATCGGTTTTTTATTACAATTTTTATATTAAAAGAAATGGTTAGAAAAAATGGTTTCAACTGTAACTGGAACCAATACCGAACATAGTTCCAATTGGAACTAACTACGTAATTAACTGAATAATAAACACGAGTTAGAATGACATAACTAAGTATAATCTAAACTGGAACTAACTTAGTTCCAGTTCTTACCTCATCATCAATGACTCCATTCTTCCTATAGGAATCCTCAATGGTAGGATCATAGTCCTCTACAAACTGGGATTGTATGAACTGAATGGTTAGTGCGCTTTTTCCGACGCCACCGCCGCCTACAACAACTAACTTGTATTCCCTGGTCTGATTTTCTCGGGACATTCTGAATGCTAATCAATAGTACTAGTGTTCTAAAGCAATAAATGTAGACATGTTTGCATATGCATATATAGTCAGGTTCTTATTATGAACATTCAAGGGACCAAAAATTGTGTTCATAATAGACTTTATAATAAGCGAACTCAACTTAATACAAATCCTATGTAAGTTGTTAAATTGGGACCATAGGGCTTGTTCATAATAAAAAGAAGTTCATAATAAGCAGACCTAACTGTTGTTAATTTAATACTTAGCAGCTAGAATTAATTTAATTCTACAAATGCAAGAAAAGACGCAAACTAATTGGTTAATTATCTGAAATATGGAATTCGTTCTAAGCAAATGTAGCAGTAGCTAATGAATCGAGTAATCTGATTGGTTAAATACTTGCTTTAGGCCTAATTCAGAACAAATCATCCTCCTCATAACAAGGAAATTACTTTACATTCCAAGAAACCCTATCTGTTGCTAAGCCACAGTAATACTTCCTAGACCATAGGCGCCATATACAATCATTCCTATGCGTTGATTGCGTTGCTATGTTAACTGTAATTCTAGTAAATTGATTGCTTGTCAGAAATTTAATATTCCTAAAGTTTTCAACTTTCTTAGAATTTATCCAACGTGTAATTAGATAAATTAATTTCAGTTCAATTTAGCAATATTCACATTAATGCTTTGATAAAGCAGCTATTTTAGAAAAGTGTATTTCGACAAAAGTTTCTAATACAAAGGTTACACAAATTCGAACGAATTTATATTTTGTCAAATCAGTTATTTGTATTTCTCCCATTTAGCATAATTCACTATTATAATACGAAGACCATGGATTATCCACTGCTAATATATTTCATATCGTTGCTATAAATATTAGACAAATATGCGAGATATAATGTGTAATCCATGGTTCTCATTTCGAAAGGCATGACTATAATACTTGACTCCCATTCCAGTCCTATAACCATGGATACCCAGTATAGAACAACAATCTATTAGCAACCAAACCGAACTATAATCATCAATCAAACTGAAACTATAAGTATCAAACCGGAACTATAAGTATCGAACCGAAACTATAGGTATCAAACCGGAACCATCTCTCCCACATCCCCCCTGTACAAATCCGGAATAGCTCCTATAGCTGAGGTTACCATGACAACAGAGTTATGTCCGAACATCTGTAGTTCCCTCTCGCACAGCTGTTTCCAGAATCCATGGTTAGGCCTAACGAACGGTCGCTTGGATTTGAGAATGGAATGTGCCTCTATAAGGTTAGTTCCGGTTAGAGACATTAGCGCGCCTAGAACCAAAGTAGCCGACCTATAAATAGAACTGTAAAATGTACAGTTAATCTCACAACTTGACGGTACAGTTGAAACCGGATATTTTTAACAAATTTTCGTTAAAAGAATGTGTTAAAAATATCCGGTTTCAACTGTATTTATACTTTTCGTGCTACTATGCAGGTGTTGCTACCTGTATCACAGACAGAATAGCAGATGTTTGTATGCAGGTGTTATTCTCTGTATAGTCTAGTATAGTTCCACTTATGTGAACACCTGTGACATACTCATAGTATATATATATAGCACTTCGTTATAACTGGAGGTTACTGTAACTAAATATAGAACCCACATTCCATACCTGCTTACCCCAGCAACGCAGTAAACCAATGCTTTCTCGCCTCTCTCTTTAGCGCGTGCTAAATAGGACTGTAAACAACAACAACAACAACAACAACAACAACATTGATATTTATATATACTCACATATGGCAGCATTAACAATATCGAAGTATTGTGCAATATCCATAGTGTGTTTGTCGTCAATAGGAACATGAATACATTCCAATCCCTCAGGTAGGTTGCTAGGAGCCTCAACAGTTGCTAAATACGAATTAATAAACAATAAATATATAAATTTGTTTGTTTGTTTGTTTGTTTGTTTGTTTGTTTGTTTACCTGCAATAAGGACAGTAATGTTGTTTTCTGTTAGATTTAAATTCTGTAAACATCCAAGGTTGCAAATACAAATATAATCTGTAACAACAGCGAGGGAGTTCATTGGCCAATCTCAGAAATGAAACACCAAGTAAACAACAACAAATCTATATCATCTATAACTTGAATATGGAACTAATAAATCCATAGTTCCTATTGTAACTATACAGCTGTGCTATCCTTGGTTTAACCGTAGTATATACTGCATTCCATACCAGGACCCTGTTGTCACGGAGAGAATTAGTATTTATAGAGCAGAACTTCAACTATTAATTAAACCGAAACTATAATTAGACCAATCAGCTGCTACATACCAACTGTTTGTTCCGTAACTATGAACACAACTATTCTATTCTGCATTCTGATTGGCTGTTGTTTGTTGGAATCTGCGCCATTAAAAAAGCTGTCTTCTGTAATAACAATTTCAGTGGAAAGTGGTAAGTGTTAAGTGGCACACGACACATTTAATCCATTCGTATTCGTCTGTTTACTTCTTTGTTTGTCTGTTTACTTCTTTGTTTGTTTGTTTAATAGTTTGCAATTAATTTAGGCGCGTGTTAGCAAACTAAAATTTATTATAGGCGCGCAGAAAATTCTATAAGATGAAAACATGCTTGTCTGTTTACACTAGTCAGTTTACTAATTGTTTACTAGTCTATTTACCTGTTATTTACAAGTCTGTTTAACAGTTGTTTACTACTCTGTTTACTGTTGTTTACTAGTCTATTTACCAGTCTGTTCACTAGTCTATTTACCAGTCTGTTCACTAGTCTGTTTACTACTCTATTATTACTCTATATACTGTTGTTTGCTACTATACTTACCACTATACTTACCTCTATATAACCACTATATAACAACAGACCAGGTCGGGCTAAGCTGTGCCTACAAGGAGCTGGCTCTCTCAGACGGAGAGGAGATTAGGGACGGGGCCTGCCGGAAGTGCAGGTGCGAGGGCGGAGTGGTAGTGTGCCAGGAGATTATGTGTCCGCGCGTTAACTCCTGTGAGAGGACACACACACCCGAGGGGGCCTGCTGTCCCCTATGCACAGGTAAACAACAATAACAACAACAACAACACATTAGTAAACAACAACGATAGCAAATGAATAAACAACAACAAATAAGTACACAATTACATATAACTCTCGTTATAAAAATGTTGTAACCTGTATACACATCCATGCAAATATTACGGTCAATGGGAGGGTCCACATAATGTTTGGTATTTGCTATAAGGGTCCACTGTTGAAAAAGGTTACTGTATATAGTATAACCTCGTTAGAACACATTTTAACGGTCCCCTGGTGTTCCTACTAACGAAGTTCTACCGTAGTTAGTTAATACAAATGCATTAAGTTAATTCAAAAGATAATACAAAAGTTCTACTGTATATAGTTAATACAAATGCATTAAGTTAATTCAAAAGATAATACAAAAGTTCAACTGTATATAGTTAATACAAATGTATAAAGTTAATTCAAAAGATAATACAAAAGTTAATACAAAAGTTAATACAAAAGTTCTGTTGTATAAAATGACATATTTACTATGCTACTATGTAGACACGAGAAACGAGACGTTCTCATTGACTGAGTACTGCGTACAGGACTCAGTGCTACGCAGGAGAGGTGACAAGTGGCAGACAGACACTTGTACAGACTGCGAATGTGTGGCAGGCTCTCAGGTGAGATGTGTCGCTACCGAGTGCGATACTAGCTTGCCATGCTGGGAAGTGGCAGAGCTACAGGGCCAGTGCTGTCCCCTGTGCACAGGTAAACAACAACAACAACAATAACAACAACAATAATAATAATAATAATAATAATAATAATAATAACAACAACAACAACAATGACAATAACAATAATAATAATAATAAAAATAACAACAACAACAACAACGACAATAATAATAACAATAAAAATAATGACAACCACAATAATAATATGTAGTACTTACATAGGGTTTGTATTAAGTTGAGTTCGCTTATTAAGAACAAGCCCTATGGTCCCAATTAACAACTTACATAGGGTTTGTATTAAGTTGAGTTCGCTTATTATAAAGTCTCTATATTAAGAACACAATTTTGGTGCCTTGAACGTTCGTATTTTCATAATAAAAGACTGTACAATAATAGAATTATCAACAATCGGTAGAATGTTCTTATAACCGGTGTTCTTAAATCCGACATCTACTGTAACAACAACAACAACAACAACAATCTGATATTATTATTCTATAGTGAAGGCTTGCAACTCTAGAGATGGTCTTAAGAGGGAAGGTGACACATGGCTGGAAAGTGGTCAAGTGGTTTCCTGCAGAGACCACTTTATACAACCCGTGGACTGTCAAACTGTCTGTAGCAACCGTAACGACAGCTTGGAATGTCAACTATGCACCTCGTTAGGTGAGAGATCCATTGCTCAATCGATTCTCTAACTTATATACGTATATCTTAAGTCAGTAGGAGCACTTTCCGATGAATACGGTTAATACGAATTTCTGGATAAGACGAACAAATAGTTCCACAAAATCAGGTCCCTACAATGGCTATTCAATGGGTATTACTCCGGTTAATACGAACAAATTTTTACCGTCCGTTTGTGTTCGTATTAACGAGGTTCTACTGTATATCTTAAGTCAGTTCCAATTATAACTATTTTTGGTATAACAGTAAAACCTCCTCTATTTTTAGAAATATATTTTAAAAAATTACTATTTTTAGAAATCACACATTCCATACATTCCTGTGGTCAAAGGAATGTGACATTCCACCAATCAGAAGGCTGTGTTAGCATACGGCCCGTCGCCATTGCAACCAACAACTGCCCACAGAAATGTATCAACAACAACAACAACAACAACAACAACAATATATTGTGTTGCAAGCCAACCATAAGAGAGAGACTAATCAAACATTCCTGCAGTAACCATGAAAAGAAGTTTATTTCAGTTCCAATTGTAACTCGATGTTTGTGTCACAATTGTGAAAATTGAAGTTTTAGCGCCTAAAAACGGCTACCCAGAAGAATCACACAATTTGTTTACTTTATTATTGTTGTTGCTGTTGACAATAAAACATTTGTATATGAATGTAAAAATTGATTAAAGTTATAACCTTAAATTCAGTAATTCTAAGAAAATTCATGACAACCACCTACACATGAGGAATGTCTACATATGTTATTTCCCTAGTTACAAGCTAGCTGTGAGGAATGTAGCCCGCCTATCCTTTGAACTAATAATTGCAAGAATCATTGAATCATTGATTTGGCCAATGATATGCCTTGTTGGAATGAAAAATCTAAAATTACACCTGTGCCGACACATGTACTTTTGGAGGCACTACAAATCCAAAAACATTAATTTTACTTTTAGAACTGGGCCACTATACTATAGTATAGTCGGTACAATAATAATAATCGAAAATAATCGGGTATTTAGAATAAATTGTTGTTGAGTTAATGCAAACCTTAATTGGAAAAGCAGCCAATTAAATTCAATAGCGATTGTATTATCAAGCGATTACAACACAAGATTCGTATTCGTATCAAACAGCTGATAATTCTGTTTATTGTTTGCGATTTAATTAACACAAAGTAGGCACAATTCCTGTCTATAATTACATCAGTTAACACTTGAATTTGCGTCACTTAAAATTAACACGAACTTTATATATAATCTCACCTTAGATTAGCTATTTAGGCGCGTAAATTATAAAGTGTAATTTGAAGACGCCAGTTATACGTCAATATTTATCGCAAATATGCTTATCGGCAAAGTTCAATTCGAGGTTCTACGCCAGAAAATTCAGAAAGCAATCAACTGAATTGGAACTAACTAATTGGAGAATTCCTATGGGTTATATGCGTTGCTATATATAGCCCGAAGCTCTTAATAAAATGCATTAGCCAATCAGAGCCCTCATAAATATGAGAACTGAATGGCAAATTCTATATTTGGGCGCCACATTCCAGCAATGACGCAAAAAAATCAAAATTCCTTTTTTAGGAAAACTATGCAACCAAGGAATGCAATTGGAATGTAGAATAGTTGCTAATTTTGGCGAATAGATCATTGGCTGTTAATCTAATTTTCATAAAAAGAATTTTTAAACTTACACCAGTGCACTTACGTAACATAAAGCGACAATTGCGTATCAGGCTAGTTTCAAGTTATTTATTTTATGATTCAATCGACACAATGATGGATCAGCTGTTTATTCAAATTAGCAACATTCCAATTAGACATGTAGATTGCTATGAACTATTCAACCAATCATTTGGCAGACTTCTGAAATCAGTCGCTTTAATAATTCGATTCAGAACTCCTTCGCAAAAGAATTTGCCTATCATGATAATCGCATATTTGATTGGCCGAATCATATAACAATAGAATACTCGAATAACACGATATTATTGGCTGTTGGAAAGTAAGCGCAATTAGTTAATGTAAAATTTTATACAAATCAGCTTTAAATTTGGAATCTGCCAAATACCGATAGCCTCATTAAGCGAATAGGAAGTTATTTGCAACTTCTCTCAATTCAGATTGGCTAATCTAATATAGAGAGAATCCCAGTCAAACAATACAACACAGAAGATAAACCCATTCAGTGAAAAGAATTTTTTGATAAAATTTGGCATTTAAGTGAGACAACGACACAAATTTTATAGTTCCAGTTTGATGAAATTAGTTCCAGTTTGATACCAGGGACGAGCGATAAGAAAAGTTCATAGATTTTACATAGCAACGCTACATTAGCACAGGAATGCGTATTATAACAAGCTCTTTAATTCGAGGAAAAGTCAATGTGGTTATTTATTCTTAGTTTACACATTTGATTTCTTAGGAACTAAAAACAAATTAGTTGCAAATCAAACTCACAGCTGGAACAACAACCAACAATTAAATAACCCTCGCTAGTTACCATAAAGGCAATTGGAACGCGTGTGCGGATTTAAACCGACATTCGAATCCTAGATACGACTACGGCAATTGGAATGTACATACTTAATTAATTAAAATATCACAACTGGTGTCCAGTAGAATCAACCAATCATCTGGTGCCTCTCGGATCATGCGAAGCCGGATATGCCCCGTTACCATGTGGGTTCAATGGAATGTTTGTAAAATCCTGTATTGTACCATGGACGGGCAGGCTCCTGGGCAGAGAGGAGTTCTGCGCGCAATTTGATTGGCTGATGTACCCCGGGATTCTCGGCTGTAGCTGTATCTGTTCCCCGAGTTCTGATTGGCTCATTTTCCGCGGAATTGTATTCGGATACCGCTCCATTTGGGGCGCATCTATAAGCGAATTGATTGGTCAACTACAGTCAGGTCTGCTTATATGAATAAGCACTATGATCCCAATTTAATTACTTACATAGGGTTTGTATTAAGTTGAGTTCGCTTATTATAAAGTCTTTATTAGCAACACAATTTTGTAATTTTAAAAGACTGTACAATAATAGAATTAAACTCAATGCTTTAACTTCCCTTAACAAGTAATAATTTGCTCCCAATAGTAATATTCGCTTACTAAGTGGTGTTCGCATAATAGCAATATTGCTCTATTAGCAAGGTATTTTCAGTCCCCAAGCGAGTTTGTTAGTTAGTTAGTTAGTTTGTTAGTTAGTTAGTCAGTTAGTTTGTTAGTTAGTCTGTCTGTTTGTTAGTTAGTTTGTTAGTTAGTTAGTTAGTTAGTTTGTTAGGTAGTTTGTTTGTTAGTTTGTCTATTTGTCTGTGTGTCACTGACCAGAGCGTGTTCTGATTGGTGCGTAGTACGGTTGGTTGGTTTCGTACTTGGCAGGGTATTTAGGCGGGGGATTAGCTATTCTGGCGCCTTGCAGCTGTCTGACGTCAGATAACAGCTGAGATTTCTGTTCCGTCAGCTGACATATGCTAGCAGCCTGGCTCGCGATACTCTGCTGCTTCTGGTGAGAGTCAACTGCAGACACAACAATAACAACAACAATAATAATAATAACAACAATAATAACAACAACAATAATAACAACAACAACACCAACAACACCAACAACAACAACAACAACAATAGCAATAATAACATAATTAAATAACTTAAGTGTTTCTTGGCTATTATTTAGTTAACTTAAATTGGAACAATGATACAGAAATATGACTGGACTGTAGTTCCTATTCGAACCAAGTTATTATCCATGGTTATAACTCCAAAATAATTCATACTATTTTGTCTATTCTAAGTTACCTGGAATCATTAATTTGTTGACAGTTTTGTTCACTAGTTAGTTTGTTTGTCTGTGTATTTATTTGTTTATCTATTGTTATTATTGTTTACTAACAACTCACATTTCAGTATCTCATTATCTCTCACCAACTTCTCGACCATTAATTCCAACTCGAATATCCTATCTCTCTGTCTCTTCACATTAGAGCACAGCTGTTCCATGTTCCCCTCGCCCTCTATGGTGCCTATTATGTTCCTTAACCGCAGAACCTCCCCCTGTAGGAACAGATCCGATTGGCTCATATTTCGGGACGCATTGAAGCCATACGGTAGATTCTCGTAGATTGGGATTGCGGTTTTTGGGAAATTAGGACGCAATGTTACTTCTAAATTCCTAACCTCCGAACTGGTTGCTAGGGTGAGCACCTCGCTTTCAGAGGCCGGACTCTCAGGATTCTCGCAATCTGATTGGTTGCTATGCACAGACTTTGTGGAATTCTGGCTATTCGAGAATATTCCAGATTCTTCGGAATTGTTTTGGAAACGCACATTCTTATCGTTTCTATGGTTACCGTGTGGTATGTGGGCTGGCTTGAGTCCGAAAGCTGCGTTTTGATTGGCTACTGGAGTAGCCTCGTTGGTAGGGGAAGGCAAGAGATCTGATTGGCCGATTCTCTGATTTCGCGTTTTAGCTGAAACTGACCTTTTGAGTCCCGCTTTGGTGTTAAGGTCAGTTTCAGATTTGGTATCAATTTCATCGTCAATTGATCGTGTTTTCTGCTGAACGGTTAGTTTGTTGAGTTTTATGTTGAGATGTGTTCGCGTGTCCTTATTTGGCGAAAGAGTTGCATCAGGATAAGTTGTATTAATTGGTTCGTTCTTCGTTTCAATCGGAATATTCTTTGGTCGCCTTTTAGATGCGATGGGGTAAACAGGGGCCTGTTTGTAACTCATTGTAACTGGAACTAATAAATATATTGAATTGGAACCATACTGTATATATACATATGCATATTGAAAGCGTGACGGGCAAATAATAGTTAAGTAAGACTACAAATCAGATTAATAAAAAAATCCAAAATTGCAGCCTGTGCCGACGCATGATCCTTTGGTGGCACTATATTTTGTTGTTGGTTTATTGATAGTGCCTCCAAAGGAACATGCTGTCGGCACAGGCTGCAATTTTGGATTTTTTTTTTCGCCATGTCATCATCACTATGAAGGTGTTAAATTATTTCAGAAAGGTGTTTCAGAAGGCAACGACCCTTTAGAGTGGTGGAAGTTTCCATTCAGCTCACTTCATTAAAGAGATATTCAAGTTTCAGTAGAATATAATCTGTAATGACTCAGCATTTTTTAAGTGGGTGTTGGGTCATCACCCAACATTAACTAACCCATTTTAAATATCGAATTAACAAAATTGTAAATACACATTTTTTTAACGATGTAATCATCACCTCAAGGTGTCAAGACCCACTTGTATAGGTGGCACGTGCCATAAGGACCAATTGATAAATTGAAAGTTTGTTTCTATCTTCTATGATCTCTGAGATTTATGATATTTAATTAATTAGTATAAATAATTATTAATATTATTTATAATATGACACCAATTTCAATGTCAACATACAATTATTAAGTTCAATTATTTTGTCATAAATAATTAATTTATTAATTTATCTATCAAATTTCAATTCCGCACACTCGATAACCTCTAATATACAAATTGGAAGCTACTATATAAGTTAAATACAAACTGAAATATTTATAATTAATTACGTCAGTATATTAACAGTGCAATTATATTCTCGCAGAAGTAAATATAATCACATAATATGTCGTTGTTATGAAATATATAATCTTAATTTTCAATTGCAAAATAGAAGCCAGCTTGCATTCACAAGTTAAATCAATATAATTGTAGCAAGTTGAAACAATAGTGAAAGATTTAACAAGTTAAATCAATATAATTATTACAAGTTGAAACAATGGAATTAGATTTCACAGTTTTACTGAAATTGAAGTGTGAGTAAACAAAGAAATTTCAACCCCCATTTATGGCAGAAATAAAACTCTTTATTAAAAGTTTTCTTCTCCCATCAGACGCAGAATTTTATGGTGAATCCAAATGTGAAATAAAATTTGGGGGTTTAATAAAATATTTTTTGAGTTATGGACCAGACAAATTTTGAAAGGTGTTAAAGATGTGTAAAAAAATTGTTAATCAAAAATCGTAACCCCAGGTGCAAATTAGACGGTCCCATCGCACCTACATGCCAAGTTTCAGCCCATCAACTATAAAGCTCAGGCCAGGGCACCGTCTACGGAGAAAAAAAAAAAAAAAAAAAAAAAAAAAAATCCAAAATTGCAGCTGTGCCGACGCATGTTCCTTTGGTGGCACTATATTTTGTTGGTGGGTTATTGATAGTGCCTCCAAAAGAACATGCTGTCAGCACATCTGCAATTTTGGATTTTTTTTCGCCAAGTCATCAACGCCTCAAGGTGTCATGATCCATTTGTTAATTGATCCGAGCCACAAGGACGGGAGATAAATTTGAAGTTTGTTTCTATCATAAACCATCTTGAGTTTAATGCCATTCATTCATTATGTATTGATAATAAATTATATTATTAGTTATTTATTTTAGCAATGTTATCCATGGTTGGTTGAGTTGAGTCAACAAATTCCTTATATTATATTATTTAATTTAATCAATTGTATAGTAATACTAAAATTAAATAGAAGCCAGCTGGAATTTATAAGTTAAATCAATATAATTATCGCAAGTTGAATCACTAGAGTAGGATTTAACAAGTTAAATCAATATAATTATTACAAGTTGAAACAATAGAATTAGATTTAACACTTTACTGAAATTGAAGTGTCAGTAAACAAAGAAATTTCAACCCCCATTTATGGCAGAAATTGACCCCTTTATTGAAAAATTTCTTCTCCCATCAGACGCAGAATTTTATGGCGAATCCAAATGTGAAATAAAATTTTGGGGTTTAGTAAAACATTTTTTGAGTTATGGACCAGACAAATTTTGAAAGGTGTTAAAGATGTGTCAAGAATTTGTTAATACAAAATCGTAACCCCAGGTGCAAATTAGACGTCGACTCCGAATCTACATGCCAAGTTTCAGCCCTCTATGTATACAGGTGTGGCCAGGGCACCTGCTACGGAGAAATAATAATAATAATAAAAATAATAATAAAAATCCAAAATTGCAGCCTGTGCCGACGCATGTTCGTTTGGTGGCACTATATTTTGATGGTAGTTTATTGATAGTGCCTCCAAAGGAACATGCTGTCGGCACGGGCTGCAATTTTGGATTTTTTTTCGCCATGTCATCATCACTATGAAGGTGTTAAATTATTTCAGAAAGGTGTTTCAGAAGGCATCGACCCTTAGAGTGGTGGAAGTTTCCATTTAGTCCACTTCATTTTAGAGATATTTAAGTTTGAGTAGAATATAATAGCTGATGACTCAGCATTTTTTATGTGAGTGTTGGGTCATCACCCAACATCAACTAACCCATTTTAAATATCGAATTAACAAAATTGTAAAAACACATTTTTTTAACGATGTCATCATCACCTCAAGGTGTCAAGACCCACTTGTATAGGTGGCACGACCCACTTGTATAGGTGGCACGTGCCATAAGGACCAATTGATAAATTGAAAGTTTGTTTCTATCTTCTATGACCTCTGAGATTTATGATATTTAATAAATTAGTGTATATTATTATTATTATTATTTATAATTTAACACCAATTTCAATGTCAACTTATATTTATTAAGTTTAATTATTTTGTCATAAATAATAAATTAATTAATTTGGCTATTAAATTTCAATTCCGCACACTCGATAACCCCTAATAAACAAATTGGGAGCATCTATATAAGTCATATACTGACTGAATTAAGTATAATAAATTACGTCAGTATATTAACAGTGCAATAATATTCTCGCAGAAGTAAATATTGGAATAATATTCTCAATAGTATTCTCGCAGAAGTAAATATTTGGATTTTTTATTATTATTATTTTTAACAATAGAATTAGATTTAACACTTTCAATTGAACTGAAGTGTTAGTAAACAAAGAAATTTTAACTCCCATTTATGGCAGAAATAAAACTCTTTATCGAAAGTTTTCTTCTCCCATCAGACGCAGAATTTTATGGTGAATCCAAATGTGAAATAAAATTTGGGGGTTTAGTAAAACATTTTTCTAGCTATGGACCAAACAAATTTTGAAAGGTGTTAAAGATGTGTCAAAAATTTGTTAATAAAAAATCGTAACCCCAGGTGCAAATTAGACGGTCCATACGCACCTACATGCCAAGTTTCAGCCCATCAACTATAAAGCTCAGGCCAGGGCACCGTCTACGGAGAAAAAATAAAAAAAATCCAAAATTGCACCCTGTGCCGACGCATGTTCCTTGGTGGCACTATATTTTGTTGGTGGTTTATTGATAGTGCCTCCAAAGGAACATGATGTCGGCGCAGGCTGCAATTTTGGATTTTTTTCCGCCAAGTCATCAACGCCCAAGGTGTGAAGAACCATTTGTTAATTGGTCGTTGTCACAAGGAATGGTAGATTAATTTGAAGTTAGTTTCTATCATAAACCATCAAGAGTTTAATGCCATTCATTCATTATGTATTGATAATAAATTATATTATTAGTTATGTATTTTAGCAATGTTATCCACGGTGATTTGAGTTTAGTCAATAAATTCCTTATATTATTATATTTTATTTAATCCATTGTATAGTAATACTAGAATTAAATAGAAGCCAGCTGGTATTTATAAGTTGAATCAATTTAATTATCGCAAGTTGAAACAATAGTGAAAGATTTAACAAGTTAAATCAATATAATTATTACAAGTTTAAACAATGGAATTAAATTTCACAGTTTTATTGAAATTGAAGTGTTGAGAAACAAAGGAATTTCAACTCCCATTTATGGCAGAAATTAAACCAATATTAACAAATTTTCTTCTCCCATCAGACGCAGAATTTTATGGTGAATCCAAATATGAAATAAAAATTGGGGGTTTAGTAAAACATTTGTTGAGTTATGGACCAGACAAATTTTGAAAGGTGTTAAAGATGTGTCAAAAATTTGTTAATACAAAATCGTAACCCCAGGTGCAAATTAGACGTCGACTCCGAATCTACATGCCAAGTTTCAGCCCTCTATGTATACAGGTGTGGCCAGGGCACCTGCTACGGAGAAATAATAATAATAATAAAAATAAAAAAAATCCAAAATTGCAGCTGTGCCGACGCATGTTCCTTTGGTGGCACTATATTTTTGTGTTGTTTATTGATAGTGCCTCCAAAGGAACATGCTGTCGGCGCAGGCTGCAATTTTGGATTTTTTTTAGCCAAGTCATCAACGCCCAAGGTGTGAAGAAGCATTTGTTAATTGGTCCGAGTCACAAGGAACGGTAGATAAATTTGAAGTTTGTTTCTATCTTAAACCATCTTGAGTTTGATGCCATTCATTCATTATGTATTGATAATAAATTATATTATTAGTTATTTATATTAGCATTGTTATCCACGGTTGAGTTGAATTAAGTCAACAAATTCCTTATATTATATTATTTTATTTAATCCATTGTATGGTAAATTAAATAGAATCCAGCTGCAATTTATAAGTTAAATCAATTTAATTATCGCAAGTTGAATCAATAGAGTAAGATTTAACAAGTTAAATCAATATAATTATTACAAGTTGAAACAATGGAATTAGATTTAACAGTTATACTGAAACTGAAGTGTGAGTAAACAAAGAAATTTCAACCCCCATTTATGGCAGAAATAAAACTCTTTATTGAAAGTTTTCTTCTCCCATCAGACGCAGAATTTTATGGTGAATCCAAATGTGAAATAAAATTTGGGGGTTTAGTAAAACATATTTTGTGTTATGGACCAGACAAATTTTGAAAGGTGTTAAAGATGTGTCAAAAATTTGTTAATCAAAAATCGTAACCCCAGGTGCAAATTAGACGGTCCCATCGCACCTACATGCCAAGTTTCAGCCCATCAACTATAAAGCTCAGGCCAGGGCACCGTCTACGGAGAAAAAAAAAATATAAATAAAAATAATAATAAAGGCAGTAAGATTAGAACTGGGCCACTATACTATAGTATAGTCGGCACAGTAATAATAATAAAGGCAGTGATTCTAATACTGGGCCACTATACTATAGTATAGTCGGCACAGTAATAAAGGCAGTGATTCTAATACTGGGCCACTATACTATAGTATAGTCGGCACAGTAAAAAATAAAGGCAGTGAGATTAGAACTGGGCCACTATACTATAGTATAGTCGGCACAGTAATAAAGGCAGTGATTCCAATACTGGGCCACTATACTATAGTATAGTCGGCACAGTAATAAAGGCAGTGATTCCAATACTGGGCCACTATACTATAGTATAGTCGGCACAGTAATAAAGGCAGTGAGATTAGAACTGGGCCACTATACTATAGTATAGTCGGCACAGTAATAAAGGCAGTGAGATTAGAACTGGGCCACTATACTATAGTATAGTCGGCACAGTAATAAACAAAATACTAACTGAGTAAAAGCAAATAAACAAAAATATTTATTTTGGAAATTCGAGTATAATAAAATCTAAAAATAGAACAAATTAACTAATATTTTTAATAAAATAAACAAAAGTTCAATAAACAAACTAAATTAAAATATTTTCAAATCCGAATATGGGAACCAAATATCTACTATACATACCAATTCACCAAGCTGGTAACTAGCTATTTATGAGACTTCTTCTTTGCCTAAAAACAATTTCCATAATAAAAACCACAATATGGAACTGTAAAAGTTAGTTTCACATTCGCATAACAACGATATATTATAGTAGAATGTTATTAACTCTTTAGCGAAATATAATATACTACTTTGCTATCAAATGAGTCACAATTTATTGTTAGTAGAAATAGAATTTCAAGTAGATATTAAGAGCAACCGTATATTGAAATAGAAATACTAATAAGTACGTTAATAAATACAATAAGTAGAATTTGTATATGTTGTATTATTGTGTTATTATTGTTGTTGTTGTATTGTTGTTGTGTTGGTAGTGGTAGTGTTGTTGTTGTTGTTGTTGTTGTGCTGTATTGTGTTGATGTGTTGTTGTTGTTGTTGTTGTTGTGCTGTATTGTGTTGATGTGTTGTTGTTGTTGTTGTTGTTGTTGTGCTGTATTGTGTTGATGTGTTGTTGTTGTTGTTGTTGTTGTTGTTGTTGTTTACTTACCTTGTACAGGTTTTGGGAGAGGGCATCAGACATTGTGCTGGAGGCTCTAATCTGTACCTTCTTAGCTTTCTTGGCGCTCTTTGTGAGCTATAAATAGAATATTAAATAGAGACAGTAAACTCCCGTTATAACCAAGTCGGATATACCGAATAACCGCTTATAACGAAATAACCGCTTATAACGAAATGGATATTTCCCCCAGAGCACTAAATACATTAATTATTATCCGCTTATAACGAATATCCGAATATAACGAAGGGATTTACAGGTCCCAAGCACTTCGTTATAACGAGAATTAGTATCCAAGAATAACCAACAAAACTTTGCCGATTAACCGAATATATTTCGATTAGATTATATTCAACTGTATTTCTAAATATAATCAACTCCGCTTAATAGATTTATCCGCTTAATGGGGTCAAAGTAACCTGGTCCCGAGGTGACTCTATTAAACAGTCTACTGTATAATCAACTCTCGTTATAACGAATTGCCTAACGAATTGCTTTATACAATCTATAACGAATTGCTTTATACAATCTATAACGAATTGCTCTATCCAACTATTGTGTACCTTCTTCTCAGATCTCTGTGCCAGCATTCCAATCTCTTCGTCGCTGTCACTTCCGGAACAGCTGAGTCTCCTACCATAGGTTAGCTCCTCTGTCTACATACCAATGTTATACCATGGCAACCAAGGAATTATCCAGGAGCGCGAGACGCTCCTTTTGGAGCATGATTTTAGGAAAAAAATCAATTAGGAGAGCGAAAAATTGAAATCTTCTCCTATACCGTAACATTAATTTGTGATTTAGGCGTATGAAAATTGGATCAGACCAGGATTAGGAGCGTATTTACAAATGGCTGTATAATACACTGGTCTACATACCAATGTTATACCATGGCAACCAGCCAGACAGGAATGTAAAGCTATCATTATATAAACCCGACATAGAAATAATTACAAAGGAAATGCTGTCGGCACAGCTGAAATTTTAGATTTTTTCAGTTATTTATAGGGATCTATATAGGGGTAATTGCTAATTCAAAGGGAAATGCTGTCGGCACAGCTGTAATTTTAGATTTTTACAGTTCAATACAGGGATTTATATTGGGATCAATGCTAATTCAAAAGGAAATACTGTCGGCACAGCTGTAATTTTAGATTTTTTCAGTTTAATATAGGGGTTTATATTGGAGAAATTGCTAATCCGAAGGGAAATACTGTCGGCACAGCTGTAATTTTAGATTTTTTCAGTTTAATACAGGGGTTCATATAGGCTACAAATCCAAAAGGAAATACTGTCGGCACAGCTGTAATTTTAGATTTTTAGTTAACTATAACACAGTGTTCTACTTCCCTAGTAACCGTTGTGTCACTAGGAATGCAGTTACCTTTTGAGCAGAGAATAGGGAATTCTCCGTTTGTGCCACATTACTGGACCAAGCCCTGTATTCGTTCTTTCTATCATATTTGTTCCCAATCCTGTAAACCATCTTCTGATTGGACAGACACTTTAGGCGGGGATTTGAGAAGTCCCCTCTCAGAGCCATGTCTGCTGTGGATCTTATTACGTGCGTCTGCAACACCTCCAGATTAGAGGCTGGAAACAAGAGGTAAACAAGAGGTAAACAACAACAATATGTAAATAAGTACATAGTAAATACTAGCTAGCGAACTAACAAACCAAGTAGCGAACAAACCAACAAACCAAGAAACAAATACACAAACTACCTAACTAACATAAGTATACACTCTACAAACAACAACAACAACAACATACTCTTCTCTGCCTCTTCCCTTTCCATGGTTACTGGCATGGCTTGGGTTATAACAACAACAACAACAACAACAACATACTCTTCTCTGCCTCCTCCCTATCCATGGTTACTGGCATGGCTTGGGTTATAACAACAACAACAACAACAACAACAACAACAACAACATACTCTTCTCTGCCTCCTCCCTATCCATGGTTACTGGCATGGCTTGGGTTATGACTCTCAGACACCTGGATCCGTCTCGGGCTCTGTACGTTATCTGGAGCTGGAAAGGTAGGTGCTCCTTTCCGCCAATCAGAAGAGAGGACACGGACTGTCTCCTGGTTAACCCGCCTACACAATGGAATCTCAACACATTTAGAATACATAGTTAGTTATTAAAAAGTTGGAAAAAAGTAGTTAAAATTTGGAAAAAAAGAAAAAAATCGGTACATTTTAGGCTTTAGCACACTGGAGTGCGTTCTCATTTTACACAAACACAAACCACAAATTGTATAAATACTATACAGTCGACTCCGCTTAATAGAGTCACTTCGGGACCAGGTTACTTTGACCCGATTAAGCGGAGAAATCTATTAACCGGTGGCTCTATTAAGCGGAGTCGACTGTAATATACAAGAATTGTCTGTCACACATTAGTTATAAGTTAAAACCTAAGTTGACTAATTCTTTGAATAAGAGTAATTAATGAATTAGTCAACTAAGATTAAAACCCTTGGAAACGCTACGTAATGTTTGAACAGCTGGTAATCTCACAAGTGGCGCCTAATTCCTTAGGCTTTGGGTCTGTAACAGGAGGAGGTGTTACTTCCGGTCCTGTAACAGGAGGTGTTACTTCCGGTCCTGTCTCCATATTTGGTTTCAGTTCCAGTTCCATATTTGGTTCCGGTTCTGTTTCCATGTCAACAGTTGGTTCCTTTTGCTTTCGTCTGATTCCATATTCGAAAGTTAGTTCCGAATCTTCAGTCACATTTCCGACATTCCTTTCTACCCAAGAGTTGTCAGGCTGGCCAGGTTCCCTAGCAACCGATATGGCATTAGCTATTCAGTCTATAAATAGTCCCTAGTTACCTGAGGTATAGCTTGGAATGTAGCATGAGTCGAATAGAAACATTCGTTGCTAGGATAGGTTTCGCAAGAATGCTACTAAATCCTTCCATCAAATCGACTGGGTTAACTCTCTCAACCTAAATAGCGACACATTTATATGTCTGGGACACAATTTAACACCTTTATTTGCTAAATGGGACACTCTAGGTTGGAATAATAAGATCAAATAAATAGATTTACAATTGATATTTCATATTTCAAAATGTCTAAAGGATTTAATCATAACAATACAAATTCGAATAATATTAAATAGAGTTTATAATTAAATGGATTCAAGTATTAAGTAAAGTATTTATTCGCAATAATTATTCTGTCAAACTACAAATTAAATACAATACCTAATGAATTATAACCTGTATACACACCCATAAACAACAACAACAACAAATACAATAACTAATGTATAATAACCTATGTACTAACCTCCCCATTGGTTTTATCTGCCACTAATCCCAGTTCCAATATCCTACACTCCGTACCAGATATAGTCAGCACACTAACAGTAACACCTTTCTCGTTAGCCAAACTAGCCACGTGTTCGTAATACGTCTGTGCCTCCATTAGTCGCTCCGGGGTAGATATATCTTCCAGCTGTCCCACACCTATAGTACAGGTAAACAAACACATACAGGTAAACAACAACACTAAACAATAGGTAAACAATAGCAGTTATATACAGGAGTTTATATAGGTTACTAATCCAAAGGGAAATGCTGACGGCACAGCTATAATTTTAGATTTTTTCAATACAAAACAGGGATTTATATAGGGGTAATTGCTAATCCAAAAGGAAATGCTTTCGGCACAGCTATAATTTTAGATTTTTTCAATACAAAACAGGGATTTATATAGGGATAATTGCCAATCCAAACGGAAATTCAGTTGGCACAGCTGTAGTTTTAGATTTTTTCAAATTCTTGAGTTAATTACCAATATTATACTTTGTCTGGATAAACCCCTGGTATAACTAACCTACCTATAATAGTGTAATATCCCATATAACCCCTTGTATAACTAACCTACCTATATTGGCCATTCCGTCTGTGCATATGATGACTTGGGATCCGGGAGGACCCTTTGAGGCCAGAGCTATGGAGACAACCAGAGCCGGGCCCAGGGCAGTCTGTCCGCTGTCTCTCAGGCTATAGGGTAGTTAGTTCCGGTTATATGTAGTTAGTTCCAGTTATATAGGTAGTTAGTTCCGGTTATAATGGTATAGTTCCGGTTGTAAACGTGGTTAGTTCACGTTGTAGACAGTGGCATTCGCATATTAGAAAGTCACATTTTGAATGTCATTTGCTTGCTAATAGGCAAACTTATTATTAGAGGAGCAGAATTAATATTAAATGCTCGCTTGTGGACTGAAATAACTTGCTAATAGAGCAACATTGCTATTAGGCGAACACCACTGTACATAGTCCGGGTTGCAAATACAGTAGAACCTCGTTAGTAGGAACACCAGGGGAACGTCAAAATATGTTCGCCTTATCCGGAATTCGTATTAACCAATATTATTGTATCGAAAAGGCTTTGAAGGGTACTGAAATAGTGATGGTATTAACTTTGTTCATACTAACGAGGTTCTACTGTAATTAGTTGAATAATTGAATACCAAAAAGGATAGGAACTAAGTATAGAACTATTCCACTAGTGTTAAATAAACAAGATACAACCTATCAACCAATGAAAGGAGAGAGTACCTCCATAGAGTTTGGCTCAGCTTCTGATTGGTGTTCCTGATGACGTCAGGGAGCTGAAAAGAGGCGCCAGACTCGAACAGTCTCTCCTCTTCGTAGAGCTTGTCTCCCGCCAGAATTAGAGCCTCCTTAGTACCGTCCCCTAGCAACGACACCTGCGAATGGAATGATATATAGATATGGGAGTATAGTGTTGTATTGATACTAGTTAATATGAAGTAATATTGATATTAGTTAATATTTGATTGTTTGTTGGTTTGTCCATTTGTTTGTTTGTTTGTTTGTTTGTTTGTTTGTTTGTCTAATTGTCCATTTGTTTATATGTCTTGTTTGTGTTTACAAGTATGTTTATTCGTCCATGTGTTTATATGTAGCTGTTTATTTTCATGTATATTAATCTGTCCATATCTTTATGTGTGTGTATACTACCCTACAGATTAAAACAAACAACACCTTACTTCGTTATTGAAGGTTACTATGGCCACCCGCTTGTCTGGGTCCGTGGTGGCGAGTTGGTCCAGCTGCGACTGAACAGCTGATTGGAGACTCTTGAGTCTGGAGAGATAAGTCACAGCTGGTCGCATGTGCATTATCTGCTGAGTGTACTCCGCCCGGGTTAGGCCCAGCTCCTTAAGCAGCTCCTCTAGAGAGGGGTCCTCCTTAAGCGCGAATGAACCAGGGATCTACATGGTAGTGATATAGTGGTGTGTTGTTGTTGTGTTGTTGTATATAGACACTTGTTAGTACAGTACACCCTCGCTAATCCGAACAGAGGTGTTCCGATTCAAAATTCTCCTGTTCCGATTAGTGAATTCGTTCGGATTAGTGAAGTACAAGGACTTATCCAGGAGCGGGAGACGCTCCTTTTGGAGTATGATTTTCGGACATTTTTAATTTAGGAGCGCAAAATTTGGAATCTTTTCCTATCCGTAACATTGTTGTGTAATTTATGCGTATGAAAATTGGATCAGACCAGGATTAGGAGCGTATTTAAAATGGCTGTATAATACACTGGTGAAGTAATGCATTTCTAAGGGTGGTGGATATAATGAATTTCGAATCATAACGAAGGTCTACTGTAGTATAATGTGCTAAATATTGGACGCAAAATGCGTACAATATTATAGTGGAGAAATAATGAATTTCGAATCATAACGAAGGTCTACTGTAGTATAATGTGCTAAATATTGTACGCAAAATGCGTACAATATTATAGTGGAGAAATAATGAATTTCGAATCATAACGAAGGTCTACTGTAGTATAATGTGCTAAATATTGTACGCAAAATGCGTACAATATTATAGTGGAGAAATAATGAATTTCGAATCATAACGAAGGTCTACTGTAGTATAATGTGCTAAATATTGTACGCAAAATGCGTACAATATTACAGAGGAGACATAATGAATTTCGAATCATAACGAAGGTCTACTGTATATAATGTGCTATATATTGTACGCAAAATGCGTACAATATTATAGTGGAGACATAATGAATTTCGAATCATAACGAAGGTCCACTGTAGTATAATGTGCTATATATTGTACGCAAAATGCGTACAATATTATAGTGGAGAAATAATGAATTTCGAATCATAACGAAGGTCTACTGTAGTATAATGTGCTAAATATTGGACGCAAAATGCGTACAATATTATAGTGGAGAAATAATGAATTTCGAATCATAACGAAGGTCTACTGTAGTATAATGTGCTAAATATTGTACGCAAAATGCGTACAATATTATAGTGGAGAAATAATGAATTTCGAATCATAACGAAGGTCTACTGTAGTATAATGTGCTAAATATTGTACGCAAAATGCGTACAATATTATAGTGGAGAAATAATGAATTTCGAATCATAACGAAGGTCTACTGTAGTATAATGTGCTAAATATTGTACGCAAAATGCGTACAATATTACAGAGGAGACATAATGAATTTCGAATCATAACGAAGGTCCACTGTATATAATGTGCTATATATTGTACGCAAAATGCGTACAATATTATAGTAGAGAAATAATGAATTTCGAATCATAACGAAGGTCTACTGTATATAATGTGCTATATATTGTACGCAAAATGCGTACAATATTATAGTGGAGACATAATGAATTTCGAATCATAACGAAGGTCTACTGTATATAATGTGCTATATATTGTACGCAAAATGCGTACAATATTATAGTGGAGACATAATGAATTTCGAATCATAACGAAGGTCTACTGTATATAATGTGCTATATATTGTACGCAAAATGCGTACAATATTATAGTGGAGACATAATGAATTTCGAATCATAACGAAGGTCTACTGTATATAATGTGCTATATATTGTACGCAAAATGCGTACAATATTATAGTGGAGACATATGAATTTCGAATCATAACGAAGGTCCACTGTATATAATGTGCTATATATTGTACGCAAAATGCGTACAATATTATAGTGGAGACATATGAATTTCGAATCATAACGAAGGTCCACTGTATATAATGTGCTATATATTGTACGCAAAATGCGTACAATATTATAGTGGAGACATAATGAATTTCGAATCATAACGAAGGTCTACTGTAGTATAATGTGCTAAATATTGTACGCAAAATGCGTCCAATATTATAGTGGAGACATAATGAATTTCGAATCATAACGAAGGTCTACTGTAGTATAATGTGCTAAATATTGTACGCAAAATGCGTACAATATTATAGTGGAGACAGAATGAATTTCGAATCATAACGAAGGTCTACTGTATATAATGTGCTGTATATTGTACGCAAAATGCGTACAATATTATAGTGGAGACATAATGAATTTCGAATCATAACGAAGGTCTACTGTATATAATGTGCTATATATTGTACGCAAAATGCGTCCAATATTATAGTGGAGACATAATGAATTTCGAATCATAACGAAGGTCTACTGTATATAATGTGCTATATATTGTACGCAAAATGCGTCCAATATTATAGTGGAGACATAATGAATTTCGAATCATAACGAAGGTCTACTGTATATAATGTGCTAAATATTGTACGCAAAATGCGTACAATATTATAGTGGAGACATAATGAATTTCGAATCATAGCGAAGGTCTACTGTATATAATGTGCTATATATTGTACGCAAAATGCGTCCAATATTATAGTTGGAGACATAATGAATTTCGAATCATAACGAAGGTCTACTGTATATAATGTGCTATATATTGTACGCAAAATGCGTCCAATATTATAGTTGGAGACATAATGAATTTCGAATCATAACGAAGGTCTACTGTATATAATGTGCTATATATTGTACGCAAAATGTGTACAATATTATAGTGGAGATATAATGAATTTCGAATCATAACGAAGGTCTACTGTATATAATGTACTATATATTGTACGCAAAATGCGTCCAATATTATAGTGGAGACATAATGAATTTCAAATCATAACGAAGGTCTACTGTATATAATGTGCTATATATTGTCCGCAAAATGGGTACAATATTATAGTGGAGACATAATGAATTTCGAATCATAACGAAGGTCTACTGTAGTATATAATGTGCTAAATATTGTACGCAAAATGCGTACAATATTATAGTGGAGACATAATGAATTTCGAATCATAACGAAGGTCTGATGTATATAATGTGCTATATATTGTACGCAAAATGCGTACAATATTATAGTGGAGAAATAATGAATTTCGAATCATAACGAAGGTCTACTGTAGTATAATGTGCTAAATATTGTACGCAAAATGCGTACAATATTACAGAGGAGACATAATGAATTTCGAATCATAACGAAGGTCTACTGTATATAATGTGCTATATATTGTACGCAAAATGCGTACAATATTATAGTGGAGACATAATGAATTTCGAATCATAACGAAGGTCCACTGTAGTATAATGTGCTATATATTGTACGCAAAATGCGTACAATATTATAGTGGAGAAATAATGAATTTCGAATCATAACGAAGGTCTACTGTAGTATAATGTGCTAAATATTGGACGCAAAATGCGTACAATATTATAGTGGAGAAATAATGAATTTCGAATCATAACGAAGGTCTACTGTAGTATAATGTGCTAAATATTGTACGCAAAATGCGTACAATATTATAGTGGAGAAATAATGAATTTCGAATCATAACGAAGGTCTACTGTAGTATAATGTGCTAAATATTGTACGCAAAATGCGTACAATATTATAGTGGAGAAATAATGAATTTCGAATCATAACGAAGGTCTACTGTAGTATAATGTGCTAAATATTGTACGCAAAATGCGTACAATATTACAGAGGAGACATAATGAATTTCGAATCATAACGAAGGTCCACTGTATATAATGTGCTATATATTGTACGCAAAATGCGTACAATATTATAGTAGAGAAATAATGAATTTCGAATCATAACGAAGGTCTACTGTATATAATGTGCTATATATTGTACGCAAAATGCGTACAATATTATAGTGGAGACATAATGAATTTCGAATCATAACGAAGGTCTACTGTATATAATGTGCTATATATTGTACGCAAAATGCGTACAATATTATAGTGGAGACATAATGAATTTCGAATCATAACGAAGGTCTACTGTATATAATGTGCTATATATTGTACGCAAAATGCGTACAATATTATAGTGGAGACATATGAATTTCGAATCATAACGAAGGTCCACTGTATATAATGTGCTATATATTGTACGCAAAATGCGTACAATATTATAGTGGAGACATATGAATTTCGAATCATAACGAAGGTCCACTGTATATAATGTGCTATATATTGTACGCAAAATGCGTACAATATTATAGTGGAGACATAATGAATTTCGAATCATAACGAAGGTCTACTGTAGTATAATGTGCTAAATATTGTACGCAAAATGCGTCCAATATTATAGTGGAGACATAATGAATTTCGAATCATAACGAAGGTCTACTGTAGTATAATGTGCTAAATATTGTACGCAAAATGCGTACAATATTATAGTGGAGACAGAATGAATTTCGAATCATAACGAAGGTCTACTGTATATAATGTGCTGTATATTGTACGCAAAATGCGTACAATATTATAGTGGAGACATAATGAATTTCGAATCATAACGAAGGTCTACTGTATATAATGTGCTATATATTGTACGCAAAATGCGTCCAATATTATAGTGGAGACATAATGAATTTCGAATCATAACGAAGGTCTACTGTATATAATGTGCTATATATTGTACGCAAAATGCGTACAATATTATAGTGGAGACATAATGAATTTCGAATCATAACGAAGGTCTACTGTATATAATGTGCTATATATTGTACGCAAAATGCGTCCAATATTATAGTTGGAGACATAATGAATTTCGAATCATAACGAAGGTCTACTGTATATAATGTGCTATATATTGTACGCAAAATGTGTACAATATTATAGTGGAGATATAATGAATTTCGAATCATAACGAAGGTCTACTGTATATAATGTGCTATATATTGTACGCAAAATGCGTCCAATATTATAGTGGAGACATAATGAATTTCAAATCATAACGAAGGTCTACTGTATATAATGTGCTATATATTGTCCGCAAAATGGGTACAATATTATAGTGGAGACATAATGAATTTCGAATCATAACGAAGGTCTACTGTAGTATATAATGTGCTAAATATTGTACGCAAAATGCGTACAATATTATAGTGGAGACATAATGAATTTCGAATCATAACGAAGGTCTACTGTAGTATAATGTGCTATATATTGTACGCAAAATGCGTACAATATTATAGTGGAGACATATGAATTTCGAATCATAACGAAGGTCCACTGTATATAATGTGCTATATATTGTACGCAAAATGCGTACAATATTATAGTAGAGAAATAATGAATTTCGAATCATAACGAAGGTCTACTGTATATAATGTGCTATATATTGTACGCAAAATGCGAACAATATTATAGTGGAGACATAATGAATTTCGAATCATAACGAAGGTCTACTGTATATAATGTGCTATATATTGTACGCAAAATGCGTACAATATTATAGTGGAGACATAATGAATTTCGAATCATAACGAAGGTCTACTGTATATAATGTGCTGTATATTGTACGCAAAATGCGTACAATATTATAGTGGAGACATAATGAATTTCGAATCATAACGAAGGTCCACTGGATATAATGTGCTATATATTGTACGCAAAATGCGTACAATATTATAGTAGAGAAATAATGAATTTCGAATCATAACGAAGGTCTACTGTATATAATGTGCTATATATTGTACGCAAAATGCGTACAATATTATAGTGGAGACATAATGAATTTCGAATCATAACGAAGGTCTACTGTATATAATGTGCTATATATTGTACGCAAAATGCGTACAATATTATAGTGGAGACATAATGAATTTCGAATCATAACGAAGGTCTACTGTATATAATGTGCTGTATATTGTACGCAAAATGCGTACAATATTATAGTGGAGACATAATGAATTTCGAATCATAACGAAGGTCTACTGTATATAATGTGCTATATATTGTACGCAAAATGCGTACAATATTATAGTGGAGACATAATGAATTTCGAATCATAACGAAGGTCCACTGTATATAATGTGCTATATATTGTACGCAAAATGCGTCCAATATTATAGTGGAGACATAATGAATTTCGAATCATAACGAAGGTCTACTGTATATAATGTGCTATATATTGTACGCAAAATGCGTCCAATATTATAGTGGAGACATAATGAATTTCGAATCATAACGAAGGTCTACTGTATATAATGTGCTATATATTGTACGCAAAATGCGTCCAATATTATAGTGGAGACATAATGAATTTCGAATCATAACGAAGGTCTACTGTATATAATGTGCTATATATTGTACGCAAAATGCGTACAATATTATAGTGGAGACATAATGAATTTCGAATCATAACGAAGGTCTACTGTATATAATGTGCTATATATTGTACGCAAAATGCGTACAATATTATAGTGGAGACATAATGAATTTCGAATCATAACGAAGGTCCACTGTATATAATGTGCTATATATTGTACGCAAAATGCGTCCAATATTATAGTGGAGACATAATGAATTTCGAATCATAACGAAGGTCTACTGTATATAATGTGCTATATATTGTACGCAAAATGCGTCCAATATTATAGTGGAGACATAATGAATTTCGAATCATAACGAAGGTCTACTGTATATAATGTGCTATATATTGTACGCAAAATGCGTCCAATATTATAGTGGAGACATAATGAATTTCGAATCATAACGAAGGTCCACTGTATATAATGTGCTATATATTGTACGCAAAATGCGTCCAATATTATAGTGGAGACATAATGAATTTCGAATCATAACGAAGGTCTACTGTATATAATGTGCTATATATTGTACGCAAAATGCGTACAATATTATAGTGGAGACATATGAATTTCGAATCATAACGAAGGTCCACTGTATATAATGTGCTATATATTGTACGCAAAATGCGTACAATATTATAGTGGAGACATATGAATTTCGAATCATAACGAAGGTCCACTGTATATAATGTGCTATATATTGTACGCAAAATGCGTACAATATTATAGTAGAGAAATAATGAATTTCGAATCATAACGAAGGTCTACTGTATATAATGTGCTATATATTGTACGCAAAATGCGTACAATATTATAGTGGAGACATAATGAATTTCGAATCATAACGAAGGTCTACTGTATATAATGTGCTATATATTGTACGCAAAATGCGTACAATATTATAGTGGAGACATAATGAATTTCGAATCATAACGAAGGTCTACTGTAGTATAATGTGCTATATATTGTACGCAAAATGCGTACAATATTATAGTGGAGACATATGAATTTCGAATCATAACGAAGGTCCACTGTATATAATGTGCTATATATTGTACGCAAAATGCGTACAATATTATAGTAGAGAAATAATGAATTTCGAATCATAACGAAGGTCTACTGTATATAATGTGCCATATATTGTACGCAAAATGCGTACAATATTATAGTGGAGACATATGAATTTCGAATCATAACGAAGGTCCACTGTATATAATGTGCTATATATTGTACGCAAAATGCGTACAATATTATAGTGGATATAATGAATTTCGAATCATAACGAAGGTCTACTGTATATAATGTGCTGTATATTGTACGCAAAATGCGTACAATATTATAGTGGAGACATAATGAATTTCGAATCATAACGAAGGTCTACTGTATATAATGTGCTATATATTGTACGCAAAATGCGTACAATATTATAGTGGAGACATAATGAATTTCGAATCATAACGAAGGTCCACTGTATATAATGTGCTATATATTGTACGCAAAATGCGTACAATATTATAGTGGAGACATAATGAATTTCGAATCATAACGAAGGTCTACTGTATATAATGTGCTATATATTGTACGCAAAATGCGTACAATATTATAGTGGAGACATAATGAATTTCGAATCATAACGAAGGTCTACTGTATATAATGTGCTATATATTGTACGCAAAATGCGTACAATATTATAGTGGAGACATAATGAATTTCGAATCATAACGAAGGTCCACTGTAGTATAATGTGCTATATATTGTACGCAAAATGGGTACAATATTATAGTGGAGACATAATGAATTTCGAATCATAACGAAGGTCTACTGTATATAATGTGCTATATATTGTACGCAAAATGCGTACAATATTATAGTGGAGACATAATGAATTTCGAATCATAACGAAGGTCCACTGTAGTATAATGTGCTATATATTGTACGCAAAATGGGTACAATATTATAGTGGAGACATAATGAATTTCGAATCATAACGAAGGTCTACTGTATATAATGTGCTATATATTGTACGCAAAATGCGTCCAATATTATAGTGGAGACATAATGAATTTCGAATCATAACGAAGGTCTACTGTATATAATGTGCTATATATTGTACGCAGAATGCGTACAATATTATAGTGGAGACATAATGAATTTCGAATCATAACGAAGGTCCACTGTATATAATGTGCTATATATTGTACGCAAAATGCGTCCAATATTATAGTTGGAGACATAATGAATTTCGAATCATAACGAAGGTCTACTGTATATAATGTGCTATATATTGTACGCAAAATGCGTACAATATTATAGTGGAGACATAATGAATTTCGAATCATAACGAAGGTCTACTGTATATAATGTGCTATATATTGTACGCAAAATGCGTACAATATTATAGTGGAGACATAATGAATTTCGAATCATAACGAAGGTCTACTGTATATAATGTGCTGTATATTGTACGCAAAATGCGTACAATATTATAGTGGAGACATAATGAATTTCGAATCATAACGAAGGTCTACTGTATATAATGTGCTATATATTGTACGCATAATGCGTACAATATTATAGTGGAGACATAATGAATTTCGAATCATAACGAAGGTCCACTGTATATAATGTGCTATATATTGTACGCAAAATGCGTACAATATTATAGTGGAGACATAATGAATTTCGAATCATAACGAAGGTCTACTGTATATAATGTGCTATATATTGTACGCAAAATGCGTACAATATTATAGTGGAGACATAATGAATTTCGAATCATAACGAAGGTCTACTGTATATAATGTGCTATATATTGTACGCAAAATGCGTACAATATTATAGTGGAGACATAATGAATTTCGAATCATAACGAAGGTCCACTGTAGTATAATGTGCTATATATTGTACGCAAAATGGGTACAATATTATAGTGGAGATATAATGAATTTCGAACCATAACGAAGGTCTACTGTATATAATGTGCTATATATTGTACGCAAAATGCGTACAATATTATAGTGGAGACATAATGAATTTCGAATCATAACGAAGGTCTACTGTATATAATGTGCTATATATTGTACGCAAAATGCGTACAATATTATAGTGGAGACATAATGAATTTCGAATCATAACGAAGGTCCACTGTATATAATGTGCTATATATTGTACGCAAAATGCGTACAATATTATAGTGGAGACATAATGAATTTCGAATCATAACGAAGGTCTACTGTATATAATGTGCTATATATTGTACGCAAAATGCGTCCAATATTATAGTGGAGACATAATGAATTTCGAATCATAACGAAGGTCTACTGTATATAATGTGCTATATATTGTACGCAAAATGCGTACAATATTATAGTGGAGACATAATGAATTTCGAATCATAACGAAGGTCTACTGTAGTATAATGTGCTATATATTGTACGCAAAATGGGTACAATATTATAGTGGAGACATAATGAATTTCGAATCATAACGAAGGTCTACTGTATATAATGTGCTATATATTGTACGCAAAATGGGTACAATATTATAGTGGAGACATAATGAATATCGAATCATAACGAAGGTCTACTGTAGTATAATGTGCTATATATTGTACGCATAATGCGTACAATATTATAGTGGAGACATAATGAATTTCGAATCATAACGAAGGTCCACTGTAGTATAATGTGCTATATATTGTACGCAAAATGCGTACAATATTATAGTGGAGACATAATGAATTTCGAATCCTAACGAAGGTCCACTGTAGTATAATGTGCTATATATTGTACGCAAAATGCGTACAATATTATAGTGGAGACATAATGAATTTCGAATCATAACGAAGGTCTACTGTAGTATAATGTGCTATATATTGTACGCAAAATGGGTACAATATTATAGTGGAGAAATAATGAATTTCGAATCATAACGAAGGTCTACTGTAGTATAATGTGCTATATATTGTACGCAAAATGCGTACAATATTATAGTGGAGATATAATGAATATCGAATCCTAACGAAGGTCTACTGTATATAATGTGCTATATATTGTACGCAAAATGGGTACAATATTATAGTGGAGACATAATGAATATCGAATCATAACGAAGGTCCACTGTATATAATGTGCTAAATATTGTACGCAAAATGGGTACAATATTATAGTGGAGACATAATGAATTTCGAATCATAACGAAGGTCTACTGTATATAATGTGCTATATATTGTACGCAAAATGGGTACAATATTATAGTGGAGACATAATGAATATCGAATCCTAACGAAGGTCTACTGTATATAATGTGCTATATATTGTACGCAAAATGGGTACAATATTATAGTGGAGACATAATGAATTTCGAATCATAACGAAGGTCTACTGTATATAATGTGCTATATATTGTACGCAAAATGGGTACAATATTATAGTGGAGACATAATGAATATCGAATCCTAACGAAGGTCTACTGTATATAATGTGCTATATATTGTACGCAAAATGGGTACAATATTATAGTGGAGACATAATGAATTTCGAATCATAACGAAGGTCTACTGTATATAATGTGCTATATATTGTACGCAAAATGGGTACAATATTATAGTGGAGACATAATGAATATCGAATCATAACGAAGGTCTACTGTATATAATGTGCTATATATTGTACGCAAAATGGGTACAATATTATAGTGGAGACATAATGAATTTCGAATCATAACGAAGGTTTACTGTATATAATGTGCTATATATTGTCCGCAAAATGGGTACAATATTATAGTGGAGACATAATGAATTTCGAATCATAACGAAGGTCCACTGTATATAATGTGCTAAATATTGTACGCAAAATGCGTACAATATTATAGTGGAGACATAATGAATTTCGAATCATAACGAAGGTCTACTGTATATAATGTGCTATATATTGTACGCAAAATGCGTACAATATTATAGTGGAGACATAATGAATTTCGAATCATAACGAAGGTCTACTGTATATAATGTGCTATATATTGTACGCAAAATGCGTCCAATATTATAGTGGAGACATAATGAATTTCAAATCATAACGAAGGTCTACTGTATATAATGTGCTATATATTGTACGCAAAATGCGTACAATATTATAGTGGAGACATAATGAATTTCGAATCATAACGAAGGTCCACTGTATATAATGTGCTATATATTGTACGCAAAATGCGTACAATATTATAGTGGAGACATAATGAATTTCGAATCATAACGAAGGTCTACTGTATATAATGTGCTATATATTGTACGCAAAATGCGTACAATATTATAGTGGAGACATAATGAATTTCGAATCATAACGAAGGTCCACTGTATATAATGTGCTATATATTGTACGCAAAATGCGTACAATATTATAGTGGATATAATGAATTTCGAATCATAACGAAGGTCTACTGTATATAATGTGCTGTATATTGTACGCAAAATGCGTACAATATTATAGTGGAGACATAATGAATTTCGAATCATAACGAAGGTCTACTGTATATAATGTGCTATATATTGTACGCAAAATGCGTACAATATTATAGTGGAGACATAATGAATTTCGAATCATAACGAAGGTCCACTGTATATAATGTGCTATATATTGTACGCAAAATGCGTACAATATTATAGTGGAGACATAATGAATTTCGAATCATAACGAAGGTCTACTGTATATAATGTGCTATATATTGTACGCAAAATGCGTACAATATTATAGTGGAGACATAATGAATTTCGAATCATAACGAAGGTCTACTGTATATAATGTGCTATATATTGTACGCAAAATGCGTACAATATTATAGTGGAGACATAATGAATTTCGAATCATAACGAAGGTCCACTGTAGTATAATGTGCTATATATTGTACGCAAAATGGGTACAATATTATAGTGGAGACATAATGAATTTCGAATCATAACGAAGGTCTACTGTATATAATGTGCTATATATTGTACGCAAAATGCGTACAATATTATAGTGGAGACATAATGAATTTCGAATCATAACGAAGGTCCACTGTAGTATAATGTGCTATATATTGTACGCAAAATGCGTACAATATTATAGTGGAGACATAATGAATTTCGAATCATAACGAAGGTTTACTGTATATAATGTGCTATATATTGTACGCAAAATGCGTACAATATTATAGTGGAGACATAATGAATTTCGAATCATAACGAAGGTCCACTGTATATAATGTGCTATATATTGTACGCAAAATGCGTCCAATATTATAGTGGAGACATAATGAATTTCGAATCATAACGAAGGTCTACTGTATATAATGTGCTATATATTGTACGCAAAATGCGTCCAATATTATAGTGGAGACATAATGAATTTCGAATCATAACGAAGGTCCACTGTATATAATGTGCTATATATTGTACGCAAAATGCGTCCAATATTATAGTGGAGACATAATGAATTTCGAATCATAACGAAGGTCTACTGTATATAATGTGCTATATATTGTACGCAAAATGCGTACAATATTATAGTGGAGACATAATGAATTTCGAATCATAACGAAGGTCCACTGTATATAATGTGCTATATATTGTACGCAAAATGCGTCCAATATTATAGTGGAGACATAATGAATTTCGAATCATAACGAAGGTCTACTGTATATAATGTGCTATATATTGTACGCAAAATGCGTACAATATTATAGTGGAGACAGAATGAATTTCGAATCATAACGAAGGTCTACTGTATATAATGTGCTATATATTGTCCGCAAAATGGGTACAATATTATAGTGGAGACATAATGAATTTCGAATCATAACGAAGGTCTACTGTATATAATGTGCTATATATTGTACGCAAAATGCGTACAATATTATAGTGGAGACATAATGAATTTCGAATCATAGCGAAGGTCTACTGTATATAATGTGCTATATATTGTACGCAAAATGCGTCCAATATTATAGTTGGAGACATAATGAATTTCGAATCATAACGAAGGTCTACTGTATATAATGTGCTATATATTGTACGCAAAATGCGTCCAATATTATAGTTGGAGACATAATGAATTTCGAATCATAACGAAGGTCTACTGTAGTATAATGTGCTATATATTGTACGCAAAATGCGTACAATATTATAGTGGAGACATAATGAATTTCGAATCATAACGAAGGTCTACTGTAGTATAATGTGCTAAATATTGTACGCAAAATGCGTACAATATTATAGTGGAGACATAATGAATTTCGAATCATAACGAAGGTCTACTGTAGTATAATGTGCTAAATATTGTACGCAAAATGCGTACAATATTATAGTGGAGACAGAATGAATTTCGAATCATAACGAAGGTCTACTGTATATAATGTGCTGTATATTGTACGCAAAATGCGTACAATATTATAGTGGAGACATAATGAATTTCGAATCATAACGAAGGTCTACTGTATATAATGTGCTATATATTGTACGCAAAATGCGTCCAATATTATAGTGGAGACATAATGAATTTCGAATCATAACGAAGGTCTACTGTATATAATGTGCTAAATATTGTACGCAAAATGCGTACAATATTATAGTGGAGACATAATGAATTTCGAATCATAACAAAGGTCTACTGTAGTATAATGTGCTAAATATTGTACGCAAAATGCGTACAATATTATAGTGGAGACAGAATGAATTTCGAATCATAACGAAGGTCTACTGTATATAATGTGCTGTATATTGTACGCAAAATGCGTACAATATTATAGTGGAGACATAATGAATTTCGAATCATAACGAAGGTCTACTGTATATAATGTGCTAAATATTGTACGCAAAATGCGTCCAATATTATAGTGGAGACATAATGAATTTCGAATCATAACGAAGGTCTACTGTATATAATGTGCTATATATTGTACGCAAAATGCGTCCAATATTATAGTGGAGACATAATGAATTTCGAATCATAACGAAGGTCTACTGTAGTATAATGTGCTAAATATTGTACGCAAAATGCGTCCAATATTATAGTGGAGACATAATGAATTTCGAATCATAACGAAGGTCTACTGTATATAATGTGCTGTATATTGTACGCAAAATGCGTACAATATTATAGTGGAGACATAATGAATTTCGAATCATAACGAAGGTCTACTGTATATAATGTGCTATATATTGTACGCAAAATGCGTCCAATATTATAGTGGAGACATAATGAATTTCGAATCATAACGAAGGTCTACTGTATATAATGTGCTAAATATTGTACGCAAAATGCGTACAATATTATAGTGGAGACATAATGAATTTCGAATCATAACGAAGGTCTACTGAAGTATAATGTGCTAAATATTGTACGCAAAATGCGTACAATATTATAGTGGAGACATAATGAATTTCGAATCATAACGAAGGTCTACTGTATATAATGTGCTGTATATTGTACGCAAAATGCGTACAATATTATAGTGGAGACATAATGAATTTCGAATCATAACGAAGGTCTACTGTATATAATGTGCTAAATATTGTACGCAAAATGCGTCCAATATTATAGTGGAGACATAATGAATTTCGAATCATAACGAAGGTCTACTGTATATAATGTGCTATATATTGTACGCAAAATGCGTCCAATATTATAGTGGAGACATAATGAATTTCGAATCATAACGAAGGTCTACTGTAGTATAATGTGCTAAATATTGTACGCAAAATGCGTCCAATATTATAGTGGAGACATAATGAATTTCGAATCATAATGAAGGTCTACTGTAGTATAATGTGCTAAATATTGTACGCAAAATGCGTACAATATTATAGTGGAGACATAATGAATTTCGAATCATAACGAAAGTCTACTGTATATAATGTGCTGTATATTGTACGCAAAATGCGTACAATATTATAGTGGAGACATAATGAATTTCGAATCATAACGAAGGTCTACTGTATATAATGTGCTATATATTGTACGCAAAATGCGTACAATATTATAGTGGAGACATAATGAATTTCAAATCATAACGAAGGTCCACTGTATATAATGTGCTATATATTGTACGCAAAATGCGTACAATATTATAGTGGAGACATAATGAATTTCGAATCATAACGAAGGTCTACTGTATATAATGTGCTAAATATTGTACGCAAAATGCGTACAATATTATAGTGGAGACATAATGAATTTCGAATCATAACGAAAGTCCACTGTAGTATAATGTGCTATATATTGTACGCAAAATGGGTACAATATTATAGTGGAGACATAATGAATTTCGAATCATAACGAAGGTCTACTGTATATAATGTGCTATATATTGTACGCAAAATGGGTACAATATTATAGTGGAGACATAATGAATTTCGAATCATAACGAAGGTCTACTGTATATAATGTGCTATATATTGTCCGCAAAATGGGTACAATATTATAGTGGAGACATAATGAATTTCGAATCATAACGAAGGTCCACTGTATATAATGTGCTAAATATTGTACGCAAAATGCGTACAATATTATAGTGGAGACATAATGAATTTCGAATCATAACGAAGGTCTACTGTATATAATGTGCTATATATTGTACGCAAAATGCGTACAATATTATAGTGGAGACATAATGAATTTCGAATCATAACGAAGGTCTACTGTATATAATGTGCTATATATTGTACGCAAAATGCGTCCAATATTATAGTGGAGACATAATGAATTTCGAATCATAACGAAGGTCTACTGTATATAATGTGCTAAATATTGTACGCAAAATGCGTACAATATTATAGTGGAGACATAATGAATTTCGAATCATAGCGAAGGTCTACTGTATATAATGTGCTATATATTGTACGCAAAATGCGTCCAATATTATAGTTGGAGACATAATGAATTTCGAATCATAACGAAGGTCTACTGTAGTATAATGTGCTAAATATTGTACGCAAAATGCGTACAATATTATAGTGGAGACATAATGAATTTCGAATCATAACGAAGGTCTACTGTATATAATGTGCTAAATATTGTACGCAAAATGCGTACAATATTATAGTGGAGACATAATGAATTTCGAATCATAGCGAAGGTCTACTGTATATAATGTGCTATATATTGTACGCAAAATGCGTCCAATATTATAGTTGGAGACATAATGAATTTCGAATCATAACGAAGGTCTACTGTATATAATGTGCTATATATTGTACGCAAAATGCGTACAATATTATAGTGGAGATATAATGAATTTCGAATCATAACGAAGGTCTACTGTATATAATGTGCTAAATATTGTACGCAAAATGCGTACAATATTATAGTGGAGACATAATGAATTTCGAATCATAACGAAGGTCTACTGTATATAATGTGCTATATATTGTACGCAAAATGCGTCCAATATTATAGTGGAGACATAATGAATTTCGAATCATAACGAAGGTCTACTGTATATAATGTGCTATATATTGTCCGCAAAATGGGTACAATATTATAGTGGAGACATAATGAATTTCGAATCATAACGAAGGTCAACTGTATATAATGTGCTAAATATTGTACGCAAAATGCGTACAATATTATAGTGGAGACACAATGAATTTCGAATCATAACGAAGGTCTACTGTATATAATGTGCTATATATTGTACGCAAAATGCGTCCAATATTATAGTGGAGACATAATGAATTTCGAATCATAACGAAGGTCTACTGTAGTATAATGTGCTATATATTGTACGCAAAATGCGTCCAATATTATAGTGGAGACATAATGAATTTCGAATCATAACGAAGGTCTACTGTATATAATGTGCTAAATATTGTACGCAAAATGCGTACAATATTATAGTGGAGACATAATGAATTTCGAATCATAGCGAAGGTCTACTGTATATAATGTGCTATATATTGTACGCAAAATGCGTACAATATTATAGTGGAGACATAATGAATTTCGAATCATAACGAAGGTCTACTGTATATAATGTGCTAAATATTGTACGCAAAATGCGTACAATATTATAGTGGAGACATAATGAATTTCGAATCATAGCGAAGGTCTACTGTATATAATGTGCTATATATTGTACGCAAAATGCGTACAATATTATAGTGGAGACATAATGAATTTCGAATCATAACGAAGGTCTACTGTATATAATGTGCTAAATATTGTACGCAAAATGCGTACAATATTATAGTGGAGACATAATGAATTTCGAATCATAACGAAGGTCTACTGTATATAATGTGCTATATATTGTCCGCAAAATGGGTACAATATTATAGTGGAGACATAATGAATTTCGAATCATAACGAAGGTCTACTGTAGTATAATGTGCTATATATTGTACGCAAAATGCGTACAATATTACAGCGGAGTCATAATGAATTTCGAATCATACGAAGGTCTACTGTAGTATAATGTGCTATATATTGTACGCAAAATGCGTACAATATTACAGCGGAGTCATAATGAATTTCGAATCATAACGAAGGTCTACTGTAGTATAATGTGCTATATATTGTACGCAAAATGCGTACAATATTATAGTTGAGTCATAATGAATTTCGAATCATAACGAAGGTCTACTGTATATAATGTGCTAAATATTGTACGCAAAATGCGTACAATATTATAGTTGAGTCATAATGAATTTCGAATCATACGAAGGTCTACTGTATATAATGTGCTAAATATTGTACGCAAAATGCGTACAATATTATAGTGGAGACACAATGAATTTCGAATCATAACGAAGGTCTACTGTATATAATGTGCTATATATTGTACGCAAAATGCGTACAATATTATAGTTGAGTCATAATGAATTTCGAATCATAACGAAGGTCTACTGTATATAATGTGCTATATATTGTACGCAAAATGCGTACAATATTACAGCGGAGTCATAATGAATTTCGAATCATAACGAAGGTCTACTGTAGTATAATGTGCTATATATTGTACGCAAAATGCGTACAATATTACAGCGGAGTCATAATGAATTTCGAATCATACGAAGGTCTACTGTAGTATAATGTGCTATATATTGTACGCAAAATGCGTACAATATTACAGCGGAGTCATAATGAATTTCGAATCATACGAAGGTCTACTGTAGTATAATGTGCTATATATTGTACGCAAAATGCGTACAATATTACAGCGGAGTCATAATGAATTTCGAATCATAACGAAGGTCTACTGTAGTATAATGTGCTATATATTGTACGCAAAATGCGTACAATATTATAGTTGAGTCATAATGAATTTCGAATCATAACGAAGGTCTACTGTATATAATGTGCTAAATATTGTACGCAAAATGCGTACAATATTATAGTTGAGTCATAATGAATTTCGAATCATACGAAGGTCTACTGTATATAATGTGCTATATATTGTACGCAAAATGCGTACAATATTACAGCGGAGTCATAATGAATTTCGAATCATAACGAAGGTCCACTGTAGTATAATGTGCTACATATTGTACGCAAAATGCGTACAATATTATAGTTGAGTCATAATGAATTTCGAATCATACGAAGGTCTACTGTATATAATGTGCTATATATTGTACGCAAAATGCGTACAATATTACAGCGGAGTCATAATGAATTTCGAATCATAACGAAGGTCTACTGTAGTATAATGTGCTATATATTGTACGCAAAATGCGTACAATATTACAGCGGAGTCATAATGAATTTCGAATCATAACGAAGGTCCACTGTAGTATAATGTGCTACATATTGTACGCAAAATGCGTACAATATTATAGTTGAGTCATAATGAATTTCGAATCATACGAAGGTCTACTGTATATAATGTGCTATATATTGTACGCAAAATGCGTACAATATTACAGTGGAGACATAATGAATTTCGAATCATAACGAAGGTCTACTGTAGTATAATGTGCTATATATTGTACGCAAAATGCGTACAATATTATAGTTGAGTCATAATGAATTTCGAATCATAACGAAGGTCTACTGTATATAATGTGCTAAATATTGTACGCAAAATGCGTACAATATTACAGCGGAGTCATAATGAATTTCGAATCATAACGAAGGTCTACTGTTTTTAATGTGCTACATATTGTACGCAAAATGCGTACAATATTATAGTTGAGTCATAATGAATTTCGAATCATACGAAGGTCTACTGTATATAATGTGCTATATATTGTACGCAAAATGAGTACAATATTACAGTGGAGACATAATGAATTTCGAATCATAACGAAGGTCTACTGTATATAATGTGCTAAATATTGTACGCAAAATGCGTACAATATTACAGCGGAGTCATAATGAATTTCGAATCATAACGAAGGTCTACTGTTTTTAATGTGCTACATATTGTACGCAAAATGCGTACAATATTATAGTTGAGTCATAATGAATTTCGAATCATACGAAGGTCTACTGTATATAATGTGCTATATATTGTACGCAAAATGAGTACAATATTACAGTGGAGACATAATGAATTTCGAATCATAACGAAGGTCTACTGTATATAATGTGCTATATATTGTACGCAAAATGCGTACAATATTATAGTTGAGTCATAATGAATTTCGAATCATACGAAGGTCTACTGTATATAATGTGCTATATATTGTACGCAAAATGCGTACAATATTACAGTGGAGACATAATGAATTTCGAATCATAACGAAGGTCTACTGTATATAATGTGCTATATATTGTACGCAAAATGCGTACAATATTATAGTTGAGTCATAATGAATTTCGAATCATACGAAGGTCTACTGTATATAATGTGCTATATATTGTACGCAAAATGCGTACAATATTACAGTGGAGACATAATGAATTTCGAATCATAACGAAGGTCTACTGTATATAATGTGCTACATATTGTACGCAAAATGCGTACAATATTATAGTGGAGACATAATGAATTTCGAATCATAACGAAGGTCTACTGTAGTATAATGTGCTATATATTGTACGCAAAATGCGTACAATATTACAGCGGAGTCATAATGAATTTCGAATCATACGAAGGTCTACTGTAGTATAATGTGCTATATATTGTACGCAAAATGCGTACAATATTACAGCGGAGTCATAATGAATTTCGAATCATAACGAAGGTCTACTGTATATAATGTGCTATATATTGTACGCAAAATGCGTACAATATTATAGTGGAGACATAATGAATTTCGAATCATAACGAAGGTCTACTGTATATAATGTGCTATATATTGTACGCAAAATGCGTACAATATTACAGTGGAGACATAATGAATTTCGAATCATAACGAAGGTCTACTGTATATAATGTGCTATATATTGTACGCAAAATGCGTACAATATTACAGTGGAGACATAATGAATTTCGAATCATAACGAAGGTCTACTGTATATAATGTGCTACATATTGTACGCAAAATGCGTACAATATTATAGTTGAGTCATAATGAATTTCGAATCATACGAAGGTCTACTGTATATAATGTGCTATATATTGTACGCAAAATGCGTACAATATTACAGTGGAGACATAATGAATTTCGAATCATAACGAAGGTCTACTGTATATAATGTGCTATATATTGTACGCAAAATGCGTACAATATTACAGCGGAGTCATAATGAATTTCGAATCATAACGAAGGTCTACTGTATATAATGTGCTATATATTGTACGCAAAATGCGTACAATATTATAGTGGAGACATAATGAATTTCGAATCATAACGAAGGTCTACTGTATATAATGTGCTATATATTGTACGCAAAATGCGTACAATATTACAGTGGAGACATAATGAATTTCGAATCATAACGAAGGTCTGATGTATATAATGTGCTATATATTGTACGCAAAATGCGTACAATATTATAGTTGAGTCATAATGAATTTCGAATCATACGAAGGTCTACTGTATATAATGTGCTATATATTGTACGCAAAATGCGTACAATATTACAGTGGAGACATAATGAATTTCGAATCATAACGAAGGTCTACTGTATATAATGTGCTATATATTGTACGCAAAATGCGTACAATATTATAGTGGAGACATAATGAATTTCGAATCATAACGAAGGTCTACTGTATATAATGTGCTATATATTGTACGCAAAATGCGTACAATATTATAGTGGAGACATAATGAATTTCGAATCCTAACGAAGGTCTACTGTATATAATGTGCTATATATTGTACGCAAAATGCGTACAATATTATAGTGGAGACATAGTGAATTTCGAATCCTAACGAAGGTCCACTGTAGTATAATGTGCTATATATTGGACGCAAAATGCGTACAATATTATAGTGGAGTCATAATGAATTTCGAATCCTAACGAAGGTCCACTGTAGTATAATGTGCTACATATTGTACGCAAAATGCGTACAATATTATAGTTGAGTCATAATGAATTTCGAATCATACGAAGGTCTACTGTATATAATGTGCTATATATTGTACGCAAAATGCGTACAATATTATAGTGGAGACATAATGAATTTCGAATCCTAACGAAGGTCTACTGTATATAATGTGCTATATATTGTACGCAAAATGCGTACAATATTATAGTGGAGACATAGTGAATTTCGAATCCTAACGAAGGTCCACTGTAGTATAATGTGCTATATATTGGACGCAAAATGCGTACAATATTATAGTGGAGTCATAATGAATTTCGAATCCTAACGAAGGTCCACTGTAGTATAATGTGCTACATATTGTACGCAAAATGCGTACAATATTATAGTTGAGTCATAATGAATTTCGAATCATACGAAGGTCTACTGTATATAATGTGCTATATATTGTACGCAAAATGCGTACAATATTATAGTGGAGACATAATGAATTTCGAATCATAACGAAGGTCTACTGTATATAATGTGCTATATATTGTACGCAAAATGCGTACAATATTACAGCGGAGTCATAATGAATTTCGAATCATAACGAAGGTCTACTGTATATAATGTGCTATATATTGTACGCAAAATGCGTACAATATTATAGTGGAGACATAATGAATTTCGAATCATAACGAAGGTATACTGTATATAATGTGCTATATATTGTACGCAAAATGCGTACAATATTACAGCGGAGTCATAATGAATTTCGAATCATAACGAAGGTCTACTGTATATAATGTGCTATATATTGTACGCAAAATGCGTACAATATTATAGTGGAGACATAATGAATTTCGAATCATAACGAAGGTCTACTGTATATAATGTGCTATATATTGTACGCAAAATGCGTACAATATTACAGTGGAGACATAATGAATTTCGAATCATAACGAAGGTCTGATGTATATAATGTGCTATATATTGTACGCAAAATGCGTACAATATTATAGTTGAGTCATAATGAATTTCGAATCATACGAAGGTCTACTGTATATAATGTGCTATATATTGTACGCAAAATGCGTACAATATTACAGTGGAGACATAATGAATTTCGAATCATAACGAAGGTCTACTGTATATAATGTGCTATATATTGTACGCAAAATGCGTACAATATTATAGTGGAGACATAATGAATTTCGAATCATAACGAAGGTCTACTGTATATAATGTGCTATATATTGTACGCAAAATGCGTACAATATTATAGTGGAGACATAATGAATTTCGAATCCTAACGAAGGTCTACTGTATATAATGTGCTATATATTGTACGCAAAATGCGTACAATATTATAGTGGAGACATAGTGAATTTCGAATCCTAACGAAGGTCCACTGTAGTATAATGTGCTATATATTGGACGCAAAATGCGTACAATATTATAGTGGAGTCATAATGAATTTCGAATCATACGAAGGTCTACTGTATATAATGTGCTATATATTGTACGCAAAATGCGTACAATATTATAGTGGAGACATAATGAATTTCGAATCATAACGAAGGTCTACTGTATATAATGTGCTATATATTGTACGCAAAATGCGTACAATATTATAGTGGAGACATAATGAATTTCGAATCCTAACGAAGGTCCACTGTAGTATAATGTGCTACATATTGTACGCAAAATGCGTACAATATTATAGTTGAGTCATAATGAATTTCGAATCATACGAAGGTCTACTGTATATAATGTGCTATATATTGTACGCAAAATGCGTACAATATTATAGTGGAGACATAATGAATTTCGAATCATAACGAAGGTCTACTGTATATAATGTGCTATATATTGTACGCAAAATGCGTACAATATTACAGCGGAGTCATAATGAATTTCGAATCATAACGAAGGTCTACTGTATATAATGTGCTATATATTGTACGCAAAATGCGTACAATATTATAGTGGAGACATAATGAATTTCGAATCATAACGAAGGTATACTGTATATAATGTGCTATATATTGTACGCAAAATGCGTACAATATTATAGTTGAGTCATAATGAATTTCGAATCATACGAAGGTCTACTGTATATAATGTGCTATATATTGTACGCAAAATGCGTACAATATTATAGTGGAGACATAATGAATTTCGAATCATAACGAAGGTCTACTGTATATAATGTGCTATATATTGTACGCAAAATGCGTACAATATTACAGCGGAGTCATAATGAATTTCGAATCATAACGAAGGTCTACTGTATATAATGTGCTATATATTGTACGCAAAATGCGTACAATATTATAGTGGAGACATAATGAATTTCGAATCATAACGAAGGTATACTGTATATAATGTGCTATATATTGTACGCAAAATGCGTACAATATTACAGTGGAGACATAATGAATTTCGAATCATAACGAAGGTCCACTGTAGTATAATGTGCTACATATTGTACGCAAAATGCGTACAATATTATAGTGGAGACATAATGAATTTCGAATCATAACGAAGGTCCACTGTAGTATAATGTGCTACATATTGTACGCAAAATGCGTACAATATTATAGTTGAGTCATAATGAATTTCGAATCATACGAAGGTCTACTGTATATAATGTGCTATATATTGTACGCAAAATGCGTACAATATTACAGCGGAGTCATAATGAATTTCGAATCCTAACGAAGGTCCACTGTAGTATAATGTGCTATATATTGTACGCAAAATGCGTACAATATTATAGTTGAGTCATAATGAATTTCGAATCATACGAAGGTCTACTGTATATAATGTGCTATATATTGTACGCAAAATGCGTACAATATTATAGTGGAGACATAATGAATTTCGAATCATAACGAAGGTCTACTGTATATAATGTGCTATATATTGTACGCAAAATGCGTACAATATTATAGTGGAGACATAATGAATTTCGAATCATAACGAAGGTCTACTGTATATAATGTGCTATATATTGTACGCAAAATGCGTACAATATTATAGTGGAGACATAATGAATTTCGAATCATAACGAAGGTCTACTGTATATAATGTGCTATATATTGTACGCAAAATGCGTACAATATTATAGTGGAGACATAATGAATTTCGAATCATAACGAAGGTCCACTGTATATAATGTGCTATATATTGTACGCAAAATGCGTACAATATTATAGTGGAGACATAATGAATTTCGAATCATAACGAAGGTCTACTGTATATAATGTGCTATATATTGTACGCAAAATGCGTACAATATTATAGTGGAGACATAGTGAATTTCGAATCATAACGAAGGTCTACTGTATATAATGTGCTATATATTGTACGCAAAATGCGTACAATATTACAGCGGAGTCATAATGAATTTCGAATCATAACGAAGGTCTACTGTATATAATGTCCTATATATTGTACGCAAAATGCGTACAATATTATAGTGGAGACATAGTGAATTTCGAATCCTAACGAAGGTCCACTGTAGTATAATGTGCTATATATTGTACGCAAAATGCGTACAATATTATAGTGGAGACATAATGAATTTCGAATCATAACGAAGGTCTACTGTATATAATGTGCTATATATTGTACGCAAAATGCGTACAATATTATAGTTGAGTCATAATGAATTTCGAATCATACGAAGGTCTACTGTATATAATGTGCTATATATTGTACGCAAAATGCGTACAATATTATAGTGGAGACATAATGAATTTCGAATCATAACGAAGGTCTACTGTATATAATGTGCTATATATTGTACGCAAAATGCGTACAATATTATAGTGGAGACATAGTGAATTTCGAATCCTAACGAAGGTCCACTGTATATAATGTGCTATATATTGTACGCAAAATGCGTACAATATTATAGTGGAGACATAGTGAATTTCGAATCCTAACGAAGGTCCACTGTAGTATAATGTGCTACATATTGTACGCAAAATGCGTACAATATTATAGTTGAGTCATAATGAATTTCGAATCATACGAAGGTCTACTATATATAATGTCCTATATATTGTACGCAAAATGCGTACAATATTATAGTGGAGACATAATGAATTTCGAATCATAACGAAGGTCTACTGTATATAATGTGCTATATATTGTACGCAAAATGCGTACAATATTATAGTGGAGACATAGTGAATTTCGAATCCTAACGAAGGTCCACTGTAGTATAATGTGCTACATATTGTACGCAAAATGCGTACAATATTATAGTTGAGTCATAATGAATTTCGAATCATACGAAGGTCTACTATATATAATGTCCTATATATTGTACGCAAAATGCGTACAATATTATAGTGGAGACATAATGAATTTCGAATCATAACGAAGGTCTACTGTATATAATGTGCTATATATTGTACGCAAAATGCGTACAATATTACAGCGGAGTCATAATGAATTTCGAATCATAACGAAGGTCTACTGTATATAATGTGCTATATATTGTACGCAAAATGCGTACAATATTATAGTTGAGTCATAATGAATTTCGAATCATACGAAGGTCTACTGTATATAATGTGCTATATATTGTACGCAAAATGCGTACAATATTATAGTGGAGACATAATGAATTTCGAATCATAACGAAGGTCTACTGTATATAATGTGCTATATATTGTACGCAAAATGCGTACAATATTATAGTGGAGACATAGTGAATTTCGAATCATAACGAAGGTCTACTGTATATAATGTGCTATATATTGTACGCAAAATGCGTACAATATTACAGCGGAGTCATAATGAATTTCGAATCATAACGAAGGTCTACTGTATATAATGTGCTATATATTGTACGCAAAATGCGTACAATATTATAGTGGAGACATAATGAATTTCGAATCCTAACGAAGGTCTACTGTATATAATGTGCTATATATTGTACGCAAAATGCGTACAATATTATAGTGGAGACATAATGAATTTCGAATCCTAACGAAGGTCTACTGTATATAATGTGCTATATATTGTACGCAAAATGCGTACAATATTATAGTGGAGACATAATGAATTTCGAATCATAACGAAGGTCTACTGTATATAATGTGCTATATATTGTACGCAAAATGCGTACAATATTATAGTGGAGACATAATGAATTTCGAATCATACGAAGGTCTACTGTATATAATGTGCTATATATTGTACGCAAAATGCGTACAATATTATAGTGGAGACATAATGAATTTCGAATCCTAACGAAGGTCTACTGTATATAATGTGCTATATATTGTACGCAAAATGCGTACAATATTATAGTTGAGTCATAATGAATTTCGAATCATACGAAGGTCTACTGTATATAATGTGCTATATATTGTACGCAAAATGCGTACAATATTATAGTGGAGACATAATGAATTTCGAATCCTAACGAAGGTCCACTGTAGTATAATGTGCTACATATTGTACGCAAAATGCGTACAATATTATAGTTGAGTCATAATGAATTTCGAATCATAACGAAGGTCTACTGTATATAATGTGCTATATATTGTACGCAAAATGCGTACAATATTATAGTGGAGACATAGTGAATTTCGAATCCTAACGAAGGTCCACTGTAGTATAATGTGCTATATATTGTACGCAAAATGCGTACAATATTATAGTGGAGACATAATGAATTTCGAATCATAACGAAGGTCTACTGTATATAATGTGCTATATATTGTACGCAAAATGCGTACAATATTATAGTTGAGTCATAATGAATTTCGAATCATACGAAGGTCTACTGTATATAATGTGCTATATATTGTACGCAAAATGCGTACAATATTATAGTGGAGACATAATGAATTTCGAATCATAACGAAGGTCCACTGTATATAATGTGCTATATATTGTACGCAAAATGCGTACAATATTATAGTGGAGACATAGTGAATTTCGAATCCTAACGAAGGTCTACTGTATATAATGTGCTATATATTGTACGCAAAATGCGTACAATATTATAGTGGAGACATAATGAATTTCGAATCATAACGAAGGTCCACTGTATATAATGTGCTATATATTGTACGCAAAATGCGTACAATATTATAGTGGAGACATAGTGAATTTCGAATCCTAACGAAGGTCCACTGTATATAATGTGCTATATATTGTACGCAAAATGCGTACAATATTATAGTGGAGACATAGTGAATTTCGAATCCTAACGAAGGTCCACTGTATATAATGTGCTATATATTGTACGCAAAATGCGTACAATATTATAGTGGAGACATAGTGAATTTCGAATCCTAACGAAGGTCCACTGTAGTATAATGTGCTACATATTGTACGCAAAATGCGTACAATATTATAGTTGAGTCATAATGAATTTCGAATCATACGAAGGTCTACTGTATATAATGTGCTATATATTGTACGCAAAATGCGTACAATATTATAGTGGAGACATAATGAATTTCGAATTATAACGAAGGTCTACTGTATATAATGTGCTATATATTGTACGCAAAATGCGTACAATATTATAGTGGAGACATAATGAATTTCGAATCATAACGAAGGTCTACTGTAGTATAATGTGCTATATATTGTACGCAAATTGCGTACAATATTATAGTGGAGACATAATGAATTTCGAATCCTAACGAAGGTCCACTGTAGTATAATGTGCTATATATTGGCCGCAAAATGCGACCAATATTATAGTGGAGACATAATGAATTTCGAATCATAACGAAGGTCTACTGTATATAATGTGCTATATATTGTACGCAAAATGCGTACAATATTATAGTGGAGACATAATGAATTTCGAATCCTAACGAAGGTCCACTGTAGTATAATGTGCTATATATTGGCCGCAAAATGCGTACAATATTATAGTGGAGACATAATGAATTTCGAATCATAACGAAGGTCTACTGTAAATAATGTGCTATATATTGTACGCAAAATGCGTACAATATTATAGTGGAGACATAATGAATTTCGAATCCTAACGAAGGTCCACTGTAGTATAATGTGCTATATATTGGCCGCAAAATGCGTACAATATTATAGTGGAGACATAATGAATTTCGAATCCTAACGAAGGTCCACTGTAGTATAATGTGCTACATATTGTACGCAAAATGCGTACAATATTATAGTGGAGACATAATGAATTTCGAATCCTAACGAAGGTCCACTGTAGTATAATGTGCTATATATTGTACGCAAAATGCGTACAATATTATAGTGGAGACATAATGAATTTCGAATCATAACGAAGGTCTACTGTAGTATAATGTGCTACATATTGTACGCAAAATGCGTACAATATTATAGTGGAGACATAATGAATTTCGAATCCTAACGAAGGTCCACTGTAGTATAATGTGCTATATATTGTACGCAAAATGCGTACAATATTATAGTGGAGACATAATGAATTTCGAATCCTAACGAAGGTCCACTGTAGTATAATGTGCTACATATTGTACGCAAAATGCGTACAATATTATAGTGGAGACATAATGAATTTCGAATCCTAACGAAGGTCCACTGTAGTATAATGTGCTATATATTGTACGCAAAATGCGTACAATATTATAGTGGAGACATAATGAATTTCGAATCCTAACGAAGGTCCACTGTAGTATAATGTGCTATATATTGTACGCAAAATGCGTACAATATTATAGTGGAGACATAATGAATTTCGAATCCTAACGAAGGTCCACTGTAGTATAATGTGCTATATATTGTACGCAAAATGCGTACAATATTATAGTGGAGACATAATGAATTTCGAATCATAACGAAGGTCTACTGTAGTATAATGTGCTACATATTGTACGCAAAATGCGTACAATATTATAGTGGAGACATAATGAATTTCGAATCCTAACGAAGGTCCACTGTAGTATAATGTGCTACATATTGTACGCAAAATGCGTACAATATTATAGTGGAGACATAATGAATTTCGAATCCTAACGAAGGTCCACTGTAGTATAATGTGCTATATATTGTACGCAAAATGCGTACAATATTATAGTGGAGACATAATGAATTTCGAATCCTAACGAAGGTCCACTGTAGTATAATGTGCTATATATTGTACGCAAAATGCGTACAATATTATAGTGGAGACATAATGAATTTCGAATCATAACGAAGGTCTACTGTAGTATAATGTGCTACATATTGTACGCAAAATGCGTACAATATTATAGTGGAGACATAATGAATTTCGAATCCTAACGAAGGTCCACTGTAGTATAATGTGCTATATATTGTACGCAAAATGCGTACAATATTATAGTGGAGACATAATGAATTTCGAATCATACGAAGGTCTACTGTATATAATGTGCTATATATTGTACGCAAAATGCGTACAATATTATAGTGGAGACATAATGAATTTCGAATCATAACGAAGGTCTACTGTAGTATAATGTGCTATATATTGTACGCAAAATGCGTACAATATTATAGTTGAGTCATAATGAATTTCGAATCATACGAAGGTCTACTGTATATAATGTGCTATATATTGTACGCAAAATGCGTACAATATTACAGCGGAGTCATAATGAATTTCGAATCATAACGAAGGTCTACTGTATATAATGTGCTATATATTGTACGCAAAATGCGTACAATATTATAGTGGAGACATAATGAATTTCGAATCATAACTAAGGTCTATTGTAGTATAATGTGCTACATATTGTACGCAAAATGCGTACAATATTATAGTTGAGTCATAATGAATTTCGAATCATACGAAGGTCTACTGTATATAATGTGCTATATATTGTACGCAAAATGCGTACAATATTATAGTGGAGACATAATGAATTTCGAATCATAACGAAGGTCTACTGTATATAATGTGCTATATATTGTACGCAAAATGCGTACAATATTATAGTGGAGACATAATGAATTTCGAATCATAACGAAGGTCTACTGTATATAATGTGCTATATATTGTACGCAAAATGCGTACAATATTACAGCGGAGTCATAATGAATTTCGAATCATAACGAAGGTCTACTGTAGTATAATGTGCTATATATTGTACGCAAAATGCGTACAATATTACAGCGGAGTCATAATGAATTTCGAATCATAACGAAGGTCTACTGTATATAATGTGCTATATATTGTACGCAAAATGCGTACAATATTATAGTGGAGACATAATGAATTTCGAATCATAACGAAGGTCTACTGTATATAATGTGCTATATATTGTACGCAAAATGCGTACAATATTACAGCGGAGTCATAATGAATTTCGAATCATAACGAAGGTCTACTGTATATAATGTGCTATATATTGTACGCAAAATGCGTACAATATTATAGTGGAGACATAATGAATTTCGAATTATAACGAAGGTCTACTGTATATAATGTGCTATATATTGTACGCAAAATGCGTACAATATTATAGTGGAGACATAATGAATTTCGAATCATAACGAAGGTCTACTGTAGTATAATGTGCTATATATTGTACGCAAATTGCGTACAATATTATAGTGGAGACATAATGAATTTCGAATCCTAACGAAGGTCCACTGTAGTATAATGTGCTATATATTGGCCGCAAAATGCGACCAATATTATAGTGGAGACATAATGAATTTCGAATCATAACGAAGGTCTACTGTATATAATGTGCTATATATTGTACGCAAAATGCGTACAATATTATAGTGGAGACATAATGAATTTCGAATCCTAACGAAGGTCCACTGTAGTATAATGTGCTATATATTGGCCGCAAAATGCGTACAATATTATAGTGGAGACATAATGAATTTCGAATCATAACGAAGGTCTACTGTAAATAATGTGCTATATATTGTACGCAAAATGCGTACAATATTATAGTGGAGACATAATGAATTTCGAATCCTAACGAAGGTCCACTGTAGTATAATGTGCTATATATTGGCCGCAAAATGCGTACAATATTATAGTGGAGACATAATGAATTTCGAATCCTAACGAAGGTCCACTGTAGTATAATGTGCTACATATTGTACGCAAAATGCGTACAATATTATAGTGGAGACATAATGAATTTCGAATCCTAACGAAGGTCCACTGTAGTATAATGTGCTATATATTGTACGCAAAATGCGTACAATATTATAGTGGAGACATAATGAATTTCGAATCATACGAAGGTCTACTGTATATAATGTGCTATATATTGTACGCAAAATGCGTACAATATTATAGTGGAGACATAATGAATTTCGAATCCTAACGAAGGTCCACTGTAGTATAATGTGCTATATATTGTACGCAAAATGCGTACAATATTATAGTGGAGACATAATGAATTTCGAATCCTAACGAAGGTCCACTGTAGTATAATGTGCTATATATTGTACGCAAAATGCGTACAATATTATAGTGGAGACATAATGAATTTCGAATCCTAACGAAGGTCCACTGTAGTATAATGTGCTATATATTGTACGCAAAATGCGTACAATATTATAGTGGAGACATAATGAATTTCGAATCATAACGAAGGTCTACTGTAGTATAATGTGCTACATATTGTACGCAAAATGCGTACAATATTATAGTGGAGACATAATGAATTTCGAATCCTAACGAAGGTCCACTGTAGTATAATGTGCTACATATTGTACGCAAAATGCGTACAATATTATAGTGGAGACATAATGAATTTCGAATCCTAACGAAGGTCCACTGTAGTATAATGTGCTATATATTGTACGCAAAATGCGTACAATATTATAGTGGAGACATAATGAATTTCGAATCCTAACGAAGGTCCACTGTAGTATAATGTGCTATATATTGTACGCAAAATGCGTACAATATTATAGTGGAGACATAATGAATTTCGAATCATAACGAAGGTCTACTGTAGTATAATGTGCTACATATTGTACGCAAAATGCGTACAATATTATAGTGGAGACATAATGAATTTCGAATCCTAACGAAGGTCCACTGTAGTATAATGTGCTATATATTGTACGCAAAATGCGTACAATATTATAGTGGAGACATAATGAATTTCGAATCATAACGAAGGTCCACTGTAGTATAATGTGCTATATATTGGCCGCAAAATGCGTACAATATTATAGTGGAGACATAATGAATTTCGAATCATAACGAAGGTCTACTGTAGTATAATGTGCTATATATTGTACGCAAAATGCGTACAATATTATAGTTGAGTCATAATGAATTTCGAATCATACGAAGGTCTACTGTATATAATGTGCTATATATTGTACGCAAAATGCGTACAATATTACAGCGGAGTCATAATGAATTTCGAATCATAACGAAGGTCTACTGTATATAATGTGCTATATATTGTACGCAAAATGCGTACAATATTATAGTGGAGACATAATGAATTTCGAATCATAACTAAGGTCTACTGTAGTATAATGTGCTACATATTGTACGCAAAATGCGTACAATATTATAGTTGAGTCATAATGAATTTCGAATCATACGAAGGTCTACTGTATATAATGTGCTATATATTGTACGCAAAATGCGTACAATATTATAGTGGAGACATAATGAATTTCGAATCATAACGAAGGTCTACTGTATATAATGTGCTATATATTGTACGCAAAATGCGTACAATATTATAGTGGAGACATAATGAATTTCGAATCATAACGAAGGTCTACTGTATATAATGTGCTATATATTGTACGCAAAATGCGTACAATATTACAGCGGAGTCATAATGAATTTCGAATCATAACGAAGGTCTACTGTAGTATAATGTGCTATATATTGTACGCAAAATGCGTACAATATTACAGCGGAGTCATAATGAATTTCGAATCATAACGAAGGTCTACTGTATATAATGTGCTATATATTGTACGCAAAATGCGTACAATATTATAGTGGAGACATAATGAATTTCGAATCATAACGAAGGTCTACTGTATATAATGTGCTATATATTGTACGCAAAATGCGTACAATATTACAGCGGAGTCATAATGAATTTCGAATCATAACGAAGGTCTACTGTATATAATGTGCTATATATTGTACGCAAAATGCGTACAATATTATAGTGGAGACATAATGAATTTCGAATCATAACGAAGGTCCACTGTATATAATGTGCTATATATTGTACGCAAAATGCGTACAATATTATAGTGGAGACATAATGAATTTCGAATAATAACGAAGGTCCACTGTAGTATAATGTGCTATATATTGTACGCAAAATGCGTACAATATTATAGTGGAGACATAATGAATTTCGAATCATAACGAAGGTCCACTGTAGTATAATGTGCTATATATTGTACGCAAAATGCGTACAATATTATAGTTGAGTCATAATGAATTTCGAATAATAACGAAGGTCTACTGTATATAATGTGCTATATATTGTACGCAAAATGCGTACAATATTATAGTTGAGTCATAATGAATTTCGAATCATAACGAAGGTCCACTGTAGTATAATGTGCTATATATTGTACGCAAAATGCGTACAATATTATAGTTGAGTCATAATGAATTTCGAATCATACGAAGGTCTACTGTATATAATGTGCTATATATTGTACGCAAAATGCGTACAATATTATAGTGGAGACATAATGAATTTCGAATCATAACGAAGGTCTACTGTATATAATGTGCTATATATTGTACGCAAAATGCGTACAATATTATAGTGGAGACATAATGAATTTCGAATCATAACGAAGGTCTACTGTATATAATGTGCTATATATTGTACGCAAATTGCGTACAATATTATAGTGGAGACATAATGAATTTCGAATCCTAACGAAGGTCCACTGTAGTATAATGTGCTATATATTGGCCGCAAAATGCGTACAATATTATAGTGGAGACATAATGAATTTCGAATCATAACGAAGGTCTACTGTATATAATGTGCTATATATTGTACGCAAAATGCGTACAATATTATAGTGGAGACATAATGAATTTCGAATCCTAACGAAGGTCCACTGTAGTATAATGTGCTATATATTGGCCGCAAAATGCGTACAATATTATAGTGGAGACATAATGAATTTCGAATCATAACGAAGGTCTACTGTAGTATAATGTGCTATATATTGTACGCAAAATGCGTACAATAATATAGTGGAGACATAATGAATTTCGAATCCTAACGAAGGTCCACTGTAGTATAATGTGCTATATATTGTACGCAAAATGCGTACAATATTATAGTGGAGACATAATGAATTTCGAATCATAACGAAGGTCTACTGTAGTATAATGTGCTACATATTGTACGCAAAATGCGTACAATATTATAGTGGAGACATAATGAATTTCGAATCCTAACGAAGGTCCACTGTAGTATAATGTGCTATATATTGTACGCAAAATGCGTACAATATTATAGTGGAGACATAATGAATTTCGAATCATAACGAAGGTCCACTGTAGTATAATGTGCTATATATTGTACGCAAAATGCGTACAATATTATAGTGGAGACATAATGAATTTCGAATAATAACGAAGGTCCACTGTAGTATAATGTGCTATATATTGTACGCAAAATGCGTACAATATTATAGTTGAGTCATAATGAATTTCGAATAATAACGAAGGTCTACTGTATATAATGTGCTATATATTGTACGCAAAATGCGTACAATATTATAGTTGAGTCATAATGAATTTCGAATCCTAACGATGGTCTACTGTAGCATAATGTGCTATATATTGTACGCAAAATGCGTACAATATTATAGTGGAGACATAGTGAATTTCGAATCCTAACGATGGTCCACTGTAGCATAATGTGCTATATATTGTACGCAAAATGCGTACAATATTATAGTGGAGACATAGTGAATTTCGAATCCTAACGATGGTCCACTGTAGTATAATGTGCTATATATTGTACGCAAAATGCGTACAATATTATAGTGGAGACATAATGAATTTCGAATCATAACGAAGGTCTACTGTAGTATAATGAGCTATATATTGGACGCAAAATGCGTACAATATTATAGTGGAGACATAATGAATTTCGAATCATACGAAGGTCTACTGTATATAATGTGCTATATATTGGACGCAAAATGCGTACAATATTATAGTGGAGACATAATGAATTTCGAATCATAACGAAGGTCTACTGTAGTATAATGTGCTACATATTGGACGCAAAATGCGTACAATATTATAGTGGAGACATAATGAATTTCGAATCCTAACGATGGTCTACTGTAGCATAATGTGCTATATATTGTACGCAAAATGCGTACAATATTATAGTGGAGACATAGTGAATTTCGAATCCTAACGATGGTCCACTGTAGCATAATGTGCTATATATTGTACGCAAAATGCGTACAATATTATAGTGGAGACATAGTGAATTTCGAATCCTAACGATGGTCCACTGTAGTATAATGTGCTATATATTGTACGCAAAATGCGTACAATATTATAGTGGAGACATAATGAATTTCGAATCCTAACGATGGTCTACTGTAGCATAATGTGCTATATATTGTACGCAAAATGCGTACAATATTATAGTGGAGACATAGTGAATTTCGAATCCTAACGATGGTCCACTGTAGTATAATGTGCTATATATTGTACGCAAAATGCGTACAATATTATAGTGGAGACATAATGAATTTCGAATCATAACGAAGGTCTACTGTAGTATAATGTGCTACATATTGGACGCAAAATGCGTACAATATTATAGTGGAGACATAATGAATTTCGAATCCTAACGATGGTCTACTGTAGCATAATGTGCTATATATTGTACGCAAAATGCGTACAATATTATAGTGGAGACATAGTGAATTTCGAATCCTAACGATGGTCCACTGTAGTATAATGTGCTATATATTGGACGCAAAATGCGTACAATATTATAGTGGAGACATAATGAATTTCGAATCATAACGAAGGTCTACTGTATATAATGTGCTATATATTGTACGCAAAATGCGTACAATATTATAGTGGAGACATAATGAATTTCGAATCATAACGAAGGTCTACTGTAGTATAATGTGCTACATATTGGACGCAAAATGCGTACAATATTATAGTGGAGACATAATGAATTTCGAATCCTAACGATGGTCTACTGTAGCATAATGTGCTATATATTGTACGCAAAATGCGTACAATATTATAGTGGAGACATAGTGAATTTCGAATCCTAACGATGGTCCACTGTAGTATAATGTGCTATATATTGGACGCAAAATGCGTACAATATTATAGTGGAGACATAATGAATTTCGAATCATAACGAAGGTCTACTGTATATAATGTGCTATATATTGTACGCAAAATGCGTACAATATTATAGTGGAGACATAATGAATTTCGAATCATAACGAAGGTCTACTGTATATAATGTGCTATATATTGTACGCAAAATGCGTACAATATTATAGTGGAGACATAATGAATTTCGAATCATAACGAAGGTCTACTGTATATAATGTGCTATATATTGTACGCAAAATGCGTACAATATTATAGTGGAGACATAATGAATTTCGAATCATAACGAAGGTCTACTGTATATAATGTGCTATATATTGTACGCAAAATGCGTACAATATTATAGTGGAGACATAATGAATTTCGAATCATAACGAAGGTCTACTGTATATAATGTGCTATATATTGTACGCAAAATGCGTACAATATTATAGTGGAGACATAATGAATTTCGAATCATAACGAAGGTCTACTGTATATAATGTGCTATATATTGTACGCAAAATGCGTACAATATTATAGTGGAGACATAATGAATTTCGAATCATAACGAAGGTCTACTGTATATAATGTGCTATATATTGTACGCAAAATGCGTACAATATTATAGTGGAGACATAATGAATTTCGAATCATAACGAAGGTCTACTGTATATAATGTGCTATATATTGTACGCAAAATGCGTACAATATTATAGTGGAGACATAATGAATTTCGAATCATACGAAGGTCTACTGTATATAATGTGCTACATATTGTACGCAAAATGCGTACAATATTATAGTGGAGACATAATGAATTTCGAATCATAACGAAGGTCTACTGTATATAATGTGCTATATATTGTACGCAAAATGCGTACAATATTATAGTGGAGACATAATGAATTTCGAATCCTAACGAAGGTCTACTGTAGTATAATGAGCTATATATTGGACGCAAAATGCGTACAATATTATAGTGGAGACATAATGAATTTCGAATCCTAACGAAGGTCTACTGTATATAATGTGCTATATATTGTACGCAAAATGCGTACAATATTATAGTGGAGACATAATGAATTTCGAATCATAACGAAGGTCTACTGTAGTATAATGTGCTACATATTGTACGCAAAATGCGTACAATATTATAGTTGAGTCATAATGAATTTCGAATCATACGAAGGTCTACTGTATATAATGTGCTATATATTGTACGCAAAATGCGTACAATATTATAGTGGAGACATAATGAATTTCGAATCATAACGAAGGTCTACTGTATATAATGTGCTATATATTGTACGCAAAATGCGTACAATATTATAGTGGAGACATAATGAATTTCGAATCATAACGAAGGTCTACTGTATATAATGTGCTATATATTGTACGCAAAATGCGTACAATATTATAGTGGAGACATAATGAATTTCGAATCCTAACGAAGGTCCACTGTAGTATAATGTGCTATATATTGTACGCAAAATGCGTACAATATTATAGTGGAGACATAATGAATTTCGAATCATAACGAAGGTCTACTGTATATAATGTGCTATATATTGGACGCAAAATGCGTACAATATTATAGTGGAGACATAATGAATTTCGAATCCTAACGATGGTCTACTGTAGTATAATGTGCTATATATTGGACGCAAAATGCGTACAATATTATAGTGGAGACATAATGAATTTCGAATCCTAACGATGGTCTACTGTAGTATAATGTGCTATATATTGTACGCAAAATGCGTACAATATTATAGTGGAGACATAATGAATTTCGAATCATAACGAAGGTCTACTGTATATAATGTGCTATATATTGTACGCAAAATGCGTACAATATTACAGCGGAGTCATAATGAATTTCGAATCATAACGAAGGTCCACTGTAGTATAATGTGCTATATATTGTACGCAAAATGCGTACAATATTATAGTGGAGACATAATGAATTTCGAATCATAACGAAGGTCTACTGTATATAATGTGCTATATATTGGACGCAAAATGCGTACAATATTATAGTGGAGACATAATGAATTTCGAATCCTAACGATGGTCTACTGTAGTATAATGTGCTATATATTGGACGCAAAATGCGTACAATATTATAGTGGAGACATAATGAATTTCGAATCATAACGAAGGTCTACTGTATATAATGTGCTATATATTGGACGCAAAATGCGTACAATATTATAGTGGAGACATAATGAATTTCGAATCCTAACGATGGTCTACTGTAGTATAATGTGCTATATATTGGACGCAAAATGCGTACAATATTATAGTGGAGACATAATGAATTTCGAATCCTAACGATGGTCTACTGTAGTATAATGTGCTATATATTGTACGCAAAATGCGTACAATATTATAGTGGAGACATAATGAATTTCGAATCCTAACGAAGGTCTACTGTAGTATAATGTGCTATATATTGGACGCAAAATGCGTACAATATTATAGTGAAGACATAATGAATTTCGAATCATAACGATGGTCCACTGTAGTATAATGTGCTATATATTGGACGCAAAATGCGTACAATATTATAGTGGAGACATAATGAATTTCGAATCATAACGAAGGTCTACTGTAGTATAATGAGCTATATATTGTACGCAAAATGCGTACAATATTATAGTGGAGACACAATGAATTTCGAATCCTAACGATGGTCCACTGTAGTATAATGTGCTATATATTGGACGCAAAATGCGTACAATATTATAGTGGAGACATAATGAATTTCGAATCATAACGAAGGTCTACTGTATATAATGTGCTATATATTGTACGCAAAATGCGTACAATATTATAGTGGAGACATAATGAATTTCGAATCATAGCGAAGGTCTACTGTAGTATAATGTGCTATATATTGTACGCAAAATGCGTACAATATTATAGTGGAGACATAATGAATTTCGAATCCTAACGAAGGTCCACTGTAGTATAATGTGCTATATATTGTACGCAAAATGCGTACAATATTATAGTGGAGACATAATGAATTTCGAATCATAACGAAGGTCTACTGTATATAATGTGCTATATATTGTACGCAAAATGCGTACAATATTATAGTGGAGACATAATGAATTTCGAATCATAACGAAGGTCTACTGTATATAATGTGCTATATATTGTACGCAAAATGCGTACAATATTATAGTGGAGACATAATGAATTTCGAATCATAACGAAGGTCCACTGTATATAATGTGCTATATATTGTACGCAAAATGCGTACAATATTATAGTGGAGACATAATGAATTTCGAATCATAACGAAGGTCTACTGTATATAATGTGCTATATATTGTACGCAAAATGCGTACAATATTATAGTGGAGACATAATGAATTTCGAATCCTACGAAGGTCTACTGTATATAATGTGCTATTTATACAATATTATTTGAATGGATAACTTCTAGTGTTGTTATTGTTGTTGTTGTTGTTGTATTGTGTGTTGTTGATATAATTGTGTTGTTGTTGTTGTTTACCTCTGTGGTTGCCGCCATGGACCCGGACACGTCTATGCAGAATACTAGCATGGATTGGTTGGGCGGGCCCTTGGTGTCGCAGGTGTTGGGAGGAGACAGCATGAATGTGACGTCATTATCGGTTGGTATCTCTTCTGGCATCAAATCTACCTCGTTCTCAAATCCGCAGTACTCGCATGCCCAGATCTGTATACAGATTAAGCATATTGTAAACAAGCATATTGTAAACAGATTAATCATATGTAAACAAGTATATTGTATACAAGTTAGTTATATTGTAAAGAAGTATATTGTATACAAGTTAATTATATTGTAAACAGATTTGTTATACTGTAAACAAGTTAGTTAGATGGGAAACAAGTTAGTTATATTGTAAACAGACTAATCATATTGTAAACAGTTATAGTAAACTCCCGTTATAACGAAGTCGGGTATAACGAAATGGATATTTCCCCCAGAGCACTAAATGCATTAATTACTATCCTCTTATAACGAATATCAGGATATAACGAAGGGATTTACAGGTCCCAAGCACTTCGTTATAACGAGAGTTCCCTGTAAGTATATTATAATATATGTTAGTTATATTGAAAACCGGTTATAAGACTATACAGTTGGTTCCAATAGGAACTATACCTTATCCGTGTCCTCCCCCTTGCTAACAAGAACGGAGAGGTGTGAGAGGACAGATTTACAGGAGCGACACATTTCAGCCTCCCCCGTGAATACCCCGCTGGGGTCCTTTAAGGTCCGGAAATTAACAGACAGCACATTTGTGTCAGCTTTCCGGATCTTGTGAACCTTGCTACTCACGGGCAACTGGAGAGCTGGCTGTTCCTCTAGGGATACAGGGTAGTTAGGTGTTGTTGTTGTTGTTGTTGTTGTTGTTGTTTGTTATTTAGTTTGTTTGATTGTTTGTTAGGTAGTTAGTTAGGTAGTTAGGTAGTTTGTTAGTTTGTTATCTGTTTGTTGGGTTGTTTGTTTGTTAGTTACTTAGTTAGTTAGTTAGTTAGTTTTTTGTTAGTTTGTTAGTTTGTTATCTGTTTGTATATTTGCTTGTCAGTCAGTCAGATTGTTTGTTTGTTTGTTGTTGTTTATTTGCATATTTGTATGTATGTTTGTTTGTTTGTGTATTTGCTTGTTAGTCAGTTTGTCTGTCTGTTTGTTGTTTATCTGTTAGTCAATTTGTTAGTCAGATAGTTTGTTGTTGTTGTTGTTGTTGTTGTTTACCAATGTCCCAGGTGACATGTTTCTTCCGACATCTCGGCGCGGAATACTTTAGCCTGGGCGGGATGACTGGCATTTCTGGTTTGTTCTCTACAGCCCGAGTGAGGGAGCTCCTGCGTAGCAACATGTTAGCGACTGTGGAATGTTCATTCGCTTTCGGCAAAGCTTCTATGTTTTCCAAAACTGGGAGAGAAATTGTAGGCGGGGATGGTGGCTCTATTGTAAACAAACAAATAACAATAACAACAACAACAACAACAACAACAACAACAACAATAACAATAATGAGAATAACAATACTAACAACAACAACAATAATAACAACAACAACAACACAACAATAATAATAAAAACAATAATAACAACACAACATAATAACAACACAACAAGAAAAATAATAACAACAACAACAACTCACCAACCATCTGATACAACATATCGGTATCCATAGCAACCGGAGGGGGCGGAGGAATGCCATCAACAGCTGGCACAGCTGTTGGCGTCTGAAAATCATCTTCTGCATCGTCATCGTCATCGCCACTACAAGAACTATAAATAGCTACATTCTATTAATCTGGGCCACAAAATCTAGCACCAAATTAAGGAGGCAGGAATAATATTTCTATTGTATGTATGTCTCTACAAAGTTATTCAAACGCTCCAATTTTTATGCTGATAACTAGAAGTCCATAAAATTCATTCAATTGTATGGTATATTCTTGTCATAGAGGCTGTATTACAAATGGCTGTAATACACTTTAATAACACCTATAGATATTATGGCTATACTGTGTAATAGGTAGATAACGGTGTATAATATCACCTATATAAACGCCTGTGTATTATAACATTGATAAACTAGATATGGCCAGGTAATTAATGTATTAATGTAGTATACTTTTCTGTATGAACAGTTGTATTATAAGTTATAACCTGGCATAGAGGGGATTTGAGAAGTCATCTTCTGCTATAATTTCGTCATCGCTGGAAGCGTAATGGTACACGTGTTTCGATCCGAAGTCCATAGGCACTATGCTGTAGGCTATAATGCTATGGTATTGGTTAGATTAGCTGCTAGATATATAGTTGTATAGTATAGTATAGTAGAACCTCGTTAGTAGGAACACCAGGGGATCGTAATATGTGTTCGCCTTATCCGGAATTCGTAATAACCGGTGTCATTTGAATTGAAAAGGCTTTGAAGGGGACTGAAATAGTGTTCGTATTAACCGTGTTCCTACTAACAAAGTTCTACTGTATTTATGTGTTTATTTAAGTGGAATCTTCTCGTTAAATCTAAAATTACAGCTGTGCCGACATTATTTCCTTTAAAAAATCTAAATTACTACTGTGCCGACAGCATTTCCTTAATAAAAATATATAGAGACGGACGAATAAGGGAAATATCGGTTAAGGAGTACAAGGTTTAATTCCCCTAGCCTATACAAATGCATGCAAGTGACTCCATTTAATACGAATTCTAAAATTAGCTCACCAAATGTAGGTGTAAAATATTGGTACTATTATTGGTGTGAAAACAATTTCATCATAGGTCAAATAAGAGACAGCAATTAATGGCACAGACAAATAAACAAACTTGTTTACTAGTTTAACTCTGGGATAATAAATAAACAACTTGCATAGAGATATAGTGATGCATTAATATAATACAAACAAAAACAAAATAAATAATACACGTATATATATCCCCAATAATGTAAACAGAAATGTTAGTATTCACAAACTGTAAATACAAATATACAAAATAAACAAATCTTTTAAAATGGAAATTAACACCTCAAATGTGACTCAAATCCTTATGCCAGGAATTCCGGTAAAGCTGTCAATAACTAAAATAAACATTTGTAAACAAACAGACAAGTAAACAAGTAAACAAACAAATAAATAATATACAAACAAACAGACAAACAAACAAACAAACAAACAAATAAACAAACAGACAAACAAACAAACAAACAAACAAACAAACAAACAGACAAACAAACAAACAAACAAACAAACAAACAAACAAACAGACAAACAAACAAACAAACAAACAAACAAACAAACAAACAAACAAACAAACAAACAAACAAACAAACAAAAAGACAAACAAACAAACAAACAAACAAACAAACAAACAAACAAACAAGTAAACAAATGTGTTTACTTACTTTCAGATTGTTCGACACTACAATCTCCTGTCACTGCCACACGGACACATTTCTTGCTCCAAATTGGGCCGCTCCACTCCAGCCACTAAGTAAACAACAACAACAATAACAACAACAACAATAACAACAGTTAAACAACACAAGTAAACAATAACAACAGGTAAACAACACAAATAACAACAACAACAACAGGTAAACAATAACAGTTAAACATCAAGTAAACCTCACAGTTAAACAACAAAAGTAAATACAAGCAAATAATAACAGGTAAACAACAACAAAGAACAACAACAACAACAGGTAAACAATAACAGTTAAACATCAAGTAAACCTCACAGTTAAACAACAAGAAGTAATAACAAGCAAATAATAACAGGTAAACAACAACAAGTAACAATAACAAGTAATCAACAACTGGTAACAACAAATAAATATAACAAGAAGAAGTAAATAACACAGGTAAACAACAACAAGCAAATAATAACAGGTAAACAAACAAACTGTAAACAAACAAACAAACAAACAAACAAACAAGTACGAATAACTACTATTTACCAATTGGTCTAGAGTGGGCATAACTAGAATGGGAAGAGTTAACAGAACACTAGCTGACCACTTTGCTCTAACTTCTATATCTAACACATACGTACACTAAAGTAAACAAACGATAAACAAACAATAAACAAACAGACATATGTAGAACTTCGTTAGTAGGAACACCAGGTGACCGTCTTAATATGTTCGCCTTATCCGGAATTCGTATAAACCGGAGTTATTTGTATTGAAAAGCTTTGAAGGGGACTGAAATAGTGTTTGTATTAACGGGAATTTCATACTAACCGTGTTCGTAATAACGAGATTATACTGTATGTAAATATACAATTTACTTATATAGAGCTCAGCTCTAGTAGAGTTTAGTTTTTCAGTATGTGTATTCAGGTACTGAGAAAGGTCAGTTTTCTCCAAACTTTGAAATTGACCTTTAGAAAGTAAGCCTGGGGTTTTAGAATGGAAAAAATCTGAACTCTACTAGAGCTCAGCTCTATATAAGCATTCTCATAAATATATATGTAGTATGTACCTTAAAGGCTTTGAAGGGGACTGAAATAGTGTTCATACTGACGAAGTTATACTGTATATGTATATATAGGTATATTAGGTACAATAGAACCTCGTTAATACGAACACCAACGGACGGTAATAATTTGTTCGCTTTATCCGGAGTTCGTATTAACCGGAGTAATACCCATTGAATAGCCATTGTAGGGACCTGATTTTGTGGAACTGTTTGTTCGTATAATCCGGAAATTCGTATTAACCGTGTTCCTACTAACGAGGTTCTACTGTATATAGCTATAATAGGTACCTTAATATTGTTGGAGTGGGTTGTTGCGTGTATCATTTGAGAAGTGGACTGAGGTGTTAGTGACGTAACCGCTTCTCTACACACAGATAATACACAATCCTATCTACCAGACTGGTAACGTAGTTGTTATCATACACACAAGTTCAAATAGTTAAGTAAATAATCACAAATTCACATACAAAAGGTAACAAGCTTTAACTAAAAAGAACTTAGTTCCTTAAAATACAGTAATACAGTAGATGCCCGTTATAAGAACATGCCGGTTATAAGAACATTCTACTGGAAAACGGTTGCCATATACCCTATATAATTTATGCCGGTTATAAGAACATTATATGCAGTTCCCGACGATGTTCTTATAACCGGCATCCACTGTTAACATTCCATATTACCCTTATGGTTACCTGGTTACGCTATCGTTATGTCGGCATCCATTCTGTGATATTGTGAACAGAACTTCCATATTTGTTAAAGTGTCCCTTGTAGGATGAGCCATAGCAACCGTTTCTGGGTTAATGGCATGCACAAGAGTTTTAGACGAAGAAGATATTGATTGGGTAAAGGGTTTGTGTGACCGATTTTGTTCGTTTCCAGACAACTTTATTACTCGAACCAACTGAAATGGAGGTGTTATAATATGAATATATACTCGGTAGAACGAATATGTTATATTGACTGTATAAATGTTCGTATTAACGAGGTTCTACGTAACTAACTAACTAACTAACTAACTAACTTTAACAAGTATACAAACAAACAAACAACCAAACTATATCAAATAGCACAGCTAAAATTTTAGATTTTCTATAATTTACTTAATCCTCAAGGTATGAAATAATACAATATACTATGTACATCGTTTGTATTAATATTGTTTATGGAATATGGACCATGGGATTACCTTAATTATGAGATTTTGTACATCAACAGAAGATGTGTTCCTAATCTGATAGTGAATAGTTAGCTTTTCATCTGGCCTGTATACGTTCTTATCCAGCCTGTAAACAACAACAACAACAAATAAACAAGGATACTACCTCACACCCCAGACATACACACAGATATATGCAATATGGAACTAATACCGGAACTAAGCAGAAATTAATCTAGGAACAAAGTGTGTGTAAATCTTAATGTATAATTGGAAACCGGAACTAACTAACATAAACCGGAACTACTACAGGAACTAAGCTCCCATTATAACAAAGTCGGAAGTTATATACATGATGTCCCCAGCGTATAAAGTAATTGATTTTCCCCTTAACTCCGGTATAACAGGAGTCTAACTACTATGTAAACAGGAACTAACACAGGAACTAACACTATAACTACTAGACTAGGTACACCAAAGGATATTCAATATAGAACTAATACTGGAACTAATACAGGAACTAATACTGGAACCAATACCGGAACTAACCATGCAGAGACCTCAATAATGCCTCTTGGGATACAGAAGCAGGATTGCACCTGAGTGTTCATAACAGAGCGAGGGAGAGAGGACAGGTTAGGCTTAGCCTCTCGAATGCACAGTTCCTCCTCCACCTATATAGGGTATAGGGTATAGGTATACACAAACAACCAAATAAATAAACAAATATAGAAACAAACAAACAAATAAATATACTAATCTATTCTTAACAAATAACAAATAAACCAAGTTTTGCTAAAAAAAAAATTTTTAATTTTAAAAGTTTTGCTAAATTTGCTGAAGCCCAGATTTGACTTAATCAACCCAAACTCTTTATATTAGTTTCTATTGACATAATTATGTTACTGGGAATTACAATTACTCGAAGTCTACTGATTCTATTTATGTATAGCCTGTGTTTGTTTGTTTGTTTGTTTGTTGTTTGTTTGTTGTTGTTGTTGTTTACCCAGAGATCGTGGTGTGCGCCTGGAATGTCCACATAAGCTCTGATGACGTAGCGAACAACCGCATTCCATTTCAACCCATTCGTCTCTCCGAGCTTGCAATAGAAGCTGCCTATAAACAACAGTAAACAAATGTGTAAATAAACAACAAGTAAACAAGTAAACAAATGCATAAATAAAATAACTATTAGAAAATGAATACATAAACAACAATAAACAAATGTGTATAAATAAACAACAATAAACAAATGTGTATAAATAAACAACAATAAACAAAGGTATAAATAAACAATAATATACAAATGTATCAACAAAACAAACTAACAGACACATCAATAAGCAAACAAACAATAAACCAAATAAATAAACATATAAATAATGAATAAATAAATAAACAAAGAGGTAAACAAACAACAACTAAACAACCCAATTAATAGATAAACAAACATTAGCTAGCTAGAATCTATATTTAGTAACAAACGTATTTATGAACCTGGCATCACCTGAGGCAACTCGTACTTGAATGGATAGCAAAAGTAGCCAAGCGGAAATCCTCCTGTAAACAACAACAATAACAACACCAACAACAATAAGATAACAATAATAATAATAACAATAACAATAACAACATAATAACAAACAACAAACGGTAATGTAGAATAGTTCGACTTTCAAAAAGGGAACTATAGTATAACCCAGTTATAACGTACCCCCTCGGGATTGGGATTAATACGCACTAACCGAGTTCTACTGTACAGTATAACCTAGGTATTTGTATAATCCATGGTTAAACTACTATAACTACTGTATTTCCCCGAATAAGCGCAGTGTTAATAAAATGGCATTTGTTTCCTTCGAATTTACGCGCCTAAATGAGCCTTGTAGAATTAACAGGCACTTCGTCCTTAAAATTATACAGTATACTCCGCTTAATAGAGCCACCGGTTAATCGGTTTCTCCGCTTAATCGGGTCAAAAATTCACAGGATTTATAGGACAGAATTACAGTTTGGCTTACATTATTTTCGGTTAATCGGTTACTCCGCTTAATCGGGTCAAAACAACCTGGTCCTGAGGTGGCTCTATTAAGCGGAGTCGACTGTATTGTTATAACGTTATAGTATACTACTGTATACAGTTGTTACTATTTATAGAACACACGTGGATATGACGCGAGCTCCGTTTCGAATCTCGGAATTGTGTCCCTCTTATTGTGTCTCTCCACGCGCCGCTTAATTGGGTTCTTTAAGTCGTCAGGGTTCTGCTCGCTCTCCCACATCTCAAACGTACCTACACACACTCTTATACACACATTCCTATAGGGAATATGCTTCTATTTTAATCGGATACATCGAAATATGTTCCCTTCATTAGAAATTCGTTTTAACATTGTCACTATATTTTAAAAGGGATTGTGTACGATGTACTAACCGGACTAAGTATCAACTGTCTGTATCAGGGTATTATTTTATCATAGGCATATATAGGCATCGGTTGAGGTGCAAATTAATTTTGTTAAATTAATTTTGTGCCAAATTCCTGGATAAATCCCTGTTTGGTACCGTACACATTTTACTTCATTCAAATAATGCATAATCATTGAATTATACCGATTATGTTTATGGCTAACACCTTTAGGGTGCCGTAAATTTAACTTTTTACAACAAAAATGCCGACCAAGAAAATCCTAGATAAACCCTGATACAGTTATACTCTGAAATTATTTAACACCTTCATAGTGATGATGACATGGCGAAAAAATCCAAAATTGCAGCCTGTGCCGAAAGTATTTCCCTTTGGAGGCACTATCAATATACAACCACCAAAATATAGTGCCAACAAAGGAATACTTTCGGCACAATATGGTTGCTACGATACTCACATTCTTCGTTTCCCTGAATTGACAACTTTAGGTTCTGTGAGGCGACAGGGGCGCTCACCCATAGATACACCAACCTGCAATGGAATGTATAAATAGACACACATATATACATTTGTATTCCAAAATTTCGATATATTTTACCCAAATTTCGATATAATATAGTTTTTCCAAAATTTCGATATAAAACTTTCGCGCCTAATTTAGTGCGCCAAAAAAAATACAGTAGAACCTCGTTAGTAGGAACACGGTAAATACAAACACTATTCAGTCCCCTTCAAAGCATTTCAATACAAATGATATCGGTTAATACGAATTCCGGATAAGGCGAACACATATTGGTGGTCCCCTGGTGTTCCTACTAACGAGGTTCTACTGTATTACAGTATATTATATATCAAAATAGCGCCGAAAATACAGTCGAAATCGGGTTTTTTCTAACCGATTCTTTGCATGGAAATGAACTAAGAAAAATCCGATAGTTAGAATAAACCGATTGAAAATAAAACAAACTTGGAATTTCTAAACTTTTGAATAAATAATTAGTTAGAAAAAACCCATTAGTTAAATCAACCGGTTTCGACTGTATTGTATAATTACGCGCCTAAAGTAGTGTACAGTAGATGCCGGATATAAGAACATGCCGGTTATAAGAACATTCTACTGGAAAAACAGTTACCATATACCCTATATAAGAACACCGGTTATAAGAACATGCCAGTTATAAGAACATTCTACTGGAAAACTATTGCCATATACCCTATATAATTTATGCTGGTTATTCAGTTCCCGACGATGTTCTTATAACCGACATCCACTGTACATCCATTGTATAACTCCTTAGCAACGGTATAGCCGCTAACAGTGCGTACCCATATATGGAGTCCCCAGCGGCATATTCCTGCTTGTGCAGACGTATGTAAATCTTTTCGGAGGAGATGGGGGAGGGAGTAGGCCGCATGGCCAGGTTATCTGCCGCCTCAAGCATACCTAGCGACCCTTATAGTAACTAGGGTAGGTAAGGGAGGGTAGGGTAACTATAGGGTGATAACATTATCCTATGTCAAATAAAAATCCAAAATTGCAGCCTGTGCCGACGCATTTCCCTTTGGAGGCACTACATTTGGTGGTTGGGTAAATAGTAGTGCCTCCAAAGGGAAATACTTTCGGCACAGGCTGCAAATTTGGATTTTTCGACATGTCATGAACGCCTCAAGGTGTTTACACCCATTTATCAAGTTGTTACGGGACAATGGATAGTTTGATAAATTTCATGCTTCTTTCTATATCCCATTATAAATGCGTTTTATACCCCCTATCACTTTAATACAATCCGGACAAACAAACAAACACACAACAATTTAATAATCTAAATAGGGTGACCATTGTCCAATTGTTGACCTGGACAGTCCAGTTTTTTTACAATTATTGTGCGATGTCCAGTAATTTTCTAAATTGCCCAGGTTTTTTTTGCAATTATTTTTTATTATTATTCAATTGTCTCCGATTCGCTCACAATAAACTAATAGTGTCCAGTTTTTTATAACCAGTGTCCAGGATTGTCCAGGATTTTGTCGAAATTTTGAGAAATGTCAAGTTTTGGCCCAAAATCCTCTGGTCACCCTAACTATAGCAGGGATTAAACTAAGTCAAGTCATATAATGGAACCAGGGTGTTATCCAGGCGTGAGGAGCGTAATTTGGCAGGATTTTATCTAGGCGTACAAAATCGATTGTAGGCCTACAATATCGAGAGTTGCTGCCATAGACTGAATACAAGAATCAAAATGAAAACTGAACGAGCTCTAACAAAATCTAGGAGCGGGGTAATTATTTCCTGGATGAAAGCCTGAATGGAACTATGGAAATATGAAAGTCAACTAAGAAATATAAAAATGAGGAAAATATGTAAAATATATGTAAATATGTGAAAATATGTAAAAATATGAACAAAATCTAGGCGCGCAGATAATTTTGCCAGGATGAAAGCCTAATCTAAATCAGGAATGGAACCAAAGGAAATATGAACAATAAACTAAATAATATTTTGAATTGAGAACTAAATAAATTTCAAGTAAACCACAGTATTTTCTTTTGGAGGCACATTAATCAACTAACCACCCAAATATATTGCCATATAAAAATGGGACTAAATAATTCTAAAAATGAAGTAAACGCATTACAACTGGAACCAACACCTCACAGCTCATAACTTAAATCGATTGAGTGACGCCTGACCTATAATTCAATTAGTTTCAATTGCAACTAACTCGCTAAAACTGAAAGTAACTTTTGTACAAATCAGCTAATAATTTTGTTATGCACAAATTCGTCAAACAATCAATAAATGTACATATATATATATGGTTCCAATTCCAACATTATACAAAGTATTAATTTGCAACAACAATTGTAACATTTTACAAAGTACCAACTAGTTTGTTATGTTGCAAAAACTCACCTTTTCGATAAATTTTTCCTATCGAAAAGGTGAGTTTTGCATAAAATACCAATTTTTGCGCGCGCAATGAATTCCAATAGGAACTATAATTATATTAGTGTCTAAGTGAATACTATTTAGAGCCTACTTTTATGCAACAAAACATAAATTATCTCTAATAACAAGATTGTCTAATCAAATTTGAATGTTATCTAATTATCACATGTCACAATAATCACATCAGGAGACCGTTTAATACAAACCTTAATCGGACACATTTGCTCACAATATAACTGATAAGTTTCATATTATTTGGGTTCAAACAATCCATAAGGCTTTGCGTTAAAACGATGGGATTTGATTGGCTATTGGCTTCTATATATTCAGCTTGGAGAAGCATTGAAATGCGTTAGCCAATCGGATTAGTCACAAATAACCTATAAATCCTCTTAGCTTATTGATGGATAATTCAACTTGTAACGGAAAATATGCTGAAATCTATATTGATAACATGAACGTTTCGGTAAGTCAATGGAACTAATTATATATAGGCACTTTTGTATTTAGGCGCCTAATATAAAGGCGTTTATGCCTATAAATTCTAGATTGATTTTATTCTAATAATTTCATTTCTTGTATGTAGTATATTATAAGAATTTTCATTTTGTGACTTTTTAGGGAATTCACGCTTCATTTTTCAACCAATCAACTTACTCGGATATCAGAGGTACAAAAGGAATGCAAACAGAAGGAACATATCTATTTTTAGATTTCAGCCAAACAAATGTTTCAAATAAAGTACATAAAGACAACTTTTCCCGCTCTAATTATGCCGACATAAAAGTGCCATTAATGAGGCGACACAGTTCTTCAAGTCGCGACACACGTACACTAAGTTCGTATGCAGATCTAGACTTCACAAAGACACTTTCTAAATACAGAAATGAAGAACAAATCAAAAACAATAGAACGCATATTATCCATGGTACATACCAACAAACTGTTTATTCTAAAATCCGACCTTGTTCTGTTGAGGAATTAGAATCTGACAATTATCCGAAATTATACGCCAAAGTTGTTCCAAAATCTCAAAGAAATGGCAACCAACAAATTGGAACTGGAACTAACATAAAAGCCTCTAAATCGACACAAAACATACACAACAGTATTTCTAATAATAGCTCAAATAACGAAATCCACCCTAAAATTAAACTGGAACTAATACCTGACAAGGTTCCATTTAGGATTAGACAAATAAGCAACACGCCTGATTCACCAACAAATAATCAAAACTGTGAAAACCCGAAAAAAACACCAGATTTTTGCTCTTATAACAATCTGCCACCAAAGGTGTTAGTTCCAGTTACAAAACCACAAAATAGAAATCCACCTCCCATTCGTCCCAAGCCACTTACCGGACACATTCAACCGCCACCAATCCCACCACATTCTAAGAACATTCCTATCTCACCAATTGGTATCCATGATAATACGTTCCGGAATAGTATCCATGGTTCAGATGACTGTATTGCCTCAATGGAAGTTGTCATGACAACGCCTCAGGTCAGAAGGAATTCAATTGGACGTTCCCATTCATTCAGGGGACCGAACCGACCAATCAAACCCCCGCCCCCGCCCCCGCCCCCCACCAAACCCACATTCCATGCGTTCCACCCTAACAACCCGATTATGTCACCTAAAAGCAATAAAGATACACCAGGTAAGTTCTACTGTTATAAACTAACAAAGTACTATGGATACAAAAGATAACTATTTACAGTCGAAACCGTTTTTTCTAACCAATTATTTGATGGAAATAAAGTAAGAAAATCTGTTAAGTAGAAAAACCGATTGAAAATACAACAAAATTGTAAAAAACTTATAATACAGAGTTATAAAAACTGATTAGTAAAGTACCAACAACAGGTAAATATTTATAAGAAAGTACCATGGATTCATCGGGAACTGCATATAATGTACTTATAACCGGTGTTCTTATATCTGGTATATACTGTATTTGAAAAGGGCGAAATCTATTTCAATGTAGTTATTTCGACGTAATATTGCAAAGTATATTCACTATGCAAATAGCAATTGAATAGCTTTTATACAATTTGAGTTATGTTCATTCAAATCAATGATTTAAATTTCCCGAAAATTCAAATAAATCACAAAATTTCAATCCCTAGTACCATGAATACAATAGGTAAGTATTTATAACAAAGTACTATGGATACGCTATGCACTATTTGTATTACTAACTACTAATGTTATTGTCAGGCCTTAATACAGTAGCCATGGCTTGTCAATAGAACTGTTATAGGAACTAAGTTAGTTCCATTAGGAACAAAGTTTCTTATTTATTGCATTTTTACAGAATCGTATGACAAATTGAATGTTACCATTCCAAACATCAGAACTCGTAGTCAGGGAGAGAGTACATTTCTGGATGTGAGAAAAAATGAAGAAATTACACCTCCGCTCCCAACACGACACAATACGAAGGTAAACAACAACAACAACACAACAACATCATCAACAACAATAACAACAACACAGTAAATTCTTATTTTGAAGACAATTATTATTGTTGTTGTTTTGTAGTTAAATTTTCAACAACTATGCAACCCTACTCCGAAAAGTCTTAAAAAGTCACATTCCATAAAACCAATGGTCTCTATGGATACTGACAAGAATTCCCCATTTACACTGGACTACAATAATGGGACACACGACACAAAACTAACACCTACATTTTCAAAGAAATTCCTACAAATCAACAGACCAGATCTCCCGCCTAAACCCAAACCGAGAATTAATCCTGCAAACGAGGTGAGTTTGTTTACATACAAAGGTAAACAACAACAACTGTTTGTTCTGTATTTGGTAAGTAATTGGAACTAATTAATCTATTTATAGAATATCATTTGTGAAGGAAAAATTTGGAAGCGAAATCCTAAAGCGTGAGTTGTTGTTGTTGTTGTTGTTGTTATTGTTGTGTTGTTGGTGCTTTTGGTGCTTTTGGTGCTTTTGGTGCTGTTGTTGTTTGTTTTTGTTGTTGTTTTTGTTGTTGTTATTATTGTTTTTTAGAAATGAATGGTCGCAATGGTATGCTGTACTGGATTTGTTTACTCTCAAATTGTATCAATCAAAGGTAGTTTATAACAAATACTAATATTTGTTGTTATTTATCTTATTGTTTGTGTTTAGGAAGATCAACCTTGGTTAACAATACAAACTTCTAAAATGAAGGAAATAAACAAATTCCTATTGGTCAGTTTGTTGTTGCTGTTAGTTAAATAAGAATAAAAATTGTTTAACCGTTTAACTATTCATTCTACTGTTTAACCGTTTAACTTTTCATTCTGCTGTTTAACTGTTTAACTATTCATTCTACTGTTTAGGAAGGCTCAGAATCCCAAATTTCCTTTGGATTATCGACAGCATTGAAAACATACTTATTCACAACAAACACAAATGGTAAATAAACAACAAATACAAGAGTTGTATCATACGCATACAAAATATATAATTGTGTCCCTAAATGTGATTGCAATAAAAGAACCTGACTGTATTTGCAAAATAACAATTTTGTTAATATATTACAGAGTTCTTTATAGTTCCAATTTATGCACTTTTTATTTATTTCCTTAGAACAAACGAATATTTGGATTAAAGCAATAACAACAACAATGAGTTAGCCAAACAAACACAGGCCAACACCTCAACCAACCAATCACGTTATTTAGAAGGATTGTTTTTATTATCAATTTACTGATTCTATATTTGTATATTTTGAAAGGTGATAGATTATTCATATAACTACTTGTTTGGGTAAACAAACAAACAAATAACAAACAACAAACTAGCAAACAAACAAACAAACAGAGTAAGTTAATAAGTATTCTCTTCCTTACTACGAGTTTTGATGCTTGGAATGAAGTGGAACTATACTAGACTATACAGAGAATAACACCTGTATACAAACATCTGCTATTCTGTCTGTGATACAGAGAATAACACCTGCAACAGTAGCACGAAAAGTATAAATACCGTCAAGTTGTGAGCATCTGAATAATTTAACACCTTCATAGTGATGATGACATGGCGAAAAAAATCCAAAATTGCAGCCTGTGCCGACAGCATGTTCCTTTGGAGGCACTATCAATAAACAACCACCAAAATATAGTGCCACCAAAGGAACATGCATCGGCACAGGCTGCAATTTTGGTTTTTTTTAATAAATACTTAAGTACTTTAATTAATTTATGCTCTTATGGGAGCGACGGTGGCTGTTGAGAGTAGTGGAACCGTGATTTAGATAATAGGTGTGAAAATGTGGAATATGATTTTATTGTTGTTTGAAAGAGAATAAATAACAAACTAATACAAAAAGCTAACAGAATATATGTAGACCGTAGTTGTTACTCTTTGACACACAAACTAATCTCCTGTTTGTATCTATTGCTATTCCTTGGATAAAATCGAACATTCCTTGTTGGTGTCCCTTTCTTCCTATGGTGTGTAGGAGGTTGCCTGCTGGGGAGAATACACGAATGCAGTGTGTACCTTCATCGCTAATGACAATGTTGTTATTTATATCCAAACAGAAGAACAATGGCTCTAACACATCCATTCCTTCTCCTCTGCTAATGAGAGAGTGTAGCATGTCTCCCTCTAGTGACAGTACCAGCATACACGGATTCTCGTCTGGGCACAGTACGTATACGCGGTCATGCAATAGCTTGACTTCATTTGGTAGTTTTAATGCCTGATGTGTGATGTTCCTCACATGGTTTAGGTCTGTGTCGAATACACAGATTCTGTCGTTACCGCTATCTGCTACGAACACCTGTCCGTTGGGATCTGTTGTTAGTTGTTTGGGATATTTGAATTCTCCGTTATTAGATCCCATCTTACCTATCCGCTTAACGAAGCTAAAATCAGTTAGCGAGTATTTGCTTATAGTGTGTAGCCATTCGCAACTAACATACAAACTATTCCCATGAATAGCTATGCCATATGGTCTAAACAACTGTCCGTCACCTAACTGATTGAGATACTCTCCTGTTTCGGAGAATATCTCTATTCTGTCATTGCCCCGATTAACTACGAATATTTGGTTTGTAGCTTCGTTAATAGCGACTGCACATGGCCAATGCAACTCGCCAGGAGCTCTACCTTGTTTCCCAGTAGCGACAGTGGGCAAATGGAATGTGGCATAGTTAGGCCCTACTGGTACCTGTGCAATATGCCTGAGACGAGAAATTCTCACTTCGAGGATTCGTGTCTCGCACTGCCGCCTTAATTGTGTCTCGATTGAAATGTTCGTCTCTACGGGGTCTGCTGCTGGAGGGGGAATGGGATAGCGAGCTGCCATTTGATTGTTTGTAGAAGAATAGTTGAATAGTTTAGGTATGAATTGGTTGCAATGGATAATCTATGTATTTATAGCTGTGTTATGATTTGTTTGTTGCAACAAACTACAATGATGAGACGATGATGTGAGTATAATGTGGTAGTAAACAACAACACGTGTATGTTGTAATGTCTCGTTACTAGGATACTGTAAGGAATGTGGTTTATTCTGTCTAGAATAACAGATCATATTTCAGAGTGCAATATAGTTATTTCTGTATATGGAACTTTATACGCACAGTTCAATTAAACTTGTTAATTAATTATATACTTTAATTAATTTACTTTGCAATGTTGACGTTGTTCCTTGGAGTTTTATTTTTAAGGTATTTATTTTGTATAGTTCCAATTGGAACTAGTTGTCTTATAGTTCCACATTTAACTATTTAGGGATCTTTTCTCAATTTTATTTATTTCCTATTTCCTTAGTTATTTTATTCATAATGTGACTTCCTCCAAGATAAATTTATTCGTTGTTTATTCTATGTCAACAACAACAGGATAAATTATTGTTTATTGAATCTCATGCCACTTGTATTCCTATTATTCTTTATTTGTTCCTCTGTTAATTAACTTCATCAAACATACAAACAACAACAAACAAAACAAACAAACAACCACAAACCAACCAACCAAACAAACAAACTACCAACTAACAAATCAAACAACAACTTTTCTATTCCCACTTGTTCTTAAAATAGAACTGAAACTAAAATAGAATAACAAATGCTGCTCATTAATCAGTACTCTGCTTGACAACGAATATACAAACAAATATGCATCGTTACATTGCTAGATATTAATATTTCCAGATAAGCAAGGAATCATAATTAATTACACCTTAAAAATTCGATATATTTATACGAATTAATCTATTAAGTGATGACACATCAAGATTTTGGTAGCATTTGTATGAACTTTTCACAGTCTTGAATACACCTTTGTTTATCAGTTATTTTGTTCTCTTTCTCAATCAATGTTTGTTTGTTTGTTTGTATTTTCTGATTTGTGATTGCTATTTCCTGAATAGTAGCTGATTGTTGTTCTGTTAGTTTCGATAGTTTCAGTTCTAATTTGTCCTTTTCACCATTTGGCACCAGTTCTGTTTTTCTCAAAGATTTCTGTGATTCCAAATCTAATGAATTGAAACTATAAATATTACAATATGGAACTATAAATATTGCAATTTGGAACTAACTGCTATTAAGTTACCGTTTAGAATATATTCTTGTTTCTCCAAACATTGCAATGTCTCTGTTCTAATTTTAGACACAAGAGGAGAAAGTACCGAAATCAAATCCAGCTGTTTCAGACACTCGTATAGTTCTAGTACCAGTTTGAAATCTATAAATAGAACAGTCCAATATAGTAGTATTATATAGTAATAGTAGTACGTATTAATAATTGCAAATTGTTAAGCAACTAAATCAGTTATTATACTCGGTGACTACATAATAGGGAAATTTGTAAATATGTATGTTAATAATACCTAAGTTTAAAAAATCTAAAATTACAGCTGTGCCGACAGCATGTTCACTAAATAATTTACATTGTAGGCACATATTTGGGTGGTTCGTTGATTAATAGTGCTTCCAAAATAAAATTGTTGTTGGCACAACTGTAATTTTAGATTTTTCGTTACCTAAAATTCACTGTTATAGAAGAACATTCCTATCAAGCTTATACCGAAGGGATAATTGGAACTATAATTATACGCGCCTAAATAGAAACTCACCGGGATTTGAGTTACATAGTTTGTCCATTTCCATTACAACACATTCCTTAGTATCCATATGGTTGCTATGTTTGGATTCGGAACTAACATTGAACATAGTTCCACATCTGAGACAGTTGAATTTGCCAGTCAGCTTTATTTTCCCACAGCGGATGCAAGATACCTGAGGTGGCGGGGTTATAGTTCCAGTTTGACTTATTGGAACTGGAACTAACGGGCCCTGTATTAATTTCTTTTTTGAAATGCGTCTAAGGAATAGATTAAGAATAACTTAGCATTAACCTTGTGACCAGTTCTTTCATAATAGGAATTACAGTCAACTCTGTTATAACGAAGTGCTTGGGACCTGTAAATCCCTTCGTTATAACCGGATATTCGTTATAAGCGGATAATAATTAAAGCATTTAGTGCTCTGGGGAAAATATCCATTTCGTTATAAGCGGTTATTTCGTTATAACCGACTTGGTTATAACGGGAGTTTACTGTATAACTTTAGGATTTTTCTACTTTATTTCCATGCAAAGAATTGGTTAGAAAAACCGGTTTCGACTGTACTATATTAACTGTTGTTGTTGTTGTTGTTTACTAGGGGAGTTTACTGTATAGTAACAACTATAATAAGAGCTATAACCGGAACTATAACCGGAACTAACCCTCTTGGCTTGATGATGTCTGCATTTCTAATCTTATCTAGTTTAGTGAAGCACGAATAGCAGTGTGAGTAATAAGCAATATTTAATTTCTGACATTTGGGACAAGGCGACCCCTGTAGGTAGGCATGGCACTGAGAACATTTCTTAGCAAATCTTGATTGTATGAGACCACATTCCTTGCATTTCTTAGTTCCTATTGTGTTGTTAGGGATTAGTTTAGGTGTTTTAGGCGCGCGAGTTGGAGTGGCGGAATTGTTAAGTGGATTGTGTGATAAGTGGTGTTTCAGTAGATTTGATTTCTATTTGTAAACAAGTAAACAAATATAGTACACCCTCGCTAATCCGAACAGGAGATCCAAAACTATTTGTCGTATAAATTGGGGGAAATATTAAATATTATTATATTGGGGGAAATATTAATATATTATTACAATGAAATTATACAAAATAAGTATCAGAAAAGTATTTTAATTATCAGGTCTCATTTTATAGAGGCCAATAGATAATGTATTAATTCACTAATCGGAACATAATTTTTTGAATCGGAACACCTCTGTTCGGATTAGCGAGGGTGTAATGTATTAAAATGTAATTAATAACCGTTTGTAAACAAGTAAACAAATATGTAAACACAAACAACTCACCTCTTCTTTACTTTTCCTTTTCTTATCAGAATCCCCAACAGCTGATTGGCTGTTTGCTGTCTCGCTCTCTTCGCCACTCGACACATCTGTAGCCACACCTTCTAAATAAACAACAACAACAATAACAACAACAACAATAATAACAACAACAACAACAACAACATATATGGTGACTAACTTAACAACAACAACATATATTGCGGATTAACTTAACAACTATAATAACTAATAACAGTATAAGCAACAACAACAACAACAACAACCTTTAATGCTTACTAACTTAACAACAATTATACAGTAGATGCCGGATATAAGAACATTCTACTGGAAAACGGTTGCCATATAGCCTGATATAATTATGTCGGTTATAATAACATTATATGCAGTTCCCGACGATGTTCTTATAACCGGCATCCACTGTACTAACAGTATAAACAACAACAACAACAACAACATCAACAACATCAACAACAACATACCAGGTGTCCTAGGTCTCACATCCAGTTTACAGAGTGGAATCGATACAAACAGTTGATTATTAGATTTGCATTTTTTGTCAGTGAGTGCTATCAACTTATCCAGATTAACAGGGAATGGATATTTATAGGCACCGCAAAGTCTTTTTGCCTCGGATAATGTTATAAGACCACAAATGCTACATAAGTTTGGTAAGGCCTTTAGGTCAACTAGTTTGTGTCTTTGCCATGAAGTGGCCTTCAAACTTGTGATTCCCAATCTATAGATAGCACAGTAAGATATTAATGCATAGTGGGTTGTTGTAAATATAGTGAACACTCGTTATAACGAATTGCTTGGGACCTGTAAATGTGATAAATATGTGTCTAAATATGTGTATAAATATGTATAAAAATGTGTATAAATCTGTATATAAATGTTTGCAAAGTTTATCTGTGCAATTATGCATAAATATGTGTATAAAAATGTGTAGAAATATGTGTATAAATATGTGTATAAATATGTATAAAAATATGTGTATAAACACGTGTAAAGGTACAAACTAACTTTCTCATTTTAAACTTCATAGTGTGTCTATTGCCCGCTTGCGACAGGTAATTAAGATACAGCTCCTTTAGACAAATCATGAACCCCCTAAAGGAGAGTGCTAACAGTGCTACTCGTCCCATCTCCTCTGTTAGAGCTGAGTAGAACTGCCCTTCTGAAGCTGAATAGAACTCTGCTCCTAACTCCTCTAGGCCAGACGGTAGGATGGGAGGGAGGTCTATAAACTTAGGTAGCGACGATAGGTCGAACTATAGGAGATATAGTAGTAGTAGTAGTGTGGTAATAGTAGATTGTTTGGTTGTTTTTTTAGTTGTTTGGTTAGTTAGTTGATTAGTTAGTTAGTTTGTTAGTTTGTTTGGTTGGTTGATTGTCTGGTTGTTTGTTTGTTGGTTGTTTGTTTGTTTGTTTGGTTGGTTGTTTGTTGTTTGTTTGGTTTGGTTGTTTGTTTGTTTGGTTGTTTGTTTGTTTGTTTGTTTGTTGGTTTGTTGGTTGGTTGTTTGTTTGATTGATTGTTTGATTCTTATTGAGTTGGTTGGTTGGTTGGTTGGTTGGTTGGTTGGTTTGTTTGGTTTGTTTATTTGTTTGTTTGTTTGTTTTGTTGTTTGGTTTGTTTGTCTATTAATGAGCTGTTGATATATTAATGGTTGGTCTGTATTTATGTATGAGGTATATGTTGTTGTTGTTGTTGTTGTTTACTTACGTTGTTTAGTACTACGGTATCAATAGTAAGTCCATCGTTAGAGAAGGTTTGCCCAGATTGAATATCGGCTGGAACTGAAGAAGCCAGGAAAGGTGTTATGCGCTATAAATAGAACAAATAATAAATATACACTGTTGTTGTTGTGTTGTTGTTGTTGTTGTTGTGTGTAACTAACCTTGTCTATTGGTGTCAAATAATTATTGGCGAATTGACCAAGTTTAATATCCTGTTCCTCTTCAATTGACCAATCAAAACTGGAGTTGGTTTCATTCATTGTGTCAGAGGATGCATTTTGTTTTTGTTTTTGTTTATCTGGATTCCCGACCGGTTTGTTTATGAATCCATTTCCGAGTTTCACAGGAGAGAGAATGGAAGCTCGCTCTTCGGGAATCTAAACAGACACTAACTCAATTCCTATACAGTTCTCAATATGGAACTAACTCAGTTCTATATGGAACTATAGGAATATGAAACTATCTGTTAGTAGGGGACCGTCTTAATATGTTTGTATTAACAGGAGTCACTTGCATGTATTTGTATAGGCTAGGGGAATTAAACCTTGTACTCCTTAACCGATATTTCCCTTATCCGTCTCTAGATATTTTTATTAAGGAAATACTGTCGGCACAGCTGTAATTTTAGATTTTTAAAAAGGAAATAATGTCGGCACAGCTGTAATTTTAGATTTTTAAAATTTGTGTGCAACATAATAATACATATGATTAATGTAAAATAAGTTGCTAATAAAGCAATATTATACACCACTGTAACTGCTACAAAGTGACTGTTTATTGTTGTTGTTATTATATGGGAACCTGCAAATACATATGATTAATGTAACACCTTACCTCCCCATCGATAACCCTCTGTATACAGTCCGGAATTGCAACATCAACTTTGCGGACCATTTTGGCTACGTCTTTAAAACTGAACAACAAACACCGGAATGTTTTCCTACCAACCATACCGAACTCCCGTAACATTCTAACTTCTAGCTGAGTGCTGTTCTTAGGCTGTAGGTTCAGGTCCTGTCGGTTCCTGGTAAGGTAAACAAGTAAACAACAACAACAAACAAACAACAACAAACAAATAAACAATAGACAATCAATAGACAATTAATAAATCAATGCATAATTAAGTTAACAAATAAATAAACGAATATACAGTCTAAACCGGTTTTTCTTCACCAATTCTTTGCATGGAAATAAAGTAAGAAAAATCGGATAGTTAGAATAAACCAATTGAAAATATAACAAAATTGGAATTTCTTACACATTTATAATAGCTATCTATTATAGAAAAACCCGGTTTCCACTGTATAGAGTATAGACAATAATCAATAAATTAAACAACCAACCAACCATACAAACAAACAACAAACAAACAACAACACAACACAATACAACACACAACACACTACTATAACGTACTTAGTACAGTCTATATGATGTCTCTTTAGCTGTGGGAACACTATGTACAGGAGCGGAGTAGCCAAGTGAGGCTCTCCCGACTTCATAAGTAGGATTATATCCTGGCCCTCTGGTAAGTGCAGTATACGCGCATCTGGGAGAGATTCTATAGACACACAGGTGTTATGTTGTTGTTGTTGTTGTTGTTGTTGTTGTTTTGTCCGTTATTTATAGGTTATTATCTGTTTGTTTGTTTGTTTGTTGGTGTGCAGTTTATTTTTGATTTTCCTGTTGTTTTTGTCCGTTTATTGGTTATCAGTTTGTTTGTTAGTTAGTTAGTTCGTTCGTTTGTTTAATGTTTGTTTGATAGTTAATAAGTTTGTTGTTTTTGTGTATTAATGAAGTTGTTGTTGTTGTTATTTTTGTTTATTAATGAAGTTGTTGTTGTTATTGTTTTTGTTTGATTATATGGTTGTGTAGTAGTTGTTGTTGTTGTTATATTATTAATGTTGTTGTTGTTGTTGTTGTTTACCGTTAATATCCATTATATCGACTGGAGTGAGTGGGGCGGGACTCGGAGTGGAAACAGAATCGAGTCTCTCCATACTGGGCGTGTCTGGGGTAGCAGCCTCGTGACAACCGTTAGATGACTCCGGAATGTTGATAATGCTGCTGTGAGACTTTGTAGGAAGACAACCTATAAAGTGTGTTAAAATAAATAGTAAACAAACAAACTAAGTAACAAACTAACAAACAAACTAACAAACAAACTAACAAACTAACAAACTAACAAACAAACTAACAAACTAACAAACAAACAAACAAACTAACTAACTAATTAACAAACTAGCTAAATAACAAACTAACAAACTAACAAACAAACAAACAAACAAACAAACAAACAAACAAACAAACAAACAAACAAACAAACTAACAAACCCCTTGGAAGTGGGTGTTTATACAAATCCTCTGATAAAGTTGGACCAATAGAATTCCCTAGTTGCATTTCATGTGCCACATCATTATTGTGACCAATTAAATTAACGCTTTTGAAAGTAGTGTTGTTGTTGTTGTCTATTGTCAATCTTGGTGAAATCAATAAATCAGGTGAATAGTTGTTTATGCTTTGAGGGATATTCAATTTCGGTTTTCTAGGTGTGAAATTAGCCTTGTTGTGTGGCATTAGGTATGGCACTGGTGGCCTATGTCTGAGAGGTGGCATTGAAAAGGTGTTGCAATGTGGCATGTTAGGTGGCTGGAAATTCGGGGGCTAGAGGTGTTATAATAATAACAACTTTGTTGATTGGTAAATACAGGAATACTCGTTAGTAGAACAGTGTTGCTATTAAGTTAGTGTTTATATACAAATAATTACTGTTTATTTACAGTATACATACAGTAGAACCTCGTTAGTACGAACACGGTTAATACAAACACTATTTCAGTCCCCTTCAAAGCCTTTTCAATACAAATGATATTGGTTAATACCAATTCCGAATAAGGCGAACACATTTTGACGGTCCCCTGGTGTTCCTACTAACGAGGTTCTACTGTATTTCCTGTTAATATATCCCTACTAACGAGAATACTTTGTAAAACAGTCAACTCCCGTTATAACGAAGTGCTCGGGACCGTAATTTCATTTCGTTATAAGCGGAGTAAAATCAATAGATTAGAGGTTATATGGGATTTAAATGACTTCGTTATAAGCGGAATTTCGTTATATCCATTTAGTTGTAACCGAAGTTTTAATAATGTAATAATATAGAAGGATTTCCGGACCATTTAACGACTTCATTATAAGCAGGTACTTCGTTATATAAGACTTGGTTATAACGGGAGTTGACTGTACATTACTGTATCCCTACTAACGAGAATACTTTGTAAATACAATTACAGTCGAAACCGGTTTATTCTAACTCGGGTTATTCTAACTTATCGGTTTATTCTAACTATTGGTAATGCAATCTTTTGTAAGAAATTCCAACTATACTGTATTTTTCATCGGTTTTTTCTAACTATCGGTTTTTTCTTACTATTTTTATCTGAAAAGAAATGGTTAGAAAAAACCGGTTTGAACTGTACCTCACAACTTACAAGCATCGGACGCATGGTTCCATTAGGAACTGCCCTTATAGGTTCCCTTATGATTGGTTGATTAGGCATACTACCATTATCCAGTGTAGGGAGTGAATACACCAATGGATCGTCAGTATTCGTATAAAACAGCTGTTCTATGTAATCTGGTGGTGTCAGGTTTATGCCGGCACAAACTCGCATAAACAGACGGAGACAAATGAAACTGGTTTTGATCCGGTTGAAATATGGTTCCTAAATGAAATATGGTTACTTATAGGATTTTAAATTTCAAGGAATTATCCAAGATCCTTTTGAAGTATAATTTTTTGAAAAGATTTAATTAGGAGCGCGAAAATTTGGAATCTTCTCCTATACCGTAATATAAATTTGTGATTTAGGCGTATGGAAATTGCATCAGACCAGGATTAGGAGCGTATTTACAAATGCCTGTATAATACACTGATCCTTATATGTAGACGGTCTATTTCTAGACGGTCTATAAAAGCCCATACAAAAAGCCAAAATTTTGTAGACCGTCTATAAATTCTGTAGACCAAAAGCCCTGCCGTCTATGGGTAATACTAATGTATATGTAAGAAAACCTGGTCTATAAATAGACGGTCTACATACAAGTTATTTCTATAAATGATATTATATAAATAAATCGGTTCCAATTAGGTTTTCATCCAGGGAAAATTTCTACGCGCCTATAAAATAATAAATTTTAGATTTGTACAGTGGATGCCGGTTATAAGAACATCATAGGGAACTGCATATAATGTCCTTATAACCGGCATAAATTATATAGGGTATATGGCAACCGTTTTTCCAATATAATGTTCTTATAACCGGCATGTTATTATATCCGGCATATACTGTATTAAGTCTATGGAGTATCTCTCGATTTTCGCGGGCCTCGAAAAGTTTCCTCTAAAATTCCGCGGCTAAATATAACCTTGGTTCCAGTTCAATATGGAACTATCTAGCTTACCCCTCTGAAACATTCCAACTGGTAGTCATGTAGACAGACAGCCCGCTCACGCATTGAAGATAGAATGTCTTTGAGAAGAGATCCCTTGACACCTTTCAATAGAGCTCCGAATTCTTTGTAGGATACAAACGGTGGAGAAGAGTTCCTTAGGAGAATCAGTATTCTGTATGTAAACCATGCTGCTGATAGCTATATAGGGATAGTAGTAGTTGTAGTTGTTGTTGTTGTTGTTGTTGTTGTTGTTGTTGTTGTTGTTGGTGTTGTTGTTGTTGTTGTTGGTGTTGTTGTTGGTGTTGTTGTTGTTGGTGTTGTTGTTGTTTAATTGTTTGTTAATATGTATAGGTTGTTGTTGTTGTTGTTTAATTGTTTGTTAATTTGTATAGTTTGTTGTTTATTTGTTTGTTCGTCCACTATTAGTTAAACTTCTTTTTGTGGTTGTTGTTGTTGTTGTTATTCTTGTTATTTGCTTTATATTAGTTTATGTGTGTATTTATTAGTTTGTTTACAGCTATTTGTTTGCTTTATATTCATTAGGTCTTCTGTTGTTAATTATCGTTGTTTGTTTGTTGTTGTTGTTGTTGTTTGTTATTGTTGCTGTTTGGGTTAAGTTGATAATTAATATATTTGTTTGTTGGTTGGTTTAGTTACTAATTTGTTAGTGTATCATTGTTGTTGCAGTTATTATTGTTATTATTATTGTTGTTGTTGTTTACTAACCACATCGTAACACTCATCTGGCGCTTCAACGGTTGCTATGTAGCAGAGGTTAGGAATGCCGTTAGTATGAATAACTGGCCTATCGGATTGCGAGTTGTTGTTGAGTTGGTTTGGAGTTTGTATTTGGGGAGAAACAGGTGTATACAGGTTAAAGCGAGGCTGACCTAATTTGTAATTGCAAATATAAAGTATATAGGGCTTATAGGGGATATCATATAAACCGTGTTCATATTAATCGGAATTAGTAATAACTTGCATATACAGTCGACTCCGCTTAATAGAGTCACCTCGGGACCAGGTTACTTTGACCCGATTAAGCGGAGAAATCTATTAACCGAAATATTTTAAGCTAAAATGCAACTCCGTCCTATAAATCCTGTGAAATTTAGACCCGATTAAGCGGAAAAATCTATTAACCGGTGGCTCTATTAAGCGGAGTCGACTAAATTAAGTGTAAAGGGCTTAACTTTTCTTAAATATTAACCTTGTTTCTAGAATTAATATTTCCCAATTCGCTATCAAATTTAAATTCTGTAACTCTTCCAAAATCAATTCTGGTCAAAATAATATTATGTTTGATATATCATATTTAGCTAGTTGCAAATGTTGGTAGCTATCTAACATTAATATTACCGTGTCTTTGGAAGAGATCCATAGGCGATCTCACAACTTCTCCTCTACAAATTGTACACATCCCCTAAACAGGTAAACAACAATAAACAACAAGCATTAATTCGGTTAATCGGTTACATATATTGTTGACCAGTTAAATGTCCTGTTAATAACAAGTTTTCTAATTAATAGCATAAAAGAATGGAATAAGTTTCCAAAAAATAAATTTTCTAAATAATTGCATAAAAGAGTAAAATTAACTGTAAAATTATCTGCATTTGCTAAAACCTAGAAATATCGCATTTTTTGCCTAAGAAAAATGCGATATTCCAATAGGGACCAGTGTCTAAAGTAGAACTGTAACTAAATATAGAACTGATTGTCTATTGGTAGTAAAGGTAAACCCTGGTGAGAAATCCAAAAACCTAATAACATATTATAAACAAGAGTAAACAAATATTTCATACTTGCACTGGTGGCATATGATATTCCTGTTTGCATTGTTTGCATTCCCATCTACCATTCTGGTTTCTAGGGTCCTGGAGTTTCGGAATGACTGGAATATTTTCCTGAGGGAGACTTCGCTCAAATGGGAGAGACATCTATAAATAGAATCTGTAAATACAGTAGAACCTCGGTAATATACTAATGGACGGTAAAAATGTGTTCGCTTTATCTGGAGTTCGTATTAACCGGAGTAATACCAATTGAATAGCCATTGTAGGGACCTGATTTTGTGGATCTGTTTGTTCGGCTTATCCGGAAATTTTATATTAACCGTGTTCGTAATAACGAGGTTCTACTGTATATGGAACTATAAGTATTATTTAAGGGTAATCTGTATTGATATTCGGGCGTTCACGGTGAATCTCAGAATTGCATAATTTACTACTAGGAATACTCTAGATGAGATAGAGATTGACTTCTATGATTTTTTTTTCTTAATTTTCAATCAAGATGGTGTTTTTTAATAAAATAAGACGTCGACTTCCTTATATGGGCATGACATTTTTTCAAAAATTGTTGAATCTTTTTGAATTTTTGAACATATTATTATGAGACTATTTCCTCTCAGTAATAATTTTTATTTTATTTATTTTTGCAGAAGAAACGATGCTAAAGGGCATTTTTTCAAAATAATCATAAAACGCAGTCGTGCACTAAACTATCGTTATAAAATGTTAGAAGAAAAATTTTTCAATTCTAGTTCAAGGGTCTGAGGATGCATCATGTGTTACCCCAGAGAAATTTTTTGACTTTCTGATTATTATTTTTGGTTTTATAAGCATTCTAAGGCTGCGGCCCACGAATTTTTCCGAATTTCAACATCAAAAGAGGTGATAAAATTCTACACTGCCATATATTGTTCCCAAAATTAAAAATTTCGGAATCTACAGGTCAAAATATACAGGTTCACGTCAAAAAGTTCAGGAATATGTCAAAAATTAGGAAATTAGGGGCATAAAAGAATATGAAGGGTATGCAAGTACCCGGTGATCATATATTACTGTGGGAAATTGGACAGCAGAATAATTCTGTTATTCTTCATAAAAATGCGCCAGCTTCTTATCTATGCGTAGCATTTGTTTTCAACACTTTTACAATAATATATCATGAGTTATGACCAATTTATGACTATGGTTTTGTCTGTTTTGTCATATTTTCACACCTCAAGGCCCTCAAATATACAATAAAGTATTATATAAAACACCAATTTGGTAATACAAATATGGAAATAGCATTTGCGCACAAAATGAGACGTTACACAACACGATCCAATCATTATTCGATAAGTTATGGACTTTTGGGCCACAGAAGGGGGCAAAAAATCTGACATTTCACACCTGTTGATATTTCAGAAACGCTTTGAGATAAAATGATCATAGGCATTAGAAAATACTGTAAATACCTGACTTTCTATACGTTTATAATACATTTTAGGACTCTAGGTGTCACACTTTTTAACATGACCATATATGGTAATTTGATGTGCCCAATTTTGATGACGAAGCAAATTTTGTAACTCTTGATCTCTGGACAGCAGAGACTAGCTCTAAAATTCTAGTCACATCATGATACTATTTCTTACTCATTGGATAAACTTTTGGGATTATATTATAATTCGAATGATGTGTTCTGATTTCAAATGCCCAAATATGGTGGTGTCAAAGTGGCAATATGTTAAAAAGCTGACAAAAATCCAACTTCTGATCCAAATGAGATAGAGCTTAGCTCTAAATTTCTAAAAATAGTCTAATTCAATTTCAAATGACATTATCTATTTTATGCAGTTTAGGAACTCCTTTTCCTCGCACTTTCATATTCTGGACTCAGCCACTTCGACACAAATTAATTAAATGCTAATTATGAAGGTGTAAAAAAAGACCATTTGGGCATATGGATGTAAAAAAGAGAATTTTTATTCTAGAAAGTCAAACTTTTTTTTAAAATGCTCAGTATAAGTAGGCGCATGTTTTAAAAGCGGGCAGTTTTGGCAATATAATACAAAAAAATTGAATTAGTATACTTTTAATGAAAAATAGTGGGTTTTTTTTGACCAATTTCACAAAAATGACAATAACATAGAGTAGATTAAAGAAAAAGCATATTTCGGTTCGATTTAAAACATTGAGTATTGACTCAGGTATATTTTATAATTGACATGTTTCGCGCTAAAAACTAACATAAAATTTTTTTGTAAATATTTGGCTAGTATGGATTAGGCCTATATTGACATTGTCTAGTTCATAACTAAGGATATATACATAGTAGAACTCTAATATTTTCAGGGATATCTTAGATATATTAGTACTATCCAAAAACGCAATAAAAACATTAGGTCGTCGGGTGTCAAAATATCAGTACAGAGTACCCTTAAGTGAGAATTTACCTGGTTTGATTAATTTTCTTTGGAAACTGATACCAAAATTTAATCAAGGGGTATAAATTTCAATTTATAAATACGCATACAATTCAATTTATCAAACAAATTGAGGCGCCAAAATGTTACGTGCACTCATTTATAATTGGTTAGTTACCAAATGGAGACATTGGTATGATTTTATTTCGGATTATAATCATATAGCGTTTTAACCTAACAAAAGGGTAACTAACTTAATTCCAATATAAATGACGTAATCACAAATATCTAGCAAACAATTCTAGAACAAAAATATTACTTACAATTTTGATGTCATAAAGTTTAAAAGTTTAATTTAATTATTAGTTTTACTTCCATTATCAAAATGAGCTAATATAATTGCAATTTGATAACACGTGCAAGTTACACAATGAACTCAATGGAATTCAATTATTTCACAATCTGAAGCCACAACTAATTCAATGCAACCTAATACATCAATATGCTGTTAAACCATACAATCTGATTCGTCGCTGCATGTATGGAATTCATTATGCCTTTGAGTAAAGTAAGCCTATACAATGTATACAATGGAAGTCATGGGGTAAAATATTGAAATTATAGTATAATTTAGGTATTTTCGTAGCAACCATTCCTAGGGAAATAATGCATGGAATGTTGTGAAAATATCATATTCGTGTAGGTATGTTTTTCTTCTATCTACAAGTTTATTTTTAGCCACGGACGCTTGTGAAAAGTAGTATTTTTGAGGGATTATTTGTTGCCAGGTTGAAACTTATTGCAAAGGTGAAATTAACTAGATAGTAGTTTCTAATACAAAAATATTGAATTTATTTTTTGAATGTAATTAAAGGAATTTCTCCGAAAATAGTAACATAAATATGACCCAAATTTAAAAATGTTGTTTATGAAATATGTATGTTTTTAGAAAACAGAAATGTCATCTTTTTCTGATAAATATTTGTTGTTTTTTATCAAAATTGGTCCCAAATTCAACTATGATAATATTTCTTTTCATGGATTCTAAAGGCAGAAATAGCGAATTTGTATAAAATGAATTATTCACAAAATTTTAATCTTCGCATATTTTGTGTGATTGTTTGTGCTAAAAAACTACAGATTTCATTCCAAAATGCGCACTAAAGCAATGTTATTATCCGCAAATAATAAAACACAAATAAAACGTGTTGTTTGCATGGAAAAGTAACCAAATTTTATAGTAATTTTATTAGTAAACAACAAATTTGTTTTCCATTTGGAAAGTTCATGTTTACATCAACAAATATATCAAAGTTTTCATATAAAACCACAATTACCTTACAAAACAACCTCCAAAATATAAACAACAGCAAATAAACAAAAGGCCAAATTAACTAGATTGGGATAATACCAGTAGACCAACAAATATGTAGGATAATAGTTTTAGATATATATATATATATATATACAAACACTTGTAACAAGTAAACAAATCTTAAATGTTGACAAATAACCATACACTTTAGAAGGTGTAAATACCTTTTGGTTATAAATCGCTCGCTGGGATTTTGGAATTGAATCTAATTGGTTCAAAGTTTTGATTTTTCATTTAGCTATACTATGGACTATTATAGGGTAAGTTGAACTAATTTAGTATGCACATAGAATTCAATGGAAACTGCAACTATACTCACTAATGAATTGCACTGCTTATAATAGTTAGTAGGCGTTTATAAAATGTTTTTACACCTTTTGGGATGTTTTTTGTATATTTGTGAAGATAAATATAAATAAACTATTTGTTTATTTATTGTTTATAAGCGGAAATTTTTGGAATTAACAATGAAAACATCTGTTTTGGACTGTGAAATGAATTATACTTTTAGTTACATATTTTCACACCTATAGATGTGTAGCAATTGTTGGTTGTTTTTTTGAAATTAATGTAGCTTTTCATTGTTTACAGCTACATAATTTCACATTTTCTAAATTATTATATAAAACAAACAATTTTTCATTTTTTGTTGCATGTTATTTACCTTTCAAATTCGTCATTTGTCCACAAATATATTCCATTTATTTCCTTGAAAATTGAAAGACCTTTTTCACACTTCTAACTTTTGATAAACACAAACAAATTTCTTGAATATACACAAATACAGTTTTGCTTTTTTTTGAGATTTGTTTGATTATAAGTAAGTCGGAACACAATGGATTTATATCCCAACATAATACAACCATTTGTATTTCACTAGGGATATGCACTATAAATATATAATACATGGTTTTAGTGCGAATAATAAAACTGTGCGTTAATAATCCTTAGTTCCTAATTAAGTTCCATAAATTATTTTGCAATAATCACTATGGGAGTGAAGAATATTATTTGGTGTTTATAAGGGCATTGTTTGTGTTTACTTTTGTGTTTTCTAATTCGATACACTTTTCAGTTTAGTTTATTGAGTTATTAATTTATACATTTTCAAGCACAATCAAGGTTATTTTCTTCCATTAAAAATTAATCAAGTTATAAAGCAGTATTTATTTATATGTTCGTTATATCCGACTTGGTTATAACGGGAGTTGACTGTAGTTACCTTAGCTTAGCCTAGAGATGGCACAGTCTACATACGACACTTTGTCTAAGGTTGTGCTAATAGGAGAGTCAGGTGTGGGCAAGAGTAGTCTGGTACACAGATTCCTAACCGGAAGTTGGTTAGAGAATACGACACCTACCATAGGCATAGACTTTCATGTGAGAGATGTGGAGTGTAATGGGAAGACTGTAAAGCTACAGATATGGGACACAGGTAGGGGTGTTGTTGTTGTTTGTTTGTTTGTGTGGTTGTTTGTGTGGTTGTTTGGTTGTTTGTTTGTTTGTTTGTTTGTGTGGTTGGTTGTTTGTTTGTGTGGTTGGTTGGTGTTTGTTTATTTGTTTGTTTGTTTGTTTGGTTGTTTACTCCTGTTTGTTTATCTATTTGTTTACCCCCTGTTTACTTTTGTTTACTCCTTGTTTACTTGTTTACCTGTTTACTTGTTTACCTGTTTACTTGTTTACCTGTTTGTTTACTTGTTTACCTATTTACCTGTTTACTTGTTTACCTGTTTGTTTACCTGTTTGTTTACCTGTTTACTTACCTAGGGGGCCAGGAGAGATTCTACTCGCTCACCAACACCTACTACAGAGACATGCACGGCGCATTCCTCGTGTTCGACCTTAGCAACCAGAGATCGTTCGACAGACTAAAACAGAAATGGTATCCGGACCTGTGTTCCTTCCTGGCGGACCAGGAATGCTCAAAACTAATCATTGGGAACAAGTCTGATAAGGAACAGGTATTCAGTCGGTATATACAGTATATGCAGTAGTTAGTTCCGGTTATAAAAATTATCCATGGTTATAAGGTTACCCCTTATTAAGCGGAGTTGGCTGTATTCATTTTTTCTTTGTTTATTTCCATGCAAAGAATTGGTTGGACAAAACACTGTATATTGGCTCATAAACCGGCACTATAATCTACTGTATATTGGTGGTTTAATACAGTAGTATACGATACTATAATATACTGTATATTGTTTGTATAATGTAGCTAATGTGTGTTTAGGTGGTGGACCAAGATTCCATCGATGACTTTGCAAACGAGCACAATTTAAGGTTTGTGCGTGCGAGTGCTCAGAACAACTATTACGTGGAGGAAGTTATTATAATGATGGTACAAAACCTGTTGGATAAAGTGTTCCCTGCTTTACAGAATCCTGATAATCCCCAAGAAGATCATAAGACCGTCAGATTAAATCTAACTGAAAAACCTGAAAACCAGGGTGAGGCACAAACAAAGGAATTGGAAGATAATAGTGCTTCCATTTGTTGCCCTACTTAAATAGTTAAACAGTTAAACAGTTAAACGGTTGGACAGTTAAACGGTTGGACAATTAAACTGTTTGTTAATATATGTTTTTGAATTGTTTATAATAATTGTTTGCTCTTAAACTTCTTGATTCTATTTTAGAATTAATTATATATTATTCAGGGTAGTTAAACGGTTAAACGGTTAAACGGTTAGATTGTTCTCATCATTTGTTGTTGTTTACAAAACAACAATATTATATTCTAGAAACACAGCTTAACAATGTCAATATTTACAAACCAGGTTAGTTTTAAAAATATTATATTATTAAAATATATTTTAAAAGTTCTGTTGTATCTTATATTGAGGCGCTGTATGAAACACTAATATTAACCATGGATATGCTATTACAAATTATACTGTGGTATTTACTGCACTACTATAAATGATATTTCCTATCATTTCACATTACAGTCGACTCCGCTTAATAGAGCCACCGGCACCGGTTAATATATTTCTCCGCTTAATCGGGTCAAAGTAACCTGGTCCCGAGGTGACTCTATTAAGCGGAGTCAACTGTATATTTATAGTCACATAGTTGCATATTAAGAGTTTTTTTAATTATGTTTTTTAGAATCTTTTTCAAGTCCCTTCTCCGGTCATTCGTGTGAAGTTAACTTTCCATTCCGATGAACCTATATCGTTGCCTGGAGACACATGGCACCTGTTGGAATTCAGCAAAACTCCGATTGTTTCAGATATAGTAGAACAGATTAAATTCCGGTTCGAATTATCAAAGAAACATTTTGTGACTTTAGGATTGAAAGGAGCCATAATTCTCAAAAGTGAGAAATCACAAATATTCAGAGACGAGGACACAATTACGTTAGTTCCCTATTATCACACCTTTTTCAATTTTTTTATTTATTGTTTTTATTTAGAGTTAATTTAATTCCACACACAAGACCAAGTACAGGTAATACTTGATGCTTATATTTGTTTGTGTTGTTGTTTTTGTTGTTGTTGTTGTTTACTTTATTTAGATCACAATGCATTCAAGAAAGCTAAACTGAACCAACCAATAAAACAGGATTTTGCTAAGAGAAAAACAGCTGTTACAGTTCCCCCGCCTAAATTAATCGAACCAATCAAAAAGAAACCTATAAGTCTGTCCAGTACTACTAGCGAATCTTCTGACCAATCAGATAAGAGTATGTCACCACTAATTGAGCCACTTTTTGTCACATTTAATGCCACTTTTGTGAGATTTTTAACACTTTAGTGTCAGTTCTTTTGTCACTTTTGAATCACACATTTAATGTCACTTTTTATGCCACTTTTGTGAGATTTTATAACACTTTAGTGTCAGTTCTTTTGTCACATTTAATGCCACTTGGCACATGTTAATTGTGCCCATGTGCCACATTATATTTCCCAACTACTATATATAAATCTATTTTTAGACGAAACTGGAAATAAAGAAAAAACTGAATCTAAGAATTCAGTTCTATTTATACCCAGACAAGTCCCAGGCACAAAACCATCTGCCATTCATTCTACACCTGACCAACACACTCCTGAGTCAACCAATCAGAAACAGGAGAAGGAAGTTAGTTCCAGTTCCAGTTCCAGTTCCAGTTCGGAACCTGACGCCTCTGTCTACCTACAGTCTGTCCTTAGAGGTACACATTCCTATAGCCAACGTGGTTGCTAACAGTGTATTATACAGCCATTTGAATTACAAATAAATCACTAATTAATGTTGCGGTATAGGAGAAGATTCCCAATTTTCCCGCTCCTAATTAAAATTATCCAAATTTCATACTCCAAAAGGAGCGTCTCGCGTTCTTGTATAATTCCTTGCCTTCAAAGCCTTTTCAATACAAATGATATTGATTAATACGAATTCCGGATAAGGCGAACATATTTTGACGGTCCCCTGGTGTTCCTACTAACGAGGTTCTACTGTATATTACTGTATATGTTCACACTGTAATTAAAGATATATTTTCTACTTTAAATTGATAACATATTTATTAGGCGACAAACACGTTCGATTCTCTAAGCAATCCAAACAGCCAATCACATTGCGGCCTCGGGGTCGCGGTAGGGGGTTCGGAAGAGTCCCTCCTGAGTTGGCCAATCGGCTGGGACCCCCGCCCCCCGTTGGGAGAGGGCGCCTCGTCTCTGCTCGCTCGGACAAGCTCAGGACCAAGAATCAGATATTCGTAAACAAACAACAACAACAACAACAACAACAACAACAACAACCTCCACAACAGCAGCAGCAGGGGCAACCACAACAACAACAACAACATGAACAACTACAACCAAGTGCAGTGGTTAGATAATTGTATCTTGTTAGATTAAATACAGTCAACTCCACTTAATTGACTAAATATGTTAATCTGGTCTAGAAATAGACGGTCTACATATATGATATCTCTATGTTAATACGCGTATTGCGTAATATATGTTAAATCAATAAATTAAAAAAATCTAAAATTATAGCTGTGCCGACAGATATCCATTGCAAGCACTATATTTTGGTGATTCGTTGATTAAGTGCCTCCAAAATAAAATACTGTCGGCACAGCTGTAATTTTAGATTTTTAATTTTTGCGTTGTCTATTTTTAGAAATCAGAGATTTTGGAGCAAACTCCGGATAACTTTTCACACCTCCCTTCTGTCACCTGTGATCTCCCGCCTAAAATAGGCGCCTTAATCGTATTTAAGGTCAGTCTATAAATAGAATGTATTCGCGTAATAGCAAGTTGCATTTTGCACGAAATTTGCTTGCTATTAGAGGAACAGAATTGACATAAAATACTCGCTTGGGGACTGAAAATAACTTTCTAATAGAGCAATATTGTTATTAGAACAATTGCTATTAGGCGAACACCACTGTAATTAATATACAAACAAACAAACAAACAAACAAACAAACAAACAAACAAACAAATCTATTTAAACTAACTATTTAGATTCTAGAAATGAACAGTGAGTATTCTCCTGTCCAATCAGATTACAGAAAAGCTAGGGTATTGAGTTACGACCCTAACAACGAAATGTTGACATTGGAATATTTATCAGACACAATTCAGAATATTCATCAAACGAAAACTGGGATTAGCGAAGGGAAGTTTGCAATGGAGGAGACAGAGAGTATTGTCCAATCAAATGTTAGTGTCTCACTAAATAGGAACAATAACAAATTACAGTCAACTCCGCTTAATAGAGCCACCGGTTAATCGGTTTCTCCACTTAATCGGGTCAAAATTTCACAGGATTTATAGGACGGAATTACAGTTTGGCTTACAATATTTTCGGTTAATCGGTTTTTCCGCTTAATTGGGTCAAAACAACCTGGTCCCGAGGTGACTCTATTAAGCGGAGTCGACTGTAGTTCCAATGTATATGAAAAGGAGCCACTGTCGCTCCAATAAGAGCATTTATTCTGCTCACAACTTGACTGTATTTATACTTTTCGTGCTACTGTTGCAGGTGTTATTCTCTGTATCACAGACAGAATAGCAGATGTTTGTATGCAGGTGTTATTCTCTGTATAGTCTAGTATAGTTCCACTTATGTGAACACCTGTGACATACTATAAGAGTATATATACAATTTGCAACAGGAACTTAGTTTTTATATTTTTACACTATAAACTCTCACAAAGCAATCTATTTTTATTTATATCGGGAATTTACTGTAGTATTTATACATAATAATTTGATCTAATTATGATCATTATTTTCACTGATCTAATATGTGAATTATATTCTTGGTTATAATAACACAATTTATTATTCTTTATTTATTTAGGAATCTCTCAATTTGAGTCAGTTAATAGATCCCAGAGTATTCAACTGAATTAACTTTATTAGTAACTATTCACTTTACTTGTTTTATTTTTGTTTATTTAATTCTTAATGCAAACATATCAGCTATGTCTCAGTCGGTCCTTTAATATTTGTAAACAACAACAACAACAAATATTCATATTTTTAGATAACTATAAGAAGAAAATAGTATTCTGCATTTTTGTTTTTGAACAACAACAACAAATGTAATCTTTGGAAACTTAATCTTGTAAATAACAAGTTAATACTTAATTGTTAAAATTAAATTGTTTACAAATCTATTTAGTAGTAGTAGTTGTTATTGTTATTGTTATTATTGTTGTTATTTTTGTTGTTGTTATTATTTTTGTTGTTATTATTGTTGTTATTGTTATTTTTGTTGTTATTTTTTTTTGTTATTATTATTTTTGTTTTTGATGTTGTTGTTGTTATTATTATTTTTGTTGTTATTATTGCATATTGTTGTTGTTATTATTATTGTTGTTGTTGTTATTATTACCAAAGCATCAACATACATAGCCCACTTACTACAACACACAACTAACACACTACAAATGCCACAGAGCTTATACCAGATAATAAGGAAGGGATTATTTGTCCCAAGTTTCATAAAGAACCCTCTACCTAGGATCCCGCCTCAAAAGAGAGGTGTTGTTATTAAGGAATTCTTTAGTCGGCCCCGTAAGCCTAATTCTGCCCAACGACGAACTGTGACATTGCTATGTGGAACTAAGAAAGTTAACGCCTATGTACCTGGAATGGGAACTAAGATTCCGCTGAATTCTAAAGTTCTAATTCACCACAAGAGATGTGTGGATGTGCCAGGGCTACACTGGAGTGTTATTCTTAAAAAATAATAAGTAATTTGGAACTAACTTTATTAAACAAGTATTTCGCGAATTTTATACCCTATAGAAAAAATTCTCCGATAAATATCAATAAATATCGATAAATATATCTATATCATATTAAAGTAATTTGGAACTAACTTCATTAAACAAGTATTTCGCGAATTTTATACCCTATAGAAAATTCTCCAATAAATATCAATAAATATCGATAAATATACATATCTATATCATATTTATTATAAAGTAATATGGTACTCAATAAACAAATATTATCGAATTTATCGAAAGGATGGTATCAAACAGTGTTTAGTTAGGAAACTAAGTTGTATAATACGTAATACCTGTAATTGCTTTAGTATTACAAACAAGGTTATACAAATATCACTATCGTGAAAATTCTCGATATCAATAAATATCGGGATATTTTTTATAACTTATTAAATACCGAAAAAATCGAAATATCGGGATATTTAGCAATGGAAATCTTCGCTTAATTAAATTAGTTATTTTTTATTCTTCAAGAACTAATAAGTAACTAACTTCAAATAAATACAGTTGAATATTACTTGAATTAATAAAAAAGTTTGCAACAATTGAAATTAAGAGGCAAATTAACTCAAATATTCCTTAGCAACAAAAAATTCATTCAAATTCCATTAAAAGTATCAAATTATTCTTAAACATTCCATAGTAACTAAGTAAGAAATTTGATTCTAAGCTAAAAGAAAGTAATTTAGTACTTTGCACTGGGTTGTGCCACATTCCATTTGAGCTATCTGGTATCCTAGCAGAGCTGTGAGATTACTCACAAATGAAAGTATTTCCTTTCACTACATTCCTGACTGGATGGAGTCACCATGTGCATCAGAAGAGGCGGCACACAAACAGATGCCACATTCCACTCAGTTCCACCACCTAGCTCTGCTATAAGATACGAGACACATTCTCTATAGCATTCTACTAACAAACTACTTTCCTTTCCATAGCATTAACTAACTAACTAGCAAATAATAACAAAATGGCAGTTCGATTCCCTGACCCGATACACCCCGTAGACCCTGTCGAGTTGGAAATAAACCAACTGTTCGACCGCATAATAATGTGTGTCCAGCAGCGACGAGTGGCACTCCTAACCACATACCGCGACACACGCGACCAAATAGCCGCTAGGCCCATAGCCCGCGCGCGAAAAGAAGAAGAATTGATCGCACTCAAAACCGAAACCGAGCGTCTCCTCCAAATGAACGAACTGAGAGAGACCCAGGAGCGAATCCTAGCGGAACTAGAACAAGCGCTAGCAGAGGTGAGGGTACCCCAGCCCGAGACACGCGTGGTGTTCCGAGGCACCTGTGGACACCTGGAGCAGGTGATCGCAGGTGTGGGAGAGGTAGTCGAGGAGGAGGTGCCCGTTGTACCCCGATATCAAGAAATGAGACCGATTGTAGCTGTCGGGAAGGGAGGACAAGCTCCTGGAGAGCTCTTCAGTCCTTGGGGTGTCGCTTTCGATGAGAACACAAATCTCATTTATGTCGCAGAAGGGTTAGATTCCTGTAGAGTCTCAATCTTCTCGGGGACAGGCGAATTCCTAAACACTTTCACAAACCAAGACATGAGAGCGCCATACGGTATAGCGATCCATCGAGACAACCTGTACGTGACGGACAGAGGAGTACACGCTGTGTTCCAATTCAAAATAGAGGTTGACATGCGTCTCGTCGCTAGCCTAGGGAGTCAGGGATCTGGTGTGGGACAGTTCGATTACCCTTACGGACTCACCGTCTCTACCAACGGAGATGTGTTCGTAGCGGATTGTTACAACAACAGAATCCAAGTCCTAGATGACTCCCTACACTTCCAAAGATCCATAACGCATCAAACAATGAAACGCCCGCTTGACGTTAAACTGACACCAGATGAGGTGTACGTGCTCTGTTGTGACTCTCCCTGCATACTCGTGTTCTCTCACGCAGGAGAGAAGATACGCTCCCTAATCACACGGGGTCCAGGAATGCAGATAGGATCAGCTGACTTCTTCTGTTTGGACAGAAAACAGAATTTGCTAATCAGTGATTGGTGGAATCATGAAGTTAGAATATTCTCAAAAGAAGGGACACACCTCCACACTATAGGGGATTCTGGACAAGAATTGGGAATGCTTCATAGCCCTTATGGAGTAGTTCTAACTGAAAATCTGAAATTAATAATTGTATCTCATAACTATAATTACTCATTACAAATATTTTCTTGTCAATAATTGTTTGTTTATGAACTAAAAATATACGTATATCTGTTTTATTTGTTTTACAACAAAAATAGTATAGTAATTCGAACGATTTATCAATTTGTTTATTACATTTGACAATAGCAACAATAAATAATCCATTAACGAGACTCTACTGTATACTTAAATAATACAGTGGATGCCGGTTATAAGAACATCGTCGGGAACTGCATATAATGTTCTTATAAGTTATAACCGACATAAATTATATAGGCTATATGGCAACCGTTTTCCAGTAGAATGTTCTTATAACCGGTGTTCTTATATCCGGTATCTACTGTAGCATTATCTTATAGATTAGTCGGGTATCAATAAATTAATCACTTTATAGTTATGAATTAATACAATTGATTACAGAAATAGTACATCATTTCTAAAAATAGCACTCAATAGAGTAATTAATTCCAGAATTGTTGTCCCAAAATTCCTGACCACAAGTCATGTAACTAATGGCGAATTCAATGCGACACAATTTAACTGGGATCTTAAAAACAAAAACGTCAACAAAAACACTTTTCAAGGAATACTCGTAAACAGCATTTGTATTGTTTGTTGTTAGCCAATCATTTTGCGTCCATCTGACAATAACTTTTTTGTTGAATTCTAAATTTAGAACGTGGATCCAACCTGTTATGAAATTCCAATCTACTGAAATGGTTTCTAAGGCAACGTTGTTTGTTTGTAGGAATGTAATGAATTTCGGGTTTTTGTTGCCACAATGGAAATTAGTTTTGAAATTTATTTGTTTGTTTATTTTAGAATTTGTTGTTTCGAAATTGGTAGTGACTTCCAATTCACCTTGGTTACCATCGGAGCTAGAAAGAATGTTGAATGGCTTAAAATAGAACACTTCTGTTAATTCCATTCCTTCAAAATCGGCAAATGTAACACTTTTCCGTCTTTTCTTTGATTCCACTTTAATTTCAGTTTCAAATTGATTGAATGATGGAACCGATTTGGAATATCGATTTACAAGTTTGGAATATTTGGGTGCTTCGACACTCGACAAAAATTCATTTTCACTTGGTTCCGGTTTTAGTTCCATATTGCTGTCACAGTATACTTCACATAGTTCCATATTGCTGTTACTGTATGTCTCACATAGTTCTATATTGCTGTCACTGTATGTTTCACATAGTTCCATATTAGGTTCCAATTTGGTTGCCAAACTCTCTTTATTTGAGTTCCCATTCAATTCCAGTATCTTAGATTTCACGCAATTGGCATTATCATAAATAGGTGTTAATAATGTGTCGCTAGCTGTGCCACCAAACTGGAACTGAATAGGTCCATATATGGAGGTGACAGATTGTGTCCTGATAATTGTGTCGCTTTTACGAACGTTATTTTTATACGGTGGAAATGATTTGCTTGTAATTAATCTGAATGATTTCACTATAATATTAGTAGCCATTTAGTAATCCAAATCCTTTGAATAGATCCATGTACATATTTTATATTTAAGTGTATAGTATAAGGTATATGACGAAATCTCATTTATTTGTGATTTACTTTACTATTAATTGTGTCGCTTTACAAACGTTATTTATATGCAATCGGCACAGCTGTAATTTTAGATTTTTATACGGTGGAAATGAACTGCTTGTAATTTATCTGAAATATTACACTATAATATTAGTAGCCATTTAGTAATCCATGTACATATTTTATAATAAATGTATAATACAGTGGATGCCGGTTATAAGAACATCGTCGGGAACTGCACTTAATGTTCTTATAACTGGCATGTTCTTATAACCGACATAAATTATATAGGGTATATGGCAACCGTTTTCCAACATAGTGTGCTTATAACCGGTGTGTTTATATCCGACATCTACTGTATAAGGCATATGACGAAATCTCATTTATTTGTGGTTTACTTTACTATTAATTATTAACAGTTTATTAGCTATTATAACAAAACTATACATCTGATCCTAACTATATATGGGTGAGTTATAGATGGTTAGTTCCTATTTATAGTTACAATTAGAACTATGACTGTTCTATTATAGTTCCAGTTAGAACTATGACTTATATTAGTTCCAATTAGAACTATGACCGTTTGACTGTATTTGGTTTTGTAGGGAAACCTCGCGGACTAAAGACAGCTAGGAAATTACGCAATCACAGACGAACTCAAAAGTGGTCGGATAAGAAATATAAGAAAACTCATTTAGGAACCGCTTTGAAGGCTAATCCATTTGGCGGCGCTTCTCATGCCAAGGGAATTGTACTGGAAAAAGTGTTAGTTCCTATTTACTCTTTCTTTTAATATATTATATGAAACTATAGTTAGGTTCTTATTATGAACATTCAAGGGATTAATAATTGTGTTCATAATAGAGAGACTTCATATTAAGCGAACTCAACTTAAACAAACCCTAAGTAAGTTGTAAATTGGGACCATAGGGCTTGTTCATAATAAAAAGTTGAATGTTAAAATAACGAAATATTGTTCACAATAAGCAGACCTGACTGTATTTATAATTTATAGACTATAGACCGTCCTAAACCCATTGGTTCAATTTATAGTTCCATATTAAAATTTACATGACGAACTTATTTATGGAATTTGTTTTAAAGCTTATTAAAACCGGTTAGTTCCATTTTATTGTTCCAATTCTAAGTTCCACTTTTTAAACAATCATATTTCCAAATTCGCATTTAACCTGCTTTTATCTTTTTTCAAAACCTTTAGTAAATTTCATATTATAGTTATGGTTCCACATTATAGTTGCATATTTTGGTATAGTTCCACATTATAGTTATAGTTCCACATTATAGTTATAGTTCCATATTACTTTAGAGGTGTGGAATCCAAACAGCCGAATTCTGCGGTCAGGAAATGTGTCAGAGTTCAGCTCATAAAGAATGGAAAGAAAATAACAGCGTTTGTCCCCAATGACGGTTGTCTTAATTATATAGAGGAAAATGATGAGGTGTTAGTGGCAGGATTTGGGCGCAAGGGGCATGCTGTGGGCGATATTCCGGGCGTCAGATTCAAAGTGGTTAAAGTGGCTGGGGTGTCGCTTTTGGCACTCTATAAGGAAAAGAAGGAACGACCTAGGAACTGATTTTTGATTGGATTAATAGTGAAATAATAGTTAATTAGGTTTATGTAGTGATGAGTAGAAATAGTTAATATAATTATTCCAAATACTTTTTCGATTTGTTGAAATACAATATGAGAAGATTAATGTAATAGCAAACATAGTTTAATAAACAAACAAACAAACTATATTAATTATGATAATAACGAACAAACAAATTCCTAATTAACTTATAAACAAACAACTAACAAACAAATTCCTAGCTACCTAACTAACTATTTAACAAACAAACAAATAAATTATCATGAAAACGAACGAACTAATAAACAGACCAAAAATAATTCCTAACTAACGAACGAACAAACAAACTAATTTTTACGAACTTAACATATTTATCTGGATTATTAATTATACACTATTACACTGGATTATTAATTAATACACTATTACTCGATTCCACTAATGACGTCATAGTTTCAGTTACAATATCGAAAAGCTGGAATTCCAAAAGGCCTAGAATTTCTCCGCAAATTTCCAAAATAAAATGAAATCCGTCTGGAATCAATTCTGTATCCAAAGATGCCATATTTCTAATTTTATAAATCAGAAATGTGAAATCTTTATTTGATAGATTATCCTTGAAATAGGTGTCAAGTTTAATTGCCCTAGGTGTGAAATTATTCCGCATATCCCTAAGCATTGATAAATGCGTCGATTCAATTGCACCGTGTGTCGCACAAACACTTTCTTTCAAAGTTTTTCTGTTAAATTCGGTTAAAGTTTTCTTTTTTCGTTGGTTTTTAAGAGTTTTCCAGAATATATCGATCAAATCGATACTCATAGGATCGGTTTTCCGATCGTACACACATAATTCTGTGGCCAATAAGTGCCGAAACAAACTGTCTGCTGTGTCGAGAATTGGCGCCTGTTTGAATATTTCTGGAAATATTGACACTTCGGTACTGTACTTGAATTCTATAAATAGAATCGTAGTTAGTTCCTATTGGAACTATAGTCAGGTTAGTTCCAATAAGAACTATAGTCAGGTTATAAAATGGGAGAATTGGGTAATAATCCATAGTATACACTTTCTATAATCCATAGTACAGTATACTCCTAACTATTTCATTGTAATTTCAAGGGACAATGAACTGTGTTCATAATAGAGAGACTTAATATTAGGGGAACTCAACTTAATACAAACCATATGTAAGTTGTTAAATTGGGACCATAGGGCTTGTTCATAATATAAAGTTAAATGTTAAGCAGACGAAAAATTGTTCACAATAATTTCTGGTATTATGAACAAGTCTTACATAGGGTTTGTATTAAGTTGAGTTCCCCTATTAAAGTATCTCTAATATGAACACAATTACGGTCCCCTGGTGTTCGTACTAACGAGCTTCTACTGTAGTATAATACAGTGGATGCCGGTTATAAGAACATCGTCGGGAACTGCATATAATGTTCTTATAACCGGCATAAATTATATAGGGTATATGGCAACCGTTTTCAGTAGAATGTCCTTTAAACAATTGTTCTTATAACCGGCATCTACTGTACTAATTCAGTTATTATATTATTGTTTACGATTAGTGTATATGCATACTAATTCCTACTCCATTAATTCTCCTGGCGAGAAAGCTCCTCTTTTAAGCGACAAACAAGCATCAGACGAACCTCCCTTATACGAAGCGACTAAACCGGATGTTTACAAATCCGATAACAAACAAATGCAAACTGGATCTAACACCTATGGTTCTATATTTAACTTTGCAAAGGCTTCAGTTGGTTCCGGTTCATTCACCTTACCCTGGGGTATGGCCCAAGCTGGTATAATACTTGGGTCGATAACAATGTTAATAATCGGGGCATTGAGTCTATATACAATGTTATTAATCGTTGAGATAAAACGTGGTTGTCAAAAGAAGATTGAAAGTAATAAAAATCTTGATTTTTCATCTATGGGTCGGATTTGTATGGGTATTCCTGGTCGTATTGCTGTTGACATTTCGGTTCTTATTTGTAACTTGGGTGTTTGTGCCGGTTATATGTTATTTATAGGCGGAAACTTACGAATTCCATTACACTGTTGGTTCGGTTATCCTACTTCAATTTGGCTAACTTATGCTATTATAGTTCCTATTCTGATTCTACTAACTTTAATTCCTTCGTTTAAATTCCTTGCTTATGCATCCATGATTGGTTGGGTGTTTTTAGCAATTGCGATGTGTACTGTTTATTACTACGGTGTTTATGAAGGATTTAAATTGGATATTATTTATTTTAATCCAAAAGGTTTCCCGTTGTTTTATGGTGTAACTGCTTTTCTATTTTGTGTTCATTCAATGGTTATTCCAGTTGAAATGGAGATGGCGAAACCAACACAAATGAATGTTGTTTTATTCGTCGCAGGTGTTGTTGTTGTTGTTGTTAACCTTCCCTTTGCTATTTATGGATATCTACTTTTTGGTAGTGAAACAAAAGGTGTTATATTTGATAACCTGCCAAGTGGAATATTTAATAATATCGTTCGTTTAATGTTAAGCGCAGAACTTACACTAACTTTCCCGCTCGTTTTTAAACCCGCTTCGCAAATATTCGAGAATTATCTGAACCAAATAACTCCCCGCTTAAAATATCTAAAAATAGTAATTCTGCGGCCAATTTTAGTTCTGGTTAGTTTTGGCTTCGCAATGACTGTTCCTTATTTCGAATTTATGGCGGCTTTAGTTGGCGGATTCGCAACAACACTTTTGGCATTCATTTGGCCTCCACTTTTCCATTTCTTGTTGCTACGTAAAACCACAAATATGCTACGAAATATATTCCACATTCTTTTGTTGCTAGTTGGTATCCTAAGTATTGCTACTACAACTTTCACAACTATTTTACAGATAATTCAAACAGAAAATAATCCTCCGAACAAGACTTCTAATTTATCAGTTGTTTGTGTGAGTAATCCCTCTTATAACCTTAGTAATGCGACACATTCCAGTGACACATTCCTGTTGTCAAGCATCTTCCACTGATGTTTTTATTATGACAAACTTTGTTATAGTCAATTAGTGGATTTTAATGTTACTATTAATAGATTGTGCTAAATATTGGATTGAGTTTTTATTGCTACCTTTTGTTGTTGTTTACAAACTATTGATATTATTCATGTAAATATTATTTTATCAAATTGAGTTGTAATTATTTTATAACTATTATTATTGTTATTGTTAATTTTATTATTGTTGTTGTTGTGTACAACTTACCATGCCTAACTAACACCTCCATTGTATACAATTTCACCCAATCTGACCACAAATATATATAGTCGCATTCCTCATCAATACCCATCAAATACCTATTACCCATATCCGTAACCCAGGTATTCTCCATATCAAATTCTTGTTCTCCATCCAAACAATAGAATATTCGTAGCAAACAGATTATCAATGACAACATATGAGACTCGTTGGAATGTGTATAATCCTGGCAAACTGTGGATAAATATGCCTTGTTTGATCTGAGAATTATTAATAGGAGCTTTTCTACATATTTCTGTAAACAAATAGGTAAACAAAGGTGTTGTAATAATGCGGCAATTATTGGTTCGGGTTTTGGAATCTGATTTGGCGGTTTTATTTTCATTAAATACAATAGTTGTGTCACTGATGCGTTGATAAAGTAGGGAAGTGGATTGCCTATAATGGACAGATAGTAAATAGTGTGTTGTTGTTGTTGTTGTTGTTGTTGTTGTTGTTGTTGTTGTTGTTGTTGTTGTGATAATTATTATTGTGTTTTTTAGCCATTAATTGTTGTTGTTGTTTAGGAGTTTACAGTTGTTGTTTTTTGGCAATACAGTCAAAATTGTTTTTTCTAACTAATTATTGATTCTAAATGTATAAAAATTTCAAATTTGTTTTATTTTAAATCGGATTTTACTTGTTTTATTTAAAAAAAAAACAGGTTTCGACTGTATGGTGTTGTTGTTGTTGTTTACAAGTTATACTCACAGAATGTGATATATCCACATGGTGTAACCGTTCTCTTAGCATAGAATTCCTTGCAATAAGGCAAATCTCCATTTCGTAGCCACTGGCACAATTGGAACATACACAGGCCACTGTCTGAATATACGCTCCCTAGATACAGGATGGCCGGAAGGAATTTAGGTTCAATTTGGTGTTTCCATTTGGTATAATCCTTGTTGTGTATATTCTGCGCTTTTAGGAACTGGAACCAAATATTGTGACATTTTTCTCTAAAAGTATTCTTTACAACATGACCCTCTGATTCTAACCAATCAATTTGTTCTCTCAAAAGCGCTTGGATTATGCGACATTTTTCTGTAATCACAAGTTTCATATTTCCCGCGCTTTTTATCGGTAATTTTTCCTGTTTTTCTCTCTTTTCTTTGCGCTTTTTATACACTTTAGTCCCAATTGAAACTTCAAATGTATCAAGGCATGTTTCCTGAGTTGTCTGTGATTGAGTTTGACATGTGTTACAGTAGTATAAACCGGAACTAAGTTGAAACTCAGTTCCACCACACTCGAAACATTCTGTAACTTCATTCGTTGACATTATACCTAATCAGATTCCTATATACCCAAATGGTAACTACAGTAGAACCTCGTTAGTACAAATACGGTTAATACGAATGTCCGGATAAGACGAACAAATAGTTCCACAAAATCAGGTCCCTACAATGGCTATTAAATGGGTATTACTCCGGTTAATACGAACTCCGGATAAAGCGAACAATTTTTTACCGTCCGTTGGTGTTCGTATTAACGAGGTTCTACTGTATGAAAATAATTAATACAAACGTCTGATTATATCCTATTATGAAGTTATAGTTCCAATTCAACAAATCCATTTAAGAATTAAACCCGCTTAATTAAATATTTCGCGCCTAATTAAATGAAGGTTTATATTAAAAATTCCAACTTTGGCGCTCACAAATGCAAAATTGCCTTTGATTTTGCTTTATAATTATGTTCCTAATAATCAGGGGCGTCGGAAGCGTGTAATCGGGGAGGGGGCAATCAGAATTTAGGGGGGGGCACAGACCAAAACTAATTCTTAGTAGTATAAAACCCCACGTGATTTTATGTCTTTTTTGATAGTTTCACATCGAATAAGAGTAGTAGTATCATGACATTTGAACTCATGTATATCATTGGTGTTGTTATTTCATCTATTAGGACAGGGGAAGGGGGCACAGGCGAGGGGATGCACAGATGAGGGGGGCACCGAGATTTTTGAGGGGGGCACATGCCCCCCTGTGCCCCCCCCTTCTGACGCCCCTGCTAATAATCGAGAAAATTTTGTTCAAATTGATGTGTAATAATCTATTTATCTCTAAAAGTTAATTAATGTAAATATTTCAGTGAATACTTATAAAAGTATATAGTATGCTATTTCTAACTAAAATTATATATATACAGTATACTCTCATTAATAAGAACACCAGGGGACCATCTTAATATCCGGAATTCGTATTAACCGGAGTCACTTGCATGCATTTATATAGGCTAGGGGAATTAACCTTGTACTCCTTAACCGATATTCCCTTATCCGTGTTCCTATTAACAGAGTCGACTGTATATGGTTTTTAAGATAACAAGATTTTGTCCGTATAACGAATTAACTTTTCTGTATAGTAAGCAAAGTCTATTTATAAACTTTTCCTATAACATTTAAACTCTATAATAGTCTATTAAGATTTCACCAAATTCTAATTCCCTATAATGACATATAATTTGAACTTTACTATTGTCAGTGAACTAAGTAAATTTGCTCTCTCTAATTGAAACTATAATTAAATTGCTATATTTACGTTTTGAAATTTAATAACTTGATATGTCTATGAGCTCATAATGTACGTAATTAGCCAATGAGAGCTGATATTGTCCAATCAGATCACGTTCTGCTAAGTGTAGGCTTATTCGGGAAAGTATTTAACTGAATTCCAGTTGTCTGTTTATTGGAACTAGAACCATGACTGAATTTTCAAATGCTTTCACAATAGACACGGTAAGTTATATTTTAAGAACTTTTTAATGTGGTATTAATTTCAGTTCTAATTTGATTCTATGTATGTATATATGGGGGTAAATTGGACTCATAATGGGCTCCTAATAAGTGTATTATACAGCCATTTATAAAAACGCTCCTAATCCTGGTCTGATCCAATTTTCATACGTCTAAATCACAAATTAATGTCACGGTATAAAGGAGAGGATTTAAAATTTTCATTCTCCTAACTAAAACTTTCCAAAAATCATGCTCCAAAGAGCGTCTCGAGCTCCTGGATAATTCCTTGAAATTTAGAATCCTATAAGTTATCCTTCAGACATAATACAATGATTAATTAGTTAAAACCTACGTTATATTATTGCTTACTTGCTTACTTGCATGTTACGGTTGAATACGAAACATATGTACCTATATTTATATTTATATAATTCATAATCCAAGAGTGAACAAAAGGCACAGGTGGGCGATTAAAACATATAAAATACAATAGAACTTCGTTAGTATGTACGAACACGGTTAATACGAAATCCTGGTTAGTACGAATACTATTTCAATCCCCTTCAAATCTTTTCAATACAAATGATATTGGTTATTATGAATTCCGGATAAGGCGAACACATTTTGACGGTCCCCTGGTGTTCCTACTAACTAATTAATTAAAGAGAGTTTTATACAATATTTTAATTTAACGCGCTTAAAATTATAAAACTTGACCGCCAAAATAATTACTTTCTAGTTTCTACTATTTTGGCGCGTAAATTTTTAAAAATTCGATAATTATTTAGGCGCGCAATTTAATGTCTAATTTATCCGTGCTTAATTTGATTGTTTATAATTTCGCGCTTAATTATAAGAATATATTTAGCACAATATGTGATATTCGTATCTTTCTACCGAATTTCTTGTGGTTACTAATTAAACAAGAACAATAGTACTATTTCCATATATGAATTGAAAATTTAAATATAATTAAACAGCGGTTTTGAATAATATGTTTCAATTATCTAGTTATGTCTATAAAACGCACATTTGTGTATAAAAGAGCATTATTGGAACTGGAACTAACTTATATTATCTCAAATTTGACTCTTAATACGCATATAACATATTACGCGCCTAAATGATTAGAAATTTTGGCGGCTAATTTTAACGATGTAAATTTACGCGCCAAAACATAATACAAATAATTATTTTAGGCGCGTTCAATAAATTCCCAATTCCTACACATTATTTTTCAAACGTTATTTGATTGGTTTAATTAAACACTATTTCAGTCCCATTCAAAGCCTTTTCAATACAAATTCCGGATAAGGCGAACACATTTTGACGGTCCCCTGGTGTTCCTACTAACGAGGTTCTACTGTATACCTCAATTTTTACGCGCCTATAAAAGTTCCATTTCGATTTACGTTCAATTTACCCTTTCAAATCAACCTGTTTACCTAACCAATCTTCAATTTACGTTCAATTTACCCTTTTTCAAAATTCAATTTCCCTATTTCAAAATTCAATTTACATTTTCAAAATTCAATTTACCCTTTCAATTCGTTCAATTTACATTTTCAAAAACCTTTTCCTTTCACTTTACCATTTGAAACAACCTGTTTACCCACTAACTATTCCCAGGAGTTTGACGACATCGAGGTACTCGGCTTGGAGGACGATACAGACACAGACACGCCCGTAGCACTGGTACCCTCCATAAGCATAACCACAGAGCCCGACACCAAGCGACCCTACTCGCCCCAGGACCCGAATCTGATACCAGGCTTCGATTCACAGGCAAGGAATTATAATAGTATATGATATTTATGATTGTTTTACCATTTTAAAATTAATTGTTTTACCATTTAAAAAATCATTGTTTACCATTTTAAAAATTAATTGTTTACCATTTAAAAAATCATTGTTTTACCATTTTTAAAAATTCATTGTTTTACCATTTTTAAAAATTCATTGTTTTACCCTTTAAAAATCATTGCATAAATTCATTATTTACCATTTAAACAAGCAGTAATTTCGAATTTTCAATACACTATACTATATACTATAGTATATATAGTCGGCACAGTAAAAATTCATTACCATTACCCTTACCCTTACCATTACCATGACCATTACCATTACCATTACCATTACCATTACCCTTACCCTTACCATTACCCTTACCATTACCATTACCATTACCATTACCATTACCCTTACCATTACCATTACCATTACCATTACCATTACCATTACCCTTACCATTACCATTACCATTACCATTACCATTACCATTACCATTACCATTACCCTTACCCTTACCATTACCATTACCCTTACCATTACCATTACCATTACCATTACCATTACCATTACCATTACCATTACCATTACCATTACCATTACCATTACCCTTACCATTACCATTACCATTACCCTTACCATTACCATACCATTACCATTACCATTACCATTACCATTACCATTACCATTACCCTTACCCTTACCATTACCATTACCATTACCATTACCATTACCATTACCCTTACCATTACCATTACCCTTACCATTACCATTACCATTACCATTACCATTACCATTACCCTTACCCTTACCATTACCCTTACCATTACCATTACCATTACCATTACCATTACCCTTACCATTACCATTACCATTACCATTACCATTACCATTACCATTACCATTACCATTACCATTACCATTACCATTACCATTACCATTACCATTACCATTACCATTACCCTTACCCTTACCATTACCATTACCATTACCATTACCATTACCATTACCCTTACCATTACCATTACCATTACCATTACCCTTACCCTTACCATTACCATTACCATTACCCTTACCATTACCATACCATTACCATTACCATTACCATTACCATTACCCTTACCCTTACCATTACCATTACCATTACCATTACCATTACCATACCATTACCATTACCATTACCATTACCATTACCATTACCCTTACCATTACCATTACCATTACCATTACCCTTACCATTACCATACCATTACCATTACCATTACCATTACCATTACCATTACCATACCCATTACCACGAATATCCGGACATAAAATATATACAAAAATACAATATTTTAAAAAATGATCTTTTTACCCCATTTAAAAAATATGAAAATATTTTTTTATCTCTTATTTTTGTATATTATACCATTGAATACAAAAAAATAAAATAAAAATACATTAGTATAAAATTCATCCCTATTACCATACACAGGACAGTATAACCGGTAGCATGGAGAACAGAGGGAGACCTCTCAGCGTATCTGAGATGCGCGGAAACAACCGACACAAACCCCCACCCAGATCCCAGACTATGGGCGAAGACAGGTCCAGGTATTACAGACGCAAAGTGGGTCAGTTTTAATACCTATACTTTCCAAGTTATAATAGCTATACATAAGTTATAATTGCATACATACGTTATAATAGCTACAGTTGAAACCGGATATTTTTAACACCGGATATATTTAACACATTTTCTTGTAAATAATTAATTATTGTTGTTGTTGTAAAATCGGGTATTTTTAACAATCGAATATTTTTAACAAATTTTCGTTAAAAGAATGTGTTAAAAATATCCGGTTTCAACTGTATATTAATACACTAAATACAGTCATGTTCTTATATGAACATTCAAGGGACCAAAAATTGTGTTTATAATAGAGAGACTTCATAATAAGCGAACTCAACTTAATACAAACCCTATGTAAGTTGTTAAATGGGACCATAGGGCTTGTTCATAATAAAAAATCTTCATAATAAGCAGACCTGACTGTATCCAGTAAATATATCAATATACAGTCGACTCCGCTTAATAGAGCCACCTCGGGACCAGGTTACTTTGACCCGATTAAGCGGAGAAATCTATTAACCGGTGTCTCTATTAAGCGGAGTATACTGTACATCCATTGTATACAATGTATTATACAGCAATTTGTAAATATACTATAATTCACCTTTGCGAAGCCGGGTTTAATATTGAAAAGGTGTTGGCTGATAAGAAATTAATAAACTATTCACAATCAACATTTTTCTAAGCAAATAATATATTAGTTCCAATTCTATTTGTCCCAATTCACCATAGTTCCAATTTACTTACTCCTAATATATTTTTTACATTTAATTATTTCCAAACCATATATAGAATTTAGGTTTCCAATTTCTATAATTTATAGTTAATTGCATAATGGAAAAATGACCTCAATGAATAGTTACGCGTGTTAGTTTCAGTTCCATTATACTATTGTTGTATATGGAATTTGTACAGGTTTTCTCATCTGGTTTAATTGGAATTCAATTCTTGGAATTATATAAATAGTATTTGCATATTTTTTCAGAATTAAAAATGATTAAATTTACCAATAAAAATTTGTCTTTTGAAGAGAGTCTAACCAACTCTACAGGTGATTAAAGTTATTTATTTTTTATAAATTTGTTATTATCAACTTATTGTTAACAGAACACGATTAATACTTAGTTCCTATTAATAAATACTTAGTTCCAGTCCATATATACATGGTTCCAGTTCATGTATATATGATTACGGTTTTCCTTGAACCCTTTTGATACTTAGTAACACCTGTAATACGGATTTAGGATAAACGGAACATATTTCGACGGTCCCCTGGTGTTTCTACTAAGTTGATATCCATAGTACTTATAATACACAATGTTCACAGTATTATTGTTATTACTTAATACAAATCCTATGTAAGTTGTTAAATTGGGACCATAGGGCTTGTTCATAATAAAAAATCATATTAAGCAGACGAAAAACCGTTTCTAGCCCAATATGTGACAGATACAAATACAAAATGGGCCAAAAAAAAGTGTCTAATTTTCGGGAATTTTGCTTTACGTAACGAACGAAATATTGTTAATATTAGCAGATCTGACCATATAAGTATTATTGTTGTTGTTATTATTACTAGTGTTTTTTGGATGTTGCTGTGTTGTTATTATTGGTGTTGTTGTTGTTATTATTGTTATGTATTATTATTATTATTATTGTTATTGTTGTTGTTATTATTATCATTGTTGTCATTATCTCATTGTTGTTGTTGTTGTTGTTATTATCATTATTCTTATCATTATTGTTATCATTATTGTTATTATCATTATCATTGTTGTTGTTGTTGTTGTTGTTATTATCATTATCTCATCATGTAGAGCACCCGCACCTCTCTATAAAGGTGTCGCCTCAGCTGAACAAGAAACGCATGTCGTTCCTGTACCGACCTCAGGGCGCCGACCTGCCAGGATCCCAATCCCGGTCCCAATCCCTTATGTCCAACTCATCATTCAAATCTGCTTTATACGATAACTTTCTGACACCTTTTGCGAGGGTACTCATGCATATGAAACATATAAAGGAAGGTTTGTATGGATTGGAGAAAAACTTGACTTTGGATGAAGAGGTTGTAAACAACAACAATTGCGAAGAGACAAATAGGAGACACGTGAACAGTTCTATGTTAATACAAACCTGCATACAGGGTCTGGAGGAGTGTCTGGAGTTAGTCGAGTCGCTTGAGTCGGGAAAGAGTATTGGCGAGTCCGCAGGTGAGAATAGTAAACAAACTTATTTACTTACTTACTAACTAACAAACATATATATATACTTACTAACTAACTAACTAGTAAACAAACATATATATATACTTACTAACTAACTAGTAAACAAACTAATAAACTAACTAACTAACTTACTACTTAACTAACAAACAAACAAATATACTAACTAACTAACTAATAAACAAACAAACAAACAAACAGATAAATACTTCCACTTAATTGTATCAAATCAACAAAAATTGTTATATACATTAGACTCTCGTTAATAAGAACACGGATAAGGGAAATATCGGTTAAGGAGTACAAGGTTAATTCCCCTAGCCAATACAAATGCATGCAAGTGACTCCGGTTAATACGAATTCCGGATAATACGAACATATTTCGACGGTCCCCTGGTGTTCCTATTAACAGAGTATACTGTAGTTCAACAATTTTTACTGATTTGCTGCAATTAAGTGGAAGTATTTATCTCTGTTTGTTTGTTTGTTTGTTTATTAGTTTGTACTGTATACTACAATACTACAGTACATATACATACGTTATATACTGTATATCTATAAAGTGTGTCTGTACAATACAATACGTTATATACTGTATATCTATAAAGTGTGTCTGTACAATACAATACGTTATATACTGTATATCTATAAAGTGTGTCTGTACAATACAATACGTTATATACTGTATATCTATAAAGTGTGTCTGTACAATACAATACGTTATATACTGTATATCTATAAAGTGTGTCTGTACAATACAATACGTTATATACTGTATATCTATAAAGTGTGTCTGTACAATACAATACGCTATATACTGTATATCTATAAAGTGTGTCTGTACAATACAATACGCTATATACTGTATATCTATAAAGTGTGTCTGTACAATACAATACGCTATATACTGTATATCTATAAAGTGTGTCTGTACAATACAATACGCTATATACTGTATATCTATAAAGTGTGTCTGTACAATACAATACGTTATATACTGTATATCTATAAAGTGTGTCTGTACAATACAATACGTTATATACTGTATATCTATAAAGTGTGTCTGTACAATACAATACGCTATATACTGTATATCTATAAAGTGTGTCTGTACAATACAATACGCTATATACTGTATATCTATAAAGTGTGTCTGTACAATACAATACGTATATACTGTATATCTATAAAGTGTGTCTGTACAATACAATACGCTATATACTGTATATCTATAAAGTGTGTCTGTACAATACAATACGCTATATACTGTATATCTATAAAGTGTGTCTGTACAATACAATACGTATATACTGTATATCTATAAAGTGTGTCTGTACAATACAATACGCTATATACTGTATATCTATAAAGTGTGTCTGTACAATACAATACGTTATATACTGTATATCTATAAAGTGTGTCTGTACAATACAATACGCTATATACTGTATATCTATAAAGTGTGTCTGTACAATACAATACGCTATATACTGTATATCTATAAAGTGTGTCTGTACAATACAATACGTATATACTGTATATCTATAAAGTGTGTCTGTACAATACAATACGTATATACTGTATATCTATAAAGTGTGTCTGTACAATACAATACGCTATATACTGTATATCTATAAAGTGTGTCTGTACAATACAATACGCTATATACTGTATATCTATAAAGTGTGTCTGTACAATACAATACGTTATATACTGTATATCTATAAAGTGTGTCTGTACAATACAATACGTATATACTGTATATCTATAAAGTGTGTCTGTACAATACAATACGCTATATACTGTATATCTATAAAGTGTGTCTGTACAATACAATACGCTATATACTGTATATCTATAAAGTGTGTCTGTACAATACAATACGCTATATACTGTATATCTATAAAGTGTGTCTGTACAATACAATACGCTATATACTGTATATCTATAAAGTGTGTCTGTACAATACAATACGCTATATACTGTATATCTATAAAGTGTGTGTCACTGTGTAGGCGACAGGTTTCGGCAGATCCTACAGATGGAGTTACAGCACATGGGTCCCAGTCCTGCTAACGCCAGGGTGGCAGAATGGGTCGTATCAGAATTCGTAGAGCAAGATAATGATATTAATAGCTTCGTGTCTAATAGCGAGATGGAATTCGGTATGAATCCGGTTGAGAAGGAACGTAAAATGTCAGGATTAGCAAACTCAGTTAGTGCGCCATTACTAGATATTAACGGTAGAAGAACAAGTGCAATTCCGAAACCGTTGTCAGTTAAATGCGACATTCGTAATAATATAGAGGTGTTGACGTTCTTAAGAGAGAATATCACTAATTGGGATATGAATATATTTAAAGTAAATCAACTTTCAAACGGTTATCCTTTAACAGCGACCGCTTATGTTATTTTCCAAACTCATGATTTGTTTAATAAATGTAAAATCGATGAAACCACATTTCTACGTTACCTAGGTGAAATAGAGAATGCGTATCGAGATAATCCGTATCATAATGGCTTACATGCCGCAGATGTAGTATTCAATGCAAACATACTTTTGTCTTGTGACACTATTATAAGTGTTTTACAAGATTGGATGATTCTAGGATTAATTATAGCGGCGGCTATACATGATTGTGATCACCCTGGTAGAACAAATAAATTCTTGATAAATACCAAAAATGATTTAGCGCTCACTTATAATGATGAATCAATTTTGGAAAATCACCATTGTGCCACTGGATTCCGGTTATTAAAGGAAAGTAAAAATAATATTTTTGCAAACTTCAGTATCAAGGCATATTCGATGACACGACGATTAATAATAGATTTAGTATTGGCTACTGATATGAATAAACATTTGGGGATAATTGGGAGATTAAAAACTACAATTGAATCTTTCAAAGCTAAAGAAACCGAAGAATTGGAATTAAGTTCGTCAAATTTTTCGGATATTTTACATTCACTTTTGCATTGTGCGGATTTGGCAAACCCTGCTAAACCAAAAGAAATTGCTATTGAATGGTCTCGAAAAATCGAAGAAGAATCATACCGTCAAGGTGACGAGGAACGAAACATTGGTTTAGAAGTCAGTCATATGTGCGATCGAGAAAATCCCATATTTGAGAAAAACCAGTATACTTTCCTAACTTTTGTAGCACTCCCATTATGGGAAGCCTGGTCTGAATTAGTTTATCCAAACGCTACAATTATGTTGGACCATTTATTGGCAAATAAAGATTATTGGGAGTCAATTCAACCAGATACACCTATTGAAAATGAAAATGAAATTAAGACATTTGATAATGACCCTGAGAATTGATGGTTTTGAAAGTTGCGCAACTTTTTGTTTGTGTTTGTTTGTTTTTAATTTGTCTGGCTGTATATACATTAATGTTAGAGGTAATTCCTAAGTATCATTTGTGTATCCAAGGTATTTAAACTCATTTTAGTGCTATGTGTATATGAATATACGAACAAATAAGGTGTTATAATTGTGTCTTAAGTTAAAGTGGAAAATTTGAATTGTGAATTCATTTTCGTACAAACATATGACTTTTGACATAAAATGATAATTTAACAGGTTTCAAAAATTCCCGAAAATTACTAGAAAAACGCGGGATAATTTCGGCCTCAAATTATGCTGGAAAATCTAAAATTAAGGGTGTGCCGATGCCAATCGAAGTTAATACAAATGATTTTCGGTTATTCGAGTTAATATCTCGGTTATGGTATGTTAATTTAGTTATTTTGGTCAAAATTCTAATATATTGGGAAAATCAAAAACCTTCGATTAATTGGGTCAAAATTTATAATACCCACAAAATGTCATATTTTTGCTTAATTAATAAACTAAAAACTCGTTAGTAGAAACACCAGGGGACCGTCTTAATGTGTTCGCTTTATTCGGAATTCGTATTATCCAATATCATTTGTATTAAAAAAGCTTTGAAGGGGACTGAAATAGTGTTCGTATTTTCCGCAATTTCATATTTCGTACTAACGAGGTTCTACTGTACTTAGCTTGGTTACCCTAGCAATGGATTCTACTAATCGGAATGCTACAAATTCAAACTTCGTTATGACACCAGAAGGTAAGAAATTGAAAATTTGTTGTGCTTGTCCGGACACTAAAGAGATTCGAGATGAATGCGTTATTAAGCATGGACAGGAGAATTGTGTTAAAGCTATTGCTGATCATATAGAGTGTTTGAAGAAACTAGGTTTTAATATGTAAATTCCATTTCACTTGTTTGTTGTTAGGGTATTATACTGGGTGTCTTTTCAAGGTGTTAATGGTAGACACAACAAGTTTATTCTTATTTTGTCATTTTTTTAATTTGGCGCGCATTTTGTATAATTTTTTTGGCGCTAGAATTTCGAATTTGCGCTCATTTCTAAAAAAATAATTTTTGAGCGCCTAATAATTTAAAGATCTTATTACAATCGGTGTCATAGTAACATAAATTGTGTATTGGTATGCACGAATATACGTATATGTGTTAGGAAGTAATAAATATTATTTTGTATTAAATTTAACAAAAAGATTGATTTGTTTATATTGACAAGTAAATCATGAAAAATCCTTGAATTTAAACAAATAAATAAATATGTATTTTAAGAAAGGGAGTCTCAATTCAATTGGATTAATTATTGACTTTCACACATTGTCCTGAATCAAGGATACAATCAAACGTAAGATTTGTTAGATCCAAATCCCTAGTTCCTAATTCCAATATGCGAGTATCAGAACAGACTCGGTTTTGCTCCAAACTTGAGATAATGTCAGTTTCAGTTCCACATTCAGGTTCCAGTGTCTCTGGGTCCAACCATATGAAGCAGCGACTGGAACTAACAAATAGAAACAACAACAATAATAATAATAATAAATAATAATAATAATAATAATAATAATATAATTTTTTATTTTAGTTATTTACCCCTAAGGGGCTTCAAATTAATACTCGCGAATAAATACTAAATATACCATTCATTTGTTTTTTGTAAACAACAACAACAAATATTCATATGATAAATTTGTAAATGTGGAATTCGTGTTCAGCATACTTGTTTACCTATAATACCCGTTGAAAACTAGCTTCTAGGTTCATTTTAGATTTTGAATAATTTGTTTGTTTATACATGTAAACAACAACAAATATTCTTATAGATACGAAATTCGTGTTCATCATACTTGTTTACCTATCATAACATTTAGAAGTTAGTTTTTATCTCAATTATAAATGCTGTTTCTATTCACAAAATCCGAACAACAAACAGAACACACACACAAGTGACACAACAAACTAATTTAATAGTAGTATAGATTTAGGCGCCATAATTTGGATCTGATTGTGTTCGAAACAACTAAACTAACTTATCAATGAACAAATTCAGGCGCCAACTATTTTGGCGCTTAGAGTTCTAATAATTATTCAAACTTTGGTTTGGCTATGCTTTGTTTACTGGAAAGTTAGGGAATTTTATTGGTTGATTGAGTCACAGTAGACACAATTAACCAATAAAATTCCCTTCTATCAAGTTATTACTATGGCAACCATTGACGTACTTTGGTATTCTCAAATTACACAAGTATAAGATAGATCTGTAATAAACTAAATATATTATTTGAATAAACTCAATTCGCAACAAAAACTAAAATGGCCACTAATATGTCTACAAACGTAACTTTCGATAAAATGCCACATTTCGACAATGTCGCCACTATCATTCACCAGACATTCGATCCCCTAATCGATCAGCTGATCGCGAGGAGGGACGCTCTCCTCCAGAGGGTCCGTGAGCTGCGAGAGGACCACAGGAACAAAGAGGCCACTCGTATCGCTGCCATAGAAGAACTCGAAAGGGTACAGCAACAAATGATGGAAATGAGCATAAAGGTTAACCCAAACCTAGAGTTCCATGAACAGGCCACACAATTCTACCAACAGGGCATTAAGGAACTGGAACCATCTGCCACATTCCTATGTCCCGTCTTCAGGTGTCAAAATACGGACACAATCCGACAGCTGATATCCGAGCTAGGAGAGATAGTCCCGTGTGAGATACCGGACTATTCTCTCAAGCGAGAACCGGTATTAACAGCTGGGAAGTTAGGTGCAGGTGCTAATGAGTTGAGAGCCGCAGGAATAGCAATCGATGAATCCACTGAGCTAATGTACGTAGCAGATTATGGGAACAGGCGTGTGCAAATAGTGTCTTTAAAGGGAGAGTTTGTGGCACAATTCAAGAATGATAAACTCAAGTGGCCACATGGAATAGCTGTTAACAAAGAGTCCATATTCGTAGCCGATAGATGGCACCATGCATTGTTCCAGTTCCGAAAGAAAGATTGCAAACTCATCAACAGAACTGGAACTGAAGGCAACAAGCAAGGAGAGTTTAACTTTCCCTTTGGACTCTGTATCGACACTAACGGAGATGTGTTAGTTGCAGATTTCTTCAACAACAGAGTGTGTGTATACTCAAAACTCCTCAAATTCAAGTCCTGTTTCGGAATAGGACAGCTGCATCTCCCTAGAGACGTTAAGCTGTCAGCTGATCGTATCGTGGTGCTAGACGGGAGTCCCAAATGTGTCCATTTCTTCTCTCGAGAAGGACAACCCCTCAGTTCCTGTGTCTCTAAAGGGACAGAGGACAGTTTGGTCGCTAGGCCTTTCTTCTTCTGTTTGGACTCAGCTGGCAATATCATCATTAGCGACTGGGGGAGGAATACCATCAAGATATACACGGAATCGGGACAGCATATTATCACCTTGGGAAGGAAAGGAAATGCCTTAGGGGAGTTTATCAAGCCCCATGGAGTTTGTATCTCCAAATTAGGAACCATTTGTGTCGTGTCTCATAATCCTAACTATCCTCTTCAATATTTCTAATTTTATATATATTTATTTATTGGTTTTATTAAAATGGTGCAAACTGAATAAAAGGCAAATAAACTGTTTTATTTAATAGGAGCCTTCGGTCTCAGTCGCTTCGCGACGGATCACTCTCAAACAGAGCACTAAGATTTCCTTGTGTATTTACCAGGATTGCATTATGTACAATACATAGTGTATTAGGTCCCCTATGGGTCATTTGATTACGAGAAAGGGAAAATGGGCATTTGGATGATGAAAACAATTTTTTAATTTTTTATTATTAACTGGTCTGACCTTAAAAAATTGGAAGTTGGCCCCTATTATTGGGTATAATACACCTATTTACGACAAAGGATTGCTCATAATTATTGATAAAATTGATATTTTTACGCATAAAATGTTGGAATTTAGTTTGAAGACATATAATATGATATCCCCTATAATAACTACATAGTCACTAAATTATTATTATTTTCATCCAAATGCCCATTTTCCCTTATGGATCAGGGCCTAATACACTATGTAATGTACAAAATGCAATCCTGGCAAATACACAAGGAAAGCTTAGTGCTCTGTTTGAGAGTGATCCGTCGCGAAGCGACTGAGACCGAAGGGCTCCTATTAAATAAAAGTTTATTTGCCTTTTATTCAGTTTGCACCATTTTAATGAAACCAATAAATAAATAAATATAAAATTAGAAACATTGAAGAGGATAGTTAGGATTATGAGACACGACACAAATGGTTCCTAATTTGGAGATACAAACTCCTCGGGGCTTGATAAACTCCCCTAAGGCATTTCCTTCCCTTCCCAAGGTGAGAATATACTGTCCCGATTCCGTATACCCTTTGATGGCATTAGTATCATAGTCGCTAATGATGATATTGCCAGCTGAGTCCAAACAGAAGAAGGAAGGCCTAGCGACCAAACTGTCCTCTGTCCCTTTAGAGACACAGGAGCTGAGGGGTTGTCCTTCTCGAGAGAAGAAATGGACACATTTGGGACTCCCGTCTAGCACCACGATTCGATCAGCTGACAGCTTAACGTCTCTAGGGAGATGCAGCTGTCCTATTCCGATGCAGGACTTGAATTTGAGGAGTTTAGAGTATACGCACACTCTGTGGTTGAGGCAATCTGCAACTAACACATCTCCGTTAGTGTCGATACAGAGTCCATAGGGAGAGTAAAACTCTCCTTCCTTCTTGCCTTCAGTTCCAGTTCTGTTGATGAGTTTGCAATCTTTCTTTCGGAACTGTAACAATGCATTGTGATATGCATCGGCTACGAATATGGACTCTTTGTTAACAGCTATTCCATGTGGCCACTTGAGTTTATCATTCTTGAATTGTGCCACAAACTCTCCCTTTAATGACACTATTTGCACACGACTGTTCCCATAATCTGCTACGTACATTAGCTCGGTGGATTCATCGAGTGCTATTCCTCTGGCATCCAACTCATTAGCACCATCACCATACTTCCCAGCTGTTAATACAGGTTCTCGCTTGAGAGAATAGTCCGGTATCTCACACGGGACTATCTCTCCTAGCTCGGATATCAGCTGTCGGATTGTGTCCGTATTTTGACACCTGGAGACGGGACATAGGAATGTGGCAGATGGTCCCAGTTCCTTAATGCCCTGTTGGTAGGCTTGTTTGGCCTGTTCATGGAACTCTAGGTTTGGGTTAACCTTTATGCTCATTCCCATCATTTGTTGCTGTACCCTTTCCAGTTCTTCTATGGCAGCGATACGAGTGGCCTCTTTGTTCCTGTGGTCCTCTCGCAGCTCACGGACCCTCTGGAGGAGAGCGTCCCTCCTCGCGATCAGCTGATCGATTAGGGGATCAAATGTTTGGAGAATGATAGTGGCGACATTGTCGAATTGTGCCATTTTATCGAAAGTTACATTTGTTGGCATATTAGTGGCCATCTTAGTTTTTGTTGCGAATTGAGTTTATTCAAATAATATAATTAGTCTATTACAGCTCTACCTTATACTTGTGTAACTTGAGAATACCAAAGTACGTCAATGGTTGCCATAGTAATAACTTGATAGAAGGGAATTTTATTGGTTAATTGTGTCTACTGTGACTCAATAAACCAATAAAATTCCCTAACTTTCCAGTAAACAAAGCATAGCCAAACCAAAGTTTGAATAATTATTAGAACTCTAAGCGCCAAAATAGTTGGCGCCTGAATTTGTTCATTGATAGAATAGTTTAGTTGTTTCGAATCTTTCCCGCCTAAACACAATCAGATCCAAATTATGGCGCCTAAATCTATACTATTAAATTAGTTTGTTGTGTCACTTGTGTTGTGTTCTGTTTGTTGTTCGGTTTTTGTTAAAGTTACAGGGGAATAAAAACAGCATTTATATTTGAGATATAAACTAACTTCCAAATGTTATCATAAGTAAACAAGTATGCTGAACACGAATTCCGCATTTACAAATGTATAATATGAATATTTGTTGTTGTTGTTTGCAAAAATAGGCAAATAAATTATTGAAATTCCAAATAGCATCTGGAAATTCGTTTATTGTATCGGGAAAATACACAAATATTTTTAAGTGAATTTCCACTCCTTAACCGATATTTTTTCGCCTTATCCACGTTCATATTAACGAGAGTCTAATGTAGTACTACTTTAGTAATAATTTGTAATATGAACCATGGATTTTCTCAATTAAATAGACCATGATAAAGTTACTACTGTTATATGACAGTTTGCAATACGTATATAATTACTGTGCAATTAACTACCGTGAGTAAATTATTACAAACTACTGTAGAACACGGTTAATACGAACACTATTTCAGTCCCCTTCAAAGCCTTTTCAATACAAATTATATTAGTTAATACGAATTCCGGATAAGGCGAACATATTTTCACGGTCCCCTGGTGTTCCTACTAACGAGGTTCTACTGTATCTATATACACAACAACTCTATATCAACTATCCATATGGTACTTATTGTATTGTAACTAACATGTTGATATTCTTCTGTTTGTTACAGAGTCCATTCTTACAGCTCCTACTCTTATGCATTCTCTTGTTACAGGAACTAACACCTCCGCTTAACAAACACCTTGCATAGTACACATTTCCACTCGTGATGTCACATGGTCTCGAGCAGGTACTGACCACTCTATAAGTAGATAGTGTACATTCCAGACAGGCATTCTCGTTGCATACGTCTGTTTCAGAGGTTTCGCCTGAACAGGAACTACCTCCATTGCTTGGTTCCGGATTGTCACACCTTCTGTCTCGTGTCTGTTCTCCGGAGCCACAAGTAACCGTGCATTCTGACCAGTCACCCCACTCGCTCCAGCCTCCATCCACTTAACACAAACAATATAACAACAACAACAACAACAACAACCAAATTAATTATTATCCGCTTATAACGAATATCCGGATATAACGAAGGGAATTTACAGGTCCCAAGCACTTCGTTATAGCGAGAGTTGACTGTACTGTTTTGTTGTTGTTTACTTTATAGTTCCGGTATATTATTATTCTTACCACATGGATGTTGGTTGCAGTTCTCGAAATTGATTTTATTCCCCTCGCATTCCAATCCCCCGTTTGAGTTGCTAGGGCTGTCACACTCTCTGGTTCTGGTTCTGATTCCGCCGCCGCAGCTGACTGAGCATTCTCCGAATCCGCTCCACTGTCCCCACCCCCCGGCAACTAAACAACAACAACAATAACACAATAATAATGATAACAACAACAACAATAACAAATAATTAGAACTGGGCCACTATTCTATAGTATAGTCGGCACATTATAATAACTATGCCAATAATTACAACAATAACACAATAAATAACAACAATAACTAAATTACTGACAACAACAATAATAATAACAACAACAACAATAATAATAACTATGCCAATAATAACAAGACAACAACGACAAATAGCAACAAAACAACAACAACAATAAAGCATTATAAACAACAACAACAACAACAACAACAACACATACCTGGACAAGCTCCATCATTGCACTCTTGGGACTCTACATTATTCCCTGTACAATCTTCCCCGCTATCAGTTGGTTCCGGATTATCACACTCTCTGGTTCTAGTTTCAGTTCCGTTTCCACAGATCTGAGAGCAAGAGGACCAGCTGCTCCAATCTCCCCACCCCCCGTTAAGGTCTATAAATAGAACAGGAACTCTATATGGAACTAAATGTAGTCTCGTTAATAGGAACACCAGGGGACCGTATTAATATGTTCGTATTATCCGGAATTCGTATTAACCCGAGTCACTTACATGCATTTGTATAAGCTAGGGGAATTAACTTTGTACTCCTTAACCGATATTTCCCTTATCCATGTTCCTACTAACGATAAATACAGTGGATGCCGGCTATAAGAACATCGTCGGGAACTGCATATAATGTTCTTATAACCGGCATAAATTATATAGGGATATATGGCAACCGTTTCTGTACTTATATCCGGTATCTACTGTATTACAACTTTACTATGTATTTGAGAGGTGTTATAATATGATTAATCACCTGGACAGACCTGACTGTTGCACCCCCTAAGCCCGTTATTGTCCCCCACACAGAATGTCCCTCCGTTGACAGGAATGGGAGAGTCGCACTCTCTGGCTCTCCTGTTGACTCCGTTACCACAGGTACGCGAACAAGCGGACCAATCGGACCAGCCCCCCCAGCCCCCCTCCACACGCTCTAGTAAACAAGTAAACAGACTGGTAAACAAGTAAACAGACTGGTAAACAAACAGACTGGTAAACAAGTAAACAGACTGGTAAACAGACTGGTAAACAAGTAAACAGACTGGTAAACAAGTAAACAGACTGGTAAACAAGTAAACAAACTGGTAAACAAACTGGTAAACAAACAGACTGGTAAACAGACTGGTAAACAAGTAAACAGACTGTAAACAAGTAAACAGACTGTAAACAAGTAAACAGACTGTAAACAAGTAAACAGACTGTAAACAAGTAAACAGACTGTAAACAAGTAAACAGACTGGTAAACAAGTAAACAAACTGGTAAACAAACTGGTAAACAAACAGACTGGTAAACAGACTGGTAAACAAGTAAACAAACTGGTAAACAGACTGGTAAACAAACAGACTGGTAAACAAGTAAACAGACTGTAAACAAGTAAACAGACTGGTAAACAAGTAAACAAACTGGTAAACAGACTGGTAAACAAACAGACTGGTAAACAAGTAAACAGACTGTAAACAAGTAAACAGACTGGTAAACAAGTAAACAAACTGGTAAACAGACTGGTAAACAAACAGACTGGTAAACAAACTTACTAACTAACTAACAGACTGATTACTTAACAAACAAACAAACTAACAGACTAGTAAACAAGTAAACTAACTAACTAAATAACTATCTATGTAAATACAGTGGTGTTCGCTTAATAGAGAGTCGCAGTTTGCACGAAATTTGCTTGCTAAATAGATGAACTGACTAAGTAACTAACAAACAAACTGATTTTCTAACAAACAAACAAACAAACAAGTAAACAGACAACAAATGACTGTATAATAGAACTGTTAAACACTATCAATATTAGCACACTGTAATACTCTTATTAACTGCACTCACTAACATTCCTTACCTCCCGGACAGTCGTTAACAGAGCACACCTCTGTGTGTCCACTATCCCCCACACAGTCAGGTCCCAGTATGCCTCTGGGAGGATTGTCGCAGTTCCTATTTCTGCTCCTCTGTCCGTCTCCGCAGCTCTGGGAGCAGTCCTCCCACTCGCTCCACGCACTCCAGCCGCCCACTCTATCTAGTTAGTGTGTAGCAGTTATAGTTCCATATAGGAGTATAGTTCCATATAAGAGCTATAGTTCCATATAGGAGTTATACAGTCGACTCCGCTTAATAGAGCCACCTCGGGACCAAGTTGTTTTGACCCGATTAAGCGGAGAAACCGATTAACCGGTGGCTCTATTAAGCGGAGTTGACTGTAGTTCCATATAGCTGTCATAGTTCCATATAGTTAGTATCACACTGTTCTCTCTAATAGTCCACCAGTGGGCAATTGGCCCAAAGTGGACTATTAGAGAATATGGACTATTACAGATATATATTAATAGTTGATTTGGACAATTAAATGAGTAGACTATTAGAGAGAACAGATTGTAGTATCACACTCTATCTAGTTAACCAATTACAGTAGAACCTCGTTAATACGAGCGTATAACGATGTGTTATTGAAAGTTATATACAGTAAGTATAATTATGTTAATAGGAACACCAGGGGACCGTCATAATATATTCGTATTAACCGGAGTCACTTGCATGCATTCGTATAGGCTAGGGGAATTAAACCTTGTACTCCTTAACCGATATTCTCTTATCCATGTTCCTACTAACAGAGTACTGTATTATCCTATTTAACTATACTCTAGATTGTATTAGCTTAAATGACAGGAGGAAAGACTTGGGGAAATTTAATATACGCGCGTCACATTATAACATACTCCATAAGTCCCTTCGAACAAAGGGTATTCGCCGGTTTTCTAACACAAGGTCCTATTAACGTATTCCGTCGCTTAATGGATGAAGCCCCTTATGCGGTTCCGCCTATTATATGCGGTTATTTGATATATTATTTCGCAACTCGCAAACATGCACAGTTACAAAGAAAACAACCTGAAGATTATACTCCCGAAGATTAATTGGTCGATTGTTTATAGGCTTATTGACAGATGTTATTCTCTGTCTATTATACTGTGTTATTATGTATAATCAATTATATTAGCTTATGTACGTAACTCGGTTCTAACTAGTTCGCTTATTATAAAGTCTCTATTATGAACACAAATATTGGTCCCTTAAATATTCATAATCAGAACCTGCAATAATTTATCCAGATATTTATTAAATCTAATTTCATTTATTATAATACCTAAAAAATCTAAAATTACAGCTGTGCCCACAGTATTTTCCTTTTGAAAACATTATCTATTCTAATACCATGGGGTAATTACAGTAGAACCTCGTTAGTTAGTTAGTTAGTTATCTAAATCATCTATTCTAATACCTAAAATCTAAAATTACAGCTGTGCCGACACTATTTCCTTTTGAAAACATTATCTATACTAATACCTGAAAAATCTAAAATTACAGCTGTGCCGACAGTATTTTCTTATGAAAACATTATCTATTCTAATACCATGGGGTAATTACAGTAGAACCTCGTTAGTTAGTTAGTTAGTTATCTAAATCATCTATTATAATACTTAAAAAATCTAAAATTACAGCTGTGCCAACAATATTTTCTTATGAAACATTACTCATTCTAATACCTGAAAAATCTAAAATTACAGCTGTGCCGACAGTATTTTCTTATGAAAACATTATCTATTCTAATACCATGGGGTAATTACAGTAGAACCTCGTTAGTTAGTTAGTTAGTTATCTAAATCATCTATTATAATACTTAAAAAATCTAAAATTACAGCTGTGCCAACAATATTTTCTTATGAAACATTACTCATTCTAAAACCTAAAAAATCTAAAATTACAGCTGTGCCGACAGTATTACTTATGGAAACAGTGCCTATTCTAATACCTAAAATCTAAAATTACAGCTGTGCCGACAGTATTTCTCTTAGGAAACAATACCCATTATAATACCATGGGGTAACTATTCCACTTACATACAACACAAGGTATCCTATTGCACATCCTGGATTCCTGTTGCAAACATTCGTTATGTTGTATGCAGCTTCTGCTCCTCTGCCTTTTCTCGAATGAGACACCACACGTGACGTCACACGGCGTCCATTCCGTCCAGGTGCTCCAATCAGAAGAATCTATATTGGAACTAAGTAGCAAACTGGAACTATAAATAGGAACTATAAAGTGCAGTAGAATCTCATTAATAGGAACACCAGTTTCAAGTTATTTTGAATTAGAAATATCTATATAACCAATGTACAGTAGAATGATTAGATTGTGTTAGTAGGAACACCAGGGGACCGTCTTAACATATTCGTATTATTCGGAATTCGTATTAACCGGAGTCACTTGCATGTATTTGTATAGGCTAGGGGAATTAAACCTTGTACTCCTTAACTGATATTTCCTTATCCATATTCCTATTAACGAGAGTCTACTGTATATGTAAAATTGGAACTATGTATAAATATATACTACGCACATTAAAATTATTTTATAGGAACCCAAATTTAATCCCCTTATCCGAAATTGGTATTAATAGGTATTACTGAGTGTTAATTAAAAGCTTTCAAAGTACCGGAATTATATATGTATTAACCTGAACTAAATGTGTTCTAATTACGAAAGTAACTTGTTCATGAAAGCTAATATTTATTTAAGTAAAGATTAATTTACTTTAGTGGTTCAAAGGAATTTGATGGAATTGCAGAAATTAATTATTTCATTGAAACAACAACCACAAAACAGCCACTAATCTAAATATGCAATAAGTTCAGAGTTAAAGTATTGTCTTACAAACACAACTAATATTAACTGTGTTACTCAGAAATGAGAGTAGTTATTGAATAGAACTATAAATTAAGATTAAATTGAAACAAACAAAACTAACAAACAAACTCGAATAAATTTCAAATACACAAATGGCGACTCAAATACCTGAGCTAATCCCAGTGCCAATCGTAGACCCCGTGTCGATACAAATCAATGAATCGATAGACAGGTTGATACGCTCTCTCGAGCAGAGAAGGCACCAGCTGTTGACCGACTTAAGGGACAGACGGGAGGAAACCAGAGCCAATCGGGTGGCGCAACAACAAATCGAACAACAAATCGCAGAAACCCGCGCATTTTTGGAAGGCCAAATGACGCACAATTTGCTACATTCATTTCAGGATAAAATGGTCACAGATTTGGAGGCGAAAATGGCAGAAATGCAAGTGGCAGCACCACCTCAAGAAGTGAGCTACCTCTGCGACACACGGGACCTAGAGGAACGTATCTCCCGTCTGGGAGAGATTCTACAACTCGAGACTCCTCCCATCCCTCCTGTGTCAGCGATACCAAACTATGCCACATTCCAACAGCCCATTGTTGCTGTTGGGAAAAAAGGATCAACTCCTGGAGAGTTTAACTTCCCAACAGGTGTCTCAATCGATACGGAATCCGGACACATTTACGTGGCGGATTTTCACAACCAAATAATCCAAATATTCTCTGAGACAGGAGACTGTCTCAACGAATTCGGACAACAACACCTGATAAGGCCATGGGGCATATTACTCCATCAGGATAGCATTTATGTAACGGACACAGAACAACACGCGATCTTCCTATTTAAGCTTCCAAATCTCACAATGGTAAATCGAGTAGGGAAGATAGGATCTGGAAATGAAGAGTTCTATACTCCGGGACAACTCGCTATCTCTCCCAATCAACGCCTCTACGTGACTGATGCAAACAACAACAGAATCCAAATCATGTCCACAGATCTAGCTTTCCAAGCCTCGCTAAAACATCAAACTATGACACAACCTGTTGATGTTAAGTTCACAAGAAATGAAATGTTTGTGTTAAGCCGTGGAGACAATCCCTGTATCCACGTGTTTACACTATCAGGAGAGAAGTCCCGCTCCCTAGTTACCAAGGGTAATGGAATGCAAGTGGACCACTCATACTTCTTCTGTTTTGACAAACGCAATAACATCGTCATTAGCGACTTTTTCGCAAACGATATCAAGGTATTCTCTCCAGCAGGAGACCTGCTACACACCATAGGGGGACAAGGACATGAAGCTGGATTGTTTGATACTCCTACTGGCCTAGCAATCAACAACAACAAACTCATTTGTGTATCTAAAAACAGCAAATTTGGACTCCAAATATTTTCCTAGTATTTCTTATTTGTGTGTTGTTGTTTGAAATACCATTAATAAATGTAGATGTGTGCAAATTCTATTTTTATCTATTTTACGCTATAATTACACCACAATCCATTTAGGCGCCAGAGAAATTCTGAAAATTATAAACACGGACTAATTCGGATAAAAGGTATAAATAGAAAAATCTAAAATTACAGCTGTGCCAATAGTATATGGTATAGAATATAGATAATATAATTAGCCATTATTAACTTATGGAAAAATTCTAATTTCTCTTTAACTTTCAATTGAATTAACTTTTACATTCCGGGGCATATATCGGACAAATTGGGATAAAAGGTATAAATAGAAAAATCTAAAATTACAGCTGTGCCAACAGTATTTTCTTTTTTGAAACATACAATGTTATAGGTAATAAAATTAGCCATTATTAATTTATGGAAAAATCTAATTTTCACTTTAACTTTCAATTGATTAACTTTTACATTCCGGGGCATATATCGGACGAATTGGGATAAAAAGTATAAATAGAAAAATCTAAAAATACAGCTGTGCCAACAGTTTTCCTTTGGAAACATACAATTCTAGAATTAACCAATATTAACCTATGGAAAAATCTAATTTTAACTTTAACTTTCAATTGAATTAACTTTTACATTCCGGGGTAAAGAAGGGTAATTACCTGTGCAATCAATTAAGTTACAATTTCCTGTTTCTGTATCACTCCCCACACAGGTTAGTCCCCCGTCTCGAGGTGTCGGAGAGTCGCACTCTCGGTTCCTACCAACGGTACCGTCTCCACAGAGGGAGGAACAGGGGGACCAACTGCTCCATGCCCCCCAGCCCCCTGGTACCGGAACTATAGACAGTAAACAACAACAAGTAAACAAGTAGATACATACACAAATGAAGGAACAAACAAATAAACAAATTAATGAATAAATATTTGAACAAACTGACAAATGAGCAAATTAATGAACGAACAAACAAGCAAACAAACAAATTATCATACAAACAAACAAACAAATGAACAAACAAACAAACAAACAAACACACACACACAAACAAACTACAAACAAACGAATAAACAAACAAACAAACAAACAGTAACAAACAAACAAACAAACAGTAACAAACAAACAAACAAACAAACAAACAAACAGTAACAAACAAACAAACAAATTAACAAACAGTATAACTAATAACAAGAACTCCTATCTTTCTATACATCTATATACAGTAGAGCCTCTGAACAACGGACACCTCGGGACCGGAACCGTTGTCCGCTATTCAGAGGTTGCTTTTCTATTAGACATATGCTAAATAAATAAATCCGTGCCACGAGGGTTGTCCGCTATTTGGAGTGTCCGTTATGGGAGGCTCCACTGTATACTATATACACTTCCATATATAGTAGTACAGTATATACACACTTACCAACACAAGGTGGCCCCCTACACGTATCGCCCTCATATTCATCCCCTACGCACTCCTCTCCCCCATACAGAGGCGCCGGTGTGTCGCATTGTCTGTATCTGTATCTGTCGCTTGTGTCGCAAATAGAGCTACACGAGCTCCAGGCGCCCCAGGAGCCCCAACCGCCGTGAACTAAAGTGTCATATGTTAATACAGTGGAAAGTTCTTAGTTCTTATAACCGGTATCCACTGTATGAACTAAAGTGTTATATGTAAATACAGTAGAAAGTTCTTAGTACTTATAACCGGCATCCACTGTATGAACTAAAGTGTAAAATGTAAGTACAGTATATTATGTTAATACGGACACTGTATAAAAGGCCAATGTACGTATTAACTAAAGGTTACTAAAGGTGGTTGATTGTATGAACTTGATTTTTAATATGAACTAAAGTGTCAAATGTAAATACAGTAGAATCGTAATGACGAGAGTTCACTGTAAGATCTACAGATGGATAATCGAAGTTGCAAGTATAATGTGTTGTTCTTTGTTTGTTTATTTGTTTGTATTATTCGTTTGTATTATTCGTTTGTTTGTATTCGTTTGTTTGTTTGTACAGTATGTTTGTATGTATGTTTGTTTGTTTGTATGTTTGTATATTTGTTTGTTTGTTTGTTTGTATATATACATATTTGTTTGTTTGTTTGTATGTTTGTTTGTATGTTTGTTTGTCTGTTTATTTTGTTTGTTTGTTTGTTTGTTTGTTCCCTATACGTATATATATAGCCCCCAATGTGTTTACCTGGACAGTTAGCTACATTACACACATCCACAGCAGTGCTACTCCCCACACAGGTTAGTCCCCCGTCTCGAGGTGTGGGAGAGTCGCACTCTCGGTTCCTACCAACGGTACCGTCTCCACAGAGGGAGGAACAGGGGGACCAACTGCTCCATGCGCCCCAGCCCCCTGGTATCGGAACTATAAACAGTAAACAACAACAAGTAAACAAACTAACTAGTCAACAAGTAGATACATACACAACTGAAGGAACAACAAATGTATTAACAGACAAATGAACAAAGAAATGAAAAATATAAAATGGATAAACAAAACACAAACAAATATACAAATGACTAAATGAACAATGAACAAATTGACAATTGAACAAACAAAACAAACAAACAAACAAACAAACTAACTAACTAACTAACTAACTAACTAACTATCTAACTAACTAACTAACTACCTATCTAACTATCTATCATACTATAACTATCCTTACCCTCGCATGTATGTGTATTACAGCTGTTTCTATCTGCATCTCTCCCACTGCAGGCTGCGCCTCCGTCTGAGGCTGCGGGAGAGTCGCAGTGCCTGAGTCTCCTCTCGGTTCCTCCGCCGCACTCCCTCGAGCAGCCCGACCAGTTAGACCACTCCCCCCAACCTCCCTCTGTAATGATACAATGATAACAACAACAACACAACAACAACAACACAATAATAACAACACAATAACAACAACATGATAATAACAATAACAACAACAACAACAACAACAACATGATAATAACAACACAGTAATACAGTAGATGTCGGTTATAAGCACACTATGTTGGAAAACGGTTGCCATATACCCTGTATAATTTATGACTGTTATAAGAACACTATATGCAGTTCCCGATTATGTGCTTATAACCGGCATCCACTGTAGTAATAATAATAACAATAACACAATAATAACCATACTACCATACCATCTGACATACCAACAAACAACAACCTAAATATATAGCCTACAATATTAACAACAACAACAACAACAACAACAACAACAACAAATATTATACAAATATTTACAAAAACTTTAAAAATGGAATTACAACACCAAATGTCACATAAACAACAACAACAACAACAACAACAACAACACATATCACGTACCAATAGGACAGTTGTGTGAATTGCAGTTATTAATCTTGTTGGGTTGTCCCAGACATTTCTTCCCCCCATTAGTCGGCGCCGGATTATTGCAACTCCGGTACACAAGCAGAATCCCGCCTCCACAGTCTTTCGAGCAGTCTGTAAACGGGGCCCAGGCACTCCATATACCGTCTACTGTAGGGAATAAGCACATATATATATACATACTCGTTATACTACTGTATAACCTCTTTAGTAGGGAGTATACATAAATATACTCGATATAGTACAGTACCAACACGGTTAATACGAACACTATTCAGTCCCCTTCAAAGCCTGTTCAATACAAGTGACTCCGGTTAATACGAATTCTGGATATAACGAACACAATAAGACGGTCCCCTGGTGTTCCTACTTACGAGGTTCTACTGAATTACAGTATAACTTCGTTAGTAGGAACACCAGGGGACCGTCTTAATATGTTCGTATTATCCGGAATTCATATTAACCGGAGTCACTTGCATGCATTTGTGTAGGCTATGGAATTAAACCTTGTACTCCTTAACCGATATTTCCCTTATCCCTGTTCCTACTAACGAGAGTCTACTGTATATTACAAATTGTTTATATATATGGTTACACAATTGAAGATATCAAGTTAGTTCAAATTGGAACTAAGTACCTTTTGTCGGACAAGCCTCTTCATTGCAGACTCCCCTTTGTGCGTTAGTACCGACACAGTTTGAGCCTCCATTGGTAGGTGTTGGGGTGTCACACACTCTAGTTCTGGTTCTAGTTCCGGTTTCACAGGTCTGGGTACAAACCCCCCAGCTTTGCCACTGGCCCCACCCACCCTCTGTCACTATACAATGTTTGTATTAAATCTTAATATACACTTGTAGCATTATATTAACCAAAAACACCTTGAGGCGTTCATGACATGGCGAAAAAATCCAAAATTGCAGCCTGTGCCGAAAGTATTTCCCTTTGGAGGCACTACTCAGTTACCAAACCACCAAATGTATTTCCCTTTGGAGGCACTACTAGTTACCAAACCACCAAATGTATTTCCCTTTGGAGGCACTACCAGTTACCAAACCACCAAATGTAGTGCCTCATAGGGAAATGCGTCGGCACAGGCTGCAATTTTGGATTTTTTATTATTATGACTTTTTATGATGACTACCAGTTACCAAACCACCAAATGTATTTCCCTTTGGAGGCACTACCAGTTACCCAACCACCAAATGTAGTGCCTCTAAAGGGAAATGCGTCGGCACAGGCTGCAATTTTGGATATTTTATTATTATGACTTTTTATTATGACTTTATTATGACTTTTTATTATGAATACTAAAAGGATTGTTTGTACCACCCACCTTCTGTCAGACTGTCACTATATAACGTTTGTATTCAATCTTAATATCTTAATGGACACTGTTCTTATAACCGCATACATTGATACAATGTTTGTATATTCAATCTTAACATAACTAACCTTACTTATAATATCACGCTCATGGAATTTGCTTTGAACAACTTTCGGTTTTTCGGCAACTTTCAGTTATTCTTTTATTATTAATCGACTCATAGTATACGTACAATCGACTCCGTTTAATAGAGTCACCTCGGGACCAGGTTACTTTGACCCGATTAAGCGGAGAAATCTATTAACCGAAAATATTTTAAGCCAAACTGTCATTCCGTCCTATAAATCCTGTGAAATTTTGACCTGATTAAGCGGAGAATTCTATTAACCGGTGTCTCTATTAAGCGGAGTCGACTATACTTAGAAAACCAATATCCCTTCTTATATTATTCAATAATTCATTGAATATAACCTGGTATTTCACAAGCTGTCCCTCTGCCTAACGATCCGCATACACAATCCTGATTCTGATTACAGGAACCTTGTCCGGAACAAACCTCTCCATTGGTACCAATTGGACAGGAGGGCACTGAAATACTCGATAGACTTACACACTGTTTTTGTTGACATACCTAACAGAGATGATACGTATAAAATGTTTGTACAGAGAACTCCCGTTATAACGAAGTCGGATATAACGAAATAACCGCTTATAACGAAATGGAGATTTCCCCCCAGAGCACTATATGCATTAATTATTATCAGCTTATAACGAATATCCGGATATAACGAAGGGATTTACAGGTCCCAAGCACTTCGTTATAACGAGAGTTGACTGTAATATTGACAAACTGTTTGTATTATTATTGTTTATTATGGCCCGTTCAAAGTTTTTTCACGCTTTTTACTGTGCCGACTATACTATAGTATAGTGGCCCAGTTCTAATCTCACTGCCTTAATTTTTTTAAAGGACATGCTGTCGGCACAGCTCTAATTTTAGATTTTTTGTCCACATTGATTAACACATTGACGCTTCCCCTTTGGAAGCGTTACGTAACGTTTGAATGGCCTCTATCGAATGTACCTTTTCAGTTCCACAGTTAGTTCCATCATGTGCATATCCAACAACTTCATTTGTTATTCTCTTTACAGCGTAAACACTCCTTAAACAACAACAAATATTATAACATATAAAATTTAGGAATTACTTATATTGGCCAGCCACACCTTTCTAAAGTAATTTTAAGGTACTGGCAAGGTCATTTAAAACATCAAAAATTCATAAAAAGTTAATACTTATGAGGTAATGACCGATCTATTAATTAAAGCTTTTTAATATTTAGTAGAGCCTTGTTAGGGGACCATAAAAATGCGTTCGCCTTATCCGGAATTCGTATTAACCGGTGTCATTTGTATTGAAAAGGCTTTGAGGGGACTGAAATAATGTACATATTTTAACCGGAAATTCGTATTAACCGTGTTCGTACTAACGAGGTTCTACTGTATAAATGTATGTATCTATTTTTAGAATGACCAACGAATTAGATTCGAGTATGTCTCTCACAGATGACACAGATAATTTCCCAAAAATGACCAAAAAATCCATTCGTGCAATTTGTAAAAAACTAAACCTATATTTTACACCGGAGCTAAATGATATCCTATATCTACATTTCCAAGGTTATTCCAAAATTGAGAATTTGGACGAATACATTGGATTGAAATGTCTATGGTTGGAAAGCAATGGTATTTTAAAGATAGAAAATATTGGGCATCTTTCGGGACTAAAATGTTTGTATTTACAACAAAATTTGATTGAAGAAATTGAGAATTTGGAAACACTAACTCAACTTGACACCTTGAATTTATCAAATAATTCACTCACAAAATTACAGAATTTATCATGCCTCACCAAACTACATACACTACAAATTTCACATAATTATTTCAAAACAGCCGAAGACATTATGGAACTGAAACTATGCCCAAGTATAGGCATATTAGACCTACAACACAACAAACTAGATGATCCAAACGTTATGGATATTTTTAGCCAAATGCCTAATTTAGGTGTTTTAACACTACAAGGCAATCCTGTTATAAATAATATAAAATACTATCGAAAGGTATTAATTTGTTATATTCCATCTCTAAAGTTTTTGGACGATAGGCCGGTTTTTGATAAGGATAGGGCCGCGGCGCTCGCTTGGCAAAAAGGTGGTTTGAAAGCTGAAAAAGAGGAACGGCAAAGATGGACTCGAATGGAGCAAGATAGGATTTTAGCGAGCGTTGATGCTCTGAGACAAATTAGGGATAGAAATTTCGGAAATGATAGTGGCAACCATATTACTGTTGATGATGTCCCTAGTGATGATAATGGGGGAATGGAATGTGAAGAAATACCACGTGTTCTGTCTGTGAATTGTCGAATCGGTGAAAGTGTTGATGATGTCCCTAGTGATGATAATGTGGGGGTGGAATGTGTACCAATCGAATTCAATACTGATACTAAAAATAGTTTTGAGCCATTTTTAGTTACAGAACTGCCTTCAGAAAGTTCCATTGAGGAAATCGACCTGACAATCAATAGGAATGTGTGTATACCGGAACCAAATAGTTCTATATTTAGCGACACTTCTTATGTGCATAATAAATCTCTTCTGTTTGATTTCAACCAATCAAATACAGCTGCTGATTCTAATAAACCTAAACGACCGTTATTGATTGAGGAATGTGAAGATGAAACTGGAACTAATATAATCCATAGTTCCGATTGTCTCCCAGATACTGGAACTGAAAGGGACTCTTCTCTTGATCCTCCACTAATCACTGGCGGTTCAGAAATCATGGTTCCAATTGGAACTAACTACAATACCCTTCAAACCGGAAATTCTCTAATCACTGAACTCGATTCCGACTCAGAAAATTCAGATTTGGAACCAATTAGTTGCAATTCTAAACATAGTTCCGATTTCATTGATTATTTCAATGATTTGAAAGGTGTCAACATAGTTACTACAGCGCTTGATAGGAATGAGATCGTTACCTTGGAAACCAAGGAATGTGACAAACCTATGCCATACACACCACCATCACACGAAGTAATTCAGAACTTAGCTGAACTAATTGGAACTACAACTGGAACTGGAACTATAGAAGATTAAATATGAACTTTAACATTCTTATAATTCCTATTATATATTCTATTATCAACTTATATTCTCGTTATTCAGTCATTCTAAATTTAGTAACATATTATTTCTAAATAACAATACTTATATGGAACTTATACTGTAATGTTATATAAGAGAAGTATAATTTAACAAAATCACAACCCTCAATTAAAATGGTCCTATTTGTTTGTTTGTTGTCTGTTGTTTGTTGTTTGTTTCTGTATTAATTACAGTGGTGTTCGCCTAATAGCAATTACTCTATTAACAAGTTATTTTCAGTCCCCAGCGAGCATTTAATGTTAATTCTGTTCCTCTAATAGCAAGTTCGCCTATTAGCAAGCAAACTTAGTCCAAAATACGACTTGTTAATTATTACAAGAATACTATTATAACTAATTGACTAACTAACGCACAACAAACAAACTAACTAAACGCACAACAAACAAACAAACTAACTAACTAACTAACTAAGAAATTAATAATCAGACGAACTAACAAACAACATTCAATTAAACAGACAAACAAATTGCTTTTTAATAGATTTAATAGAACTGTTAAACACTGTATATTACAATTCTTACCTGCAAGTGAAAGAATGGGTTTGTTCCGTGATTATAACTCTTCTGTTGCTTATATAACTGAATTCTGAAATATCAGTTAATTGATCTGAATTTACGCACTGTAAAAGACCGCATCTCATGTTCCTAGCAACAACAAGGCACTCTGGAATGTAGATTAAACTGACACTCGAAATATTACTATCTCTCATTAAGAGAGACAATATTTAGACACCAAAAATTTGGCCAAATATATATATTTAGTAATTCATATAACGTGGTTTATGTTGTTATATTACGCATTATTTTTCCATAAAACGATTTCTATATGTTCAGAAAACTACAGTTAAATCCCGTTATAACCAAGTCGGATATAACGTAATACCCGCTTATAATGAAATAGAGTTTTCCCCCAAAGCACTAAATCCATTAATTATTATCCGCTTATAAGGAATATCTGGATATAACGAAGGAATATCATGCATTTGTATAGGCTAGGGGAATTAAACCTTGTACTCCTTAACCGATATTTCCCTTATCCGTGTTCCTATTAACACGAGGTTCTACTGTATATAAGGTAGATCTTTATTGAATGGTCTCATTCTTGATCTTCCTTAAAATGGTCTTCGTTAAAATGTTCGTTAAAATGTTCTTCGTTAAAATGATCTTAGTTACAATGGTCTCAACCTTGACATTACGTTATTACATCTATACATACTTACTCTGTTGCACACTTTACGAACACCTTGCCCTCATTAGGGCCTGTCTCTCCACAGTTCCCATAGAGACTCCCTCCTCTGTTGTAAGCGTAGCAGTCTGTATATCCATCCGATGCACCTGTGTAGTGTATAGTGGGGATAGTGGTAGTTAATACAGTATACTCCGCTTAATAGAGCCACCGGTTAATAGATTTCTCCGCTTAATCGGGTCAAAATTTCACAGGATTTATAGGACGGAATTACATTTTGGCTTCAAATATTTTCGGTTAATAGATTTCTCCGCTTAATCGGGTCAAAATAACCTGGTCCCGAGGTGACTCTATTAAGCGGAGTCGACTGTAGTATAGTAGTATATTAGTTTGTTCAAAGTTTGTATAGATGGTAGTTTGTTTGGTTGTTGGTTTGTTTGTTAGTTAGTTTGTTGGTTGGTTGGTTGGTTGTCTGTTTGTTTGTAACGAATGATTGTTTAATTAATGTTTGTTTGATGTAAATGTTTTAGTTTGTTTGTTTATCTGTTAATTAATTGTTGTTTATTCACAAACCTGGTCCATACAAGTGTTTACACAGCGAATCGCTATTTTGACACCTCCCATTGAAACAATAATTCTAAAATAGCCACATAAAACGCGAAATTCCATTGAATTGATTGGTGCATTCAGTCTTACCTGATTGTTGTTACAACTCGTTTTGTTTGCTTTATATACATCCTCTGGACACTAAACAACACAAACAAACAAACAAACAAACAAACAAACAAACAAACAAACAAACAAACAAACAAACAAACAAGCAACAATATACAATACATTGCAACAATACACAATACATTACACCTCGATTATCCGAACATTCAAAATGTTGTTACGTAAAGTATTAATTATCCGGATATTCGTTATAAGCGGATAATAATTAATGCATTTAGTGCTCTGGGGGAAATATCCATTTCGTTATAAGCAGTTATTCGTTATATCCGACTTCGTTATAACGAGAGTTCTCTTTAATTTGTTCCTGAACTGTATAATAGGAACTATAACCGGAACTATAATAAGAGCTATAATAGGAACTATAATAGGAACTACATGTATTTTACTGGTCCCAACGAGTTCGGATAATATAAGTTGCTCTGTAATACAAATCTTACGTTATGAGATGCTCCGTTACACTTTTCTATAAAGTCGCATTCGTCTTTTGCTCCTCTGCACACATAATCCAGTTCTCTGTACTAAATATAGAACATTCTAAATATAGAACATTCTTAATATAGAACATTATTAATATAGTAACAATGTTATATACTTACAGTAGACTCTCGTTAATAGGAACACGGATAAGGGAATATCGGTTAAGGAGTACAAGGTTTAATTCCCCTAGCCTATACAAATGCATGCAAGTGACTCCGGTTAATACGAATTTCGGATAATACGAACGTATTTAGACGGTCCCCTGGTGTTCCTATTAACAGAGTATACTGTATATATATACATTTACTGGATATAACTTGTCCCAATATTGGAGTATACTAAATATAGAACTCACAGCGCAGGTGTTTGTGTCGCAACATTCCCCGCTGTGACATTCTGTGCCACTTTTCCAGCTACAAGTGGTTGCATCGCAACAGTTGTCTTCACATGTCTATAGATAGATATGTTGTTGTTGTTGTTGTTGTTGTTGTTGTTGTTGTTGTTGTTGTTGTTGTTGTTGTTGTTGTTGTTGTTGTTGCTGTTGTTGTTATTGTTTGTCTGTTTGTTTGTTTGTTTGTTTGGTTGGTTGTTTGTTTGGTTGTTTGGTTGGTTGTTTGTTTGGTTGTTTGTATGAGATTTGATGCTGTAATGCCGTTTATGTTGTTGTTATTATTATTGTTGTTGTTGTTATTACTGTTGTTGTTGCTGTTGTTGGTATGGTTATTGTTTTTTTTGTTTTTTTATTATTATTGTTATTATTGTTGTTGTTGTTGTTATTTACCTCTTCAGTGCCACAATCACATTCTTCACCCTCCTCTACGTAGTTATTCATACAAACTATAAAATAGAATGTAAATACAAACAAAAACAAACTACATACTCTATTATTTTAATTTCTACTGTTTATTATTGACATTACAGTCGACTCCGCTTAATAGAGCCACCCGTTAATAGACTAACTACAAGTATACCAAATTTAATGTATATGAACACAAAGTAGTGTTGTTCAAATACTTTTGGTATCTTACTGTATATACCCAAATACATAGTTCCAATTGGAACTACCAAATACAGTAGAACCTCGTTAGTACGAACACGGTTAATATAAATTTCCGGATAAGACGATCAAACAGTTCCACAAAATCAGGTCCCTACAGTGGCTATTCAATTGGTATTACTCCGGTTAATACGAACTCCGGATAAAGCGAACTAATTTTTACCGTCCGTTGGTGTTCGTACTAACGAGGTTATACTATAACTAACTAACTAACTAACTATGATATACCCAATATGTCCTTAACCGTGTTCGTATTAACGAGGTTATACTATAACTAACTATGATATACCCAATATGTGTTCACACTAACGAGGTTCTACTATAGTTCCAATTGGAACTATGATATACCTAATACTATGTCCTACCTGGACACAGGCCCCCACAGCTCCTAAACTGGCGTCTGGTTGACCCCGTATCGCATCCCTCTCCTCCTGTAACACAGCTGGAATATCTCTGTTGTTCCCCCTCACAGCCAGTGCAGGCACTCCACTCGGTCCACCCACTCCAGGCCCCCGACTGTACACCTGTTAACAATAGCAATAGTATTGTGTGGTAATAGTACTGTAATAGTACTGTACACATGTTAACAATAGTATAGTAATACAGTAAATACAGTAATACAGTATATGCCGGATATAAGTACACCTGTAAAGTGTAGTAATAGTACTGTATAGTATAGTGTAGTATAGTCATAGTATAGTAAGGTGTAGTGTAATACAGTGGATGCCGGTTATAAGCACATCGTCGGGAACTGCACTTAATGTTCTTATAACCGGCATAAATTATATAGGGTATATGCAAGGAATTATCCCGGAGCGCGAGACGCTCCTTTTGGAGTATGATTTTTGGAAAGTTTTATTTAGGAGCGCGAAAATTTGAATTCTTCTCCTATACAGTAACATTAATTTATGATTTAGGCGTATGCAAATCGCATGAGACCATGATTAGGAGCGTATTTACAAATGGCTGTATAATACACTGGTATATGGCAACCGTATTCCAACATAGTGTTCTTATATCCGATATGTGTAGTGTAGTTGTTGCAGTGTAAGTACGAATTTGGTGTAAACGTGAATACACCAAGTTTTTGGTGTATTGTCACATATTGTTTGGTCCCTCTCCCTTGGAAGCGTTATTTAACTTCCCATTATTTTCAACATTCAAGGGACCAATATTGTGTTCATAATAGAGAAGATTTTATAATAAGCGAACTCAACTTAATACAAACCCTATATAAGTTGTTAAATTGGGACCATAGGGCTTGTTCATAATAAAAAATTTAATATTAAGAAGACAAAATATTGTTCACAATAAGCAGACCTGACTGTATTTATTTCAATAGACCGATAAACATTTGTTTATTTGACCACTGTCCAATTATTATGATTTCTGGATAAATATTGCAACTTTTGTTTGTGAAAACTACCGCATCAACATTCCTTAACTCTCCACTTGACAACGGAGTTATTTATAACACCACTTACCTTTTGTTGCTAAAATTAGCAACAAAACAATAACAACAAATAACTTCATTCTAACTAATTCCCGCATTAATTCAACCAATCAACTATCTACCTGCATAAGCCTATTTGAGCCATAATGCCACATTCCATTTACCCCTAATCACTGATTGGATAAGCCGATTATTGCTATTTCTATAGGGAATCCTATCGTAATTGAGGTTACTTATTTGGAATAATTATTGTTAGTATATAATTGCCTTGATCAATATGGTTCTTTTAGGGTCAATTAATTAAAGTTATTATGGTTTCAAGTTGCATTTTGTTCAAGTGTATTATACAGCCAATTGTAAATACGTTCATAATCATGGTCTGATCCAATTTAATACGCTTAAATCACAAATTAATTTACGGTTAGGAGAGGATTCCAAATTTCGCTCTCCTAAATTCAAATTTTACAATAATCATACTCCAAAAAGGAGCGTCTCGCGCTCCTGGATAATTCCTTGATTTTGTTAAATGTTCAAATTCCAAATAGTTGGATTGTTCTACGCATCTTATTGTGTACTTATGCATTTGGTCTAATTTGGTTATAAGACAGCGATTCCCAACCTTTTCAACCTTGGACCATTGCATGACATAATAGGAACACCAGGGGACCGTCTTAATATGTTCGTATTATCCGGAATTCGTATTAACTGGAGTCACTTGCATGCATTTGTATAGGCTAGGGGAATTAAACCTTGTGTACTGTATTTTATTAATCGGAAATGGTATTTATTAATGTTGTTGAAAGAATGTGGTAAATAAATTCTAAATCATGATTAATTATGCTTTTGTTGTTGTATAAAATAACAAATATAATATTTTTTATTAGTTCATGAACAAACAATTATTGACAAGAAAACATTTGTAATGAATAGTTATTATTCCTAGACACGATTATTAATTTCAGATTTTCAGTTAGAACTATTCCTGTAGGGTAATGAAACATTCCCACTTCTTGTCCTAGTTCCCCTATAGTGTGGAGGTGTGTCCCTTCTTTCGAGAATATTCTAACTTCATCATTCTCCCAATCACTGATTAGCAAATTCTGTTTTCTGTCCAAACAGAAGAAGTTAGTTGATCCTATCTGCATTCCTGGACCCCATGTGATTAGGGAGCGTATCTTCTCTCCTGCGTGAGAGAACACGAGTATGCAGGGAGAGTCATAACAGAGCACGTACACCTCATCTGGTGTCAGTTTAACGTCACACGGGCCTTGCATTGTTTGGTGCGTTATGGATCTTTGGAAGTGTAGGGAGTCATCTAGAACTTGGATTCTGTGGTTTTGAGAATCTGCTACGAACACATCTCCGTTGGTAGAGACGGTGAGTCCGTAAGGGCATTTGAACTGTCCCACACCAGATCCCAAACTCCCTAGGCTAGCGACGAGACGCATGTCAGCCTCTATTTTGAATCGGAACACAGCGTGTGCTTCTGTGTCCGTCACGTACAGGTTGTCTCGATGGATCGCTATACCCCGTGGCGCTCTCACGTCTTGGTTTTTGAAAGTGTTTAGGAATTCGCCGGTCTCCGAGAAGACTGAGACTCTACAGGAACCTAACCCTTCTGCGACATAAATTAGATTTGTGTTCTCATCGATAGCGACATCCCAAGGATTCCAGAGCTCTCCAGGAGCATGTCCTGGCTTCCCGACAGCTACAATCGGTCTCATTTGATCATATCGGGGTACAACGGGCACCTCCTCCTCGACTACCTCTCCCACACCTGCGATCACCTGCTCCAGGTGTCCACAGGTGCCTCGGAACACCACGCGTGTCTCGGGCTGGGGTACCCTCACCTCTGCTAGCGCTTGTTCTAGTTCCGCTAGGATTCGCTCCTGGGTCTCTCTCAGTTCGTTCATTTGGAAGAGACGCTCGGTTTCGGTTTTGAGTCGGATCAGTTCTTCTTCTTTTCGCGCGCGGGTTATGGGCCTAGCGGCTATTTGGTCGCGTGTGTCGCGGTATGTGGTTAGGAGTGCCACTCGTCGCTGCTGGACACACATAATTATGCGGTCGAACAGTTGGTGTATTTCCAACTCGACAGGGTCTACGGGGTGTATCGGGTCAGGGAATCGAACTGCCATTTTGTTATTATTTGCTAGTTAGCTAGTTAGTGCTATGGAAGGAAAGTAGTTTGTTAGTAGAATGCTATAGAGAATGTGTCTCGTATCTTATAGCAGAGCTAGGTGGTGGAACTGAGTGGAATGTGGCATCTGTTTGTGTGCCGCCTCTTCTGATGCACATGGTGACTCCATCCAGTCAGGAATGTAGTGAAAGGAAATACTCTCATTTTGAGTAATCTCACACCTCTGCTAGGATACCAGATAGCTCAAATGGAATGTGGCACAACCCAGTGCAAAGTACTAAATTACTTTCTTAGCTTAGAATCAAATTTCTCACTAATTACCAATGGAATGTTTAAGAATAATTTGATACTTTTAATGGAATTTGAATGAATTTTTTGTTGCTAAGGAATATTTGAGATAATTTGCCTCTTAATTTCATTGTTACAAACTTCTTTAATACTTTGAGTAATATTCCACTATATTTATTTGAAGTTAGTTACTCAATAGTTTAATATTAGTCCCCATACCATGATTCCCTAGATTTCCATTGCTAAATAACTGTAAATAGCTATACTATAGTTTCTATACACTTATCGAGTTATCTTCTTTGGAGAATAAACCATAACTAATTTAATTAAGTGAAGTTCATTTGAAAAAGTATCCTGGTTTTAATAGTAGTAAACTGTCACCAAACTACTGTAGAACCTTGTTAATACGAACACAATTTCAGTCCCCTTCAAAGCCCTTTCAATACAAACGATATTGGTTAATACGAATTCCGGAAAAGCGAATGCATTTTGACGGTCCCCTGGTGTTCCTACTAACGAGGTTCTACTGTATTACTATATATATCCTATAATTAGAATATCTATTAGAGTTAAACTGTCATAGTAAGTAAACCATCATACAACATTACAAATATTAACTTGTACAATTTCCCATCTGCAACAAACACAATGCAAATAGTTTATTTACTGTGTAGATTCATAACATAACATACCTTATGTTAATTAGGTTACTAATTGGAATTCTGACTATTAAATATTTCCATGAGTTTGTAACTGTAATGTTTCTGTATTTGTAATACAGCTGTCAACTAATAGAACTAATTATCGAACCGAGTTAATGTGGATTCATTTTTGCTATCTCATTTGTATTTGGAACTAAGTTAGGAACTAAACACTTTGGAATTACCTTATTATAGGAAATTAACGCGCCATGAAATTATCGTGAATGCTCCAATTCGCGTTAATTTCATGGCGAATTAATTTCCTATATAAGGTAAGTTAGGAACTAACCACTTTGGTGCTCTTAATTTTAATATCAGGGGTTTATCTAGATGTTAGCTAGGCATCGGTTTAGGTGCAAAAGTGCTTGCAATGTGATTCCATTTAGATGCCGGTTTGGCACTTAATTTTAAGCCAGATTATATGACAAGATTATATGGCCCAAAAATTCCTGATAAATCCCTTACAAATGTTACTTCCTTCAAATAATGCATCATCGTTGAATTATACCGATTATATATTATGGCTAACACCTTTAGGGTGCCGTGAAAATTTAACTTCTATAAAAAAAAGTGTAATTATATAAGTTAATTGACGAAATGTTTTCAAGTTATTTTGAATTAGAAATTTCTATATAACCTATATACAGTAGACTCTGTTAATAGGAACACCAGGGGACCGTCTTAATATGTTCGTATTATCCGGAATTCGTATTAACCGGAGTCACTTGCATGCATTTGTATAGGCTAAGGGAATTAACCTTGTACTCCTTAACATATATTCCCCTTATCCGTGTTCTTATTAACAGAGTCTATTGTATATGCCAAAATTAATTATTTCCTATTTCCGTTATTAAGTATTACCCTTAATTAAGTAAAAACGGTTCAATAAATAATAAATATTTATTAATGAATACAAACAGGATTCAAGAGGCCAAATGGGGTAAACAACAACAACCGAAATAAATAAATAATTCTTCAAATCTAAATATAGTAACATACTCATTAACTGACGAAATGATGTAGAAGGTATTTAGGCTGTATTTCTATTTTTAGATACAAACAATTTTCACGGTAATACTTGCTTTTTTCATTCAATAACTTAGAATGGCTGATAAACTTTGGATACCCATATCCACTGTTATTTACACCATGTTCACTTGACATGAATTTTTTCTCATTTTCTTCTGTATTAAATGAACTAACAATATAATGATCATTATCCCCTTGTTGGTTTAACAGGGTGAATTTCACAGTTCCTCTAAAAGGCCATTCAAGGTCAGAATCATAATTTCCTCTTTGTAAATACAAATATACTGAAATGTGATTGCTTTTTCCTCCTGAATTTCCATTCATATACATTTGTATACAAAATTTGTAGCCTTTAGTAGAAGTATAGAATGGTTTACTAAATAGAATTATATTTTTCTTAATTTTCTCTTTAACATTTGTTATTTTCCAAATAAACTGACCGTTTATTGCGATTGAATCTTCAGGTAATAACCTTTTTTCCAGATTAGTTTTCTGTGAGCTTAACAAGGCATTTGCTTCCTCTAAATTAGCATCCAAATGTGCCACTGTTTCGCTTAACTTTTCATTTTCACCTGTCATCGTATCAACTACAATCGTAAGATATTTAACTTTATCCGTCACCAATTGTAAATGTAGCATTTGGTCATTTTGCATATGATCTCTTACATTTTGCCTCTCAACTAAGGCTTGACAACCCAATATTTCGTAACAACACCTAACTAAACTAAGCGGGCATTCTTCTTCCAAATGAGTCGGTATTTGACTACGGGGTATAGCATCAACATGACATGCATTTGGACATTTTATTGGGAAATTTGTACAATTTAACGATCGGTGTTCTTCCATATGAATTCGCTTGCAAGATTCTTTACAAAATTCGCAGGTTATTTTGAAAAATCCACATTCCTCTGGTTCATGTATATCTAGGATTTTGCGCATCATTATTTTTTCACACCCAAGCCTACACTTTACATTTACGAAACCGCAGGTTTCTAAGTGTTCCCTTCCCGAAACCAATGGGCCAACCCAAATACAACCTCTTGAATATAACGGGCATTTAATTTCCATTTCGTTTATTTTCGCTTCAATGAATTTATCGCGATATAAAGTGTCTTTCTGGATAATAGTTTGGTCAATAGGGCACTCTTCCAAAGTGTCAATACAAGTTTTACAGAAAATATGTCCACACTCGTGAATTTGAAGGGGATCAACAAAAACACCACTACAAATTAAACAAGTAAACAATTGAGATAAACTTGCCCTTGAATTCTCAAAATTGAAAAAATCTGTTTTATAACCTGCGTAAAATCCTCTTAACTTGATTAATATCAATTCTTCTATTATATCAACTGTGATCGTCTCTATTAAATTCTCCATTTTAAAGTTTATTGATCTTACTTCAGTCCTATTTTAAGCTTTTCAAAAAGATGGCATATAAATTGAAAGAATCCTGTTTCAAAGCAGATGCTTGCAAATGGTTTCCAATAATAGATCGCGGTTCTACGTAATTATTTAATGATAAGATTTCTTTGTTTAATGTTGTTGACTTTTATGTGTGAATACTTATAGTAGAATTCTTTCGCGAGTCATTTGTATTCAGAATTCAACATGTGCTATTGAAGTGTCATTTATTAGGTTTTGAGTGTTTGTTTGTTTGTTTGTTTGATGGTTTGTTGGTTTGTTTGTTGGCTGGTTTGTTTGTTTGTATGTTTGTTTGTATGTTTGTTTGTTTGTTTGTTTGTTAGTTAGTTTGTTTGTTTGTTAGTTTGTTCGTTTGTTGGTTTGTTTGTTTGTTTGTTTGTTGGTTTGTTTGTTAGTACCTTGCCCAAATGTATTCATACAGTTTTTATACAGTATAACCTGCATAATCCGATCCCCAAAAATCCGGAATTCAGGAAAACTGACATTTTCCCTATTCCAACGTGTGTCGGATTAGACAGGTTCTACTGTATTATTAACCATACTTTGGCAACATTTATACTCCCTATTGTTTGTCTATAATGGACATGCTTTGGACATGGTGAAACAACTATAATAACAACAACAACAACAACAACAACAACAATTTAGACAGGTTCTACTGTATTTCCTATCCCCTTCTAAGCCTTTAGTTATTAATAACAACTATTAAGGATGCTGAACGCGAAAATATGGTGAATTTAATGTTAACAATGGAAATCGAGTTTATGCCTCCATGTTGTAGTTCAATAGCATAATTTTAACCTAGAAGTGTAATTTTCCAAAAATCAGATTTCTAGGAACTTCCCTGAGGCCATTTAGTGACGTCATTTTTATTGAAATGACCAAATATGGAGATATTTTACAATATTCTATGGTTTAAAGAAAATTTCATTATATATATATAGCATTCAAGTATCAGAATCGGATTATTATATATTTTAAGTCTTGGTGGACGTTTGGGTAGCGAACTGGCCAGGAGAGCGGGCAGCCCGGGTTCGAACCCCAGTCCTAACAAATCTTTTTATCCAAAATTTTGTCAATTATCTAATCAAGTGATTACATCACGTACCTTGATACTTTCCTACGATACTGTTTTCAACATTGTAATGTGAAATGGTGTTTGCGGTTGTCAAACTGGATTTCTATTATTAGTTTACAAATCTACAAACAGGTTTTCACCGGTGTAGAGTTTGATTGAAAGGTATAAATACCAGGATTATTGGAATATCTCGTTTCAATTGCTAACTTTATTTCCTTCCAACTCCATTGTGTATTCTTTCTTCTATTTAGATTATTAGATCACTAGCATGGCTTCGGCCTATTCTTCTTCCTCAGAAAGCGAAGGTTCAGAGGAACCTAACCGCATGTGGGAGCACGGTGATAGTTGCACCGAACATGAACGCTCCTCCCACTCCGACATCGAGATTCCTCTGTCCTCCCCAATCTATTCTCCCGTCTCCTCCCAGTCCACTACTCCTGCACTAACCTCTCCGATGGCGAGCCTAGACGTTTCTTCTTCCCAACCATCAATATTCTTCGCCGAAACGTCCTATACTCCCACCATGAAACCTAGCGGACGTCCCAAAAAGGGAAGGAAATTCCACGGCAACCAATTCCGATCCAAATCCCCACTACTCAGCTCCTCCCAGTCTTCAATTCAAACAACACCTCTAAAGCGCAAACATCCAGCGTTCAGACTCCAGAAACGAGGATACTGCACTCATTTTACAACTCCACAGCCATCTAAGAAACGCCACGTTGAGTTCAGGACTCCAGAAGGTTGCATAACGACAAAACGCGCTGCAAAACCAACAGGAATGCGCATTCTCGATATTGGGATTCTCGGTGAAGCAATTGGGAAACTGAGATGTAATAATTGCTCCTCCCCTCTATCGATTTATGAATCAGATTATACTCACGGATGGCAAACAACCTACTCCATCAAATGCGATACCTGCCACCAACTATACGCAGAATTCCCTTCTTCTAAGCCCATGGATGTACCTCCTCAGTCGAGCTTTGTGAATGTTCAGGAGTCTCCCCGAGCAATGAACCAAGTCACTATGAGATCTGTGTTCGCCGTTCATTGTTCTGGATTCTCATGGCGTGATTTTCACAAATTTGCCACGATCTTTGACATGCCGCCTCCACTTGCTCACATGCCACCACGTTATTTGGATAAGATCGAGCGCACTGTGGAATTCGCTTGCCAAAGCAGTATGGACGCTGCCGCTAAAGAACTTCACTTCAAGGTCGCCGCAATACCATCTGCAGTACCTAATTGCATCAACATAGCAGTCAGTTTCGACAGTTCTTGGAAGACGCGCGGATTCTATTCCAACTTGGGTTTCGGTTCTGCAATCTCTGCCACCAGCAAGAAAGTTCTCGATTACGCACTCCTAAATCGTATCTGTGAGAAGTGCAATCGATGGAGCAGTAAACGCCAACAGGAAAATCCAGAGGTCTACCAACGGTGGTACGAAAGCCACAAGCACAACTGCTTCAAGAACTTCAGGCAATGGAACCGCACGCAGCCAAGCTTATTTGGAATCGATCAGTTGCTAAACACCAGCTCTGTTATTCCACCTTCATTGGAGACGGGGATTCCAAGTCATACCATCAAGTCGTTACCATGGATCCCTATCCACTAGTACCCATACACAAAGAGGAATGTCTTGCGCACGTGTCCAAACGCCTCAAGAAATCCCTTTGCAAGATAAAGAAAAACACAAAGGCCCAAAGTTATATCCAACACAAGTTACCCGAGCCTAAAGCTGAATACATATCCTCCAACTTCTCGACAGTGATCCTACAGCACCGTGGAAAAACACCTTCACAAATGGCTAATGGACTTGATATCCTTTTGTCCCACGTAAGCGGAAAACACGACACCTGCCCTGCTGAATCTTGGTGCAGATGGAGAAATACTTCTACTGCTTCCCAACCAATACCTGCGAAGACTACTAACTATACCTCGCAAGATATCTCAAAAGTTAGAGAAGTATTCGCCACTTTTGCCACTGAAGAGTTCTGTAAACACCTGACATTAGGAATGACTCAAAACGCGAACGAGTCTCTCCATAACATGATCTGGAACTTTTGTCCAAAATCGAAATACATCTCGCCTCAAAGCGTGCGAATCAGTACATCAATCGCTGTTACCATCTGCAATGACGGCGAACTGAGTCTATATGGTTTGTTGTCCGAACTAAATCTAAATCCTTCCTATTCATCTTTTAGGTCGCTTTGCTCACGGGTGGAAACCAGGAGACAGCATCTTACTGACACCCGCAAGAAGAACATCGATCGCCGGACACGCAGACAAAGATTGATGAGAGAACGCCGAGAACGAGACCTACTCCGAGCTGAAGGTGGACGCAGTTATAAGTCAAGCTCTTTCGGTTCAGAAGTTACCCCGAGACCACCCAAGACGATTCCTACTAGATCTCGAGCGCGAGGCAGAGGCAGGGGAAAATCACCATCGACCCGAGGAAAGGGAGTCAAACGCCGCCTGATCCCAGCTGACACCTCCGAGTCCTCCAACGAATCAGATGTTTCCACAGCTAGTGGAAGTTCCGATGGGGTTTGCGACATCTGTGAAAGACGTCAACCACCGCCACAAACACACCGAACAATCTATGGGAAAGCAACGGTCCAATGGGTAGGATGTGACGACTGTGACCGCTGGTTCCACCAGTGCTGCACGGAATTAGATGATGACCAGGACGTGAGTACCATTGATTATAGATGTTATAACTGTTTATGAAAAGTTATGCACAGTGATCTACCCTTTTAAAGCATTTTTTTATTTTTTTTTGATGCTTGGTAGATCATTTGATAATCACCATGACGGACACTTGTCCTGAACTTTGATTATCACGCCTTTTGATTGATTTTTTTATGCAAATCTCTCAAAACATAGGTGGTGTATTAAGCGAATGGTAGCTTAACTGATGAGTCCTTACCGGGATGAAACACCAATAGATTTGTATGTATATTTGCTGAGATTAATCGAAAAAACTTTGAACGCTTGTTTCTCAAAACACGGTTTTTTAGACTTTGGGAGGTTTTATGTCAAAACTTATTGAGTGGAATTAGTTAAAACTTTCAGATATCCTTCTATACACTATAACTAATAAATTTGACCTTGATTGTAGAGATCCAACAATTTCTTCCTGTATATTTAACTCGTTTCAAGGCAAAATTGTCCAAATTTGACCCCATTTTGACAAAACAGGGCATAAATAATTCCAGAATGGAAAGTAAGTGCGCTACAGTTCCAGTCAAGGTCAATTTTCTATTGCTAGTAATGATGAATATACAGTATAATTTTTAGAACTTAAGCCCCAACAGTTTTTGCTGGAATTCCTCGAAAGGTTTTGATTCTATTGTATTACGTCAATGGGAAGCCAATGCACACATTTTCTTATAGCATGCCAAAAATAGAATTCTCAGAAATGCTCTCAAGTACTAAATATCTTAGTTAGGGTCATAGATTTTATGTTTATAGTGATTTAACATTAATTGAATAAAACTGTAGAAACTACCCATAGTACCTAATAGGATTTCGCGTTCAGCATCCTTAACACAAATTCGGATATTAGGAACATATTTCGATGTTCCTTGGTAACGATTAAAATACTTTTAAAAGTACTTTTACTGTAAGGCTTTTATTACATAGAATTGAGTAGATATATATTCTATTATTATATTTTATTAAAAATAATTATCATATTTGAATTATTGCATTTAATTGTTTTTGAAGGCTTTAATTAAGCAATGAAATCTTTTCACATTGCATTTCAACCGGATTCACCACGTTTCGATTCAAAACATACAAACTATCAACCAAAATTAATATGCGGTGGTTTACTACCACTTTTAGTAACACCATCAATGCATACTAAAGTCACGGTCAATTCTAAAATGTCACATTCCTGTCCACCAACCCCGTTGCCATTAGCAACCAATAAGAGACCAATTGTAGTTCAAACTCGCCCACAATCCGCTTTGTATAGACAACAACAACAACAACAACAACAACAACAACCAATAAATGTGACAACTAATGAGATTCCTACTTTCGGTGAGGATTCATTGCTTGGTTACGTAACTAGCAAATCGGAATTTGGGGAATGGGCTGATGAGCCAATAGAAATGCACCGCGAAGAGAAATCCCGCCCAAAACTGGATTTAGGCCTACAAGGAAATCAAGTGTGTTATTCGCCAAGGTCTAAAAATAGAATGGTTAAAAATAGACCCAAAACTGAAGTGGAATTTAACCCAGACACTTACAGATTTATTCCTGGTTCTAACAAAGAATATTTGTTGCAGGATAAATCTTTGCATTCCATTCGCCCTGAAAATCTCCTAGGAAAGCAAGCAACGAGACGCACAATGGATTTTGTATTAGTTGGACAAAAAAAGGTATTTAGAAAGAATGAAGATTTTGATAAAAGTGATAGAAAATTGTATCAGAAAACTTTCCGAACAATGGATGACATTACTAAAAAGGAAATTTTCAAACCCTCAAAAGATAAATTGTCAAAAAGTGAGACTTTACAGAGTATCAACATGACTAGAGTTGATCTAAAAATAGAACAGGATTCCAAAAATAAATCCGATTCCCCCAAACAATTCAGAATAATAATCCCGTTACCAACTCTACCTCTAAGTGAGACAAAACGCAGGAGTTTTATAGGTAGAACTGGCATTCGTAGATTTGGCCTAAGTAACTCAATTAGGCCCAATTATGTGCCAAATTTCGAAACAATTGGATGGCACACAAACAGAGTTAATATGTTGAAAGGAAATGCATTTCAACAACATTCCAATAGCAACATCTCGTTGTCAAGACCACACTCTGTTATAGTTTGACTTTTTTGTGTTTGTTGCAACAGTTATCATTTCATTATTTTATTTTTACATTATGGTTTTATTTTAGACAATGTTTGGGTATATACAGAATATCCTGTTTGTTTGTTTGTTTTATTTGTTTTTTTGTTTGTTGTTTGTTTGTTTGTTTGGTTGGTTGGTTGGTTGGTTGGTTGGTTGGTTGGTTGGTTGGTTGGTTGGTTGGTTGGTTGGTTGGTTGGTTAGTTGTCGGTTAAAGTCAGTGAAATTAAAATTTATGTTTGTACGTAGTATTCAACCTATTTATTCAAACATTCGATTGTATTATAGCATTTTATTAAGCATTAATTTAATTGAGCAAAATGTCAGCAATTATGCAGAAAATATTTGGAGTCCAAATTTGTTGTTTTCAGATACACAAATGAGTTTGTTGTTGTTGTTGATTACTAGGCCAGTAGGGTAGTGAAAAAATCCAGCTTCATTTCCTTCTTTCCCTATGGTGTGTAGTAGGTCTCCTTCGGGAGAGAATACCTTGATACTGTGTCCGTAGTAGTCGCTAATGACGATGTTATTGCGTCCATCAAAACAGAAGAAGTATGGGTATTTCACTTGCATTCCATTACCACTGGCAACTAGGGAGCGGGACTTCTCTCCTGATAGTGTAAACACGTGGATACAGGGTTTGTCTTCACGGCTTAACACAAACATTTCACTGTTTGTGAATTTAACATCAACAGGTGATGTCATTGTTTGATGTCGTAGCGAGTCTTTGAAAGCTAGATCTGTGGACAGTATTTGGATTCTGTTGTTGTTTGTGTCTGGCACGTAGATGCGTTGATTGGGAGAGATGGCGAGTTGTCTCGGATAATTGAACTCTTCATTTCCAGATCCTTTCTTCCCTACTCGCTTTACCATTCTGAAATCTGGAAACTTGAATCGCAAGATAGCGTGTTGGTCTGTGTCCGTTACATAAATGCTATCCTGATGGAATAATATGCCCCATGGCCTTATCAAGTGTTGGTGGCTGAATTTGTTGACATAGACTCCTGTCTCAGAGAATATTTGAATTCTTTTGTTGTCCAAATCCGCCACATAAATGTGTCCGGATTTCGTATCGATTGAGACACCTCTCGGCCAGTGAAAATCTCCAGGAGCTCTTCCTTGTTTCCCAACAGCAACAATGGGCTGTTGGAATGTGGCATAGTTTGGTATCGCTGGCACAGGAGGGATGGGAGGAGTCTCGAGTTGTAGAATCTCTCCCAGACGGGAGATACGTTCCTCTAGGTCCCGTGTGTCGCAGAGGTAGCTCACTTCTTGAGGTGGTGCTGCCACTTGCATTTCTGCCATTTTCGCTTCCAAATCTGTTACTATTTTCTCCTGAAATGAATGCAGCAAATTGTGAGTCATTTGGCCTTCCAAAAATGCGCGGGTTTCGGTTATTTGTTGTTCCATTTGTTGACGCGCCACCCGATTGGCTCGGATTTCCTCCCGTCTGTCCCTTAAGTCGGTCAACAGCTGGTGCCTTCTCTGCTCGAGAGAGCGTATCAACCTGTCTATCGATTCATTGATTTGTATCGACACGGGGTCTACGATTGGCACTGGAATTAGCTCAGGTATTTGAGTCGCCATTTGTGTATCTTTGAAATTTACTTGTTTGTTTCAGTATATTTATTATTTACAATTTAGGATATCTTTATACTTTGCTTGCTAGTTCAATAGTTCATTATACTTGATGCAATTAACCTCACGCAAGCAAATAATTCCTGGAATAATTATTCATTATTTAACCAGATCCCAGCTCTAACATAACATCATGGTAACCAAATAGTCTGCTAGTTATGTAATATGGAACTAATTCATATTAAGTCAACCCACATTTCTGATTAGAAAGTGTATTATAATAATCTAATTTTCACTATTCCATTATTTTATGCGGCATAGTTAATACGTACTATAATTATCTGAGCAAGTTTTATATTTTGTGAGTGCTTTTTGCCAAAATATGCAATGGTGGGTAAAAATAGGCTTGTCCAAGTTTCAGATTTTAAATAGCTAATTATGGCTATTTTAGAGTCTTCGTAGTTAATCCTACCCAAAATTGGCAATGAACAGTGGCCCCACTTTGAAAGTAGCTGTAATATTGGAAATAATGACAATATTCGTACGGGAGTGAATTCTCAAGATAAACAATATTCTAAACAAACTAGATTCCTACTAACAGTGGTCTTATCTCATAATTATTTGATGAAGACATATTTTAATTATTCGGCTATGCAAATACAGTCAGGTCTGCTTATTGAGAACAATTTGCATAAAATGTGGTAAAGACTATTCAAATTTCAAAAAATATCAGATTTAGACATGGTTCTTTATTCTCTATCATTTCAATCATAAAATGAAATTTTTCAAAATTTTTGATGACGTAACATAAAAGTGGCATGTGCTACTTGGATGCCACATTAATTAGCGAAGATAAAATGTAAAATTTGGGCTGTGCTAATCAGTGTTGTAAAGCAATTAAATGTATTGTACCTTTTTGAGATATTTGGTGGTGTAATTATAAAGTTGTTGGACAAACAGGGCATTTATTTTAGACATTTATTTTCCAAAAGTCTTTATTAGAGCTTGAAAATTTAAAATCTTCTCCTATACCGTAACATTAATTTGTGATTTAGGACTATGAAATTTCCATCAAACCAGGATTAGGAGCGTATTTACAAATGGCTGTATAAATACACTACCTTAAACCTAAATACAACTTCTTTCAAACATTCCTTAGTTTACCCTAGGTAGCAACAAGTCATGCGCTTATTCCTCGCATTCCTTTGTCTCATGTCCGTTGCCATACAGGCCCTATCAATCGATACGTTGGATTCGGATATTAAGAATGTTGACGTAGAAACGTTGGTGGATCTAACCAGTCATCTCGCACAGATAACGTCCACTGTAAAACTGACCAATCAGGGAACTGACTCGGCAGCTGCCTTTCATTTCGCCCTGGATCCGTATATAAGCGCTAAACTCTCGTTTATAGGCGCAAAGGTTTGTAGGCACATTGTAGGGATTGTATTATTCCATTCTTGTCAAAGGAAAGTAAATTTACTAATGTTTAACTTTTGGTAATGTTTTACTAGTGTGAAGTTAACTTTTTGTTTCTTTTTTGTTTGTTTGTTTGTTTATTTGTTGTTTGTTTGTTTGTTTATTTGTTTGTTTGTTGTTTGTTTGTTGTTTGTTTGTTTGTTTGTTTATAGGAAGTTGAAGATGATATTGATGTAGCAGTTTTGGATGTTTCAAAGGCAACAGTTAATAATCCCAATAAGTGAGTTAAACTCCTTTTAATTAAGTAACACCTCTCTATAAGTTTATCACTTAATTTCAATGGTTACAAACTTTAATATTTCGAGTAATATATTATGAGAATCCTTATATAGAGCTGAGCTCTAGTAGAGTTCAGATTTTTCCCATACTAAAACCCCAGGCTTACTTTCTAAAGGTCAATTTCAAACCCTGGGGAAAAACTGACCTTTCTCAGTGCCTGAATACACATACTAAAAATCTGAACTCTACTAGAGCTGAGCTCTGTTGCATGGGAAATGGACCCCCTAATTAAGTGACCATGGATATGTTCAGGGGGGTCCATTTCCCAGATCTATGCGTGGGATTTGGACCCCCCTTGATATGAAAATACATTAGTCATATCCTGTTATGAAATACTTTGTACATATTAATGTAGACTAGTTCTCAATCAACTAGTTCTTGAATGAAGTTGATTCCATCAAATCAGGTACCGTGAATGAGCTAATAAGTATACTCAAAAAACGACAATCCAAATTGGTAAATATGCAGTAACAATTAGGCAGAAAATTAACAATTCAACTCAATTAAAGGTAGACGCACCAAATTTTGTGCTCAATTAGAATGTATTTATAAAAAGTCAACAAATTCCGTTCTTAAATAACAGGTGATAATTGTATTTCATATCAAGGGGGGTCCAAATCCCACGCATAGATCTGGGAAATGGACCCCCCTGAACATATCCATGGTCACTTAATTAGGGGGGTCCATTTCCCACGGGGGTCCATTTCCCATGCAACAGCTCTATATAAATTTTTTAATATATTATTATAGTTTTTTTATTTTTTTAACTTTTTAATTTTAATTTTTTTTTAATTTTTTTTAATTTAATTTTTTAATTCTTTTAACGCTATTTCAATGTACATAATATTCCTTTAGAGAAGCAGAGTATTACAGAATAGATTTCTCATCCCCGCTTAAGCCACGGTCCACAGTAACTATAGTAGTAGAAACCGTGTATTCAAATATAATGGCACCTCTCCCAAAGGAGATTTTGCAAGATGACAACCAACTAGTTAAGTACACTGCTAATTTGTATCATTTCTCTCCATACCAAACCTCCTCTGCGGTTGTCATGGTTATGCTAGCTTCTAAGAATGTGGAGAGTTATTCGCAAATAAGACCTGTTAAAATTAAGGAAAGCAAAATAACATACGGGCCCTTCCAAGGTAAATATTATATACAGAGTATTGTAAGTATTGTTAATTAAGTTTTGTCAAAGTATTGTTAATTCAAAGTATTGAAAAAGTATTGTTAATTAAGTTAAGTTTTGTCAAAGTATTGTTAATTCAAAGTATTGAAAAAGTATTGTTAATTAAGTTAAGTTTTGTCAAAGTATTGTTAATTCAAAGTATTGAAAAAGTATTGTTAATTAAGTTTTGTTAAAGTATTGTTAATTCAAAGTATTGTTAATTCTAACACTCAAGGAAAAATAAATTTGTTCGAATTAGTGAAAGTTCGAATTAACGGTTGTCGACTGTATTGTCTTATTGGACCATGGATAATATAGATTCGGGATTCTGTTGTTATTAACTCGGGTTATTCTAACTTATCGGTTTATTCTAACTATTAGTAATGTAATCTTTTGTAAGAAATTCCAACTATACTGTATTTTTCATCGGTTATTCTAACTATCGGTTTTTTCTTACTATTTTATCTGAAAAGAAATGGTTAGAAAAAACCGGTTTGAACTGTATCATGCACTGCTTATTCCTATTCCCTATGTCTTACATTTATCCATGGTTATCTATTAATTACTGTTCCACTGAGTAGAGTTGTATATACACTTGGTTCCAGTTTAAGTTCCAGTTCTATTTATAGACCTCCCGGCGTATAAGAGGCAGAAGTTCTCGGTTCACTTTGAGAACCTATCTCCGTTTCTGACCACCTGGCAGCTGGAGAGATGGATAGAGGTTTCCCACTGGGGAAATATTGCTGTTGAGGAGAAGATACATATACAGCATACAGGGGCCATTCTTAAGGGGTCCTTCTCTAGGTAGTGTTGTTGTTGTTGTTGTTGTTGTTGTTGTTGTTGTTGTTGTTTGTCTGTTTGTTAGTTTGTTTGTTAGTTAGTTAGGTAGTTAGTTAGTTAACTTAGTTTGTTTGTTTGTTGTTATTTAGTTAGTTATATTGTTATTTAGATTGTTAGTTAGTTAGTTGGTTGGTTTAGTAGTTAGATGGTTGGTTGGTTGTTTGTTTGTTTGTTTGTTTGTTGTTTACCTGTTTACTTATACACCTAACACTTCAGATACGATTTCCAGAGGAACCTACAAGGAGGGAGTCCCTCTGCTATTCGCTCTTTCCACACAATCTTACCAGCGGCAGCTAGAGATGTGTATTATAGAGATGAGATCGGAAACATATCCACCTCGCACCTTATAGAGATGCAGGAAGCGGTGGAAATCGATATAAGGTGCATCCATGGTTATAACTGTAGAGATAGATATAAGGTGCATCCATGGTTATAACTGTAGAGATAGATATAAGGTGCATCCATGGTTATAACTGTAGAAATAGATATAAGGTGCATCCATGGTTATAACTGTAGAAATAGATATAAGGTGCATCCATGGTTATAACTGTAGAGATAGATATAAGGTGCATCCATGGTTATAACTGTAGAGATAGATATAAGGTGCATCCATGGTTATAACTGTAGAAATAGATATAAGGTGCATCCATGGTTATAACTGTAGAAATAGATATAAGGTGCATCCATGGTTATAACTGTAGAGATAGATATAAGGTGCATCCATGGTTATAACTGTAGAAATAGATATAAGGTGCATCCATGGTTATAACTGTGGAAATAGATATAAGGTGCATCCATGGTTATAACTGTAGAAATAGATATAAGGTGCATCCATGGTTATAACTGTAGAGATAGATATAAGGTGCATCCATGGTTATAACTGTAGAGATAGATATAAGGTGCATCCATGGTTATAACTGTAGAAATAGATATAAGGTGCATCCATGGTTATAACTGTGGAAATAGATATAAGGTGCATCCATGGTTATAACTGTAGAAATAGATATAAGGTGCATCCATGGTTATAACTGTAGAGATAGATATAAGGTGCATCCATGGTTATAACTGTAGAGATAGATATAAGGTGCATCCATGGTTATAACTGTAGAAATAGATATAAGGTGCATCCATGGTTATAACTGTGGAAATAGATATAAGGTGCATCCATGGTTATAACTGTAGAAATAGATATAAGGTGCATCCATGGTTATAACTGTAGAAATAGATATAAGGTGCATCCATGGTTATAACTGTGGAAATAGATATAAGGTGCATCCATGGTTATAACTGTAGAAATAGATATAAGGTGCATCCATGGTTATAACTGTAGAAATAGATATAAGGTGCATCCATGGTTATAACTGTGGAAATAGATATAAGGTGCATCCATGGTTATAACTGTGGAAATAGATATAAGGTGCATCCATGGTTATAACTGTAGAAATAGATATAAGGTGCATCCATGGTTATAACTGTAGAAATAGATATAAGGTGCATCCATGGTTATAACTGTGGAAATAGATATAAGGTGCATCCATGGTTATAACTGTAGAAATAGATATAAGGTGCATCCATGGTTATAACTGTAGAAATAGATATAAGGTGCATCCATGGTTATAACTGTGGAAATAGATATAAGGTGCATCCATGGTTATAACTGTAGAAATACAATGGATGCCGGTTATAAGCACATCTTCGGGAACTGCACTTAATGTTCTTATAACCGACATAATTATATAGGGTATTTGGCAACCGTTTTCCAACATAGTGTTCTTATAACCGATATCTACTTTAGACCTAGATTTCCTCTATTTGGCGGTTGGCAGACCCGGTACACAATAGGATACAATCTGCCTTCCTACGAATACCTGTATCAACTCGGGAGTAGCTACTCTCTAAAGATGAGATTTCTAGATCACATATACGACAACCAGTTCATTGATAGTCTCAGGGTAATCATAGTGCTGCCTGAAGGATCCCAGTAAGTAAACAGATAAACAGATAAGTAAACAAACAAACAAACATATAAACAACATGTAAAGAGATAAGTAAACAAACGAACGAACAAACAAACAAGCAAACAAACAGACAGACAACATGTAAACAAATGAGTGACAAACAAACAAACAACATGTAAACAAATAAGTTAACAAACAAACAGACAACATGTAAACAAATAAGTTAACAAACGAACGAACGAACAAACAAGCAAACAAACAAACAAACAAACAAGCAAACAAACAAACAAGCAAACAAGCAAACAAACAGACAACATGTAAACAAATAAGTGACAAACAAACAAACAAACAAAGAAACAAACAGACAACATGTAAACAAATAAATGACAAACAAACAAACAAACAAACAAACAAACAAACAAGCAAACAAGCAAACAAGCAAACAAGCAAACAAGCAAACAAACAGACAACAACATTCTACTGTTCAATAACGAATTAATTCAGACTTCATTATCAATTATATATTGTTGTTGTTGTTGTTGTTATTATTATTCCTTTTAAGTAATTTGAAATTCACCCCTCCCTATCCAATTGAGAACATTTCGGAATCTCTTCACTATACTTATCTGGATACAATCGGTAGACCGCTTTTGGAAATTACAAAACATAATTTGGTAGAAAACCATATTGAGGATTTCACAATCAGTTATTCTTTCAATTCCATCATGTTACTACAGGAGCCATTGTTGTTGTTTACAGCTTTCTTCTTAATGTTTGTTGTTGTTATTATTGTTGTCAGGCTAGACTTCTCAATAATAGAGGTATGTTTATATTTTCACACTTATTATGTTACTATTAAATGCCTGAGGTATTAATTTGTCAAACTATTGTAGGTTAAAAAATTTTAACTGCCCGAAAATTTACAATTATAATTACAGAGAACTCTCGTTATAACGAAGTGCTTGGGACCTGTAAATCCCTTCGTTATATCCGGATATTCGTTATAAGCGGATAATAATTAATGCATTTAAATGCTCTGGGGGAAAATATCCATTTCGTTATAACCGGAGTTTTAGTAATGTAATAAGATAGAAGGATTTCCGGACCATTGAACGACTTCGTTATAACAGGAGTTGACTGTATGTATGTTTATAACAAACTATATATAGGATCAAGATGCTTTGGTTAAAATGCATTTAAAAGCTGCAAGGGAAGAATTCTGTGGTTTAATTGAGAAAAAACTTAGTTTGGTAAAGAAAATAGTAACAGTTGTTGACAAATATAAAACAAACAAAGATAAGGCAGCTTTTAAGAGCGCCAAGAACCAAATCGAAGTTGAACGTAAACAGATAAACACTAGAATAACACAAATAGAGAAGGAAAATAAATTCACATCTGAAGTTACTAATAAGGTTTGTTTGTTTGTTATTTTGTTTGTTAGTTTGTTATTTATTTATTTATTTGGTTTGTTATTTGGTTTATTAGTTTGTTATTTGGTTTATTAGTTTGTTTGTTTGTTTATCTATATATTTATTTATATACTATTTATTTGTTTATATATTATGTTTATATATATATATACGTGCTTATATATACAACACCTATTATATGCCCACATAAGTTAGTATAACATTATGACACCTCTAGATGGCAGAAGTGTCCCAGAAGGACACACTACTCAAACAGAACTTGGAACAGACAATATCTCTCTACGACAAGCCACCATCCAGGAGCGGAACTGTTATAGCACAGGAGGACAAACTTGGAAAGGAGAGAGAGGAGCTAATCAATCAGATTAGAATGTTGCTCTCAGTTCTATAAATAAAACTGTCTATGCTCTATAAATAGAACATAGAATTGTCGTAGATTGGATTGGTGAATAGGAATGTAGTGTTTATTAGTTAATTTGATCGTAAAATAAATAATTTGCTACAAATCTTAACCTTTGTACTACAGTAGAACCTCGTTAGTACGAATGTTAAATGCGTTCGCCTTATCCGGAATTTGTATTAATCAATATAATTTGTATTGAAAGGCTTTGAAGGGGATTGAAATTGTGGTCGTCTTAACCGTGTTCCTACTAACGAGGTTCTATTAACGAGAGTCTATATTGTACCTTGAAATAAGATATTTATTATAACTTCATTCATCAATTTCATACCCATTAGTAACTAACAATTCAATAGTTATTTTAGGAGACAGTATACGAGTTTAATATTGTGTTGCAATAAGATACAATAAAGGGGGAATAAACAAAATAATTATTACAAATATGAGAATATTTGAAGACCATAATTGACATTCCAAGATACAACAACTAATTCAATTCATTGCTAAGAGTTACTCCTTGCGGAAATTCAAACTTTCCTATTCCCTCTCCTCTTCTTCCAATGTTGCAAATTATATTTCCATCTTTAGAGAACACTTTCACGTTATTAGCACCATAATCGCTAATAAATTGTTAGTCACAGAGAAGTTACAATAGGGCTTATAAATCGAAAATCGGGTTGGCTTCAATTTTGTTCCTCCAATTTGTAATCATTTTACAAAAACTTTCAAAGCTCTAGAAATACTCATGTGTAGTTTATTCAATGCACTGCAACATTAAATGTACATAGTGACGATGTTGTTTACAGGAATGCAGTAAATGGATGATGCTCACATACTCCTGACTAGATTCGATTGTTTGTGCTAGCCTTCTGTAAACTGATATTATATTAAACTCTAGAAAATAAACTAAAGAACCATTTTATTCTCTATAAGGAGTTATTAACATCAATAGCTAGACTAGTGGACTTCTACGTTGAAAAATAATGACACTTCAGATTTTATAAAAGTATGATCCTTTTTGATAATTTGAGCTAATATGGGATATTGCGATATAACAATGTCCAACTAAATACTGCTAATATAAGTCACTAAACAGACCATAATAAATTTGATTAGTACCTTGCGGACAACAAAGTGATATCCATTTTTGCTGTGTACAAAAATGTCTTCCTTCTTTCTGTACACAAGCTTTGTATTTTTCACATATTATATTAGAAGTCTCTCTATTGTGAACATAATTATTGTTCCCTTGAATGTTCAGAATAGAACCTGACTGTATGTATGACATATTAAATTGTATATTGTCAAAAATACTAGTACAGTAGATGTCGGATATAAGCACACCGGTTATAAGAACATATCGGATATAAGCACACTGTGTTGGAAAACGTTTGCCATCTACCCTGTATTATTTATGTCGGTTATAAGAACATGCCGATTATAAGCACCTTAAGTGCAGTTCCCGACGATGTGCTTATAACCGGCATCCACTGTATATCCTAGTGTTTGTTCTACTATGCTATGACTCGTGTTCAATGTAATTCGCTTAAGATACTATATTTAGAATAGGCACTACATTATGTATATAGTATATCTATATAAACCTATTTGTAGTATAGAATATACACTATTGAATTGTACACTATTTTCTACCATAATAAGAGAAGATATTTTCAAATTTGATACCGTGTGCTATTCATCAGGTTAGTTAGTATGACTAATTATTTTTTAGTATGTGCTCTTTAATGAATTATTCTCTTTCATTAGGAAACATAATTTGATTAAACTATTTTCTACGAAGCATTTTACACACATTATAATCTCTCTCGCACATCGATACTATCACAGGTGAGTAATTCATTATGATGCACTTTTATCGGGCAGTTGTTGCCTTTTAATTTCCTCTTAATTGCTTGTTTTATTTAAGTTCGTATATTTAATTTATTTGTTGCTGGGATACTAAATGATCTAAAAATTTTAATTAAACTAGCACACACTTTTTTTGAGAACGCGCACACTAGTAATGCTCCCATTTTAGGCCATGTAAAATAAACTACTCATAAATATTCAAAATTGCAGCCTGTGCCGATGCATTTCCATTTGGAGGCACTACATTTGGTGGTTGGGTAACTAGTAGTGCCTCCAAAGGGAAATACTTTCGGTACAGGCTGCAATTTTGGATTTTTTCGCCATGTCATCATCACCATTAAGGTGTTAAATTATTTCAGAAAGGTGTTTCAGAAGGCAACGACCCTTAGTGAGTTGGAAGTTGTTTCCATTTAGCTCACTTAATTTTAGAGATATTCAAGTTTCAGTTGAATATAATAATTGATGACTCAGCATTTTTTATGTGCGTGTTGGGTAATCACCCAACACCAACCAACCCATTTGTATTACAGTAGAACCTCGTTAGTACGAACACGGTTAATACGAATTTCCGGATAAGACGAACAAATAGTTCCACAAAATCAGGTCCCTACAATGGCTATTAAATGGGTATTACAGTACACCCTCGCTAATCCGAACAGAGTTGTTCCGATTCAAAAAATCTTCTGTTCCGATTAGTGAATTCGTTCGGATTAGTGAAGTAATGCATTTTCTATGGGCATCTGTAAATGAGAATCTCGATAATCCGAACCAAACTTGTACAAACCTTGTTAATCCGCACTAAACATCTAGTGTACTCCATAAAATACTTGCCTGAGACTTATCTTTTATACTCCATTGCAATTTACGATTTTTTCCCACATTTATTAGAAGAATATTTTGGTTTCTCCTGTTCGGATTAGCGAGGGTGTACTGTACTCCGGTTAATACGAACTCTGGATAAAGCGAACAAATTTTTACCGTCCGTTGGTGTTCGTATTAACGAGGTTCTACTGTATATAATTCACCAAATTGTAAAAACACATTTTTTTTAACGATGTCATCATCACCTCAAGGTGTCAGGACCCATTTGTAGAGGTGTTACGTGGCATAAGGATCAATTGATAAATTGGAAGTTTGTTTCTATCTTGTATCATCTCTGAGATTAATGCCATTTAGCAAATTAGTCTAAATAATTATTCAAATTATGAATAATTTAACACCATTATTATGTACAGCAAAATAAATTAAGTAAAAATTATTAAAATTATTATATACCTAGTTTTTTTAATTTTGATAAACCATATCTATAATGTAGAGTTGTTACTGTGTGCTTGTTATTTTTCCTCATGACAGTCTAACTCAGGGTTCCGCAATCTATGTGTGGCCTGATAGCCCAATGGAAAGTTGTATCATGTGTGGCCTTTATGCACTTTTGCTTAGAAATTAGCATAGTTCTAGTATTACAACATAATAGTTTTGTTATAAATTTCGAAAAATTTATCGATATTGTTTGCGGCCTGAGGAAATTTTGTTAAGATTATGTGGCCTGATATAAATGAAAGTTTGCGGAACCCTGGTCTAACTTAAGTAGCACAAAATTTTGGCAATTTCAAATAAAGTTCCTAAGCATAATTTGAAATATATAATCTTTCCGGAAATTTCCATAAAATTTATTTTTGTAATTTACAACACTAAGTTCTAACGTGTTCATTTGAAATTATAAGTCTTAACTTATTAGATTTTATGTCAAGTCAACTAATTATTTATGGAGCCGCCTATGGCCCCCAAGATATGACTGGAAAAGTACGAAGCTTACGAAATAACCAAGAACTTTCTATTGTGGCAAACAATGATACATTTGGTGATACATGGTTTGGACACAAAAAGTCTCTAATTGTTGTTTACAAATACGACAACCCTCAAGCTAAAGTAGAAGTTGCTATTGTTAAGGAAGGAGAACGACTAGAGGTTTCAGTTCCTCCTCAAATGTTGAAAGTTAAGAAAGATCTATCAACCTTTTCGCTAGATCGAATTGGAGATACCGTATCGAGGCAATATATTGCGTCTCCCAGTTCACGGATAATTCTTGGCGCTGCCTATGGACTTAAGAATGTAACCGATCAAGCCAATAATTTCGTTACAGCAAAAGGAGAATTTGATCAGAATGCAAGCAATAGTATTTGGGGAGATGGCTGGGTAGGGAAAGTGAAAACTCTTGTAGTTGTGTACACTTATGACGATTTGATAATGCTGGATGTTGTGATGGAACATCATGCCCTGCATTTTATAGTCTCTCCTCCTCTTACGATACTAAGTGCTGCTTATGGGTTGAAAGATGTGACTGATAAGGTTAATGAATTGGTGAGAAACCGTTATTTAAGTGTTACTGCTAACAACGCAACATTTGAAGATGGATGGCCGGGTGAAACTAAAACGCTAGTTATTGTATACCAATATGGGGAAGAGACACCAACAGTCGTCTTTGCTAAGGAAAATGACAGCATTTCGTTTTTATACTCAGCCAAAGAATTGTATTATGGGTCGACAAATCCAACTACACTCACTATACTAGGTGCAACTTATGGGCCTAAGGATGTATCCAGTACTGTTAAGGGTCTTATAAAAGAGGACACAGAATTAGATTTCAATGCAAACAATGGTGTATTTGGGGATTCTTGGCGTGGAGAGGTAAAATCATTTGTGTTGGTACATCGTTATGCTCGTAATGCCCCACAGATTACAGTTTTACCGGAACACAGTCAGGTTACTGTAAAGAGAAGCGTATCGATGACGTATGTAGGATTAATCAGTTCAAACAATTTGCTGGATAATGGGGATAAGTTTGCATTGAAAACGGTCACAAATAATTATGTTTCATATGACGCAAATGAAAAAGTTGTAGCAACTTCTGACAAACTTTTTTTATTTACAGTTAAAAAGGAATCCGTTGATGGCCCGTTCAAAATTCTTGGAGCGAATGGTAAATATATGATCGTGGATAATGACAATTATCTACATGTTACAGCTGATTATGAAAATGCCACGAAATTTACGTTAACAATTAGTACCAAAGGGGGTGTTCGTATTTCTGTATCCGGTGGCTTGTACATTCGTATTGATCATAAAGATAATTCTATCAGAGCCAATTCAGTTGATTATTTTGGTGCTTCAACTATATTTGATATTTGTCTAACACAAACAAGCGGAGTTGGAGAACTTATGTCATTGGAAGAAATTTCGGATTGTGATTTGGCTTGGGCCTCTTTTATCTGGGCAATAACTGGTGGCTTTTTCTTGGCAATTGGCATAGGTCCATTCATTGCAATAGGAAAAGTACAGCCAGGGGTTCTAGGAATAATCAAATCCAGTCCTCGAGCATGGGCAGCAATACAAAAATTAGCGAAGGGAATCATTGATGGCATAAAAGCAAATACGAAAGCTGTTGTTACAGGTTTATTCAGTGTTATGGGTATCTTATATCATGAGGGAATATTATGGACAATTTTTAAGTGGATGCTGACGTTTGGGTCTTGGTTAGGTTTGACAATGGCTCTTGCGAAGATTATTGAGATAATTTTCCTCCCAGAATTAGAGATCGCAGATCTTTTGGCAAGTTTTACAGTTTGGGCAATAAGGACTATTGATTCTGGTCTTGAACTTGGTCGATGCCAAAGCTAATTGGTACAGTTATACTGTAAACCTTTTGTTTAGCTTTTAGTTGTAGTAGTGTAGTAGTTTGTAGTTTAGTAGTTTGAAGACAGTTTTGCTTCATTTTAGTCATTTATCGACTTTTTATTTCTGATAAAGTGTGTATATTCGTTTTAGTATATTCTTTCCTAACTCCCTTTTTAGTGTTTAGTGGGCAACATTTTCGTAAAATAAAATTTCGCGACAAAGAACTTGACAATGACTTGACATAGACGTTGATTATTGTTCCCTCTAATTTTCGGGGGACAGGACTTGGGGAATTTAGCCAAATTCGGGGGCCAAAGATTTCAAAACTAATTTTCGGGATGTTGTAAAGTGTCTCCCGAACTTTTGGTGGTTGCTCTACCTCTACCACATTTTTCCAATTCTAACAACAACAATAATTATGCATATTTTAAATTTTAGTATCTACCGCCTTTTAGTAGGGCATTAAGATCAGAATGTAGAATGTAGAACCTTTTAGAAGTTAGGATCCTAATCTGATCGTATATTTTCTAACAATCAATCCAAATCCTTTTACTTATATAAAATTCAGACATAAGTAGCTTTGAAGTTAGATTTGTTGTAATTCATTATTGAGTGATTGGTATGAGCTATTGACTTAAATTTTGTAGAAAGTTTGGGGAAAAGACTATTACAGATATATAAATAGTTGATTTGGACAAGTAAATAAGTGGACAATTAGAGAGAATACTGTATTCGTATCTTGCTAGAATAATAAGATTGGGTACACAGACAATACAACAACCACTAACCTTACCAGTGCATTAATTAAAGCTATCAGGTGTCTCACATAAGTGTGTTATTGGAACTAACTCTACATATACCACAGATAAACACACATAGCACATATCTATATACCGACATACGCACTAGGTACACGTAGTAGTATAATCCAACGATATTGGAATTCTCAGAAATAGTATGCATTAAGTTGCACAATTTGATTTTCAAACAGGTCCAAAATATAGTTTTATACTTTGCTTCATTAATGTAAACGATATGTTATTAAACGGAGATTTTCAATATTGTGTAAGTCAAACAAAATCAACTGTATATTGTGCCAGTGATTAATATGATCAACAACAACAACAGTTCCATAGAGTATGGATTGACCATGTGGCAATATAGTAGAATAATACAAACTAAATGAATGCACTGAACTAATGCAACAGTTCTGCTACTATAAAATAAGAAAATAATTCTACAAAACAACTAACGAACTGACAAACAATTTTTCTACAAAACCTAGCTTATAGCTTAAATCTTATAGACAGAGAAATGGCCGCTATATTTCCTGACCCAGCAATTCCCATTGACACAATCGAGACACAAATAAATAAATTCTGCGATAAAATTATAATGTGTGTGAACGCAAGGCGAATGACGCTCCTAGCAACCGTTCAGGAGACAAGGAATGCGAAAATAGAGAGAGTGAGTCTTTTTTTTTTTTCTTTTTTTTTCTTTTTTTTAAGATTTTTTTAATTTTTTTTAAGAGTTTTTTTTTAAGAGTTTTTTGTTCCGAGGAGAGTACGGACACCTGGAACAGCTGATAGCTAATATCGGAGAGGTATGGGAGGAGGAATTACCAGCTGTGCCCAGATACGAAGCCATGAGACCGACCATAGCTTTCGGGAAGATGGGCAAAGCTCCTGGAGATATATGGCATCCTCATGCTGTCGGGATTGACAGAAATACAAACCATATTTATGTTATAGAGGGGTGTGTATTTCCTTACTTCCCGCGTATCTCGATATTCTCAAATGGAGGCGAGTTCCTAAGTAGTTGCGCTAACGAGCAAATGGAATGTCCACACGGTATAGCTATACACACAGACAACTTGTATGTTACAGATATAGGCAAACATGCAGTGTTTCAATTTAAGATAGAAACCGACTTACGATTAGTAGCTAAGTTTGGGAAAAAGGGAACTGGAATTGGAGAGTTCGATTTGCCTTCTAATCTCGCTGTCTCTATAAACGGAGATGTTTACGTAGCAGATTATACGAACAACAGAATCCAAATCATAGATAATTCACTACACTATATACGGACACTAAGTGAACACCCAATTCAACTGCCTAGAGACATCAAGCTAACAGTTGATTCAGTGTTTGTGCTATGTGAAGATTCTCCCTGTATCCGTGTGTTCTCCCACACAGGAGATATGCTACGCTCCCTTATAACACGAGGGGACAAGCTACAGGTTAATGATGCAATGTTCTTATGTTTGGACGCACAGGGTAATATCATTATTAGCGATTATGGTGCTAATAACGTGAAAGTGTTCTCTAAAGATGGAAAGCTAATTTGCACCATAGGGAGAAGAAGAGAGGGAATAGGAAAGTTTGTATTTCCGCAAGGAATAACTCTTAGCAATGAATTGAATTTAGTTGTTGTATCTTGGAATGTCAATTATGGTCTTCAAATATTCTCATATTTCTAATAATTATTTTGTTTAATTATTCCCCTTTTATTGTATCTTATTGCAACACAATATTAAACTCTAATCATGTCTCAAAGTAATTTATCTCACTCACTTTAAAACATTTAGAAAGAATGTAAATTATAAAACCTATATTGATCCATACAAATACAAACAAAATCAATAAAGATAAACAATTATTATTTACAAAATAACCAAACAATTACTTAACGCATCACAAACAACCAAACTACCTTTAAAATCAATACAAATTCCAGCTGGACTTCTAAACCTAATTCCTTCTTTATTTCCACCAATTATATCCAACAAATTCCCATCTTCCCTGATTAATACAATAGAATGTGTTCCTGTGTCACTCCAACACAAATGTCCATCATTATTCACCAAAATACTCTGTGGAATTTCAATAGCAATATCTTCAAAAGGTGGGTAAATATGCTTAACGAAATTCTGTGTCGAATTTAATACTACAAACTTGATCGGTTCAGAAGAATCCAAAACTACATAATTACCTTTTTTGTCGCAACAAATCGCAGTTGGGTTTTCTAACCAATCAACACCTAGGCTTTTAACGAAATGTGCTGTTAAAGTGAATATATGTACTTTCTTTAACAAAGTGTCAACAATTGCAATACATTTTTCAATATTGTTAACTGCAATCCCAGTTGGATGTCCGAACGTTTGTGTATCTGTTTTGTGTATAATTGTCAAGACTTGTCCACTTAAATTAGCAACTATAACATGTTTATAGTGTATATCTGTTACCATTATCCGATCTTGTTTGTCAAAATGTGCTAAAGCAATTGCCCAAGTACTTTTTGCGTGAAGATGATGGAATACAATTGTATTTTGAATTTGTCCATTTAAGTTAGACACATGAATTGTATTTGTATTTCTATCAAGGATTATATAATTATTCTTTGTACACACGATTTCCCAAGGTTGTATGGGTTGTCCAGTTATATCGGTTAGTTTTATAATGTTTGTTGTTTTTATTTTCGGGATTTGTTGTTTTTTAGGTGGTGGCAATGGTGGTTTCGGTTTAATACTAGGTTTTGGTGAAATTTCAGGAATCGATTCAACTTTTGAGGTTAGTTTTGGTGGTCTTTTAGTTGCAATATTTTGTTCATTTCCCCCTTCAACTGTCCCTGCTTTCAAAAGTGTCCGTTCTAAATTCCTGTCCGGTATAAACTGTGGGATATCCAGTGAATGTAGCTCTCTTAGTGTTGCGGTTTTAACACCAATTTTCTCGTTAAAATGTCCTAAATACCAATCTATAGCACTGAAATCTTGCACTAAGAAAGTATTTGGAAATGAATCCAAACACGATTTAATTAACTGTTGTGCGTCGAAGTACTTTTCAATCGTTTTTTCTTGTTTTTCAATTTCGAACGACAAATTCTGTTGAGACGGAAGAGATTTTCGTTTTATTTCTTCAACAACACACGAACGCCTTTTTTCAACATTTTTTAACAAACGGTCAAAATATTCGTTTGCATTCGTAATAGCTTCATTTTCATCTTTCGAAATTGTTAATTTAAGATCACTCAAATCATTTAAACGCGCTTTCATCACTTCGGCTACTTTCAAACTTGTCTGCATTTTATCACGAATAGTTTTCTCTCGCTCTCTAACAACAGAATTAATCGATTGCAATGTCCCATAATCAGCCTTATGTAAACCGCAAATTGGTGCGTTATACACTGAACTGAAATTAATCGCATTTTGATCAGGGTGCTCAATACAAACAGGTGCACCAACCAATTCTAAAATTTCATCCAAATTCCTTCCTTTCATATCACGAGTACTTAATACACGCTTATGGCCAGCTTGAAATACCATATGACTTTTCAAGTGGCAATTATCACACAGGAAAAACTGACAATCAAAACAATAAAAAGTGGCATGTTTAACATTCGATTTACAATTATGACAGAAATTATTGCAAGAAGTTTGTTCATTTAGTATTTTTATCAACTCACTATATTTACCCATGCAAGATGAGGGTAAACCTTCAATGCCGAATTTATCTAATTGCGTTCTCGCTTTACAGGTTTCACAACGAATACATTTATCGGGTGTTACCATGGTTACTATGCATGGACTGCAAAATATGTGGAGACATCCGAGATATTTGGAATCTGTGGATAAAGTTTTGTTGCATTTCCGACAAACGAGAATATCCGAACTGTTAGTTGCCATTCTAAAAATAGAATTGTTGTTAATTCTACTAAATTAAGGAACAAAATACAGTAAACTCCCGTTATAACCAAGTCGGATATAACTAAATAACCGATTATAACAAATGGATATTTCCCCCAGAGCACTAAATGCATTAATTATTATCCGCTTATAACGAATACCCGGATATAACGAAGGGATTTACAGGTCCCAAGCACTTCGTTATAACGGGAGTTCACTTGTAATTATAGAGAAGGATTTGTATACAATATATTGAGAATCCCTTATTATATATTCCCCAGGGGTCTAAATTGTACCCATTTGGGGGTTTGGAAACCACAAATGGCATAGAAAATGCTCTCAATTGTATATGTTAATATTAGGGACTCAAATTATGCAACTACAGTATAAGTCGGTTATAATAAGTACGTACTAACTGAGTTTACCCTACATAGAAATACATACTGATTTATAAAATTGGTTAATAAAATTAGTAAGTACTAACCCAGGTACTTATGACCGAGTTCTACTGTACACGAAAATAGTTTATGATAGCAAATAACTTAGTTCTTATTGGAACTGTTTAATAAGAACTTACTTTAGTAATTTTGAATACTAACAGATGATATTAACGTCATAAAATTAATTAATTTTATTAAAACTTATCTTTATAAGTATAAACAGGTATCATATTTATGTTAGATATTACCTCAATTGTTAAGCCTATTTGGAATTTGATCCTTATTATACTGACTAATATATTTTATAATTTCTCCTATTTATATTTAGCATAGTCAAATGAACTTTTTATTATAAAAGTTCACTTACAAGTAATCAAATATGTATGCTAGTAAACAGAAATTTACCAAAAGATTTTATATTGCAATATATTGCAAATCATTACAAATAATATTTATAACATAAACAATATTATTTTCTATTAGAAATCTTATTCGTAATGCTTTGCAATATATGTTGCAATTTAAATCTCTTTTTGGTAATTTTTGTTTACTAGCATACATATTTGATGATTTGTAAACTTTAATATTATAAACAAAAAATTCCTTTCAATATATTGCATTTAGACGGTGGAATGGAAAAGTACCATAAATGTTATAATTTAAAAACTTTTTGGCCCTAATAGTTAAGCCGTTAATTATTAAACCTTGTTTGTATTTATAAATGAAAACACTTTTAATAAAAAAACAAGCAAACTATTATTACACCAAACCTAAAAACTTCACCAAAATAATTATAACAACCTAAGATATACAAAGTAAATACAAACACCAACAACAACAACAACAACAAGTCCTTATAAACACTCCATTGTAAGTTACAACAGACTTTCTCTCTTCCAATTTCCAGGATTTTCAATTAAATATTCATTTCCATCCCCAGGTAATAGGTCACTAGCAATTAATCCTGTCATTGACGTTTGTCTAGTTACTAATCTTAGTCTATCAGTTAGTAGTATATTCTCTTGTTGTAAATTCTTAACTCTCTGCTCATACCTATCTGCCAAATCGGTATCTAGGGAGAGACCACTGTCCCCTAATTCTACCCCATAATCACATCTTGAATTTGGGTCTTTAATAATTAGAAAAATCACAGGAATGAGAAGTAGATTTGTTGTAGCGGTTACTGCAACCAAAATGCAGATTATCACTAAACTGAACCTCAAATCAGCCTACAATAATACAGATAATAAATCTTATAAATAGGATGCTTATATATCGGCTAACACCTTTGCAATATATAAACCGACTCAAAATTTTTGGCGTCAAAAAATATCTTTTTTTTTCTATAAAAATAATCACAATAATATTATAAAGGTTTATATAAGTAGAAACCGTCTATAGCTATATTTCTTCTGCTTAACATTCAACTTTATATTATGAACAAGCCCTATGGTCCCAATTTAACAACTTACATAGGGTTTGTATTAAGTTGAGTTCGCTTATTATAAAGTCTCTCTATTATGAACACAATTATGGTCCCTTGAATGTTCTTATTAAAATAACCTGACTGTATCAAAATAATTGATATTAGGCGAACACTACTATCCTGAATTTGTTATTAGAAGAAACTGAGTTTTATATAAGTCATTTAATTTTCGACTAACACCTTACTATTATAGGAGAGAACAAACAACAACAATAACAACAACAACAAACAAACAACAAACACTAAATACTTACCTGTTGTATTATGAACTGGTGACATATAATCCCAATAACTCCTAACACACCAACTGTATACAGACTAATTCCAACCCAAATATTCTCCCTATGTCTCTTGTACTTCAGTGACCTTGTATCAAATGCTATAACCATAGCAATCACCATTATAACAACTTTTGAAATAATCACAATACCAATTACGATACGTTGATCAACAGTATTAGGAGCTCTACAGTTGTATTCGATAGAACTGACTTTAAGTCCGTCTATTACTTTATCAATCTCATCAATATGTTGTCTATAAATAGAATATAATTAAAACCCTTCGTTTGTACGAACACGGTTAATACGAATTGCTGTCTAGAAGATAAATAAATAGAATAAATAGAAAATCTATAAATAGAAATATAGTTAACCAAGGAATTATTCAGGAGTACTTGTTAGTTAGTTAGTTAGTTAGTTAGTTAAGTTACAGTATAACCTCGTTAGTACGAACACGGTTAATACGAATTTCCGGATAAGACGAACAAACAGTACTACAAAATCAAGTCCCTACAATGGCTATTCAATGGGTATTACTCCGGTTAATCAAACTCCGGGTAAAGCGAACACATTTTTACCGTCCGTTGGTGTTCGTATTAACGAGTTTCTACTGTAGTTGACTAACTAACTAACAAGTTTTCTTCTTTCTTACTTTATTTCCATGCAGAGAATTGACTAAAAAACCCGGTTTCAACTGTACCTGAAAATACTATTTTCTAATACACTTTTCAAGTTACCTTCTTGAGTTTGACATTATTTATTGATCCTAATTTATCCGATTATTGTTGTTAGATTTAAAACTTACATGGATCTTGACTGTGGAATAGCTGTCCATAAAATTAAGAATAAAACATCTATTAATAGGAATCCAGCCAGTATTAGTAACAAGTGTATTTGTTCAAGTTTAAACTTGTATTTTCTTTTGGCCACATTCTTAAGTTTGTACTCTTTAATATAAAAAGCGTATATCATTTTAAGGAAAAGAGGATAAAATGTTATAGTAAACCCAATAGTTAGAATCCAGTTTATAAGACTGCAAGTTATATCAAAAGCTATCAAACTGTCTGTTAGGTATTCTAAGTTTGGAATCTGAAGGAGTATTGTACCAAAGTACAGGATAATGGAACCTAGAAATTAGAGTCAATTATACGTGTATTCTAATGAATAAAATATATACAGTCGACTCCGCTTATTAGAGCCACCGGTTAATAGTTTTCTCCGCTTAATGGGGTCAAATTTTCACAGGATTTATAGGACGGAATGACAGTTTGGCTTAAAATATTTTCGGTTAATATATTTCTCCGCTTAATCGAGTCAAAGTAACCTGGTCCCGAGGTGACTCTATTAAGTGGAGTCGACTGAATTTCTGAATATTTAGCGCTTAAAATGCAAATAATTTCCATTCGACTGAAAATAAAGGAAATGTTTGACCTGGCACTTAATTAAATGAGAAATTCTATTTTCTAAATTTATATTTTTTGTTTTTTCTTGAATAATGAAATTACGGTGGATACCGGTTATAAGAACATCGTCATGAACTGCATATAATGTCTTATATCCGACATAAATTATACAGGGTATATGGCAACCGTTTTCCAATATAATGTTCTTATAACCGGTATCTACTGATTGTTGACTATGAAAGAGCAAATACTACATACAGTCGACTCCGCTTAATTGGGTCACATCGGGACCAGGTCATTTTAACCCGATTTAGCGGAGAAACCGATTAACCGAAAATATTTTAAGCTAAACTGTAATTCCGTCCCATAAATCCGGTGAAATTTTGACCCGATTAAGCGGAGAAACCGATTAACCGGTATCCCGATTAAGCGGAGTCTACTGTACAAACATAAACAACAACAAACCTATTAAACTAGTTAATGTTAGCAAGGGAGTATTTGAGCTGATTGCACCATGTTTCCAACGTATAAGTACTATAACAATATACACAATAGAAACACCTATACCAATAACTGATAAACAAACAAACACAACAAACTGTGCTAGCGATATAAAACTTCTTTGTTCTTGAGAACCATCATTAGGAACCATGTCTCCTGGCCAATTTATTCCACTTATAGTTATACCACTGTCGTTACCAGAACTATTTCCAATGGGTATTCTTATGCCATTCAAGAACTGGGATATGGTAACGTTAGTATATCTATCCCCTGATGAAGTGAAATTAATGATACCAGTTGTACCTATAAATAGAATCAAATTAATATATGAAAATGAAATTATTTTTGTACGATTTACAGTAGAATCTCGTTAGTACGAACACGGTTAATACGAATTCTGGATACGACAAACAAACAGTTCCACCAAATCAGGTCCCTACAATGGTTATTCAATGGGTATTACTCCGGTTAATATGAATTCCGGATAAAGCGAACACATTTTTACCGTCCGTTTGTGATCGTATTAACGAGGTTCTACTGTATATATTATATTGTAATGAAATTATTTTGTACGATTTATAGTAGAACCTCGTTAGTAAGAACACCAGGGGACCGTCAAAATTATTTCGCCTTATCCGGAATTCATATTAACCAACATCATTTGTATTGAAAAGGCTTTGAAGTGGACTGAAATTATATTCGTATTAACCGTCTTCCTACTAACGAGGTTATACTGTACAGTAATTATTTACAAGAATCTGCCAACTAATATAAAACAATGGCACAGTCATTTTTTAACAATTTTGTGTGTTCATATTGAGGCGTATATATATAATTATGCCTTGTATATAGGGGTCTCAATCCCGGGATCCCGAATCCCGGGATCCCGGGATTCCGGTCCATTTTAGCCCGGGATTAGACTTTCCAATCCCTGGATCCAGATATATTATGAGTATAGCAATGATTGTGAAGCTTGATGTGAATATTATCTTCTCGCATGACATATACTGTCAGGTCTGCTTATTATGAACAAGATTTCGTCTGATAATATGGAGATTTCTTATTATGAACAAACCCTACAGTCCCAATTTAACAACTTACATAGGGGTTGTATTAAGTTGAGTTCGCTTATTATAAAGTCTCTCTATTATGAACTCAATTTATGGCCCCTTGAATGTTCATAATAAAAGAACCTGACTGTAATTATATTCTTTAATTCATTTTTATTGCTTACATTTCTCGGTAATCAATTATTCGTTACTTGTTCAATTACGTGTGGCTTTGTCATTAGGTGAATTTTTGATAACATGATGCTTTGTTTATTAACAACAATCTTGAACCATTTCATATTAATATAAATTTAAATTCCTATCAGGAATAATCAGAAAAATCTTAATTAAAATATTATTATTACTATACTACGATCTTATGCTCTATTTATTATGTAATGGAGTCATCAATCAATCAATACACTATTACATTAATTCAACATATTCGCATGATTGGTCAAGTGTCAATAAATTATTTGATCAATCCCGGGATCCCGGGATCCCGGGATTGAACATGATTCCAATCCCGGAATCCCGGGATTGGAAAAAGGCTCCGGGATTGAGACCCCTACTTGTATAACTATTGTATTTACCTTGAAAACTTATATTTGCCATTATATCTCTCAATCTGTTAGCTATTTCGGTTTGTTGATAATTAAAGTCATCCAAACATAGATTATTTGTATCACACGTGCTACCATAAATTGTATCATATTTCTGAATAGCAGATACCATTGCACTAAATGTATCAAAAATAAGATCATTATCCCCAATTTCTGTGGGAAATAAAGTGTGAAATTCCGTGTAATTAGGCCCAAGGAGAGTAGGAATTGTTTGGTTATTTGTTACCAAATTTTGATTGAAGAATATTGAGTATTCCAATTGGTCACTAATGTCACTCGGCACACAGTCAATGTCAGCTGTTTCGTTCCAGAAGTTAACAGGCAACCTATAAATAGCTCGCTTTAATACATAGAATTGTTAATACAGTCAGGTCTGCTTATTGTGGACAATTTTTTGTCTGCTTAATATGAAGGTTTTTATTATGAACAAGCCCTATGGTCCCAATTTAACAACTTACATAGGGTTTGTATTATGTTGAGTTCGCTTATTATAAAGTCTCTATTATGAAAACAATTTTGGTCCCTTGAATCTTCAAATAGAATAACCTGACTGTAGTTTATTGGTAAATTTTATTTCCACATTTAGATTATAATTTAGTATACAAATTTGTGCATAAATTTAAGAAAAATATTTGTCTACAAATTTTCTTTTCAGATTTGAGCAAAATGTTTCTGCTAGCGTCTTGATATAATTTACTAAATTTGTTTACGAGCTTGTTTACCAACTCACCATCCATCTAATAGCCATACAATCTGTACATTACTCTGTTGTTTATATACTTCACACAAAATAGGTACAGCGAAGTTTGGATAAAATAAACCAATTAAAATACTGTATTTTTGTTCCAAAATATCTTCTATAATCGGTCCAATATTACTCAATCCGAATATTAGAAATAGAGACGAATCAATATTTTCTCTATCCAACAAAGTCCGTAATTCATGAATGCTAGAAGTAAATAGGGACACGCTTTCTACAATAATTGCTACCCGAGTCCATCCTTGTGATTTTATGAAATTAACTCTTGCATTAATTAATGTTAATTCAGTTGGGTAAAGTCGAAAAAAATTCGGATAAATATATTTATTTGAAAACTGTGGAGAAGTGACGAAATATGAAATTGCGATTATATTTGTTATTGTTAGGTCCAATGCTATTGGGTCTGCTGCTAGAGAACAAGCCGGTCCTATTTGAGATATATATAAGTAAACAACAACAACAACAATATAGCTCATATACAATAAGTATTATAATACAATAGACTCCGCTTAATTTGGTCCGCTTAATTGGGTCACCCAAATATTGCAAACAAATTGTAATTACATCTGTAAATCCTGTGAAATGTGGCCTAATTAACCGGTGGCTCTATTAAGCGGAGTCTACTGTAATAACAAAAATGCCAAAAGTCCAAAGATTTGAACAAATAATTCCTAGTGCCATAATTTTACGTTAAAATGAATATTTTGTACAGTAAAACTCGGTTATAACATACTTTTATTAACCAAGTTTAGAAATCAGTATGTATATCTATGTAGCTTAAACTCGGTTAGTACGTACACTCGGATAATACGTACTTATTCCATTCCCGAGGGGGTACGTTATAACCGAGTTCTACTGTATACAATAATTATATCTATGATGATATATAATTTTTGGCGCCTAGAACAATTTTGGCGTCTTATTGGAACCATGGGTGTCAGATATAATCATAGTTCCATATTACTCTATAAACTTACCGATAATGAATGGAAATGCGTTTGGTTGCTGTAGCATTTCAATATAAGCTCGGTTGCCTTCCCTTGCAGTGCAATTTGTATCGAATGACGTATACCTCAATTCGTACCTAGTAATTAGCGTTATATGTATATTGCATAGTGTATAAGGTATAGTGAATCCCCGTTATAAGCAAGTGACCTTATACAATGATCTTATATCAAGGAATTATCTAGGAGCGCGAGACGCTCCTTTTGGAGTATGATTTTTGGAAAATTTGAATTTAGGAGCGTGAAAATTTGGAATCCTCTCCTATACAGTAACATAAATTTATGATTTAGGCGTATGAAAATTGGATTAGACCAGGATTAGGAGCGTATTTATAAATAGTTGTATATATTATAATACACTAGAACTTCGTATTATCCGGAATTCGTATTAACCGGAGTCACTTACATGCATTTGTATAGGCTAGGGGAATTAAACTTTGTATTCCTTAACCGATATTTCGCCTTATCCGTGTAAGTATTATAACGAGAGTCTACTGTACATATTAACTCGTATTATATAACTTATACTCCTACCTTTGTCCAAAATCTGAGGAATCGAACAGTTGTATCCCATAATCCAACAAATCAGTTATATTGTATAACCCATTGGGATGTGATATCTGTGTGGAATTGAAAGGGTAGAAAAAAGCAAAGCGAATTATTTTTTTCTGAGCAAATGTAGTTGTTATAAGCAAGCTGCTTATTAACAGGGTAATAACTGAAATATGCATATTAACCTAAATATAGAACAATGGTATAATGTTAATGTAGTTTTTGTTTGTTGTTTGTTTGTTTGTTTGTTTTCTGTTCATTTGTTTGTGAATTTTTAGAATAACCTCATATCTAAATGGCTTAAAAATATTCAAAATTATATTTATATGACTATTCACTATTCATAAATGAAACTAAATACCTTGTATTGCCCTATTAAGAATACTAATATATAAAATTACAAGACTATAATATTCGATATTTTTCCAATCTTTTTTAAATACAGTCAGTTATAATTTTGTTTCCAAATTAGCGATTGTTCTAACCAGGGTTTTATCCAGGATTTATACGCCTAGAGGCGTATAAATTGGAATATTTGCGTTTAGGAGCGCGAAAACTGCAGAAAGTCCCCATAGAGTAATACAAAACTAACCTTTTAAGCGTACAAAATTCATATTCTAGTGACCTTAGGTGTGTTCAATTATTGTCCTGTATAATACCCTGGTTCTAACTAAGCGACTTGAATGTGTTGTTGTTGTTTACTGTGTGAATAAATCGAAATTATAAATTTTCATAAATTGAAAGCTTTTTATAGCTAATCCATTTACCATTATTTGTTATTACGTAATACCATTATATGTAATCTCAATTTAATTGATAACAATGAGCTTGTTTGCTAACAAAATAACATTGAAAGCTTGCGTATGATGTATACAGTGTTTTCTGTGTAATTTACACGCTTTAATATCTGGAAATTACACTGTTATATATTGCCCAATATCTATTTAGATATTTACACTCATTTGCATGCATTTGTATAGGCTAAGGGAATTAAACCTTGTACTCCTTAACCGATATTTCCCTTATCCATGTTCCTATTAACAGAGTCTACTATATTTTGAATATCTAGAGTTGTTAAAATCATATAATAATCTCATTTTAATAATAAACAAGTTCAATCACAGAATTTGTAATTACCAAACATAAAACAACAAGTTGACAACTCTAGCAGTATTTATACTAAACGAGTGCTAGCTACTGTCTAGTCAGGCCACAGCTGAAAACGGATTGGTTGTTGAACATCTGGGTTTCTGTTGGTTGGTCTGAGGCATTAGGTCCATGAATGGATTGCCCATCACATTAGGGGCTGATATCTTTCTAGAACTTTCTGGACTTTTCTGGGGAAAGTCTTCTGGAAGAGAATTTGCAAAACCTATAAATAGGAAATAGTCTTAAATCCAGTTTACATCACCATAGCAACATTTTCACTAAGTTAATTAAAGTACGAATGATTAGTCTTATAATACAGTGGTATTGGCCTAATAGCAATATATATTATATTGCTCTATTAGTAAGTTCGCCTATTAGCAAGCAAATTATGTGTAAAATTCGACTTGCTATTACGCGAACACCACTGTACTCTATTATTTAGTAAAATGAACATTCAAGAGAGCAAAAATTGTGTTATAATAATATAAATCCTATGTAAGTTGTTAAATTGGGACCATAGGGCTTGTTCATAATAAAAAGTTTTCATATTAAGCAGACGAAATTTGTTCATAATAAGCAGACTATTTAGGAATTATTATATTTACATACAATTGATACAAAGTTTTGGAAATGGAATTTGTGCGTCTAAAGCAAATTCATCCATTTAGGCGGCAGACTCTAATAAATATGGCGCGTTGAAACTATGTGGTTAATCAGTTGCATATTAATAAGCTTTGTATAACTTTATCAACCAATAGACTGAAATTTCCCGTAACTATGTTAATGGAATGTATCAACATATTATTGGAATTGCACTAATTCATGGAATTGCATTTATTATGGTTGCAAATATCAGTTAATTAAATTGCAACTATATTTTGCATAATTATGCAGCTGATATATTAGCTATTTTGTAGATTTATGAATGTATTTATTAGTTCCAATTTATAGTTCCAAGTATTTTCAGTAGCAATTCCGAAAATAGACTCAAGTTAATGAATAGTTATTTTCTGAATTATATGGAACATTCCTATCTACCATAAATGTATCTATGTTATGAATAAAAAGGTATATTAATGAACTCACCATTAGCGAAGGGATTACTATTCTTTTTTGAATGCGTTTTGTTGTTTGTTTGTAGCACTCCATATCCGGTGTAGAAATCTTGTAGTTCCAATAAATCCTGATGCAAACTGGAACCAACCATTAGATCTGGAACTGAACTTTGTTTATAAGGCGAGTTTATTTTGTAGGAAAGGCAAGGGCTTGTAGGGTGACTTTGAGTACCTTTTGTTAGTTTTTCAATCGATTGTTTGTTGTCCGGACCGTTTATAATAGGGTAATTACTATCGAATTTAACGGGAAATAAGGTGGTATGACTGCCACTTTTTAGAGGCATTTGTGGCTTATCAAGTGGCGGAGATTGACTTGTGACACTTTCGGGACTTGAACTGTTCTTTTCACGGGGGTCAATAATTGGCATTGATTGTTGTTTACGATAAACACCTGTATGACTTTGTTTGTAAAGTGATCTTAATGGTGAAGGTGGTGCTACTGTTTTGATTGGTTGACTTAGTTTAGCTTCAGGGCTCTTAGGTGTAAGTGATTTTATATGCGTTTCCATGGTAACGGCCATGTCAGTTCGGCATGTGGAATAGGAACTATAATCTGATGAGTCGATTCCAACTTCTTGGGCTTCGGCGAAAATTCCTTTAATGACACCTGAGACCGAAAGGCAGTATTTGTAAAGTTCAAATGCTTTTTTCGCTTTTTGTAAGTCCAATTCGAAAAATTTCTCAATTAGTATCATAATGCCTTCATGAAAAAATTGGTATAACGAAGTGAGATCCCTGAAAACCTTTGAAAACGAAGTAAGTATAAGGCTATTTCTCAAATCGTTTTCTTTTGGATTGAAAAGTATGATCGCTTCTATTACTCTTTTCAGATAAGTTAAATGTTCGAATACTCGCGATGTATTAATTGTTCGCAAAAAACCATTAACGCCTCGCCTAACACGACAATAATCGAAGCCTGCATTATTATAAACACTCAGTTTAGTAGCGAGATAATTACAATGGCTTTGAAGGAAATTTATTTCTACATGGTCTCCAGGTGAAAAACGCTGTGAGGACGAAAAATTAGGTTTTTTCGTACAAACATTTTGTAAAAAACGTTCGTTCCCATTCTGTATTAAGTAATGGAGAGTTATAATTGCCTTATATGATGTGGTCCAATGATTTGATTGTAATTTATCAACAAGTGGACCTGAAATTTCGTCTAAATTTGCATCTTTTGTGTTTATTCGTTGAAGGAGAGCGTCCATATGTTTTTGTTTTGGACAAGAGACATCATTTGAAGTTGCTTTGTATACCGTAGCGTGAATTGAAATCAAAGTTTTGAAAGCCATTTTTGGTTAGTTTATTAGTTTAAGTTATTAGTCCGTCTATTTATACTAACTCGAAATGCATATTAGTTAGATATTGAATTGAAACTTTAGTTTGTATTTGGACAGAATTCATTGAAAAGTTTAATGTAAGATAAGATTTTTGGAGTAAGTTTTTTTTACAAACTTATGTTGGTAAGGAGTAAACAATAACTGTTTGTTTGTCAACAAATACTATTAAGGTTTAGAGTTTAAATGTCTGATATACTTAGCACCTTAAAAATGTGCGCCGAAACAATGGTTTTATATTTCAATAAGTTATAAATAATTATTGCTCAACGATTTCCCATGTTATCCAATTACAGTAGACTCTTGTTAATAGGAATATGGATAAGGAAATATCGGTTAAGGATTACAAGGTTAATTCCCCTAGTCTATACAAATGCATGCAAGTGACTCCGGTTATTACGAATTCCGGATAATACGAACATATTAAGACGGTCCCCTGGTGTTCCTATTAACAGAGTCTACTGTATTCCCCAAATGGATAAATTAAAGATTATTCCGCTTATAATGAAGTAAACTAAGGGTCCCTTGTATTTCGTTATAACAAGAATTACTTACATAGTTCAATCAATTAATTTCATGCAATTAAGTGGAAACTTACAAACAAACAAACTTAATAAATACAGCTATAAAAACAAGTGTCATTTGCTCAGTAGTAATATTTAAAAGTAAACAACAACAATAACAATAATAATAATAATAATTAAACAGTTGATTGTTTAATTTGTTGATTGTTTCTTTCAGGGGAAAGTTGATTGAGAATATCTTGAAAATGAGATGCCAACGAATTATATCCATTAACTGTAAGAGTCTCAATCAGCTATAAATAGAATAATTACAGTAGAACCTCGTTAGTACGAATTCCTATATACTACAGGGATTTCAACCAAAGTATGATTTTTGGAAAATTTGAATTTAGGAGCGCGAAAATTTGGAATCCTCTCCTATACCGTAACATTAATTTGTGATTTAGACGTATGAAATGGGATCAGACCAGGATTAGGAGCGTATTTACAAATGGCTGTATAAACACTGGTTATAACCTAGTTAGTACGAATACCAAGGGACCTTCAAAATGTGTGATATTAACCGATGTCATTTGTATTGAAATGGCTTTGAAGTGGGTTTAAATAGTGTTCCTATTAACCGCTTTCATGCTAACGAAGTTCTATTATACTTCCAATCCAAATATGAATAACTGTATGTTCAATTAAACCACTAAAAACAAAGGAATAATGTGTAGTTATTTTCTGTAAGTTTGTACTTAATTGTGTGACATAGTATTAATAAGAGTTCTTACAATTAGAACAATTAATTTACAATAGAATTTGTCCACAATGTCGTTAACATATAATATTCAAACTCAGGAATTAATAATGTTAAACTTAAAGCTACTAAGCAATAAAATCAGCTAACCACTATGATTTGGCAATACAAAGCAGTATTATTTATAAATAATTGTTCTAATAAACAACATCATCTTTACAACAAAAGTTCATAAATATTGTACAGTGGTGTTCGCGTAATAGAAAGTCGCATTTGTAGGAAATTTGCACTTTTTTGGACTACCTGGATTTTGCAATATCAATTAATTCGAATTCAAAAGGAAAATTAAATTTGGTCAAATTAGTGAATGTTCGAATTAATCGGAATTTCGTATTAATAACTAACGAGATTATACTGTATTTAATTAGATAAATAGAATCAAATTCATTAAAATTCCTTAATTCTCATCCTAATATCCGGTCGTTTCCGGATTCACACAAATCGGGAAATCCGTTCTGAAAAGTAAATCCATATTTGTGAGTTGTGGGATAAACTTTCGGGTTATATAATTGAACAGATATTTTTTGCCATATGAACAAACTTAGTTTCATTATAAGTAATTGCTATTAAACCATTGTTCTCTGAAAATGATGGCATTTTAGAACTAATTATAATTACAATAACTTGGCATGAACTTTGTGGCTTAAATTCTTTCATAATTGGAATTACATTGAACTCTCGTTATAACGAAGTGCTTGGGACCTGTAAATCCCTTCGTTATATCCGGATATTCGTTATAAGCGGATAATAATTAATGCATTTAGTGCTCTGGGGGAAATTTCGTTATAAGCGGTTATTTCGTTATATCCGACTTCTTTATAACGGGTGTTCACTGTATAGTAAAAATATAATTTAATCCAATACTTTAGGATAGAATTAACTATTGTTGTTGTTGTTGTTGTTTACCTGTTTAGAGTATTTGTTTGCATATTTGAATAGCTGGCAGAGCGCTTCGTCAGTGTCCAATATATCAGCCATTTTTAATTTCTGTAAATATAAACAAATATTCATATTTTGTACACAATTTTGTTGTTTAAAATGTTTACCTCTGATAGTGAGTTCATTTCTTCAGTCATTTGGTCTTCTGTTACTTTTGGCAGTTTCTTAATATCTTCATAGTAACTAAATAAAGTAAATAAATAAACAAATAAATATATAAACAAGTATACAAATTGACTAATTAGCAAACTAACTAACTAACTAACTAAAAAACAAACAAACAAACAAACAAACAAACAAACTAACTAACAAGTAACAAACAAACAAACTAACAAACAAACAAATAAGCTAACTAACTAACAAATACACAAACAAACTAACAAACTAACAAACAAACTAACTAACTAACAAATACACAAATAAACTAACTAACTAACAAATAACTAACTAACTAACAAACAAACAAATAAGCTGACTAACTAACAAATACACAAACAAACTAACAAACTAACAAACAAACTAACTAACTAACAAATACACAAATAAACTAACTAACAAACAAACAAACAAACAAATAACAACAAACATAACTTACTTAGCTACACTCTGTTTATAGGTTTTCACTTCCTTAGCGTAGAGTAGTTTGCTAGTTGGAGAATCCTTGTTTAGTTTTGTGTTGCTAACTGAATAGCTATCCATGAATGTCTACAATACAATAATAATAACCGCATGGCAACGGTAAGATACATTTGGAATGTACAGTGGTGGAATTTAAAGGAATAACAGTACTTTTTGAAAAGTTCAATTTAATGATCATCATTAAATTTTGGAAAATTGATCAAGTCGATTAAGCGATTGTTTTGATTGAATTATTTTATGGACAAAATGCAAGGTTTGATTCTAATCATAATTATTAGACGTAAAGTGTTATACCTCAGCAAAATTGCATAAGTTTATTGGATATGTTTTACAGGCAATATTATGTTGAATATAATTTATTACGAATAAAGTAAACTTTTTATAATACATCCATTCTTGATAATATTATTGTTTTTGTTTTTTTGTTAGTTAGTTACTTAGTTTGTTTGTTCGTTAGTTAGTTAGTTAGTGTGTTTTTTGCTGTTTGTGTGTGTTGTTTATTAGTTTGTATGTTTGTTTATTAGTTTGTTTACTAATTATCTAATTATTTATCAAAAATAAATATATTTACCTGGGCTATCACTAGCAGACAAGAGTCCATTGTTGAGGATTTATAGATACTAAATACAAATTCCGGGTTTTTTATCAAATTAACCCAAAATCTCAATGCAAGACTATTATTTTTCCACGTCAGCAAAACCTCAGGGTCTGTGATGTCATGTTTCTCAGCTTGATCTTCCAACACCTCGAAGAAATAACGAATAGCCAATGGATATCCCTCTTTTGCTACTTCATTAACTTCAAATATACTTTCAAATAAATCGTTAACGAATTTCTGGAGCACATTCTAAAATAGAAATGGGATTTATATCATAAGAAACATGTATTTACTGTAACATCGAACTTATATGTTACTATTATTGTTTTTATTTACTCACTACCAATTGTTTATAGGCTACTAATACACGTTGTGTAATCGGCACAGATGCAATTTTAGATTTTTTTGTAACGTCATCATCGCTATAAAGGTGTTTCGGAAGACAACTACCCTTAGTGTGTTGGAAGTTTCCTTTTATCTCACTTCATTTCAGAGATATTCAAGTTTCAGTATAAATTCTCAATACAGTGAACTCCCGTAATATAAGGAAGTCGGATATAAAGAAATAACCGCTTATACAAATGGAGATTTCCCCCAGAGCCTAAATGCGTTAATTTTTATCCGCTTATAACGAATATCCGGATATAACGAAGGGATTTACAGGTCCCAAGCACTTCGTTATAACGAGAGTTCAATGTATTTGTAGCATCCCAATATATAAGTGTAAGTTAATGCATTAAATTCAGACTGTGATTGTTTACAAACCTTGCTATACAACAATCTATGCAAATACACTTCCGAAGCCATTTTATCTTTTCCCGAAGAAGAAGTGGATTCCACATCATCTGGTCTGCTCTAAATACAAACAATAATTCAAACAAGGAATTACAGTCGACTCCGCTTAATAGAGCCACCGGTTAATAGATTGAGAATGCATATATAGAGCTGAGCTCTAGTAGAGTTCAAATTTTTTCCCATACTAAAACCCCAGGCTTACTTCTAAAGGTCAATTTCAAACCCTGGGAAAAAACTGACCTTTCTCAGTGCCTGAATACACATACTGAAAAACTGAACTCTATATAAGTTATTTGTAATAGATTTATCCGCTTAATGGGGTCAACATTTCACAGAATTTATAGGACGGAATTACAGTTTGGCAGTAAACAGATAATTATATTAGTTAATCATGGGTTTATTTAAACATACCAAATGCCATAGATGGTTGTCACCATTTTGTTCATTATCTTTATCGTGAGATGCAATGATTGTACCAATATAGTCACCTAAATAGAATAAAAGGTGTCAAAATATGAATATAAAGTATGAATATACAAATACTAACTCTGACATTTTGAAGATTCGTATCTTGGCTTCAGCTTGAAATGAGCTCCACTCTCAATCTAACAAATATAATATAAAATATTAATAAATGTTGTTTTTTTAGAAATTATTCTATTCTATTTGGATACCATCGAAATATGTTCCCCTCATTAGAAATTCGTTTTAACATTGTCACTAAGTATATTTTAAAAGGAATTGTGTACAAGGAATTATCGCGAGACGCTCCTTTTGGAGCATTGTTTTTTTGGAAAAATTTATTTAGGAGCGCGAAAATTTGGAATCCTCTGCTATACTGTAACAATAATTTGTGATTTAGGAGTATGAAAATGGATCAGACCAGGATTAGGAACGTATTTACAATTGGATGTATATTATTACTCTGCAAAAATCTAAAATTACAGCTGTGCCGACAGCATGTCCATTGCATGCGCATTGGAGGCACTATATTTAGGTAGTCTGTTGATAAATATAGTGTCACCAAAAGAAACACATGGCTGTATAATACACTGGTTGTACACTAACCTTATAATAATACAACTGTATATACAGTCAGGTTCTTTTATTATGAACATTCAAGGGACCAAAAATTGAGTTCATAATAGAGAGACTTCATAATAAGCGAGCTCAACTTAATACAAACCCTATGTAAGTTGTTAAATTGGGACCGTAGGGTTTGTTCATAATAAAAAATCTTCATATTAAGCAGACGAAATCTTGTTCATAATAAGCAGACCTGACAGTACTTGTTATATTGTGCTGTATACTAACCTTATAATGCTTGAGTGTATTAACACGCGTCCAACCTCTCTCGCTCTCACAGCTGGTATCAATATCTCTCAATACAACAGGTGCTACACTGAATCTGTTCCTTGTATACTCTATAGGAATATACGTACAGTCAGAAGGACCTCGTTAGTAGGAACACCAATGGACGGTAAAATGTGTTCGCTTTATCCGGAGTTCGTATTAACCGGAGTAATACCCATTGAATAGCCATTGTAGGGACCTGATTTTGTGGAACTGTTTGTTCGTATTATCCGAAATTCGTATTAACCGTTGTCATTTGTATTGGAGAGGCTTTGAAGGGGACTGAAATAGTATTCGTATTATTAACGTGAATTACTATGTATATTTCCCAGACGGATAAAGTAGTTTATTTACCCACTCATATTGAAGCAAACTAAGGTTAATTAATTAATATGCAACAAACAACATTTTTTGTTTTACAGAATTAACTAAAAGTGTGACATAGGGAGGGGGTGTTTAATTTCAGGAATTTTATGCTCCTTAATGGTAACTTCCCCTTTTCGTTGAACTCCGTTATAACGAGTTAACATTCATAAAAACTCAAGAATTAAAAGGCTAAATTCAGGAAGATTATACTATGTGTTGATTTTGTAGAACAAAAATATCGAGTTTGAACCCACCCTTTTGAAGCGTTATTACAAAAAGATTGAAAAGATTGCTTTAAGTCCTTTAAGTTCCTTTAAGTCATTACGTGCATCATAGCTTAATAAAGTGAGTAAATTTTAAATAGTGATTTAGATCTAATTTGTGCAGCTAAGCAAATTATAAGTCATTTAATGAGTAAGTTAATACTAAGTTGTTATTACAACTAAAGTAGGTATGTACACTTGGATTATTCAATAGAGCCATAATGTAATAACTGACACAATTAATTAATTGATACCTATAGAATTACATGCTTGTTCCATTGAAATTGAAATTATTTGAGACTTGTAATTTAATAGGTAAGGTGTTTAGAAACAATTTAGATATACGTACAGTAAACTCCGTTATAACGAAGTCGGATATAACGAAATAACTGCTTATAACGAAATGGATATTTCCCCCAGAGCATGTTTAATTAAAATGAACTTTTAATTAAAATGAACTTTAATTGTATAGATTACTATTTATAAATTATTATTCTCATGAAAATTGTTATACAATTCAATTAATGCGAATTTATTTAATGTCAGTGCCAATTTTACTAAATTATATTATACAATCAAATCATATAATACAGTTAGCTTACATAAGAACACTCGGCAAAATATTCGCAATGAAAACACTATGAAAATCTGCTTTATTTGTTCAACTAATTGGAACTAAATAATGCTACTGTCAGGCTTTATACAGTAGCTATGGCTTGTTAATAGAACTGATAATTATTATATGAACTCTATTGGAAATAAATAAAACTTACCTAAGTCAACTTCAACAAGAGAAGGTCTTTCTGAAACAGCTTTTCCCTAAACAAACAAATAAATAAATAAATAAACAACAACATTAGATTGTCGTTAATAGGAACACGGATAAGGGAAATATCGGTTAAGGAGTACAAAGTTAATTCCCCTAGCCTATATAATGCATGCAAGTGACTCCGGTTAATACGAATTCCGGATAATACGAACATATTAAGACGGTCCCCTGGTGTTCCTATTAACAGAGTCTACATTAAACAACAAATGATATAACAAATAACTTATATAGAGCTCAGCTCTAGTAGAGTTTAGTTTTTCAGTATGTGTATTCAGGCACTGAGAAAGGTCAGTTTTCCCAAACTTTGAAATTGACCTTTAGAAAGTAAGCCTGGGGTTTTAGTATGGGAAAAAATCCGAACTCTACTAGAGCTCAGCTCTATATAAACATTCTCATGATATAATTACTACACTATACCCTCATTAATTGTTGTATAAATAGCAACAAACCTTGTATAGAGAGTCTAATGCTTTCTCTTTAGCCTGACTAACAGTATCCCAATCCAGGAATGTTATAGGCATTCCATTCCCATCTCCGGTATCCAGGAAACAATTTAATTTCTCCTCTTCTAGGACATGACGTAGCATTTTTTCTTCACTCAATGAATACCTGGCTTCGCCAGTAACGACATCGATTGGTCCTTTTTCCAATTGCATTTTTAGAGCTCGCGATAGTCGGTATAAAGGTGTGCCAATGTGATCCTGTTAAACAGGTGTTATAACAAGTAAACAAACAAGTAAATAAACAGATTAAAAGATAAACAATCAGTAAATAAACATATAAACAAATAGATAAATAGACAAGTAGAAAGTTTAACAAATAATCAAACAATAAATAAACAAACTAAAGATAAACAAACAACAAACAAGCAAACAAATAAATAAGTAAACAAACAAACAAACAAACAGACAAGTAAATAAACAGATCAAAAGATAAACAATCAGTAAATAAACATATAAGGAAATAGATAAATAGATAAATAGTTAAGTTTAACAAAAAATCAAACAATAAATAAACAAATAAACAAGTAGACAACCAAATTAAAAGATAAACAAATGAACAAACAAACAAATAAATAAGTAAACAAACAAACAGACAAATAGACTAATATATAACAAACAAATAAATATACAAAAATACAAACAAACAAACAAAAATACAAACAAACAACAAACAACAAACAAATAAACAAACCAACCAACAAATAAATAAACAAACAGATAAACAAGTAAATAAATAAATTGAAAGATAAACAAACAAACAAACAACAACAAATCGGTATTTCCTATACTACTACAATCACTAACAACTATGGACACTATCATTACCTTTACGTAGCTGTATAGACAAATAGCCAGCCAATTAGTTAGCAGCTTTTCCCCCACAGAATCAGTTCTTCTCAACAACAACTTAGTTTGCTGTCGATTTACAGATTTCTCGATCAGCTGAGCGAGCAATAGTTTCAGAATATGTGTTGAGTAATCCATTTCAGTTAGCAAACATACTGTTAAAAGCGATGCAACATTGCACCTATTCAAATAATCGCTATAGTAAACTCCATTATTTGCAATAATTGGTCAACTGTATATAGTATCTACTGTATGTACATTATACTTAATAGGAACATGGATAAGGGAAATATCGGTTAAGGAGTACAAAGTTAATTCCCCTAGCCTATACAAATGCATGAAAGTGACTCCGGTTATACAAATTTCGGATAATACGAATATATTAAGACGGTCCCCTGGTGTTCCTATTAACTAGAGTCTATTGTATATTTATACAAATTCGGTGCAAAGAAATTTAGCTAACCCTGAAAATATTTATACAGTCAGGTTTGCTTATTGTGAAATTTTTCGCCTGCTTAATATAAAGAACTTTTATTATGAACAAGCCATATGGTCCCAATTTAACAACTTTGTATTAAGTTGAGTTCGCTAATTATGAAGTCTCTCTATTATGAACACAATTTTGGTCCCTTGAATGCTCAAAATAAAGAACCTGACTGTATATTAACTAAAAACTTACTTTTCTTTTACTCCAAAGGTAGTTTGCTTTTCTAACACTCCAATGAATTGTATTAGAAACTCTTCATTTAATATAAGTTCCTTAAAACTAAGTGGAATCTTTGAAGTAGATAGAAAACTATTGGAGTCAAATTTGTGTCGCCATATTGCCTCATTTCCCTCAGGGAATAGTATGCTCATCAAATAAGTTCTTAGTTCCAGAAAGGGCAACTTAGTACCAGTTATATCCTGATCGAATTCTTCTACACACGTTTGTAATTCTGTGAAACCTTTTTTTGATTCAAGTGCAACTCCCATTTCAAGTTGTTCTAGATTCTTAATAAGTTTGTATAATTTGACATCTTTTTTCTTCGAATGGTTACGAAATAACAACAAACAAATGCAACTTATAACTGAAAATAAGAGGCAAAGACAAATAACAACAATTGGGAGAATTATCTTCCAAATTTGAGATTCTTGTGTTAACTTTAGGTAACCAATGTTAGTTCGAATATTTCCAACTTGTGCCTAAAAAGTTATTTTTTGTAAGAAATACATATATTAAATCCAAGGTTGTATTATCTTATATTATGTTACCTACATATATACAGTAGAATCTCGTTAGTACGAACATTAGGGGGACCGTAAAAATGCGTTCGCATTATCCGGAATTCGTATTAACCAATATCATTTGTATTGAAATGCTTTGAAGGGGACTGAAATAGTGTTCTTATTAACCGGAATTTCGTATCAACAGTGTTCGTATTAACGAGGTTATACTGTAATAAGTCAACCGAACAAATATTTAAATTTACAAACATTTAGGTTATGACACACATATTAAAATTTACTTGAGATATGATACGTTTGAAATAAATATAATATCAAATTAACCTTGCACAAATTAAATTATATTTGATAAACCAAATTTTGTCAACTGTATACATTCGATTCCCTACAAAATAACGGAACAACTAAATACATAACAATTCGGTTACACCCTTGCAATATACGTATATGTATATTTAATGGGGAAAATTATAAATTATTTTGGTTGGTAAGAAAAACTATATTTGGTTGTTGTTGCAATATCAAATTATACTCTTAAGGAAAGTTCATGTGTCTTGGGTTGCACTTTGTAAATATGATATCTTGTTATTCTATACTGATTTGCAATTAGGACAGAATATAAGAACTTTAACCACATTCCTTACAGCATCCTAGTAACGAGACATTACAGCATACACGTGTATAACTCGTGTTGTTGTTTACTACCACATTATACTCACATCATCATATCATCATTGTTGTTGTTGCAACAAACAAATCATAACACAGCTATAAATACACATATTATCCATATAAACCAATTCATACCTAAACTATACAACTATTCTTCTACAAACAATCAAATGGCAGCTCGCTACCAAATTGCCCCTCCAGCAGCAGACCCCGTAGAGACACGAATAAACAGAGCCATAGACGGCCTCATAGCGCTACTGAATCTCCGCAGAGCTCAGCTGCTGACTCAGGTCCGCGACGCACGCGAGGAGAAGAGAGCCGCAGAGGTGGCTCGACAAGAAATGCACACACAACTAACCACCGCCCGGACACACCTCCTAACCGATTTGAAGGAGAACCCCCTAAAGTCCGTCCGCGATAAAACGGTCTCAGAAATTGACCAGAAACTGAGGGAACTGAGAACGAACATTTCAGCAGAGACAGAATTCAAGTGGCAGTGCGACACACGAGACCTCGAAGTGAGCATTTCCCGTCTCGGAGAGATTACACAGGTACCAGTAGGGCCTAACTACGCCACATTCCATTTGCCCACTGTTGCTACTGGGAAAGAAGGTTCAGCTCCTGGCGAGTTGTATTGTCCATCTGGTGTAGCGATTAACGAAGCTACAAATCAGATATTCGTAGCTAATTGGGGCAACAACATAATAGAGATATTCTCCGAAACAGGAGAGTATCTCAATCAGTTAGATGACGGACAGTTGTTTAGACCACATGGCATAGCTATTCATGGGAATAGTTTGTATGTTAGTTGCGACAGGACACACACTGTAAGCAAATATTCGCTAACTGATTTTAGCTTCGTTAAGCAGATCGGTAAGAGGGGATCGAAAAACGGAGAATTCAAATCTCCTCAACAACTAACAACAGATCCCAACGGACAGGTGTTCATAGCAGATAGCGATAACAACAGAATCTGTGTATTAGACACAGACCTAAACCATCTGAGGAACATCAAACATCAGGCATTATCACGACCATATGACGTCAAGCTATCGCATGACCGCGTATACGTACTGTGTCCAAGCAAGAATCCGTGTATGCTGGTACTGTCACTAGAGGGAGACTTGCTACACTCCATCATAAGCAAAGGACATGAAATGGATGTAACAGGGTCATTGTTCTTCTGTTTGGACACAAACAACAACATTGTCATTAGCGATTACGGCTCACACTCCATTCGTGTATTCTCCCCAGCAGGCAACCTCCTACACACCATAGGAAGAGAGGGACACCAACAAGGAATGTTCTATCGGCCCCGAGGAATAGCTATAGATACAAATGGGAGATTAGTTTGTGTGTCCGGGAACAATAATTTCGGTCTCCAAATATTCAGTTAGCTTTTTGTATTAGTTTGTTATTTATTAATTTGCAAAATAAACATTAAAACCATATCCCACATTTTCACACCTATTTTACTAATATTAGCCATTGTGGAAGTAAAGTTATGTCTGCTTTAAAATAAATAGCAAAAAATCTAAAATTACAGCTGTGCCTACAGCATATACTTACTATAGTATAGTCGGTACAGTAAAAACCTTTTTATGATGAACAACGTTTTTAGCTTGTATGTTGATAATAAAATAACATGACTGATTTCTATTTTAAAAGTACTATAGTTAAGATAAATTTCAGTTAGGCACCTATATATCGATTTGTTTGTTTATAATTCGAAAAAACAAAATTTTCAAAAATACGTGGTGTTCGCGTAATAGCAAGTCGCATCTTGCACTATGTACCAACTATATACGAATACTATGTACAAATACTGCATACAAATATCCTGTTACAAATACTATATACAAATACTGTATACAAATACTGCATACAAATACTGTATACAAATACTGCATACAAATATCCTGTTACGAATACTATATACAAATACTGTATACAAATACCGTATACAAATACTATGTACGAATACTGTATACAAATACTATGTACGAATACTGCATACAAATACTGTAGTATACAAATACTAACCTCAACGAATAGCGGTTGTGTGGAACCCTGTGTATTGGTGAGATAGCAAATAACAAGACTCTCTTGAATGTGTCTCGTTTCACACTCCCTTTCTCCAGCCATTATCGTAAAGTGTCGGGGCTCCAAACCATTCAATAGGAAATTATTTCCCTACAGAATACGATATTTATACATTTGGAAATGTTATTGTAATAATTTTAAATATCTTAATTCACTCAGTAACTAACAATTATAAACTACAGTAGACTCTGTTAATAGGAACACCAGGGGACCGTCTTAATATGTTCGTATTATCCGGAATTCGTATTAACTGGAGTCACTTGCATGCATTTGTATAGGCTAGGGCAATTAAACCTTGTACTCCTTAACCGATATTTCTCTTATCCGTGTTCTAATAAACGAGAGTCTACTGTATATTAAAACTTATTTTAACACCTAATTTTGTTCTAAGGATCATTAATTATTAACTGATTAAATACCTGAATTAAAATGGGTTCATTTGCCGACTGAGTTAAGTTAGTTACAAACGGATTGAATATCGGATCTGGTTGCAAATGGAATTCTATAGAATCTAATCCCTGTATAACCGGAACTGAATCTAACTGTAGATTGAAGGTTAGTTCCATATCTGTAAAGGTGTTAGTTCCTATTGATAGTTCCGGTGTTGGACAGGTTAATACGCTTTCATTTAACACCTCACATTTCTAAAAATAGATTAGAAATTCAAACAATCATTGGAACTTGGAAATAATTATGGTATTAAACAATGTTGTTATTTGCAAACAATTAATACTTACTGTGCGGGTAGTTACTTGTCTTCTCCTTCTGTTTTTGTTGTTGTTGTTGTTGTTGTTGTTGTCTTCATAAGTTATCAACATAAATGATTCTTGTATTCCATTAAAATAAGTACCATGAATTTGCAATACTAATCCACCACTGGGGAACATTGAACTATAGGATTAAGCAACATAATAGGAAGTATAAATATACATATATCATTAAATTATTAACACTATATTACAGTGGATGCCGGTTATAATAACATCGTCGGGAACTGCATATAATGTTCTTATAACCGGCATAAATTATATAGGGTATATGGCAACCGTTTTCGAGTAGAATGTTCTTATAACCGGTGTTCTTATATCCGATATCTACTGTATTAAATCTATATTATTTTAATTCTGTATACAGTAGAACCTGTCTAATCCGACGCTCATTGGGATAAGCGAAAAATGTCGGATTGCGAAATTGTCGGATTATGCAGGTTCTACTGTATCATATTAACAGTCACTATAATAGTTACATACCTTGGTGTAACCCTAGTTACAGTTGGGTCCGGAAGGTATGTGAATTTCAATAATCCTACTTCTCCTCCATTTATTCCTTGACTGAGAGAAATCATCAAATCGTCTATTTTCAATAACACTGTTGTCATCAGTGCTGATTCCATACTTCTAGTTAGACATACCAATTGATCACTAGTGGATCTAGGGAAAACAATATTATAATATCGATAATAAATTCAATAGTTTGATAATAGATTGATCTAAGTTGTTGTATAATGCGATAAATTATGTTAGGTGTTGCAATAATTTATTTTGTATAGTTAGTAAAATATCATGCATTTATTCAGTATATATTTATTTATTTCAATACAGTAGAACCTCGTTAGTAGGAATACCAGGGGACCGTCAAAATGTATTCGCCTTATCCTGAATTCGTATTAACCAATATCATTTGTATTGAAAAGTCTTTGAAATGGACTGAAATAGTGTTCGTATAACCGTGTTCCTACTAACGAGGTTCTACTGCATATAACAAGCGTATTATACAACTTAGAATTAACCAAGAATTCACCAAAGTTATAACCGAACACGCCATAATTTTGAGCGTTTTATTTTTTATTTTTTAATGGTTTTGTTGATTTTTTAAGTTTTCGCGGCGCCTTATAATGGTAACTTGAATAACTTACATTTGTGTTTGTATATCACAGATCTTAGTTCCAATTAGAACTGAGGTTTGGCTTCCAATCATTAGCTTCTCTCCGGATATTGTCACCTTTGTACCACCGGAAATAGGACCCACTGTTGGTTCCAGTTTGAATACCTTTGGTTCGGAATAAGTGTACTTTAGACCTTGTACGGATAAGTCATTTCCTCTCACAGTTAGTTTTACGTTAAATGTGTCTATTAGATTGCCACGAGTACGGCACACAACTCTATAGACATAAACATAAACAATAATAACAACAACATAGCCAAAAGTTCAAATATACAATAACAACAATAACAACAAGCATATACAAAAGTTCAAGAATACAAATAACAATAATAACGGCATCAACAACAACAACAATAACAACAACAGCACTGATATGATCAAAACTGTCAAGAATACAAATAAATATCACAAACAATGCAACAACAACAACAACAACAACAATACACACTATATCAATCAACATATACTTACACTTTTCCTGGTTCATACTTGCTAGTATCGATATCACAAGTACTATCTCCTATAGTTACACTCAAAATGTCGCTCGATTGGATCCCCAAGTTGCTACCTCTTATTGTCACCACTGTACCACCTAAACAACAACAACAACAACAACAATAATAACAACAATTAATAACACTATTTGAACTAAATATCTATACTAAACAATTACAGTTCCTATAGGTGTCTCTATATACAGTCAGGTCTGCTTATTGTGAACAATTTTCGTCTGCTTAATATGAAGGTTTTTCTTATGAACAAGCCCTATGGTCCCATTTTAACAACTTACATAGGATTTGTATTAAGTTGAGTTCGCTAATTATAAAATATCTATTATGGACACAATTTTAGTCCCTTGAATGTTCAAAATAAAATAACCTGAATTTATAGAATACAGTTGATGCCGGCTATAAGAACACTCTACTGGAAAACGGTTGCCATATACCCTATATAATTATACCGGTTATAATAACATTATATGCAGTTCCCGACGATGTTCTTATAACCGACATCCACTGTATATTCCATTAATCCATTAGTGTACAGTCTGTTCTCTCTAATTGTCCACTTTTCTAATAGTCCACTATATTAATTGTCCAAATCAACTATTAATATATAGCTGTAATAGTCCATATTCTCTAATAGTCCACTTTGGCCCAATTTTCCACTGGTAGACTATTAGAGAGAACAGTGTATAGTTACCTAAATCAGGTCCTTCATTCGGGGTTATACTAATAAGCCTAGCTAATGGACATATGCCAGATTGTCCAGGGTATGTAGATTGACAGAAAGGAGTGTAATGACAAGTGTCAAGGGGTTGGCACCAACTGCATTGGTAGTGAGATAGTGCTTTGTTAAACTGAAGAGATTGACATTGGGAACAGTCGTCAGCTAGATTGCCACAGGAGTATGATGTTACTAAATATAGATACATATTATAGGTATTGTTAATACTATATACTTGTTGTTGTTTGTCTGTTTGTTTGTTTGTTTGTTGTTTGTTTGTTTGGTTGGTTGGTTGGTTGGTTGGTTGGTTGTTCGTTTGTTTGTTTGTTTGTTTGTTTGTTTGTTGTTTGTTTGTTCGTTCGTTTATTCGTTTTTTTGTTTGTTTGTTTGTTAGTTTGTTAGTTAGTTTGTTGGTTTGTTATAGTTTGTTTGTTAGTTTGTTTGTTTGTGCTTGTTTGGTTGTTTGGTTATTTATTTATTTGCTTTGCTCTTAGTGGAAAAAATCCACCTAGATTAATCTTTATAAAAGCAACCATGAATTTAACATTAGTATACTATCCATACCAAAAAATGTGTCCTTAAAGCGACACATTCCACTGTACCACTCAATCCACCTGGATTGTCTACAAAGTACTATTCACCTAAGTGTTACAATATGGAACTATAACTACATATTTGACACATAATTACCTAATTATACATCAAATTAACTTACCAGATATAACTCCCACAGTTTCAATAAGATAGTTTCCATTCCATTCGACTTGTATTGTATCTATGTGCTCAATTATGTTTGTAGGTGGATTTGGTAGAGTTATGCCATTGCATATTATATGGGAAGAGTCTACAAATCGAGCTTCTACCTTTCTACCCAAATATAGGCATTGATAGCCTAGTGACGAATCCTAAGAATAGAATGTTGGTAATTAGATACAGTTCTAAATATGTAGCATTGGGAAATAATAACAGAATTAATAAATAAAAAGTTATTATTGACTTTTCAAATTTGATTGTTAAGTTAGACAATGTTGCAATTATACAGTAGACTCTCGTTAATAGGAACACCAGGGGACCGTCAAAATTTGTTCGTATTATCCGGAATTCGTATTAACCGGAGTCACTTGCATGCATTTGTATAGGCTAGGGGAATTAAACTTTGTACTCCTTAACCGATATTTCCTTATTCATATTAACAGAGTCTACTGTATTATCCTTAGTTACATTGCAATTTATGCGCTAGATTTGACTATACAGTTGACTCCGCTTAATAAAGTCACCTCGGGACCAGATTACTTTGATCCGATTAAGCGAAGAAATCTATTAACCGAAAATATTTTTAGTCAAAATGTAATTCCATCCTATAAATCCTGTGAAAATTTGACCCCATTAAGCGGAGAAATCTATTAACCGGTGGTCTATTAAGCGGAGTATACTGTAACTGAATACAGTAGAACCTCGTTAATACGTACACCAAGGGACCGTCGACTACGGTTCTATATTATAGTTCCATATTAATCGACTATAGTTCCAATTACCGTATTTATTCTAATAGTAGCCTAGGCGATTATTGTTTTTTAGGCCATTTTCTGACCAATAATTTTTATGACTTTTCGAGAATATCACATGTTGATACAATTTATTTAGTATAGTCAGTTGATAATCGTATTGCGACTAATATTAGATATAGAGATTTACTCAGGGTACCGATAGTAAATTGTATTCGCTAATTTGGGGGGCTATTATTGGAGGTAGGCGATTATTCGAATAGGGGCTACTATTAGAGTATATACGGTTATTACGGTATACCTTTGGTTCGGGTAGATTAACTCCATACAGCATGACATCAGTAGGCACTCCATAATGTATCAGGTTAGGAACTGTGCTATTGAACATTGTCGGACAATTCCCATTGTTTGTAGTTATATCTGTATTGCTGCATGTAAGTGCGTTAATGCAGGTTGTAGAGTGCACACACCATGAGCAACTGAAGTTGTGTGATGTAGATGTACAGTCGCTACACCTATTTATGACAAGTAATTATATAAGGATTGTATACAGTGTATTATACAGCCATTGTAATACGCTCCTAATCCTGGTATGATCCTATTTAATTACAAGGATTATATAAGGATTGTATACAGTGTATTATACAGCCATTTGTAAATACCAATGGGGGGGGGTTAACAAATGTGTGACAGACTAGTGTTGTAAATTTCCCAAAATTTTGTTTTCCATGGAAATTTCTGGAAAGATTACATATTTCAAATTATGTTTAGGAACTTTATTTGTAATTGCCAAAATTTTTGAGCTACTTAAGTTAATTAATTCCAAGGAAAAATAACAAGCGCACAGTAACAACTCTACATTATAGATATGGTTTATCAAAATTTAAAAACTAGGTATATATAATAATTTTTTCCATTTAAAATTTCCGGAAATTTCCCGAGCTTACAACACTATGACAGACTATCCTTTTTGTGCGTCACAAAATGATTAAAAGGAGTGACATATGTATCTGTACAATCGCTACACGAATTTAATGACAGTTAATTATAAAGGAATGTTGTATACAGTATAACTCGTTATAACGTACCCCCTCGGGAATGGAAATAAGTACGTATTATTCGAGTGTACAGTAGTGTTTGCCTAATAATTTTGCTCTAATAGAAAGTTATTTTTTGTCCCCAAGCGAGCATTTAATGTTAATTCTGTTCCTCTAATAATATATGTTGAGATACAGTACAAGTTTTATTGCATTCAATTTATGTCTCACTAAGTAATCTCGGTTTTATTACTTATGTTAAACAGATGATTTGCAGTATGTCGTATTAGCCTAATTAAATAATATTTGTAGCAATAATGTTATAATGTTACAGGTGCATTTGACTCGTTGGTATACGTATATAGATAACATTTAATCCATTTTGAAAGTATTTGTAAAATGGACACAAAACTAATTCATAGATAAACCATTAATATTTAACAGAGAGCAGTTTTATCTTAAATTAAATTTTAATACTTTGCTCTAATCAATTAATAGTGTTGTAAGATTAATTAATATCACAATTTTTCCTTGCAAATTCCAGTAATAATAGTAATATAACAAATTCATATAGTACTGTAGAACCTCGTTAGTACGAACACGTTAATACGAATACTATTACAAAGCCTTTTCTATACAGATGAAATTGGTTAATGTGAATTCCGGATAAGGCGAATGCATCTTGACAATCACCTGGTGTTCGTACTAACGAAGTTCTACTGTATTTCACAGAATTGAGATTAGTTCTTGTAACAAATGGTATTATAATAAATCTAACAGAACCCAATATTAATGTGTAATATTATAATTATGATTAAATTTGTGTTCGCGGAAGTAATATCAAGTCGCATTTGCACGAAATTTTCTTGTTAACTAATAGGCGAATTTTCTATTAGACGAACAGAACTAACATTAAATGCTCGCTTGGGGACTGAAATGACTTGATAATAGAGCAATATTGCTAATAGGTAAACATCACTGTTTTTATATATCGGTCAACATCTTATATATTACAAATTTAAAGCACAGACAAACAAACAAACAAACAAACAATGAAACTAACTAACTAACTAACCAAACAAACTAACTAACAACAAACAAACAAACAAACAAACAACTTATATATCAGAATATAACTAACCTCTCTATTTTACTACAGTTATAAAACTGTATAGATCTGTCTACAGATAAGAACAATAAGTTCGTCACAGAATCTCTCAATGATACGACTATGTTTATGCTTGCAGTAATTACTCTCTCTTTATAACCAATCGGTAAGGGACATTCATACAAAGTGGAATCCTTCTGTATTATATTTGATATTCCTAATTCCCCGAAATCACAGATATAAGGTGTTGTTCTTGTTGGGAGAAACATCGCTTTAATTTGTATGTTTTCCTAAAAATGTTGTTGTTATTATTGTTCGTACAAAGTGTATTTATTTAACATTGAATTACAGTCAGGTCTGCTTATTGTGAACAAATTCCGTCTGATTTATAAGTTTATATGAAACTTTTATTATGAACAAGCCCAATGGTCCCAATTTAACAACTTACATAGGGTTTGTATTAAGTTGAGTTCACTTATTATAAAGTCTCTCTATTATCAACATAGTATTTGGTACCTTGAATGTTCATAATAAATAACCTGACTGTATATCCATGCCTATCATTATGTTATTAAAAATTTGTTGTTTTTATTTGTTATTTGTTGTTATTACGTACCACACTATCATCTACAGATATTGAATCAGGTGTATTGAAAAGTTGAATTGAAGAACAATTTGTATTGTTGTTGTCCACTGTTGACATCCATGGTAATTCCTTTGTATTCCAATAACATTCACTCTGTAGTGTGCATCTAATTTGTTAAAAACATTGTAAATTTCAGAGAAAATTTATGCAATAATGAAAAAACACAATATTAAATACAGTCCGAACCATGCTAATCCGAACAGGATTCTAGAATAATTTTCGTATAAATTTGGGAAGAAATCTTATATATTTGAAATTACAATAAATTATTCTAAAAATTAGTCTCAGACATATGTAGGTAGTATACTATATGTTTATTTTGGATTAAAAAGGTTTTAACAAGTTTGGTTCTCATTTTATAGATGCCTATATAAAATGTAGGTACAGTATGTCGGATATAAGCACACCGGTTATAAGAACATATCGGATATAAGAACACTATGTTGGAAAACGGTTGGCATATACCCTATATAATTTATGTCGGTTATAAGAACATGCCGATTATAAGCACTTTAAGTGCAGTTCCCTACGATGTTCTTATATCCGGCATCTACTGTATTAACTTATAACCGGCATCTACTGTATTAACAGTATAATTTGCTAACTTACGAATTAAGAATGGGACACCAGCCACAAATAGGGTCTTGTGAAGAGAGACACATTCCACATCCTTTCAGTGTATCACAACTCTCAATTGGTAATCTGTGAATCTATAGGAGAATTGTAACTACAGTAGAACCTAGATTGTTGTTGTTGTTTGTGTGTTTGTGTATTTGTTTGTTTGTTTGTTTGTTTGTTTGTGTGTTTGTTAGTTAGTTAGTTTGTGTGTTTGTTAGTTAGTTAGTTTGTTTGTTTGTTTGTCTGTTTGTTTTTTGTTAGTTTGTTTGTTAGTTTGTTTGTTAGTTTGTTTGTTTGTTAGTTTGTGTGTTAGTTTGTTTGTTTGTTTGTGTATTTGTGTGTTAGTTAGTTAGTTAGTTAGTCAGTTAGTTAGTTAGTTAGTTACATGTAGTTAGTTTGTGTAATTGTTGTTTAGTTAGTTAGTTAGTTAATTAGTTAGTTTGTTTGTTTGTTTGTTAGTTAGTTTGTTTGTTTGTCCTGATGTTATTAAAGTGATAGGGAATAGAAACCGCTTTTATAATGTGTCTATTCTCTATAGATTTGTTTACTTATCTAATATTATTTATTTACCTTGTTGTTTGATTGAACATTAATTCCATTGTTCGTTTCATCCCATTGCAATCTCACAGGAATATCAGGAGATATTATATAAGTGTGAATCTTTTCTAGGGAATCTCTCTTTAACAACATCTGTAAATAGAAATATTATTAATTTGTAATATACAGTTGACTCTGCTTAATAGGATCAGTTTTGTTCTAGGGTATTTTGATCCAATTAACCGGAGAAATCTATTAACCGGTGGTTCTATTAAGCGGAGTATATTGTACGTTATTTGTTATAGTTATTGTAAATACATACAGTAGACTCTGTTAATAGGAACACCAGGGAACCGTCTCAATATGTTCGTATTATCCGGAATTCGTAATAACCGGAGTCACTTGCATGCATTTGTGTAGGCTAGTGGAATTAACCTTGTACTCCTTAACCAATATTTCGCCTTATTCATGTACGTATTATAGTATACTGTAATGAATCACATTTGCAAATAAAACTTATTAATTTATGAACCCAATAAATTCCTTTCCAACCTAAATAATTTGTCTTCTAAGTATATATTTCATTTTCCATAATTAGAAATGGACAGCCGTAAATATCAAAAGTTATTCCTATTATGTTATAAACCTCCTACTGATATGTTAATAGTTTGTAATCATTCCTAAGCATTGATTGAATATATGCTAACTAGTTTGAATATTGATAATAAAGACACCTGTATTGTAATACATATTTTATATTGTGTAGGATTAAATTTAAAATACAGTCAGGTTCTTTTATTATGAACATTCAAGGACCAATTATTGTGTTTATAATAGAGAGTTTATAATAACTTACTAATAAGCGAACTCAACTTAATACAAACCATTTGTAAGTTGTTAAATTGGGACCATAGAGCTTGTTTATAATAATAAAGTTTCATATTAAGCAGACGAAATCTTGTTCACAATAAGCAGACCTGACTGTAACTAACTAACATAACCAATTATGTCATATTACTCCAAGACCTAATACAGTAAAACCTTTAGAAAGTGAACACCCTGGGGACCAGCCAAAATTGTTCACTTTTCATGATTTATCATAATGTGTGTCTAAAGCAATGGGGAAAATTTGGGACCGAGAAAAAGTGATATTATTTTGGAGTTGTTCATTTCTTGGAGGTTTTCACTTTTGGAGGTTTTACTGACTGTACTATGTAAACGGTTGGTAATTACTAATTACTCACTTCTATTTTTATGACTGTACATATCCTAGCTTGACATTATAAAGTATAACTGGATTGTAATCAGAAATTAAGTATATGGTAAGATTAAATTTAAATAATTATAGTATTATATTAGTTTGGGTTTAGTGGGTTGCCATTAATTTTATTATTTTTACTGATTATACAAATATCCGTATATTGTACTGATTATAATCTACATAATTGACCAGGCTAGTATTAATTTAATCCTACGCATTATAAGATATTCTTGTCCATTTTATTATATTTTGGATGTAAGAAAGGTGAAAGATTTACTTGTTAAATGATTAGATCATTATTCGTATTTGGACGGAATTTGCATCTAATTGTGGTTAAATTTTATTTCTGGGTTAGTAATGACGTGGCAGATTGACAAACAAACAAATAAACAAACAACAAACAAACAAACAGGCAAACAAACAAACAAACAAACACACAAACAAACAAACAAACAAACAAACAAACTAACACACAAACAAACAAACAAACAAATAGATAAACAAAACACAAATACTCACCTTATACACTTGTCCAGTACTGATACCAATAAATACAATATCCAATCCATTTCTATTAACAACTGCTAATCCTCTTATCCGTTCACCTTCCGTGTTATAATATATTGAATTTGTTGTCAGAGCTGTTGACACTTCCAAACCGTTTCTCAAATATCCGCCCAAACTGCAAACACCTCCAACCTATGGACAATATAATTAACTTGCATTCCATTAAACCTATATGGTTGTTTGGATAATCTACAGAGAACTCCCATTAAACCTACAGTAGAACGAATTTCCCGAATTTCCGGATAATACGAACAAACAGTTCCACAAAATCAGGTCCCTACAATGGTTATTCAATGGGTATTACTCCGGATAAAGCGAACTCCGGATAAAGCAAACAAATTTTTACCGTCAGTTGGTGTTCGTATTAACGAGGTTCTACTGTATTTACAGTGAATTCCGTTATAACCAAGTCGGATGAATGAAATAACCGCTTATAATGAAATGGAGATTTCCCCCCAGAGCACTAAATGCTTTAATTATTATCTGCTTATAACGAATATCCGATATAACGAAGGGATTTACAGGTCCCAAGCACTTCGTTATAACGAGAGTTCACTGTATAAGCATTTTTATTTTCACGCCCCTTATAACGGAGTGATCTCTACTATTTTATATTACATTCCATTATTATACATGGTTATTACTTGTTAGGTAATAATTTTAAGAGCTACTTGTACTCCTTTATCTACATTCCAGTTAGCTAATTTGAATGTTAAGATATTGCAGTGAACGCCCATTTATCAGAACTCAAATTACTTGGAACTTTTGTTCAGGGGTTTATCTAGGATTTTCTTGGCAGGAACTTTGTTTATAGAAGTTAATTTTTATGGCACCTAAAGGTGTCAGCTATAATACATAATCGGTATAATTCTATTAATCATCGGCTACGTATATGGCCTATAACCTATAAGGTTGTTAGAACAAAGCATTGAGAGTTTACTTGCCTAATCTGGTTGTTATAATACCGGAATTATTCGAATAGTAGCCTAGGCGATTATTGTTTTTTAGGCCATTTTCTGACCAATAATTTTTGTGACTTTTCGAGAATATCACATGTTGATACAATTTATTTAGTATAGTCAGTTGATAATCGTATTGCGACTAATATTAGATAAAGAGATTTACTCAGGGTACAGGTAGTAAATTCAGGCAATTTTCCAATTTTCTAAATTTTCTAATTTGGGGGCTATTTAGAATATATACGGTACTTACTATTTCCAGTTTCTGACAAGGGACTTGTCCTTTCCTTTCGAATCCTGCTTTTTCTCCGTCTTCCCCTCTCACGCAGCGATAGTACTTCTCATTCATGAGTCGATTTATTTCAGACAAGTTAAACACACAAATGCTATCCGTATAGCCTAGAGAAAAGTGTAGTAATACCTCGATTGTAGAATTGTAGCAAACAAACAAACAAACAAACAAACAAATATACATACAAATTAACAAACAAACAAACAAACAAATATACAAACAAACAAACAAACAAACAAACAAACAAACAAACAAACAAACAAATATACATACAAATTAACAAGCACACAAATTAACAAACAAATATACATACAAATTAACAAACAAACAGGCGAACAGATAAACAAATTAATACATTAATAAAACAAAACGAACAAACATTGCTAATAAACAAATATCGCGTGATGTAACAGTCGAAACCGGTCGAAACCGGTTTTTTCTAACCAATTCTTTGCAGGGAAATAAATTCAGAAAAATCCGATTGAAAATGCAACAAATAGGAATTTTTTACAAATTTAGAATAAATAGTTAGTTAGAAAAAGCCGATTATTAGAAAAAACCGGTTTCAACTGTACATATACATAATAATATTTAATTACAGTGGATGCCGGTTATAAGAACATCGTCGGGAACTGCACTTAATGTGCTTATAACCGGCATGTTCTTATAACCGACATAAATTATACAGGGTATATGGCAACCATTTTCCAACATAGTGTTCTTATATCCGGTATGTTCTTATAACCGGTGTGCTTATATCCGACATCTACTGTACTATATAGTGCTATAACATACCAGTTGAATGTGCCACTATAAGTCTGTCGTTTATAAGCTGAGCATGTGTTGCGTACATCTCATTGTTCTCATTTGGGAGACAGGAGAGAATCAATTCGTATTTTGTAGAGAAATCTCCGCGATTGAAGGTGTCATTTAAACACAACTAGAAATATATTTTTAGAAATAATTTATATACATTATAAATATGAATAACTTATATGTTTGGATAAATACAGTCACTTATATTATGAGCATTAAAGGGACCAAAATTGTGTTCATAACAGAGATACTTTATAATAAGCGAACTCAACTTAATACAAACCCTATGTAAGTTGTTAAATTGGGACCATAGGGCTTGTTTATAATAAAAAAATTCATATTAAGCAGAAGAAATATAGCTCACAATAAGCAGACCTGACTGTATTATATTATAATCTCCTCAATATTATTATCAGCTATAGATAATAACTATCTAAACAATGGAATTAAATAACTAAATAATTAATTTATCATTATACAAATATTTTAGCCATTCAACCCTAGCTTATATTGATTGTGTTTCCTTATAAGGTTTTGATTGCATTTCCATTAAATTTAGTGAATTTATTCATTTAAATATCTACATTTTTACATGTATTATTAACCATGTGTTATACCACTAAAAGCCACTATTGTACATTAGTGAGAAAACAGATTTTGTTCGATTTATAGGCATTGTCAATATGTTTGTTTCATTGGGTTAGTGCTATTTTTAATTAGGCTTGATCATTAGTATTTAAATTTTGGCAATTTTATTGATTTAATTGTAGTGTGTTTGTTTGTTCATTTATCTGTTAGTTTGCTAGTTTGTTAGTTTGATTGTTTATTTGTTTGTTTGTTTGTTTGTTCATTTATTTGTTTGTTTGCTAGTTTGTTAGTTTGATTGTTTATTTGTTTGTTTCTTCAGTTGTTTGTTTGTTTATTTGTTGTTGTTGTTTTCGGAAATTAACTCACCCGAACAATTCTGACTTCTCTAACTGTCAAATAATCTTTTTGTTGATTCACCAAAAAATAAATAAATCCATCTCTCTCAAATACTGCCACATATTCTCGATTCAATTTTGACAATTCTCGAAACCTTACTGGTTCGATCAGCTGTTCCAGAAAATTCTCTCCAAATTGGAATAAGTCAACTTCGGAATTTCGATCCAAAAACTCGGTTCCAATTGGAACTGACTGGGTTATGTAAAGTTCGATTGAATTTGCAGTGCTTTGTGAACCAATTAAATTGATGGGTTCTCTTAATGGAGGATTAATGAGATAAGTTAAATTCCTGATATGTTCCAATGTAAATTTGTTATAAATGTTCACATTCCCTAACCCATCATATGTTGTTAGGAACGAATTGTATGTTGATATTGAAAGTATTTGCATTGACCCAGTGATATCTATAAATAGAACAAAAATATGTAATACTTTCGTACTAATTAAATATCGAAAATAATTAGCATTAATAATAATTAATTTTAATTGATTTTAAATTTTGGCAAAAGAACAGTTAACAAATAAGTTACAAGTTTTAAATTATTCCATCAAAATGTATATATTTAATTAATTCAGGTATTTGGTCATAAATTACTTGCAAATAGGATGTTTAATTGTTAGCAACTTTCACATCTTATTGCTAACTATTTATACAGCTGAGATGTCCCGTGGTACACTTATTAAATCACATTCCATAATACCAAATGGGTTGCTTATTAAGTTTGTTACAGAGTTGGTAAGAAAAGAGGATGACAATCTGAATTATGAATATTTTATTATTAAAACTCGATTATTGTGTATTTGTTTGTTTGTTTGGTGGATTGTATTAAAGTGATAGGGGAAAACGCGTTTATAATTGAGACTTCCAAATGTTATAATAGGTAAACAAGTATGCTGAACACGAATTTCGATTTGATAAATTTATAATATGAATATTTATTGTTGTTGTTTACAAAATCAGTAAACAATTAATGAAATTTGAAATGAACAGGGGTATAATAGGTATATTAAAAAGCTGATAGAATTTGTCTAAAATATGTTAAGTTGAAATAGCTAATAATAATAATAATACAGAAATTTTTATGAAAAAATCAATGAAAAAATCGTACTATAATACAGTAGAACCTCGTTAGTACGAACACAGTTAATATGAAATTCCGGTTAATAAGAACATTATTTCAGTCCCCTTCAAAGCCTTTTCAATACAAATGACTCCGGTTACTACGAATTCCGGATAAGGCGAACACATTTTGACGGTCCCATGGTATTCGTAATAACTAGGTCGATTATCCTAGTAACAGAGATCGCAAATGGAATGGAAACTAATTGTAATTCCTATAAACCTATTCTACTGATTGCAATAATACTTCATAAATTCCTTTAAATATAGGAGTTCCAAATAACTCAGATAAAGAAATAAAATATGCAATTTGAAATTTTTATCTCACAGTTGAAAGTCTATTATAAGTTATAACACAACTATTTTCATGTTAATAAAACCACACTTTATAAAGGAATTCAAATTCAAAATGTTAATAAAACCACACTTTATAAAGGAATTCAAATTCAAATTTATAAGTCATAAATGTGGTTATGTTCACAAGTTAATATTCAAGGAATTATATAAGCAAATGTCGCCAACAAATAATGATTTAGCCGAGTCCATTCGCGACCTTTCCTATAATATTTCATAATATTCACTTTCAAAAGTTCATATTTTTGGTTCGTCCCCAATTCATTGTCGCTTATTACTAGCTAGGTTCTTTTTCCTCCAAAATAGATTATTAATTTTCAATCTTCCAGGAATTTTTCCTCTAATTCGTTCAATTTTATTTGTCGGTGAAATTTGCTTATATGTCGGCTAAATCTTTATTTGTCGGTGAAATTTGTCATAAGTAAACCGTATATTCAAAGGGCTGTGGTAATTAGTTTGAAAATCAAAGTAGATTTATTTAATGTTAAACATCCTGGTATCCAACTACAGTTACAATCAAACTATTTGTTTGCTTTTATTTGTTTATTTATTTGTTTGCAACCTTCTTAGTTAATACAAACCCTATGTAAGTAGACTTGACTGTAATTCCTATTAAATAAACTGTACAGTGGTGTTCGCCTGATACTAATAGCAAATGCTCTAATAGTAAAATTATATAGCTCTATTAGCAAGTTATTTTCAGTCCCCAAGCGAGCATTTAATGCTAATTTTTGTTTTTTTGTTTAATGCTAATGGTACAAATAGTAATTAATTCCACTCCGTTTTTATATACCTTCAAAACTATGGCATCAAAAGATAGAAACCTTCAAACAAATTGCTAAAATAAAGTGATGACATTGTGTATTTGGAATGGAAGAATTTAGAATGCATTAGACATAGAATGCAACATAAATTACGCACTAATAGTGTAAAATGACACATTTACACTGAATCCTTATAATACGATTATGTAGGTAGTTATATGCAATATTAGTTGGATTCAAATTTAATTAATTTAACTTATTAAGTTTCAGACTGAGATAATGGGTTATAATTATCAGTCGACTCCGCTTAATAGAGTCACCTCGGGACCAGGTTATTTTGATCCGATTAAGCGGAGAAATCTATTAACTTAACCGAAAATATTTTATGACAAACTGTCATTCCGTCCTATAAATCCTGTGAAATGCATTAATTATTATCCGCATATAACGAATATCCGGATATTGAGAAGGAATTTACAGGTTATAACGAGAGTTGACTATATTAATAACTAATTAATTCTAGCTCAGTATTAATATTAATATTTAATATTTTGAAATTATTTTAATATTCTTTACAAATAATAGAATATCTACGGATCATTAGCCAAACAAATATAACACCAAGTTATCAATATAGTTGCTTTGTACTAGATTACAAAGCATTTAAGACTACTAGACACAAATATATCTACATTAACCGTAATTAAAAGAATTATTATCCATTAGTTACTGGAAAATAATGTACTTTTAATCATGGTTTTATAATCCAGTGAATGTTAGGACTTATAATGAATTAGTTGATTTATCAACAAGTTTATAATTGCGACAATTAGTCTGCTAATTATATATTAATATCAGTTATCCAATTACAGTCAGGTTATTTTATTAGGAATATTCAAAAATCATGTTCATAATAGAGAGACTTTATAATAAGCGAACTCAACTTATACAAACCCTATGTAAGTTCTTAAATTGGGACCATAGGGCTTGTTCATAATAAAAATATGTTCATATTAAACAGATGAAAAATTGTTCACAATAAGCAGATATAAATATTGCGCCTAAATGTAATAAAACATATATTTTTATTTACAACAACTTGTTGTTTATATGCATATAAATAACTCACTTTTCTGATTAATTATTTGCAAGGAGTTATCTAATGCAATTAGATTTCGCGAATCGGCCAATAAGATTCCATCTTGATTTGTATGTATAAATTGAATAGGCGGATTTTGTGCGCGGAATTCTGCATACTGTGTGAATGCCGGCTGCAACAACACAAGCAGAATGCACCAAAAAGTATAAATAGAAGACATCTACAAGAAAACAGTTTATCAAATTCAACAACTTGATGTTAAATGTTGTAAAATTACAGTGAAAATTAATAAGCATATATAATATGTATTTATAAGTAAATCTAAAGCCAATGGGTAGTACAATTGTATTAGTAACTTGGCTTCAAATAATGTATGCTATTTGAAATACTATTGTTTATTGTTCATTGAAACTGTAAAAGATAGCAAATTCAGGGGAAATCAATCTATCTTTGCTAATTTAATTACTAGACTTTTTATGGAGTTTTTGTATTGAAATTAAATAAGCAAAAATTTGTTGATTTTCGATTAAATTACTAGTTATATACAGTAGAACCTCGTTAGTACGAATACCAGGGGACCGTCGAAAATGTTCGCCTTATCCGGAATTCATATTAACCAATTTGAAGGGCACTGAAATAGTGTTCGTATTAACCGTGTTCGTACTAACAAGGTTCTACGGTATATTGTAACAACTTGATATAATCTATTTATAATGAATTTTGTAGTAAAAGCAATTGATAATTGCTTTTAAATTTATAAACGAACTATTGTTGCAAAATTAGTCAATTTTTAGATGTGTTATAATTAGTTGTTATTGTTTACAATTAAACTTACATGTTTACTTCTGAGAATAAAACTTGAAATTAGTAATCTCAAATATCAAATTTCTGCTTTATTTGCACTTTTATACAAGCGCCATTCTGTCTAGTCTACGAAATAATAACACTGTCGGACTATGGATGATACAAACCAAATTAATTAATAGTTATTATTATGACTCGTCGCATCAATTACTAAATCAAAATTCTAAAGAAATCTTATAGAATTGTAATTATAAATTAATTAATTATTCTGCATTCAAATTATTTTGAATAAAGCATCTATTTTCCTTCTAAGTATTTATAAAATATCAAATTTCTGAGGATATCTGTAATAGTCATAATTTTAGATTTTTCTGATGTCTATCAATTTATAAATCAATTATTTTGCTGTTGATTGATTTATACATGTACTATAAATAGATTTTAGAATTGAGCGCCAAATTCATTGGCGCCTGAATTTATATGCCTATTTCTTAGGTTTATAATTAATTGAAAATTTGTAAATAATTATAAATAATTCATACGTATTACTGTAATTATTTATTCATTACTTTAGAATTAGTCAACTAGCCTATTTGCTCTTTAATTGTTTCCAATTTATTCAATTCTAACCCTGGATAAATAATAATTAATTTGCCTAATTCTGAATCTAAGAATATTTATTATTTCAATTTATTTGATTGTAAGAATTATTTTATTTTAACGGACAACTAGGACACTAATTTGAGGGAATATACACAAATACATTTCGTAATTACCATGTTGAACATTTGGAATTTTGGCCATTAATTGTTTAGCCTCAGTCAATCCGTTGAAATATTTGACCTTCATAACTCGCATTCCAACACCTGATTTCTGAAACTATGCGGAAAGTTATTATAACGCTCAAGTATAAAACACCTCTTTAAAACAATGGCTTTATTTACACACATTTATATATATGTCAGCTAATAGGAACTATCGAAGTAGTTGGTTTCTTAAACAATTGAATTTGTGTCCTTAATTAAGATCCTTTATAATTATTCCAATAGAACCTCGTTAGTACGAACACGGTTGATGCGAATTCCGGTTAATTAATTCATACGAACACTATTTCAGTTCCCTTCAAAGCCTTTTCAATACAAATGATATTCGTTATACGAATTCCGGATAAGGCGACACGTTTTGACGGTTGTGTTCGTACTAACGAGGTTCTACTGTATAATAATATTCAGCCAAATAAACATGGCTTTTGATTACCAAAGCCTACTGTATGACTAACCAAGGGTTTAAGCGATCCATACGCCTAGACCAGCGATTCCCTTACTTTTTCAACCGTGGACCCCCTATAGTAAATATTAGACATTCTGTGGACCCCTCCCATTGACCGTAATACAGTCGAAATCGGATTATTTTGTCCAATTCTTTTCATGGATAATTCGACAAAATAATCCGATAGATAAACAAATAAACCCTGTAGGATATCCATGCAAAATGGTATATACAGTATATCATAATTTTCCTCGAATATTAGGACAAAATAGTCCGATAAAACAAAATAATCCGATTTCGACTGTACATCCTTTGGACCCCAGGTTGGGAACCACTGGCCTAGAGACTATAAATTGGGATGTTTTGATGGTCCCCTGGTGTGCGTACCTGAAAAGGCGTCATTGGAAATTGATCACCGGAAAAATTGGTCAGGGGCCCAGGGGGACCAAATTTTTCGGGGAAAATTGATCCTATCACGGAGATTTTGGTACGGTAAGTCAACCGTCATAGATAAAAAGTATCCATGGTTAAATTAATAGAGGTAAGTAAACTGCCATACAACAAGACTAACATTTGTGTGTCGGCTATTATAGAGAATGGCAGGAGGACTTCCAAAGCGTATTTTGAGGGAAACTGAGAAACTCCTCTCGGAACCAGTTCCAGGAATCGATGCCAGACCTGATGAACAGAATGCTAGGTTGTTGATAGGGAAATAACACAAATATGTAGAGTATGTATACCGTATTATCAGGGCAGGATTTACCCTTGAGTGGCCTGAAGGCTGAACCACACAAGTGGCCCGAACATGATCGACATTGGTCGGTAGTGGTCCGAAGGCTATAGCCTACTTAGACTAATGGTAAATCCGGCCCTGCGTATTATGCTCGCTAATCCGAACAGGAATTCAAAATATTTTTCGTATAAATTTGGGGAAAAATCTTAAATATTTGTATATTACAATTGATTGAGAGTATATTCATTCAACCAATCAGTTATTTGTGTTCCATTAGTTTTTTTCAATCAGTTATTTTCAGAATTTTCTTTTGGAGGCACTTTAAACAACTAACCACCAAAATATAGTGCCTCAAAGGACATGCTGTCGGCATAGCTGTCATTTTAGATTTTTTTGAATCGGAACACCTCTGTTTGGACTAGCGAGGGTGTACTGTAAGAGAGTTTATGTATACCGTATTATTCTAATATTAGCCTAGGCGATTGTGGGTTTTTTTCGCCAGTTTGGACCAAAAACTTTTTTGTGTGAATTTTCGACGGTAACTTAGCGGCTGTCATGCGTACGTAACACTTCAAAGGGGGGGTCCAATTTTCATACGCCTAAATCACAAATTAATGTTACGGTATAGGAGAAGATTCCAATTTTTCGCGCTCCTAATTAATTTTTTTCCTAAAATCATACTCCAAAAGGAGCGTCTCGCGCTCCTGGATAATTCCTTGGTATTCGGTTGACGTAACCGAATATTATCAGTATTCGTATTCGTTCGGTAGGTAGGGAAACTATTCATGAATACTGATATTCGGTTCGAGCGGTTTCAACCTTGCTTTCATCCAAGAAAAATTACCCTGCTCCTAGATTTTGTTAGAGCTCCTTCAGTTTTCATTTTGTACGCCTAGATTAGTAACTTGTATTCAGTCTAAGGGAGCATCTCTCGATATTGTAGGCCTAGAATCGATTTTTGTACGCCTAGATAAAAATCCTGCCAAATTACGCTCCTTAGGCGAGCCCAGCACACCTGGATAACACCCTGGTTTCAATCTTGATTATAATATATTCCTGTAGATATTTCCATGTTATTGTGAATGGACCAAAAGATACTCCATTTGAGTCAGGCAAATTCCGAATGGAATTATTCCTACCAGAGGATTATCCTATGACGCCTCCAAAACTTAGATTCATAACTAAGATATATCATCCCAACATTGACCAGCTAGGTATGTTATGTACTGTTGTCTTAGTGACTAATTCTGTTAAGTTTTTAGTATAAATAGAAAAAAAACCAGTTTCAGTTTCACTTTCAATTGGAATTGTATTTACTTTCAGTTTCAATTTTCACATTCCAGCCAGATTAGGGTTTATTAATTAATTAATTACATACATATAGCGCATTTAATGATAGGTTTTGTTATGTCTGTTATGTATTGTCTTATTCTTAGTTGACTAATTCATTTAATTACATACATATTACATATACACTAATGCGCATTTAATGATAGGTTTTGTTATGTTATGTTATGTTATGTATTGTCTTATTCTTAGTTGACTAATTCATTTAATTACATACATATATACAAGACAGTTAATTGGTAAATAATATACTATTCATAGAACACACCCCTTATAAGGAAGTATTAGTTCAGTTTATACTAATTCAGCGATTCCCAACCAATTTTCAACCGTGGATCCCCTATAGCAAATACAGTTGACTCCGCTTAATAGAGTCACCTCGGGACCAGGTTACTTTGACCCGATTAAGCGGAGAAATCTATTAACCGAAAATATTTTATGCCAACTATAGCACTGTATTAAGGCCTGACAGTAACATTGTTATTAGCTACAGTAATACCTCCTTAGTATGAACACGGTTAATACGAACACTATTTCAGTTCCCTTCAATGCCTTTTCAATACAAGTAATATCGGCTAATATGAATTTAGGATAAGGCGAACCCATTTTTACGGTCCCCTGGTGTTCGTACTAACGAGGTTCTATTCTACAATATGTATATAGCGTATTCATAGTACTTTAATTTAAGTCTAGTATAGTTAATATTAAATCGTTTTTTTAAGAATTAGAATTACTATAGTAAACGCAAACATTGGAAAAATCTAAAATTACAGCTGTGCCGACAGCATTTTCTTTTGGAGGCACTATTTATTAATCAACCAACCACCAAAATATAGTGCCTCCAATGGACATGATGTTGGCACAGCTGTAATTTTAGATTTTTTATCTATTTATAACTACAGTAGACTTCTTAATAAGAACACTGTCTAAATATATTCGTATTATCCGGAATTCGTATTAACCGGAGTCACTTGCATGCCTTTATATAGGCTAGGGGAATAACCTTGTACTCCTTAACCGATATTTCCCTTTATCCATATTAACGAGAGCTACTGTATTATCCTTAGTTTACATTGTCAATTTACGCACAACATTCGACTATACAGTAGACTCCAATGATCCAAATGACATGCTGTCGGCACAGCTGTAATTTTAGATTTTTCTAATGTTTGCGTTGGCTATTATATAGTTATCTATTTATAATTTGTTAATAAGAACACTGTCTAAATTTGTTATTATTATCCGGAATTCGTATTAACCGGAGTCACTTGCATGCATTTGTATAGGCTAGGGGAATTAAACCTTGTAATCCTCAACCGATATTTCCCTTATCCGTGTTCCTACTAACAGAGTCTATAAGTTTATCACTGCTATTTATAGGTCGCATTTGCCTGGATACACTAAAGGACAAATGGACTCCCGCTCTAACAATACGAACAGTACTGCTTACAGTACAGGGCCTATTATCCGCCCCGAACCCTGACGATCCATTGGCTAACGACGTAGCGGCTGCCTGGAAGACTAACGAGACAAAAGCAATTGCAACCGCCAGACAATGGACGAGAATGTATGCACAGTCTTAGAATGAATTACAGATGTTGTTCGTATGCAATAACCAATGATTGTTTGGCATTTGGTGTATGTGTAGTTAGTTATCCGTTTGGCTAGCTATTTAACTGTTTATGTGTGTGTTATAGCTGTAATGGATACTGATTGCTACAGAACATATCAGATATAATAGCACCGGATATAAGAACATGCGGATATAAGAACACTGGTTATACAGTAGATATCGGATATAAGAACATACCAATTATAATAAGATGCCGGTTATAAGATCATTCTACTGGAAAACTGTTGCCATATACCCTATATAATTTATGCCGGTTATAAGAACATTATATGCAGTTCCCTAAGATGTTCTTATAACATCCACTGTATTTGATAATAGTTTGTAGAAACAAAGTAATGGCGAATATTACTAATCCGAAGGTGATCTCTGATTAAATAAATTCTGTTCCTATTAGGAATTCGTTTGGATTAGTGAAGTAATACATTTTCTATTTAGGCATCTATAAATGAGAACCTCGATAATCCGAACAAACATTTATACTTAAAATACTTGTCTGATACATATTAGTTATATTTACAAAGTAATATTATATACTAGCTATATTTAAGATTTCCCCACTTTAATTAGGAATAAATTATTTGTCTCCCGTTCGGATTATCGAGGGTATATTTTAGTTTAAACTTTAAATCGATTCAAATCAATTCTCTAGAATGTTGGCTATTATAAACGGGAGATATAAAACTATAGAATACCGACTGTAATGTTAAATGAACCATATTGATTCTTATAAGGTGTTTATAATTGTTGAAAAGCGATACAGTACATAATGGATATAGTGATAATGGTATAACAAAGTCATTTATTTCCCATATTCCCATATAGCCTCTAAGCTATTGATTTTACTCAGGTTATAACGAACTCCGCTTAAAACAAACTCCGCTTATAACAAACTCCGGTTATAACAAAATTCCGTTTATGATCAACTCCGGTTACAACGAAATTCAACTTATAATGAACTCTTTTGAGATCGAACTCCGCTTATAACGAAATGAAACTACGGTCCCGAGCACTTCGTTATAGCGGGAGTTGACTGTAGATAGTGTGGTAGATATATATACAGTAGAACCTCGCTAGTACGATCCAATATGTACTGTATTATGAAATTTTCTAGGTCTCGACTATCCATAAGTCTGAAATTCGGATTATAACTAACACCACTGATGGCAAAAGTAGTTTAACACCAAAAATATTATGAATTCGTATATTCAAGCTTCTAGCAGGATAATAACATTAGTAGATGCTTCAAAATGGATTATTACATAAAATGATATGTTAAATATGATAAAATGGCAAAATAATAGAAATTAAATTGCTATGGAGGTTTACCTAGAACTTAAATATTAAACGAACTAAAGTATCTTGTTATTGAAAAGTAAAAGTAAATACTCCTTAAAGAGTTGAATAATTTAATTTAGTGGTTCAAAGGAATTTGATGGAATTGCAGAAATTTATTATTCCTTGAAACAACAACCACAATACAGCCACTAGTCTAAATATGCAATGAGTTCAGAGTTAAAGTATTGTCTTACAAACACAACTAATATTAACTGTGTTACTCAGAAATGAGAGTAGTTATTGAATAGAACTATAAATTAAGATTAAACTGAAAGAAAGAAACTAACTAACAAACAAACTCAAATAAATTTCAAAAACACAAATGGCGACTCAAATACCTGAGCTAATCCCAGTGCCAATCGTAGACCCCGTGTCGATACAAATCAATGAATCGATAGACAGGTTGATACGCTCTCTCGAGCAGAGAAGGCACCAGCTGTTGACCGACTTAAGGGACAGACGGGAGGAAATAAGAGCCAATCGGGTGGCGCGACAACAAATCGAACAACAAATAACCGAAACCCGCGCATTTTTGGAAGGCCAAATGACGCACAATTTGCTACATTCCATTCAGGGGAAAATGCTCACAGATTTGGAAGCGGAAATGGCAGAATTGCAAGTGGCAGCGCCACCTCAAGAAGTGAGCTACCTCTGCGACACACGGGACCTAGAGGAACGTATCTCCCGTCTGGGAGAGATTGTACAACTCGAGACTCCTCCCATCCCTCCTGTGCCAGCGATACCAAACTATGCCACATTCCAACAGCCCATTGTTGCTGTCGGGGAGTTAGGATCAGCTCCTGGGGAGTTTGACAGTCCAAGAGGTGTCTCAATCGATACGGAATCCGGACACATTTATGTGGCGGATTTGGGCAACAAAAGAATCCAAATATTCGTTGAGACAGGAGACTATCTCAACGAATTCGGAGATCAACACCTGAAAAGTCCATGGGGCATATTAATCCATCAGAATAGCATTTATGTAACGGACACAGGCCAACACGCTATCTTCCTATTTAAGCTTCCAGATCTCGCAATGGTAAAGCGAGTAGGGAAGAAAGGATCTGGAAATGAAGAATTCAATTGTCCGGGACAACTCGCTATCTCTCCCAATCAACGCCTCTACGTGCCAGACACAAACAACAACAGAATCCAAATCCTGTCCACAGATCTAGCTTTCCAAGGCTCGCTAAAACATCAAACTATGACAAGACCTGTTGATGTTAAGTTCACAAGAAATGAATTGTTTGTTTTAAGCCATGTAGACAATCCAAGTATCCACGTGTTTACACTATCAGGAGAGAAGTCCCGCTCCCTAGTTACCAGAGGTGATGGAATGCAAGTGAAACGCCCATTATTCTTCTGTTTGGACAAACGCAATAACATCGTCATTAGCTACTACCACCAACACGATATCAAGGTATTATCTCCCGCAGGAGACCTGCTACACACCATAGGGGGACAAGGACATGAAGCTGGATTGTTTCACTGCCCTGCTGGCCTAGCAATCAACAACAACAAACTCGTATGTGTATCCCAAAACGACGAATTTGGACTCCAAATATTTTGAGCTTAATTGCTGCTATTTAATGTGTTTATTTGCTTGAGTCAATCAATAGTTACTAATTAATAAAATCTGTAAATCTGTAACTCATGTTTGCTCATCCGTAAAAACCATTTAACCATTAAGGAATCTAAAGCCATTTAATCTCACCTCTTTGGTATTTGATTTATAAGAATTTTAATATTAATTATTAATAGCTTTATAATTACAGTTTTTTTTTCAGATTTGTTCGTGTTTGGTGCTACATATCCTAAAATATTAATTATTTCATAAAAACAACTTTATTTGTTGTTATTTGATATTATTTAACCGCAATGTATATACAGGTGTTGTTAACTACAAGTATGAACACCAGGGGACCTTCAAAAAAACCGTCAAAATGCGTTCGTACATGGCTTATTATATATACGGCTGTGTATGTTCCCGACATGGCCTTCAAACAAGAAGGCCAGTTTTAAATTTCATTCAAAGCTAAACCATGCCTTCTATTATGGTTTATTGGATTGTATGTGGGGTAATCAACCATTGTGAATCCATTGGAACCACTTTTGAGAATCTCAGATTTGTGGTTAAGCTATTTAGGCGCCATTTAATGATGACGGTAACAATTTTTGGTAAAATGAAAACAATTCAAATATCATAAATTTCAGTTAATTCCTACTTTCTAATAATTTTATAATAGGAATACTAAAATAGGGATATATTTCATACCCCAAAGGCTACTAAATCACAAAATGGCGACATTCTAATTTTTTTTAAATAATTATAAAGCAACCACATGCTAAATACAAGTATTACCCGAATTACAACTTACTATTTTCGTCCATAAAACGTATATAATTGCTGGTTTATATATATTCATTCTCATTAATTTTCGGAAAATGTATTCTAAGTATATTAGCAAATTATTTTCATTTTCTTGTAGTTCTTTAGACTCGAATTATATATTTTTGTATATTTGTGGTGGTGTCATCATTAAATGGCGCCAAAATAGCTTAACCACAAATCTGAGATTCTCAAAAGTGGTTCCAATGGATTCACAATGGTTGATTACCCCATATACAACCCAATAAACCACAATAGGAGGCATAGTTTAGCTTTGAATGAAATTTAAAACTGGCCTTCTTGTTTGAAGGCCAAGTCGAGAACATACACAGCCGTATATAAGCCATGTGAAACGCATTATCCGGAATTCGTATTAATCGGTGAAATTTGTATTGAAAAGCCTTTGAAGGGTACTGAAAATAGTGTTTGTATTAACCATGTTCCTACTAAGTACTAACGAGGTTATATTGTATATATTTCTATATTTAGTAACATTTATTAATTGTCAAATAATTATTCAATAATTAAGTGTTTATCCTGTGCTTATTACCTAAGTATTATTTGAGTATTAATTTCTAAGTTTAGGACCTGTTAGTTCTAAATATAAACTACTGCAATTCCATTCATTAGACTATTATATATACGTACAGTAGAACCTCGTTAGTACGAACACGGTTAGTACGAATTTCTGGATAAGACCAACAAACAGTTCCACAAAATCAGGTCCCTACAATGGCTATTCAAATGGTACGAACTCCGGATAATACGAACTCTGGATAAAGCGAACAAATTTTTACCGTCCGTTGGTGTTCGTATTAACGAGGTTCTACTGTATATTCCATATTCCAATATATAATAAGTTAGAAATATAAGCAAGAAAATAAGTCTTAGTGCAAAATGTGAAAATGCCCGTATCATGGAACGAATAGCTGTAAATAATTGATAGAATAAAGATAACTGTTATTATTTTAGTTTGTGCAGTAAAACTTACAATACTTTAACTCTGAACTTATTGCGTATTTAGATTAGTGGCTGTATTGTGGTTGTTGTTTCAATAAAATATCTAATTTCTGCAATTCCATCAAATTCCTTTGAACCACTAATTTAAAATATATTTTAGTTTGTACAGTATGTTCTGTTAATAGGAACACCAGGGGACCGTCGAAATATGTTCGTATTAACCGGAGTCACTTGCATGCATTTGTATAGACTAGGGGAATTAAACCTTGTGCTCCTTAACCGATATTCCCTTTTTCGTGTCCCTATTAACAGAGTGAAATTCTTTTTGAAATTCTAAATATAGATTACAATTATATTATTACATACTAACGTATTCTGGTTTATATTCAATTAACTACTTGAATTTCTAATTTCATTATTTCGCTTGGAAATGGAGGTGTTAAATATGAATAATCACACTCTTTGTATAACCTATAATATTATTTTGTTAATAATTACCCATATTAGCGTTATATAATGTCATATACAGTAGAACCGAGTTTTAATACGAATACCAACGGACGGTCAAATTTGTTCGCTTTATCCAGAGTTCGTATTAACCGGAGTAATACCCATTGAATAGCCATTGTAGGGACCTGATTTTGTGGAATTGTTTGTTCGTCTTATCCGGAAATTCGTATTACAAATGGCTGTATAATTATATAAGCTAACGAGGTTCTACTATAATTACCCATACTAGCGTTATATAATGTCAGACAATGGATTGAAACCAGTTCAGTCAAATATAAACTTTCCAAATGAAGAAGAGAATATTCTCAAATTCTGGAGGAAAATTAATGTTTTTCAGCAGCAACTAAATCTGTCTAAGGATCGACCGAAATATACTTTCTATGACGGACCACCGTTTGCCACTGGTTTGCCACATTACGGACACATTCTAGCTGGAACCATAAAGGATGTCGTCACTAGGTTAGTTCCTATTATATCTCTATTGGTATCTCTATTGGTATATGTTGTTAGTTAGTTGTTGTTTGTTTGTTTGGTAGGTTGTTTGTTGTTTGTTTATTTGTTTATTTGTTTGTTTGATTGTTTGTTTGATTGTTTGTTTGTTTGTTTGATTGTTTGTTTGTTTGTTTGTTTGTTTGTTTACTCCTATTGTTTATTTGTTTGTTATATTTTGTTTCTTTGTTTCTTTGTTTATATTTTGTTTCTTTGTTTCTTTGTTTATATTTTGTTTGTTTATTTTTTGTTTGTTTGTTTGTTTGTTTGTTTACTCCTATTGTTTATTTGTTTGTTATATTTTGTTTCTTTGTTTCTTTGTTTATATTTTGTTTGTTTGTTTGTTTGTTGGTTTATTTGTTTATATTTTGTTTGTTTATTTTTTGTTTGTTTGTTGGTTTATTTGGTTGTTTGTTTACTACTCCTGTTGTTTACTTGTTTACTCCTATTGTTTACGCTTGTTTGTGTACCTGTTCACTATTTACTCCTGTTGGTCCCCTGTAGATACGCCACTGCCAGCGGGTTCTACGTAGAGCGTAGGTTCGGGTGGGACTGCCACGGACTGCCTGTGGAGTTTGAGATCGACAAGGCTAACGGGATTATGCAGCCAAGCGATGTGGAGAAGATGGGCATAGACGTGTGAGAATATATGTACATATATGTACTATGTATAATAACTTCATATACCGTATATACTATACATAAACACTATAGTGTGCTGTATTAATATAATATAGTGGAATTGCTTTATTAGCAACTCGCATTTTGCATGAAATTTGGTTGCTATTAGGCAAAGTTGGTTGCTATTAGAGGAACAGAAATAACATTAAAAGCTCGCTTGGGGACTGAAAATAAGTTGCTAATAAAGCAATTCCACTGTATAATATATACTAATACTATAGTAGTGTGCTCTATAGATATGAATGTTCTATGTATAGTAGAACCTCGTTATAGGAACACGGTTAATACGAAATACGAACAAACAGTTCCACAAAATCAGGTCCCTACAATGGCTATTCAATGGGTATTATATATTACTCTGTTAATACGAACTCCGGATAAAGCGAACACATTTTACCGTCCGTTGGTGTTCGTATTAATTAACGAGGTTCTACTGTATGTAATAGAATATTCATATACAGTAGAACCTCGTTATTACGAACACCAGGGGACATTCAAAATGTGTTCGCCTTATCCGGAATTTGTAGTAACCAATATCATTTGTATTGCAAAGGCTTTGAAGGGGACTGAATTAGTGTTCGTATTAACCGTGTTCGTACTAACGAGGTTCTACTATATACACCGTATTTATATAAATATCTCTCTTCTAGATATAACATGAAATGTCGGAGTATTGTAATGCGCTACGCTGGTGAATGGGAGGTTATAGTAGAGAGATTGGGAAGATGGATAGATTTTAAGAACGATTACAAAACTATGTATCCATGGTTCATGGAGAGTATTTGGTGGGTTTTCAAACAGATTTATGAGAAAGGAATGATATACAAAGGCTATAAGGTATTTATATTAATATTCTCACACCTTTTAATTAAGATACAGTCAGGTTCTGTTATTATGAACATTCAAGGGACGAAAATTGTGTTCTAATAGAGACTTTGTAATAAGCGAACTCAACTTAATGCAAACCCTATGTAAGTTCTTAAATTGGGACCATAGGGCTTGTTCTTAATAAAAATTTGTTCACTATAACTGTATTCAATTCAGTACTGTAGTATTATTATTCAAAATACAGTAGAACCTCGTTAATACACTATTTCAAAACCTTTTCAACCCGATTATTATCGATTAATACGAATTCCGGATAAGGCAATCATATTCTGACGGTCCTAACGAGGTATTACCGAGATTCTACTGTAACATGTATCAAACAGAGTTTTATGCCTATAGCCTATAGGTAATCCCTTTTATACATAGGGTGACCATTGTCCAATCTTTAGCCTGGACAGTCCAGTTTATTTACAATTATTGTGCGATGTCCAGTAATTTTCTAAATTGACAGGTTTCTTTGCAGTTATTTTTTACTATCATCCATTTGTCTCCGATTCGCTCACATTAAACTAATAGTGTCCAGTTTTTTATGACCTATTTTTGTCGAAATTTTGAGAAATGTCCAGGTTTTGGCCTTTATGTCCCCTAGGTAATACCTTTATAACTGTCCCATAACTATGTCCCTAGGTAATGCCCTACTCGACAGCTTGCCACACGCCGCTCTCTAACTTTGAGGCCGGTCAGAACTACAAAGAGGTTGTGGACCCGGCGATAATAATATCATTCCCGCTCCTATCAGATTCCACTGTTGCTTTAGTAGCGTGGACAACCACACCGTGGACGCTACCTTGTAACCTGGCTTTATGCGTGCATCCTGATATGACGTATGTTAGGCTTAGAGATATAGGGAAGGGAATAGAGTATATAGTGATGGAGAGTAGAGTTTGTGCTCTGTTTAAGAGGGATAGTGAGTACGAGATTATTGATAAGTAAGTTGTTGTTGTTGTTGTTGTTTACTTAGTTAGTTTGTATGAGACTACTTTATATGCTATTTGTATGTTTGATTGTTTAGTTAGTTAGTTAGTTAGTTAGTGATTATGGTTATTACTAAATGGTTATTATTATTGTTGTTGTTGTTTGCTAGTTCAAAATTGATCATAGAATAACCTTGAAAATTTGTTATGTATTTACTTATATTGTTGTTGTTTATGTTGTTGTTATTTAGATTCCCTGGAAAGAAGTTATTTGGGGAGAGATATGTTCCTCTCTTCTCTTACTTTAGTCACATGCGTTCTGAAAACCCAAATAAAGGTAAATTCTAAAACGGTAATGTACAGTGAACTCTCGTTATAACGAAATGGAATTTTCTACTTTATTTCCATGCAAAGAATTGGTTAGAAATAAACCGTTTCGACTGTACTATTTTTTGTAATTTTTAATTTTTTTTATTTTATTATATTTTTGTACTGTTGTTGTTGTGTTTACTATGGGCATTAACTGTTGTTGTTGTTGTTGTTTACTAGGGGCATTCAGGGTGTTAACAGACACCTACGTGACGTCATCAGAGGGGACAGGAGTGGTCCACCAGGCTCCCGGGTTTGGAGAAGATGACTACCGTATTTGTTTGGCTAATCAGGTGTTTGTTAAGAGCGACGGAGTTGTGTGTCCGGTCAATGAAAGCGGAGTTTTCACTGAGGAAATAACCGATTTCGCTGGACTGTATGTTAAGGTATTAACTGCATAGAAACTGTGATATACACACGAATACATAAACAAATAACTAAATGGACAAATAAAGAAATAAACAAACAAACAAACAGATAAATGAATTGGTTAATTAATAAACAAACAAACGGATTAATAAATTAATAAATAAATACACAAATAAATAAACAAACAAACAAATAAATAAATAAACATACAGACTAATTAACTAATAAATAAACACACATACTAATAAACAAACAAACAAACAAACAAACAAACAAACAAACAAACTAACTAACTAATAAACTGATAAACAAACAAACTAACAAGTAATCAAATTATGTGATTAATTAGTTAGTTAGTTTGTTTGTTTGTTTGTATGTTTGTATATGTGTTTATTCATTCATTCATTCATTTGTTTGTGTGTCCTATTACCATGTCCCACTAACGAGGTTATACATACATACATACATACACCTAATAGGATGCAGATAAGAAGATAATACGATATCTCAACACATCAGGTAGACTGATACACAACAGTACAGTTAAGCACAACTATCCATTCTGCTGGAGATCTGAGACCCCTCTCCTGTATAAGGCGGTGCCTAGTTGGTTCATTCGTGTGGAGGATATTATTCCACAGCTCCTGGAAAACAATAGGAAGAGTTATTGGTATGCTGCTTATTGGGGTCAGGGGGAATATCTGTTTATAAAGTTTATATAGCAGTTAATAGGGTAGTATAATATTGTACAGTAGTATGTATTAAGTTTATAAAGCAGTATGTATTTAAGTACTTTATGTACATAGTAGTTTGTAAATACGCTACTAATCCTGGTCTGATCCAATTTCCATACGTCTAAATCACAAATTAATGTTGCTGTATAGGAGAGGATTCCAAATTTTCGCGCTCCTAAATTAATAATTCTAAAAATCATACTCCAAAGGAGCGTCTCGCGCTCCTGGATAATTGCTTTGGTACATAGGGCAACTCTGTTAGTACGTACAATCGGATTTTAGCATTACTATAGAACTCTAGGATACCTTCTATAGTTATTTGATAGTTATACTTAGTTATACTGTATACTATTTATGGTAACTAGCATTACAATATATCTACACGTATAGGGTAACTAGTACTATTACAATACACTATATCTATAGGGTACCTACTACGTGTATTACTATTACTATTACAATACACCCATAGGGTCCCTGAGTTTGTTCAGGAGAGACGGTTCCACAACTGGCTCGAGAGCTCCCGGGACTGGTGCATATCTCGCAGCAGATACTGGGGCACCCCCCTCCCCATCTGGTCTAACCCGGACAGCAGTGAGGTGGTGTGCATAGGCTCCATACAGGAACTGAGGGAACTCAGTGGAATTACCGTTACAGACCTGCATAGGGAGAGGTAGTACTGATATGATATGATATGTAGCATAAGTGTAGTATAGTGTATAACAGTATAAGGTGTTCGTATAAGTGGATAAGTTAGTTCAGTTAAGTAGAACCTCGTTAGTACGAACATGGTTAATACTAAATTCCGAATAATACGAACAAATAATACGATCGTAAATACGAACGATTCCCCTTCAAAACCTGTTCAATACAAATGATATCGGTTAATATACTTAATACGAATATCGGATAAGGCGAAATATTTTGACGGTCCCCTGTTGTTCCTACTAACGAGGTTCTACCGTATATATTCCTGTTACAAACTAAGGGTCTTATACTTAGTTATAACGAGGTACTACTGTACATATACCTATAACAAACACTGTGTGTCCGTAGCATTGACCACATCGAGATCCCGAGCCGGAGGGGGGGCCCTAACCTGCGCCGCATTCCCGAGGTGCTGGACTGCTGGTTCGAGAGTGGCAGCATGCCGTATGCACAGGCGCACTATCCGTTCGATAGAAAGAGACAATTCGATACCTGCTTCCCAGCAGACTTCATAGCAGAGGGAATAGATCAGACCAGGGGATGGTTAGTAGGGGGGTAATAGTTACTGTTATGGTATTTGTATGTTAGTTACTTAGTTAGTAGTTCGTTTGTATGTTTGTTTGTGTGTGTGTGTGTGTGTGTGTGTTTGTTTGTTTGTTTGTTTGTTTGTTTGTTAGTTATGTTAGTTTGTTTGTTTGTTTGTTACTTAGTTAGTAGTTCGTTTGCTAGTTAGTTTGTGTGTTAGTTTGTTTATGTGTTAATTCATTTGTTAATTTTATTTGTTTGGTACGTTATAAGTCAGGTTCTTTTATTATGAACATTCAAGGGATCAAAATATTGTATTCATAATAGAGAGAATATCCAAATAATACAAACCCTTTGTGTTGGGACCATAGAGCTTGTTCATAATAAAAATCTGTTCATATTAGGCAGACGAAAAAGTGTTCATAATAATCATACCTGACTTAATTAACACCTCAAAAGTTAGTTTCAGTTCCATTTCCATAGGTTCTACACTCTGCTGGTAATATCAACAATTCTATTTGGGAAACCTCCCTTTAAGAACCTGGTTGTTAACGGAATTGTGAAGGCATCAAACGGACAGAAAATGTCTAAAAAACTTAAGAACTACCCAGACCCTATGCTTGTGGTTAACAAGTTCGGTTCGGACGCAATACGTTTGTATTTGGTGACGTCACCAGCTGTGAGGGGGGAGGACCTTAGATTCAGGGAAGAGGGAGTAAGGGATGTTGTTAAAGATGTGCTGCTACCCTGGTTTAATGCGTATAGGTTCCTAGTACAGACTGTGTTGTGGAGAGAAGAGGTTAGTTAGTTTGTAGTTAGTTGTTTGTTTGTTTGTTTAGTTATCTATTAATTTATTAGTTTGTTTGTTTATTATGTTTTTAGATATTTGTTTATTTAGTTAGTTGGTTAGTTAGTTATTTAATTATCTATTAATTTATTAGTTTGTTTGTTAGTTTGTTTGATTATTATGTTTTTAGATATTTGTTTATTTAGTTAGTTGGTTAGTTAGTTAGTTAGTTAGTTAGTTAGTTAGTTATTTAATTATCTATTTATTTATATATTTATTTGTTTGTTTGTTAATTTGTTTTTTTGTTTTTTTATTTACGTATTTATTTATCTACTTTTCTATTTATTTGTTGTTGTTTGTTTGTTTGTTTATCTATATATTTTATCTATCTACCTATATTTTATATATGTATTTGTTTGTTTGGTTCATATTCCTAAAAGTTCCCAATTATTATATTTAACTTGTAACTTAAACTAATGAACTTTATTTACACTTGTAGGATAAAACAACACATTAATTAAACCACCTATTTACACACTCCGTAATTAAACTAAAACAAACAAAATAATGTATTCCTTCTAACTGGAACTAAGTATTATCATTAGTTCCAATTTGAATTTCATCCATAATATACTCATTATCTCCATTCCTACTTAGTGAGTCCTTCTTCTTAATAGAACCCTTAATCGTTTCCTTCTTAATAGACTTTTGTGATCCCCTAAGCTGTTTCTTTAACTGGGTGTTCTCTTCTTCTAAAGTATTAACTCTTGTTCTCAGTTGTACGGCGAAATCGTTATCACTTAGACTTGCTTTTAACAGAGGAATTGCTCCATATTCATTTAGGTCCTTTTTGTCTCTCCATACTAGGATTAGCTTTGGTATAACCATCAGGCTTGATACTATTACGAGACCTATTGTTAGACTGTAGGCTGTTATTCCATATCGGACCTCAATCTGGAAATAGATATAGTGTAAACAACAACAACAACAACAACAACAAACACAAGTCAATAAACAAGAAACAAATAAGCGAATGAACAAATACACACATTAACAAATGAACAAATAATCAAACATATTAACAATATACAAATAAATAAATAAATACTCAATAAATATATGAACCGTTAAACATATGAACATTGAACAACAACAATAAACAAATACAGTAGAACATCTTTTAATGACGGCCATCCAAGGGACTGGCCAAAAATGGCCGTTATAGACAAGTTTTACTGAATACACAAAAAAACAACCAGACAAACAACAAACAAACAAACAAACAAACAAACAAACAAACAAACAACAAACAAACAACTTACGCTTAGCTGCATTATCTCGCTTGCCCCATAAGCGAAAGCTCCAAATATAACAAGTGAATACACACTCACTCCGATATAAACACTGTCATTCAACCCTTTGTATTTCAGATCCTTAGTTAGTATTACAAACGCCATACCCAATACTAACAGCACACAGTTAACTAGCAAGAGAATTCCGATTGTAATCTGTCTGCCTATTTGCGAATAGGAGCCACAAAATGGTGTTGATATTGTTGTTGGGATGTTGTTTATTGATACTTGTCTGTTGTCACTCATTAATCTATTGTAAACATATATACAAACTCTCATTAATCTAATGTAAACATATTCATACAGTAGACTCTCATTAATGTAATGTAAACATATGTATATACAAACTCTCGTTAATGTAAGGGTCGTTTCGTCCGAAACACCTTTATGGCGATGATGACGTTTACAAAAAATCTAAAATTACAGCTGTGCCGATGTTATTTTTGGAGGAGATGTTCTTTTGGAGGCACTATCAAACAACAAATTACCAAAAGATAGTGCCTTCAAAGGAACATGCTGTCGGCACAGCTGTAATTTTAGATTTTTTGAGCTATTATTTGAGTTGAGCTACTATTTCTATTTAGGAAATACATATACGTCATTAACCAAATGTAAATATACATACAGTAGACTCTCGTTAATAGGAACACGGATAAGGGAAATATCGGTTATTGAGTACAAGGTTTAATTCCCCTAGCCTATACAAATGCATGCAAATGACTCCGGTTAATACGAACATATTTCCTAACTTCCTATTAACGAGTCAATACCAATTTGTAACTAACACCTCTCTATAAGGAACAGTTATCAGTTCTCTATAGACATTAGGTGTCAACTTAATTCACACATTCCTTACCTCAATCTGGTTGAGCTGTTAGCTGTCCATATAATCAAATACAGTACTGTTCCACTCAAATACACAATTAGGATTATAATAAGATGATATGTCTTCAGAATGAATTTATTTCTAGCCATCGGTCGCTTTGTCTTGTACTCCACAATATACAGTGCTTCTACTGTACGTAGAAATATAGGCACATATGTTAACCCGAATCCTATGAATCCCAACCATAGGTCTAGATTGCATATGACGTCATAACCTACTTCTCCGACTATAAAACTGTCTCTTTCAACTGTTAAGTTATTCAGACCGTAGAGTATTACGCAGGCGTAGAGAAGGAGTGTGCCTATTGAATGTATAGTTCCATATTATAGTTCCATATATACTACAGTCGACTCCGCTTAATAGAGCCACCGGTTAATAGATTTCACTGCTTAATCGGGTCAAATTTCACAGGATTTATAGGACGGAATTAGATTTTGGCTTAAAATATTTTCGGTTTATAGATTTCTTCACTTAATCGGGTCAAAGCGACCTGGTCCCGAGGTGACTCTATTAAGCGGAGTCGACTGTATATGTATAGTTCTATTTTGGAGTACTTTTATTGTGTTAATATATACTGTAGAACTCTTATAACGTACCTGGGTTAGTACATACGGTACTAATTTATTAGCTAAGAGCCTAAAACAGTATGTATTTATATGTAGGGTAAACTCGGTTAATACAGTGGTGTTCGCTAATAGCAATATTTCTCTATTAACAAATTGTTTTCAGCCCCAAAGCGAGCATTTAATGTTATTTATGTTCCTCTAATAGCAAGTTCGCCTATTAACAAGCATATTTCATGCAAAATGCGACTTGCTATTACACGAACACCACTGTATTTACACTCGGATAATACGTACTTATTCCTATTCCCGAAGGGGTACGTTATAACCGAGTTCTACTGTAATCACATATTGAATTGTTTTAAAAAAAAGTTGACATTTAAATTTAAATTTATTCATAACTGGTTAATATTAACTATAATTTTAGGCACGTAAATTGTGGCCATAAACTATGTTGACCAATTAAAGGTGAATTTTTCGAATTTTTTTTAGATTTGTAATCTTGGTATATTTTCGCACTATATTTAACAATAATAATAAATTTTCATGTCCAAACTTTTTCAACGATGATCTATACCGATGCCCCTTAAAACAATTAAACTCACCTATCAGCATTGCAAACGTGAGAATCGGTTGATAGGCTTGTACAACTTTCCTCTTCCAATGTACCAAAGTTAGAACAATATACACAACAGACAAAATAGCACCTGTTACCGTTAACACTGTTGTTATTGAGAATTGTATTATACCAATTGAGTCCTGTCGAAATTCCACACCATCTGATGGCACTACGTCACCTGGCCATTTTATAATACCATATTCCTCTATGATTTCCTCTTTATAACTTAAGCCTATTAACTGGGGGACTCCGTTGAACCATTGAGATACTGTAGCGTTTGCTATTCTGTCACCAACACTGTCGAATTGAATACGACCTGATACACCTAATAGAGATATGTATAGTAATATAGTAGTACTGTATACAGTAGAGTCTTGTTAGTAGGAACACGGTTAATACGAACACGGTTATTACGAAACTGCGCTTAATACAACACTATTTTAGTCCCCTTCAAAGCCTTTCCAATACAAATGATATCGGTTAATACGAATTCCGGATAAGACGAACAAACAGTTCCACAAAATCAGGTCCCTACAATGGCTATTCAATTGGTATTACTTCGGTTATACGAACTCCGGATAAAGCGAACATATTAAGACGGTCCCCTGGTGTTCGTACTATTAAACGAGAGTCTACTGTATTTGTGTTAAAATATTATAACATAATCTTGTAATTGTATTGGCAAGTACATATTTGTACAAAATTAACTTGCTATTATTAATTAAACCATACTAGTTAAACAGCAACAACAAATTAGCAAACAATCTCTATGACTTATAATACAAAAGTATATTTGTTTGTTTGTTTGTAAGTAAGGAAATCTTGTCACTCACCTGTTTATTTATTGTTGTTATTATATTTATTGTTTACTTACCTAAAAAGTCTGTATTCAACAATTCCACATTCAAAAGATCTGAAATTCCTTTACTCCCATAATCAAAATTCTCCAAACAATAACTTGAATCCTGTATACACATAAAACCATACTTTTTATCGTATTTATCCAAAGCAGACACTATTGTAGCAAACGAATCGAAAATAAACATTTCTAAAGCAACAGTAGCATTGAAAATAGAACGAAATTGTATTGAAGTTGGGCCCAGAAATGTAGGTGTATTTGGTTCTAAGGAAGTTGGATACGAAACGAATGAGACTGCATATTCTAGTGTGTCCCTTAGTTGTTCTGGGGTACACGATGTTGTTGTTGTGTTCCAATACGTCTCGGGGTACCTAGTAAACAACAACAACAACAACAACAACAATATTTTGAGGTTTTTATAATATTATGTTATGAATCTCTACATTATTAATAACGAGTTAGTTCCAATAGGAACTTACCGTGTTACAGTCGAAACGGGTTTTTCTATCTATTTTTATCTGAAAAGAAATGGTTAGAAAAAACCGGTTTCGACTGTAGTTCCAATATGAACCTAACATATTAGTTCCAATATGAACTTAACAATTAGTTCCAATATTAACTTAACGTGTTAGTTCCATTATACACTTAACGAGTTAGTTCCAATAAGAACTTAACATATTATAGTTCCAATATGTACTTACCATCCCAACAACAACAGAGTTATTCTCGGAGATCTCAAATCTCGTTTGTAGAATTCACATAGAAACTGCACTGCATCTTCTGCATAGAAATTCCCAATTAAAATTCTATAACTCTCGACCTGTATCCTAGTTACGATCTCAGGAATGCTTGTGTCATCCACATATAGGAATAGTTCTGTATTAATGCTGGCGTTTGTTAGAAGCGCGTTTATCTTGCTGGCAGTAGCAGAGAAGAGAGAATCAACGTTTGATATTATTCCTGTTAAAGAGAGTTGTTAGTATGTTGTTGTTGTTATTATTGTTGCATGTTGTTGTTATTGTTAATATTGTTGTTGTTATGTAGGTAGAGTGTCCCTTAGAAACGCATATGGTCTATTGAAATGTAGTATAAAAGTCTGTATAATACAGTCAGGTGACAGGTTATTTTATTCTGAACACATACAAACTTTTTCTAATTTAATTTTAGGCACTGATCATTTTATCATCAAAATTTTACGTTGAAAATATGTTGGCCGTTATATAAGTAAACCCATAAGATATACAGTTGACTCCGCTTAATAGAGCCACCTCGGGACCAGGTTGTTTTGACCCGATTAAGCGGAGAAACCGATTAACCGGTGACTCTATTAAGCGGAATTGACTGTAGTAGTACGTATATGTTAGAAATGACATTATAAGATGTGTTGGCTGATATATAAGTGTTACTTATGTTAAACTCACCGACTCGTTTCCAGCCTTGCTTTAACACGAAGTTAACTCTAGCTTGTACCAAGACAAGTTCTGAGGGTATTACCCTGAAGAAGTTACGAAACGTAGCATTATTCGATAGCTCGGTGCTGCTGGCTGAATACGATACTATGTGGATGTTGTTGAATATAGCGTCTCTAGCGATTGGGTTAGCAGCCGGGGAACAAGCTGGGCCTATAGGAATGTTAGATATATACATAGTCTTATAATGTAGTTAATTATACACTAATATAGTCTTATAATGTAGTTAATTATACACTAATATAGTCTTAAAAATTATTATAAGAATACAGTAGATGCCGGTTATAAGAACACCGGATATATGAAGGTTCTACTGGACAACGGTTGCCATATACCCTATATAATTTATGTCGGTTATAAGAACATTAAGTGCAGTTCCCGACGATGTGCTTATAACCGGCATCCACTATATTCTTGTAATAATTTTTTATACAGTCGACTCCGCTTAATAGAGCCAAAGTAACCAGGTCCCGAGGTGACTCTATTATGCGGAATCGACTGTATCTTAATTCAGTAAAAATAAAGTAACCAATAATTTTAAACTACAGTAGACTCTCGTTATTAGGAACACCAGGGGACCGTCTTAATATGTTCGTATTATACGGAATTCGTATTAACCGGAGTCACTTGCATGTATTAGTATAAGCTAGGGGAATTAAACCTTGTACTCCTTAACCGATATTCCCCTTATCCGTGTTCCTATTAACGAGAGTCTACTATATGTCATAAAGTGCTTATTATTTTCTTACCAAGTATGAATATATTTCTCTCACTACTCTGCAGCATTTCTATATAAGCTCTGTTCCCATTGGTCTGTGTACAACCGGAATCATATACCGTTATATTTATAATAAACCCATTTAGCAAGCCTGTATTCTCTGTGACTTTATTAATCCCGTAAGCAACGACAGATTCCAAACCCAGTTCGCTTTCTGCTAACTCTTGAGACGCCCGTGGGTAGAAGAATGCTATGTGCAGAGTTCTCTGAGTTGTAGAGAGAGTTAGTAGTAGAGTTGTTAGGATTAGTACGAATAGAATGTTCTAGAAGAAATACAGGAGAGCGTTAGTAGTATTGTTAGGGTTAGTACGAATAGAATGTTCTAGAAGAAATACAGGAGATAGTTAGGGTTAGTACGAATAGAATGTTCTAGAAGAAATGTAGGAGAGAGTTAGTAGGAACACCAGGGGACTGTTGAAATGCGTTCGCTTATCCGGAATTCGTATTAACCAATATCATTTGTATTGAAAAGGCTTTGAAGGGGACTGAAATAGTGTTCGTATTAACCGGAATTCGTATTAACCAATATTGTTGTATTGGAAAGGCTTTGAAGGGGACTGAAATAGTGTTCGTATTAACCAATATCATTTGTATTGAAAAGGCTTTGAAGGGGACTTAAATAGTGTTCGTATTAACCGTGTTTGTATTAAAGAGGTTCTACTGTACATTACTAACACCTCTCTATAAGGACAATTTAATGTCCATTGTATGTCTGTCGATTGATTTAACAAACTTACCATATTTGTGAATCTGAATTAATAAATTGAAATTTCTACGCAGACTATTTGAAACAGGGTTTTATATGAAATTTGATCTCAATTCTATTACACTATTCTATTACGCCTGTAATTCAAATTATAATTGCATTCTTAATTAAATCAGAATATATTTACGTAAACTGATTTATTCTGTTAGTTATATAATTATGCTTACCTGCAATTTCTTGGAAATTTGTTAAGTAATTAACACAATTATTTTTAATTAGTGTTATTATTTTAAATATTATGTTAGTAGATGTAATATATACAGTAGACTCTCGTTAATAGGAGAATATCGGTTAAGGAGTACAATTTAACCAGAATCAGTTTTTGTCTTGAAATAATTTTAATTATTTATCCATAGTGTTTTACTGTTTATTTTTCAATGACTTTATCCGTAGTTTGTTGTTGCATTCGTTTCAGTATTAATTGTGAGTCAATTTGTGACATTTATATTATGATTAATATCTTTTAGATAACAGGAACTAAGTTTCTATTTAACGAAAATGATACACTTCAGCCTAACAACCAAATGGATCAATGGATTCTCTCTCTATCCCAATTCTTAATAAAATTTGTAAAATCTGAAATGAAGTTATACCACTTATACACAGTAACACCAAAGTTGTTGCTATTTATAGAACAGTTAACAAAGTGGTATTTAAGGCTAAATAAGAAAAGATTGAAAGGTGACGAAGGGTCTGTTCAATGGGAAGAATCTTTAAAGACATTATTTGCTGTTATACTTAACATGGTCAAGTTGATGGTAATATTATATACATAGTCCATTTATAGTTTATAGAAAACTTTTAGTCCAAACTATAATACAGTAGACTCTGTTAATAGGAACACCAGGGGACCGTCGAAATATGTTCGTATTAACCGGAGTCACTTGCATGCATTTGTATAGACTATGGGAATTAAACCTTGTACTCCTTAACCGATATTTCCTTATCCGTGTTCCTATTAACGAGAGTATACTGTAATTTGTTTAGTATTTTTGGAAAATTTGTTGTTGGCTAAATATATATAATTCGTGAAATATTTTCTATTGGTTCCAAAACTACATACATTCTCCATATAGTATGTAACTTTTACAAATTGCATTGTTTACTTTTTATTTGTTTATTTCTAGTCTTCTTTCACACCTTTCATAACAGAGTTTATGTACCAAAACCTAAAATCAGCTCTGGCAATCCCTCAACACATCGATGTAAACAACAACAAACAATTCTCTCACTACCTCTCACAAACAGAGTCTATTCATTACCTACTTCTACCAGAATACAAAGAGGATTATATAAACAAACTTATCGAAACGGGAGTGGCTAATATGCAAGCTGTGATAGAATTGGGATGGAATATTCGAGAAAAAAATAGTGTGCCTCTTAAAGTGAGGATAGTTATAAGGCATTGTACTCTCGACCAATTAAATTACAGTCTCAGTTAGGCATTCTATAATGCACACTTAACAATTGATAGAGACATTAAAATATATCATACTACAGTCGAACCCGGTTTTTCTAACCAATTCTTTGCATCAAAATAAAGTAAGAAAAATCAGATAGTTACAATAAACCGATTGAAAATAAAACAAAATCACATTTCTTGCTCATTTAGAAAACCGATTAGTTTAGACTAAACAGGTGTTAGAAATATCCAGTTTCGATACTAATTGAATGTTAGCTGCTAATCCATACTGGGACAACCCTAGAATTTGACTGGTAAACTTTAGTCACCTTTTGGGAGGGAAGATGTGAATATTTTTCTTAGATATTTAAAAAGAAAAAAGTATGCCTCTTAAGTGAGTTTACAAAAATAGGTAAACAAATTAATGAAAATTCAAAATCAACCTAGAAGTTAGGTTTTAACGGATACTATAATTATTGGTAAACAACTTAAAACTATGGAAAATGGTAGAAAGGGTGATGCGTAGCACCGATCCGTCCCAAAGCAACCGAGATCGAAGGGCTCGTTTTACTGAAAGTATAATTTCTCTGAAATGAAGTGAGCTAAAAGGAAACTTCCAACACACTAAGAGTCATTTCCGTCCGAAATACCTTTCTAAAATGGTTTAACACCTTTATAGTGATGATGACGTTACAAAAAATCTAAAATTACAGCTGTACCGATAGCATGCATGTTCTTTTGGAGGCACTACCAAACGACAAACCACGAAAAGATAGTGCCTTCAAAGGAACATACTGTCGGCACAGCTGTAATTTTAGATTTTTGAGCTATTATTTGAGTTGAGCTACTATTTCTATTTTAGGAAATATGTATTTAGCATTTATTCGCGATTATTAATTTTAAACCCCTTAAGGGGCGATTATTATATGGGCTAATATTAGAGTAAATACGGTAAGTAATAAATTGTTTGTTTATTTCCATAGCAACCACTGAGGACCTTAGTTATTATATCAGATGACCAAGAATTCATTAACCTGACGACCCCATACATTTCGTACATTAAAGAGGTAAGTTGTTTAAACTGAATGTCAAAGTGTTGTTTTTGTGTTATGTAATATGTGTGATCCGATTAATCAGTTAATTATTTATTTTTAATCGTAATCACAAAAATTATCGCAAGTTTTTATTCAGTACATACTACATAGGACAAACAATTATTGACAAGAAAATATTTGTAGTGTATAGTTATTATTCCTAGACACAACTATTAATTTCAGATTTTCAGTTAGAACTATTCCTACAGGGACATAAAACATTCCTACTTCATATCCTGGTTCCCCTATAGTGTGGAGGTGTGTCCCTTCTTTAGAGAATATTCTAACTTCATGATTCCCATAATCACTGATCAGCAAATTCTGTTTTCTGTCCAAACAGAAGAAGTCAGCTGATCCTATCTGCATTCCTGTAAGCCGTGTGATTAGGGAGCGTATCTTCTCTCCTGCGTGAGAGAACACGAGTATGCAGGGAGAGTCAACACAGAGCACGTACACCTCATCTGGTGTCAGTTTAACGTCCCACGGGTATTTCATTGTTTGGTGCGTTATGGATCTTTGGAAGTGTAGGGAGTCATCTAGAACTTGGATTCTGTTGTTGATAGAATCCGCTACGAACACATCTCCGTTGGTAGAGACGGTGAGTCCGCGAGGGCCATTGAACTGTCCCACACCAGATCCCCTACTCCCTAGGCTAGCGACGAGACGCATGTCAGCCTCTATTTTGAATCGGAACACAGCGTCTACTCCTGTGTCCGTCACGTACAGGTTGTCTCGATGGATCGCTATACCCCATGGCGCTCTCATGGCTTGGTTTGTGAAAGTATTTAGGAATTCGCCTGTCTCCGAGAAGATTGAGACTCTACAGGAACCCCCTTCAGCGACATAAATCAGATTTGTGTTCCCATCGATAGCGACACCTTGAGGATACGCGAGCTCTCCAGGAGCATATCCTGTCTTCCCGACAGCTACAATCGGTCTCATTTGTTCATATCGGGGTACATCGGGCACCTCCTCCTCGACTACCTCTCCCACACCTGCGATCACCTGCTCCAGGTGTCCACAGGTGCCTCGGAACACCACGCGTGTCTCGGGCTGGGGTACCCTCACCTCTGCTAGCGCTTGTTCTAGTTCCGCTAGGATTCGCTCCTGGGTCTCTCTCAGTTCGTTCATTTGGAAGAGACGCTCGGTTTCGGTTTTCAGTGCGATCAGTTCTTGTTCTTTTCGCGCGCGGGTTATGGGCCTAGCGGCTATTTGGTCGCGTGTGTCGCGGTATGTGGTTAGGAGTGCCACTCGTCGCTGCTGGACACACATAATTATGCGGTCGAACAGTTGGTGTATTTCCAACTCGACAGGGTCTACGGGGTGTATCGGGTCAGGGAATCGAACGGCCATTTTGTTATTATTTGCTAGTTAGCTAGTTAGTGCTATGGAAAGGAAAGTAGTTTGTTAGTAGAATGCTATAGAGAATGTGTCTCGTATCTTATAGCAGAGCTAGGTGGTGGAACTGAGTGGAATGTGGCATCTGTTTGTGTGCCGCCTCTTCTGATGCACATGGTGACTCCATCCAGTCAGGAATGCAGTGAAAGGAAATACTTTCATTGTGAGTAATCTGGCACAACCAATTTCCAAAAGTATAAGATTACTTTCTTAGCTTAGAATAAAATTTCTTACTTAATTACCATTGGAACGTACCTTAAAATATGTGGTATACATTATAACAAATGTTTGATATTTTCTTGAAATATACGAGTTAATCCACTTAGTTCCACCGTCTTTGCTAAATAATTATTTTGCAATTATGATTATTTTTTAGACGGGATTCTATGAAGAATTTAATGCATCTAAATATAACTTCTGTTGTTGAATATTTGTTACAGGGAAATATCAGTTAAGGAGTACAAGGTTTATTTCCCCTAGCCTATACAAATGCATGTAAGTGACTCCGGTTAATACAAATTCCGGATAATACGAATATATTTCGATGGTCCCCTGGTGTTCCTATTAACAGTCTACTGTATTTTATTTATACTTAAAGTTTTTGCCGATCCCATATTTTCTGTTTTTTTCTGTATTTCCTTATAATGTTCTTATAACCGGCATAAATTATACAGGCTATATGGCAACCGTTTTCTAGTAGAATGTTCTTATATCCGATATCTACTGTACCCTATTTAATTTATGTCGGTTATAAGAACACCGGACCAAAGTTACCCATTTGTACAGACCTGACTGCTATAACTATTGTACATTATAGTAACTGATTGTATAACTATTGCACATTATAGGAACTGAATGTACAGGATATATTATGGTCGCACGAACCAACAAGATTCGGTTATTACAGAGCCGCGGAGCCCGAATACCAGACTCTAGGTCTACGGGTTAAAAACAGAATGCCAGCTGTCTCAGAGAAGATACGACAATTGGATGAGGAATCTATTCTGAAACTGAAGAGTGGACAAATTGACCAATTAACTATCGAGGGTTTCCATATAGGCCCAGGGGATATAAAGACTGTGTTTAAGAAGAAAGAAGAACATTTGTCTTTCTTTGAAGCGCAGTCAGATGAAAATGTAGGTGTTGTGAGGTTGTAACCGAATAGTTCGGTACAGACTACAGTAGAATGTTATAACATAGTCGAATATACATATACCTATATTATAGGTATATGTATTTCCCCGAATAAGCGCCCCGGCGCTTATTGTTTTCGTGGGCCAAATTTATCTGAAATTTTTGTGAAAAATCCAGAATATAATATTTAGGTCGGTTCTAATGGTTTCCAACAAGACTCTACCAACCGTAGTTGACAAAATCAATGGAATTACGTTACAGTGATCTACTAATGTGTTTCAATTTTATGATACCAATGTCATTTTTATTGACCCGGCGCTTATTCGGGGAAATACGGTATATGTATATCCGACTTGGTTTCTAGCAAAAAATTAAATTTTTAAATTTACAAAAATCAGGTGTAAAAATATAATTTACGAAGCCATTACGTGACCCCTAAATCAGTTCATAAATACCTGAAATTTTTTCCACAATCATTTTATGACATATAGAAACTTCTTAGGGAGTCCCCATAAACATTTCAAAAATTCTTTATACAGTTTGTTTACGAACAGGTGTTGGTGTTGTTGAGTGTGTGTCCCACGTACCAGCTTATATCGGAAGGAGCTCTGCGAGAAGTTACAAACAGGGTTCAGAGACTGCGGAAGTTTATGAAACTATCTCCCACGGACTCGGTTGATATTTGCTATAACATACAGACTGCTAGATTTGTAGGGTGCAGTCAAGAACTGGTCACTAATGGGAAGTATGCTATTCAAGGTACCTGTTGTTGTTGTTGTTGTTGTCTTTATTAGAAAAGTTTTACTGCATTTATTTCTGTATTCTATAATAAGCTGAATATATCTTTATACTACACTAGTATACTCTGGTTCATAGGAACACCAAGGGACCGTCTTAATATGTTCGTATTATACGGAGTCACTTGCATGCATTTGTATAGGCTAGGGGAATTAAACCTTGTACTCCTTAACCGATATTTCCCTTTTTCGTGTTCCTATTTACGAGAGTCTACTGCATTTGTTTATTTATTAATTGGTCTGTTTATTAATTTTTTATTTTTTTATTTGTTTGTTTACCAATTGATCAATTGGTCTGTTTATCAATTGATCTGTTTATTCATTTGTTTGTTTACCAATGTGTCTGTTTACAGGACATCTAACAGCGTGGCTCACCTCGCTATCGCAGCTATTACTAGACTCCTGTGTGCCCTCAGAACAGACATACTGCATGCTGGAGTGCAGCATAGCTTGGTTAGAAAGCGAGGCAGTCTGCAGACTAGAGGATCTGTTGGAGGAAGAGAAAGTGAGAATACTGAGCAAACTTAAATGTATACTCACAGACAAAGGTTTGTTATACACCAGGGTTCTCGCTAGGCCTCTATCAAAAGGTGCATGCCCTTCTTGAAAGCTATTGTACCCTTTATTCACATGTTGTGAGTGGGTATGTACCCTTTGAGTCAATATTATTATTTGAAGGTTTCATCAAATCATTGACAATTTGAGATTAAGTAATATCTCACTCTCATTTACCCTTACTACGAAAAATCTTGGCGATAACCCTGTTATACACAGTGGTGTTTGTCTGATAGCAGTTGTCTAATAGCAATATTGCTCTAATAGCAAGTTATTTCAGTCCTCAAGCGAGCGTTTAATGTTAATTCTGTTCCTTTAATTAGTTTAATGGCAAACAAACTTGGCCAGGGTGCAAATATGCCAGATTCCAACAAATTGACAAATTTAGTCCGGGTTAATTTAGGCAGTGATAATTTTATCTGGCCTCTTAAAGATCTATAACTAACTTTTTCCGGGTTAATTTATGCTGTTATATGGCCTCTCTAATAAGTTAAAATGACCTTGCCAGTGCCTGAAAATTACATTAAAAAAAGGTTTGGCTGATATATAAGTAATTCCATAGCTATGGTAATTCCTATTTTTATATATTTTAACTATTTTTATATTTTTATATTTTTAGCTGAAAAGGTTAGCAGAGAAGTGGTTAACTGGTCTTTGGAACTTGTGCGGAATCTGACCAATCAGGTCCCTAACTCCGCATGCTCAGAAGCTATAAATAGACTCGTTTCTAATTTGGGACAAACACAAACACAAACACAAACAGAACCGAAATCAAAGACTCGAGAAATCCCAAAGAATTACAAAAATGTTGTAGAGAAGGAAACCAATCTGGAACCTAAAGAAGTTACTTATTTGGTGTCAGAAATAGAAGCGCGTTTTGTTGAAGTGGCACGAAATGAAGGTGTGACTGTCTCACACGATTTAGAAGGTAATTAGAAGTTCGTACCATTAAGTAACATTAGTTATTATATACAGTAGAGTAGATCCCACTTAATAGAGCCACCGGTTAATTTGGTCAATGTACAGTCAGGTCTGCTTAAATATGAAACTTTTTATTATGAACAAGCCCTATGGTCCCAGTTTAACAACTTACATAAGGTTTGTATTAAGTTGAGTTTGCTTATTATAAAGTCTCTCTATTATGAACACAATTTTTGGTCCCTTGAATGTTCATAATATAAACCTGACTGTATTTGAATAATTGAATAACATTATCAATGATATAATGGTTAATAAATTGGTTTAAATTATTACCAGAATAATTGTCCCAATTTCCCTCCTTGAATTCTCTAAAATTTGAACGAGCCCTTAACCAGAGGCAACTGTATCACATTCCAAAGTACCATACGAGTATCTACCGTATTTCCTTCTTGTTCCAATTAGTGTATCTACAGTAGAACCTCGTTAATACGTGTTCGTACTAACGACACCATAAAATTCTGCGTCTGATGGGTGAAGAAAATTGTCAATAAAGGGTTTAATTTCTGCCATAAATGGGAGTTGAAATTTCTTTGTTTACTCACACTTCAATTTCAGTAAAACTGTGAAATCTAATTCCATTGTTTCAACTTGCGATAATTAACTGTGTTCGTACTAACGAGGTTCTACTGTTACCGTATTTCCTTATTGTTCCATTAGATTTCCAGCACCAGTTATCAGGTAGACTATTGTCCCTATTTACCTCAACCGAATCGAGACTGTTATTCGATATAAAAAGCTTTGCAAACACCTCAATCACGCTCACAACAGAGAGAAGAGAGATTCTACGAAATTCCTGGTTAGATACTCTCACGCCTAAAATCGCTTTGTGGTTAGATCAATTCCAAGTGCTTGATCCGTTACTAAGGAACTTTGGGGAAGAATTGAATTCGAAATGTTACCCAATTGGATATGTGGAAGATAAGAAAATAAACAAACTTATTACAGAGAAAACATTCCAGAAGGTATTTTGGTAACTACAGAGACAAACTTAAATTCTTAATTCGAACTTTCATAAATTCGAATACACATTTTAATTCCCTTGAAATCGTAGTATTAATTCCTTATAAATCCACCCTATAATTCGAAATCCCTTAAAGCGGCCTTTTACTTATTCGGACAAATTTTTATTCCCTTGAGTGTTCGATTTAACAGGTGTTGACTGTACATACTTGCCTTAATATAATAATGAATTCCAGGATTTTCGGATTTTTTATGAAATTTATTGGTTTGCCAAGGATTTCCATAGCTAAATATACCTGAAAATAGATATAGTACTATAGTTTATATTCACTTTTCAAGTTATCTTCTTGAAAATACCATAATTTGTACTCATTTTGCATATTTATTAAATTAATTATAAGTCATTATAAAGCTAAATTCCTGATTAATTGGTATATTTAAAGAGAGGTGTAATAACATGAGTAATATATGCCAAAATAATTTCTAGACACAAAATAATCACTAAAGGCTCCTAATTATAAGCTATAGATATTACTTTAGTTGGACTTAATTAAGCATTCATTTAGCAATCGATACAATATCTATTCTGCACCTGACTTGTTAATTAGTTGCGTATCGAGTCTCCTCCCATTGCATTCTATGATATTCTAGAATATGTGAATCGTACGAATTCCATTCTTATAAGTTATTAATTAATTAATTAACTCTTACATAACTACAGATCGAATATCATAATTTAAATTAATTAATTGATATTTTAGAAACTACAGTCAACTCCTGTTATAACGAAGTGCTCGGGACCGTAGTTTCATTTCGTTATAACCGGAGTTTGTTATAAACGGATTTCGTTATAACCGAGTTCGTTATAACAGGAGTAAAATCAATAGCTTAGATATGGGAAATAAATGACTTCGTTATAAGCGGAATTTTCGTTATAACCGAAGTTTTGATAATGTAATAAGCAGGTACTTCGTTATATCCGACTTGGTTATAACGGGAGTTGACTGTATTTGTTATTTAGCCTAAGTAAATTGTAATAAAATGTTTTTTTGTTGGTATATTCGTATTTTTTTGTTTGTATATTTGTTATTAAATCTATTATATATTATATATTTAGCCTAATGCCACTCGGTTCCTACGCCTACAGCTGGGATTGATTGAGAGCAGAGATTCTACTGGACCAATCAGCTGCTTCGCTACTGTAGAACTCAATGAATCACAGATTGCTGTCGTTATGTTAGAGAACCCTAAGGGGACTAGCATTCCTGTTGACGATGTTGTTGCTAACGTAAGTATAGTGGTGTTCCCTTAATACTAATAGCAATTGCTCTAATAGAAAATATTGCTTTTATTTTAGATCAAGAATATATTTGGATTACAGAGCACAACTGAATTGAGTAAAGTATTGAAAAGTTTGTAGTGTAATTTCTCAATTTATTAATAGTTAAGCTATCTTTTGTTTATTACTTATTTGTTTGTATTTTGTAGAGGATTGTAATTTAGCGTCGAAAACAGTCCAAATACAGCAGAGCAAGGTAACTACAGTAGAACTAATAAAAAACAAATTTTTAAATACAGTATAACTCGGTTATAACGTACCCCCTCGGGAATAGAATAAGTACGTACTAACCGAGTTTACCCTACATAGAAATACATACTGCTTTATAAACTTGGTTAAATTAGTACGTACTAACCCAGGTACACTATAACCGAGTTATAATGTACTCTATACAAACAACAACAACAACAACAACAACAATAGTAGTATAACCTAATATATCCGAGTTTTACTGTATTAATTAATTAATCCATTTAGTCTGGAGAAGTTACAGTCACTTTGAGTGAGAAAGAAAACACAAACAAATTCAGTTTTGTGAACATACAAACACAGAATATGCGAGAGAATACAAAAGCCACTGTTCTATTAGAAAACCCGATAGGACACAATCTAGTGTTGTCGCGTACTGAATTAGTTAAAAAGGTGTGAATTAATGTTTATACAGTCGACTCCGCTTAATAGAGTCACATCGGGACCAGGTTACTTTGACCCGATTAAGCGGAGAAATCTATTAACCGGTGGCTCTATTAAGCGGAGTATACTATATTTACAATTTTTCAAAAGGTCTTACATATATATCGACTAACACCTTTTCAATAAATAAAACCTGCTTCGCAAATGCGAATTTTATGTTAAATATAAATTATCTTCCCAAAGCCTAAAAATTACATTATAAAAGTTTTGGCCAATATATAAGTAATTCCTTGTTAATTTCAAATTTATTTAAATTTTTCTTTACTTTTAGATCAAAATGGTTTGTAATATCACCAGTAATATTAAACTCTATCAAGGTAATATTAACTATATACAATTAATATATCTACACATTCCAATGTTACAATCCTGTATCTAGGAACATCTCTATTACCATACTCCTGGGATTCAGTGGAATATCTATCTGGAAAAACCATTTCAGTTCAATTAGCATAAAACAGTTCATTTAGTAGTATAGCTGTTAGTTCAAATTAGAATATAGAGAAAATATTAGGAAATTTGTTGATAGTTAGTTTATAAATGTTTTTGTTTACTTTGTATTCATATTGTTGTGGGGGAAAGTACTGTATTATAGTAGCTCCTACTCGAATGATCGAGTAAATTAATATTAGAACCTCGTTAGTACGAACACGGTTAACACGAATTTCCGGATAAGACGAACAGATATTTACACAAAATCAGGTCCCTACAATGGCTATTCAATTGGTATTACTCCGGTTATACGAACTCCAGATAAAGCGACCAAGTTTGGACCGTCCTTTGGTGTTCTTATTAACGAGGTTCTACTGTATTTCTTAAAATAACAAATAGTAATTACTAGTAACTCTACTCAATCGCCTAGGCTACTATTTGGGTAAATACAGTAATTATCCACATGGGATTTTTAACAACACAATAATAAACTAATAATTTATGCATAATCAGAATCTATTTATACTAAATCCGGAGCTCATATGGTCTGTCAACCAATCAGATCACTCCACATGTGTCTTCTGTTTCCTTGTAACGCCTATAACATAGAACTTAGCCATGTTATCGATAGGAACCAAGTACTTTATATACGTCATACCGTAGACCTCTATCACAGGGAATTGTGTGTGTTTTTGCTACAAACAAATTGGTGTTAATAATACTATACCCGTTGTCAACAACACATAAAATGATACAGTCGACTCCGCTTAATAGAGTCAACTCGGGACCAGGTTGCTTTGACCCGATTAAGTGGATAAATCTATTAACCGGTGGCTCTATTAATCGGAGTTGACTCAACTTGAGATTGGCCTTTTCACAAACCCGGCTTCGTAAAAGTGAATTAATGCAGAATAATTATCTTACTAGTACTACCTGAAAATTATATTCGAATGTTGTGGTCGATATATAAGTAATTCCTTCAAAAAATCTAAAATTACAGCTGTGCCAACTACATTTTCATTTGCACATTAAATATGGAATTATTTGTATATAGGCCAACATCTTTTTAATATAAAATTTCAGGACATGGCAAGGTCATTTATACACCAAAAATTCACTTTTTTTGCGAAACCGGGTTTTATATTATAAAGGCGTTGACCGATATAAGTAAGCCCAAATATTGGCTAATATAATGCTAAAATCCTTGATTTTGGGATTTATGGTTTTCTCTGGATTTCCATATTGCTAAATATCTGAAAATAGATATACTATAGTTTCTATTACACTTTTCGAGTTATCTTCTTGAAGAATAACATAATTTTACTCGTATGGCATATTTGTTAAATTAACTCTAAGCCAATATAATGCTAAATTCCTGGATACCTGGAGGGTTGATTGGTATGTGGGTATCAACTTACTTTTTCCATAATCCGTTTAATTTCTGGAATTATTCTCCAGCATGCTAAGAACAAAGAAAGTCCTGTATAATTTGGGAATTCTGTTATAAGTGCATTCCTGCAAGCTGGAAATGTGTGGAATTTATAACCGGACCTATCTAGGCGATTAGCTAAAGTTTCAGATTGAATATTGTCTGTTTCTGATAACATACAGCCAACTAGAAAGTGGAGTTCTGATTTCGGCACCTGTAAATAATATTTGTTTATTTTTATACTCGTAAACAATGTGTAAACAAACAAGAATGAATTTATACAATTAATTTAAAAGGTGAATTTCCCTCAACTCTTAAAACTCACCTTTTGTGTCTGGCAAGAAAATATCGCCGTATACCCTTATACTTCTACCTAGATACGTATATGATACATAGGAATGTAGATTAACTTACCTTTTCAGGGTCGTCATAATAGATTGCAAAAACTTTAGCATTCGGTGCCAAATGCATTGTTTCTCTAACTAACATTCCAGCTTGCCTATACGGTCCCTGGGCAAGTAAATACGCTACTTTTTGTGGCAAAACATCTTTGGTCGGACTACCGAATCTTAGGCTCACTGTATAAAACAACCCTGATCTACTTAGGAATGATAATAAGCATACCAAAGTCACCAAGATGGCTCCAAGGAAAATGTAAAATATACTAACTTCGTAACCAAACAATTCCATTTTGAAATACACAACTTATAATACTGTTGGATAAGTAATGGAGTCAATACTTAATTTGTGGGTGAATAATAAATTAAAATATTGTAATTTGACCATAGAACACATTTTGACGGTCCCCTGATTTTCATACTAACGAGGTTCTACTGTGTATAACTACGTTATAAGCGGGTATTTCGTTATATCCGACTTAGTTATAAGTTTACTGTATATTATTCAGGAACCTTTGAAAATTGGCAACTTTTTTTTTGGTGAGCTGTGAGTCTATATTACAGAACCATAGCTTTGAAATTTACATAATTATTCAAACGGGTTATGTTGTATAGGATTCCTGTTATTACCACAATTGATAATTCGCTTATAACAAATTTAGATAAGGGACCGTTAAACGTTACGTAACGCAAAATTCAAGGAAAATTATACACCCCCTCCTATGTCACGCTTTTGACCATTTTGTAATACAAAATTTGTTGTGTAACACTTGGGTAAACTTGGAATATTCGAACGGCCCCTAATTTGATGTTGCTATTTTAAGAAGAATCATTATCCAGTTTATAATGTACTATTAATAGGTATACAATATACATGTGTACTATTTATAGGTATACTATGTATATACGTAGTAACTAATTATAGGTATTTTATAGATGACAAAATGCTATCTCATAAATAGTTCTTTGGAACTTAGCTTGAATTATGGAATATTTTTGAAAGTAACAGAATTCAGAAAAGGATTATTTTAGTTTCTAACGAAAATACAAACAAATTAGAAATCAATTTCTATACTTCAAAAACACTAAATGTCTAAACGTAAGTTACTTATTTGTTTATATGTTTGCATTATTTCTATATAATTATATATGCATATTCGTATTTGTTTATTTATTTGGTTGTTATTGGTTTACGTATTTGTTTATTGGTTTGTTTGTTTATTTGGTTGTTTGTTTGTTTGTTTGTTGGTTTATTTGTTTATTTGTTTGTTTGTTTATTTATTTATTTGTTTGTTGTTTTATTTGTTTGTTTGTTTGTTTGTTTGTTGGTTTATTTGTTTATTTGTTTGTTTATTTATTTATTTATTTGTTTGTTGTTTTATTTGTTTGTTTGTTTATTGGTTTGTTTATTTGTGTAATTGTTTATTTGTTTGTTTGTTTATTTATTTATTTGTTTGTTGTTTTATTTGTTTGTTTGTTTGTTTATTGGTTTATTGGTTTATTGGTTTGTTTATTTGTTTGTTTGTTTATTTATTTATTTGTTTGTTGGTTGTTTTATTTGTTTGTTTGTTTGTTTGTTTGTTTATTGGTTTATTGGTTTGTTTATTTGTGTAATTGTTTATTTGTTTATTTGTTTATTGGTTTATTGGTTTGTTTGTTTGTTCGTTTGTATGTTGGTTTACTGGTTTGTATGTGTATGTGTATGTATCACTCTGTGTATGACTATGCTGTTCCTGTTAGGAGGAGGTAGACCGAGACAGAAAGTTAAGCACAAGGGCGGAGCCCGCGTATTCTCGACAGAGGAACAAATGAGAGAAGAGGAGGAGCTGAAGATAAAGGAAGTGGAGTGGATGGTATGTTTGTTGTTGTTGTTGTTGTTGTTGTTGTTGTTGTTGTTTGTATTGGTGTTGTTGTTGGTGTTGTTGTTGTTGTTGGTGATGATGTTGTTGTTTTTTTGGTGTGTTTTTGTGTGGTTGTTGTTGTTGTTATTGTTGGTTTTTTTGGGTGTTTTTTCGTGTTGTTGTTGTTGTTTATATTCCGCCATAAGCTACAGGTCTGCTTATTGTGAACAATTTTCATTTGCTTTAATATTGAAAACTTTTTATATGAACAAGCCCTATGGTCCCAATTTAACAACTTACATAGGGTTTGTATTAAGTTCACTTATTTTTAAGTATCTCTATTATGAACACAATTGTTTATAATAAGAACATGACTGTATTCTTATTATAGGTACAGTAGTTAGGATAAACTTTCTAACTAAAGTAGAACCTCGTTAATACGAACACCAACGGACGGTAAAAATTTGTTCGGTTTATCCAGAGTTCGTATTAACCGGAGTAATACCCATTCAATGGCCATTGTAGGGACCTGATTTATGGAACTATTTGTTCGTCTTACCCTGAAATTCGTATTAACCGTGTTCGTACTAACGAGGTTCTACTATATGTACAGTAGAACCTCGTTAGTAGGAACACGGTTAATACGAATACCGGATATAAGAACATCGTCGGGAACTGCGTATAATGTTCTTATAACCGACATAAATTATATAGGGTATATGGCAACTGTTTTCAAGTAGATTGGAAAGGCTTTGAAGGGGACTGAAATAGTGTTCGTACAGTGAATTAGGATAAGTTGACTAACTATGTATCTGTATTTAGGAGAAGAGAACGGAACCAACTACCCTAGATACCGTAGAGGAGACTAGCAATGCGACTCAGCAGAAGGAAGGAGCAAGCTTCTTGCCCGGATTGGATGATTCAGAAACCTCAAGCGATGAAGAGGTAATATTTATAATTCCTATTGACATATATGGTTGCTATGCTACTGTGTGTGAATATTAATACTAATACAGTAATTCAATCGAACTGTACTTAATTAAATGATATTGAAATTGAATTTTGTAAAAAATTATTATTCTAATTAGATAAGTATAAGGTACGTTCCATTCGTAACTAAGTAAGAAATTTGATTCTAAGCTAAGAAAGTAATTTTGTACTGGGTTGTACCACATTCCATTTGAGCTATCTGGTATCCTAGCAGAGGTGTGAGATTACTCACAAATGAAAGTATTTCCTTTCACTACATTCCTGACTGGATGGAGTCACCATGTGCATCAGAAGAGGCGGCACACAAACAGATGCCACATTCCACTCAGTTCCACCACCTAGCTCTGCTATAAGATACGAGACACATTCTCTATAGCATTCTACTAACAAACTACTTTCCTTTCAATAGCACTAACTAGCTAACTAGCAAATAATAACAAAATGGCCGTTCGATTCCCTGACCCGATACACCCCGTAGACCCTGTCGAGTTGGAAATACACCAACTGTTCGACCGCATAATTATGTGTGTCCAGCAGCGACGAGTGGCACTCCTAACCACATACCGCGACACACGCGACCAAATAGCCGCTAGGCCCATAGCCCGCGTGCGAAAAGAAGAAGAATTAATCGCACTGAAAACCGAAACCGAGCGTCTCCTCCAAATGAACGAACTGAGAGAGACCCAGGAGCGAATCCTAGCGGAACTAGAACAAGCGCTAGCAGAGGTGAGGGTACCCCAGCCCGAGACACGCGTGGTGTTCCGAGGCACCTGTGGACACCTGGAGCCGGTGATCGCAGGTGTGGGAGAGGTAGTCGAGGAGGAGGTGCCCGTTGTACCCCGATATGAGGAAATGAGACCGATTGTAGCTGTCGGGAAGAATGGACAAGCTCCTGGAGAGCTCTACTATCCTTATGGTGTCGCTATCGATGAGAACACAAATCTGATTTATGTCGCAGAAGCGGATTCCTGTAGAGTCTCAATCTTCTCGGAGACAGGCGAATTCCTAAACACTTTCACAAACCAAGACATGAGAGCGCCATGCGGTATAGCGATCCATCGAGACAACCTGTACGTGACGGACACAGGAGTAGACGCTGTGTTCCGATTCAAAATAGAGGCTGACATGCGTCTCGTCGCTAGCCTAGGGAGTAAGGGACAGTTCAATTACCCTCGCGGACTCACCGTCTCTACCAACGGAGATGTGTTCGTAGCGGATTGTATCAACAACAAAATCCAAGTCCTAGATGACTCCCTACACTTCCAAAGATCCATAACGCATCAAACATTGAAACGCCCGCGTGACGTTAAACTGACACCAGATGAGGTGTACGTGCTCTGTTTGGACTATCCCTGCATACTCGTGTTCTCTCACGCAGGAGAGAAGATACGCTCCCTAATCACACGGGGTACAGGAATGCAGATAGGATTAGCTGACTTCTTCTGTTTGGACAGAAAACAGAATTTGCTGATCAGTGATAGGAGGAATAACGAAATTAGAGTATTCTCTAAAGAAGGGACACACCTCCACACTATAGGGGAACCAGGACATGAAGTAGGAATGCTTCATTACCCTAATGGAATAGTTCTAACTGAAAACCTGAAATTAATAATTGTGTCTAATAGTAATAATTACTCACTACAAATATTTTCTTGTCAATAATATAATATTGGTTATTGTTCTTTTGTTGACAACTATTAAAAATATGAAAACATTATGTGTTTAATTATAGTATTCAATTAGCTTCACTCTCGTTAATAGGAACACGGTTAAGGAAAATATCGGTTAAGGAGTATAAGGTTTAATTCCCCTAGCCTATACAAATGTGCAAGTGACTCCGGTTAATACGAATTCCGGATAATACGAACATATTAAGACGGTCCCCTGGTGTTCCTATTAACGAGAGTCTATTTATAGTTTCAACTAGTGCATCCCATTTTATTGTTATTGTTATTGTTGTTGTTGTTGTTATTATTGTTGTTATAGGAGAAATACAAGGGCATCGGTCATCTTATTGAGATAGAGAATCCCAACAGAAGTCAAGCCAAACTTGAGATCCGGGTTGAAGAAATGGGAGAAGTTAAACTAACAAGAAAACAAAAGTATATTTATTTACCATATTTCCCCGAATAAGCGCCGGGTCAATACAAATGTCATTGATATGATAAATTTAAATTTTAAACACATTAGTTAATCACTGGAGTGTAATTCCATTGATTTTGGCAACTTCGGTGAGATTCAGAACCATTAGAACCGACCTAAATATTATTTTCTGGGTTTTCAAAAAAATTATGATCATTTTGGTCCACGAAAAACATTAAGTGCCGGGGCGCTTATTCGAAACAATACGATATGTTGGTAGTTGTTCTAACTGCAAAATGTACACAAACAAGGTTTAATAGACTCTCAATATACGTACAATGTTCAAACTTATTAAGAATTACTTTTATATCGGTCAACACCTTTTTAAGGCACTGAAAAGGTCATTTTTAAACATCAAAATCTAAAATTACAGCTGTGCCGACAGCATGTTCCTTTGAAGGCACTATCTTTTGGTGATTGGTCTTTTGATAGTGCCTCCAAAAGAACATGCATTCTATCGGCACAGCTGTAATTTTAGATTTTTTGTAACGTCATCATCACTATAAAGGTGTTTCGGGCGGAAATTACACTTAGTGTGTTGGAATTTTCCTTTTTGCTAACTTCGTTTGAGAGAAATTCAAGTTTCAGTAGAATATAATAGTCTTTTAGAGGCACTACCAAAAGATAGTGCCTTCAATGGAACATGCTGTCGGCACAGCTTTAATTTTAGAATTTTAATGTTTAACTGGGCCGTCAGTTTTGTTTTTATACAAATCTTGACTGTTTTTTTTCCTTTTGCCTATGGTTCTCTATATTAAAATACTGAGTTTGTATGTATGACGTCTATGTGAGCATTTCTCGATTTTCGCGTGTCTAGAAAGTTTTCTTTCAAAATAACGCCCCCCAAGGCGCATCGCGCACGCCTGGATGAATCCTTGTATGAATATATTCTATAGATCCCTATGGGAGCAGTGATTAACAGCCGTTTGTAAATACGCTCCTAATCCTGATCTGATCCAATTTTCATACGTCTAAATCACAAATTAATGTCACGGTATAGTAGAGGATTCCGAATTTTCGCGCTCGTAATTAAAATTTTCCAAAAATCACACTCCAAAAGGAGCGTCTCGCGTTCCTATTATTCCTTGAATAGGGAGATACTCTATAGTCCCATATTATTAGGGAGCAAATTCTACTGTATATTATAGATCCATATGGGAGTATATTATAGATCCCTATAGGGAGTATATTATAGATCCTTTATAAAGTGTGTATCCGGTACAATACTATAGTTGTACTGTACCGTATATATTATACACCCATATGATAGGGAGCATATATTATACACCCATATATTAGGGAGCAGATGCAGGCGGAGCGGGACCGGGCCCGACAGCTGCGACAGATGCAGGAGGGGTCGAGTGCGCAGGCTAAGCGCGACATATCGAGACTGGAGCAAATTAAGCGAGAGCGGGAGGAGGCAGCCAGGAGGAGGGAGATGGAGAGAAAAGGTAGGGTATAAGTGGGGTGTTAAGTGGGTTAATATGTGGGGTATTATACAGCCATTTAGTAGCTTTATAATTATAAGTAGTGTGTTTATACAGCCATTAATAAGCTTAATAGGTAGTGTATTATAAGTGTGGTATTATACAGCCATGAATAAGTGTAATAAGTAGTGTATTTATACAGCCATTAATAAGCTTAATAGGTAGTGTATTATAAGTGGGGTATTATACAGCCATTAATAAGTGTAAAGTCAGTGTATTATACACCCATTAATAAGTGTAATAAGTAGTGTATTATACAGCCATTAATAAGCTTATAAGTAGGTTATAAGTAGTGTACTATTATACAGACATTAATAAGCTTAATAAGTAGGTTAATAAGTGGGGTAATATCAGTGTATTATACAGCCATTTGTAAATACGCTCCTAATCCTGGTCTGATCCACAGAATGTCTGATATTTGCTATAGAACGTCCACGGTTGAAAAAGGTTGGGAATCGCTGCCTTAGTTGGTTCAATATAGAACCATGGATATGTATAGTTCCAATTAGCCACACATATGAACAAATGTTTGTACAGTATAACTCGGTTATAACGTACCTGTGTTAGTATGTACTAATTTATTATACAAGTTTATAAAGCAGTATGTATTTCTATGTAGGGTAAACTCTGTTAACACGTACTTATTCCATTCCCAAGGGGGTACGTTATAACCGAGTTATACTGTAAGTAATATATTAATATTTGGGCTTACTTATATATCGACCAACACCTTTTCGATACAAAACCCGGCTTCGCAAAAATGATTTTTTTATGCAAAAAAAATTACCTTAAAATTACATTATAAAAAGTGTTGGTCGAATATTATTATCCCAGTTTTATGAAATTACTTATATAGAGCTCAGCTCTAGTAGAGTTCAGTTTTTCACTATGTGTATTCAGGCACTGAGAAAGGTCAGTTTTTTTCCAGAGTTTTAAATTGACCTTTAGAAAGTAAGCCTGGGCTTTTAGTATGGGAAAAAATCTGAACTCTACAAAGCTCAGCTCTATATAAGGATTCTCCAGTTTTATTGATTTTATTTGTTTAGCAAAAGAAGTGAAACAACAAGACAAATTCGCTTCATTGAACTGACAGCTCATATCTAACCGGAATTAATATTCAGATTATATTCCAGTTAATTCTATATTCTTATAGCTTATATACTCTAGTGACAGAGCTAATAAAGTCAATATTGAGATTATTGGGATTTGGTACTTCAAGTTAGGGAAAATAGAAATACAATACAGTAGATATCGGTTATAAGAACACTATGTTGGAAAACGGTTGCCATATACCCTATATAATTTATGTCGGTTATAAGAACATGCCGGTTATAAGCACATTAAGTGCAGTTCCCGACGATGTGCTTATAACCGGAATCCACTTTAGAACCTCGTTAATACGAACACACTTGGACGGTAAAAATGTGTTCCCTTTATCCGGAGTTCATTAAGCATGTACTATACTATATTTTACAATAGCTTTCTATCATTAATACTCTGATATAATAAATACAGTAGAACATCGTTAGTACGAACATTATTCAGTCCCCTTCAAAGGCTTTTCAATACAAATTATATTGGTTAATACGAATTCTCTATAATACAAATAAATTACGACGGTCCCCTGGTGTTCCTACTAACGATAACGAGGTTCTACTGTAGTTTGAAATTAATACAGTGGTGTTCTCGTTATAACATATCACATTTTGTACGAAATTTGTTTGCTAATTTGCGAACTTGCTATTAGAGGAACAGAATTAACATTAAATGCTCGCTTGGGGACTGAAATTAACTTGCTAATAGAGCAATATTGTTGCTATTAGGCGAACACCACTGTACTTCTATATAGCAACTAAGGATATATAATACATAACAAACCACAACAAATATCAAACATATCCTATTGCATTGTATTATAATACAGTCGACTCCGCTTAATAAAGTCACCTCGGGACCAGGTTACTTTGACCCGATTAAGTGGAGTAATCTATTAACCGAAAATATTATAAGCAAAAATGTAATTCCGTCCTATAAATCCTGTGAAATTTTGACCCCATTAAGCGGAGAAATCTATTAACCTGTGGCTCTATTAAGCGGAGTATACTGTATCTTATAAATTGCAACACTTAATTCTAGCCAATTAGTGGCTATTCTATTTCACTAAAATATAGTTTTAAGTGAATTTGGATATATCCGTATATTGTCACATAAAACCGTCGTTGAATTAATACATTTAACGCCTTTATGCTAGCTTATACGATTTAAGAATTACTTTAAATAAACATATGATACATTCTATATGCCCATATGTGTTGTTAGGTTATAGCTCTGCTTAAATACCCATTATTAGATGTGTTATTATATAATAGAATTATCTTTCATTTAATTAGAATAAGAATGGATTGTTTGATTAGTAGTCTCATTAGTTACTATGTAAGGTAAGGTATTATTCGTGTCGTATATATATTCAGCTAAATTGAACTCACTTAGTTCTCCTTAAAGATTGTAAGTTTTAAAAATGCCGATTATATTCAAGTTAGGAAGCTTATTTACTGATATTTGTAAACAAATTTATGTTCCAATATACAGTAGAACCTCGTTAATACGAACACAATTTCAGTCCCCTTCAAAGCCTTTTTCAATACAAATGATATTGGTTAATACGAATTCCTGATAAGGCGAACACATTTGACGGTCCCCTGGTGTTCGTACTAACGAGGTTCTACTATTGTTATTATAGGAACTGAATCAATCCTTAATTAAAATAGAAATTTGAAAGATTTTTGATATACCTGTTTGTTTGTTGCTTATAATTGACTTTCAATTCACACAATATAGAAATTATTTTATGAGAAATATTTTAACACCTAATTGGTTGCCATGGAGACAGACAACGCGCCTTTAAAGTTCGGAGACATAATTTCTCTTTTCTCGAATTCGGAACCCGGAGCAGCTGTGCCCCGAGATGGGCATCTCGCGTCGCTAGGGTGAGACACACAAATATGTAGAGTTATTGTTTGTTTAATTGTTAGTTTGTATGTTAGTTAGTTTGTAGTTTGTTTGTTTATTTATTTGTTGATTTGCTTGTTGATCTGTTTGTTTGTGTGTTAGTTAGTAGTTAATTCATTAGTAGTTAATTAGTTAGTTAGATAGTTTGTTATTTGTTTGTTTGTTTACCACTTGTTTGATTGTTAGTTTGTTCGTTTTTGGATTGTTAGTTTGTTTGTTTATGCCAGCGATCCAAACCTTTTTCAACCGTGGACCCCCTATAGTCATTCTGTGGACCCCCTCCCATTGACCGTAATACATCTTGTGGACCCCAGGTTGGGAACCACTGTATTATGCGTTTGTTGTTTAGATTAGTTGATGAGAGATGTGCTGTGAAACACATGCGAGACTTACCAACTTGTCCACCGGATAAATTCAGTGGTAAAATACATTATATTATACAGTAGACTCTCGTTAATAGGAACACGGTTAAGGAAAATATCGGTTTAGGATTACAAGGTTTAATTCCCCTAGCCTATACAAATGCATGCAAGTGACTCCGGTTAATACGAATTCTGGATAATACGAACATATTAACACGGTCCCCTGGTGTTCCTATTAACGAGAGTGTTATTGTGATTATGTTTATTTTTGTTGTTTATTTGCTAGATTGTTTGTTCAAAATTTGTCCTCAATTAAAGTACACAGCCAGATCCCAATGTGAGAGGTCAGAAAGAATATCTTCGAGAACAAAGAATGTAGTCGAACTAGCTTACTACCTCAAATGGAGAGTAAGTTGTAAATAACAACAAACTACAAATACACAAATACTCAAATTGACTAACTATCTAACATACTAACGAACGAATGAGCGAACGAACGAACAAACAAACAAATTAACTAGTATACAACATCATTATATAGTAAACAAATAAACTTCCAACTAACCAACAAACAAACAAACAAACAAACAAACAAACAAACACACGAACCAATTAACTACAGTGGATGCCGGTTATAAGAACATCGTCGGGAACTGCATATAATATTCTTATAACCGACATTTTCTTATAACCGGTGTTCTTATATCCGGCATCTACTGTAGTAAACAACAATACCATTTAGTAAAACAAACAAACATACCAACTATTCAACAAACAAACTAACAAAATAACTACTAAACAACAACACCATATAGTAAAACAAACAAACAACTATTTGTTTTTTAGAAAGCAGCAGATCTGGAAGAAGAACAGAACGAAAAACAATCCTCAAAAGATCAAGGGGTTATATTAAAATACGGAGCAATTTGTCAGGTATATATTCACATTTTCACACCTCAATACTTGTGTTTCACATTCCTAACTATTCCATAGTTACTGCATGTGAAAAGTGGAAAGTTTCTAACAGTAAACAAACAACAAGCGGCCTTTGTTGTTAAATCTGCTATGAGAGTATCTCTATGTTCCAAGGGTAGCGAAGTGAGTTGTTGTTGTTGTTGTTGTTGTTGTTGTTGTTGCTTACTTGTCAATTTGTTGTTTTGTATGTTGATTAGTTGGTTTGTTTGTTTGTTTACTATATGGTTGGCTTTAGTAGTTATTTTGTTTGTTCATTTATTTGTATGTCTGTTTGTTTGTTTTACTATATGGTTGTTCTCTAGTAGTTATTTTGTTTGTTCATTTGTTGATTAGTTGGTATGTTTGTTTGTTTACTAAATTGTTGTTGTTGTTTAGTAGTAAATTTGTACGTATGTTAATTATATTGTATGTTTGTTTATCTAGAACTGTTGGCTATACGTCAGACCAATATTTAAGAGGAAAGCACTCGGGGATGAGGTGAGAGAGTTATAGTTCTAATTGGAACTAACATTATAATTACTGCTCTGTAATTAGGTGCTGAACTGTGATAAAGTGACTCTAATTCCGTATCATGCCGGCCAACCCGTACATGTGTCTGATAGATGCCTGCATGATTACCCAGAGTTATATGAGGTTAGTTGTTGTTGTTTGTTGTTTGTTAGTTTGTTAGTTAGTTAGTTAGTTAGATTGTTTGATATTTTGTTTGGTTGTTTGTTAGATTGTTTGATTTTTTGTTTGTTTGTTTGTTTGTCTGTTTTTAGGTAGGTAGTTAGTTAGTTAGTTAGTTAGTTAGATTGTTTGATATTTTGTTTGGTTGTTTGTTAGATTGTTTGATTTTTTGTTTGTTTGTTTGTTTGTCTGTTTTTAGGTAGGTAGTTAGTTAGTTAGTTAGTTAGTTAGATTGTTTGATATTTTGTTTGGTTGTTTGTTAGATTGTTTGATTTTTTGTTTGTTTGTTTGTTTGTTTGTTTGTTTGTCTGTTTTTAGGTAGGTAGTTAGTTAGTTAGTTTGTTTATTTGTTTGTTTGTCTATTTTTTAGGTAGGTAGTTAGTTAGTCTGTTAATATAATGTTGTTAATGTTGTTGTTGTTGTTGTTGTTTACAGGTGAATGCAATGCCGCCCCAGCCTGGCTCTCCTAATGGAATCAGTTGGAAGCTATATTTGTTCATGGATCATTTCGATGATAAGGAATATAACCTCAAAGGGGTAGGTTGATAGATACCAAATTAAAAAAACCCGTGATATAGTAATATGTTCCTAATCTTAGAGACACTCCGTTATATGCTCTTCCAAACCCAATTTTAAATAATAGATTTTGTAGAAACACGGATAAGAGAAATATCGGTTAAGGAGTACAAAGTTAATTCCCCTAGCCTATACAAAAGCATGCAAGTGACTCCGGTTAATACGAATTCCGGATAATAAGAACATATATCGACGGTCCCCTGGTGTTCCTATTAACAGAGTATCTACTGTATACATTACTTAACACTGAACTTTAATCTTGTCTATATAACATTCTCTATAACATTTCTCTATACGTAGACTATAACATTTCTCTATAACATTTCTCTATAGCTTTATTCTACTTTACTAGGGCAGTGTAATCCGTCTCTTCCACGCGGAGCAAGAGAAGTTCCTGACCTGTGACCCTCACGGGGAGGGAGAGGAGTACAAGAAAGCTAAAGACTTTAATAAAGACAAACTAGGGCACAGTGTGTTCTTAAGATATTCTGCCCGTCCAAACCCCACTGAAGCAACCTCTAGCAAAGCCATGTGGGAAGCTCAAGTAAGCATTTGATTGGTTTGCTGTACTCACTCACGAGTATAAATAGAGGGAACTGTATTCAAATGCTGTTAATTTTATTAAACTAAATACAGTCGAAACCGGTTTTTTTCTAACCAATTTATTTGAATGGTTTAACTAAAATGGTTTAACAACTTTAAATTGACGATAAAAATCTAAAATTGGAAAAATCTAAAATTACAGCTGTGCCGACAGCGTTTTCCTTTGAAGGCACTATCTTTGGTGGTTAGTCGTTTGATAGTGTAAGTTAACTTCATTTATAATTCTTATTTGTAGTTGGTTGTACAAGATCAACCGTTTCGAAGTGGCTCAGCTAAATGGAACGGTTCTTCAATGAGATTCAAGCATTTAGCTTCCAGAGAGTATTTAACCGTAGCTCCATTCGGATTGGCTTGTGAAAATGCTAGATTTGCAGGCCCCGTTAACGGCCCTAAGCCTATTCACTTAGAGGATATTCCTAATAAAGATCAGGTAGGGATTGTTGTTGTTGTTGTTGTTGTTGTTGTTGTTTGTTTGTTTGTTGTTTGGTTGTTTGGTTGTTTGTTGTTTGTTTGTTTGGTTGTTTGTTTGTTTGTTTGTTTGGTTGTTTGTTAGTTTGTTTGTTTGTTTGTTTGTTTGTTTGTTAGTTTAATTGTTTGCCTGTTTGTTAGTTTGTTTGTTTCTTTGTTAGTTGGTTTATTTGTTTTTGTTAAATTTCTGTTTGTCTATTTGTCTATTTGTTTCTTTGTTGGTTTGTTTGTTTCTTTTTTAGTTGTTTGTTTGTTTTTGTTAAATTTCTGTTTGTCTATTTGTCTGTTTGTTTACTCGTTTGTTTGTTGTTCTGTTGTTTATTTATTTGTTCCTATCTATTTATAGACAGATCACGTGCTAACGATTGGTCTAAAAAAGGCGCCGTTCTTCAAAGATGAGCCCAAACATGACGAGCCACAAGATCTCTCAAAAGACTTAACTATTTTCCAAATATTCCCAACTAGAAATGAAGGTGACAACGTAAACATATACAACAAGGCTTATATTAGACTTTATCATGCTGCCACTGATTCCTGGGTTAAGTCAACTAGCATCCCTCTGTGCGTTAATAACACCATGGTGAGTTGTTGTTGTTGTTGTTGTTGTTGTTGTTATATGAATTTTGTTTGTTTGAACTTGTTTATACCAGTAGCTTACAGTAAACTCCAATTATAGTAAAAACTTATAACAAATTTATAAATACAGTAATACCTCATTAGTATGAACACGGGTAATACGAACACTATTTCAGTCCCCTTCAAAGCCTTTTCAATACAAATGATATTGGTTAATACTAATTCCGGATAAGGCGAACACGTTTTGACGGTCCCATGGTGTTCGTACTAACGAGGTTATACTGTACTCCCCAAACGGATAAAGCAATTGATTTTACTCTACTTTTAACGAAGTAAACCAAAGGCCCCTTTGACTTCGTTTTATATTATCAAAGGGACTTTTGACTTCGTTTTATATTATCTTAATATCTTATTTCAGTTCATATAATTTCAGTTTTTGAATGTACACTCACATATTTCACATACAATAGATGTCGGATATAAGAACATATCGGTTAAAAAACATTATTTTGGAAAACCGTTGCCATATATCTCTATATAATTTATGCCGGTTATAAGAACATTATGTGCAGTTCCCGACGATGTTCTTATAACCGGCATTCACATATTTAACATATTTAACATATTTCCCTGTTGCCATGTAGGTGGGTCTCTCCGGCAGTTTGGAAGACAAAGAAGCGTTCGCGCTTTTATTCGTCCCAACCCAGGAAGTCAGGGATCTAGATTTCGCGACGGACGCAGCTAAAATGATTAATTCTATGAGCACACGATGGGAAGAGTTGCCTCCTAATGAGCTCAAGATTCTAATACAGTTGTTAGAGAAATTAGTGCTATTCCTTTGTAGGAAAGAGGGTACGTTACAGTGTATTATACAGCCATTTGTAAATACGCTCCTATTCCTGGTATGATCCAATTACCATACATCTAAATCACAAATTAATGTTAAGGATAGGAGAGGATTCCAAATTTTCGCGCTCCTAAATTCAAATTTTCCAAAAATCATGCTCCAAAAGGAGCGTCTCGCGCTCCTGGATAATTCCTTGGTTACAGTGTATTATACAGCCATTTGTAAATACGCTCCTATTCCCTTATTACCAACAGGGTTTTATACATAAGGAACTGTATACATAAGGAAGCTATTTAAAAAACAAAGACAATAATTTGAAGAAACTTAATAGGAGTTTCGACTTATTCCCAACATGGTTTATCCAGGAGCGCGCCATACGCCTAGAGGCGTATAAATTGGGATATGTTTGCGTTTAGGAGCTATTTATACTTCTGTTTATGTGAAAAAAATCCATTTTAACTTTCACTTCAATTGAAATTGAATTAACTTTCAGTTTGACTTCCATATTCCGGGACTACGAAGTGTTTTACTTAATTAAATTTAAACTTATCATAACCTATTAACGAGGGATATTTATTGTAAAAATATTTAGAATTCTGTTTGTTTGTGTGTCACTTTATCATCAAATATATTTATAATTCTGTTTGTTTGTGTGTCTATTTATCATCAAATATATTTATACTTCTGTTTACTAGTGTGTCTATTTTTCATCAAATATATTTATACTTCTATTTACTAGTGTGTCTATTTTCATCAAATATATTTATACTTCTATTTACTAGTGTGTCTATTTTCATCAAATATATTTATACTTCTATTTACTAGTGTGTCTATTTTCATCAAATATATTTATACTTCTATTTACTAGTGTGTCTATTTTCATCAAATATATTTATAATTCTGTTTACTAGTGTGTCTGTTTATCAGCTGTTATTATAGGCAGCACTGAGGATGCTTTGAAAGTTGAGCTTATTCAGAACGAGGCTGTGACCCGTAGACAGAAGCTAATCCGGGAGCAGAATATTCTGAAGGAAGTCAGTTAGCTGATTATTCACATTATTTCCGATATCCATAGTCCATATGTACAGTAGACTCGTTAATAAGAACACCAGGGGATCGTCGGAATATGTTCGTATTATCCGGAATTCGTATTAACTAACCGATATTTCCCTTATTATTACCTTATTAAGACTTCATAATAAGCGAACTCAACTTAATACAAACCATATGTAAGTTGTTAAATTGGGACCATAGGGCTTGTTCATAATAAAAATATGTTCATAATAAGCAGACGAATATTGTTCACAATAAGCAGACGAAAACTGTCATATTAAGCAGACGAATATTGTTTATATTAAGCAGACCTGACTGTTTACAATGTATGTTCATATTAAGCATATTACTACGTCTTATATCTGTAGGTATTTAGGCTATTAAAGAGGCCGTATGACATTAACCAAGATAAGAGAGTAACAATGAAGAACCTCCCTGATAAGAAGTTTGAAGCTAGTCTGCATTTATTTAAGCTTTGCTACAGATTGATACGACATTCTCTCGATGGGTACAGGAAAAATCAAGTTAGTAAATTCATATATTATTATATTATATTCTAGTGAGTACTTTGTTAACAAGTCGCATTTTGCACTAAGTTTGCTTGCTAATAGGCGAACTTGATATTAGAGGAACAGAATTAACATTAATGCTCGCTTGGGGACTGAAAATAACTTGCTAATAGAGCAATATTGCTATTAGGATAATTACTATTAGGTTGAACACCACTGTCCTGAATTTGTTGTTAGAATAAACTGAGCAATATATAAGTCATTTTATTAATTTTACTTGTTGACTAACATACAACAACAACGACAGCAAAACATACAAACAGCAACAATAACAAACAAAAATGTTTACTGTACTATTGGTTATACCTTATAGGAGACAACAAACAACAACAACAACAACAAACAATATATTTACTGTACTATTACTTATATGAGACAACAAACAACAACAAACAAACAACAAACAACAAATAATATATTTACTATACTATTGCTTATAGGAATATGTTGCAAAGGATTTCTTTTGGTTCATGCAACAACAACTTGGTAAGGGAATAAACGCAGAAGAGACAATGGCTCATTTAGTGAAACAGAATGCTAAAGTTCTAGATAACTATATGGGTGATGAACAAATAAATATGTTCTTAGACTTATTGAACAAACACAAGCATGCTAGATATCTACAGCATTTGTGTGCTCTATGTGTTATGAAAAATAGCGATACACCAATATCTCAATCTGTACAAAAACTGGTGAAAAAGAATTTGTTAGATGTGCCAAGCCAGAATATACTCATTAAGATCATGTTAGTTTTCCTATAAGGACCGATTTAATATGAACTACAGTAAAACTCGGTTAATCGTACCCCCTCGGGAATGGAATAAGTACGTACTAACTGAGTTTACACTATTTGCTTTATACATAGTATATAACTTTGTATTTTCACACAAGGAATTATCCAGGAGCGCGAGACGCTCCTTTTGGAGCGTGATTTTTGGAAAATTTGAATTTAGGAGCGCGAAGATTTGTAACATTCTCCTATACCGTAACATTAATTTGTGATTTAGGCGTATGAGAATTGGATCAGAGCAGGATTAGGAGCGTATTTACAATTGGATGTATTTATTACTCTGCAAAAATCTAAAATTACAGCTGTGCCGACAGTATGTCCATTGCATGCGCATTGGAGGCACTATATTTAGGTGGTCTGTTGATAAATATAGTCATAGTGCCTCCAAAAGAAAATGCTGTCGGCACAGCTGTAATTTTAGATTTTTCATTTTTGCGTTATTAAAATTTTTGCTAAATTGTCTACGAATCGCACACTAATGTAATTGTTCTCATCCATTACGAACAATTAAAGGAATTTATGGATATTTTATAATGATGTAGTTAACACACTTTTTATAACCTTGTAATTAACATATTTTGACGAGGATTAGGAGCGTACTAGTGTTTGTATAGTATTACTCTGCAAAAAATCTAAAATTACAGTTGTGCCGACCTTGTAATTAACATATTTTGACCAGAATTAGGCGCGTACTAGTGTTTGTATATTATTACTCTGCAAAAAATCTAAAATTACAGCTGTGCCGACCTTATAATTAACATATTTTCACACCTGTAGGTATGAGGATGACGACTCAGATTTAGAGGACAGATACCAACTGAATGTCCCTTGGAACGAATCTTTGGACAGAATAGGTCAAAAGAAACTTTGCGAAGACAAGACAAACTCTAAACTAACTCGAGTATACGAATATTGGAAATGGCAATTAGAGTTGTATTCAGCTTTATGTTATGGGAGACATTACTCGGCTATTGATCATCCTATTCTTAAGGAACAGTTAACTGTACAAACCGTATTCCAGTAAGTATACAGTATATACCTTATATGAACATAAGTATACGTACAATAAGTATACAGTAGATATGTTATAAGAACATGGTTAGGGTAAACCATAATTTATATAATAAATGTGAAAATGTGAGATATTGTTTTAATGTTTACTTTACAAATTAATGAACGACAAAACTAATACAAAAGCTAACTAAATATTTGGAGACCGAAATTCTTGTTCTGTGACACACAAACTAATCTCCCGTTTGTATCTATAGCTATTCCTTGGGGCTGATAGAACATTCCTTGTTCGTGTCCCTCTCTTCCTATGGTGTGTAGGAGGTTGCCTGCTGGGGAGAATACACGAATGGAGTTTGTGCCTAGATCGCTTATCACGATGTTGTTATTTGTGTCCAAACAGAAGAACCATGGCCCTAACACATCCATTTCTCGTCCTCTGCTAATGAGAGAGTGTAGCAAGTCTCCCTCTAGTGACAGTACCAGCATACACTGATTCTTGTTTGGACACAGTACGTATACGCGGTCATGCGATATCTTGACGTCATATGGTCGTAATATTGCCTGATGTGTGATGTCCCTCACATGGTTTAGGTCTGTGTCGAATACACAGATTCTGTGGTTATCGCAATCTGCTATGAACACCTGTCCGTTGGGATCCGTTGTTAGTTGTCTGGGAAATTGGAATTCTCCGTTATTCGATCCCATCTTACCAATCTGCTTAACGAAGCTAAAATCGGTTAGCGAGTATTTGCTTATAGTGTGTCTCCAGTCGCTACTAACATACAAACTATTCCCATGAATAGCTATGCCCCATGGATAATTCAACTGTCCGTAACCTAACCAATTGAGATACTCTCCTGTTTCGGATAATATCTCCACTCTGTGATTGTACCGATTAACTACGAATATCTGATTTGTAGCTTCGTTAATGGCGACACCACATGGCACACATAACTCGCCAGGAGCTAAACCTTGTTTCCCAGTAGCGACAGTGGGCAAATGGAATGTGGCGTAGTTAGGCAGCCCTACTGGTACCAGTGCAATCTTTCCGAGACGGGAAATGCTCACTTCGAGGTCTCGTGTGTCGCACTGCCACTTGAATTCTGTCTGGACTGGTATGTTCGTTCTCAGTTCCCTCAGTTTCTGGTCAATTTCTGAGACCGTTTTATCGCGGACGGACTTTAGGGGGTTCTCCTTCAAATCGGTTAGGAGGTGTGTCCGGGCGGTGGTTAGTTGTGTGTCCATTTCTTGTCGAGCCACCTCTGCGGCTCTCTTCTCCTCGCGTGCGTCGCGGACCTGAGTCAGCAGCTGAGCTCTGCGGAGATTCAGTAGCGCTATGAGGCCGTCTATGGCTCTGTTTATTCGTGTCTCTACGGGGTCTGCTGCTGGAGGGGGAATGGGATAGCGAGCTGCCATTTGATTGTTTGTAGAAGATTATTTGAATAGTTTAGGTATGAATTGGTTGCAATGGATAATATGTGTATTTATAGCTGTGTTATGATTTGTTTGTTGCAACAACAACAATGATGATATGATGATGTGAGTATAATGTGGTAGTAAACAACAACACGAGTTATACACGTGTATGTTGTAATGTCTCGTTACTAGGATGCTGTAAGGAATGTGGTTTAAGTTCTTATATTCTGTCCTAATTGCAATTCAGTATAGAATAACAAGATATCATATTTACAAAGTGCAACCCAAGATACATGAACTTTCCTTAAGAGTATAATTTGATATTCCAACAACAACCAAATATAGTTTTTCTTACCATCCAAAATAATTAATAAATTTTCGCTATTGAAATTGAACGCCCCTATAAAACTGGGGTATTTGTAATCTCAATACAAGATAACCTCGTTAGTAGGAACACAGTAAATAGAACACTATTTCAGTCCCCTTCAAAGTCTCTTAAATACAAATCATATTGGCTAATGCGAATACCGGATAAAGCGAATATATTTTGACTGTCCCCTGGTGTTCGTACTAACGAGGTTTTACTGTGGTGTTCGCGTAATAGCAAGTAGCATTTTTCACCAAATTTACTAATAGGCGAACTTGCTATTAGAGGAACTGAATTAACATTAAATGCTCGCTTGGGGATTGAAAATAACTTGTTAATAGAGCAATATTGTTATTAGGCGAACACATATACAGTAGTATAATACAGTAAATGCCGGTTATAAGAACATTCTATTGGAAAACAAATGCCAATTTGCCATTTACCCTTATATACTTTATGTCGGTTATAAGCACACTATATACAGTTCCCGACGATGTTCTTAGTATAACCGGTATCCACTGTATTGTATTTCCTTAGATGCATGAAAGATACAGATCTCCCGCTAAGCTTAAGGGCTGTATACTGCAAACTGCTACAAACTATGTATTTGGATGTGAATCCACAAACCCTTATATCCCCCATTGAGTATGCTAGACTTTGGCAAGATATTCCACAGGAAATGGACCATGTTATTAACTCGTGAGTTCCTAATACAGTATTATACTATGTAATATTCTGTTATATACAGTAGAACCTCGTTAGTACGAACACAGTTAATACGAATGTCCGGATAAGACGAACAAACAGTTCCATAAAATCAGGTCCCTACAATGGCTATTCAATGGATATTACTCCGGTTAATGCGAACTCCGGATAAAGCGAACAAAATTTACCGTCCGTTGGTGTTCGTATTAACGAGGTTCTACTGTACGTATTGAAATACTATAGCACTACTCTGTACAATAACAATGTTTGTAGAAAGTTAATGCGGGAGGTGCCTCAGCCAATAGAGCTGTTAGAAGAAGAGTTACAAGATAGCGAGCACGATAAGAGAGTATATGAGTGTCTAATTGAGACTACTGAGTATATAAAAACAGAGCTATCTCGGGAATCCTGCTTGTTAGGCTCAAGTCTGGAACAGGACCAGTTTATATTCGAGGTGAGACAGACAACTAGTCTAATAGACAAATAAACAAATAGCCTAATAAACAAACCAACAAACACAAACAGACAAATACATAAACAGACAGACAAACAGCTTAATAAACAAGCCACCTAGCCTAATAAACAAACAAACAAACAAACAAACAACCAACTAACCAACCAACCAACCAACAAACAAATAAACAAACAAATAAGCAAGCAAATGAACACAAACTCTGACAACAAATATATGACAGTATATACAAATCCTATTTCTCCTGTATAGTTATTCCCATTTACTGTATAGTTATTCCTATTTCTCCTGTATAATTATTCCTATTTCTCCTGGATAATTATTCCTATTTCTCCTGTATACTATAGTTAGTGCACACGGCAGAGATGCTAGTTAAGTTCGGATTCTATTCTTTCGACAAACTCCTTAATCTCACGGATACTCTGCTGGGTCTCGTGGAGAAGAACATGATAGACGTGGTTACTCCCAAGGAAGAAGATTCCGTTAAGGAAAACATAGAGCAAAAGGTTATACAGTAGACACCGGTTTCTCTAACACTGGTTTTATAATTACAGTAACTACAGTAGAGCCTCGTTAGTACGAAACCGGATATAAGAACATGCCGATATAAGCACACCGGTTATAAGAACATATCGGATATAAGCACACTATGTTGGAAAACGGTTGGCATATACCCTGTATAATTTATGTCGGTTATAAGAACATCAAGTGCAGTTCCCGACGATGTGCTTATAACCGGCATCCACTGTACAGTATAAACGGGTTTCTTCTAACACTGGTTTTTTATATCAGATCTGTTATTTGTAACTAACTATTTATTCAAAATGTGTAAGAAGTTACAATTTTGTTTTATCTTCATCGGTTTATTCTAACTAGTATATGATTTTCTTACTTTATTTCCATGCAAAGAATTGGTTTGAAAAAACCGGGTTTCAGGTATCTTATTGTGAGCTTTTTATTATTAATGGTCCCAATTAAAAAACTTACATAGGGTATTATTTAGTTGAGTCCGCTTACTATAAACAACAACAACAACAACAACTTATAATTATCTACATTATATTCCTTTAGGAGATGATCCATACAACTTATCTGGAAGTTCTAAAGATTATAGATTTCGTAATGAACCTCAGACTAGATATTCGTCTCTCTATTATTCTAGTTTTATTCAAAAACAAATATAAACAAAAAGAATTACATCAAAACTCTGGAATATCCTCAGAAGATCATCTTGATATTATTACTGAAGTGGACAAGTATTTCCAATCTCGGTTAGTATTGATTAGCAGCTAGCTTTCAATTAGTATACAGTACAGTAGATACAGGTTATAAGAACACTGGTTATAAGAACATTATACTGGAAAACGGTTACCATATACCCTATATAATTTATGCCGGTTATAAGAACATTATATGCAGTTCCCGACGATGTTCTTATAACCGGCATCCACTGTATAACCTCGTTAGTACGAACACGGTTGATACGAAATTCCGGTTAATACGAACACTATTTCAGTCCCCTTCAAAGCCTTTCAATACAGTAGAACTCGGTTATAACGTACCCCCTCGGAATGGAATAAGTACGTACTAACTGAGTTTACCCTACATAGAAACACAAACAGCTTTATAAACTTAGTTTAAAATATTAGTACGTACTAACCCAGGCACGTTATAACCGAGTTATACTGTACGAATGATATTGGTTAATACGAATCCTGGATAAGGGAACATATTTTACGGTCCCCTAGCATTCGTACTAACGAGGTTATACTGTATTAGTTTGACAGTTCCTATATGAATGTATACCACTTAAATATACATATTGTAACACCTCTACAGATCCTCATTGCTGCTATCCCTCGACGAAGAATCTGGCAAGAAGTTGGTTAAGGTTCTACTCTTCCTGATAACGGAGGGAAGAATCTCTAAAGAGGAGAAGTTAATCAAAAGAATAAAAGAGGAATCGCTTAGTATTCTGTTTAGACACTTTAATCAGCGGAAAGAATTCATACACGCTTTCAAACAAGTTAGTATTGTGTAATAATCGAGATTATCCGAACCAGTGTATTATACAGCAATTTGTAAATACGCTCCTAATCCTGGTCTGATCCAATTTTCATACGCCTAAATCACAAATTAATTTCACGGTAAAGAGAATTCCAAATTTTCGCGCTCCTAATTAATTTTTTTCCAAAAATCATATACTCCAAAAAGGAGCGTCTCTCGCTCCTGGATAATTCCTTTATCGGAACCCTCCTAGTTAGTTATTCCTTAAATCAGTTCAGCCTTAAATTATCCGAACATGTCCCAACGAGTTCGGATAATTGTACGATACATACATACAATCATTTGTAATTACGCACTCTCTAACCCTGGAGTAGTCCAGTTTTCATACGCCTAAATCACAAACAGTGATTTAGGAGATTCCAAATTTTCGCGCTCCTAAACACCTGTATACAAAGTTCTACTGCAAGTTGCATTTTGTACGAAATTTGCTTGCTAATAGCTTTTTTTAATGCACTGCATTTTTTCATTTTTTTGCATTTTATCGTACACTTGGTTCTATCTATTATATATGTTGTAGGCGAAATTGAGTACCAGGCGAGATTGAGTCTCAATTTCGCCTGAAACTCAATTTCGCCTGCGAGGGTCAGGCGAGATTGAGTACCAGGCGAAATTGAGACTCAATCTCGCCTGGTACTCAATTTCGCCTGCGACATATACATTTGCTTAATGTAGATACAATGTTCTACTGTATACATGTGTATAGATACAGATGTTGGTATCAGAACCAGACCGAGAGGACTATCTGATTATAAAAGATGCGCTAGAGAACCTGAAGAAGTTTCTAGATCGGAAGTCCTTATCTCTCGGGGAGGACGGGAGAGATGGCGGTAAGGTCCCGTCCCGTATACACAGTATGCGGAGACTCACTGTTAAGGGAGATCTGGAGATCATGATGCATAACCCAGAGATGGTTAGTTTAGTGAGAATATTATGTTATATATAGTAGAACTCGGTTAGTAGGTACCCCTTATATTGGGAATACAGTAGCTGCCGGCTATAAGAACACAAGTTAAACATGTCGGATATAAGAACATTCTACTAAAACTAACTAACTAACTAACTAGCTAAACAACCAAATAAACAAACATACAAACGAACAAACAAACATACAAATAGCATATAAAGTTCTACTTATATAGAGGTGTTAATTACGAGTGTTTCTTCCTATTATTATTGTTTTATATTTAGACTAATTAACTAACTAACTAACTAACTAACTAACTAACTAACTAACTAACTAAACAACCAAACAAACAAACAAACAAACAAACAAACAAACATACAAATAACATATTAAGTTCTACTGTATATATAGATTTTAATGCGGCTATCTGAGTTGTGTCACGACAACACATCTCGCAGGGTACATGTGCAGAGATTGCTTAGGAATCTGGGTTCTCATAAGAGCGTTATTAATCTCATTGAAATGGCAATCAAGGAGAAAGTGAGTTATCCATTATACTTTGTGTTGTTGATCATATTTAATGAGATTATCATGTTGTCATATATCAATGTTTTAGTGTAATAGACAAATACATACGATATCTAGGTAACCAAACTAACAGTAAACAATATGTAATAACGAAGTGATTTATGGGCTTACTTATATTTTGCCAAAAATCCTAATATTTTATTATGGACTTGTTCGATTACTAAAACAATTTATTCACGTATTAACGACAAAAAGACCTGATGAAACAAAAAACCCGGTTTGGACTTTTTATTTTAACTTTATTTGATATTATAACCAGATATCTAGGCAACTAATTTCTACATTTGGAAAGTTATAATAATTCTATTTAGAGTGTCTCTTCTGAATCTTTGATAATCGAAGCGCACAGATTCTTACAGAAATTCTGTCGCGGTAATGTTAACAATCAGAAGCTCCTCTACCAAGATATTAAGCTCCTCATCAACACTGATAATCCTGTAAGTTATAGTGCATTATAAGTACAGTAGAACCTCGTTATAGGAACACTGTTATACGTACACTATTCCAGTCCTATTCAAAGCCTTTTCAACAAATGACACCGGTTAAATTCTGAATTTCCGGTTAATATGAACACTATTTCAGTCCCCTATAAAAGCCCTTTCAATACAAATGACACTAGTTAATACGAATTTCCGGTTAATATGAACACTATTTCAGTCCCCTATAAAAGATTTCAATACAAATGACACCAGTTAATACGAATTTTGGATAAGACATATACATTTTGTACGTACTATTAACAAGGTTCTACAGTATACAATAATGTTTGCTTAAAATGAACTTTTTATTAAGAACAAGCCTATGATCCCAATTTAACAACTTACATAGGGTTTGTATTAAGTTGAGTTCGCTTATTATAAAGTCTCTCTATTATGAACACAATTATTGGTCCCTTGAATGTTCATAATAAAAGAACCTGACTGTATATGATGTATTATATGTCAGAATATATTTCCCTTTTCTTATAACCGATATAGTACGTATACTATATACTATATTTCTTGTTGTCTTTATATTTTACATTTGTCACCTGATTAATCACATTTTAACACCTCCAGGCTGAAGAATCTGAGACCTTAAGAAGCATATTTGAAAACAATGAAGAGCTGTGTTTCAAAATAACTGAAGATTTAATACAAAAGTTTATTTCTGCAATCGAAAAGGAAGCGGTTCCAAATATGGTGTATTTAACTTTATTTCAAACTTTAGTCAAAGTTAAGAAGAAATGCCTTATCAAGAATCAGGATTTGATATTAACTTCGGTGAGTTTTTATAGCAAATAGGTGTTAAAATATACGTATATTATACTAGGGCTTACTTATATATCACCCAACACCTTTCAATATAAAATCCGGGGTTCGTAAAGGTGAATTTTGGTGTAGAAAATGACCTTGCCAGTATATACTAAAATTATTCATTTTGCCATACCAATATTAATACAGTCGAAACCGGTTATTCTAACTCGGGTTATTCAAACTTATCGGTTTATTCTAACTATTACTGATACAATCTTTTATAAGAAATTCAAATTATACTAATATTTTTCATCGGGTTTTTTTTACTATCGGTTTTAGTTACTATTTTTATCTGTAAAGAAATGGTTAGAAAAACCGGTTTCAACTGTATGTTGTAACTTATAACTAGATATTGCCATATATCCTATATAATTTATGTCGGTTATAAGAACACTATAGTACAGTTTGCCATGCCAATATATTCCTATGCTTATAACTAGATAATGAACTCTGATGACGTATTAAAGCTATGTAACGACGAGAAGTCTATACAAATGCTAGAAGAATCTATGTACAAGAACGATGAAGAGCTATTGAAGGGATACAAATACCATTTGAATCTAATTAAGCTAATTGCACTATGTGTTGAGGGAAGTAATGGTACCACAATACTGAAATGTCAGTCTGTTATTTCGCTAGAGGATTTGGCAAGAGTGCTCTGTAATAGTAGTATCACTAATGCTGAGGTAAGTGCTGTGTTGTTGTTGTTGTTGTTGTTGTTGTTGTTGTTGTTGTTGTTGTTGTTGTTGTTGTTGTTGTTTGTTTGTCTAATTGTTGTACCCCGTCTATTTGTTTGTTTGTTTAAATAATTGGTTATTTAGTCGTGTATTTGTTTGTTTGTCTTTATAATATTTATTTATTTGTAATATATTTAGGTGTACAATAAAACCTCGTTAGCACGAACACGGTTAATACGAACACTATTTCAGTCCCCTTCAAAGCCTTTTGAATACAAATAATATTGGTTAATACGAATTCTGGATAAGGTGAACACATTTTGGCCATCCCCTGGTGTTCGTACTAACGAGGTTATACTGTAGTAAGTTAGTGTGTTTATTTTTGGTCTCTTTGTTTGTTTGTTTGTTTATTGTTGTTATTGTTGTTGTTGTTGTTTAGGTTAAGAAGGAATATGCCAATCTACTACTGCATGCCTACGTTATATTCGATACAGATTTAATTAGCAAGAAAACGGTTTGGACAATCCTACAGTACTTCATATATGATATTGCTATGGTATGTTAGTTTGTTTGTTTGTTTGTTATTGTTATGTCTTAATAGTTTATTGGTTTATTTATTTAAACATGTTATTATTTGTTTATTAATTGGTTTACAGTCGAAACCGATTTATTCTAACTCTAGTTATTCAAACTATTAGTGAAATAATCTTTTGTAAGAAATTCCAACTTTACTAGTATTTTTAATCGATTTTTCTAACTACTTTTATCTGAAAAGAAATGGTTTAAAAAAACCGGTTTAAACTGTATTTGTTTGTTTGTTTATATGTTTATTTGTTGTTTACCTGTGTATTTGTTTATTATTTGTTGTTGTTTACCTGTAGGTGTTTAAGCACACAGAGCCTGGTAGCCTGAGTGAGCAGGAACAGCATAGGAAGACATACGCTATGGATTATATTATTCCTATCGTTAGTACCTTCTTCTCTGGGTATACTAACTCACAGAGGAAAGTCAGTCAGGTGAGAAATAATATTATATTATTATACAAACTTAATAACTGTATTTATATACAGTAGACTCTGTTAATAGTAACACCAGGGGACCGTCTTAATATGTTCGTATTATCCGGAATAAGTAAGTATTAACCAGAGTCACTTGCATGCATTTGTATAGACTAGGGGAATTAAACCTTGTACTCCTTAACCGATATTTCTCTTATCCGTGTTCCTATTAACAGAGTATACTACTTTAGTTATGTTTATATCCCTTTCAAATCTTCTAATACTTATTGACCCTTGTTTATCAAATTTCGGATAATACGAACATATTTCGACGATCCCCTGGTGTTCCTATTAACGAGAGTCTACTGTATTGACACCTTATTTACTATGTTGTTGTTGTTGTTGTTTAGCAAAAGTACACAGAGATATTTATCCAGTTAATTCAGCACATATCACAACTGCTGAGTTGTAAGGCCTTATACCCTGACTTCACTAATGACCAATGGAATGCCGTACAGGGCTGTTTGGAGGTTCTACATAAACTCAGCAAAGATTGGATCGTAGTGTTTCCTCCTGAACTGGATTCCGTTGTAGAGGATGCTAGAAATGTATGTTGTTGTTGTTTGTTTGTTTGTTGTTTGTTTGTTTGGTTGTTTGTTTGTTTGGTTGTTTGTTGTTTGTTTATTTGGTTGGTTGTTTGTTTGTTTGTTGTTTGTGTTATTTGTTTGTTTGTTGGTTGGTTGGTTGGTTTGGTTGTTTGTTTGCCTTAGTGTCGCCTATTAATAATTGTTTTAACAGCAATATTGCTCTATTAGCAAGTTATTTTTCAGTCCCAAAATGTTACTTGCTATTACGCGAACACCACTCTATAATTATTGTTTGTTTTGTTTTGTTAATTTGTTTACTGCTTTGTTATTTGTTTATTCAGTTTATTTGTTTGTTTGTTGTTTGTAGTATATTTATTTGTTTGTTGTTTGTATATTTATATGTCTATTTGTTTGTTGTTAGTTGTTGTTGTTTACTATCTCTCTCTCTCTCTAGAATATCAACCAGCTGTACGTGGTTCGTAAGATGGTACGAACAACAACAGGGGGATCTCGGTCGAGACGGAAACCTACCATTGACAAGAGTCAGGACATAGAGAGCACTATATCGGTACGTTATGTTCTGTGTACAGGGTATACTGTTGTATGGGAGTAGAGTAGATATTGTTTGTTTGTTTGTTTGTTTATATGTTGTTACTCTCGTTATTCCCACTGAAATTCCACTGAAATTTGTAACAAAATTCGTAGGATTTACTAGTTTACTATTAATTGATCTCATGCAACAGTTCAAAATAAAATTCACACTTAAAGACCCTGATTGACTGACCATTATATCACGCGAACAAACAACATTTAATTAAATACACAAACAGACAAACAAATAAAGTTAATAAACAGACTAATATATAACAAACAAACGAACAAACAAACAAACAAATAAATAGTATTAACAGACAAATTTCTAACCAATAAACAAACAAACAAAGAAGCAAATAAACATAATAACAAACAAACAGACAAACAAACAAACAATCAAACAAACAAACAAACAAACAAACAAACAAACAAACAAACAAACAAACTAACTAACAAACAAACAAACTAACAAACCAACAAACAAACAAACAAACAAACAAACAACAAACTATAACTGGTTTATTCCCAAAGGTTAACGCCCGTACACACTGCAACCCAATTAAGCAAACCATACAGGTATGTGTGTGGAGTGATATTACTGTTCTACAGCCAATCATACGGCTGTTTTATGGGTGTATTAGTGTGGATTTTATTTGAACTGTGTATGCATATTAACCATGGATATTGACAAGACACGAAATCCAGTTTTTGTATAGTAGTGAAATTAATAAATCCCTAATTTACGCTACTGAATAATACTCGAATTAATTCCATTAAATATTATTTTGTGGATTTTAAGGTCCTTTCAACATCCATGGTTTAAGTTTTCTATCAACAATTTATTTACAATTTTTATTTCTAAGTTTGTTATTTTGTATATTTTGTATATCTATTATACACACAATATTGCACTCTTGACCTGACTATACATACACTAGTGCAACAAACCAATATTTCCCTAGGCACTCACTAGTCATCTTGAAGATGAAATGAATCCTCTTATTGACGTTGATACATTCGTATTAATAGCTTGTCTCATTTATCCTGGCGAGCTATTCCCATCCCATATACCCATTGCCGATAAAATGAAATCGAGTAAGCATGTAAGTGCATTAATGCATATAGCGACTAACTGTGCTAAATCTAACGAGGCGTTATGTCTGCTCACATTACGGACTTTGAGAGAGTATATTGAGACTCCGTATTTGGGAGAGACTGACTGTCAATCTGAAGAGGACAGGACTAGAAAGGTGAGACTATAATAACACACCTGTATAGTGTTCCCAACCTGGGTCCACAAGATGTATTACGGTCAACGATCAACCACCATAAGATAGTGCCTTCAAAGGAACATGCTGTCGACACAGCTGTAATTTTAGATTTTTTGGGCTATTATTTGAGTTGAGCTACTAATTCTATTTTAGGAAATACGTGGTAAGCTCCCTCTAAAACGAATAAAATACAGTCGACCCCGCTTAATAGAGCCACCGGTTAATAGATTTCTCCTCTTAATCGGGTCGAAGTAACCTGGTCCCGAGGTGACTCTATTAAGCGGAGTCGATTGTATTTTATTCGTTATAGAGGGAGCTTACTACGTATTTCCTAAAATAGAATTAGTAGCCAACTCAAATAATAGCTCGAAAAATCTAAAATTACAGCTGTGCCGACAGCATGTTCCTTTGAACTTTGAAGGCACTATCTTTGGTGGGTGGTCGTTTGGTAGTGCCTCCAAAAAATAGTTATATTCTACTAAAACTTGAATTTCTCTGAAATGAAGTTAGCAAAAAGGAAACTTCCAACACACTAAGGGTCTTTCCGTCCAACACCTTTATAGTGACGATGACATTACAAAAAATCTAAAATTACAGCTGTGCCGACTGCATGTTCCTTTGGAGGCACTATTTTTTGGTTGTTGATCGTTTGGTAGTGCCTCCAAAAGATAGTTATATCCGTTATTTAGTTGTACCTGGAGTTATATATATAGTTATAAGCGGGTATTTAGTTATCAGTAGATGTCGGATATAAGCACACCGGTTCTAAGAACATATCGGTTATAAGAACACAATGTTGGGAAAAGATTGCCAAATACCCTGTATAATTTATGTCGGTTATAAGAACATGCCGGTTATAAGCACATTAAGTGCAGTTCTCGACGATGTTCTTATAACCGGCATCCACTGTATCGGGTATTTAGTTATACCTGGAGTTACCTTACATTCCTAGGAGAAGCAGTGTAGCCTAGCAAGAGAACAGTGCATGATATATTTCCGCAACAGACCGTCCATAGACCGGAGGGCTAGTCAGTCCTTCCAAGAGGAAGAGTCCACTCCGATACAACGACTATTCGACTACCATTACACTGTAGAGATGGATGATCCGATAAAGCGATTGATGATCGTAGAGCGACAGTGTGATTTAGATAGCAAGCTTATATCACAGTTGGTTATTAATCTTGTGAAGAACTCGTTTAAGAAGGAAACTACACAGTTGTCGCTGTTCTATGAGTGTTTGCGGTTAGGTATTGCCTTGTTAAACGGAGGGAATAAAACAGTGCAGGTGAGAAAACTATATTTATTTATTTATTTGTATAGTATAACTCGGTTATAACTTAACTGGGTTTAATAGTATAGTAGTAATTTGTTAAACAAGTTTATAAAGCAGTATGTATTTCTATGTAAAGTAAACTCGGTTAGTAAGTACTTATTCCATTCCCGAGGGGGTACGTTATAACCGAGTTATACTATACAAACAACAACAACAACAACAACAACAACATTTGTAAATGCGCCGTACAAACGTTACTTAACATAAAATTCCTGAAAAATTAGACACCCCCTCCCTATATCACCCTTTTTTGACAAATTTGTAAAAAACTAATGTCTGTCACACATTGGTTAATCCCCCACCCTTGGAAGCGTTACGTAACTTTTGAACGGCCCAAAATACAAACAACAATAACAACAACAATTTAACCAATTAAAAACTCCTTAATTATTCCAGAAAAGTCTCTTCACATATTTCCAAACGGAGAAGTCTAATCAGGAATTCTTCACGGCTATCAAGAAGTGCACTGACAGAGCTCAGATAGAAATTAAGAACTCTACAACGCAATCTGGTCAGCACGAGCCTGCCTACCGACCGAAGAGTGTGGTTGGAATGTCAGATCTAACTTTACAGACTATCAACCCGGGACTAACTGAACTCCGGTGCATGAAAACTGTTCTCAGATATCTACAGCTACTATGTGAGCATACGTATAACTTGTATAGTTTATAGGAGATAGATATAGTAATATATACATAGAACCTCGATAATGGGAACACGAATATGTAACCCTCGGTTAAGGGTTACATATTTAATTCCCTAGCCTATACAGTAGACCTTCGTTAGGATTCGAAATTCATTATATCTCCACTATAATATTGTACGCATTTTGCTTACAATATTTAGCACATTATACTACAGTAGACCTTCGTTAAGATTCGAAATTCATTATATCTCCACTATAATATTGTACGCATTTTGCGTACAATATTTAGCACATTATATACAGTAGACCTTCGTTATGATTCGAGATTCATTATGTCTCCACTATAATATTGTACGCATTTTGCGTACAATATATAGCACATTATACTACAGTAGACCTTCGTTATGATTCGAAATTCATTATGTCTCCACTATAATATTGTACCCATTTTGCGTACAATATATATCACATTATATACAGTAGACCTTCGTTATGATTCGAGATTCATTATGTCTCCACTATAATATTGTACGCATTTTGCGTACAATATATAGCACATTATACTACAGTAGACCTTCGTTATGATTCGAAATTCATTATATCTCCACTATAATATTGTACGCATTTTGCGTACAATATTTAGCACATTATACTACAGTAGACCTTCGTTATGATTCGAGATTCATTATGTCTCCACTATTATATTGTACGCATTTTGCGTACAATATATAGCACATTATACTACAGTAGACCTTCGTTATGATTCGAAATTCATTATATCACCACTATAATATTGTACGCATTTTGCGTACAATATATATCACATTATATACAGTAGACCTTCGTTATGATTCGAAATTCATTATATCACCACTATAATATTGTACGCATTTTGCGTACAATATTTAGCACATTATATACAGTAGACCTTCGTTATGATTCGAAATTCATTATATCACCACTATAATATTGTACGCATTTTGCGGACAATAATAGCACATTATATACAGTAGACCTTCGTTATGATTCGAAATTCATTATATCTCCACTATAATATTGTACGCATTTTGCGTACAATATATAGCACATTATACTACAGTAGACCTTCGTTATGATTCGAAATTCATTATATCTCCACTATAATATTGTACGCATTTTGCGTACAATATTTAGCACATTATACTACAGTAGACCTTCGTTATGATTCGAAATTCATTATATCTCCACTATAATATTGTACGCATTTTGCGTACAATATTTAGCACATTATATACAGTAGACCTTCGTTATGATTCGAAATTCATTATATCACCACTATAATATTGTACGCATTTTGCGTACAATATTTAGCACATTATACTACAGTAGACCTTCGTTATGATTCGAAATTCATTATTTCTCCACTATAATATTGTACGCATTTTGCGTACAATATTTAGCACATTATACTACAGTAGACCTTCGTTATGATTCGAAATTCATTATATCTCCACTATAATATTGTACGCATTTTGCGTACAATATTTAGCACATTATACTATAGTAGACCTTCGTTATGATTCGAAATTCATTATATCTCCACTATAATATTGCACGCATTTTGCGTACAATATTTAGCACATTATACTACAGTAGACCTTCGTTATGATTCGAAATTCATTATGTCTCCACTATAATATTGTACGCATTTTGCTTACAATATTTAGCACATTATACTACAGTAGACCTTCGTTATGATTCGAAATTCATTATATCTCCACTATAATATTGCACGCATTTTGCGTACAATATTTAGCACATTATACTATAGTAGACCTTCGTTATGATTCGAAATTCATTATATCTCCACTATAATATTGCACGCATTTTGCGTACAATATTTAGCACATTATACTACAGTAGACCTTCGTTATGATTCGAAATTCATTATGTCTCCACTATAATATTGTACGCATTTTGCGTACAATATTTAGCACATTATACTACAGTAGACCTTCGTTATGATTCGAAATTCATTATATCTCCACTATAATATTGTACGCATTTTGCGTACAATATTTAGCACATTATATACAGTAGACCTTCGTTATGATTCGAAATTCATTATATCACCACTATAATATTGTACGCATTTTGCGTACAATATTTAGCACATTATACTACAGTAGACCTTCGTTATGATTCGATATTCATTATGTCTCCACTATTATATTGTACGCATTTTGCTTACAATATTTAGCACATTATACTACAGTAGACCTTCGTTATGATTCGAAATTCATTATGTCTCCACTATAATATTGTACGCATTTTGCGTACAATATTTAGCACATTATACTACAGTAGACCTTCGTTAGGATTCGAAATTCATTATGTCTCCACTATTATATTGTACGCATTTTGCTTACAATATTTAGCACATTATACTACAGTAGACCTTCGTTATGATTCGAAATTCATTATGTCTCCACTATAATATTGTACGCATTTTGCGTACAATATTTAGCACATTATACTACAGTAGACCTTCGTTAGGATTCGAAATTCATTATGTCTCCACTATTATATTGTACGCATTTTGCTTACAATATTTAGCACATTATACTACAGTAGACCTTCGTTATGATTCGAAATTCATTATGTCTCCACTATAATATTGTACGCATTTTGCGTACAATATTTAGCACATTATACTACAGTAGACCTTCGTTATGATTCGAAATTCATTATGTCTCCACTATAATATTGTACGCATTTTGCGTACAATATTTAGCACATTATACTACAGTAGCAGGGTTGCCGTGGGAGGGGAATTTTCATTCCCATCCCATTCCCACAGGATTTCTGTGGGAATTCCCATAGGATTCCCACAAGTGGGAAATCCCATAGCATTTACAATTTTACACAGGATTCCTACGTATGGGAATTCGCCTATATAGTGTTCATGAATCATTATGGTTTGTCTACAACCATAATGTACACTATGCTTTATTGTAATATGATGATCTATATGAATGTGTAGAAATTCTATTGATAATCCTATGGGAATTCCCATAGGATTCGCACAGGATTCCCACATGTGGGAATTCCCATAGGCTAAAAAAAATTCCCATTCCCATCCCATATGGGAATTCTGTGGGAATTCCCACAGGATTCCCATACCCACGGCAACCCTGCTATACATTATATAGAACCTCGTTAGTACGACGGTTAATACGAATCCCGGTTAACACGTACACTATTTCAATCCCCTTCAAAGCCTTTTTAATACAGATAACACCGGTTAATACAACTTCTGGATAAGGAGTACACATTTTTATGCTCCCCTGGTGTTCCTACTAACGAAGTTCTACTGTATTATACGTTATACAGTGGATGCCAGTTATAAGAACAGTGTTCTTATAACCGACATATTCTTATAACCGGCATCTACTATACATTAACTAAATAATCACGTATTATACAACATATTATACAATTATACAAGCACTTAGTTCACTGTACTATACACTACACCTTACCTAAACACGCATAATACACTTAGGTGAGCATGGTTAATACTAACTCCGGATAAATCGCGATCGAACAAATGTTTTCCGTCCGTTGGTGTTCCTACATAACGAAGTTCTACTGTATTATACTGTACTATACATTATACACTATAGTATACATTATACATGAACTAACACGCATAATGCACTTAGGTGAGAACCACGACATGCACATGCAGAAGCTCCTGCGTGTCCAGAAGCCTAACATGGTTAAAGAAACCATTCAGTTCTTAGAGGCTATTTGTGGAGGCACCACTGCAGGCCTAGGATTGGTGTCCGCTTATATCAACAGAGATAACGAGGAGCTGTTGATACAGTGTCTCGGCACTCTAACAGAGTACTGTCAGGGGCCCTGTAACGAGAACCAGGTTAGTGTCAGTTCCAATTGGAACTGTGGTGTAATACTAGGATTTATAACTGTTGTACGTTGGTATTGTATTGTATTAAGACACTATAATATAAAAGGACTTACTTATATATATCCTCTAATAGAGAAATAATAATTCCTCTTATAGAAAAATGATAGTTCCTATAATAGCAAGTTCGCCTATTAGCAAGCAAATTTCATGTATTATGCGAACAATGTATCTACTTTAGATCCAACACCAATTAGATTCGAGTCTACTGTGTATAATATGTGTGTATTATTAGGATTGCCTTTATAGAACAACTTCACTTATCAACTAATGGGTATTCTTTGTGTATAATAGTGTCTAATTAATAGTGTATAATGTGTGTATAATATTTAGGATTGCTTGGCTTCCCCAGACACCTTGGCTATCGACATAATATCCTCGCTAATCGTTAGCGACATAGACACCCCACGTAACCTGGACGTGCGTAGCACTGCAATAACAACTCTGTTGGCTGTGATGGAGTCTCGAGACGAGACCGATATCACAGAGAAGATACTGCTTAGAATGCGGAAGGAGAATCTCATTAAAATGATACAGAAGCTAAGGACTGATGCTATTAAGTTAGGCAGCAAAAGTGAGACAAGTGAAAAGGTTTGTGTTGTCAGTGTACAGTAGAACCTCGTTAGTACGAACACGGTTAATACGAATTTCCGGATTAGACAAACTAATAGGGACCGTTCAAACGTTAAGTAACGCAAATTACCGAAAATTAGACTGTCACGCTTGTTTGACCATTCTATATTACAAAGGATGGCCTGTCATATATTGGTTAACACGAACACGGATAAAGGGAATATCGGTTAAGGAGTACAAGGTTGATTCCCTTAGCCTATACAAATGCATACTAATTCATGATAATACGAACATATTACGAATTTTCGACGGTCCCCTGGTGTTCCTATTATGCTTTTGACTCCGGTTAATACTAATTCCTGATAATATGAACATATTACGAACACATTAAGACGGTCCCCTGGTGTCCTATAACAGAGTATAACACATACTGTGTGTATTATAGAAAGAGAAGCTTAACAACACTGGACACAGCTTATATATTCTGGCTCATCAGCTGTCCCAGCACCAGAGACCGCTGGCTGAGCTAATCAGGTTAGAGTTCGATAGAGACAGGGAGAAGGAAGGGGATAAGGAGCCTAAGAAGTTCTCGCATTTCGTAGAGAATACAAGTTCTATTGAAGTAAGTACACTAGTTAGTTAGTTAGTTAGTTAGTTAGTTAGTTTGTTTGTTAGTTAGGTGGTTAGTTAATTAGTTAGTTTGATTGTTTGTTTGTTTGGTTGTTTTTTAGGCTGGTTGTTTGTTTGTTTATTTGTTTGGTTACTTATCGTCATTTATTTGTTTATGTTTATTTAATTGCCCTTGTTTGTTATTAATTTGTTTATTACTTGTTTATTTTCTCGCTTTATTTGTTTATTCTCATTTATTTACTTGTGTTTACTACTTGTTTATTTATTTACTATTTGTCATTTATTTGTCTGTTGTTTACTTATTGTTTACTTGTTTGTTTATGTACTATTTGTCTGTTTGTTTACTTGTTTGTTTACTTGTTTACCTGTTTGTTTATTTACTCCCTCTCTATAGATTGTCCGTCAGGACTCAGATAAGATACGAATGGAGCGAATAGTATTTCCAAAGCCAGAAATATGCAACCATTTAGACGAACAAACTCAAATATCTTTCCTTAAAAATGCCAAATCTGACAACAAGGGTTCCCGAGTAGATTACTTCTTCAAAGAGTTCGACGAGCTTTATAGTATAATGGAGAATAAACAAAGACTTAAGACCTCTGAATGGAGAGTGTATATAACTAATAGAGCTGGGATTTGGTCAAACCTCAAATTTTCTCTCGCTCTTATTATCAATCTTATACTAGCTCTCTATTTCCCCTTTGAAGAGAGTGAGTTGTTGTTGTTTACACATTCCTTTTGACACTTCGTTACATGAACAGTAGACTCCGCTTAATTGAGCTACCGGTTAATCGAACTAATTAGTTATCGGCTAACACATTTGTAATGTAATTGTCAAGCACTTTTTTATATCAAAAATTAACCTTTGCAAAACCCATTTTTTTTGTCAAAGTAACCTGGTCCCGAGGTGACTCTATTAAGCGGAGTCGACTGTACTTATACACACATTTATACACATTTATACACATTTTTATGCACATATTTCTACACATATTTATGCACATATTTCTACACATATTTATATACATATTTATACACATTTTCATACATATTTAGACACATTTTTCTACACATATCTATACTTATTTACCACTTTTCTACACATATTTATACTTATTTATATACATATTTACCACTTTTCTACACATATTTATACTTATTTATATACATATTTCTACATATTTCTACATATTTATACACATATTTATACACAATGTTACACATATTTATACATATTTATATACATATTTATACATATTTATATACATATTTATACATATTTATATACATATTTATACACATATTTATACACATATTTATACACATATTTATACACATATTTATACACATTCTACCACTTTATAACTGTATTTATATCTACCTTTCCCTATAGCTCACGTAGATATATGGAACTGTATATTGATATGGACCTGTCTGGGTGGCTACGTGCTTGCATCAGAATACGTGGGTCCTAAGGACAAAGAGAAAACTCTGCTATACACACTGTTCGCTTTAACGTTCATATCTCTCTCTCTCATGCTAACTATTGGATACTTTAGTATGAAAACTGTGCTATATATACTGGGCCTTATACAGGTAGTGTTAATATACTCTCGTTAGTAGGAACACCAAGGGACCGTATAAATATGCCGGGTTATATTGAAAAGTATTGGGTGATATATAAGTACAGCTATACAGTGGTGTTCGCGTGATTGCAAATCGCATTTTGCATTAAATTTGATTGTTAATAGGCTATTAAAGGAACTCGCTTGGGGACTGAAAATACAGTAGAACCTCGTAATACGAACACCAGGGGACCGTAAATGCGTTCGCTTTTCCGGGATTAGTATTAACCAATATCATTTCTATTGAAAAGGCTTTGAAGGGGACTGAAATAGTGTTCGTATTAACCGTTAGTACGAACACTATTCCTGTTAGTACGTACATTCATTCTGTACTATACTATACTGTACTATACTATATTCTAGACTATTCTAGACTATTCTATCATTTGTATCCAGATAGTTAACGTGAGTGTGTTAGTATGTTATACTTACTGTACTATACTATATTCTAGACTATTCTAGACTATTCTATCATTTGTATCCAGATAGTTAACGTGAGTGTGTTCTTCCTGAGTTACCTCGGGAACCACGGAGGTCTCTATTGGGACAGCAGTTTCTGGAAGACCATAAGAGAGAGAGCCGATAACGAGTTCTACTACCACTGCATATACCTTGTTATCTGTTTGTTGGGGTTCTTAATACACCCTTTCTTCTGCTCTCTGCTGGTGAGCTGTTGTGTTATGTTGTTGTTGTTGTTGTTGTTGTTGTTGTTTGTATAGTAGAGTAGTACAGTATAACTCAGTTTGTTGGTGTTTTTTTTTGTATTTTGTAGTAGTAAAGTACAGTATTACTCAGTTTGTTGTTAATTGTTGTTGTTGTTGTTGTTGTTTTATTTGTAGTAGTTGACTAGTAGTCTAGTACAAGTATAACTCGGTTATAACGTACCTGGGTTAGTACGTACTAATATTTTTAACAAAGTTTAAAAGCAGTATGTATTTCTATGTAAAGTAAACTCGGATAATACGTACTTATTCCATTCCCGAGGGGGTACGTTATAACCGAGTTATACTGTGTTAGTATTAGTACTAGCTGTTGTTGTTATTGTTTGTTTGTTTGTTTGTTTGTTTGTTTGTTGTTGTTGTTTTTGTTTTTGTAGTAGTACAGTGGATGCCGGTTATAAGCACATAGTCGGGAACTGCACTTAATGTGCTTATAACCTACATAAATTTATAGGGTATATGGCAACCGTTTTCCAACATAGTGTTTTTATACTGATATGTTCTTATAACCGGTGTACTTATATCCGACATCTACTGTATTAGCTGTTATTATTGTTGTTGTTGTTGTTGTTGTTGTTGTTGTTGTTGTTGTTGTTGTTGTTGTTGTTGTTATTGTTGTTGTTATTGTTGTTTATTCGTTTAGCTATTCGACATAGTCCACAGAGAGACTACACTGCAGAACGTAATACGAAGTGTAACGAAGAATTGGTTCTCGATAATGCTTACATTCGTGCTAGCTCTCATTCTAATATATATATTCTCCATTCTCGGATATTTGTTCTTCAAAGATGATTTTTGGGTTTTGTATGATCCGAGAGGATGCAGCGGTGTTAAGAATGGAGACGGATCTCAGTTAGTTGTTGTTGTTTACCTTTGTAATGGTGTTAAGATATGTACAGTAGACTCTCGTTAATAGGAACACCAGGGGACCGTCGAAATTGTCCATAATTTGCTTAATAAATTTCATAAATTTGCTTGCTTATAGGCGAACTTGTTATTAGTGGAATAGAATTAACTTACTGCACTTAATGTTCTTATAACCGACATAAATTATATAGGGTATATGGCAACCGTTATCCACATAGTGTTCTTATATCCGGTGTTATTATATCCGACATATACTGTACTAATATTAATCCTATTGATATATTCCACAGAAATTTTAGAGGAAATTCACCCATATAATTTCAGGCATTTACTGTATCATTCTGTATAGATTTATTGGTTAATACGAATTCCTGATAAGGCGAACGCATTTTGACGGTCCCCTGATGTTCCTACTAACGAAGTTCTACTGTATGTATTAGTGAATCTAAATATACTATTCTATTCTTCGTTATAACGAGAGTACACTATGTGTATTAGTGAATCTACCTATACTAGATTCACTATTAATAATCGCTGATTTATACTATACTGCATATCGTGTGTATAGTCTGGAGGAATGCGATGACGCGGACAAGTCCGAGAAGACCTGTGAGACGTTATTCCTGTGCATCCTGACGACTCTCTGGCAGGGAATGCGCCAGGGCGGCGGCATAGGAGATGTGCTCAGGAAAACCTCTAAGGAAGACCTGCCGCACTACTATCTGAGGATTGTATACGATATGGCATTCTTCTTTCTGATCATTGTTATCACGCTAAACCTAATTCTAGGTAAGTTGGGGTAATAATATACAGATAAACAGACAAACAGACAGACAAATGAATAAATAAACAAACAAACAAATTAACTAACTAACAAACAAACAAACAAACAGCCATACAAACAAAATACAGACATACAAACAAACAAACAAAACTAACCAACTAACCAACTGACTAACTAACTAACTAACATATAATATAGTGTAACACCTATTAATATGATTAATCACTTAGGTGTTATTGTTGACACATTTGCGAATCTCCGTTCAATACAATCCGAGCAGGAAGATGTACTAAACAATTCTTGTTTTATTTGCGGCCTCAAAAGATCAAATTTTGATAAAATGGCAGTTAAATTTGAAGACCACATTCGCAAGGAACATAATGTATGGCACTATTTACAATTCCGAGCTTATTTAAAGGAGAAATCTCACACAGAATACACAGGTCCTGAATCTTATGTACAAAACCAAATCGATCAGGAGTCCACAGAATGGTTCCCATGGTTACGAGCTATGTCGCTACGGAAATCGGAAGACGAGGATGAAAACGAACAAACTGAGTTTCAAGGAATTAAACTTTTGTTACAGGAGTTGGTTAAGAAAATGGATACTGTTTCAGAGCGCTGCAATAGTTTGGAAGGAAAATTAGTTGACAGAACTGGTACGATTCGTCAAACACAATCACGAAGGGTTGGTAGTGGTACTAAAACATTTCAGAATTTGGTTTCTCAAACAATTATTAAACTAAATCCCAGGAATTAGCTCACTTACCTACCTACCATCTTGACAACTGAATTGACACATAGGTATTTAATTACGTGTTTTACTGCTTTGATACAGTTTGTAAGATAAGCGGCTCTTTAATTTTAAGTGTGGAGAGTGTTTATTTTATTATTAATTAATTTGCTGAATTAATAAGGAATCTATATTTTCATATTTTATAGTTAGTTAATTACAGTCAGGTTCTTTATTATGAACATTCAAGGGACCAAAAATTGTGTTTATAGTAGAGAGACTTTGTAATAAGCGAACTCAACTTAATACAAACCTTATGTAAGTTGTTAAATTGGGACCATAGGGCTTGTTCATAATACAGTCGATCCTCGTTAGTACGAACACCAGGGGACCGTCAAAATATGTTCGCCTTATCGGAATTCGTTTAACCGGTGTCATTTGTATTTAAAAAGCTTTGAAGGAGCCTGAAATAGTGTTCGTATTAACGAGGTTTACTGTAAAAGTTTCCAATCATATATTGTCCAAAAAACGTTACATAGGGAAGGGCTGTCTAATTTTCCTGAAATTTTATTAGCTGCCCTGGATAAAGGGAATATATTTCGACAGTCCCTTGGTGTTCCTACCAACGAAAGTAGATTATTAAATTTAAATCAATTGTCTGTGATATTTTTGAATAGTTAAAGTGTCACAAATTATACACAATTTGACACTTTCAACAAAATTAATCGAGTATTTATAACAGTCATTTTCACTGTTTATAACTAACCCACTTGTTTACTTTATGAAATGTATTTGTTGGAAAGAATGTAGACTCATTATAGAGTTATTGTTCGCATATGGACCACACATGTAGCATTGTTTGTTGTGAGTGCTTTAGGCTTATTTATACTCGTATTTAGTTGTTTGTATTTCAAATTTACCATTCAATTCAATTTTATTTCCTATTTCTGTTATTTTATTCAAGTTTGGTAAGTTCTTTTTTTGGAAATTTGTTTCTTTATAAACTAGTGTCTTTGTCAGCCCGTATATAAGATAGGAATTTATCGCTCTTGAATTTCGAAATGCGGAAAATATTGGTTTATATTACCCTTTCTTATTATCGCGTTCTAAGGGGGGAATTGGCGAATTTTTATTTTGGAAAAACAACTTACAGTAAACCTGTGTAATCGGACACAAATTTCCTATCCCAACGAGTGTCTGATTAGGCAGGTTCTACTGAATTTGTTGATAAAATATGGAGATTTCGATACACGAATAATAATTGTAAGATATAATAAGTCTCATTCCCTTACGAATTCAATTATGTGTGTATTATATCTACAGTCGAAATCGGCGTTTTTGACACCGGTCTTTTTGTCTTCAATTCTTCTATAAATTGTTTCGTATTCGTACAAAAAAAATGAGAATTTCTATAGGAATTTTGTGAGAATTCTATGAGAATTTTGTGAAATTCTATGGAAATTTTGTGAGAATTTTATGAAAATTTTGTGAGAATTCTATGGAATTTTTGTGGGAATTCTATGGCATGGTAGTGAAAATTTCTTGCTGTCTATCACTCAAACTGAAACTGAAACTAACTTAGTTCCGATTAGCAACCCTATCACATGGCAGCTGCGGTTATCGATCCTGCCTTCACCGGCGCAGGGGCGAGGGAGGGGCTAGAGATTTGGAGAATTGAAAAGTTTCATCCGAAACAAATCGACAAGCAGAAACAAGGGACTTTCTACTCCGGAGATTCCTACGTGATGTTATCAACTAAAATATCCAAAGCGGGTATGTACACTATGAACCATGGATTGTTGGTATTTACCTAAATAATTATGCCAACGCCTTTTCAATATATAAACCGGCTTCGCAAAGGTTATTTTTGATGTTAAATTAATAAACTTTCCAGTGCCTGAAAATTACATTAAAAATGTGTTGCCCATTTATTAGTAATTCTTATGTATTATAAACAAACTTCTAGTTACAGTTTAATTAATAGACAAACTTGCTATTAGAGGAACATAATTAATATTAATTGCTCGCTTGGGGACTGAAAGTCGCTTGCCTAATAGAGCAAAATAATATTGCTATTATAATAATTGCTATTAGGCGAACACTACTGTACTTACTATGTATATATTTGGTTAAATGTTTGTTTGTTTGTTTGCTAGTTAGTTAGTTAGTTTGTTTGTCTGTTAACAATACTATACTGTACTACTATACAATATACAAAATACAAAATACAAAATACAATACAGTACCATTACCATTACACTACCCATAGGAGGTCTGGAATGGAGCATCCACTTCTGGATCGGTTCCGAATCCTCGCAGGACGAATACGGTACGGCGGCTATAAAGTCTGTAGAGCTGGACGAGTACCTGGGAGGGGGGCCTGTCCAGTACAGAGAGGTACAAGCACACGAGTCCAAGATGTTCCTCTCCTACTTCCCGAAAGGTGTCAAGTACCTATCGGGGGGCATGGAGAGTGGATTCAGGAAGGTGAGACATGTCTAGACAACTTGTATCAGCAGGCTAGGAAAATAATGATTTATTTGATTTATTTGATTTTTTTGATTTTTTGGGAAATTTAAATCATTAATTTGAATGAACATAACTCAAATTGTATAATAGGTATTCCTGTATGGACATTTGGAAGAGAATGCTTATATAGAGCTGAACTTTGTAGAATTCAGATTTTTTCCCATACTAAAAGCCCAGGCTTACTTTCTAAAGGTCAATTTCAAATCCTGGGAAAAACTGACCTTTCCCAGTGCCTGAATACACATACTGAAAAACTGAACTCTACTAGAGCTGAGCTCTATATAAGTAATTTGTATGCGAAAATACACAATCAATTTACTTCTGTTTGAGAATTACACTCTGTTTGGAATCTCTCCTATTTATAGGTTGTGCAAGAGGAGATACGGCGCCTCTACCATTTGAAGGGAAAGCGAAACGTAAGAATGACAGAGGTTCCGCTTAAAGTGGTCTCTCTCAATCACGGAGATGCGTTCGTATTGGATCTGGGGAGTCTGGTGTATGTATGGTTTGGCAACGAGTGTGGGAGAATGGAACGCATGAAGGTAGGATGATATTAACGGCCGTTAAAACGTACGTTATTACACATATACATATACAGCAATTCTACCCATTGAAATATATTCCAAACTACATAACGTTAATTCTTGAGAATTATACACCCCTCATTTTTGGATATTTTGTAATACAAATAAGGATGGTCTGTCACACATTGGCTAACAACCTTGGAAGGTATTATGGCCCGTTAAAGCGTTACATTAAACATCTTCATTTTCAACAATTCCATTCGTTGAAATACAGTCATGTTATTTTATTATGAACATCCAAGGCAAACAAGTTTCATACAAAATGCGACTTGCTATAACACGAACACCAGTGTATTAACCATATAGTCTGCTCTCTAATTGTCCACTTTTATAATAGTCCACTTATTTACATGTCCAAATCAACTACAGTGGAGCCTCCCATAACGGACACTCCAAATAGCGGACAACCCTCGTGGCACGGATTTATTTATTTAGCATATGTCTAATAGAAAAGCAACCTCTAAATAACGGACAACGGTTCCGGTCCCAAGGTGTCCGTTGTTCAGAGGCTCTACTGTAGTTATATATCTGTAATAGTCCACTTTGGTTCAATTGCCCACTGGTGGACTTGTTATGACAGACTATTAGAGAGACCAGTGTATTAACTATAACACGTATTATCCATGGTCCGTAGGCTATCGACGCAGCTCGCAACATCCGAGACGACGAGAGGGCGGGCAAAGCCCGAATAGAGATTCTAGACGAACAGGTCGAGGAGGACGATTCTGAGTTCTTCAAGTTCCTCGGGGGGCGGGACTCCGGGGAAATAGGAGCCTCCACTCCTGACGAGGAGTTCGAGAGGAGAGCTGAGGCCGTGGTGTCTCTCTACCACATTAGCGACTCCTCGGGGGAGCTGGAGATTACACAGGTAGGGAATAGAATAATCTAGAATAGTCTAGAATATAGTATAGTAATATAGCTCTGAGGCAGTGGTGTCTCTCTACCACATTAGCGACTCCTCGGGCTCGGGGGAGCTGGAGATTACACAGGTAGGGATAAGGCTATATAGAATAGTCTAGAATAGTCTAGAATATAGTATAGTAATATAGCTCTGAGTGTACGTACTAACAGGGATTGAAAATTAAGGAGTACAGTAGAACCCGGTTTTATGTAACATATAGGGAATAGGAATAAGCAGTGTATTAAACAGCCATTAATATATTTACACATACTACAGGGTTAATACTTGTACTGTTGTACACATAGGAAATCGGAATAAGCACATATTATCCGAGTGTACGTACTAACCGAGTTTCCCCTACATAGAAATACAGTATATTAGTAAGAGTTAGTTAGAAAAACCGATTACGTAGTTAGAATAAATCTGTTTCGACAACAGCAAAATCTATTGCTAATATTATGATATAACTATTAAGCTATAACACAAGCTATATACTATTCTCTCTCTCTACAGGTGTCTACGAAGCCTCTGCTACAGAAGTTGCTGGACAGTCAGGATGCATTCCTTGTGGACTCAGGGGCTGGTGTGGTGTATGCGTGGATAGGGAAGGGGGCCACTAAGGGTACGTAGCTAGATACCCTATGGGGCAATGGTATCCATCCTGTACTGACAAACAAACAAACAAACAAATATCTAACCAACTATACTATATTTTCACGAATATGCGCTGGGGGCTTGAATAAGTGTCGGGTTAATCAAAATGTCATTGATATGATAAATTTAAACACATTAGTTGATCGATCACTGGAGTGTAATTCCATTGATTTTGGCAACTTTGGTGAGAACCATTAGAACCGACCTAAATATTATAATCTGGATTTTTCAAAAAAATTCAGGATAATTTTGGCCCATGAAACAATAAGCGCTGGGGCGCTTATTCGAAGCAATACGATATACATAGTACGTACAAGCTTTCCAACTTACAACACATACAATAGCTAACTCTATACCCTATCCTATACATTGCAGGGACCGGCAACCTTTTGAATGATGTGTGCCAGTTTACCTTTAATTTCAACATATTTATGACCTTTTTAATTTCAACATATTTATGGCACGCGTGCCTAGGGTTGCCGACCCCTGCTATACATATTACTATATCCTATCCTATACTATCTTATACGTATAATGTATAATGTGTGTGTGTAGGAGAGCGCAAGGCTGCAATGCACTACGCGGCTAGCTTCATAAAGGAGAAGAGCTACAGTCCCTCCACCCCGCTGGTACGCGTTATAGACGGAGCCGAGCCCGTGGCCTTCAAGGCGCTCTTCCAGGGCTGGCAGGACCCGGGAGAAGTGGAGAACGTGTTCGTGCACAGGAAGAAAGGGTACGTACATGTTGTATATAGTAGATTACACAGTATACAGTATACAGTATATACAGTAGCTAGGAAGAAAGGGTACGAATAAGTTGTATATAGTAGAACGTACGTAGCTAACTTATATACAGTAGAAAGTAACCTGGTCCCGAGGTGACTCTATTTCTGCACAGGAAGAAAGGGTATTTAGCTAACTAGTTCATTGAAATAACAAAAGTACAGTTAGAAAAGTGTTGACCGATATACACAGTATACTCCGCTTAATGGGGTTATAGTAGAACCTCGTTAGTAGGAACACCAACGGACAGTATAAAATTTGACGGTAAAAGACGGTAAAAATTTGACGATAAACGGTAAAAGCTAATTTGACTAATTCATTGAAAATGACAAGAATTACAGTATACTCCGGTTAATAGAGCCACCGGCGGTTAATAGATTTTCCGCTTAATGGGGTCAAAGTAACCTGGTCCCGGGTGACTCTATTAAGCGGAGTCGACTGTATTTCCAAAAAAATTGTGGACACTTTCTATATTATGAAAATAATTTTGAGTAATTCTCGAATATTTCATCAATTAGTCAACTTTGAAAATACATTTATGAAAATACCGTTATAAAGTTAAAATAATGTTTAAATAACCCGAGTTAGATAAACCGGTTTCGATTGTAATTTTCGAATAATTCATAATTTTTCTCGAATATTCTCGAATATTTTATAATTTATTCAACTTAGGTACGAAGCTCCTGAGGAGACTAAAGTAGAGGATTTGGTTTCTCAAATGAAAGTGTTGTGTAAGCGCGAGGAAGCCAGCTTGTTGGATGACGGGAAGGGAGATGTCCAGATTTGGAGAGTTGAGAACTTCGAGATGGCACCTGTGGACCCTAAGACCTACGGACAGTTCTATGCAGGAGATGCCTATCTGCTATTCTATAAGTAAGTTGTTGTAAGCACTGGTACATAGTATATACCTATAGACTATAGCAAACAGATGCTTATACACTAACATACTAATACATATACCAATATACAAACAGATAATACATATACAGATACATATACAGACAAATACATAGAATAGACAAATAAATACGTATGCCAATAATCAAACAAACAAACAAACAACTATTCAACCATTCAACCATTCAACCAACCAACCAAACAAACAAATAAAACCAACCAACTAATAAAATAATTAATTAACAATCAACAAACAACCAAACACTTACTACTAATACACTCCTATAACCCTATACCCTATATACCCTATATACCCTCTAGATACCTGTTACGCAGCAAGGAGCACTACGTGATATACTTCTGGTTGGGACAGGCCAGCAGTCAGGACGAGAGGGAGGCAGCTGCTCTACACGCTATAGCGCTAGACGACCAGTATGCAGGGGCCCCTGTACAGGTATGTAGTGTGTATAGTATAGCGGTAGTGTAGTGTGTAGTGTAGCTGTGTTGTGTAGTGTAGTGTTATGTGAGAGCTACAGTAGAACTTCGTTAGTACGAACACAGTTAATACGAAATTCCGGTTAATATGTACACTATTTCAGTCCCCTTCAAAGTTCAAATCCTTTTCAATATACAGTAAATGGAGCCCGGTTAATACGAATTCTGGATAAGGCGAACATATTTTGTCGTTTCCCATGTGTACGTACTAACGAGGTTATAATGTAATATATTACTGTAGTATACCACTATGTATTATAATTAACTGTGTTATATACAATCGCATTATAAACTAGGTTAGAGTAGTGCAGGGAAAAGAGCCGTCTCATTTCCTAAAGTTGTTCGAGGGAAGAATGATAGTGCACGCGGGCGGCAAGGCTAGCGGATTCAAGAATAGAAACGAAAAGGATTTCTACGATACGGATGGGATCCGGCTGTTCCACTTGAAGGGATTAACACCTCTGGACACACGGGCCGTGCAAGTGGCGGAGAGTGCCACCTCTCTAAACTCAGGTTAGTTAAGAGGTGTGAAAATGGTAATACAGTGGTTGAAAAGTGTTTGTAGTGCTTGTAATGGTTGTAATAATTGAAATTGTGAAATTGTTAATATAAGAATATATACGTATAGTAGACTGTTTAGTGTGAAATTGTAATACAGTTGTTTTCGAGATAATTATTAACAAGTCGCATTTTGCACTAAGTTTGAACAGGCGAACTTGCTATTAGAGGAACAGAATTAATATTAAATGCTCGCTTGGGGACCATAAAAATATCTTGCTTGCTAAATTTAGACCCCATTAAGTGGAGATATCTATTAACCGAAAATATTTTATGCCAAACTGTCATTCCGTCCTATAAATCCTTTGAAATTTTGACCCGATTTAGCAGAGAAATCTATTAACCGGTGGCTCTATTAAGCGGAGTCGACTGTATTTACTTTCCATTCCATTGTGCCATTATTGTTACTATGCTTACTTAGGCGATGTATTTGTGTTGGAGACGCCTAAGGCTACCTACATATGGCACGGGAAATCTGCTGGTGATTCCGAAAAGTCAGTCGGGGAAAATGTAGCGCGTATTTTGACACCTAATCGCGAGGCGACAATTCTATTGGAGGAGAGTGAGCCTACAGATTTCTGGCATTCACTGGGCGGTTATAAGAGTTATGCGAAACAGAAATGTGTTGATGATATTCCGGTGGTACACGAACCAAGGCTGTTCCAGGTAAGTTGTGTTATTAGGGAAGTTTTGTGTATAAGTAGATTAGTTTAAGGATTTTAATAGGAATGCGAGACGCTCCTTTTGGAGTATGATTTTTGGGAAATTTTATGTTTAATATACTGAAGAGTAGCAAGGCTGGATTCAGTTAACAGGTTACGAATTTATTGATCAGTTAACCGATATGTTAATTCAGTCGAGTTAACAAACAGTTCCGCAAAATCAGGTCCCTACAATGGCTATTCAATTCAATTAAATTAAAAATAATAAAAATTCAATTAATACGAACTCTGGATAAAGCGAACACATTTACCGTCCGTTGGTGTTCGTATTAAAACGAAGTTCTACTGTATTTAAATAAACAACCAATGCAGTTATTTCTGCACAATTCCGAATATTCGTTTCAGCCCTAGTATATTTTATATAAATCGAGTTATACAACAGTTCCTATATAAATCGATAAATCGAGTTATTCTGTATATTTGATATAAATCGAGTTATACAAAGAGTTCCTATATAAATCGATAAATCGAGTTATGCTGTATATTTGATATAAATCGAGTTATACAAACAGTTCCTATATAAATCGATAAATCGAGTTATACAAACAGTTCCTATATAAATCGATAAATCGAGTTACACAAACAGTTCCTATATAAATCGATAAATCGAGTTATACTGTCCATTACTTGCTTAGGTCAGCAATGCTAGTGGCAGATTGTGTGTGGAGGAAATAGCTGAATTTGTGCAAGAAGATTTAGTGCAAGATGACGTCATGATTCTAGACACGTATGATGAAATATTTGTTTGGATCGGATTAGGCGCAAATGTGGAAGAAAAGAAAGGATCTCTCCAAACAGTTAAGGAATATATGAAAACAGATCCCTCTGGGCGAAATGAAGAGGAGACCACTTTACTACAAATTAACCAGGGACACGAACCACCAAATTTCACCGCACAGTTCATAGGATGGAATTATGATTTGTGGTCTCAGTCGAAAAATATTCTACAAGTTCGTGCAGAAATTAATGCTGAAAATGCTGGGATTTCCGTAGACGAATCTCTGGCTAATTATGGTAAGAAATATACTTATGAGGAACTTAGAAATGTGTCATTTGAAGGTGTTGATTCAACGCGAAAAGAAGATTTTCTGTTAGATGGAGAATTCGAACAAGTTTTCAGGATGTCTCGTACTGAATTTGCCAAATTGCCAATTTGGAAAAAACTTGACGCGAAAAGAAAACTGGACCTATACTAGTGTCAGTTACAATTCTATATTTATGCATATTTATACCTAAATAGGTTGTTAGGTAACTTCTAGCTTGTATACTCGATATTATTTATATTATTATCTTTTTGTACTAATTATATTTCTATTTTATTAGTACATTCAAATTCCTATAAGGCCATTTGGTTGCTATGAAATCTCCAGGAATCAATATGTGGGCAACAAGAATTGTATAGATGGTACTTATTTTTGTCACCTTTTGAAAGGTGCATTTTATCTCCTATGTGCCTCATCCTATATGTATAGAAAGTTCGAACATTTGGATGATATCTGAAATATCAGTTCTAAAATAACTTCTAATTCCATGAGGTAAATACCGTATTTACTCGAATAATAACAAATAAATGCTAAACTAAGAAAATCCGAGAATAATTGTCATATAACACAACAAATACAGGTTTCAATGGTTTCAAAAGAGAGCTCGAAATTACTTCGTATTAACCGGAGTCACTTGCATGCATTAGTATAGGCTAGGGGAATTAAACGTGTATTCTTGATAACGAGAGTCTACTGTAAGTATGAAAGTGGAACTATAAATAGAACTATAAGCAAACTCGTTAGTATGAAAACCAAATTTGTTCCCCTTACGGATCTGTGTATGTATTAATCGGAATTTAAATATGTCCAACGAACGAAAATTTCTTGTTATTGAAAAGTCAATATTCTTTAAAGAGTAGAATAATTTAGTTTAGTGGTTCAAAGGAATTTGATGGAATTGCAGAAATTAATTATTTCATTGAAACAACAACCACAATACAGCCACTAGTCTAAATATGCAATAAGTTCAGAGTTAAAGTATTGTCTTACAAACACAACTAATATTAACTGTGTTACTCAGAAATGAGAGTAGTTATTGAATAGAACTATAAATTAAGATTAAACTGAAACAAACAAACAAACAAATAAACTCAAATAAATTTCAAAGATCACAAATGGCGACTCAAATACCTGAGCTAATCCCAGTGTCAATCGTAGACCCCGTACCAAACTATGCCACATTCCAACAGCCCATTGTAGCTGTTGGGAAAATTGGATCAGCTCCTGGAGAGTTACACAGCCCAAAAGGTGTCTCAATCGATACGGAATCCGGACACATTTATGTGGCGGAATTGGACAACAGTCGAATCCAAATATTCTCTGAGACAGGAGACTGTCTCAACGAATTCGGACAACAAGACCTGGCATATCCATGGGGCATATTATTCCATCAGGATAGCATTTATGTCACCGACGTAACACAACACGCTATCTTCCTATTCAAGCTTCCAGATCTCAGAATGGTAAAGCGAGCAGGGAAGGAAGGATCTGGAAATAAAGAGTTCAATTTTCCGAGTCAACTCGCCATCTCTCCCAATCAACGCCTCTACGTGCCAGATACAAACAACAAGAGAATCCAAATCCTGTCCACAGATCTAGCTTTCCAAGACTCGCTACGACATCAAACTATGACAGAACCTGTTGATGTTAAATTCACAAACAGTGAAATGTTTGTGCTAAGCTGTATAGACAATCCCTGTATCCACGTGTTTACACTATCAGGAGAGAAGTCCCGCTCCATAATTACCAATAGAGGAATAGGAATGCAAGTTACAGCAGCATTCTTCTTCTGTTTAGACGGACGCAATAATATCGTTATAAGCGACTTCCGTGCTAACAATATCAAGATATTCTCTCCAGCAGGAGACCTCCTACACACGTTAGGACGGTATGGGAATCAAGCTGGAAATTTTGACGAACCTTCTGGCATTGCCATCCTCAACAATACTAAATTACTTTGTGTCTCTCTAAACCTTTACTATGCATTTCAAATATTTTCATAAATTTTGCTTAAATAAATTACTATATTTGTGTGAAATGTTAAAAAAGATTAGTCAATATTTCTGTCCAATTCACACATTTTTAAAAGAGTATAATTAGACGGACCACCAATGGATTTTCAAATATAATCCCAGCTATCTCAGTAGCTACAATAGAATCTGTAATAATTTATATATTAAGATTCTGGTTAAGGATCATGTTCCCGAGTAAGACAAATACTAAATACATAATCCCGCATAAATTTGTGACCATATAATTCATGTTTCTGCAATAACGTGTTTAGTCCGTTGGACAGTTATCTCGATTGTATCAATTGTTTACAGCTGTTTGTACCGTGCTACGAACGTTTTCACATTTTGCAGTAGGACTAATTCCCTCGCTTGTACGCCTAACATATTATACAGTAGACTCTTGTTAATCTGTTGCTATTGGTTACAGCTATATTATGCTTTTTTTGCTCTATCGAGTGCAATAGAAATGTTAACTACACCAGAATACAATTTGTTTGAACTTTTTTAATTGTTCGTAATGAATGAGTTACTACATTAGTGTGCGATTGGTAGCTAATGTTAGTACACTGAATTATAGTCAATGCAAAAATAAAAAAATCTAAAATTATAGCTGTGCCGAAGGCATGTACATTGGAGGCACTATTGGTGGTTGGTTGGTTGATTAAAAATGCCTCCACAAGAAAATGCTGTTGGCACAGCTATAATTTTAGATTTTTTGTATCGGAACATCTGTTCGGATTAGCGAGGATGTACTGTATGAAACTTCTGTGACCTCTCACTCTTCTATAGTCAACTGCTATGTGTCTTAATGAATATTGAACTATTGTGTCCTGAATGGACTTAATGTCACCTGTAAACTGCTATACTGACAGTAAATTGGGTAGGCAAGCTGAGCATACATGCATACATTTTCTGGTGAAACTTCGGATTGCATTTTGGTTGTTTATTCAATGTGACTTTCAATCCTCGCACAATTGCTAATTGTGTCTTATTTCTTCTTGAGTCCAGTATATTTCTATTTTTTTAACTATTCTCCTTTATTTATTCGAATATTGTATAACGAACCCTTCGGAATCGGTCCAATAATTAGTTTATTTATTATGTAGTAGCTTTAACTTATACAGAAAGTTGTTCTACTGTAAGTATGAAATTGAAACTATAAATAGAACTATAATCACACTCGTTAGTAGGAAAACTAAATCTGTTCCTCTTATGGAACTGTGTATGTATTAATCGGAACTTAAATATGTTCAACGAACGAAAGTTTCTTGTTATTGAAAAGCTAATATTCTTTAAAGAGTCGAATAATTTAATTTAGTGGTTCAAAGGAATTTGATGGAATTGCAGAAATTAATAATTCCATTGAAATAACAACCACAATACAGCCACTAATCTAAATATGCAATAAGTTCAGAGTTAAAGTATTGTCTTACAAACACAACTAATATTAACTTTGTTACTCAGAAATGAGAGTAGTCTGTGAATAGAACTATAAATTAAGATTAACTGAAACAAACAAACAAACATAAAACTCCAATAAATTTCAAATATACACAAATGGCGACTCAAATACCTGAGCTAATCCCAGTGCCAATCGTAGACCCCGTGTCGATACAAATCAATGAATCGATAGACAGGTTGATACGCTCTCTCGAGCAGAGAAGGCACCAGCTGTTGACCGACTTAAGGGACAGACGGGAGGAAATAAGAGCCAATCGGGTGGCGCAACAACAAATGCAACAACAAATAACCGAAACCCGCGCATTTTTGGAAGGCCAAATGACGCACAATTTGTTGCATTCCTTTCAGGGGAAAATGGTCAGAGATTTGGAAGCGAAAATGGCAGAAATGCAAGTGGCAGCACCACCTCGAGAAGTTAGCTACCTCTGCGACACACGGGACCTAGAGGAACGTATCTCCCGTCTGGGAGAGATTCTACAACTCGAGACTCCTCCCATCCCTCCTGTGCCAGCGATACCAAACTATGCCACATTCCAACAGCCCACTGTTGCTGTTGGGAAATTCGGAAGAGTTCCTGGAGAGTTTAACTGCCCAAGAGGTGTCTCAATCGAGACGGAATCCGGACACATTTATGTGGCGGATATGAGCAACAGTCGAATCCAAATATTCTCTGAGACAGGAGACTATATCAACAAATTCGGACAACAACACCTGACAAGTCCATGGGGCATATTAATCCATCAGGATAGCATTTATGTCACGGACATAACACAACACGCTATCTTCCAATTCAAGCTGTCAGATCTCACAATGGTAAAGCGAGTAGGGAAGAAGGGATCTGGAAATGAAGAATTCAATTTTCCTGGACAACTCGCCATCTCTCCCAATCAACGCCTCTACGTGCCAGACACAAACAACAACAGAATCCAAATCCTGTCCACAGATCTAGCTTTCCAAGGCTCGCTACGACATCAAACAATGACAGAACCTGTTGATGTTAAATTCACAAACAGTGAAATATTTGTGTTAAGCCGTAAAGACAATCCCTGTATCCACGTGTTTACACTATCAGGAGAGAAGTCCCGCTCCCTAGTTACCGCAGGAGGAATAATGGGAATGCGAATTTCACCAGCATATTTCTTCTGTTTAGACGGACACAATAACATACTCATCAGCGACTGCTTAGATGACGATATCAAGATATTCTCTCCAGCAGGAGACCTCCTACACACGGTAGGACAGTATGGGAATCAAGCTGGAAAGTTTTTACACCCTAATGGCATTGCTATCCTCAACAACACTAATTTAGTTTGTATCTCGGAAAACAATTCATGTGCTTTGCAAATATTCTCATGAAAATGTTGCCTAATTTCTTTTTGTAATTTTGATATGAAAAATTAAATAAATCAGCAAATATTTAAGTTGCGATCTCACAAAATTTAGACCCATTTAATTTGTCGGACCACCAATGTGACCGAGATTCAAATTTAATCCCAGCTATCTCAGTGGCTACAAATAGAATCTGTAAATAATTTGTATTTTAATATTCTGGTTAAGGATCATGTTCCCGAGTGGGCCAAAGTACTAAAGAAATAAATTCAAATAATCCTGTATAATTTTGTGCCCATAGAATTCAGTTTGCCTGCAATAACGTGTGTTTAGTCCGTTAGACAGTTATCTCGATTCTATCAACTGTTTACAGCTGTTTGTTCCGTGCTACGGACGTTTTCACATCTTGCACTAGGACTAATTCCCTCGCTTATACGCCTAACATATTATACAGTAGACTCATGTTAATCTGTTGCTATCGGTTACACTATATTAGGTTTTTTTGGGGCTCTATCGAGTGCAATAGTAATGTTATTTACACCAGTATACAATTTGTATGAATTCTTTTAATTGTTCGTAATGGATAAATTGCTATATTAGTGTGCGATTGGTAGCTAATGTGGCACACTGAATTATAGTCAACCAAAAAATTAAAAAAAATCTAAAATTTTAGCTGTGCCGACAGCATGTCCATTGTAGGCACTATATTTGGTGGTTGGTTGATTAGCAGTGCCTCCAAAAGAAAATACTGTCGGCACAGCTATAATTTTAGACTTTTGAATCGAACACCTGTTCAAATTAACGAAGATTTACTGTATTAAACTTCTGTGACCTCTTACTCTTCTATAGTATACTGCTATGTGTCTTAATTTTGAACTATTCTGTCCTGATGAACTTATTGTCACCTGTAAAATGGCTCTTAACATTTGTATTACATTCCACTCTTGTGTAGAAAAATCTAAAATTACAGCTGTGCAGGCATCATTTTTTGTGGAGGCAGTATTTATTAGTCACTGAACCACCAAATATAGTGTCTCCAAATGAAAATGTAGTTGGCACAGCCAGTGTTTTTTTTAAGGCAAATTAGAGGCCCAAAATGGGCTTCTAATTTCTCTCAATGGGCCTCTAATTTTTAACGTGCTAAGTACTCAATATCATGAAATATAGAGTGAGGGCCTCTAATTGTTGGGGTGAGGGCCTCTAATTGTTGGTAGGGCCCTCTAAGCAAATCCTTAAAAAAAACACTGGGCACAGCTGTAATTTTAGATTTTTCTGAGCCTAAGTATCCGAGGACTTCAAGTGCATACTTGTGAAACTTGCTATTCTCTAATACAAAGTTTGAAACCCTATGTAAGTTGTAAAATTGGGACCACAGGGCTTGTTCATAATAAGTTTTTCATACTAAAAATGGCTTAGTATGGGTCACTAAAATCACTAAAAAATGGGTCACTAAAAAGACTACTAATGGGTCAACATTGGTGACCCATGACCAAAGAATTATCCAGGAGCGCGAGACGCTCCTTTTGGAGTATGATTTTTGGAAAATTTGAATTTAGGAGCGCGAAAATTTGGAATCCTCTCCTATACCGTAACATTAATTTGTGATTTAGGCGTATGAATATTGGATCAGACCAGGATTAGGAGCGTATTTACAATTAGTTGTATAAAACACAATCCATAACTAGGGTGACCATTATCCAATTTTTAGCCTGGACAGTCCAGGTTTTACAATTATTGTGCGATGTCCAGTAATTTTCTAAATTGCCCAGATTTTTTTAGCAGTTATTTTTATTATCATCCAATTGTCTCCGATTCGTTTGCATTAAACTAATACAGTGTCCAGGATTGTCCAGGATTATTGTCGAAATTTTAAGAAATGTCCAGGTTTTGGCCAAAAATCCTCTGGTCACCCTATCCATAACCAATCTGATCCATCAAGTGATCCTTTGACCCATTGTTTCACCAGACCTATGATCCTCTGTTTTTCGTAATCTCTCTTATCATATAAACTCTGGAATCATTTTTTATTTCTGCAACCCCAAATTGCCTACCGGCAGAAGGAACCATCCTGGTGAAAATCCTAGATAAACCTATCCTTATTCAATGTTATTGTAGAAAATTTGGGGGGGGGAGGATTGGACAATGGTCACCCTAGTTATATTTTATATTCCAATCATAAACTTATTGTTTGGTGAAGCCTTTTGACATAGAATTAGTAATAGATTATAGCATAACATATAAATTAGTTTTCAGACATGTCTTCTCTAAAAACTGAGTTGTGTCAGTTCAGTCAGTACCGACTGCACCCGGGGCACGGCAAGAAATACGCCAGAATCGATGGGAAAGTATTTAATTTCATAACCAGAAAGTGCGCCCGGAGCTATGCTATGAAACGTAACCCGAGAGACACCCTGTGGACTATTCTGTACAGGAAGAAGAATAAGAAAGGTCAAATCGCAGAGGTCAGTTTATAATACATAGAACTTCAATTGGAAATACAGTGGAGCCTCCCATAACGGACACTCCAAATAGCGGACAACCTCTAAATAACGGACAACCCTCGTGGCACGGATTTATTTAATTAGCATATGTCTAATAGAAAAGCAACCTCTAAATAGCGGACAACCTCTAAATAACGGACAACGGTTCCGGTCCCAAGGTGTCCGTTGTTCAGAGGCTCTACTGTATATTGGATGTTCTGACAACAATTATTTAAGTACCGTATTGCTTCGAATACGTTTTATGTTGAGCATCCTTATATGTAGACGGTCTATAAAAGCCCATACAAATAAGAATTTTTTTTTAGAGAACGTCTATAAATTCTGTAGACCAAAAGCCCTGCCGTCTATGGGTAATACTAATGTATATGTAAAAAAACCTGTCTAGAAATAGACGGTCTAATATAAGTTATTTCTTTTCGTGGGCCACAATTATACTGATTTTTTTGAAAATCCGGAAAATAATATTTAGGTCGGTTCTAAATTATATCCGACTTCGTTATAACGGGAGTTCACTGTATGTTAGAAGCAACTTGTTGACACACACATAATATAGTTCCTATTAATTAACAGAGTCCACTGTACATTAGGTGACTAAAAAGCGAACTAGAAAGACGGTTAAATACAAGCGTGCAATACAAGGTAGTACTCTCGACAAAATACTCCAACTCCGAAACCAAACTTCCCAAGTTAGGAAACTGCAGAGGGACCAAGCGTTAAAAATAGCGAAAGAAAAAGTTAAAGCAAAGAAGGCAATAAAAACAGCTGAAAAGAAACCAAAGCAACCAACTAAGTCAAAAGAAAAGGGAAAAGCAGCCAAACAGGCTAAGAAAGTGCCAGCTCAAAAAGGTGTCAAGAAACAAATGAAACACACACTGTAGTTATTGATTGGTTGGGATTAGCTAATAGGATTAGTAGTTAGTCTGTTAGGTTATTATAATTTGTATTTGATTATAGTTCTAATTATAGTATCAATAGATAATCAAAATGCCATTGGTATATACAGTAGACTCTTGTTAATAGGAACACGGATAAGGAGTACAAGGTTTAATTTCCCTAGCCTATATAAATGCATGCAAGTGACTCCGGTTAATACGAATTCCGGATAATACGAACATATTAATACGGTCCCCTGGTGTTCCTACTAACGTTAACGAAGTTTACTGTTATCTAAATTAGAATATTATAGCTAACTATTCCAATGGATTCATCTATTATTGAACCTGGACTTGAGACAGTTAAAGCCATACTAATACTCGACAATAACGGTGAAAGAATTGTGTCTCGATATTACAACGATAGTTCACACATTACTTATAAAGAACAACGAACTTTTGAAGAAAAGATATTCAAAAAAACGAAAAAATCTGATTCTGAGATAATACTGTTAGAACACATGACAATAGTATACCGTAGTAGCATTGATTTATTGTTCTACATAATCGGAAGTGTTAACGAGAACGAATTAATGTTAATGGGAGTCCTTAATACGCTATTCGAATCTCTTAATTTAGTCCTAAAACGTAATCTAGAGAAAAAAGCGATTATTATTAATCTGAATATTGTTCTTATGATTCTTGATGAAGTGTGTGATGGAGGTGTTATAATGGAATGTGACTCAAATTTGGTGTCACAAAGAGTGACTGTAACAAAACATGAGGAATCGAGTTATAAGGAATTATTGTCAGAACAGAATTTGGGATCTGTATTACAATCGGCAAAGGATACTTTGAAAAGAAGTATATTACATTCCTATTGACATTCATGTTGTTATGCTGGTAATTAGTTGATTAGATGTTTGATTGTTTAGTTATTTACTTGGTTGTTAATTTGTTTACTTGGTTTGTTATTTGTTTACTTGGTTACTTATTTGTTTGTTTAGCTGTTTATCTATTCATTTATTTGATTGTTTATATGTTTAACTGTTCATTTATTTAATTGTTTAGTTGTTTATTTGTTTGGTTGATTGTTTAGTTAGTAGAGAATTTATTATTTATGATACTATTATTTGTTTATTATATTTGTTTGCTTTTGAAAAGGTGTTAAAATTCCATCATATATGGATCCATATAGGAACATTTATATTATAATCTATAACTCAATAGTAATTCAAATTATATTTTCCAGGTAAACTACTAATACTTAGTATACTGTCCAAAAACGCTATTAAACTTGAAATCAATTAACTTTTTTAACGAATGGGCTATCACAATAAGCGAAGTCGACTGTATTAAATTTCCGTTATACAATTTGTTAGTAAATACGAGTAATTAGTAACCTAAGTATTCTATCCTAACAATTCTACAAAAAACACAAAATAATCAATTAATATACGGTAAAGATTCATGTATTATAATTTCGCCTTTTTCGTCGAAATTTTTCGGGCCTTTTCCATCCTCTCTAACTTTGGTTTGTGGAAATGGGTAACTAACAATGATTGGGTTATCGAGTGCGTATTCTATTGTTTGTTCTATTTCTGTTTCTTTTATGAATTGTTCGGCTTTCCTGAATTCTTCTTTCAGAATATCTTCAATCGACTTTTCTTTATTTATTTTTTCAATTTCTAGAATTGGTTTCTGTTCCGCATTAATTATTTCCGCATTTTTCAGTTTTAACATTTCAGCATTCTAAATATAGAATAGTAGACTCTGTTAATAAGAACACCAGGGGACCGTCGTAATATGTTCGTATTATCCGGAGTCACTTGCATGCATTTGTATAGGCTAGGGGAATTAAACCTTGTACTCATTAACAGATATTTCCCTTATCCGTGTTCCTACTAACGAGAGTCTACTGTATATTAAACATCTATGTATTCACCCAAGGTACCTAAAAAATGTTCCCTTTATAAAGGTGTTACTTAATATGTATATAGTGTCAGTTCCTATATGAAACACCTTTTTATAGGAAACACTTTTCAGATACAAACTATCTTACTTCTCTCTTTTCCTTCTGTTTTTGATTAACCTCCTCTGCATATTTAATGGCCGGACCGAATACATTATCAAAACTGAATTTCTCGTCGTATAATCTCTGTTTTTCTTTCTCTTTTATCAACTGTTAATAAAATATAAATATTAAAGGGTTACTTAACTTACTTATATATCGGTTAACACCTTTTCAATATAAAACCAGGCTTCGCAAAGGTGATTTTTGATGTTAAAATGACCTTACTAGTATAAAGGTGTTGGTCGTTATATAAGTAATTCCTTAATTATTATAATTAGGAAGTTAACTAAACCATTGATAGTTCCCTTAATCAATTATTGCAAATAAATTTAACTCGCATTATATATTAAAACTCAAATATATATATGGACCCATAAATATATAAGAAATTACTTATATAGAGCTGAGCTTTGTAGAGTTCAGTTTTTCACTATGTGTATTCATGCACTGAGAAAGGTCAGTTTTTTTCCAGAGTTTGAAATTGACCTTTAGAAAGTAAGCCTGGGCTTTTAGTATGGGAAAAAATCTGAACTCTACAAAGCTCAGCTCTATATAAGGATTCCCAATATATAATTACTATAGTAATTTCACTCATGGTAGTAAAATTCATTGTATAATTAATCATCCATTGTTGTTGTATTCAATGTTTTAAGAATCCATGGTTATAAACATCATACATCAGAGTAAATACCAAGGGTAATACGGAAATGGTTCGATTTTTTCAAAATAGGAAATAGTTCGAACAAAATAGGAAATAGTTCAACTTTCATTTTGTATTGTTGGACCATGGATTCAAGCCGGGATTTTCTCATATCCATGGTGCAGCAACACTAACAATTTCGAACTATTTCCTATTTTGGTTTTTCGAACCATTTCCAGCATACCAATACCATGTCTGGTTGCTATAGTAACTAAATAATGAACAGTTCCTATTGTAACTATGATTACCATTTTCCGATTTTCGACTTTACATTCCTGTCTAACTTTCCAAACATCTTTTCTGTAATCTCTCCAAATCTGATCTTCTGCTGGTTTTAATTTAAAACTCACATTCCGATATAGAATCTCGTTACTAAGCAACGGGGTTGTCAGTCTGGAATGTATGTTTGAAGTTTGTTTACTAATCTTTATTAATCTAAACATTCTTAAAGGAATATAGTAATATTAGCTTTGTAGCAATGACAACACAAATATTGGAAAACTATCTCGATAGTAAGTTAGTTATTAAATTGTATTATTGAACTATGGAGTAATCTACTAAATTGGAACAAATATAAATATGTGTGTTCACTGTGTTACAGTAAAACCTCCAAAAGTTAACACCTTCAAGAAATGAACAATTCATGCGACTTGTTATTAGCCAAAAAATTAATTTTAATATCCATAGTTTTGTGATGATTTTGTTTCAGGTATCAGACATTTGCCTTCGGATTTGCAACGAAATTTCGGTTTAATGTCAGAATTGGATAAAAAGGCTGAAAGTAAGTTTAATAATTACAACACAACAGCAAGTAAATAAACAAACAACTAAACAACAACAAACAAAATAAACAAAAAACTATCAAACTAACAAAACAACAACAAACAACAAAAACTAATAAACAAACAACTACATTATTTAGAACTCCAGAATAACATAACAGAATTAGCTGACAGTTACAAACAAGATGCAAAAACAATGGATGATAAATCGAAAGCTAAAATATTAAAACAAATAAAACAGCATTACAACACTATTAGGAAGTGTTCGGATGACAAAGTAGAATTAGCATACAGTACATACGAGTTGGTAAGTGTGTTTACACATTAAAACACCTAGCTATTAACAAAATGGACTATGGATAACTTATGTAACGCAAATTCCCAAAATTTAGAATTTTTGTCACTTTATCTGAAATTACATAACATAATTACAAAAAGTTGCTGTTAATTAATCGATCGAACGAACATGCTTTCATTTTAGCTAAAATATAATTATCCCTTGATTTTGTTTATTGTTGCTATTGTTGTTGTTGTTGTTGTTTACAGGTAGATCAACATATCAGACATTTAGACAGTGACTTAAATCGCTACGAACAAACACTAAAAAAAAAAGACAACACATTTAGTACAGAAAGCACAAGTAAGTACTATAATACTAATGAACCATGGATATATGTACTCAATTAAAATGTAATAACTAACATTTTAACTGAGTTTATTAATATCGACTCCGCTTAATAGAGTCACCTCGGGACCAAGTTATTTTTAAAAAATGCCAAACTGTCATTCCGTCTATAAATCCTGTGATATTTTTACCCCATTAAGCTGAGAAATCTATTTACCGGTGGCTTTATTAAGCGGAGTTGACTGTATGTATATGGATAGTATATTTGTATTTGTATAATCTAGCTTCTAAGAAGAGATCGATGTCAGAATCGAGTCGACCCAGCAAACACAGTAGAACCGCATCAGATGTTTCAGTTAGAAGCAATTCCAGGTATCATTACACCATGGATAATAACGGATTATAAAATAGCCAAATATACAGTGGATGCCGGTTATAAGAACATCGTCGGGAACTGCATATAATGTTCTTATAAAGGATTATAAAATAATCAATTATACACAATTGTTTTGGTTACAATATATAGTATACAGTGGTGTTCGCGAAATAACAAGTCGCATTTTGTATGAAATTTGCTTGCTAATAAGCGAATTTGCTATTACGCGAACACCTTTTGTTAATATCAGTATTAATACAGTTAGTAACTAACTTAAGTTTTAAAATTATTGTTTTGTTTAATAAATGAATACAGTTATTCCATATATAGCATATCCATGGTTAATAATACAGTTTGTGGTATGTTTAGATCAGAAGACGGAGATCGAGATTCTAAGAACGGAGATCTGGATATGCCAGTAGACCCGAATGAACCTACCTACTGCATTTGCGATAAGGTAAGTATAAGTATAACCACCTTATAACCAGGGAGTGAAAAATTATGATTTTTATTTGATTTTTTCGGGAAATTTGAATGAACTTACGTAACTCAAATTGTATAAATGCTGTTTTTACCATTCCTGGTTCAAACATGACTTAACAAATTCCAAGAAAATTAGACACCTTATGTCACAGTTTTTAACAAAATTATTATTCTAAAAATTTCTGAAAATTCTTATTCTAAAAATTTCTGAAATTTCTAAAAATTCTAAAAAATTTGTTTGTTAAAATTTTTGTTGTAATACCACTAAAGATGGTCTGTCACACTTGAATGGCCCCTTATTTTAGGTAGCAACGGGAAGGGCCAATGGTATGCTTACATGAGAATAAATTTGACTGTTTATAGCGGATATATTAAATGTTTTGTTTGTTTACTTTTCAATCTAGGTATCATATGGACAAATGATTGGCTGTGATAATTCAGATGTAAGTATCCATGATTTAATTCATTAAATATATGTATTCTATTTATCCATGGTTAATTAAATACATTACAGTAAACTCCCGTTTAACGAAATGGAGATTTTCCCCCAGAGCACTAAATGCATTAATTAATATCCGTTTATAACGAATATCCGGATATAACGAAGGGATTTACAGGTCCCAAGCACTTCGTTATAACGAGAGTTCACTGTATTATATTTATCCACGGTTAATTAAATACAGTATTCTATTTATCCACGGTTAATTAAATACTATATTATTTTTTCCATTATTAATTAAATACTGTATTCTATTTATCCATGTTCCTTAGTGTACTATAGAATGGTTTCATTTTGAATGTGTCAGCTTAACTTCACAACCAACTGGTCAATGGTAAGTTTAATATTAACGGAACAAGGTTGACAATTTATACTTTTAATTTGTATTTTAGGTTTTGTCCGAAATGTAGAAAATAAAGATTATTATACTCTGAATTAAAACTACTATCTGTATGTGATTATGTTCCTATTAAAATATCCTATTTCCGTTATATAATATTTTTATTGTAATTATAATTACAGAGAGAGGATAAATTAAATTAAAAATCAAACTTTATTTATTACAAATATTGTAATCTTAATTGTAATAATATTATTGTATTATGTATTGCACTTAGTTAATATTTATATCCTATTTTAAATTAAAGATATTTTTAATTTTCTGACCGAAAAAGATCTTAGTAATAATGCTTGGCAAAAAGGGCATAAATCACATCAAATATTTGAATTTGTTTTGTTCGTTTGCAATATTGGTTCCCTGGATTATCAAGGAATAATTGATAAATTTTACTTGTTAGTAACGGTAATAAAAGCCCATAGAAACTAAGCAAAAAACTGTAGACCAAAAGCCCCTACTGTTTATTGGTAATAGTATGAAAATCAAGAAAACCTGGTCTAGAAATAGACGGTCTACATATAAGTGATATCAATATTCAATTTTGTTATAACAAATACAGTAGAACCTCGTTAGTACGATTACTATTTCAGTCCCCTTCAAAGCCTTTTCAATATAAATGATATTGTTAATACGAAATCCGGATAAGGCGAACTCATTTTGACGGTCCCCTGGTGTTCGTACTAACGAGGTTCATATCTTCCCTCCCAAAAAGTGACAAAACCTAATTAAATTTAATTAGAAAGTTGTCCTAGTATACCAACATTATTCGAGGAAATATTTGCTAGCTAATTCTACTATTCTTGGTAGAAAGTACAAATTAATTTTGTACTAGAAAGTTAAATTACATTTCAAATTTGTTTACGAATTAATAGATACAGATTATAATTAGCAAACATAATATTTCTACAAAATTAATTTCGGTCAATATTAGTAGATTGACGAGTGTTGATTATACAGTAGACTTGGTTAATAGGAATATGGATAAGGCGATATATCGGTTAAGGAGTACAAGGTTTAATTCCCCTAGGCTATACAAATGCATTAAAGTGACTCCAGTTAATACGAACATATTTCGACGGTCCCCTGGTGTTCCTATTAATGAAAGTATATTATATATATTTTATTCAATAATCAACAAAAAAGTATATCTATAGATATACTTAACATTTCTCACAATGTAGATATAATATACTTATTAAAAAATTGCAATTTCGCCCAATAAAATATTGTTAGTTGAAGGGTCGAAATATAAATTAACCACTATCACACACACAATTTATCGGTCAAGTAAACATAATTAAATATACTACCTTTAAAACTACGTATAAAACTTATAAAAATAAACTTAATTTCCAACTATGTCGAAGTAATCGTATCTGATTATGCAATTATTGCAGTAATATTACTGTAGTTGCATTTCAGTATAATTGTTTAGAGCATTGTATTATTAGGGCGTGATTATAATTACCTAAATACGTTATAAGAATTGGAATTCTGTCAAATCAATTTACTAATAATTCAAGGAATTTGATACACCCCTATATACTCACATCTGCTAACAAGTAATCCTGATATTATTATTTGTATCTACTATTATATTATCTGTTAATATAATCATCTTTAGGAATTCTATTAGGAGAAGTTTGTAAGCTAAAATATGTACAAAACGACCTTGTTTAGTGTCAAAATATGAGTATACTAATTTCATGAAACTACATACAGTAGACACTAGTTAATAGGAAATATCTATTAAGGAGTACAAGGGTTAATTCCCCTAGCCTATACAAATGCATGCAAGTGACTCCGGTTAATACGAATTTCCGGATAATACGAACATATTTTACGGTCCCCTGGTGTTTCTATTAACAGAGTCTACTGTATATCGAAATAATACTTTAATTAATGGAATTGCTGATTATATTTATGAAAATAGTTGTATTTTGGCGCGTGACGCACAAAAATATAAATTTACGCAATTAAATCAAACTAGAAAGTACAGTTTTGTAATCTCTTGTAAAATTCTGCGTATTTACAGAAATTAAACAAACTTTCCTGAAATTTAACTGAAATACTATAGTAGTCAATCTAATGAATAGAAACTATGTATGTTACATGGCAACTGATTATGATAAAATGAATGTTACATATGATACAATTTATCCATAAATGAATTCTGTGGCCATTTTTCAAATCTAAAATTCATATAGTTAATTAATACTTACTACATATCCTATAATGATTATATTATCCACGTAATCAAATGTAAAGCATTCCTATACCCAAATTAATCTCCAAAAGAATTAATCTTGATCGTAAGTTTAATTAAACAACATTAGTATCTCATTTCATTTCTAAGAAAATAGTATTCAATTATAACTATTCATAGAAGCAATAATAAACCGCTTCAAATGAAATAAGTTTGTAACATTATTGTTACCAGGTGCATCTATTTTGTGGATAATAACTTTGTTTGAATCTAATATTAAAAACTGTTATTAAGTGTAAATTATAAATCAAAGAGAGTTAATTTTAATGATATTGCAAAAAATGTTAGGTAAGTTTGCCTGGTGATAATTATTAATTATTTAAAATTTAAAATTCTCTTTGATAATTATGTCTTAATATTACATAAGATATTAGTTAGAAAAATTAATTTCTAGTTACTATCACTCCAGGAGAAATAGGGAAATTTATAAAATAGATATTCTCGGAAATTTTTGTCCGCTTTCTTAATTTCTATTAATAGATGTTACTAAGCATTAAAAAGCATTTAAATTGACGGATAAAGTGTATGCGTTTTACTAACGAGAGTCTACTGTGTGTAGAATTTTGATAGATTTTTCTAGAAAATTATAGAATACAGTAGAACTTCGTTAGTATGAACACCAGGGGACCGTCGAAATGTGTTCGCCTTATCCGGAATTTGTATTAACCAATATCATTTGTATTGAAAATACTTTGAAGGGACTGAAATAGTGTTCATAATAACCGGAATTTCGTATTAACCGTGTTCCTACTAACGATGTTCTACTGTAATATACAGTATAACCTCGTTAATACGAACACGGTTAAGTGAGAATTTTTACTTCAAATTTTAGTAAATTTAGAATTTATTTTTGATAATGTTATACATCTTTTTTATACAATTTAAGGCACTGGTAAAGTACAATGCAACTTAGATAAACCGAATACGTTTGGCTCGTCAAATGTTATTCCATAATTACTTTAAATTCTCTGAATTGTAGATAAACCGAAATTGTTTGACTGGTACCAACGAGTTCGAATAATAAAGTTGCACTGTATAAATTACTTCATTCATTCATCATTTTTATTGACGAACTAACATCTATAATTGATGCCATACAATAAATCAATTAGGAATATCACGATTCACAGATGTGCATCTGAATAAAGATATAATCTTGTTAGTTAATGATATCACTATTATATAGGCTAATTTGCATATTTATAACCACTTTTGTAGAGTTTAATATTGTAATCAGTTATAACGTTTCGTTTATATTAAATTGATCAGCTGTTAATTCAATTATATAGGCAGCTGGATTATATTAAACTTACAAGTACAGTAGAACCTCGTTAGTATGACCGTCAAAAAATGAGTTCGCCTTATCCATAATTCGTAGTAATCAATATTATTTGTATCGAAAAAGCTTTGAAGGGACTGAAATAGTGTTCGTATTAACCGGAATTTCGTGTAAACGAGGTTCTACTATAATCAGTTCTTTCAATAAAAATTTAGGAAAATTATTGTGATAAATATACAAATTGGAAGTAAACATAATTTCCTTAATGTTTAGTTATAGTTCTGATTCCAATAAATACACAGAAATTACAACTTAGTTCCATTTAATATATTTCGGTTGCAGCAATCAGGAACAGAAAAGAAGTGAAAATAGACAAACATTTTTTCCAAAAATAATGCTTTTTGAATTGGAAATACAGTCGACTCCGCTTAATAGAGTCACCTCGGGACCAGGTTGCTTTGATCCGATTAAGCGGAGAAATATATTAACCGAAAATATTTTAAGCCAAACTGTCATTCCGTCCTATAAATCCTGTAAAATTTTGACTCCATTAAGCGGAGAAATCTATTAACCGGAGGCTCTATTAAGCAGAGTATACTGTAATATCAGGAAATGATCTATTTCCAATTAATGGGCAACAGTACGTTATATGTGCCATTAGGGATGATAATGTTGTATAATAGTTTGTTTCATTATGTCAGTCAGATATAAGCAATTAAAATGAAACGTGGTTAATTTAAAATTAGAAAAATTAGAAATTGTTTATGGATTTCACAGCTAACTACTTTTTCTTAGCCCATTTTATACACGGTTAATACGAAATTCCGGTTAATACGATCACTATTTCAGTCCCTTTCAAAGCCTTTTCAATACAAATTATATTTATTATACGATTTCCGGATAAAGCGAACGCATTTTTACTGTGTGTTCCTACTAACGAGGTTATACTGCACAAAGTTTGTCTGATTATTTAATTATTAATTATACAAGAATACTTACATTCAAATATGCACTAACCAGTTTATCATTATTCCACTATTTATAAACAGCTGTTAAAATATAAATAATAAACGACCCGAATTTATTTATTTTACTATGTAAGCAAATTGAACAATCAAGAATCCTCGTTGTATAAACTATAAAATTTGGGCATCTACAACCCTGTAATTAACCAAGTTTAAAATTTGCAAACAAACCAATTTCATCCACAAACAATTCCATAGCAAAGAACATTAATTATTCATATTTAGTTAGAAGATTGTCTTTGTGAAAATAGGAATATTATTAACAAAAAGCAACGAAACATCTTACAAAGAATTTAACCGATTTCCGCTCAAATTGCAATGATTAATCATATTTTAGTGCAAATTAATTAAAATAATTTAATTCTCCTTTTCTGTACAGCTGTACGTATGTATGTTCCTTATCCGAATTTCAATTATTTCAATGCTTAATTATTTTAATTTCAATGCTTTGAGAGAATATAATTTCCCGTAAACAACAACAACAACAACAACAATAACAATATATATTATACACCACTACGTTTGCTTATCCATCAATAAATCTGGATAAACTTTATAGACACAAGTTATAAGTATAACCGTATTGAATTACTATTATTCTTAAAAATTGATAAAAATTACAAAACAATAGAAGTTCACTAAGTTTAGTGTTCAATAGATTACACATGTATCAATCTGGTCTGATAATAATAATTGTGTCGCTAGACCACTTAAAACTCCATTAAAACCATATAATATAAAATGTAATTAATTTAAGAACTTCATTGACATTTGTTGAATATGTTTCTATTGTATTAATTAATCTACGTAGGTTTTTAAAGCGATTTGAATAAATTATAAGTTTAATGTGAAACCTATTTATGTTACCTATTATACTATTACATCCCGCATTATTCTGTTAACACATTTCAAAGGTTATAATTAGTAACTACGAAACTGTAGTGAGCTAGGATTTGAGTTTGAAAAAACGAAAAAGTAATTTGGATTCCATTTGCAAAATTCAATTTTCCAATGATAACTTATAAAATCCTAAGATTTCCAGAAAAACAACAACATTTGTTTAAAGAAACATTTTACTTCAGTTTTATATATAGCCCCCAATCGATAATTCTAACAAATATGTACAGTGAACTCCCGTTATAACCAAGTCGGATATAACGAATTAACCGCTTATAACGAAATGGAGATTTCCCCCAAAGCAATAAATGCATTAATTATTATCCGCTTATAACGAATATCCGGATATAACGAAGGGATTTACAGGTCCCAAGCACTTCGTTATAACAGAGTTGACTGTATAACGAATTCCGATAGAAATAGTGTTTCAATATAAATAATTGCATTCAATTCTATGATTATACATGAATCCCAAAGAAATCTTAAAAATAAATAATCAAAAAATCAAAAAATGTTATGGACAAATCCCCATGACGTTATTCCTATGTAGACCAATTTTGGATAATAAGTATAATTTGGTTATAATTGTGAGGGATGTAAGTTATTCCTAAATTATAATAAGACAAGATATAGACAAAACACAGATTAATATAAGATTAAATTGATTTATATTTCAGACATAACAAGGTATCTTTATTGTAACTAACACATCTCAATTTACATTAACTCAATAGACAATATATCTAAAGTTATTGAGAAATACAAATAATGAAATGCGAAATTTAATCTCTTTACCAATCAAATCAGTGTTAAAACATGATAATTATATTATGTATACTCTTGTGAACTGATTGGTTAATCTGTGTTTAGCCAACGATTCAGTCTAAGGCAAATTTAATAATTAAATTCATTTTCAAGAAGATAAGTTGAATCATACAAATATACATACAGTATAACCTCGTTAGTAGGACACCAGGGGACCGCCAAAATGCATTCGTCTTATTTGAAATTCGTATTAACCAATATTATTTGCATTGAAAGGCATTGAAGGGGATTGAAATAGTGTTCGTACTAACGAGGTTCTACTGAATATCAATTTTGTTATGTACAACTTAATAATAAGGATGTTCTCTCCTGGTTCAAATGTTCAAATTTGAACCAAAAATTATTTCATAGGAATTATTTGTGATAATTCTAAGTATAACAAAAAACCTAATAATACTCGATTAATGACAATATAAACTACAGTTAAACACGGATAAGGGAAATATCGGTTAAGGAGTACAAGGTTTAATTCCCCTAGCCTATACAAATGCATGCAAGTGACTCCGGTTAATACGAATTCCGGATAATACTAACAACTTTCTACGGTCCCCTGGTGTTTCTATTAACGAGAGTCTACTGTATTCTACTGAGTCTACTATGCAATATTTAACGGACTTCCCTTTGGTTAACAGATAAGTGCAGATATCCGAGCTTCTAATTATCGGCTTCAAAACTATAAAATATCCAAACACAAACTATGCTAATTAAATTCAAAAATATAATTTAAGACTTCCAAATTTCTTCATTTAGATTCTAGATACAGTCAGGTTCTTATTATAACATTAAAGGGACCAAAAATTGTGATCTTAATAGAGAGGCTTCATAATAAGCGAAACTTAATACAAACCATATGTAAGTTATTAAATTGGGACCATAGGGCTTGTTCATAATATAAAGTTTTCATATTAAGCAGACGTAAAATAGTTCACAATAAGCAGACCTGACTTTATTCATAATAACAAGTCGATTTATAGACCAATATACATATATAACTTATTAATAATTGTCAAATAATTGCAATTACTTTGTAAATGCATATTAAACCAATGCTTTGTAGTTCTCATAAGATTAAATTAAATTATAAGAATGATTTATAATTGCATTATTTCACACATTAACGCGATACAAACCATATGTTTAACATCTGATACGAATCTATATAGCTCCAACTTCCTACGTTTATTGAATCCTACAATAGCGACAGAAGCCGGCACATGGTATTTGAGATAAAAGAAAATTACAAGAATACTCATTTGGGTATTTTAATATTTATATGGACTCTCAGTGGTACGTGAAATTGTTCTTTAAAACAGTTGATTGCACAAATATAACAATTTGGAATTTGCATTAGGATATATTAATACAGTAGAACCTCGTTAGTACGAATACCAGGGGACCGTCAAAATGAATTCGCCTTATCTGGAATTCGTATTAACAAGTGTAATTTATATTGAAAAGGCTTTGAAGGTGACTGAAATAGTGTGCAGTTTAAACGGAATTTAGCGTTACGTAACGTTTGACGGCCAAATACAAGGAATTCCTATTGGAGTATGATTTTTAGAAAATATTAATTAGGAGCGCGAAAATTTGGAATCCTCTCCTATACCATAACATTAATTTGTGATTTACAAGTATGAAAATTGGGTCAGACCAGGATTAGGAGCGTATTTACAAATGGCTGTATAAAACATGTGAATCTCAATTAATAGTAATAGAGTTTGAAGGGCAACATTACCAACATATAGTTAATATGGATATTCGAGGATCTAATTAATTGAATCGACTGTTTATGAGAAAACAATTGGGTTATGATTGTGTCTAGCCAGAATCAAATTATTTATTGTTTGTAAATAAATATATTTATGCGATTAAACGAATTAAATGATACTTTCACTACATAAATATTTGTATTTGTGTCTCTCTATAATTAATTACCACAAAAAACTTTCGAAAGTAACCAAAAATATGTTTAATTATCTTCTACATATTTGAGGCTGACTAGAAATTTTATTTCTAACTACACAAAATGTACTTTCAGCAAAATATACACATATTTTAAACCAACAAACCAGGGGACATAAAATATAAAACATACTGTTTTGTCCAATAATTTACTGGATTGCAACAAACCAGTGGTTCCCAACCTGACCTGGGGTCCACAATATGTATTACTGTATTACTTAAGGAAATTCCAACTTAATTACGTCAGGATTTATAAATTCTATAGATAGTATAGCGATCCACAAGATCACAAAATCTGTATTACAGTCAATGGGAGGGGATCCACATAATATGTATAATATTTACTATAGGGGGGTCCACGGTTGAAAAAGGTTGGGAATCGCTGGTCTAAACAGTTGATAGAAAGATTGACTAATATTAGTTAAGAAGTTGGCGAAAACTTAAATACTCGTTATAACGAAGTCCAAGTAATTACCACTTAGTTTAATTCGTTATAAGCGGAGTAATATGAATTACTTTATCCGTCTGGGAATATATATAAATTCGTTATAAGTATTACGTTTATAACCAAATTCGAGTTCACTATAATAATACAAATAATTCGACAAACTTCGAATTGAGATTCTAGAAAAGTAATTTTGGATTTCGATAAAACTTTATCTCCGGATAAACCATAAATGTGTCAGAGTTGACACTAAAGAATGTATTGCGCAATAAATGTATTGGGAAATATGTCTCGAAACAAGGTTGGATAAAAAATGCAAATTAGTTAAAGTTCAATATAAATTTAAATATTTAAAAAGAACTTCAATTCAATTGGAAATAAACATTTTGGGGAATTTAAACACTTTTACGAGTGTCTATACAATTGCTATATAATTGCTATATAATCCTAATAGCAATAATAGAATAGTTTGAATGCCAACATAATGACAAAAAATCAGAATCAGTCAATCAAATTATTCTACAGAAATTATAGTAGACTCTCGTTAGTAGGAACACAGATAAGGATTATCGGTTAAGGAGTACAAAGTTTAATTCCCCTAGCCTATACAAATGCATGCTTGACTCCGGTTAATACGAATTCCGGATAATACGAACATATTTCGACGGTCCCCTGGTGTTCGAATAACATGGTTATACTGTATATATAATATTACAGTCGACTCCGCTTAATAGAGTCACCTCGGGACCAAGTTACTTTGACCCGAATAAGCGGAGAAATCTATTAACCGTAAATATTTATGCAAAAATATAATCCGTCCTATAAATCCTGTGAAATTTTGACCCGATTAAGCAGTGAAATCTATTAACCGGTGGCTCTATTAAGCAGAGTCGACTGTACTTTGTAAAATGTGATTATCTAAAGACAAAAGATGTTATTATGTTATGGGTTTAACTCTACATATATTCATTTCGATTAGATTGTTACAATTGACTTTGATAAAAGTACAGAAATCATTCGTAGAATGTGCGTATTAGTTCAGGTAATTATTTAACATCCGTATTAATTTAATTGTGGAATTAGGTTAAATGCCAAGGTCACAACGCGTTTCCATGAGAGAACAATTCAAGCGGATAAAAGCATGTTCTAAAGTATTACGTGGTTAAATGAGGTTTTAGTAGATTAATATTCAATTTGTAAACAATAAAAAATTATATCTTACTCTATCACCTAATATCCTAACTACTATTAGTTGCCATAAATTTCTTGTTAAATCCATATACGTAATGGACTTTCCTTTAAAATATAGGAGATCTGTAGAAAACGTCATTTTGATATGTGTACTATTAACTTACTAAGTATTTTATTTTATTTTAATAATTAAGTATTAACAACGTATACAACTTATCAATTACGTAAAAGTTATTACATAATTCTCATTTCTGTTACACTCACAAATGTTAGGAGAATAACAGGTATGATTAATAATGACTTTAGATCTGTGAAAGTAAAGTAGAACTCGGTTATAAAGTACCTGGGTTATTATGTATTTCCGCTTAATACGTACCAGTATTTTTAACCAAGTTTATAAAGCAGTATGTATTTCTATGTAAGGTAAACTCGGTTAGTACGTACTCTAATAGGTTATGCAGTAAACCTCCAAAAAGTGAACACCTTCAAGAAATGAAGAACTCCAAAATATGAACACTTTTTCTCGGTCCCAAATTTCATAATACTTTAGACACACTTTATGATAAATCATGAACAGTGAACATTTTGGCTGGTCCCCAGGGTGTTCACTTACTGAAAGTTTTACTGTATTTGTTTGTTTGTTGTGTACTCTCGTTAATTTTTACTGTACGTACTTATTCCATTCCCGAGGGGGTACGTTATAACCGAGTATACTGTATTTGCCAAGGGGACCGTCAGTTATCAAGGTAAATTGGTTTATTTATGAGTTGAAGGGAAATTATAGTTTAGTTCTTCTAATAACAAGTTTAATTAATTTAAAATTAGAAAATTGTTAATAAAGAATTGATTTAATATTTCACCAATGATCTGTTCGCAAAAATAATCACAACAACAACAACAAATGATAATTATTTACAAATCAATTCGCACTGCAAACAATAAACGTCTGAATTAATGAATAATCATTCGAGAGTTGCTAATCTGATTGCTTGCTGCTAAAGAGCCGAATTAAGAGCTTCTAACCAAGCTTTTTTATCAAAATCCGATTGACATTGAAGTGAAATTGAACTATTTAGCTTTGATTTGGGACTGAATTTTATTTGGTTCTTGTATATAATCATTGTAGATTTGCGACGGAAACTTCCAATAGGAATATCGGGTACGTTTTCGATTTCTAAATCGGTAATTGGAATAGGTTGCCTGTAAACATTATTAATTGTCCCATTTTTGCTAATACTTGTTCGAGTTGTAACCAACACTTTATCGAATAAAAACACATTTATTTTCGCATTATGTCGATTCTTCATTTCTCCCATAAAAATCAACGTATTTGAAAAGTCAATTTCAGGGATGTGTTGTGATTCGGTTAGAAATTGGAAAGATCGTTTTACGAGGTCACATTTTGCATATCCTGTTTGTCGGTCGATACTTGTTATTAGTCCTTCCAATACTTTGATTGTATAATCCAACATTAAATCATCCGTTTGGGTTAAACGAGATATTTCCTTTAGCATAATCGGATATTTCATGAGTCGACTACGAGGTGAATCTATGAACGTCCAAAATTCGATTTTTCTCATTAATTCCGATTCCCGACAACGCTCTAAATAATCACAAAATGGTTGTTTTTGTTTCTTCATTTCGAAAACTTCCTTTGCAAACACCAAATTCGGACAATATTTGAAATAAACATCCGACATTTTTGGTATCCAATCTAAAAATGTTTTCGCTATTTCACCAAAAGTTCCATCAATGCATTTAATTTGTTGTAACCTGACAATCAAATTCTCATGGACAGGAATCAATTCATGTATGTTATTAAATATTGCATCGTATTCCTCTTTACTTACGATTTCAAGGCTTAACATGGGTTGAGCGAGAGTATTAACGATTAATTCCAAATCCTGTAAATACTCAATTTCTGTTCTATAAAGAGTGTAGATCGCTTCTTGCATTTGAATCTCGCTTTTGGAATAACAACTAAAAGGTTCGGCTACCGTTTCGACCCAATTAGTAGCGACTAATAAGTTTCGGTTTAGAACAGATTTTCTGGCGCGTTGGGGCGTGTGGTAAGGGAGTGGTTTTGTAATTGGAACTGAAACTTTGTTTTTATCACGAAGACTAAACGAGCGTTTTAGTGCAGGAGCGTCCATTGCTTTTGAGACCGCGTTTACAATGCTAAATGGTTTGCGAGCTTTTTTAGTGTCAGTGATTTGATCAAGTTCGACTGGGGGTTCGATAAATCGCCGTTTTCGAGCAGATTTAGTTTTCCTTTCTTGAGTGGGATGAATGTTTTCAATTCCAGGGAAACTTTTTTGTTGTAAAGGTGGGAAAATATTCTCCATATTCAAGTTCTTTACCATTTTAAATTCACCAGATAATTCAAATTGGGTTGAAAATTCACATATTTGTTTCGACATTATTGATTTTGAACTGAAATTGACTCAAATTTCGAATTAGAATTTAACTGAAATAGCGAACTCTATCAATGACAGGTATTTATATATGGTGGTTGGATACCCTATATAAATTGTATTAAATTATATAAGCAAAGTACTATGAATATAAAACAAAATACTAATAAAATATTTAACAGTAGGAATACTATTGAAAGTGTGGATATGTAATTAGTTGTTATTAATTAACACTTATATTGGAACGAAGACATAACAAGACAATAGTAACCATATTAATGACAACTTATTATAGAAATATATTACAAATTAATGGTTACTATAATAGTTAGTAATTCCATGTATTTAGTCACGTTTTTCAACCGTGGACCCCTATAGTAAATATACCCCTCCCATTGACAGTGATATATCTTGTAGACCCAGGTTGGGAACCACTGCTTTATAGCGTTCTAAGTTCTAACCAAGGAATTATCCAGGAGAGCGAGACGCTACTTTTGGAGTATGATTTTTGGTAATTTGAATTTAGGAGCGCGAAAATTTGGGATCCTCTCCTATACCGTAACAATAATTTGTGATTTAGGCGTATGGAAATTGGATCATACCAGGATTAGGAGCGTATTACAAATGGCTGTATAATACACTGGGTATAACCCACTTAATTTAATGGATTTTCGAGACTGTGGATCCCAAAGCGTCCACGGACCCCAGGTTGAGAACCAATGCGTTATACGTTATATTGAATTGGAACAGGGATAAGTGAAATATCTGCTAAGGTACTAATAGCCCCATAAAGTTGACCCAAAAGTTAAAAAATATTTTAATATCGGTTTGATGTTCTAAACCTCCCGAAAATGAAGTAAAATTTAAATCCGATAACTTTTGCATGACCTCCCTAGGATTTTCTTGCCCGACACTTTTTTTATAGAAGTTAAATTTTATGGCACCCTAAAGGTGTCAGCCACAATACATAATCTGTATAATTCAATGATGAGGCATTATTTTAAGTAGGTTAATATGTACGGTATCCAAACAGGGATTTATCCAGGAATTCTATGGACAATAAATCTTGTCAGAGAACTAGCACCAAATTAAGTGCCAACCAGGCACCTAAATGCAATCACACTGAAAGCACTTTTGCACCTCAACCGATGCCTGGCTGATACCTAAAAGTGTCATCCAGGAACCTAGATAAACCCCTGATTGTATGTTGTAGTATAATCTATGGTATAATTATATAATTATTACTAAATAAACCCCTGATTCGTCATCTTCTACAGGTTTTTTTATTTTCCTGACAAAAGTAGATGGCCAGGCATATCTCAATAAATATAAATTATTAACTTGTAAAGTAAATGGTAAAGTTGTAAAGTAAATGGTAAAGTTGTAAAGTAAATGGTAAACTTGTAAAGTAAATGGTAAACTTGTAAATATAAATGATTAACTTGTAAATGCAAAATGCTACGCTTATGTATACGGATCTAAAGTTTGTAAGATTGTAGCCTAATAATTTACTAATCTATCAATTATTTCACACAAATTTGCAAAAATAAATAGGAAAAATTCATGAAAATATTTGCAATGCAGATGAATGGTTATCAGAGACACAAACTAATTTGGTTTTGTAGAGGATAGCAATGCCAAAAGCGTCGTAAAACTTTCTAGCTTGATTCCCATACCGTCCTACCGTGTGTAGGAGGTCTCCTGCTGGAGAGAATACCTTGATATCGTTAGCAGAGTCGCTGATGACTATGTTATTGAGTCCGTCTAAACAGAAGAAATATGATATTGAAACTTGCATTCCTATTTTGAATCCTCTAGTAACTAGGGAGCGGGACTTCTCTCCTGATAGTGTAAACACGTGGATACAGGGATTGTCTTCACGGCTTAACACAAACATTTCATTTCTTGTGAACTTAACATCAACAGGTTCTGTCATAGTTTGATGTTGTAGCGAGCCTTGGAAAGCTAGATCTGTGGACAGGATTTGGATTCTGTTGTTGTTTGTGTCTGGCACGTAGAGGCGTTGATTGGGAGAGATGGCGAGTTGTCCCGGATAATTGAATTCTTCATTTCCAGATCCTTGCTTCCCTACTCGCTTTACCATTTTGAGATCTGACAGCTTGAATTGGAAGATAGCGTGTTGTGTTATGTCCGTGACATAAATGCTATCCTGATGGATCAATATACCCCATAGACTTATCAGGTGTTGATGTCCGAATTTGTTGATATATTCTCCTGTCTCAGAGAATATTTGGATTCGACTGTTGCTCATATCCGCCACATAAATGTGTCCGGATTTTGTATCGATTGAGACACCTCTTGGGCAGTTAAACTCTCCAGGAGCTGATCCTTGTTCCCCAACAGCAACAATGGGCTGTTGGAATGTGGCATAGTTTGGTATCGCTGGCACAGGAGGGATGGGAGGAGTCTCGAGTTGTAGAATCTCTCCCAGACGGGAGATACGTTCCTCTAGGTCCCGTGTGTCGCAGAGGTAGCTCACTTCTTGAGGTGGTGCTGCCACTTGCAATTCTGCCATTTCCGCCTCCAAATCTCTGACCATTCTTGTTTGCATTGTATGGAGCTTATTGTGCTTTATTTGTGTTTCTAGAAATTCTTTAGTTTCTGCCATCTCTTGTTGCATTTGTTGTCCCGCCACCCGATTGGCTCTGGTTTCCTCCCGTCTGTCCCTTAAGTCGGTCAACAGCTGGTGCCTTCTCTGCTCGAGAGAGCGTATCAACCTGTCTATCGATTCATTGATTTGTATCGACACGGGGTCTACGATTGGCACTGGGATTAGCTCAGGTATTTGAGTCGCCATTTGTGTTTTTTGAAATTTATTTGAGTTTGTTTGTTAGTTTCAGTTTAATCTTAATTTATAGTTCTATTCAATAAATACTCTCATTTCTGAGTAACACAGTTAATATTAGTTGTGTTTGTAAGACAATACTTTAACTCTGAACTTATTGCATATTTAGACTAGTGGCTGTATTGTGGTTGTTGTTTCAATTAAATAATTAATTTCTGCAATTCCATCAAATTCCTTTGAACCACTAGATGAAATTAATCTACTCTTTAAGGTGTATTAGATTTTCAATAACAAAAGTTCGTTAGTTGAATTACTTGAATATATTTAAATTCCGATTAATACATACACAGTTCCTCAAGGGGAACAAATTTGGTGTCAAAATATTAATTTTCAAATTTTATGATTTAATAAACTTGGCTCTATTTATACGACACAATTTATAATTACATTAGTAATTATTAAATGGAATTTAGCTATTTAACTATTTGGCCTTGTTATAATTTAGGAAATATTTGTTCTTTAGTTATTGTTATTATTGTTATTGCTACTACTATTATTTTTAATAGTAAATATGATTAATGGACATAATACATAAAAATATATGAAAACAAACATTTTCAAAAACTACTAATTTTTCTACAAATATATAATCTAATTTTCTTCTTTGTAAACAAATTGTTATTATTACCACCAAAATCACAACAAAAGAATATTATTGTTGTTTACGCTATAAAATTATATTTCATAATTCATCAAATTTTTCTAAAATAATCTAAACAACAACTCAATCCGAAAATCAAAACAATTCAAATCCCAAGAATGGCCAATCAACAATCAGCCTTCTGTATTTCTCTCAGTTTGTACAGTAGAATATAGGCGCCATTTGAAACAACATCTTTAACGGACATAGGCCTAGTGGTCTTATCGTTATAGCAAATCCAACCTAAGAAAGTAACTAGTAAACAGACATAAAATGTAAATACAGTCATTACAAGTCCCATTTTGTACGATTTTTGTTTGCTAATAAGCGAACTTGCTATTAGAGGAACATAATTAACATTAAATGCTCGCTTGGGGACTGAAAATAACTTGCTAATAGAGCAATATTGCTGTTAGAGCAATTGCTATTAGGCGAACACCACTGTACAGTAAATTCTTCTTAATTGGGTCACTTTTATCTGAAGGTAGTTTGGCCCAATTAATCAAAGAACCCAAATAACCGAAAATATTACAAATCAAACTTAAATTTAATTTCGTAAATCCTGTGAAAGTTGACACAATTAACCGGTGAAACCATTAACCGAAATCTTTTGTATTAAAATAAGTCAAGGATTATCCCCTTTAGATTTGATCGGATCTAATTTACTGATACACCCTCGCTAATACAAATAAGAGATATAAATATATTTCTAAAAAAAGTTGGAAAATCTTAATATTACTATGTTACTATGTATTATGTAAGTATAACTAATAAGTCTCAGACACTTATTTTAGATATTGCAGATTCAGATTCAAAAGGTTTGGAAAACGTTGGTTCGGATTATCGAGGTTATCAATACATAAATGCCAATAGAAAATATATTACTTTACTAATCCGAACGAATTCACTAATCGGAACAAAAATTTTGGGAATAGCGAGTATCTACTGTATTCCATTAATGTATCCTATTATGGTTATAATCAATAAGGTTATTAAATATGTAATAACATTATTAGATTGTAATAAAATGGTCATAATTTCAATGAACTTAATAATACGGGAGGATAATTTATTAATGAACTTAACCTTGTGAGCAAACCATTAATGGCATTACTGAATTGTGTCATTATGAAAGTAGTAACTCAAGTTAGATCATGAGATAGGAAATAATAGAATTATTAGAAGTATTCTATTACAGTTAACTTCCTATGGACAACCCTTTTCTGAGAATAAATTCATAAAAAGTGTTGCACACAAATATAGTAAGCTCATACAAAGTAAATCAAAAACAGTAGAACTCGGTTATAAGCATCATTGGGGGATGAAAAATAAGTTCGCATTATCCGAGTATACCCTTCATAGAAATACATAATCTGAACTTATTGCATATTTAGATTAGTGGCTGTATTGTGGTTATTATTTCAGGGAGATAATTAATTTCAGCAATTCAAATCAAATTCCTTTGAACCACTAAATTAAATTTATCTACTCTTTAAAGAATATTAGTTTTTCAATAACAAAAGTTTCGTTCGTTGAATATATTTAAGTTCCGATTAATACATACACAGTTCCATTATAGCTTATTAATCCCAAATTTTCCAGGCACTTTTCCTCTAATACTCAAAAAATATACGCACTTCAAAAATTTCAGGATTTTAGTTAGCTGCCATTCGTAATCCTAGTTCCTTAACTGATCAGTTATTTATTTTTATCATCCATTATGATCATTTATGAATTGTTATGCATCTAACTACGTATTCATAAATTCGGGGCAATTCGTTCAATTTTAGATGAATTCCCTAAATGTTGGCGACCGACATATAAGTAAGCCGTTGAATTGAACAAACAACCAAACCAAAAACCAACAAACCAACAAAAAACCAAACCAACAAACAAATACCAAAACAAACAAACAACCAACAACCAAAAACCAACCAAACAAAGAAATATACAAACAGATAAACAACCAAACAAACAACCAACAAACCAATAAACAAATAAACAAACAAACAAACCAACAAACAAACAAACAACCAAATAAACAAACAACCAAACAAACAAACAAACAAACAAACAAAGAAATAAACAAACAACCAACCAACAAACAAAGAAATAAACAAACAAACACCCAAACAAACAACAAACAAACAAACAAACAAACAAATAAACCAACAAACAAACCAACAAACAAACAAACAACCAAACAAACAAACAAACAAAAACCCAAACAAACAAACAAACAAACAAACAAACAACAAACAAACAAACAAACAAACAAACAACTCACCATCCTGACTCCCTGGTGTATTATTAGCAAAAGCAATATAATGCCCTCCAGCCATCAATCCCTTATGATGAATAACTCCATACAAATCGTACACAACACTCTCATTACATTCTAGCATATACTTCGATAGGTCCAACCCCTTTATTGGATATTCTATATGCTTAACAAGTTTGTGTTCCTTATATTCTACATTTCTGAACATAAATCTTTTCAGTTGGATTAGTAGTAGAGGTGGTGTGCGCCATAAAACCATCATTTTAGTGGCTTCTCTATGTTCCTTGCAAACTGAACAGTACCTAGTCAATCGATACATAAATAGTGATACATATCAGGGGTTAATAGTACAGTAGAACCGGATATAAGAACACCGGTTATAAGAACATTATATTGGAAAACGGTTGCCATATACGCTATATAATTATGTTCCCGACGATGTGCTTATAACCGGCATCCACTGTATAGCAAAAGAGGATAAATTATCAAAATACAGTCAAACAAGGAATTATCCAGGAGCGCGAGACGCTCCTTTTGGGCATGATTTTTTGGAAAATATCATTTAGGAGCGCGAAAATTTAAAATTCTCTCCTATACCGTAACATTCATTTGTGATTTAGGCGTATGAAAATTGGATCGGACCAGGATTTGGAGCGTATTTACAAATGGCTGTATAATACACTGCAGTGAACTCTCGTTATAACGAAGTGCTTGGGACCTGTAAATTCCTTCGTTATAAGCGGATAATAATTAATGTATTTAGTGCTCTGGGGGAAAAATATCCGTTTCGTTATATCCGACTTGTATCTTTTTTTCTCACAAATTTTTTAGTTTCAGTTTCAAATAAACAAATTCAAAAATTTCCAGAGAAACTTGTTATTATATTCGTGTCAGTAAGTTTGCCAATTTCTTTCTCTGAAAAATATATTGTTTTGATTTAACCATGGATAATATATAATTAAAATTTATATGGTTTTTATATTAAGTTAACCAAGGATAATATACAACTAATTTCTATGATTATTTACTATATGAAGTTAACCATGAATATTATATAATTAATTTTTATTATTATAATATGAAGTTAATCATGAATATTATATAATTAATTTCTATTATTCTTATATGAAGTTAAACATGGATAATATATATGATTATTATATGTAGTTAACCATGGATAATATTATACAACTAATTTATATGGTTGTTATAACATACCATGCATCAGATGCCGATAGAGTTTCTGGTTCTGAGAATGCCTGAACACAATGTTCGAGTGTAGTTACTTTAGGTTCTAAATATAAACAGTAATACTATACTATAAATAGAACATAATACAGTCGAAACCGGTTTTTCAAACCAATTCTTTGCATGGAATATAGTAAGGAAAATCCGATAGTTAGAATAAACCGATTGAAAATAAAACAAAATTTGAAATTTCTTACACATTTAGTATAAATAGTTTGTTAGTGAAAAACCGGTTTTGGCTGTAATTATTTATTCTAAATATGTAACAAATTCCAATTTTGTTGTATTTTTCATTCAAAGAATTGGTTAGAAAAAACCGGTTTCGACTGTTTTATAACCATGGATATTATTCATTAATTAAGATTAAATGAGGAGAATTAACCTTCTATTTCTTGTATAGACATGCTTTCATCTTCAATGTAATTCTATAAAATGTAAACAACAATATTTAACAGTTGTTAATTAGGTTAAATTGCTAATATTAAACTTACAACAATAAATTCTGTTAGTTTTACATAGTTACATTTCTTGTTATCTGTTATCCAATCAATTGCGAGAAAATCAAACTTCTCATCAATAATTTCATCTATAAACATTTCCAAAATAACCAAATATTAAAAATTTACTGTCCGTTGAATTACAGTAGAACCTCGTTAGTACGAACACCAGGGGACCGTCAAAATGTGTTCGCCTTATCCGAAATTCGTATTAAGTTACTATTAACCAATATCATTTGTATTGAAAAGGCTTTGAAGGGGATTGAAATAGTGTTCGTATTAACCGTGTTTCTACTGTAATTACATTTATCCATGGTACATTAACAAACCTAAGTTATCAGAATTAAGAGGAAAAGTTTTTGGCACATTTGCCCCGAAATTATTGACGGGTCTCATTGTAAAAGTTGATAGAATTCTTGTGTCATCATCTTCAATATTTTCTTCACTGTTTTGACTGCAAAGTTCAAAATGCACTGATCGACTATGGATAATAAATTGATTAAAATATAAAAATTATATAATAACTTAATTATTACGGTCGAAACCGGTTTTTTCTAACCAATTCTTTGCATGGAAATAAAGTAAGAAAAATCCGATAGTTAGAATCAATAAACCGATTGAAAATAACACAAAATTGGAATTTCTTACAAATAAATAGTTGGTTAGAAAAAACCGGTTTCGACTGTACTTACCTTGCATATTTGAGTGCAGCATTTGCTAGGTTACGGTATGTCCATTTGGAATGTGGTAGGCTTACAATGAATGGCATTCCTATTGAACTGGATTCATGCATTAATCTGCAAGATGGTTGATGCTGTGCCCAATTCTGTGATTGACAATTTCTATATAGAATATGAGGTGATTTGTTGTTGTTGTTGTTGTTGTTGTTGTTGTTGTTGTTGTTTGTTTATATAAATAATAAATAACCCTACCATTGATGTAGGAATTACTCATAAATTAGTAGAATTTAATCTGTGGTGATTAGTTAAGTTTTCCAATGTTTTTATTGTTTTTATTGACAGATAAATACTTTTTTAACTAAATTTGTGTTTGTTAGTAATATTTGTTTATCTCTGTTAAATAAAGAGTTTGTCGTTGTTATTTATTGTCGATATTGTTATTGTTATTATTATTATTATTATTATTGTTGTTTCCCGTTATAACTAATTCCACTTATAACGAATTCCGTTTATAAGAAACTCCGGTTATAACGAAATGAAACTACGGTCCCGAGCACTTCGTTATAACGGGAGTTGACTGTATTATTATTATTATTGTTGTTGTTGTTGTTGTTGTTGTTGTTGTTGTTGTTGTGTTACCTCCCACAATAAGCAACCCCCAAACACTGGGTGCATCTCTTCAGCTCAACCAAGGTGTCAGCTCTCTGGCACTGAGCACAATGTGTCGGCATCTTCGGTGAAAACATTCTTTGTAAAATCGGAATTTCCATAACTTTCTCTCCAATCTCACTTTCGGATAATACCTCACAAACGGCAATTAGGTCTCTGTCTTTAATAGAATCTATCTTAATGCTATTGCTTTGGAGATTCTTCTGGATTTTACTGTGGTAAGCTTCAAATACACGTAACTGTAAACAAAAACATATAATTAGTTATACAGTGGTGTTCGCCTAATAGCAATATTGCTCTATTAGCAAGTTATTTCAGTCCCAAAGCGAGCATTTATGTTAATTCTGTTCCTCTAATAGCAAGTTCGCCTATTAGCAAAGCAAATTTCGTGCAAAAATGCGACTTGCTATTATTGAACGAACAAATTGTATAGACTTGAATTTTTTTTTTAAATGCAATTTTCAGGAATATGGCAAGATAATCTTTTTTACTTAACAATTTCGATGCCGGTTTATATATTGGAAAGGTTTGGTAACAACAACAATTATTTTTGTTGTTTTGAATGTAATTACGTGTAAAATATTAGATTCTTTATTACAAAAATTTGGATATCCATACTCCTACTCACCAACAACACATTCCTATTGCCCAACTTAGTACAGTATACCCTCGCTAATCCGAACAGAGGTGTTCCGATTCAAAAATCTTCTGTTCCGATTAGTGAATTCGTTCGGATTAGTGAAGTAATGCATTTTATATGGGCATCTATAAATGAGAATCTCGATAATTCGAACCAAACTTGTATAAACCTTGTTAACCCGCACTAAACATCTAGTGTACTCCTTAAAATATTTTCCAGATACTTATTTCCATTGCAATTTACGATTTTTCCCACATTTATTAGAAGAATATTTTGGTTTCTCCTGTTAGAGTTCGGATTAGCGAGGGTGTACTGTAACTACACAAACCGTGTTCATATGTAGAATTATTTTTCTTCCCAAACAAGCTTTCAGAAGCTCAAGACTAGCTTCAGCCGGCAAAGATAGTTTTATCATCCGTGGTTCGATCGAGGGATTTCTCCAAAACATGTGAACAACAAACAAACGAGTTTTCTTTGGAAGAGGAACTGATAGAGTCATGAACGGATCAAAAGTAACAGAAACCTAAATAAACAAACATGTAAACAAATGGTGTTTTTAAAAGATATAATTTAAATTAGATTCTCGTTAATAGGAACACGGATAAAGGAAATACCGGTTAAGGAGTACAAGGTTTAATTCCCCTAGCCTATACAAATGCATGTAAGTGACTCCGGATAATACGAATTCCGGATAATACGAACATATTAAGACGGTCCCCTGGTGTTCCTATTAACAGAGTCTACTATAACACTAATGGACAATGGATATTAAATCTAACTCACATTTCTACATTTTGGACACACAAGAGTAGACTTGAATTGTCCTTGGAAATTATCAACAATAAATGAATCATTTCTTTGCTTATAAACTTTCCAAGCTTCTTCTGCCACTAAGAAGTCTTCTCTTCCATTGCTAATAACCTGGTCTGTTGATGGTTTGTCAATAACTCGATTCAAATCCTATTTGTTTAGAAGTAAACAGGTAAACAAATACAGTCAACTCCGCTTAATAGAGCCACCGGTTAATCGGTTTCTCAGCTTAATCGGGTCAAAACAACCTGGTCCCGAGGTGGCTCTATTAAGCGGAGTCGACTGTATATACAAATATACAAATATACAATATATAAAGTCGACTCCGCTTAATAGAGTCACCTCGGGACCAGGTTACTTTGACCCGATTAAGCGGAGAAATCTATTAACCGGTGGCTCTATTAAGCGGAGTCGACTGTAAATGAAAGTATAAGATAAAATTACACCCAAGGGTTAAAAAAGTAACCTGGTCCTTTCGCTTTTAAATATTAACTTATGAGTTTACTTATCCACCGATCATCGGCGTTTGTATTAAAAAATCTCGCTACTTTCTACCGATTGTTTTTTTATAAACATAAAAAACAATCGCTAGAAACTAGCCAGGTTATTTAATACAAACGCCGATGATCGCTGTATAAGTAAATTCTTAACTTAAATACTAACTTCGTGTAATCCGTCCAAGAAATAATTCATAAATTCCTGTGCATCTTGTTGCCCGTATCCACCGAAAGCTTTTGTTTTTTCGTACAACAAATATTTAATCACACTTGGGTTAATAATCCTATCGCCTTTAACCCAGATTCGTTCTAGAATTCGTTGGAATTGTTTTGCTAATAGCCCTGTGTATCCAAGGGGGTTTGTCGGATTAATTTCTTTGAAGAATTCTCCAGCTAAATAGTAGAATTATATAAGAAATAACTTATATGTAGACCGTCTATTTCTTGACCAGGTTTTCTTACATAATTAGTACAGTGGATGCCGGTTATAAGCACATCGTCGGGAACTGCATATAATGTTCTTATAATCGGCATAAATTACATAGGGTATATGGCAACCGTTTTCCAATATAATGTTCTTATATCCGGCATCTACTGTATATTTAACTGGGTATTAATTGGCAATTGATATCAGAATCTCTCTATAAATACATGAGTAACCTGTCTTACCAATAAAATAGTTCCTCAAAGGAACACAATTTGCCAAACATTGCAGCACACAGTTTAAGAAACAGGTATTTCCGGTATTCTCCAAACCCGATCTGTTGTAAGCCAGTAGCTCTATAGAAGGTACGTCCTCACATACATCGGATAGCTAGAAGATACATATATATAGGAAACAGTATATTATAGTATAGATATAATATAAAATATATATAGGAAACAGTATATAATAGTATTATTATTATAGATAGAGAATAAATATAATACAGTCGACTCCGCTTAATAGAGCCACCTCGGGACCAGGTTAATTTGACCCCATTAAGCGGAGAAACCAATTAACCGGTGGCTCTATTAAGCGGTATAGAAAACAGTATATTTAGCTAGAGTATAAAATATAAGATAGGAAAAATAGGAAATTACTCATAGTTGCGACCTGTAGATCCTTCGTTATATCCGGATATTCGTTATAAGCGGATAATTATTAATGCATTTAGTGCTCTGGGGGAAATATTCATTTCATTATAAGCGGTTATTTCGTTATATCCGACTTCGTTATAACGAGAGTTCACTGTATGTCCATATTGTACAATTATCATATGTAAATTAGTTCAATGTATTATAGACAAATTACTTTTGGAAATTTAGATTTTATTTCCTCATCATCCACTCCGTTATCCTGGTTACTAATTCTCTCATTTTGCGTTACGTTAAGCGTGGTGGTGCTGTTGGCATCTGAGGGCTTCTCAATCTCAGGAGGGCAATCTAATAAGTGGAGTAAACAAACTAGTAAACAAGTATACGTACGTAACTATCTAACTAACTAATATACATCTAATAAATAAACAAGTAAACAAATATATAAACAAACGAATAAACAAATAAATAAATAACTAACTAACTAACCAACTAACTAAATAACAAACTACCTAAATAAATAAACAAACAAACAAACAAATATAGAACTAGATATATAACTAACTAACCAACTAACTAACTAACTAAATAACAAACTATAAACAAACTAACTAACTAATAACTAAATAACAAACAAACAAACAAACTAACAAACTACCTACTTAACTAACAAACTACCTACTTAACTAACAAACTACCTACTTAACTAACAAACAAACTAACAAACAAACTAACAAACAAACTAACAAACTACCTACTTAACTAACAAACAAACAAACAAACAAACAAACAACACGTGTGTTTACCTTCATTGCTATCACGTTTAGGCGGGGTTTCGAACATATTTTCCGTCTTAGGTTTATCAGCTGGTTTTATTAGAGTTTCGTCTTTGAATTCGTCGCTAACGGAAATCTCCACTCCAGGCTCCAACTCCATTTTAACCTCTGTCGACCACTTATCGAATGTTTTATCTAAAAAGTATAATAAGATAGTATTTAGATGTAAACAGGTAAACAAATATAGTACAGTCGACTCCGCTTAATAGAGTCACCTCGGGACCAGGTTACTTTGACCCGATTAAGCGGAGAAATCTATTAACCGAAAAATATTTTAAGCCAAAATGTAATTCCGTCCTATAAATCCTGTGAAATATTGACACGATTAAGTAGTGAATTATATTAACCGGTGGCTCTATTAAGCGGAGTATACTGTATATCAAGAAGTGGGATTAAAGAGTCATTTGTTGTTGTTGTTGTTTACTAGAAATAATTAACAAACATTACCAGTGTGTTCCACGGTTGTAGAATGTTTCTAAAACAAATAAACAAATTCATAAATAAATATCGTCCTAATGTAATCTCAGGCAAAGGTTTTATTAACCTTTGAAGTCGGGTTTTATATTTTTGAAAATGTGTTTTTATATAAGCTCTTGGATATATTATCCATAGTCCAGTAATACAAATTGTTAGTTCTGTTTATATAGTAAACAAATTTGTTTGTTTGTTTTATTTAGTTAGTTAGGTAGTTAGTTTGTTAGTTTATTTGTTTATTATTTGTTTAGTCTGTTTATTGTTTGTATAGTTCTGGTTATAGTTCCGATTTGTTGTTATTTACCTTTAGAATAGGCCAGAAAGCAGGGCATTGCTTCCTTAGCTCTATTTCAATCCATTTCCCTCTGATCTTAACAACTGTGTTATACGTTCTAACATTAGAGTATAATTCCAATCGCCAAACTTCTTCACCTAATCATTACAATAGAAAATATTTTAATATACAAATAAAATTATGTTTAAGTCGAAAAGGTAATATAAACTTACTATAAAGTCTATAATATAGTACGTACTCTGTTAATAGGAACACCAGGGGACCGTATTAATACAGTAGATACCGGATATAAGAACATTCTACTTGAAAACGGTTTCCATATACCCCTGTATAATTTATGTTGGTTATAAGAATATTAAACGCAATTCCCGACGATGTTCTTATAACCGGCATCTACAATATGTTCGTATTATCCGTAATTTGTATTAACCGGAGTTACTTGCATGAATTTGTATAGGCTAGGGGAATTAAACCTTGTACTCCTTAACCGATATTTCCCTTATCCGTGTTCCTATTAATTATTAATTAATAGATTGTTCTACTAGTTACTTACCGTTAATTAATAGATTGACAGATTTGGACTGAATGTTTGTCTCTATTTGTGGCAGAATATCCTCTGGCGGTTTTAACCGTATAGTCAGTGTTTCTGAGGTTTGATAATAATCCTGTTTCACTTCTATCTTGATGCAAACATAGAGAATTAATAATCAACCACAAAGTGAACAGAGTAAACAAGTATAATACAGTCAACTCTCGTTATATTTACGCGAAGTGCTTGGGACCTGTAAATTCCTTCGGTGTACCTGGAGATTCGTTATAAGCGGATAATAATTGATGTACAATGAAATGCATTAATAATAATTATCCGCTTATAACGAATATCCGGATATAACGAAGGAATTTACAGGTCCCAAGCACTTCGTTATAACGAGAATTACTGTATGATTATATCCGACTTCGTTATAACGGGAATATACCGTAGTACAGTCAACTCAAAGCAAATAGCGTTAAACGGTTCCTTCGTGATAACTTAATTTAAAGTACAATTGCATATCTGCCAAACGTTCAAGGGATATGACTGAAAAATGGTATTTGACTTACCTATTGTAGTGAGTACAGGCATTTCAATAGGAATAGAATAGTTAGTATCTACAGAAAATAGTTTGTAGTGTAAGACTGTAAGTCACTAGCCAACTAAACAAGGTTTTACAAATATAGATTTTGTGAAAATTAGCGATATCGATAAATATCGTGATAATTTTTTTTAATTTCGAAAATATCGAAATATCAGGATATTTTCCGATATTTTTCTATATTTTGGCTACAGAGAAATCTATGTCAATCCTAGATTCGATTACAGTATTGCTTTTTTCACGGTGGTCCGAAATTTATTGAAAAATCCAGAAAATAATATTTTGGTCGGTTCTAATGGTTTTCATCGACAGTACATACCGAAGTTGCCAAAATCAATGGAATTACACTCCAGAGTTCAACTAATGTGTTTAATAATTTTATCATACCAAATGCCATTTGTATTGACCCGGCGCTTATTCGGGGAAAATTCGGTCACAAGTACCATTACCAAAGTTACTATTGTTGTATTCAGGGTTCTCGCCAGGATTTTTCGTTGTAAGGGACATGAGAGTGAGATATTACTTAATGTCAGTGATTTAATGAAACCTTCAAATGATAATATTGATTCAAAGGGTACATGCCCACTTACAACATGTGAATAAAAGGTACAATAGCTTTGATAGAGGCCTAGCGAGAACCCTGGTTGTATTCTCGTTTTAATTAAAATGCAAAATATATTGGTTAGACAGACGAAACACAAATAACTGATTGGATGCGTGAATATACTCTTGACCAATTAAAAGTAAATTACAGTATCAGATAGGCATTCTATAATGTACACTTGACAATTGATAGAGAATTCTTTTATACTAATAGAATGATAGCTGCTAATCCATACTGGGACTACCCTCGAATTTAATTGGCTAAAAGTTTTGTCACCTTTAGGCAGTTAAGGTGTGATTTTTTCTAAAATATCTGAAATCGTTTCTAGAAACAATTTTCCCCATCCCATAACCAAATTTAAAGTTTGTAGCTCTTTCCAATTCTACAATCAATTCTAGAGAAAAATCTAAAACTACAGCTGTGCCGACAGCATATTATTCTGGAGGCACGATATTTAGTTGATTGATAGTGCCTCCCTAGGAAATTACTGTCTGCACAGCTGTAATTTTAGATTTTTCGTAATGTCATCATCACCATAAGTGCTAAACCCTTCACAAAGATGTTCGGTAGGTAACAATTATTTATATCAGCGATTCCCAAGTTCAAAACCACTTTATAATTACTACAATTATAGAAGTATTCGATAGCACATTGTTTGATATTTGATACGATAATACATCTCGTATACAAATCTAATTTGGTACAGTCAAAATTGTTTGCAAATCTAGTTATTTGAGATGTACCGTTGAATAAAAATGAATGAATTCTAGCTTGGAATATAATTAGAAAGGAATATTTCTAAATTGATAATAATAGATACACAAGTCCAATTTAAGACAAAATTCGAATAAAAATAAGAAGTTAGAAGTTAGCTAAAGATCCATCCTATAGGAGAATAATAAAGAAAGTTTTTTGTAAACCTATTGTAATTTCTGTAGGAATTTATCTACATTAGCTATCAGAATCACTAAATTCAAGTGTTTCTTTAAGTCTGTTTCTCATACAAATTCCTTCGTAAATTCTGAACAAACATACAAAAACAATCATTTGAATATATAAAATAGATACACAAAGAATTTAGTGAGTAGAAATTACTAACTAGCTAAGCTAAAATATCAAATAATAAAGTTTGGTTTATGGTATAACCTAACTATCGAACAAACAACATTGTTATTAATGTTTAAATGCTTGGATAAATTCGTCAACATCTTTCTCAGAATAATTTAGCGATTTCCTGAGGAAGGTTTTGCATACAGCCTCTGCTAGCTTAGTTGCCATTCTATTTCTGGTTGCCTCACTCATGTCTGGTTCCGATTCTTGTAATGACAAAAGATTTTCCTGAAAAGCATCATCGTAAATTCCCTTGGCTTTAATGGCATCCTGTAATGCATTAGTGCCTATATTCATTTTCTGTGGACTCTGTACAGTTGGTTCGGAATATTTTTTCCACATATCTAAAGTAGTATCGATGCTCATTGATAGATTCCCAATGGATGTATGGTGTGACTGGAATAGACTCAGTATCTCATTATTATTGAGTGCCTCAGATAGGAACTTAGCTTCCTGATATTTATAGCCTCTTTCTTTCCCTTGAGACTTTACATAATAATATGCCATCTTACTGATAATACCTATTATTTTAGCTGAAGTATGACCTACTACACTTGTTGCAAAAACAAGACCACAAGGTGTTAAACCTGTAAATATAGCCAAAAGTTCTCCATGGATTCCTATATTTGCTCCTGCCAGGAGCGATTCAAAAGTTAATGTGGCAACTACACCGCTACTAACTGAGCCACTGCAAATAGCTTTCTGTTGGAATAGTCCAGTATTCTGTATTTCCGAAACAGGTTTGGATAAAAGGGCATAGTCTGACTCAATCAAATTCTGGAAATCACTGCAGTAATTATCATTGCATGACTGTTTCATTCCCCCAAATCGTTGTTGATATGTTTGTTCTATCATTTGAGCACATCTCATTTTCGCAAACAGATTAGTATAAGATTCATATCCACTTTCAATTTCCTTTTTCAACTTAGTTAGTTGCTCCTTCATTTTGACAACATTGATGGATTTCCTTTCCCCTACTGTCCAGTCAGTAATACTTTCCCAATAAGTTCTGCCAGTTTCCAGATCCTCAAACAAATTCACACAATAGTGTATATTTTTCAACAAATTTCTGTAGGCCGACAATGTGTCAGCTTTGTTGACAGTTTCAGAGAACTCTACATAGCTAGCCATCAATCAAGCCTATTATAGTGAACTATCATAAGACATTGGTATTCTTTTACAGATTAATGAAATCCTACTATTAACTATTAATCCTACTACGTATTAACTATTAATCCTACTATTAACTATTAAACGCGTAACCGGTCACCGGTGTACTCATCACCACTTGTATGTCCAACAACTAATATGTTGATGTTTTAATCAATTCTCAAACTTTGTAAAGAAATTAGAGAATTTAGCAAAATTCAACCAAATTTACGATTTTCCTTTACAGACAAATAAAATAAAATCTAAAACCAGGCGCATAATGTTAAAACACGTGGATTTGTATATCAAAGTGATTATAAAAGAATTGGTAACTTATCTTGCAATCTGGAAACTGGTAATCAAAAACTTCTAACTCGCAATTCAATAATGAAACTACTGAAAATATATGCGTATGTAAGTGTTGACCTGTTTATATAAACAAATCGCGCATATTTACTGTTTTGAATGAAACCATGGGACCCAGTAACTATAACAAAAGCAATATGAAATCGCTACTAATGAGTTCAGGATGTTTCAATTACGTAAACACTAAACGTCTTGCTATAACAAGATTAGGTTACACAGACAATACAACAACCACATAACCTTACCAGTGCATTAATTAAAGCTATCAGGTGTCTGACATAAGAGTGTTATTGGAACTAACTCTACATACCACAGATAAACACACATAGCACATATCTATCTACCGACATACGCACTAGGTACCGTAGTCATAGCAACAGATAGGTATGCAGCTGTATGTTGTTGGTTAAGTCAGGTAATGTAATTCTTAGAAGAGAGCTCTGATATCTCTTGGTTACATAAACCTGCAAGAAATGCAGTATATTAATATACAGATGTATTATACCAGCGATTCCCAACCTTTTAAATCCGTGGACCCCCTATAGCAAATATTAGACTATAATGTGGACCCCTTCTATTGACCGTAATACCGATTTTAAGATCTTGTGGACCCCAGGTTGGGAACCACTATACAATATTATAGAGTTTATAAATCCTGACGTAATTTAGTTGGAATTCCTTTAGTTTATTCGTCCAAGATTTGTTCTAAAATTACAGAATTGTATCCAATCCAAACCCTGAATTAAACCTGTATATTAGAATGCACCCAGTGTCCTAATCTAAATCCAGTTTATAATCTACAGAATAGCATTAGTGTGCTCAATCGATGCAATCGATAATTTAACATGCTATCAAACGGAGACAGTCACTGATCAAAATATCTGAGTAGTCAACAAATAACAGTAACAAACAAATTGAGTTACCTAGTGCAGTATAACCAGGAAAGATTATCCAATGGGATTACTTGGCCCTAGACAAACGGGGCTCCTGAATGCTAGACGAAGGCATACTAATACTATACTGAATACAAGACGAAGGCAAGCCTCTTGTTGAAATATTATTGTTATTAGTTATCAGTAGTTTCGACCAAGGCAAGAGGATGGTTAATGCAACTTTAACTGTTGCATTATTGAGAAGAATTATGAATTTAAATGTATTTTAACAAGATATCTGAACTTAATTATTCTCTGGACTTAAGGCGGATAACGTGTAAAAGAGCCATCTAAGTGGGTCTCATTGAATATTCAGTCAAGGGCCTCGGAATTGCTTAATCCGGCACTGAGTAACAGCATAACAGCATTGCAATATAAGGAGTCATTAAATGAAAGCACTGAACTAATGCAATAAGTCTGCTAGTATAAATAAGAAAATAATTCTATAATATAACTAACGAACTAACAACAATTTTTTCTACCTAACCTAGTTCACCACATAATTGAGACTGTTAATTAATATTAAATAACAATCAATTAATTGACTAGGAATGGCAAGAAACGACCAATTAACTGATACTCTTTCAGAAGGTAACATAATGAGTGCTTACAGTGACCTGCTGGTTGATATAAATGAATGTTTGAATCTATTAAAAAGTCTCGAAAGGGACAGGACTTGGGGGGAACTTGTTACTGATTGGGCAGCAGGGGACAGAGGCAAACTGAATCTACCAAGAATGCAAAATCAACTGGATGAGATGAAAGAGGAAATTGAAAAAGGAATTAAAGTAACCACTAAACTATTTATGAAATTAAACACTCTCAAATTAATAGAACAATCTCGTGATCACAAATCGTTAACAACTGGAGACGAAAACCCAGATGAAGTGAAAAAAATGTCGTTCAGTGATTATTTGAAAAAACAATTCGAATCACTGAATAAAATTTTCGAAAAATTAAAAAATACGGGCTTTCTAGAACCTAAAAAAATTGTTGTTGACGTTAACGACCCTGTTTTGTCGATATTAATATATATTAAAGATATAGGCTCTGACAGAGGAATAAAATACAAAGAGCTCCAATTCCTAAGTGACTCACTCAATAAACCTCGGGCCTTAGCTTTATTTCAAGCTTGCCATAGTTCATTGCAAAATGTAATCGTTGAACTAGATTATATGTTAGAAACTTCCAAAGAAATTGTGTTAGCTAAAGCAAATCAGCCGAATATTTCTAACTTTTACTACCCGACTTTTCAGGGTAATTCGGGCGCTTGTTTCTTACCTGTAACCCACCAAACTCCAGAGAACAAACACCAACTTACTGACGAAACTAGCACTCGAACTCAACCTACGCTAGATGATGGAATAAAAGCAACGCGAATTTATGACAAAACTCTTCAGGAGAACATTCAATCACTGCAAGAATCAGAACCAGAAATGAATGAAGAAATGCGAAAAAGAATTGCAACTAAGTTAGCAGAGACCGCGTGCAAAACCTTCTTAAGGGAAAATCTAAATTATTCTGAGACAGAAGTTAATGAATACCTTGAAAAAATTATTTAGAACTTTTTGAACCTAACTTTTTATACTTTATATATTTTGAACCTAACTTTTTATACTTTATATATTTGAACCTAACTTTTTATACTTTTTATATTTTGAACCTAACTTTTATACTTTTTATATTTTGAACCTAACTTTTTATTTAACTTTTTAAACTCTATAACTATCTAGTATTATAATGTTTTATTCCATGTTTTCTACTTATATTTATTTATTTATTAATAAAATAATGGTCTTCCCGGTTCGCAAAGGTGACTTTTTGATGTTATAAATGACCTTGCTACTGCGTGAAAATTACTTTACAAACGTGTTGCTGATATACAAAAATAAATTATCTAAAATTCTAGAATAATCCATGTGACATACGTAGTTGATTCAGTTCAGTATGTTGCTTATTTGGGAGCCAAGGTATATCAATAAACACCTTTATAGTGATGATTACTTGAAGAAAAATCTAAAATTACAGCTGTGCCGATGGCATTTTCTTTTGGAGGCACTATCAATCAAACAACCACCAAAACATAGTGCCTCCAAAGGAGCATACTGTCGGCACAGCTGTAATTTTAGATTTTTAATATATATTATTTAATTCCATAATCTACTTACAGTATACAACACCGCTTAAGATAAATTATATTGTGACTGTTTGTAACTCTCATTTTGTTCCACTTAAATGTCCACCACATAATTGAGATTGTTAATTACTAAATAACAATTAATTGACTAGGAATGGCAAGAAACGACCAATTAACTGATACTCTTTCAGAAGGTAACATAATGAGTGCTTACAATGACCTGCTGGTTGATATAAATGAATGTTTGATTCTATTGAAAAGTCTCGAAAGGGACAGGACTTGGGGTGAACTTGTTACTGATTGGGTTGCAGGGGACAGAAACAAACTGAATCTACCAAGAATGCAAAATCAACTGGATGAGATGAAAGAGGAAATTCAAAAAGGAATTGAAGTAACCACTAAACTATTTATGAAATTAAACACTCTCAAATTGATAGAACAACCTCGTGATCACAAATCGTTAACAACTGGAGGCGAAAACCCAGATGAAGTGAAAAAAATGTCGTTCAGTGATTATTTGAAAAAACAATTCGAATCACTGAATAAAATTTTCGAAAAATTAAAAAATACGGGCTTTCTTGAACCTAAAAAAATTGTTGTTAACGTCAACGACCCTGTTTTGTTGATACTAATATATATTAAAGATGTAGGCTCTGACAGAGGATTGAAATATCAAGAGCTCCAATTCCTAAGTGACTCACTCAATAAACCTCGGGCCTTAGCTTTATTTCAAGCTTGCCATACTTCATTGCAAAATGTAATCGTTGAACTAGATTATATGTTAGAAACTTCCAAAGAAATTGTGTTAGCTAAATCAAATCAGCCGAAAATTTCTAACTTTTACTACCCGACTTCTCAGGGTAATTCGGGCGCTTGTTTCTTACCTGTAACCCACCAAACTCCAGTGAACAAACACCAACTTACTGACGAAACTAGCACTCGAACTCAACCTACGCTAGATGATGGAATAAAATCAACGCGAATTTATGACAAAACTCTTCAGGAGAACATTCAATCACTGCAAGAATCAGAACCAGAAATGAATGAAGAAATGCGAAAAAGAATTGCAACTAAGTTAGCAGAGACTGCGTGCAAAACCTTCGTAAGGGAAAATCTAAATTATTCTGAGACAGAAGTTAAAACTTCTTATTACTGGCTTCTTTTTATTGGCTTCTTCTTTCTTTCTGGCTTCTTTCTTTCTTACCTGTACAGGCTGTACCTGTAACCCACCAAACTCCAGAGAACTAACACCAACTTGCTGACGATTCTAGCACTCAACTCAACCTACGCTAGATGAATCTAAGATGATGGAATAAAAGCAACGCGAAATTATGACAAAACACATTCAATCACTGCGAGAAACAGAACCAGACATGAGTGTAGAATGCGAAAATTATTTAGAGCTTTTTGAACCTAACTTTTGATACTTTTTATATTTTGAACCTAACTTTTTATTTAACTTTTTAAACTCTATAATTATCTAGTATTATAATGTTTTATTCCATGTTTTCTACTTATTTTTTATTATTTATTAATAAAATAATGGTCTTCCCGGCTTCGCAAAGGTGACTTTTTGATGTTATAAATGACCTTGCTACTGCGTGAAAATTACTTTACAAACGTGTTGCTGATATACAAAAATATATTAACTAAAATTCTAGAATAATCCATGTGACATACGTAGTTGATTCACTTCAGTATATTGCTATTTGGGAGCCAAAGTATGTCAATAAACACCTTTATAGTGATGATGACTTGAAGAAAAATCTAAAATTACAGCTGTGCCGATGGCATTTCCTTTTGGAGGCACTATCAATCAATTAAACCACCAAAATATAGTGCCTCCAAAGGAACATACTGTCGGCACAGCTGTAATTTTAGATTTTTAATAATTTATTTATTATTTTAAATCGATTACAATGGTGTTGGCCGATAAACAAAATACGAATTAATTTAATTTATCAAATAATCCATGTGCCAAATCCTCCACAAAATATAAGCAAACACTAATTGAATAATTTAAAATATTTTAAAAAGGTTGTATTAGAAGGTTTATCAGGAATTCCTAACTGGCTATCCCGAATGGCCTACACACAGTCGCATCCCCGAACTAAGTACAAACTGAATGGAGTGCATAATGGAACTGAAACTAAAGAAGAAAAGGTACTATTAATACTCATACTCATATTATTATATTTACCCATGGTCTAATTATGTTATTATATAGTCAGGTTATTTATTATGACATTCAAGGGAACAAAAATTTTGTTTTCATAATAGAGAGACTTTATAATAAACAAACTCAATTAATACAAACCCTATGTAAGTTGTTAAATTGGGACCATAGGGCTTTTTCATAATAAAAGTGGGAAATTGTTCACAATAAGCAAACCTGACTGTGAAAAATCCAGAAATTTATAATTATGTCGGTATACAACCGATATTTTCCGAATTTTCCAGTAATTACAGTTACCAACTAATGTGTTTATATTTCATCATACCAATGTCATTTTATTGACCCGGCGCTTATTCGGGGAAATACGGTATATGAACCATTCTATTGTTTAGAACCTGACTGTACTTAGTTAAAATACTTATATGTACCATGGATACTTGTATTGTTTAGAACGGATTTATGAAATCGGTTAAAGGCGGAAAGCCCTTCCTCCCCCCACTCGGCTCAGTCGATAAGAGCGAAATTCGCAAATTCAGATCTGTGGACAGTTTGACGAATCAGAGCTCTCTCCTCAGACACAGGCACTCTAGAGTGGAGGAACAGAAAGTGGCAGACATTATGTAAATATTGATTAGGAAAATATAGGGAAAAAATAGAATAGGAACACCAGGGGACCGTCGAAAATTCTTCATAATACCGGAGTAATTTGTATGCATTGTATAGGCTAGGGGAATTAAATGTTGTCTCATTAACCGATTACAAAAATTAGATTTGGGGTCCAAAAATCGCAAGGATCAAGAAATGTAGACAGGGGCCCAAAAATAGTTTCGATACAGAAATAGAATTTTATATTGGACGCATAATTGATATGTAAGTAGTCCATTTTCCAACAAAATACCATTGGGAAATTATACCCTAAACCCTGAATTATGTAGTGTACTAACCGCTTAACGTGAGTCTACTGTATTACGATCTCTGCCTAATTGCTTCTATTTATAGTCACGAGAGAGCTCTGAGAGAAAACCAGCTGACTATAATAGCTACGAAGGTTAATCGACCAATCAGTGAGGAGCCTCCCGCAGCTCAAATGTCAGACGACAGGAGAATTAGAGTTAGTTATATTATTGTATCAACTATGCTGGTTATAAGAACATTATTTGCAGTTATTATATTGTACAGTAGATACCGGTTATAAGAACATTATTTGCAGTAGTTATATTGTACAGTAGATACCTGTTATAAGAACATTATTTGTATTATTAAGTGGTGCTTACTTATATATCTGCTAACCATTTTCAATATAATCCCAAAGGTGAATTTGGATGTTAAAAATGACCTTATCAAAAGCTTGATAATTCATTTTGAAAATTAATGAATTATTCTACCCAATGCAAAATAATTGGACACAGGAAATATGGATAACTATTTTATTTATTTTTTAAATTAATAATTAATTCTTCTATAATTAGTAAAATAAAAATTATAATTAATTCTTCTATAATTAGCTGAAAATTGCTTTGGAATGATGTTTCCCGATATATAAGCTAATCCTATTTAACAATATACCATGCATAATACGTACTAACGAGGTACAATATACAATGGATAATACGCACTAACGAGGTACATTGTACCATGGATACACTATGTATTATTTAGCTTAACTACGAGACGTTACACACGGCCGTTATGAAGGCCCCTACGCGGGGAATACAAACTGCAACTGTTGGGAATATCCACTCACTTCTGTCGGATGAACTTATCCATGGTTTTCCTGATCTGTTTGATGAGCTAACTCAGGAAGTTACACAGATGTATTATAACAGCATGAAGAGAGTAACCGGTTAGTTGTAGGGTAGTTAGAATATCCATGGTACATTTGTATGTTCTCTATTGTTTGTATGAATAAACCATGGATATGAAACGTAGAGTAAATTCATAAAAATTTTCTACACCTAAAATATAATTCAAGTTGTTGCTTTTTTAGAAATATCCATCGTTATTATTATTTTTTAGAAGCTCTCATTTATTGGAACACGGATAAGGCGAAGTATTTTTAATTATTCTACTAATTTTATTTTATCCTACGATATAATTAAGATACAATTGTGATTTAATCACGATTTATTTACGAATATTTTATATAACAAATATAGTATAGATGTATTTACTGTATCTTTAGTCCAACATACGCTGTTAAAGCCTCCTGTTAACGGTCTATCCCCAGACGTCCCTCTCCCCGAGGAGAGAACAGGACTGGACCACTCCACCCCCTGGAGAGACAGCTACGAAGCGAACAGAGAATCTCTAAGGATCTCTCTGCTCATTCTGCATCCGCTGCATCAGGAGCTGTTGCTGCTGTGGAGGAAGTTTGGGGGGAATTCCATTCTGTCACTCGAGAAACTAAGGTATTGATAGTACTGTTGAACCTCGTTAGTATAGTAGAACCTGATAATTGTGATTATTGTAATACAGTGAATGCCGGTTATAAGAACATCGTCGGGAACTGCACTTAATCTGTTTATAACCGGCATGTTCTTATAACCGACATAAATTATATAGGGTATATGGCAACCGTTTTCCAACATAGTGTTCTTATATCCGATATGTTCTTATAACCGGTGTGCTTATATCCGACATCTACTGTATACATTTAAATGGTGATACTTATACACATGATGGTTATACACATTTTTCGTAAAAATCTCGTTAGTACCTCGTTAGTACTAGTAAAAAAGCATGCTCCAAAAAAGCATGCTGTAAAACTAATTTTTTCCCAAAAATTAACCTTTACGAAGCCGGGTTTTTATATTGATAATAATGTGTTAGAATTGATTATATATACTTAATGTTATATTTATAATGATGTTTGAAATTCTTAATAAATTTCATTTTAGGGAGAGAGGATCGATTGAATTGGAGTCATTCAGGAATGATCTAATTTTAGAACGAGACAGCAAGGTATCAGAAATACAGGAAAATTGGTATTTGGAAGTTTCAGAATTATTTGTGTCAAAACACAAACAAAGTTTGGATCTTATGTCTGAAAAGACTTTGGTACAATTTCATAGATCCGTTGACACTCTCATGTCGAACCAGGTATTGTTTTGTTGTTGTTGTTGTTATTATGTACAGTCAAGTTTGTTTTATTATGAACATTGAAGGGACCAAAATTGTGTTCATAAAAGAGAGACTTGATAAAAAGCGAACTCAACTTAACAAAAACCCTATGTAAGTTGTTAAATTGGGACCATAGGGCTTGTTCATAATAAAGTTCACAATAAGCAGACTTGACTGTATTATAACTGTTGTTGTTGTTGTTGTTTACCTTTTAATGGAATATGTTTGTTTGTAGATCAGTGAGTTAGTACGACAATCTTTGGAAAACTGGGTAAATCTATTCGGTCCAGAAATGAAGGTTAAAAGACCGGATTTCAAACTTCAGTTGTGTTTGGATGAAGATTCCATTGTGTACTATCCGTCGCTAAGGGATGTTGAGAATTGTATTATGGATATTCAGAAAATGATCGAACTAAGTTTGAGCTCAATTCCTACAATTAAAGTTAGTTCGTTCCCTATAATTCATGGCTCAAACACAGTATAACTCGGTTATAACGTACCCCCTCGGGAATGGAATAAGTACGTATTAACAGAGTTTACTCTACATAGAAAAATACATACTGCTTTATAAACTTGGTTAAATATATTAGTACATATTAACCCAGGTACGTTATAACCGAGTTATATTGTACATGACAGTAGAACCTCGTTAGTACGAACACTATTTCAGTTCCCTTCAAAGCTTTTTCAATACAAATGACACCGGATAATACAAACAAATTTAGACGTTCCCCTGGTGTTCGTACTAACGATTAACAAGGTTCTACTGTATTTTCTTTATAGGTAGGCGGTCTATAAAAGCTCATACAAAATACGCAAAAAATCTGTAGACTGTCTATAAATCTGTAGACCAAAAGATAGTATTTAAGTCCCAAAAGTGGTCTATTTCTGACTGTCTACATATAAGTTATTTCTTATATTTTTGTTGTTTAATTCCTTCACTTGACATTACATTATTTTCATATCCGCTCTATTTATAGTCCTCACTAAACAGCCGGGCTAAGCCTATATTTCTGCGCGGCAAAGTGGATAGTTCGGTTTCAGATATGTGTCTGAGGGACATTAAGAAATGTCTGCATACTCTATTGACTCCTGCTAGGACATATTGTGATACTTTCTCTAAGTTTAATGTTCTCATTGATGGGACAGCTGATAATCAAGTTGATGTGTTCCTAAGTGAGGAACATAGTTTTGAGGATTATGAAAATGTAAGTGTTTGTTTGTTGTTTGTTGTGTATTTTTGAGTGTTTGTTTGCTTGTTTATTTGGTTGGGCTTGGTGTTTATTTGTAATTTACTTGTTTATTTATTTGGTGTTTTTGTTAGTTAGTTAGTTAGTTAGTTTGTTTGGTTGGTTGGTTGGTTGTTTGTTTGTTTGTTTGTTTATTTATTTATTTATTTATTGTTAGTTAGCTATAGTTAGTTTGTTAGTTTATTTGGTTGGGGTTACTTTTTGTTTATTTGTAATTTACTTTTTTTATTTTTAGTTTGTTTGTTACTCCACACTTCCTATATTTAGGAGATAACAAAGTACCAAGATCTCTCCTTGGAGATAACAAGTGTATTTGGAATTCACTTATTAGACATGCTACATATCGACTGCGAGAATCTTAAAACAGGACTCAATGTTAGAGCCAATCAAATCACAGAGAAGTTAACAAGCAGATTAGTAGGGGACTATCTTGCTGAAAATATAAGGTTTAGAATTTATAATTATAATAATTTTATATCCACTCAACTATATACAGTAGACTCTCGTTAATAGGAACACCAGGGGACCGTAGAAATATGTTCGTATTATCCGGAATTCGTATTAACCGGAGTCACTTGCATGCATTTGTATAAGCTAGGGGAATTAAACCTTGTACAGTGGATGCCATAATAATATCGTCGGTAACTGCATATAGTGTTCTTATAACCGACATAAATTATATAGGATATATGCCAACCGTTTTCCAATAGAATGTTCATATAACCGGTGTTCTTATATCCGGCATCTACTGTACTCCTTAATCGATATTCCCTTATCCGTATTAACGAGAATCTACTGTATTTATAACATTTAATGTTTATTTATTAATAATTTGTTGTTTCCTAGGATTTGTACCGAATTTGAGAATTTCAAATCCCGCTCTCTGACAGTACCAGCTGACTCCACTCAAATAACAGAACTAACTAAATACATGGAGACCGCTAAATCCGATCTTATACCGACCCTATGCGAGGATATTTCCCGTATCAGATCCCATATGACGTATATACTTAGTGTTCATAAGTGCGATCAATCGGTGTTCGATTTGAATAGCGTTACAATTGATTGGCCGAAAAGGCTTGAGCCTATTTTCGATAAGAATGAGAATAATCTGTTGGAGGCGGGGATGCGAGCTGAAAAAGCACTTTTGGAGAAAAGAGACAAACTTAAGATAGAGATTGAGAAAGCCACGAGGTACATTAGTATTTATTGAAACGAGCCTTTTGGTCTCAGTCGTTTCGCGACGGATAAGTCAACTAATGTGCTTTCATTTTATCAAACAAATCCCATTTTTATTGACCCGGCGCTTATTCAGGGAAATACGGTATTTTGTTATTGTGCCGACTAAGAAAAATCTAAAATTGCAACTGTGCCATTGTTATGTATTGTGCCTACTAAAGAAAAATCTAAAATTGCAGCTGTGCCGACTAGAAAAATCTAAAATTGTTGCTATCCCATTGTATTTATTGTGCCCACTAAAGAAAAATCTAAAATTGCAACTGTGCCGACTAGAAAAATCTAAAATTGTAGCTGTACCATTGTATTTATTGTGCCTACTAAAGAAAAATCTAAAATTGCAGCTGTGCCGACTAGAAAAATCTAAAATTGTAGCTGTACCATTGTATTTATTGTGCCGACTAAAGAAAAATCTAAAATTGCAGCTGTGCCGACTAGAAAAATCTAAAATTGCAACTGTGACATTGTAATTTATTGTGCCTACTATAGAAAAATCTAAAATTGCAGCTGTGCCGACTAGAAAAATCTAAAATTGCAACTGTGCCATTGTTATTTATTGTACCTACTATAGAAAATCTAAAATTGCAGCTGTGCCGACTAGAAAAATCTAAAATTGTTGCTGTACTATTGTTATTTATTGTGTCTACTATAGAAAAATCTAAAATTGTAGCTGTGCCATTGTTATTTGTTATTATTTATCTGTATTATTGCCTGTAGGCGAGGAGAGGAATTCCAGCTCTGCAGCGACATCCAGTCTGTGGGGAAGTATGCTGTCGATATTGTCAAACTACAGAAGACCGTTAATGAGCTCAGAGAGAGAACTATACTCATTAACGAGGTTATTACTAATTAGGATACTGTATTAGTAAATTATTAATTCTGGATTTAATCTCTGCATAATAATAGTTTAAAGGTGAGAATAAGACCGCTTCTATCATGGGAGCATTGATATAGTATATTGGTTAATCGTGGTATTGGACATTCTAAATTGCCTGTTTAATATGTTGTTGTTGTAGTCAATATTTAGTTGGTTAGTTCGTTCGTTAGTTAATTAGTTAGTTTGTTCTTTCGTTCATTAGTTAGTTAGTTAGTTCGTTCGTTCGTCCATAAGTTATTTAGTTAGTTCGTTAGTTAATTAGTTAGTTCGATTCAATCATTGAATAATTGATTATTTGATGATTTAGTGATTCTTTCTTTTATTTATTTGTTAATTTGTTTATGTAGGAAGAAGCTATGTTTAAATGGGACCCTTCAGAATATCCGGAATTGGATGAGATTAACAAAACAGTGGATCCCTATCTCTCTCTCTTCTCGCTGGTCAGAGAATGGAGAGCTCTCGATAAAACCCTAATGGACGGAGACTTTGTTAATCTAGATGCAGAAATAACCACTGACAAAGTAAAGATATATTTACGTGTAATATCGATTATCCGAATATATAGAATTTCAATATATAAAAGTTACATTTTATGGCACTCTAAAGGTATCAGACTAGATAAAACCCTGATCCGAACACACTTGGCTTTGCCCCAATGTAATTCCATAAATTAGATTAGTATTAATTATCCGACATGTTTGACTTTCCCACGAGTTCGGATAATCGAGATTCCATTACAGAATAGCATAGTAAAGTGGTGTTCGCCTAATAGCAATTGCTCTAATAACAATACTATATATATTGCTCTATTAGCAAGTTATTTTCAGTCCCAAAGCGAGCACTAAAGTTAATTCTGTTCCTCTATTAGCAAGCAAATTTCGTGCAAAATGCGACTTGCTATTTACACGAACACCACTGTTTGTTCTCATATAAAGTGTAATAAAGTGTGATATTCTCGAAAATTCGAAGATTCGTGCCCAAAATGGCGAAAAAACAATAATCGCCTAGGCCACTATTCGAGTAAAGTACTTAATTTTGTATTAAACGTAGATTGAAGAGAAAGGCCGCGATGTGTACCGACAAGTTAAGTTATTCAAAGGTAAGGTTAAGGCAGCCGAGAAAGAAAGGGAGAAAGAGAAGAAATTCAAATCTCGGAAAGAAGAGGAGGAAGGGCCAGTAGGGGCCATTAACGGACTCAGAATGGCGCAAACCACCGATGATCAGATTAAGGAGTTTAAGGACTTTCTGCCGTTAATAGAAATACTATGTAATCCGGGATTAAGACTCAGACATTGGCAAAAAGTAAATAATAATTGTAGTACACTCTTGTAATAAGATGATGAAATTAAGTTCTTGCATATACTGAGAAAGGAATAAACAAACAAACAGATAAACAAACAAACAAATGTATAGTCTACCAAACAAATGACAAATAGACTAAACAAACAAACTAACAAACAAACAAACAAACAAACAACCATACAACCAACCAACCATACAACCAAACAAACAAACAAACCAAACAAACAACCAAACAAACAAACAACTAACTACCCACATACTACCTATATCCTATGCCTGTAGATGTCTGAGATAGTTGGTTTTGACATAACTCCTGATAGCGGCACTACGCTACGTAAGATGCTTAAGCACAATCTGGAGCCTTTCCTGGCCAAGTTTGAGATTATATCCGGAGCTGCTAGTAAGGAGCATTCTCTCGAGAAAGCTATGAAGAAAATGGTAGACGATTGGGATCCGGTTACCTTCGTTCTTGTGGCATACAGGGACAGCGGTAATGATTATGCTGTAATAACACCTTAATTAAGGGGCAATATAATGCTGTAATGTCACCTTAAGGGGGCAATATACTGTAATATCACATTAAGGGGGCAATATACTGTAATATCACATTAAGGGGGCAATATACTGTAATATCACATTAAGGGGGCAATATACTGTAATATCACATTAAGTTTAACTATGTAACTAACTAACTAATTGCCTTCAATTAACCTTATTTAATGTGTGTAGCTTATGGGAAGGATTCCACTATGTTAACAGTCACCTAATTTTAGCTATTACGAACACGGATAAGGCGATTATTAACTATAGTAGAATACTCTTAATACTACAGCCATCGGTTCGCGTAATAGCAAGTCTCATTTTGCATGAATTTGCTTACTAATAGTCGAACTTGCTATTAGAGAATTAACATTAAATGCTCGCTTGGGGACTGAAAATATTTGTTAATAAAGCAATATAATATTTCTACTAAAGCAATTGCTACTACCTTAATATCACTGTACGAACGCCACCATTTATCATATCCCAGTTTAACGCTTGATCTCGAATAGGCGTATCTATACTGAGCGGTGTGGACGACATTCAGACTCAGTTGGATGATCAGATTGTTAAAACACAGACCATGAGGGGATCTCCGTTTATAAAACCATTTCTGGAACAAATAAAGTTATGGGAAGATAGGCTCCTAACTATTCAAGACACACTGGATGAATGGTTAAAGGTATAGTGAAATCTATGTACTGTGATACTTAATTTTAAAGTCCTTAAAATCCTTAAAATCCTTGAAATCCTTATAGAGGTGCTACAAACGAGAGTTTTAGTCCAATTTTGTAGAAGTATTTTATTGTTAGAGTTTACCTATATTGTTTAACACCATTTAAATATAAAAATCCTGCTTCGTTTTTGGTGTTTTACAAATTATTTACTATTACCTGAAGTTATTTAGAGAAGGTGTTGTCCTATATAAGCAATTCCTTATTACAGTCAGGTCTGCTTATTGTAAACAATTATTCGTCTGCTTATTATGAACTTTTTATTATGAACAAGCCCTATGGTCCCAATTTAACAACTTACATAGGGCGTTTGTATTAAGTTGAAATCACTTAATATGAAGTCTCTCTATTATGAACATAATTTTAATTCCCTTGAATGTTCATAATAATAACATGACTGTATAAGTAATTCCCAAATTTATTTACAGAATATTTCTCAAATTTTAGTGCCTAATTTATTAACATTTATTCAAGGGGGCTACTATTCGAGTAAATATAGACATTCCTTACTACCTCTACTGTCGCTAGGTACAATCCCAATGGCTGTACTTAGAGCCTATATTCTCGAGTGATGACATCATGCAACAGATGCCTGAAGAAGCGAAGATGTTTCTACAGGTGGATAAGAACTGGAAAGATATTATGAAGAACACGGTTAAGAACCCAGCTGTGAGTAACAACCGTAGTGGTAGTTGGAATGTTAATATTTGTGGAGCAAATAAGGAATTATTTAGGAGCGCGAGACGCTCCTTTTTGGAATATGATTTTCCAATTATTTCAATTAGAAGCGCGAAAATTTGGAATCTTCTCCTATACCGTAACATTAATTTGTGATTTAGGCGTATGAACATTGGATCAAACCAGGATTAGGAGCGTATTTACAAATGGCTAAATAATATCCTGATATTAACATTAATAACTTCCCTCGAAAATCTCGTAAGATGTGCTAAAACGATATACAGTAGCTCTCGTTAATAGGAACACCAGGGGACCGTCTTAAATGTTCGTATTAACCGGAGTTACTTGCATACATTTGTATAGGCTAGGGGAATTAAACCTTGTACTCATTAACCGATATTTCCTTATCCGTGTTCCTATTAACGAGAGTATACTGTATTATTATTATTAAATCTTTGTTGAAATAACTAATATGTTCATAACCAATCAGGGGATAATTTGAAAATTTATTTTGTGTGTCATGAGAGGGAATTTATCGTTTTTAAATTTATTCAGAATATATTTAATTTGTTTGTATTTACAAACATAGGTGTTGCCTGCTACTGGACTTCCTGGGTTATTAGAAAAACTAAAATTCAGCAATGAATTGCTCGACAAAATAAACAAGGGTCTAAACAGTTATTTGGAGAAGAAACGACTTTTCTTTCCGAGATTTTTCTTCCTATCGAATGACGAAATGTTAGAAATTCTTTCTGAAACGAAAGACCCCAAAAGAGTGCAACCTCATCTTAAGAAGTGCTTTGAAGGAATTAACAAACTTCAGTTCGAACCTAATCTCGATATAACTGCTATGTTCTCATCTGATGGAGAGAAGGTACTTGTTGTTTGTTTGTTTATTTGTTTATTTGTTTGTTTATGATACGTACCAATTACAAATCAATCTATCTGCACTGTCTATATAATACCATTTAACACCTCTCCTAGGTTGTTTGTTTGTTTGTTTGCTTATTATTTGCTTATTTATTTGCTTGTATATTTTAATTTTTTGTGATCTGCACTTTCTATATAATACCTGTTATATAGAAAGTGTTTGTTTGTTTGCCTGCTTGTTTGTTTGTCTATTTATCTGTTTGTTGTTTTTTGTTTGATGTTTGTTTGTTTGTCTATTTGTTTGTTTGTTTGTTTGTTTGTTTGTTTATAGTATATATATATATAACCTAACACCTCTCCCTAGGTGTTACTAAGTCGCAACATATCCACCTCAGATGCCCGTGGGGCGGTGGAGAAGTGGCTCCTACAAGTACAGGACACAATGTTCGTATCCGTTCGAGACGTGCTATACAAGTCCCTGCTAGCATATGAGGAGGTGCCGAGAGTTAAGTGGGTCACGGATTGGCCCGGACAAATAGCGCTTGCGGTTAGCCAGATATACTGGACACAAGGAGCACACGAAGCTATTAGGAACCAGCCTGGGGGGGTAAAGGAGTTCCATGATAAACTCAAGACACAGGTTTGTTGTTGTTGTTGTTGTTGTTGTTGTTATCTAACGAACATGGTTAATACGAATTTCCGGATAAGACGAACAAATTTACCGGTTCTACTGTACTAACTAACTAACTTGCTAGTTAGTAGCTAAACATACAGTATAGGTTTAAACCATACTGTATAGTTATTACAGACAAACGAAACAAACGAGACAGTAGACTCGTTAATAGGAACACGGATAAGGGGAAATATCGGTTTAGGAATACAAGATTTAATTCCCCTAGCCTATACAAATGCATGCAAGTGACTCCGGTTAATACGAATTCCGGATAATACGAACATATTTCGACGGTCCCCTGGTGTTCTTATTAATGAGAGTATACTGTAACTAATTAGTTAGTATATACAGTACATACACATACAATAAAGATTTAACCATACTTGTATATACAAATAAACATATTTACTATATTACTATTATCTATACTCCACGTATTACTATAGCTAACAATACTATTATTAGCTTGGAGACATAGTTGAGTTGGTGAGAGGGAAGTTACCAAAGGCCACACGCATAACTCTGGGCGCTATCGTAACCATAGACGTACACGCACGAGACACAATAGAAGAACTGGTTAAGCTTAATATTAGCTCCGAGAAGGACTTCGATTGGCTCTGTCAGATGCGGTATTATTGGGAGGACAGTCAGTGCTTAGTGCGCATGATAACAACTTCAGTGGTGTATGGGTGTGAGTATCTGGGGAATACATTCAGGTCAGTATGGGGTATTGTACAGTAGAACCTCGTTAGTAGGAACACCAGGGGACCTTATAGTACAGTAGAACCTCGTTAGTATATAACCAGGGGACCTTATACTACAGTATAGTACAGTAGAACCTTAGTACGAACACAGTATAATACAGTATATAATATAGCCATTTGTAAATGCACTCCTAATGCTGGTCTGATTCAATTTTCATACTCCTAAATCACAAATAAATGTCACAGTATAGGAGAAGATTCCAAATTTTCTCGCTCCTAAATTAAAATTTTCCAAAATCATGCTCCAAAAGAAGCGTCTCTCGCTCCTGGATAATTCCTGGAAGTATGTATAGTAGAAACCGGTTATATCAACTTATATGTGACCAATTCTTTGCATGGAAATAAAGTAAGAAAAATCCGTTATTTAGAATAATCCGATTGAAAATAAGACAAAATTGGAATTTCTTACACATTTAGAATAAATAGTTATTATATTAACCCTTGGGGTATTTATCATTTCATATAGTTCGAAAAAAATTTCTGGAGAATTACTCCAATTAGTTAATATAACTATGTGTATGTTACTGAGCCTATTCCTCTCCTATTTATACAGACTGGTGATAACCCCGCTCACGGACCGATGCTACCGCACTCTGATTGGTGCATTCGCTCTCAATCTGAATGGAGCCCCAGAGGGCCCCGCCGGCACAGGCAAAACTGAAACAGTTAAAGACTTAGCGAAAGCGCTAGCCATTCAATGTGTGGTGTTTAACTGTTCGGATGGATTGGATTATCTGGCTATGGGGAAGTTCTTTAAGGGACTAGCCAGTGCTGGGGCCTGGTCTTGCTTTGATGAGTTTAATAGAATAGAATTAGAGGTGCTGTCTGTTATTGCACAACAGGTTTGTAGCTTTTGTTTAATAATAGATTACTTATATGTAGATACCGGATATAAGAACACCGGTTATAAAAACGTTCTACTGGAAAACGATTACCATGTACCCTATATAATTTATGCCGGTTATAAGAACATGTTGGATATAAGAACACAGGTTATAAAATCGTTCTACTGGAAAAACGAGACAAATACAGATATGTAATATACATACAGTAAAACCTTCAGTAAGCTTAATTTAAGAGTTCCTTATACAGTAGATACCTGATATAAGAACACTGTATATAAGAACACCGGATATTAGGACATTCTACTGGAAAACGATTGCCATATAGCCTTTATATAATTTATGCCGGTTATATTAACACATTATTTATTGTTGTTGTTTACTTGTTTGTGTTTACTTTATAGATTCTGTGTATCCAGAGATCTATCATGGCTCATTGCACATCATTTGTGTTCGAAGGCACAACTCTTAGTTTGAGTCCAAACTGCTTCGTTAATATCACAATGAATCCAGGTTAGTTAAACAACAACAACAACAATAACAGATATTCAATAACTTTCGTTAATACGAACACCAGGGGACAGTAAAAATTTGTTGGTATTATCCGGAACTTACTACAGTCAAAACCTGTTTTTTCTAACTAATCGTTTTTCCTAACTAACTATTAATTCTCTAAATGTGTAAGAAATTCCAATTTGTTGTATTTTCAATCGGTTTATTCTAACTATCGGATTTTTATTACATTATTTCCACGCAGAGAATTGGTTAGAATAACTGCAAAAACTGTATTAACCTGATTCACTTGCATAAATTCATATAGGCTAGGGGAATTAAACCTTGTACTCCTTAACCGATATTTCCCTTATCCGTGTTCCTATTAACGAGAGTCTCTGTATTTAACAAGAATATAATTGGATTATTTAGGAGGATATAATAAAGCACTATAGGCCCCTGGTGTTCCTATAACAGGCTTTACTCTACATTCCTCCCCATTGTCTAGGTTACGCCGGTCGCTCAGAGCTGCCTGACAATCTGAAGGTGTTATTCCGAACTGTGGCAATGATGGTACCCGACTATGCCATGATAGGAGAGATATCCTTATACTCAGTCGGGTTTGTTAATGCCAAGAGTCTAGCTGTAAAGATAGTGACTACATACAGACTGTGTTCTGAACAGGTAACCAGTGTGGTATAATGGAATGTTATGTGTTTATTAGAGGCATGGCAGGGTTGGGAAATAATGATATTTTGTATAAAATCAAAATGGTTTAAAATATGATTTTTTTTATACTTGAAGAGGGCGAAAGTATTTTATACATTTTACGCCAAATATTTTGACTATTTAGATGGCAACTAAATAGAGCAAACATATTACATAATTTGCATGTTCATTCAATCAATATATCTAGAAATCAAATTATTGAAATTAATTATAATTATTTATTCCCTGACTGTTGCCATCTTATTATGGGCATATTTTACAATAACCAAGTCTTATATTTGGACTCTACTAATGGATGCATTAATTTGTTTGTTATTTATTTATTTATTTGTCTGTTTATTATTGTTATTTGTTTGTTTATGTGTTTATTATTGTTGTTATTGGTGTGTAGCTCTCTTCCCAGTTCCACTACGATTACGGAATGCGAGCCGTTAAAGCAGTGCTCTCAGCCGCCGGAAATCTGAAGCTAAAGTTCCCAACGGAAGACGAGAATATTCTGCTACTCAGATCCATTATGGACGTAAACTTACCGAAATTCCTGTCGCACGATATTCCTCTGTTCGAGGGAATTATTTCTGATTTGTTTCCTGGAGTTATTCTGCCTAAAGCAGACTATACTGTGTTCACTAATGCTATTGAGGAGGTGAGCTGTTGTTGTTGTTGTTTGTTCCTGTATCACAAAAATTTATTCATTTGGAATTAGAGTTGAAACAGCATTTTGGTTGTTGTTGTTGTTTTTCTTTTTTGTTTATTATTTGTGAAGTTTTATTCATTTATAACATTCCTATTTGCACCCTGTAAATAATTCTCCTTCGTTTATACTACTTCGTTTAAAAAATGAGTTTTTGTTGTTGTTGTTGTTGTTGTTGTTGTTGTTGTTGTTGTTGTTGTTGTTGTTGGTGTTATTGTTTGCAATGTGTATTGCTTTACTAACTGGAGTCTACTATAGATTTGCAAAAGAAAGAATTTACAGGCAACCGATTTCTTTATTCAGAAGATTCTACAAACTTATGAGATGATGATAGTTCGTCACGGCTTCATGATAGTAGGATACCCATTTGCAGGTAAACAGACAAACCAATAAACCAACCAACAAACAAAAAAACAAACAAACAAACAAACAAATAAACTAATAAACATACAAACAAACAAACAAACAAACAAACAAACCAACAAACAAACAAACAAACAAACCAACGAACGAACAAACAAACAAACTAATAAACATACAAACAAACAAACAAACAAACCAACAAACAAACAAACAAACCAACGAACGAACAAACAAACAAACAAACAAACAAACAAACAAACAAACAAACAAACAAACAGACAAATAAACAACCAAACAACCAAACAGACATACAAACAACCTACCTATTTAAAACACACTATACTGTATACTATGTAGTACACTGTACACTGTATACTGTATTATAGGTAAGTCTAAGGTGCTAGCTGTGTTAGCAGATACCCTAACTCTGCTTAACGAGAGAGATGAATTAGAGGAATACAAGACTTCTTATCGGTGTATAAACCCTAAGTCTATTCCTATGGGTCTCTTGTATGGACAGTTCGATCCAGTTTCCCATGAGTGGTCAGACGGCGTAATAGCTAACACATTCAGGTTAGAAATAAGAGCTTACTTAGTAATGTATCGGCAAACACCTTTGCAATATAACAATCCGTTCGAAAAGGTGAATTTTTGATGCAAAAAGTGGCTTTGTCAGTGCCTGAAAATTTCATTAGAAAATGTGTTTTCCATATTGAAGTAATTGCAGATTTAAATACTAAAGTTAGTGAGTGCAAGTTTCAGTTCTGTAACACAGTAAACTCTCGTTAATAGGAACACCAGGGGACCGTCTTAATATGTTCGTATTATCCGGAATTCGTATTAACCGGAGTCACTTGCATGCATTTGTATAGGCTAGGGGAATAAACCTTGTACTCCTTAACATATATTTCCTTTATTCCTATTAACGAGAGTCTACTGTATTCATAAAAAGTGAACATAAACCATGCATACACTTAATTAAACATTTTCCTACCAAGTATGAATATGTTCGTAACTAATCAAGGGGGAATTTGAAAAGTGACTGTATTATTCTTACTAACACCTTTAGAGAGTTCGCTTCTGCCCAGAATGACGATCGTAAGTGGGTTGTGTTTGACGGGCCGGTGGACACAATTTGGATAGAGAGCATGAACACTGTTCTGGATGATAACAAGAAGTTGTGTCTAATGAGCGGAGAAATTATACAAATGTCTAACTCTATGAATCTCATTTTCGAAACAGATGACTTGTCACAAGCATCGGTACGTGTAATTTATTAATTTGGAACCAAATATTATTAGTCCCAGTAGAACTCGGTTATAACGTACGGTACCCCTCGGGAATGGAATAAGTACGTATTAACCGACTTTACCCTGCATAGAAATATAATTATTTTATAAACTTGGTTATAAAATAGTGGTATATTTACTAAACCGAAGTACATACTAACCCATGTACATTATATCCGAGTTCTACTGTATTTGCATATTTTATTTTTACTAGCCATATTAACTTAATTAATTAATAATTATCACTTAATTAAGTACATTAACACCTCTATTGTTCATATTTATAGCATTGTTACTATTTATAGCAGGTAGTTATACCCCCTATTACCAATGTACTATTTATAGCCCGCTACAGTGAGCAGAAACGGGATGATATACGCAGAGCCAGCTTCCATGGGCTGGAAACCGTTGTTCCTAACTTGGCTAAGCGAACTGCCGGAATATCTACGGGAACAAACCGGTTTAATATCATCGCTATTCGAATGGACTTTGCCGCCGTTATTCGTTCTAATTAGAAAGAAACTTAAGGAGTATGTTGTGACACAAGACATACAATTGTGTGTTTCAGCTATGCGACTGTTCTCTATGTTATTCTATGATGCAATGAAGGATGAGTCAGCTATTAAGGATAATATGAAACATGTTAAGAACTGGACAGTGGTTAGTTATACTGTTGGTAGTGATATATTTAAGATAGAAATTACTTATATAGAGCTGAGCTTTGTAGAGTTCAGTTTTTCACTATGTGTATTCATGCACTGAGAAAGGTCAGTTTTTTTCCAGAGTTCGAAATTGACTTTTAGAAAGTAAGCCTGGGCTTTTAGTATGGGATAAAATCTGAACTCTACTAGAGCTCAGCTCTATATAAGGATTCCCTTTAAGATATGGTATTAAGGGATAACCGAATTGTGGGTTAACTTAGGTGCAAACGTTACGTAACGCAAATGCCAGGAAAATTAGATACCCCCTAGTACTTATATCACACTTTTTGACTTGTTTATCAAAAAGTATGTTCTGTTAGATATTGGTTACTTAATGTTTGAACGGCCCTTATAATGGAAGTGCGAAAAATTGATAAATAATAGACCTTGATTTTGGGGATTTATTTCAGTCCAAAATTCGAAATGTTATTATTACACTAGACCCTCGTTACAACAACACGAATAAGGGAAATATCGGTTAAGGAGTACAAAGTTTAATTTCAAATCCCAGATAATACGAACATATTTCGACGGTCCCCTGTTGTTCCTATTAACGAGAGTCTACTACTGTTTATAAATATATTATTGTTGTTGTTTACCTGTTTATAGTCCGGGTTTATATTTGCCCTAATCTGGTCTTTGGGAGCCACGAGTGACACTGATTCCCGAGAAAAATTCGATTTCTACGTCCGCGACCTGTTAGCAGGGAAGTTAGCAGATTACCCGATACCTGAAATAGTCGGTAAAATAGAGATCCCTTTTCCAGCAGAGGGATCTGTGTTTGACGTTATGTTCGACATGCAGGGCAGGGGTCGATGGGTGCCTTGGCTAGACCTGATACAGAATGATAAGGTCGAGATGAAGAACAAGAAGTTATCAGAACTGATTATACCTACTATTGATACTGCAAGGTTTGTTGTTGTATGGCTAATTACAGTACGTATAATACAAATTATGTATATGAAAATACGCTATATATTACTAACACTGTAACTACAGTCGACTGTGTAACATATATACAGTAGAACCTCGTTAATACGAACACCAGTGTATTATACAGCCATTTGTAAATACGATCGTAATCCTGGTCTGATCCAATGTTAATACGCCTAAATCACAAATTAATGTTACGGTATAGGAGAGGATTCCAATTTTCGCGCTCCTAATTAAAATTTTCCAATAATAATACTCCAAATGCAATTTGGGACCATAGCTATGGCCCCAAATTAACAACTTACATAGGGTTTGTATTAAGTTGAGTTCGCTTATTACAAAGTGTCTCTATTATATACACAATTTTTGGTCCCTTGAATGTTTATAATAAGATAATTTTCAATGTTACTGTCAGGCCTTAATACAAGAACTACGGTTTGTTATTAGAACTGAATTAAACTTCATTAAACCCTTCCAATTCGTTACAATTAATCCAACAATTAATTTCTGGAAAAATAAATCTAATAAGTTGGTTAATTTAGTAATTTTATGAGTAATGCTTTAGGCCAAATATTGACTACTCTAGTTTGATAAATTATGGAGAAATTCTAATCAATTATTTTAAATATTTTTTATAAAGTAATTGAGCCAAAATATAATTTGATATTTCCCAATAAACATCTATAAATCTGAAACTACTTATTAAACAAAATAATCAGTTCAGTAATGTTATACTCAGTAATACTTTATAATAATCTGCTTAGTAACATTTAATTCCTCACAATTTAGAGTAATCTAATAACTATAAAATATAATTAATAAATTTCCCTTAATTATTTGTCTACCGCTTATACCATTGTTGCAAAATGTGACTTGCTATTACCGAACACCATTGTATACTAATACAGTGAATGCCGGTTATAAGCACATCGTCGGGAACTGCATATGATGTTCTTATAACCGACATAAATTATACAGGGTATATGGCAGTTTATAACCGGTGTTCTTATAACCGGTATCTACTGTACTAGTATACAATGGTGTTCGGTAATATCAAGTCACATTTTATACGATTTTTAGAAATTAGTTAGAAAAACCGGTTTCGACTGTAATATAAATAATATATCACATTGCATTATTCTATATTTAGATACCACTGTACGTATACTATTCTATACTGTTTAGATACAAGTATTTGATGGACATGTTTATCCGTTACCAACTTCCCATTCTGTTCATTGGGCCGACTGGCACTGGAAAGAGTGCGTACGTTATGGACAAACTAATGAATGGACTCGATAAAGAACTGTTTATACCTCTGATCGTTAATTTCTCTGCGCAAACTAAATCTATGCAAGTACAGGTATGTTGTATTATAGTGCAGTGTATTATGTAAAACTATAAATAAATATATGCAATACAGTGAACTCTCGTTACAACGAAGTGCTTGGGACCTGTAAATCCCTTCGTTATATTAGGATATTCGTTTTAAAATTGACCGTCCCTTGTAAATAATTGGTTTGAGATCTTAATGAACTAAATCAAATCAAGAAATGATATGTTACGGTTCACTGCAAGTATAAGCGTAAATCAAAAGTAGTCTATACATTATAACGGGTCCCTTTAATAAAAATTTTTTTAAGTAGCAGCAGGTTAAAGCTAAACTTTCCATGAATCTCAACACTGCGAAGCCGGGTTTTTATATTGTCAATATATTGTCCGATATATAAGTAATCCTTTTGGGACTGTTCAAACATTTCGTAACGAAAAATATCAAAAAATTACACCCCTCCCTATGTCACGCTTTTTGGCCTGTTTATTATTTAAAAATGGTCTGTCTGTTTAACCTTGGAAGCGTTACATAACGTTTGAACGGCCTCTTAATACTTTGACGTTTCATGGCCAATTTAATATTGTTGTTGTTGTTGTTGTTTACTTATTTAGGATATCGTGTTGTCTAAAGTGGACCGTAGAAGGAAGGGAGTATACGGTCCCTCTATGGGGAAGCGATTGGTTATATTCGTAGACGACTTGAATATGCCAGCCAGGGAAATGTACGGATCGCAACCTCCCATTGAGCTGTTGAGACAATGGATGGACTATAAAGCATGGTTAGTAAATACTGATTATTATAATACTTGTTTGTTTGTTTGTTTGTTTGTTTGTTTGTTTGATATAGTTAGTTAGTTAGTTAGTTAGTTAGTTAGTTAGTTAGTTAGTTGCAGTAGAACCTCGTTAATACGAACACTATTTCAGTCCCCTTCAAAGCTTTTTCAATGGAAATGATATTGGTTGATAGTAACTTGATACGAATTCCGGATAATGCGAACGAATTTCGACAGTCCCTTGGTGTTCGTACTAACGAGGTTCTAATGTAGTTAGTTAGTTAGTAGTTAGTTTGTTAGTTTGTTTGTTTGGTTTGTTTTTTGTCCATACGTTTGTTTTGCACTTTTACGAATTTATTCTAAATTAATGATTTGTTGTTTAATTAACTAAAATTACTAATTGAATAATAATATATTGCTTATTGCCAAATATATAATGTCAGTAGTTTTATTCGACAATTTCCCTGTAACAATAAAATGCTTGCAAATCTTTTTGACTATACACATTTCTTTCTTACAAATATATATGTAACACATTTTTGCTGACCGATTTAATGCAAATTACATGATTAAGTATCTTAGTATGAAATAAGATACTTAATCATGTAATAGGCAATTTCAATTGTATAAATATAGGGTTTTGTATACAACTTTATAACAAATTATTTTTGACTCGAAAGCAATTTGAAATGATTTCCAATCCGTTATTATCCCTTCATTCGGTTAAAACCCCAATGATTGAAATCATGAAAGTTCCTCTAATACAATTAGGGCCAACTTATGGTGAATGGCAATCATTAATCGAGGAAATTGAATGCAAAGTTAATTATTTTCATCTTGATATGGACAGACATGTAGCTGATTGTTTGTTAATACAAACAGGGTGTCTTGGGACTTTCTTGCTTAGAAATTCGACTATTCAAGGAGAGGATTTTTATAACTTAGTATTGTCAGTTCGTGGGTACCATTCAGTCAAACATTTTCAGATTAAATGGAACGGACAAACCTTCACTTTCGGCTTACAAACGTTCAGTAATTTGGATTTATTCCTTGATTATATTAACTCAACTCCAATACTGGGTGAATCATCTGGTAGCTTTCTAACAGTTAAACATGGAATCACGAAAAGTACGTCTGAAAATAACTTCGATTCGGTATACGCTTGTACGAACGATCTAGAATATACCGACCCGATTTTACGATCGCAATCGCCCTCCCCAGATCTCTCAATCGCTTCCAAAGAAGGGTATTTAACCGTACAAACCAAATATTTAAAGAAATGGCAAACTATTTGGGTGGTTATTAACAAAATGAATTTGTACTGCTATAAAACTAAGGATTATAAGAACCCATACCAAACATTTGATTTGAGAAAATTCTCCGTTGATATTGATGCAGATTCTCCGCTTAAAAATGGGTTTAAATTAACTAATTTGAAACAAGAAATTGTTTTCAGAACTAATACTAATGAAGAGGTGCAATCTTGGATGTATTTAATTAAATGGAAATTGGAAAATAATAGGGATAGCTTTAATTCTTCTTGTAGCTTCTAATATATTGTTGTTGTTGTTATTTGTTATTTGTGCATGTATAAATATACAATTAAATAGCTGACTTTATGTGATTTATTTACTTTGCAATTTCTTGTTCGTGAAATTGGATTTCTTGTACTTGAAATTGGATTTCTTGTACTTGAAATTGGATTTCTTGTACATGAAATTGGATTTATTGTTTTTGAATTGGATTTTTGGTTCTTATATCGAATTTCTTGTTCTTTAAATTGAATTTCCGTGCGGCATGTTAAAGCATAAATGTGAAATATCTAAAATTACTGCTGTGCCGACAATATTTTTCTTAGATATTAGAACTTCTTTCTAGATACAGTATTCCCTATCCCCCTGCCAAATTTAAAGTCTGTAGCTCTTACTAGTTCCTCAACAGTTCTGAAAAACAAACAAACAAACCAAAAAACAAATAATTGTGATTTAATATATAAGATTAATTTTTTTTCTAGGTATGATAAGAAAGACACTTCTAAAATCAATCTTGTGGACATACAAATCCTATGCGCCATGGGACCCCCCAGTGGAGGTCGCAACCCAATCACAATGCGGTTTTCGCGGCACTTCAACATTTGTTCTATGAACACATTCAGTGATGATACTATGACACGTATATTCTCAACAATATTCAGTGTGTCACTTCGGGAAAGGAATTTCCCATCCGAGTATTTTGCAACCGGAAATCAAATAGTAGCGGCAACCATGGATATGTATAAATCCGCAATGGATAACTTGTTGCCTACTCCGACCAAATCTCATTATGTGTTTAATTTGAGAGATTTCTCAAGAGTTATATTGGGAACACTTTTGATTGAACCACAGTGTATGGAGAATAAACGTAACTTTATAAGGTTAGTTGTAGTCGTATTTTATCTTTGACTAATCCATGGTATTGTTTGCATAGATAATCCATAGTTAAATACAGAATTATATTTTTTGAAAATTTAAAATTTTATGGTTAATTAAATTTGTTAAAATAGAGTCAGGTCTGCTTATTGTGAACTATTTTTCGTCTGCAAAATATGAACAAGTTTTATTATGAACAAGCCCTATGGTCCCAATTTAACAACTTACATAGGGTTTGTATTAAGTTGAAGTCTCTCTATTTTGAACACAATTATTGGTCCCTTGAATGTAGTTGTATTTTTATAAAAATACATTTTCAGATTTTTTAACGAGTACTAACGAGATACTAACGAGATTTTATATAAATATGATAATTATTTTATTTATTCTATTCCACTAGACTGTGGGCTCACGAGGTATACCGGGTATTCTATGACAGATTGGTTGATGACTCAGATCGGAGTTGGTTGCATAAGAAACTCAAAGTTTTATGCAAGCTTCATTTCAAAGAGGATTTTGCTGTCGTATTTAAGCACTTGGCCACTCAGTCCCAGCCTTCTGAGGACGATATGAGGTCCCTCATGTTTGGGGACTATCTTAAACCGGAAGCTGTAAGTTGTATGTAAACAACAACAACAACAACAACAACAACAACTACTACTACTAAGTACTGCAACAACAACAACAACAACAACAACAACTACTACTACTAAGTACTGCAACAACAACAACAACAACAATAGCAACAACAACTACAACAATGTTTTTGAAAGCATATTATTCTTTAAATTTACACTCTAATCAATTCTTAAAAAAACACTGACACAACTTAAAAATTGTTCCTTTCGAAGTGAAACTGTATTATATTTAAACTTTAAGTTGTTACATCTTCAGTAATTACAAATACAGTATACTCTCGTTAATAGGAACACGGATATGGAAATATATGTTAAGGAGTACAAGGTTTATTCCCCTAGCCTATACAAATGCATGCAAGTGCCTCCGGTTATTACGAATTCCGGATAATACAAACATATTAAGACGGTCCCCTGGTGTTCCTATTAACAGAGTCTACTGTAGTTGAGACACCAGTATACTTAGCAAATCTATTTATAGGAAGTGAAGTACTACGAGGAAGTGACTGGATTGGATGAGTTCACTTTAGTGGTGGAACAAGCTCTGGAGGAGTATAACCAAACTCATAAGACCAGGATGAATCTTGTCATATTCAGGTATTATAATATGGCCTTGCTTATAACACATTTAATACATGTAAAACCTTTCCCAAGAAAAAATTTTATGTTAAAAGAATTGACTTTTTGCCTGTGCCTGGAATTTCCATTGGCAAATATATAAATAATGTAGAACCTCGTTAATACGAAAACTATTTCAGTCTCCTTTAAAGCCTTTTCAATACAAATGACACCAGTTGATATAAATTCCGGATAAGGCGAACGCATTTTACCTCCTGGTGTTCCCACTAACGAAGTTATACTGTATATTAGTAACTAAGATAATTTCCTGTATAATACCCTGTCCCATACTATAGATATGTGCTTGGTTCCATATACTATATAGGAATATAGTATAGAGTCGGATTATGCAGGTTCTACTATACTCCCTTACACTAGATATGTGCTAGAGCACCTAAGCCGCATATCCCGTATCCTTAAGCAGCCCGGGGGGAATGCCCTGTTGGTTGGGGTGGGGGGCTCCGGGAGACAGTCCCTGACTCGACTCGCGACTCACATGGCGGACTATGATATATTCCAACCCGAGATATCTAAGAGCTACGGGGATGTGGAGTGGAAAGAGGATTTAAAGGTATTACTGATAGTTTATCCTAGATAGGATACTATACATATACAGTGGAATTGCTTTATTAGCAACTCGCATTTTGCATGAAATTTGGTTGCTAATAGGCGAAGTTGCTATTAGAGGAACAGAAATAACATTAAGAGCTCGTTTGGGAACTTAAAATAAGTTGCTAATAGAGCAATGTTGCTAATAGGGGAGTTGCTAATAACGCAATTCCACTGTATTATACTAGTATGCTATACATCAAGGAATACAACAAGAATAATGATAAGAAATCTAAAATTACTACTGTGCCAACTGTATTTTCATTTGAAGGCACTTTACTATGTAGTGCCTCCATAAGTAACTACCGTTAGCACAGCTCTAATTTTAGATTTTTAGGTATGCACAATAGAGAAACAACAACAACAGCATCAACATTAATATTAGCAACAACAAAATCTAAAATTACAACTATGCAAGGCCTTTTCTTTGGGAGACATTTGCTGCGAACTGAGAAATTACTGTCAGCACAGCTGTAATTTTAGATTTTTACTGTGCCGACTATACTATTCTTTATAGTAATCACAATAATAACAACAACATAATCTAAAATTACGACTTAGAACTATACCAGCGGAATTTTCTTTGGAGACTGAGACACTATATATTCCATAAGAAACTAATGTTAGCACAGCTGTAGTTTTAGATTTTTCTTTAGTTGGCACAATATTTATTACTTATCTATCTATAATACAGTGAACTCCCGTTATAACGAAGTTAGATATAACGATATCGCTGCTTATAACGAATTCGGATAAATTTTCCCCCAGAGGACTAAATCCATTAATTATTATCCGTTTATAAATCCTGTGAAATTTTGACCCCATTAAGCGGAAAATTATATTACCCGATGACTATATTAAGTGGAGTCGACTGTATTTAGAAAAACCTATTAGTTAGAAAAACAGTTCTCGACTGTATTAATTCTGGTCCTTCTAGAAAGTTCTAAAAACAGCCGGTAAGGATGGAAAGACTACCGTATTCCTACTGGCAGACACACAAATAAAATCCGAATCATTTCTTGAGGATGTTGACGGTCTTTTGAATGCTGGAGAAGTTCCTAATTTATTCGCTGTGGACGAAAAAGCTGAAATAATGGAGGCAATGAGACCGATTGCAATGCGACAAGATAAAGATGCGGAATTCACACCTCTGATGTTGTTGAATTTGTTTACTCAGAGGTGTCGAGAGCATCTGCATATTATCCTGGCCATGAGTCCTATAGGAGATGCGTTTCGTACTCGGGTTAGAAAGTTCCCTTCTCTCATCAACTGTTGTACTATAGACTGGTTTCAGGTTAGTGCTATTGGAAATGTGCTGTAAATAGGATAATTACAATATTGTACGATAAATGGCGAAAAACGAAAAATTGACGAAAATGGTTCAAAATAAGCACACCTGATTATATAAAAACATAGCTTAACAAAGGTGCTTTTTGATGTTAAAAATGACCTGAAAATTACATTGGAAAAGACGGTCTATTTATCGATGGTCTATAAAGCCCATACAAACTAAGCAAAATATTTATAGACCGTCTATAAATTATAAACTCCCGATATAACGAAATAACCGCTTATGACGAATGGAGATTTTCCCCCAGAGCACTAAATGCATTAATTATTATCCGCTTATAACGAATATCCTGATATAACGAAGGGATTTACAGGTCCCAAGCAGGGTATATTATAAGCCCATTTTTTTATTCCTAGCCCATTTTTTAATTCCTATTTTCATTTTTTTACTCCCTTGATTAGTGAGTTTTTATCGTCTGATATCCATTTCAAGATTCCATTTCTACCGAAAATCCATTTTTTTATTCCACGAAAACAATAAAAAACATTTTTTTATTCCTTATAAAATACACTGGTCCCAAGCACTTCGTTATAACGAGAGTTTACTTACAATTGCTATTGATAGGCTTGGCCGGATGACGCTCTACAGTTGGTAGCTCAGAAGTTCTTAGAAGAAGTAGAACTTACGGACGAAGTGCGAACTGAGATTGTGTATGTGTGCAAGCATTTCCATCAGAGCGCTCGCCATCTGAGTGTGAGGTATTTGGAAGAAATGGGGAGACACAATTATATAACTCCAACCAGTTATCTTGAGCTGATTACGTCATTCAAAACACTTCTGGGAAAGAAGAGAAATGAAGTGAGAATTAGTTATTAATCAACTCATTATTACATTAAGTTAGTTAATATAATATTGAACTTTATTATAACGGAAGTTTATCTATACAGTAGAACCTCGTTATTACAATACCATTGACATTGGTTAATACGAATTTGGATAAGTACATTTGACGGTCCTTTGTGTAGTATTAACGAGCTTATACTATAATTATTTATTGAGGACATCAGTGTACTAATGTATGTAACATTCCAATTGCCGTTTAGGTTGTTAGGAGCAAGAGTCGCTATGAAGTGGGATTGGAGAAATTGGAATTCGCAGCTTCGCAAGTAGCGCAAATGCAAAAGGAATTGGAAGAACTACAGCCACAGCTCAAGATAGCGGCTATTGAAAACAATAAGATGATGATAGTCATAGACAAGGTATAGATTAAAGAACTGTCTAGGAAAATACAATCGACTTCGCTTAATAGAGTCACCTCGGGACCAGGTCGCTTTGACCCAATTAAGCGGAGAATTCTGTTAACCGAAAATATTTTAAGCCAAAATGTAATTCCGTCCTATAAATCCTGGGAAATTTTGACCCGATTAAGCGGTGAAATCTATTAACCGGTGGCTCTATTAAGCGGAGTCGACTGTATATACTGATGAAAGTTCTAAATTATAATATCTATGATTATCTATTACAGATATACTGCTTAACCACAATTATCCATATGTTTATTATAACTTTTTATTAGAACAAGCCCTATGGTCCCAATTTAACAACTTACACAGGGTTTGTATTAAATTGAGTTCGCTTATTATGAAATCTCTATTATGAATACAATTATTTGTCCCTTGAATGTTCTTAGTAAGAACCTGCTGTGTATACTATACTTATACCACGGATAAATTAACCTGACTGTATATCTGTTTACAGGAAACAATCGAGGTTGCAGCTAAAAAGGAAATTGTTGTCAAAGAAGAATCTTCTGCAAATGAAAAGGCAGCTGCGGCCCAGGCTCTCAAATCGGAGTGTGAGTCCGATCTAGCCGAGGCCATTCCTGCTCTGGAAGCTTCTATTAAAGCTCTCAACACCTTAAAGGTAAACAACAACAATATTAACTTTAATACAAACAACAAGAATAACAAGAAAATCTAAAATTACAACTGTGCCAACGGTATTTACTTTCGAAGGCACTATATTTTGACTATAAGTATTATTGTGATGACTAAAGAAAAGTCTAAAATTACAGCTGTGCTGACAGTAATTTCAAACCTCGCAGGAAATATAGTGCCTTCGAAAGAAAATACCTTTGGCACAGTGTAATTTTAGATTTTGTTGTTGTTAATATTATTGTGAATGCTGTTGTTGTTGTTGCAATTATTGTATAGACTTAAAAAATTGAAAATTATAGCTGTGCAAACAGTAGTTATCTTATGGAGAAACTATAGTATACATAATTATTACTTATTTATCTACAAATAGTATTCTCGAAAATTCATAAAAAATTGTGTCCAAATATAGCGGAAAAAAGCAACAATTGCGAATTGCCTAAGCTACTATTCAAGTAAATTTCTGTACTATACTCTCTATCTATAGCCGGCTGACATAACGCTTGTAAAGAGTATGCAGCAGCCGCCTAGCGGAGTTCGGCTGGTCATGTCTGCTCTGTGTGTTATGAACGATGTTAAACCGGATAAGATAAACGACCCGTCAGGCACTGGACAGAAGATATTTGATTACTGGGGTCCTTCCAAGAGAATGCTGGGAGATATCAATTTCTTAAAAAAACTGTTTGAGTATGATAAAGACAATATACAGGTAACTATAGTAGACCTCGTTAATAGGAACACGGATAAGGGAAATAGTACAAGGTTTAATTACCTTAGCCTATACAAATGCATGTAAGTGACTCCGGTTAATACGAATTTCTTGATGTATACTCTCGTTAATACGAACACCAGGGGACCGTCGTAATGTGTTCGCCTTATCCCGAATTCGTATTAACCAATATCATTTGTATTGAAAAAGCTTTCAAGGAGGACTGAAATAGTGTTTGTACTAACTGTGTCTACTGTATTTACATTCCATATGCCCATATAGGTTGCTATAATGACCAAGATCCGTAAGGAGTTTATCCCCAACCCTGACTTCGACCCCAGCAAGGTTAAGAACGCCTCCTCCGCGGCAGAGGGGCTCTGTCGCTGGGTTATCGCAATGGAAATATACGACAGGGTAGCCAAGGTTGTCGCGCCTAAGAAAATAAAACTCAAAGAAGCGGAAACAGAACTCAAGGAGACAATGGAATTCCTGAAAGCTAAACGAGCTGAACTTAAAGAGGTTTGTTATTAGCATAGAATACTTTAATTATTAGATTAATCTATGGTTGTTAGTTGTATAATTAAGGGCTTAATTATACTGTAGAACTGGTTATAAGTTATAACGTACTTGAGTTAGTACGTACTTATTTATTTAACCAAGTTTATAAAGCAGTATATATTTCTATGTAGTGTAAACTCGGATAACACGTACTTATTCCATTCCGAAATCGAGTTCTACTGTATATCGGCCAACATTTTTCCTTATAAAAAACCCGGTTTCATAATTGTGAATTTTTGATGTTAAAAAAACAAAAACAAAAAACCAACTAACTAACTAACTACAACTAGCTAACTAGCTAACTAACCAACTAACTAGCTAGCTAGCTAGCTAACTAACTAACTAACCAACTAACTAACTAACTAACTAACTAGCTAACTAGCTAACTAATATTTCTAATATAGGTACAAGATCGGCTTGAGACACTAACCACTCAGTTCAGAGAAATGACTCTTAAGAAGGATTCCTTAGAGAAACAAGTGGATTTATGCGCTAAGAAACTCGACAGAGCTAAGAAGCTGATTGGTGGGTTAGGCGGAGAGAGAACTAGATGGTCAGAAGTGGCTGCTAATCTCAAAATGACGTATGACAATTTGGCCGGTGATGTGCTAGTTGCTTCGGGTGTTATTGCGTATTTAGGAGCTTTCACTGCTAAATACAGAGATGACTGTATCAAGGATTGGACTAAGTTCTGTAAAGTGAGTTTCAGTCGACTCCGCTTAATAGAGCACCGGTTAATAGATTTCCGCTTAATCGGGTCAAAATTACACAGGATTTATATTATAGAATGACAGTTTGGCTTAAAATATTTTCGGTTAATAGATTTATCCGCTTAATCGGGTCAAAGTAACCTGGTCCCGAGGTAACTCTATTTAACTAAAGTTTATTTGTCAAAGAAGAAAGTTTACACCAAGGAATAGTATTATTAGGATTAATTATATCGGCCAACACTTGATAATGTAACGAAATAGGGTATACATTTACTGTACACTGTATAAACAGTTTTAGGAATGAGTCGAGTATAGTGCATTAATAACATTTACAAATTAAATACAAACTTATTGTAGAAGTTGATTTTAAAATTAATTAATTAATCAATATATTTGGAGACTAAATGCCCTGAGTTAAAATAAACGAGGAAACAACATTTGCGTGCAAACGAGTGTGTCTAGCAGAGTTCAATTATACAACCACTAATTCAACCAACTAAGGAAACAACTTTATTGATTCTTGTAATACAAACATGTTTGTGGAATAATATTGTGTAAGGCACAGAGTTCAGAGAATAGTAGACAGCACTAACCACTGAGAAATCTAGTCATCCTATTTCCACTGATTATGTCGGATAAGGAGTTTCCACTGAGCTCTAATGCACACAGTTATAAATAGAAATATTATGTAGCAACTAACTCAATAAACTGAATAGTATCAGAATCAAGTTTACAATGGCGACACAGTTTCCAGAACCCATACCAGTGCCACTCGTAGACCCAATAGCGACACAAATAAACCAATTAATAGACAGGTTGATACGCTCTCTCGAGCAGAGAAGAGTCCAGCTGTTGACCGACTTAAGGGACAGACGAGAGGAAATGAGAGCCAATCGGGTGGCGCGACAACAAATAGAGCTACAAATAACAGAAACACGCGCGCTTTTGGAAGGCCAACTAATGCACAATAAGCTCCAATCCATGCAGGAGAGAATAGTGGCAGAGTTAGAAGCTACGCGAGCTGAAATGCAAGCCAATGCCCCGCCTCCTAAAGACCTGAAGTTCCTGTGCGACACACGGGACCTAGAGGGACACATCTCCAGGCTGGGAGAGATTGCACAGATCGACATTCCTACAGCAGTGCCTGACTACGCTGCATTCCTACAGCCCAGTGTTGCTGTTGGGAAGAAAGGATCAGCTGCTGGAGAGTTAAATTCGCCAAGAGGTGTTACAATCGAAAAAACCTCTGGACACATTTATGTGGCAGATATGAACAACAAGATAATCCTAATATTCTCTGAAACGGGAGAATGTCTCAATCAATTCGGACATCAACACCTGAAGTACCCATGGGGCATATTAACCTACCAAGACAGCATATTTGTTACGGACATAGGACACCAGGCTATTTTCCAATTCAAGCTGTCAGATCTCACAATGGTAAAGCGAGTTGGGAAGGAAGGATCTGGAAAGAAAGAATTCGATTTTCCGGGACAACTCGCCATCTCTCCCAATCAACGCCTCTACGTGCCAGATCAATTCAACAACAGAATCCAAATCCTGTCCACAGATCTAGCTTTCCAAGGCTCGCTACAACATCAAACAATGACAAAACCTGTTGATGTTAAGTTCACAAACAATGAAATGTTTGTGTTAAGCTTTCAAGACAATCGCTGTATGCACGTGTTTGCACTATCAGGAGAGAAGTCCCGCTCCATAGTTACCACAGGAGGAATAGGAATGCAAGTTTCAGGAGCATATTTCTTCTGTTTAGACGGACTCAATAACATACTCATCAGCGACTACATAGCTCACGCTATCAATGTATTCTCTCCAGCAGGAGACCTCCTACACACGGTAGGACGGTATGGGGATAAAGCTGGAATGTTTAAATTCCCTTTTGGCATTGCTATCATCAACAATACTAAATTAGTTTGTGTCTCGGAAAACAAACACTTCGGTCTCCAAATATTTACTGATTAACTGCTATTTCTGCTTAGCTACTGTGCTTATTAACCAATTAATGCATTGCTCTAATAAACTGAACTCGAACCCTTAGAAACCCTGAATGGGACAAACCATGAACCATCCATTATTTTAAATCCTTTAATGTATATACTATATGCGTGCCATTCGGTCTGGTCACTAAACTTTATTAAATTATTACTTATTTTTGGTTACAAGCTATTATAGGTATTATTTTTCCCTTTACAAAGCCGAGTTATTATAGTAGACTCTCGTTAATACGAAAACGGATAAGGGAAATATCGGTTAAGGAGTACAAGGTTTAATTCCCCTAGAGTCCTAGACTATACAAATGCATGTAATTTGATACGAATTCCAGATAATACGAACAAATTTCGACGGTTCCCTGGTGTTCCTACAAACGCAAATCTACTGTACATGTATATTGAAAGGTGTTGGCCGATATATAAGTAAGCCATCAATCATTTACTATATACTACAGTCAACTCCCGTTATAACCAAGTCGGATATAACAAAGTACCTGCTTATAACGAAGTCGTTCAATGGTCCGGAAATCCTTCTTTCTTATTACATTATTCAAACTTCGTTTACAACGAAATGGATATAACGAAATTCCGCTTATATCGAAGTCATTTATAACCTCATAATGATATATACTCTAAGTTATTGATTTACTTCGGTTATAACGAACTATGCTTATAATGAACTCCGGTTACAACGAAATGAAACTACGGTCCCGAGCACTTCGTTATAACGGGAGTATACTGTATGTATAAGTATGCCATAAATCATTTACTACATAGTATGTACTATAAGTATGCCATGAATAATTTATTACTTATGTTGTTTGTAGTCAAAGCAGATAAACTGTTCGCTGGACTTCAACCTCTCTAAGGTGTTGGGCGACCCAGTTAAGATCAGAGCCTGGAATATAGCGGGATTGCCAGCCGACTCCTTTTCTAACGATAATGGAGTTATTGTGGATATGGCCAGGAGATGGTACGTACAGTGTTGCAAATAGAAAATATTATATATACAGTCTAATAGCAGTCTATTAGCAAGCAAATTTGTGCGAAATGCGATTTGCTATTAAGCGAACACTACTCTAAAATTGTTTGTTGCTATTACAGTAGACTCTTATTAATATCCGTGTTCCTATTAACGAAAGTCTACTGTCCCTAGTGATATAATTTTATTTATTAAACTGTCCAATTGAGCTGAGTTGAGTTTGTTAATACTTTGTTCAGTGTTTGCTTACAAGTTGTTGTTGTTATTGGTGTTGTTGTTGTTGTTGTTGTTGTTGTTGTTGTTGTTGTTTATTCCTATGTTTAGGTCCCTGATGATAGACCCACAAGGCCAGGCTAACAAATGGATTAAGAATTCACAGAAAGACAAAGGTCTTCATGTGGTTAAGCTTACACAGAGCGATTATATTAGAACTCTAGAGAATTGCATTCAGTTCGGCAGACCTGTTCTTATTGAAAATGTTGGAGAGGAATTAGACCCTTCTTTGGAGCCACTTTTGTTAAAACAAACATTCAAACAAGGTTTGTTTATTTATACTCTGTTTGTGTCTTATTGTAAACAAAGTTAAACAAAGTGAACAGTTAGAAAAATCGTGTTAAAATCAAAGCACTAATTTCATATATGAAATTATAGCAAAATTGCTACAAAAAAATATTTTACTCGTATATCGGAACAAAAACGTCTACTTGATATTAACATTCTATTCACTGTACAATTAGCAACTTACTAGAATTTAAATAATCTTCATAGTGTTCAATGAAATCAATGATTTTTAATATTAAAAAATCCAAAATTATATCTGTGCCGACCGTATGTTCCTTTGAAGGCAGTAATATTAATAATAACTACTAACCAAGGTAGTAAGATTATAACTGGGCCACTATACTATAGTATAGTATAGTCGGCACAGTATAAATCTTTGATCTTACTAGTAAAAATCTGAAATTATATCTGTGCCGACAGGCGACAGCATGTTCCTTTGAAGGCAGTAATAATAATAATAACTAACCAAGGTAGTAAGATCATAACTGGGCCACTATACTATAGTATAGTCGGCACAGTATAAATCTTTGATTTTTAATATTAAAAATCTAAAATTATATCTGTGCCGACAGCATGTTCCTTTGAAGGCAATAATAATATAATAACTAACCAACCAAGGTAGTAAAATTATACTATAGTATAGTCGGCACAGTATAAATCTTTGATTTTTAATGCCTATACTTGCTAGGTGGTGTCCAATGCATTAAGCTAGGAGACAATACAGTGGAGTACTCAGAAGATTTTAGACTGTACATAACAACTAAGCTCAGGAACCCACATTACCTGCCCGAGCTACAAGTTAAGGTGTCTTTGCTTAACTTTATGATAACACCGCAGGGATTGGAGGATCAGCTGTTGGGAATAGTCGTTGCTAAGGAGAGGTAGGAAATATGAATTCTATAAACACAAATATATACAGTAGAAACTCGCTAGTGACGAAATGTACAGTTGAAACCGGTTTTTTCTAACACCGGATTTTTATAACTAACTATTATACTAAATGTGTAAGAAATTCCAATTTTGTTTTATTTTCAATCGGTTTATTCTAACTATCGGATTTTTCTTATTATATTTCCATGCAAAGAATTGGTTAGAAAAAACCGGTTTCGACTGTAATAGAATAAGAATAAGAAATTACTTATATAGAGCTCAGCTCTAGTAGAGTTCATTTTTCAGTATGTGTATTCAGGCACTGAGAAAGGTCAGTTTTTCCCAAAACTTTGAAATTGACCTTTAGATAGTAAGCCTGGGCTTTTAGTATGGGAAAAAATCTGAACTCTACAAAGCTTAGCTCTATATAAGGATTCTCATAGAATAAATACAATAACTTACTAGTTTAAAGTAGTGGCGAATGTATTAGATTATAATAAAATAACCTGTTTGTATTTCCTTTCTCCAGACCTGAGTTGGAACAAGAGAGGAACGACCTTATAATACAGAGCGCAGAGAATAAGAAAGCTCTTAAGGAGATCGAAGATAAGATATTGGAAACCCTTTCCGCTTCAGAAGGGAATATTCTCGAAGATGAATTTGCTATAAAGATTCTGAATTCTTCTAAAGTTCTATCAGATGAAATACAAGAGAAACAAGAAGTAAACAATCACAACAATATTTGTTATAATTTTCAATAATACAGTCTTTGTTCCGAGGGTAGTTTGACACAATTAATCGGAAAACCCAATTAACCGAAAATTTTACAAACCATTCCGTTCCATAAATCCTGTGAAATGTTGGTCCAATTAATTAACTCAATTAAGCGGAGTCTACTGTAGTTAATTTGGCTCAAATAAATCAAATTTCCCATGTAAAGTACTGAATTATGTATACAATTGACTCTGCTTAATAGGGTCAGTTTTGTCCCAGTGTAGTTTGACCCAATTAAGCGGAGAAATCTATTAACCGGTGGCTCTATTAAGCAGACTGTATATTAAAAATTGTTGAAATCTCATTCCTGTAGTATCCATTATAATTAACGGTAGACAAACACAGTTAATACTTAGTTCCTACTGTAGTCACATTTCCCTTTTATAGATAGCAGATGAGACTGAGAAGAAAATCAACCAATCAAGAGCCGGGTATCGCCCCGTAGCTAACCATGCTAGTATTCTATTTTTCTCAATTAGCGATCTGCCAAATATAGATCCCATGTATCAGTACTCACTTGTCTGGTTCATTAATCTGTTCGTACTCTCTATCAATGAGAGGTTAGTTATACAGTGAATTCCCGTTATAACGAAGTCGGATATAACGAGTTATATTCGTACACTAGTTGATAGGAACAGGGAAAGGGAAATAGTTGTACAAAGTTAATTCTCCTAGCCTATACAAATGCATGCAAGTGACTTCGGTTAATACGAATTTCCGGATAATACGAACATATTTCGACACAATAAGTTCTATTGGTACGAAACATTCATGTATCATGTACAGTCGAAACCGGGTTTTTCCTAACCCATTCTTTGCATGGTAATAAAGTAAAACAAATCCGATAGTTAGAATAAACCGATTGAAAATAAAACAAAATTGGAATTCTTACACATTTAGAATAAATAATTACACTATAACCTCGTTAGTACGAACACCAGGGGACCGTCAAATTTCGTTCGCCATATCCGGAATTTGATTTATCCGTGTTCGTACTAACGAAATTCTACTGTAGTTAGAAAAATCGGTTTCGACTGTTATTTAATTTGTGTTTATTTTCCAGTCCAAAGTCGAAGAAATTAGACCGCAGACTGACATTCCTGACAGATCACTTTACTTACAGTTTGTATTGCAATGTGTGTCGCTCTCTTTTTGAGAAAGACAAGCTTCTATTCTCATTTCTGCTCTGCGCTAACTTTATGAAAGCAAAGGGAGAGTTGGAAAATGTGGAATTTATGTTCTTCTTAACTGGAGGTGTTGGATTGGAAAATAAGGTCAGTTTTTTCTTTAAGTAAAAAATCTAAAATTACAGCTGTGCTGACTGCATAATCATTTGGAGGCACTATATTTGGTATTTTTTCTCTTTTTAAGTAAAGAAAATATATAAGACGAATGTCTCATTTTTTTGGTCTGGGAAAGTTTAATCATAATTTTCAAGATACTACATACAGTAGAATTCGATTATAACATATCCGGGAATTAAATAAGTACGTACTAATCGAGTTTACCTACATAGAAATACCTACGTACATACAGTTAGTTAACAAAATAGTACGATTAACCAAGGTTATTACTGAGTTGTACTGCACGTATTATTATTTTAACGTTTCAAGTTATTACGAAATAATACATAGAAAATCATTTTGTCACCCCTGTTATACAATATGTTCGCCACCCTTAAACCATTTCTCTCTTTAAAAACTCTTAGTTGACGATTGAAAAAGTGAAAGTGAATTTTATTTATTTTCAATTTATAGTAAAATGAAAGTGTTTTTTTTCTATTTATAACTTGGACCCCAAGGCATTCGCCTGTTAAAAAATTAATTAATAAATTATACCATTTCTCTCTAGCTAGCAAACCCGGATAGCAGTTGGCTTTCTGAGAAGTCCTGGGATGAGATTTGTCGCATGTGCGACCTGCCAGCTTTTCGCGGCTTTCGCAGTGCTTTCACAACCGATTTAATTGAGTGGCAGAAGTTATACGATAGTAGGGAGCCACAGTCAACTCGCATGCCAACTCCTTGGGACTCACAACTAAGCGATTTCCAGAAAATGATTGTTATTAGATGCTTGAGACCAGATAAGATGCTACCAATAATTATATCATTTGTTAAAGCTAAACTAGGTATGGTATTTGTTTGATGTTTGTTTGTATGTTTAACTTTTTGTGTATGTTGTTACTTGTTTATTTATTTGTTTGTTTGTTTGTTTGTATGTTAGTTTGTTAGTTTGTTTGTGTATTGATTCATTTGTGTATTTTGTTTATTTTTTGTCTTTCGATTTATTTATATGCTGTTTATTTGTTATTTATTTTTATTGTTTGTGTATTGTGCATCTATTTATTAGTTTGTTTAGTTTGTTTATTTGTTATTTATTTATTTGTTTACGTATATATTATGTATTTGTTTACTTGTTTACTTATACGTACATATTTACTTCCAATTAGGAGATAAGTTTGTCCAGCCCCCTCCATTCGACCTGGCCAAATGCTACGCGGATTCCAACAGCCTGTCTCCGCTAATATTCGTACTAACACCAGGAGCTGACCCAATGGCGGCTCTGCTTAAATTCGCCGCAGACAAAGGGTTTTCTGACGATAAGTTTAATGCTATTTCCCTCGGGCAGGGCCAGGGCCCAATTGCCTCTCGAATGATAGACGAAGCGATGAGAGTTGGATCCTGGGTAGTTCTGCAGAACTGTCATTTGGCCGTCAGTTGGATGCCAGCTTTGGAAAAGCTCTGTGAAGATATGAATCCGGGGAAAGTGCATACTGACTTTAGGCTCTGGTTAACTAGCTATCCCTCTGAAAAGGTAGGTATTAATTTACTGATGCAGTTATAATATTTGGTAAATCCTCCTTTTGGAGTATGATTTTTGGAAATTTTTAATTAGGACCGCGAAAATTTGGAATATTATCCTATACAGTAACATTAATTTGTGATATATGCGTATGGAAATTGGGTCATACCAGGATTAGAATCGGATTTGCAAATGGCTGTTTAATACACTGACACCAGGGGAACGTAAAAATGCGTTTGCCTTATCCGAAATTCGTATTAACCAATGTCAGTTCTATTGAAATGCTTTGAAAGGGACTGAAATAGTGTTCGTATTAACCGTGTCCTACTAAGAGCTGCTATTCCCTAACATTCCTATCCTAGTTCCCGGTTGCTGTGCTACAGAACGGAGTTAAAATGACTAACGAGCCCCCCACCGGTCTCAGACAGAATCTGCTGCAATCGTTTCTAAACGATCCTATCTCAGATCCCGAGTTCTTCACAGGATGTCCGGGGAAAGAAGATGTGAGATAGATAGTATTTGTTGTTTGTTTGTTTGTTTGTTTGTTTGTTTGTTTGTTTGTTTGTTTGTTTGTTTGTTTGTTTGTTTGTTTACTTACTTAAGTTGATCAATGATTAATTAGTTGATTGATTTAGTTCTTTAGTTTATTACTTATGTATATTTCCGCTAACATAGTATTTGAATATAAAATCCTGGCTTTGAAAAGGTGAATTTCTGATGATAAAATGACATGTGCCTGAAATTACATTAGAAAAGGGATTGTCCAATATATTAAATTCCTTACTTCTTTATTTAGTTAGTTTGAGTTTACTTATCCACCGATCATCGGCGTTTGTATTAAAAAACCTGGCTACTTTCTACCGATGGTTTTTTTTTAATAAACATAAAAAACACCATCGGTAGAAACTAGCCAGGTTTTTTAATACAAACGCCGATGATCGGTGGATAAGTAAACTCTTATTTATTTATCAATTGGTTTATTTATCTCTCTATTTATAGGTGTGGGAGAAGCTCCTATTCAGTTTGTGTTTCTTCCACGCGTTGGTGCAAGAACGGATTTCATTCGGCCCTCTCGGCTGGAACATTCCTTACGGATTCAACGAATCAGATATGCGCATTTCCGTGCGACAACTGCAGACATTCATTAATGAGTATTCGGAAGTTCCTTTTAACGCTCTCGTGTATCTAACTGGACACCTTAATTATGGGGGCAGAGTAACAGATGATTGGGATAGGTTAGTTAGTTAGTTTGTTTGTTGTTTGTTTGTTTGTCTGTTTGTTTGTTTGTTTGTTTGTTTGTTTGTTTGTTTGTTTATTTGCGCATTGGTTCATAAGGTTGTCTTATTTGCTTGTTGTTTGTTTGCTCTTTATTTCTTTGTTGTTTAGACGTACTCTACTTGTTTATTGTTTGTATAAATAAGGAGAGATTTTGCTTTTGTTTTTACTTATTGTTTGACTGTTCATATATTTGTGCATTTGTCATATGTTTGTCTTGTTTACCTGTTTGGTTGTTATTTGTTTTCTTGCTTGTATTATCTTAGTTATTTTCCTGTGATATTCGCTAGTTTGTTTACTTATTCACTACTTAGGATGTTTTATCTACTGTTTAATGTTTGTACATGTAGTTTGTAAGTGAGTCCCTAATATATCACATTCTCTATGTACTATACACTATGTATTGTTGTTGTTGTTATTGTTTAGACGCACTCTGCTCTCGCTGATATCAATATACTACAATAAAGAGGTTATCGAGGATCCCGGCTACAAATTCAGTCCTAGCGGCACCTACCATACCCCCCCCAAATCCTCCTACGAAGATTACATAGAGTATATAAAGGAGTTCCCATTGGTGCAGCATCCCGAGATATTCGGGATGCACGAGAATGTGGATGTCTCAAAGGACCTCCTCAAAACTAAAACAGTAATAATTAATTTAATTTGTATCGAGTATTTTTGCAAATACAGCTACAGTAGAACTAGGTTATAACGTACCCCCATGAGAATAGAATATATTACCCGAGTTTACCCTACATAGAAATACAAACTGCTTTATAAACTTTGTTAAACAAAATAGTACGTACTAACCCAAGTACGTTATAACCGAGTTTTATTGAATGAATATTCTTCTGGTCCAAATGGATTTTATTTAACCAAGTTTGTTTATGTAAAATCAAACATTTTATCCCCTTGCTCCTATGGGCTTATAACAAGTTATCATCCCAATATAACGGTTGAAAATCGCTTAAACGTTCACTCATCCTATGTAAGTGATATCATATATCATATCATATCATATCATATATACTTCTGTTTAGCTATTCGACTCGGTTCTTTTAACACAGACACAGTCTACTGGGAGTGCAGGTGGCAAGAAGAGCGATGATACACTCAATGAGATAGCTACTGACATCCTGTCTAAAGTAAGTTATATATTATATCTTGTAGAACATGGGTATATGCTATACAACTCTAGAGTATACATACTCTGTAGTAGAACAAGCTATTACAAATATAATATGAATTTACTTATACAGCGATCATCGGTATCACCGATCAACTGCGTTTGTATTAAATAACCTGGCTATTTTCTACCGATGGTGTTTTTTATAAACATAAAAAAACAATCGGTAGAAAATAGCGAAGTTATTTAATACAAACGCCGATGATTGGTGGATAAGTAAATTCTTATAATTCCCCTAACTAACATATAACTTTATATTATAATTCCCTAACTAACATATAACATTATATTATAATTCCCTAACTAACATATAACTTTATATAATTAGATGATAGCACAGTTCGATTTGGAAGTGGCTCTAGAGAAGTACCCAGTGAGATACGAAGAATCTATTAACACAGTATTGGTGCAAGAAATGGAGAGATTCAACAGACTAACCTCTGTTATTCGTAGCACACTAATTAACCTACAGAAAGCTATCAAAGGATTGGTCGTTATGAATGCAGAGTTAGAGAATTTAGCCGGCAGTTTGTTAATAGGGAAAGTACCAGCTCTATGGGCTAAGAAATCATATCCCTCCCTTAAACCATTGGGTAGCTATGTTAATGACTTATTGGAGAGACTTAACTTCCTACAGGTAAGTGTATTAAACAAGAAATAGAACAGGTTTTCTTACATATACATTAGTTTATAGACCGTCTACATAGTATAAGGATGCTCATTAAACAAAGGTCACATCTATAGTTATTATAGTTACAGGATTAACCCGATTTCGTGGACCTAATTTGCCTTCATTTTTTTTCGAAAAATCCAGAAAATATTATTTTGGTGGATTCTCATGTTTCTCAGCGACACTAAATCAATGCATAAATTTCCTAAATGAATGTAATTACACTTCAGTTATCAACTATTTTAAATGGTATTAATTATATCATAGTATGATACAAATGACTTCTTTATTGACCCGACGCTTATTCGGGGAAAAACGGTGATTAGATAGTTAAATATTTCACTACGTTTTTTATAACTGATGTTAAAGTATTCATAAGAATCTGCATATACTATCAATCCCAGTTAGTGGAACCTTTATTTATATACTAAGTGTGAAAATGTGAGATATTATTTTAATGTTTACTTTTCAAAGAGAATAAATAACAAACTAATACAAAAAGCTAACTGAATATTTGGAGACCGTAATTCTTGTTCCATGACACACAAACTAATCTCCCGTTTGTATCTATAGCTATTCCTCGGGGCTGATACAACATTCCTTGTTCGTGTCCCTCTCTTCCTATGGTGTGTAGGAGGTTGCCTGCTGGGGAGAATACACGAATGGAGTGTGAGCCTAGATCGCTAATGACAATGTTGTTGTTTGTGTCCAAACAGAAGAACAATGGCTGTAACACATCCATTCCTTGTCCACAGCTAATGAGAGAGTGTAGCATGTCTCCCTCTAGTGACAGTACCAGCAAACACGGATTCTTCAATGGACACATTATGTATACGCGGTCATGCGATAGCTTGACGTCATATGGTCGTGATATTGCCTGATGTGTGATGTTCCTCACATGGTTTAGGTCTGTGTCGAATACACAGATTCTGTCGTTACCGCAATCTGCTATGAACACCTGTCCGTTGGGATCTGTTGTTAGTTGTTTGGGGGTTTTGAATTCTCCGTTTTTCGATCCCCTCTTACCTATCCGCTTAACTAAGCTAAAATCAGTTAGCGAGTATTTGCTTACAGTGTGTGTCCAGTTGCTACTAACATACAAACTATTCCCATGAATAGCTATGCCATGTGGATAATACAACTGTCCGTCACCTAACTGATTGAGATACTCTCCGGTTTCGGAGAATATCTCTATTCTGCGATTGTCACTATTAGCTACGAATATCTGGTTTGTCGCTTCGTTAATGGCGACACCAGATGGGTATTTCAACTCGCCAGGACCTGAACCTTCTTTCCCAGTAGCAACAGTGGGCAATTGGAATGTGGCGTAGTTAGGCACTACTGGTACCTGTGTAATCTCTCCGAGACGGGAAATGCTCACTTCGAGATCTCGTGTGTCGCACCGCCACTTGAATTCTGTCTCAGCTGGAATGTTCGTTCTGAGTTCCCTCAGCAGCTGAGCTCTGCGGAGATTCAGTAGCGCTATGAGGCCGTCTATGGCTCTGTTTATTCGTGTCTCTACGGGGTCTGCTGCTGGAGGGGGAATGGGATAGCGAGCTGCCATTTGATTGTTTGTAGAAGAATAGTTGTATAGTTTAGGTATGAATTGGTTTATATGGATAATATGTGTATTTATAGCTGTGTTATGATTTGTTTGTTGCAACAACAACAATGATGATATGATGATGTGAGTATAATGTGGTAGTAAACAACAACACGAGTTATACACGTGTATGTTGTAATGTCTCGTTACTAGGATACTGTAAGGAATGTGGTTAAAGTTCTTCAATTCTGTAATAACAAGATATCATATTTACAAAGTGCAACCCAAGGTTCTACTGTATGTTACTTTCCTTATAATTTGATATTCCAACAACAACCAAATATAGTTTTTGTATTTTTTAAATAAATTGAAATGTATCTATAATTAATAAGAATACAGTCAGGTTCTTATTTTGAACATTCAAGGGACTAAAATTGTGTTCATATTAGAGAGACTTAATAATAAGCGAACTCAACTTAATGCAAACCCTATGTAAATTGTTAAATTAGGAACATAGGGCTTGTTCATAATAAAAAGTAAAAAGTTCATATTAAGCAAACTTGACTGTATACAGTAGAACCAAGTTAATGTGCCCCAATTGTATAAGCCCGAAATTCGTATTAACCGCTTCATTTGTATTGAAAAAATCTTTAAAGGGGACTAAAATAGTGTTCGTATTAACTAGGTTCTACTGTATGTTAATTAATTCTATTTATAGAAATGGATGGATTATGGCAAACCGAGCACTTTCTGGATTTCAGGATTTTTCTTCACTCAGGCGTTCTTAACGGGAGCTCTACAGAATTACGCTAGGAAATATACAATCCCGATTGACAGATTGGTATTTCAGTTCAAGGTACCTTACTAGGCTAGAGTGTTAAAGTATGTACATAATTGTGATGTATTCCAAAAGTTAAATTCATATTAACGAGAGCTATTGTATATACGTAGAGTAAACTCCCGTTATACTCTCGCAAGTTTGGATTAATTGGCAAAATATTTTATTTAACAAAATCAAAAATTTTAATTAATTGAGTCAATATTTTGTTAACTGTTTCAATATGTGTACAATATTACGTATTATTCCCTTTATAACAGATATTGCAAGTTGACTGTACTATACTGTATTCCCTTTATAACAGATATTGCAAGTTGACTTGTACTGTACTATATTTATATACTATACTGTACTATATTTCAATGTGTGTACTATATTCCCTTTACAGATATTGCAAGTTGACCACATGGACCAGCGCCCCGAGGACGGTGTGTACGTACACGGGTTGTATCTGGACGGAGCCAGGTGGGATAGGAAGAAGGGAGTTCTAGGGGAGCAGTTCCCTAAAGCCTTATACGATATGGTTCCTGTTATATGGATGAAGCCAGGTATGTATGTAAGAAGTACAGTCGACTCCACTTAATAGAGCCACCTCGGGACCAGGTTGTTTTGACCTGATTAAGCGGAGAAACCAATTAACCGAAAATATTGTAAGCCAAATTCTGTCCTATAAATCCTGTGAAATTTTGACCCGATTAAGCGGATAAACCGATTAACCGGTGGCTCTATTAAGCGGAGTTGACTGTATCTCCATAGCAACGCTTATGGTATATTGCTATTCCTATAGAGCAGCGTGATAACATGCCAGATACGAATGACTACAAATGTCCCGTATACAAAACATCAGAGAGAAGAGGAGTACTATCAACCACGGGTCACTCTACTAACTATGTACTTCCAGTTATGATACCGACTGACAAACCGGTTTCGCATTGGATCAACCGCGGTGTCGCTATGTTATGCCAACTGGACGACTAATCTTATAATAAGTAACCCCTCTTATTGATTATGTTATAGCTTTATCTGTAATAGTACTTAATAGGTAGTAACTCGATTTTATCTATGTCTTGTGTGAACACATTACTTATTTTCGATCTTATTCTACAGAGTTTAACATGTGTAGGTATAGTGGGAGATATTGTATGGGAAAGGTTGTAATTATATACAGTCAACATCCGTTAATTCGTACACTCAAGGGAAAAATCTCAAAATTTTTGAATTCATTTATTTTCTATCTATAGTGGTATAGATAACATTTTTAGTTGTGGGGTTTAATTATGACCAAAGCATAAATCAATATGATCAATTTGAATTAATATAAACCGATCCTATATAGTCATATTTTTGTTGCTTTGTTTTGCTTTCTAGGTTTCATTCATAATGAGAATACATCAATATTATTTAAATGATTTTGAAGTTCATATATTTCTGGCATATATCTACCTCGAATACTGATTTTACAAGTTATCATTATCATATTAAAGAAATTTCATTATTTCAAATTTTCTCTTTTATTATTGTTCTATTTTAGACAATTTTTGGGTATATACAGAGTATCCTGTTGTTTATTTATTTATTTGTCAGACATTTTGTTTGCTTGTTTGTTTATTTGTTTGTCAAACAAATGATACCCGTTTATACGAATTCCGGTTAAGGAGTATACATTTTGACGGCCCCTTGGTGTTCATACTAACGAGGTTCTACTGTATTCATAGTACGCATGATTTTTTAATGAACAACGAGCGAAGGAATTTTAAAAACTTTAGATCCCTTTAGAAATGTACCCAAAGAACAATTGGTAAGTTGGCAGCTATGCATTCAATTGTATTATAGCATTGCATTAAGCATTATTAATTAATTATTTGAGCAAAACAGTAAGCAAAATAGCAGTAATTAAGCAGAATATATTTGGAGTCCAAATTTGTTGTTACTAGATACACATACGAGTTTGTTGTTGTTGATTGCTATGCCATAAGGGTAGTAAAACAATCCAGCTTCATGTCCTTCTCCCCCTATGGTGTGTAGTAGGTCTCCTGCTGGAGAGAATACCTTGATATTGTGTCCGTAGTTGTCGCTAATGACGATGTTATTGCGTTTGTCAAAACAGAAGAAATATGCTCTTGAAACTTGCATTCCTATTCCTCCGGTAACTATGGAGCGGGACTTCTCTCCTGATAGTGCAAACACGTGGATACAGGGATTGTCTACACGGCTTAACACAAACATTTCATTGTTTGTGAATTTAACATCAAATGGTGTTGTCATTGTTTGATGTCGTAGCGAGCCTTGGAAATCTAGTTCTGTTGACAGGATTTGGATTCTGTTGTTGTTATCATCTGGCACGTAGAGGCGTTGATTGGGAGAGATGGCGAGTTGTCTCGGATAATTGAACTCTTCATTTCCAGATCCTTTCTTCCCTACTCGCTTTACCATTCTGAAATCTGGAAACTTGAATCGCAAGATAGCGTGTTGGTCTGTGTCCGTTACATAAATGCTATCCTGATGGATTAATATGCCCCATGGCCTTATCAGGTGTTGGTGGCTGAATTTGTTGACATAGACTCCTGTCTCAGAGAATATTTGAATTCTTTTGTTGTCCAAATCCGCCACATAAATGTGTCCGGATTTCGTATCGATTGAGACACCTGTTGGGAAGTTAAACTCTCCAGGAGTTGATCCTTTTTTCCCAACAGCAACAATGGGCTGTTGGAATGTGGCATAGTTTGGTATCGCTGGCACAGGAGGGATGGGAGGAGTCCCGAGTTGTAGAATCTCTCCCAGACGGGAGATACGTTCCTCTAGGTCCCGTGTGTCGCAGAGGTAGCTCACTTCTTGAGGTGGTGCTGCCACTTGCATTTCTGCCATTTTCGCTTCCAAATCTGTGATCATTTTCCCTTGAAATGAATGCAACAAATTGTGAGTCATTTGACCTTCCAAAAATGCGCGGGTTTCGGTTATTTGTTGTTGTATTTGTTGTCGCGCCACCCGATTGGCTCGGATTTCCTCCCGTCTGTCCCTTAAGTCGGTCAACAGCTGGTGCCTTCTCTGCTCGAGAGAGCGTATCAACCTGTCTATCGATTCATTGATTTGTATCGACACGGGGTCTACGATTGGCACTGCGATTAGCTCAGGTATTTGAGTCGCCATTTGTGTATATTTGAAATTTATTTGAGTTGTTTGTTTGTTCGTTTCAGTTTAATCTTAATTTATACTTCTATTCAATGACTACTCTCATTTCTGAGTAACACAGTTAATATTAGTTGTGTTTGTAAGACAATACTTTAACTCTGAACTTATTGCATATTTAGATTAGTGGCTGTATTGTGGTTGTTGTTTCAATGAAATAATTAATTTCTGCAATTCCATCAAATTCCTTTGAACCACTAAATGAAATTAATCTACTCTTTAAACAGTATTCGTTTTTCAATAACAAAAGTTCGTTCGCTGAATATATTTATATTCAGGAAGGGGAACAAATTTGATGTTCCTACTATTTAAACTAACGAGTTTTCTTATATAGTAGAACCGAACCTTAAGAAAGTGAACACCCTGGGGACCATCCAAAATGTTCACTTTTCATGATTTATCATAACGTGTGTCTAAAGCAATGTGGAAAATTTGGGACCGAGAAAAAGTGTTTATATTTTGGAGTTTTTATTTCTTGGAGGTTTCACTGCAGTGTAGTAACACTGTAGTTCTATTTATAGTCCAAATTTCATACTCCAGTAGACTCTCGTTAGGAAGAATGCACAGTTTAGTTTCCCAATCCTATACTAATGCATGCAAGTGACTCAAGTTAATACGAATTCTGGATAATACGAACACATTTCGACGGTCCCCTGGTATTCCTATTAACAAGAGTCTACTGTATTTTGTTATAACGAGAGTTTATTGTAATGTTAAAGGATATTTGTCAAACAGGTTATGAATATATTCCTATTAACGCTAAGAATTTATAATTTAATTAGTCGGTTACAATATTGAAATACACTGGATTTCGCGTTTTAGCAAGTTGCATTTTTTAAAAAAATTTTTATTAATAGAGTATCAAAAATTAATATTAGATACAATTTTCAAATTGAGCAATAAATTACAGTAGAACCTCGTTAGTAGGAACACCAGGGGACCGTCAAAATGCGTTCGTCTTATCCGGAATTCGTATTAACCAATACCGTTGTATTGAAAAGTCTTTGAAGGGGACTGAAATAGTGTTCATGTTCGTATTTTAACGAGGTTCTACTGTATTGTTATTATATAGGCCACTTTACAATCAATTTTAATCCAGATTAATTCCTGTTTTCTCATTTTAATGATACATAAATTAATATTTGTATACAGATAATGTATAAGCTATTTAATTACCCAATTCCTATGGCACACAAGCCATACTATTTCCCATATTTTGTATGTATAAATAGGTTACAAACTCTAATTGACTTAAACTATAGATAATGTCTTATGCTAAAAATCCCTACCAACCAGATGACCACATTGGCACGCTTCCTGACTTGACAGTAGAATTGGTCAGAGATTATTTTATCGACAACAACTACAGTGTACAGAATATTTCGTTGGTTAAAGATTTCCAATATTTTCTGAGTAAAACTGACGGTCAAGCTCGTAACAGACAACTTTTCAAAGATTTTGTTGACAAACTAACTTTTATAAAAATAGAACCAAATGGCGATAAATTTTTGGTTTTAAAACAGGAATTCAGAGTTAAGAAAGGACCTAAAATTAGCAATACTAAAATGCCGACTACTATAAATAGACTGAAATCCCCAAGTGAATCAATTTCGCCACCAAACACTTTCTACTCTGACAATTCACCGATTTTATCAAACCATCCTCGACAAATTGGCCCCACTATACGCTCACAACAACCTCACATAGACCATACTTTCTCAATTCCAAATCAAAGCTCAATTCCAGGTCCCAAGCGTAGCAGTAATTACCCCAGCCCAAGTATGAATAATCACAAATCTGAAACATTTTCTACTCTACCTCGTGCAACTACCCCGAACACTACAAACACTGGAAGAAAACAAGAATTAGTAAGCCTACTGCCTCCTGGCTTACGTCCAAATATCGATTCTGCGTCGCTTAACTCGTCAGAACATGATAGGAATTCTATGGATTTTTCTAGAAATTTCGAACATGCTTGGGTGACAGCCTGTGTTACTGGTAACGATGAACAAATTCACAGAATGTTGCTAGAAGATTCTAACTACTGTCACTACCAGGATTACATTTACGGTTATACAGCATTACATTGGGCAGCGAAACAAGGCCAAATCGAAATAATAGCATCACTATTAATGGCAGGCGCAGAAGTTAATATTCGGTCATTTGGTGGACATTCTCCATTGCATTTAGCCGCTCAACAAAATAACGAAAGAGTAATTGAATTCTTAGTTAACCAATGTGGTGCAGATGTAGATGCAAGGGATAATTACGGGAAACCGCCGTCTGATTATCTGCCAGATTTCACGAACAAACGCTGCAAATATTGGCTACGAAAAGAAGCAAATTCGGCCGTATACTCGCCTCTACATTACGCGCAACAATCTAAACCGGAAGTAAAGAAATTATTCGGATCGCAAGGAGAGTTAAGTACGCTTGAAAGGACGGCTTCTAGAATTCGAGGGAGTTTTAGAAGGAAATCCAAAGCTTTGAGTTTACATCGCTCAAATACTGTTGGTGTTGTTAACAGCTAGTAATACTATATTTAGATACATACATGTTACTTGTCTGTCTTACTTACTAACAAACATATAAGCTAATTGTTTTATTTTGCAACAGTATTATAGTTATTTATACTATTATTATTTGGGTTATTATTAATAGAGGGAATGGTGTATTTTATAGATTTAAGGAACTACAGTAGAACCTGTCTAATCTGACACCCGTTGGGGTAAGAAAAAGTGTCGGTTCTGCTGAATTCCGGATTATAGAGGGTCGGATTTTATAAGTTTTACTGTATACTAAATATCGGCCAATACCTTTTTATAATGTAAACTTTTAACATATTAAAATTCACATTTCAAAACCGGGTTTTATATTGAATAGGTGTTGTAAGCCGTTTTGATTGTACCAAATTAGATTTTTTAGTAAATTGTAATAAAATTTCACACAAAAAACCTGAAGTTTAAAATTATTTAATTATTTGTTGATGGACAATTAATGAAATGTGTTTTCCTAATTTGTTATTTGCAATAATATAACGTAATGATTGTGTAATCAAATCTATAAGAAAATATTAATTTAATCAATTTATTAGTTCATACAAATAGAATTAATTTTATGTTATAACCTTAAATTATATTCTGTAATTATTGTGCCATTGTGGTGTAATCAATAATACACACAATTTCAATTAATGATGACTTTCGATATAACTACAGTAGACTTCGCTTAATAGAGTCACCAGTTAATTCGATCAAACTACCCTCGAAACAAAGTGAACCAATTAAATTAACGAATCTGCATTTGTCCAGGTTCCCTCCTCAAATTATAATTTTTAATTCATTAAATTAAATTAAAAATGAAATATTTACAACAATAAATTAGTATTGTCATACAGTAAAGTCTCGTTATAACGACCCTTATGTTTACTTCGTTATAAACGGATTAAAATTAACTAATTTATCTGTCTGGGAAATATATATAAAACTTCATTATAAACGGGCATTTCGTTATATAACGGGAGTTTACTGCAATAAACAATCAAAAACAATTAATTCCGCTTATAACATAAAATAATACTAACTACGGTACATGTAATTGCTTTCCGTAAATCCTATAAAATATTAATTAATTTTATCCCAATTAAATTCACTATTTAAATTAATTCTGTTTTCAACTAATGTATAATACAAGACTCATTATTAATCAGGGGGCCTTATAATCTATATTTCCTATTAAAGAATATTCTTTTCTAAGAGTCATTATCTTCCAAAGCTTATCAAATGATTAAATAGCAGTTCTCCTATAGTTTCAGTTCAATAATACATTAGCACAGCTGGAAAGTTAAACTCTTTTTCAGCTATAACAAATATAGCAACAATAACCATCTTGACAACTTGGGAAAGTTTGACACCTATTTAAGGTTTCATTTATAGTAATAGTAATTATAATGGCGCGTAAATTAGTTAGTATTTAATCTATTAATAGAGTCTAATCAAGCATGGTTGTTAAATCATTTAAAACTTTACTCATTTAAATGATTTTTTAATTAAACTTTAATTTCTAAGACAGTACAGTAGACTCGTTAATAGGGACACGGATAAGGGAAATATCGGTTAAGGAATACAAGGTTTAATTCCCCTAGCCTATACAAATGCATGCAAGTGACTCCGGTTAAAACGAATTCCAGATAATACGAACATATTTCGACGATCCCCTGGTGTTCCTATTAACGAGAATCTACTAATGATCGCTATACAAGTATTATCTTAACCTATTCATATAGCAATTAAGCACAAAATATACGATTTCATTTCCAACTAACTCAATTTAATATAAGTTTTCTCTCATCTAATGCTCAAATAAACGAATTTACAATTAAAATGCTATACAAGCGTAAACAACTAATATTGATTGCAAAGGTTTATTAATCTTTGGATTACTTATTACAGCTGTTTGGGAATACAAATAAGAATTAATTCAATAGTAGTGTAATGTTATCTATTCATGGTGAAACATGAAAAGTTCATCAAATGCTATATTTATTTGTAAGAATCAATAGATTACAACTCTGTAAAGATTCCATAGATTTACTTTCATACAATTCGTATAAGTCGATTGTTTGCCTTTATTTGATGTAAATATTTCGCCCCTACATTATAACCTTATTTACAGAATAATAAGATGGAATGTTATTATAATTAATATTATTAACCAAAGTTTGATTATTTCAGCTGAAAATCTGCATATGTGTTAAAATATGTAAAATTCTACCAAGAAAACCACTTGAATAATATAGTTTGCAAATAAGGTTTTTGTCACCTTTTTGGGGGATGTAAATAAATTTAAATACAGTCAGGTTATTTTATTATGAACATTCAAGGCACCAAATATTGTGTTCATAATAGAGAGACTTCATAATAAGCGAACTCAACTTAATACAAATCCTAAGTAAGTTGTTTAATTGTGACCATAGGGCTTGTTCTAATAAAAATTTCTATTAAGCAGACGAAAATTCGTTCACAATAAGCAGACCTGACTGTATTAAGATTTGTTTAAATCCTAGTTTGATAATTGATAGGTTTATTTAGTATAAATAAGTTGGTCCCTTGGAGGTCCATAAAAGTCCCTATTTATTCCTTTCCATTAAAAATAAGCTAAACACTCTAAAATAAACCTAATAAGCCTAATAAAAACGGCCATTTTAACCAATCCTTGAATGGCTGTTTATAACATAACTACAGTATCCCTTAAAAATTAATTATCGACACCTAAATATTTATTTAATCAAAAACTTAACAGATACCATATACGCTACTTAACTCTAGTTCTATTGGGACTAGTGGCAGTTGGAGGGGGGGGCGCCCCTTTGTCAGAAAGTTCGTTAATATACCCCAACAGAATATTCTGTCTTTCATCTTGAATACAGTCTAGGTTTAAATATCGCCTGTCTTTAACTAGGATATATTCAATCTCTTGTAAGCATTTTGAGTTCGATTCAATGTTAGATTTAGTTTTGTATGTGATTAGCTTAGTTTCCCGTAAGAGTTGTGTGAAATCGTCGCAGGCGAGTTTTGATTTATTTTGCAAATGCCGAGTGTATTCAGTTTCGCGTTTCGAATCTGAACTTGAAATGGATTCAAATCTGGGATCGTTTTTGATTAGTTTTCGCGCTTTTTTGAAAGGTGTTGAAAGGTCTATTTCATGACAGTCGTCAATACAAGCATGGAATTGAGTTCGTTTTTTGTTCTGTAAATGATCAATGTGATGCTCGAAATAATTTAAGCGTTCATCATTTGATAAAGTGTATATAATTTCATTGTAATTTGGCTGTGATTTGATTTCTTTTTCAAATGTTTTGAAATTCGTTTTGGAATCTCGTACCATTTCAGTTAGAATCGATTTGTATTTAATTCTGGCTTCGTCACGTTTGTGGAGAAATCTTTGATCTTCGATTACCTGTTTTTGATTCCTACGACTTTCGGAAACTTCTCTTTCTCTTTCGCGAATTGAAGCCTCAACGCGATTTCTTTTCGAATTTCTGTCTTCATAATTGCGGAATGTGGCAGTTGGTATTTCGGTGGTTGAAGGTTTTGTTTGTGTTTTTGTTTTCTTCTTTAAGTTGGCTTGGAATTCTAAAAACAATTTTTCTCTTTCTTTGATTTTTTCGATTTCTTTAAAACGCGGGTCTTTTGAAGATTTCAGAGTAAATTCATGAAAAGAAGTTTTTGGGCCAACTTTCATATCCGAAAGCAAACTAAAAAAACTGTCTTTTCTCAGTTTCAATTTAATATTTTTCTCTCGTTTCTCTTCATGAATTCTTTCCAACGAAAACTGTTCAAAAATTGGTTTTCGCTCCTTGGCTGTTAACAAAATATATCGAGGGTCAAACGCAACTTTTGGTTGTTCCTTCTCCCAAGTTGAAAATGCCGAAACACCTCTTTGTAACAGCATTTCCTTATACTCACTAATCCTACTTTCAAGGGGTTTAAGGGAACGAATATTTTTCGCATCTTCCTCACTAATTGTGAACTCATTTTTAACAATTTTGGGCTTTTTTGGTAGTTTAACATTCGTTGATTGTTGTAATACAATTTCAACGTTTTCTCCAGTATTCTCATCACTGTTATTTCCACTAGAATCCTTGTCTAACTCCACACTTGGTTCCATTAGTTTAACTCGCTTAGTTTCAGTTTCAATTTCAGTTCCCATTCCAATAGACTCAACTGGTAGATCGGGATTTCGCTCCATTAGTTTCCTAGCTATTGGATGCTCCTTTATCTCATTCGGTATTTGCCAAACGGATTTATTTATAACGGCGTTAAAAAAGAATACTTTATCATCGTTAGTCCAAACCACACACCATTCTGAACCAGGAACGGGAGTGGAGTTAACTGGTTTCGTAATCGCCGGGTGTTGAATTGTGTCCTCAAGTGGCTCATTTTCAGGATTATCCATTTCAATCTCACTTTGTGGTTTTACCTGCATTTCGGGATTAAAATGGTGTAAAAACGGAGGTTCTATTTGTTCTTCTTCATACTCTGGTGGTTCCCAGAATGATTGCATTGTCTCATGGTTATGATGGTATACTCTGCCATCCATGGTTAAGTGTTCTGTCCATACTGGTCTAAATCGCGGGCCGTGAGGATGTGGGCCCATAGGATGTCTTAAGGGGTAAGGCGGGTAATATTGTTCCCTAGGGGGCGGATAAGGTCTTTGGAAAGGAGGGCGATTAAACGGTGGCCTATGTTGTTGTGGCATAGAACGGTAATGTGGACCAGGAATATCGTGATCTGGGTTAAATTCCATTTCTCCTGATTGGTAGTGAGGGAAGGTTTGTGGTGAGGATTCTATATCGGTTTGGGATACGATTGGTTGGAGAACTTGTGGCTCGGATGGCTCAGGTGTTTGTGGCTCGCTTGGTTCCATATTGTCCTCTGCCATTTGTTCATCGGAACTGATGCTGGGAGGAAATTGTGTCCTGGGTGGGTGGAATAGTGGCGGGTTGGGAAACCGAATATTCTCACTGTTGATCGGACGCCACATTTCTGTGGGAACTGTTTGTGATACAGACGGGGGTTGGTTTGGTTCCGGTTTAATATTGGGCGGGAATTGCTTTGGTTCCGGTTGGAAATTAGGCGTGAATTGTTTTGGTTCCGGTTGGAAATTAGGCGGGAATTGCTTTGGTTCCGGTTGGAAATTAGGCGGGAATTGTTTTGATTCCGTTTGGAAATTAGGCGGGAATTGGTTTGGTTCCAATTGAATATTAGGCGGGAATTGTTTTGGTTCTGGTTGAAAATTAGGTGGGAATTGGTTTGGTTCCGGTTGAATATTAGGCGGGAATTGGTTTGGTTCCGGTTGGAAATTAGGTGGGAATTGGTTTGGTTCCGGTTGAATATTAGGTGGGAATTGGTTTGGTTCCGGTTGAATATTAGGCGGGAATTGTTTTGGTTCTGGTTGAAAATTAGGCGGGAATTGGTTTGGTTCCAATTGAATATTAGGCGGGAATTGTTTTGGTTCTGGTTGAAAATTAGGCGGGAATTGGTTTGGTTCCGGTTGAATATTAGGCGGGAATTGGTTTGGTTCCGGTTGGAAATTAGGTGGGAATTGGTTTGGTTCCGGTTGAATATTAGGCGGGAATTGATTTGGTTCCGGTTGAAAATTAGGCGGGAATTGTTTTGGTTCCAGTTGAATATTGGGCGGGAATTGGTTTGGTTCCGGTTGGAAATTAGGCGGAAATTGTATTGGTTCCGATTGAATATTGGGCGGGAATTGTTTTGGTTCCGATTGTGGAGAGATGTTAAATATTTCAGTTTCAATTGGTTTATCCTGTTTTAGGTTTGGAGGCGGGAATTGAGGGAAATTCGGTTGAGATACGTTGCGTGGGAAAAGTGGCTGAAAATGTTCGCTTGGATGAATTGGGATATTTATATTTCCCCGAGGATCATTTGAAATGAAATGTGTCTCGCGTAATTCAGGTGGCATAAATCTGGGTTCCAAAAGTGGGTTTGGTTCTTGGATTTCAAAATGTTTCCCTTTTGGTTGCTCGCTTTCAGGTGGTTGGAAATGTGGCATAGGTGGTCTGAATTGTGGCTCTGGTGGCTCGAAATGTGGCCTTTCAATTTGTGTCTCAGTTCCTGAAAAGGTTTGTTGTCTGTCTGGACTCAATTGTGGCAATAAATGAGGAATATTTGTAGGTGAGAAAAGTGGCATATTTTGTGTCTCGCTTTTTATTGGCTCATTTTGAGAAATGGTTGGTAGGTGAGGAGGTGGGAAACGTAATATATTATTTGGATCGAAATGTGGCATAAAAATTGGCTGATTTTGTGCCTCTTTTTGTGTCTCAAGTGGATTTATTGGCGGCGAGAAAATAGGCCTATTTTGAGTATCGATTGGAATTTGGAATTTTTGTGAATCTTGAGATTCAAGTGGTACAAATTGTGGCTCTTTAAGTGGCTCAAGTGGTTTCATATTAGGTACCATGGGAGGTGGAAATAAAGGGATATTCTTAGGATCGAAATGTGGCGGAAAAAGTGGCAGATTGTGTCTATCAGGTGGCTCCAAATGTGTATCTTTTGGCACCTCTGCTTGGCTAATAATAGGCACAAAAGGTGGTATCGGGAAATGTGGCATATGTTTATGATCAAAAGAGTGTTTTGGAGGTTCCTGTAATTCTGGTGGCATAATTTGTGGCTCAGATTGTGGCACCATAGGTGGTGGAAATCGAGCCAAGTTATTCGGATCAAAAGGTGGCATAAATGGCTGCTTAGGTGGCTCAACTAAGGTGTTAGTGGTTCTAATTTCCGGGACACTTTGTGGCAATGTAAGCTGCTCAGACATAAGTGGCATTTTTGAATGTTCTACTATTGGGAGAATATGTGGAGGAGGAGGGAGAATGAAAGGCAAAGATTTAGGAGGAAAACAAGGCGGCATCAATAAGGGCCTTGGGATGGATTGTGTCGGGCTAAGTGGCACAAGTGGTCGCGCATGGAACATATGTGGCATGGGGAAAGGTGGCTCAACCGGTTGGTTATCGAGTCTGTAAGTGTTGTGACTTATTTCGCGAGTGTACTCATCTTCGGTCTCGCTTGTTTGTAGGTCAGAATGGGTCGACATCTAATTGGTCAGTAGTCTGTGAAACAGTATAAATACAGAACTGTATGCACAGTAATTATTGGTAATTATTTATAGGGCATGTTGAAACCTTATGTATAAACACAAAATTGACAAAATTAATATGGTAATCCTGACAAAATGGTTATTACAGTCAACTCTCGTTATAACGAAGTTCCTGGGACCTGTAAATCCCTCCGTTATATCCGGATATTCGTAATAAGCGGATAATAACTAATGCATTTAGGCTCTGGGGGAAATATCAAACGAATATCCGGATATAACGAAGGGATTTACAGGTCCCAAGGACTTAGTTATAACGAGTTCACTGTAGTAGTTTTGACCTCTAGATGTACTAACAAACTGAATAAATAACTAAGGATTTGGGAAAATTTGGGAATATATTTCCATTCAATTGGATTGATACAATTACCACTTGTAGTATATGGAACCGAATTTGTTTTATGTAACTATGGACAAACAATTATAATTTAAAATATCAAGATATTTCTAAAATCTAACTATGAATATATTTGTATACAAACAATATTTATAAATAACAATAGCAACAATAACAATAACAAAATAATTAGAACAACAAAATAATTAATAACAATAAAATCAACAAGTTATTTGTAACAATAAACACCAATTATATATATGTTATTACAAAACAACAATAATAATATACAAATAACAACAAATCGAACTCAAGTAAGTAAATTAAATTTATTTACAAATTTTCAATCTCTGGCATAAGACTTTGATTAATGAACTGATCAATCTTTTCCAAATTATATTCCAATTCTTTTAGCTTTTCCTTACATCTATCAACAACAATATTTAATACAACTAATTTACGATTTTCTTCGTTCATGTCTGGTGTGTTTAGCTCTAATTCCTCAATTTTTCTTTTATAATAAGTTACATATTCACGTAATAGATCTTGTTCATTCGGTTGAATATGGCTAATCATTAGTACATCATTTGTACTCTTGCTTCTAGGTTTGATTGGACTGCTTATAACAATTTCCATTATTCCTTCACAATAATTCTTAATAGTTTTGACAAAATCTTTTAAGTTTACTTTAAATTTTGTTTCTTCAAGTTTCAAGCCTAATTCCCGAAATTTTTCGAAAGTTGTACTGCGTTTATTTCCTATTTTAACAGCTTGGTAAAGCCAAACCCCGGAAATTCCCGCGCAAATTCCCAAAGTGGTCACCCCAATAACCGCTCCGAAAATTGAGAAAATATTTGCGACAGACACTAATGCAGCTCCAAATATTAATCCCAAACCTACTCCAACACTTAACAAGCCAACACTGCCACCCGTTAACGAACCACCTGCATACATACAACCGTATTTAGACAAGGCATTTTTAAAAATAGTCGCTAGTTCAGTATTTTTAAATTCAAATTTCTGTAAATCGGTATTCCACACCTTTTCATGTTTTATTTTTTCAATTTTTTGTTTAAGAGCAGCTAGTCGGCTGACATATTTAATTCCCTGATAAGAATAATTGTAAATTTCTCGTAGTAACTCTAGCAACACTTGTAAATCTACTTTTTCATCATTTCCAACTATTTTGTCACCTAATTTAATTTGGATGGACTTTTTTAAGAGACCATAAGGCCCATTAATACAATCAATACACTCATCGAAAAACTTTCCCATTTCTTGAAATTTTTCTACTATATCCATGGCATAGTATGAATCGATGTTATCTACCGATAGAATAGCTATAGAATGAAAGTTATTATTAGTAACTTCTTCTATTTTTGGTCCTGCTCTTGTTGCCATCGTGAAATGCTTGAAAGAAAACAAAAAATCTAAAATTACAGCTGTACCGACAGCATGTTCCTTTGAAGACACTATATTTTGGTGGTTGTTTGATTGACAGTGCCTCCAAATGAACATGCTGTCGGCACGGCTGTAATTTTAGATTTTTTATAATGTGATCATCACTATAAAGGTGTTTCAGATTATAACTACCCTTAGTGTGTTGGAAGTTTCCTTTAATCCCACTTAATTTCAGAGATATTCAAGTTTCACATACTAGTATACTGTTGTATGATACTGTAATAAGCGAACTCAACTTAATACAAACCTTATGTAAGTTGTTAAATTGGGACCATATGGCTTGTTCATAATAAATAGAAAATGTTCACAATGACTTTTATGCAGACTATAATTTAGTATATCCGGATCGTTAAAAATAATAAAACTGGGTTAAATAACAAGAGGAATTAGCTAAAGTATTTCTCACTTACCAACTGTATTCCTGTTAGTAAGGAATGGTTGTCTTTAAAATCAATAAACAAGTAGTAAATAAGATGATTGTAATTATGTCTTTTAATTTATTTAGCTACTATAGGAGTTTATACTTTATACTAGTAACTTTAGCTAAAATTAATTCTGGTATTACCTCATATTATTTAGATTACAGAGAAATCGACAGAGATAAGACCTATCCAATTATCTCTAATATATTTCTATCAGTTTACTACATATTTTGGGCAGGGGTAAAGGGAACCATAGGCATAGACCTTGAAAGATCAAATATTAACCCTCAAAACCTTTGTTCAATGGTCAATAGGATACAGTAGAACCTCGTTAGTACGAACACGGTAAATACGAAATTCGAGTTAATACTTGTATGATTATATGAACACTATTTTAATTCCCTCCAAAGCAATTCAATACAAATGATATAAAATTGGTTAATATGATTTCCGGATAAGGCGAACGCAATTTGACAGTCCCCCTGGTGTTCCTACTAAAGCGCGATTCTAGTGTAGGTATTTTAATGGAATTGTAATATGGCTTATCCATGGTTAAGTAATATACATTTATACTGTACAATAATTGACAAATATTGTAGTATAATTATATCACAATCAAACTCTTATTAATCCGGTTATTGAGACAAAAAGGTGAGAATAACAGTGGAAGTAAAAATCTCATAACAATGAATTATCCATGGTCCTTGTATTCAAAATAGTAAGAATTTCATACAACAGGTTCATATAAATATATTCTATAGTCACTCCCGTTATAACGAAGTGCTCGGGACCGTAGTTTCATTTCATAATAACCGGAGTTCGTTATAACCGGAGTAAATCAATAGCTTAGAGGCTATTAGTCTATTAACTAATACGGGATTATAAATCACTTCGTTAAAAGCGGAATTTCGTTATATCCATTTCGTTGTAAACGAAGTTTTAGTAATGTAATAAGAGAAAAGGATTTCCGGACCATTGAACGACTTCGTTAGAAGCAAGTACTTCGTTATATCCGACTTGTTATAACGGGAGTTGACTGTATTATAATTTGATTAGAATTGTTCGTTTATTTTTGACAGTATTTTATTGACTGAAAATCCTATTCTTAATTAATTAATTAATTATACCAATTATATTAAATTCCAAATTCCTTAATATAAGACTATAAGTGCATCCCTATAGTAAAATAGTGTAGTTTTAGGAACTCATTATTGAATTCCAAATGTCAGCTTAGTATCCATGGTATTTATATATCTGTGTCTGCTATAAAAGTAGAATAAAAGGTATTGTCCAGAATTTTAGCATAGAGATTTGATACACTGGAATTTATTTGTAAATAAATTGTGTATATAAACTGGAGTGTTTAGTTTTAGTTCAAATTTGTGATGGTTTCCACTCTCTTACAAATGAATTCTGCTTTCAACGATTCTGATAGAAATCCATCTGAATTCCATGCTATTTTACATGAAACGAGATCTGATGAAAATGAAGAGGAATTACATTGTGTAAGTTTTATTTATTTATATTTACATGTTTGTCACTTATTTATTGTTTATGTTTACTAATCTTATTAGATTATTTACAAATTTATGAGTTTTAGGCATAACTTTTTGATTAATTCGCCCAAAACTTTATTTCTTTGATTATTTGATAAATACGCCTATTATATTTAGCTTTACACCAATGAATCCTTTTGCCCAATAGAAACTTGGCTTCTTCTATTATACATAATCTCAGTTCCAACTAATAAGAACTAAATTACATCCGAAAACTAATTTCTATCCCAATTATTCCCGAATAGTTCAATAGAATTCCTAAAATAGTTTAGATATGCTTATTGACTTTTCAATGCATATTTGGCATAACTCGCATTCCTATGTAGAATGTTCTTTGTGATCAAACTGGCTTCAATTTGGTGTGTACTGCCAATTCTGTTGTTTATACTGTCTGAAAATCACTTTGGAATTTTTTGATAAACTTCTAATGAAACACAGATTTGTTTCACAATTGGGAAAGAAGCCTTTATTACCGTCTTGAGTTATATTTTATTCCATTTTAAAATCTTTATTTAGTATCATTATTGACTGATTAAATTGAGACACATTAATTGCTTTAGTTGGAACGACTTATATATCAGCCAACACCTTTTTAATGCATTTCAAGACATGACAAGGTCATTATTTACTTCAAAAATTAACCTTTGCGAAGCCTGTTTATAATAGCAGTTATATAATAATCCATTTATGTATTTATTAGTTGTAAATATTGATGAATTTTCTTTTATAGAAACAATTTTTCAAACTTGTCAGAGATGGAGTCAAGTTAGATCAAGAAATGCTAAATATTACTCATCCAAGGGTAAGTCCACATATTTCCTGTTTCCATGACAACTGTATGTATATTTGTTTATCAAACACAACTCAGTTCCAATTGGAACTAGATGTGTCAAAATACGCGACTAATCTCATTAACTAGATGGGATTACTTGTATATCGGCCGACACCTTTTCAATATAAAAACCTAACAGTGAATTTATAAAGTTTATAAATCACCTTTTCATTGCTTGAAAATTATATTAGACTTGGGTATTATACAGTATACGAACATCAGGGGACCGTCAAAATGCGTTCGCCTTATCCGGAATTAATATTAGCTAATACCATTTGTATTGAAAAGGTTTTGAAGGGACTGAAATAGTGTTCAAATTAACGAGGTTCTACTGTATATGTATTCAAGCTAACTAACTTCACACGAATATTCACTTATTTTGAGTTCAAATATCTCAATCATGACACAAATGACTTTACGATATCAGAATTTAACAGCCATCTGAGTTCGAATCACAGTGATTATATTTTTGATAATTAAATGGATTAAATACCCTTTGTCAAGTTGGTATGCTAATCACGTTTCATCTCGATAACATATAAATCAAGGAATTATCCAGGAGCGCGAGACGCTCCTTTTGGAGCATGTTTTTTGGATAATTTGAATTTAGGAAACGCCAAAATTTGGAATCCTCTCCTATACCGTAACATTAATTTGTGATTTAGACGTATGAAAATTGGATTAGACCAGGATTAGGAGCGTAATTACAAATGGCTGTACTATAATACAGAGTATAAATTCAGTCTTCAGTCCCCAAGCGAGCATTTACTTAAAGTTAGCCTATTAGCAAGCAAATTTCGTGCAAAATATGACTTTTATTATCATTCATTTATTCTAAATTAAGTATCAAAATTATTTAACTATGATATAATCAATTTATATATTTAGAGTTTTACAAGAGTTTTATGAATTACGTAGTATGTAGTAATAGTTTTATTAAATTTTGCAATATTTGTGACAAATTTAATTACTAATTGAATATAACTATAAATATATATTTAGAGTTTTACGAATTACGTAATTTAATTACTAATTGAATAAAACTATATTTCTATATTTTAACACATTCCTACTCTATTTAACTGTTATCTAAAATTCATAATTCCACCCAAAATCCATTTTTTGCATTCCTATCTACAAATGAAATCCCTCACTTATTCAATTATTATATTATTTGTAGTACTATTACGATGACAAAATTTATTGGAATTTATTTAGATTTACAATCCTGGGAATTTATATATTTCCTCCTAAAAGGACGTTCCCTTTAACAGGTGTACTATTGAATGTAATACAATATATGTAGATTTTAGAGTCATTTTATTGACTCACTTTAGTTTGAATTACACAGACGTATAGAGTAGAACCTCGTTAGTACGAACACTAGGGGACCGTCAAATGCGTTCGCCTTATCCGGAATTCGTATAATTTGTATTGAAAAGGTTTTGAAGGGAACTGTAATAGTGTTCGTATATTAACCGTGTTGGTACTAACGAGTTTCTACTGTATGTATTTATTCCCATTAGACAGTTATCTTTCAATTATTACTCCTATTCTGGCGTTTTCACATCTTTCAAATAAGGCGAAATATCGGTTAAGTAGTACAAGTTTTAATTCCCCTAGCCTATACAATTCATGCAAATGACTCCGGTTAATACGAATTCCGGATAATACGAACACATTTCGACGGTCCCCTGGTGTTCGTATTAACGAGATTCTACTGTATACGCAATATTTTGTAGATGTATAGTGAATTGTGTTATAGAAATAAGTGTTATACCTATGGTATCATGAATACGTATTCATAATACAGAATAATAATACAAATTGAGAATTTATGGTTGTTTCAATAATACTGTAATGGAATTCAATCATTGAATATAATTACATAAGTTCTCTTGCCTAAATATGAATTCTCAAATGCTATGGAAAGTATTAGTTTCTTGAAGTCATATTTCCTTTGGAAGCCAGTAGCATTATAACAGTCGCCTGCAGTGTCTATATAGAATATTTGTCCAATGTGAGATAGATTATTAGAGGAATAATTAGAAAATATGTATTCTGTGCATAATGGGATTTCATTATTACAGTGATTGAATTCATAAGAAATATAGTGAGATTTATTATTCAGAAATTCATTGAACTTTTAATCTGTATTTTCTAAGCCATTTCTAAACGAAATCCCTGAATTTGCAGCATGCAGTAAAATCGTTAATATAAACATGGATAATAATATCGGTTAAGGAGTATACAAGTTTAATACTAATAGCCTACACAAATGCATGCAAGTGACTCCGGTTATAACGAATTTCGGATAATTTGATAAATTTTGACGGTCCTTTTGGTGTTCGTATTAGTTAACGAACGAGTACTATCATCATCGCCAAACGATTTTCATGAATTATTGAATTTACCTAAATGTGTTGCTGAATTTTAAAACTTGTCATTGACGCGACGAACAAACAACACATTTATTTGATAGTCATTTCCTGATTACTAACTGTTGTATTTCCTTGCTTACTTCTCAAAAACTCATCCTTTCCTTTGTTCTTATCAGGGTGCTACTTTTCGCGATATCTTGTAGATTATTTATTTAACTTTTCAGTACAAATAGTACAATGTTTATATGTTGCTATAGCTATATCTTGATTTTAATAATTCGAGTATGACTCATTTTGTTGATTACAGGATGAAAATAATTGTTGATTACAGGATGAAAATAATTCATAATTTCAGTCAAATTCTCACATCACTTATAACGTACAGTATTACTAAATTGAACTATCAATTTAGAATCTTAGATTATGAATCATTTTATTTATTTGTCCAGATTTACCGAAAATATATTTCTAGCTAATGTACCTTGTAATTTACACAATTGTTAATGCAAAATATATAAATACGGACATATGACAAACATATAATTCTATAGTGATATTATAACCTTATTATTTGACTTCTCATTGTGATTCCTATTATCAGACATGACAGCATCAAACGAAATTGGATAAATATGTTTTTGGAAATTATTTTGAAATCATACAGTGACTTTATAACAAGTAAGCACATGTGTGTACATAGAGATTCTAACTACAATCAGTTCCTCTATAGAAATTACAGTTAATTATAACGAAGTCGGATATAACGAAATACCCGCTTAAAACTAAATGAAAATTTTCCCCTAAAGCACTAAATGTATTAATTATCATCCGCTTATAAGTTAGAACGAATATCCGGATATAACGAAGGATTTTACAGGCCTCAAAGCACTTCGTTATAACGAGAGTTAACTGTATTATTGTATCTGTACATAGAGATTCTAAATATAATCAGATCCTCTATAGAGACACCTATTAATTACAGAGATTCTAACATAATACAGTCGAAACCAGTTTTTCCTAACTAGCTATTTATAGAAATTCCAATTTTGTGTTATTTTCAATCGGTTTTTTCTTACTTCATTTCCATGCAAAGAATTGGTTAGAAAAAACCGGTTTCAACTGTATTTATTAGTTTATTTTAGGGCTGAAACGAATATACCGAATATTCGAATATTCGTTCGAAATGATTGAACGAATATTCGTCCGTTTGCAAACGAATATTCGTTGACTAATTTTGGACCAACAAGACTTTTGTATAGCTTAGAGATATCGTAAATATAAATTCCCAACTAAACTAGCTGATTATTAGTTAACTTGTGTATAATACACTTTATAACTATTATTATACCATTGTAACATTATCAAAAACCAATTTTCCAATGTATTTTGCTCTAGAAATTGATTTAATGCTTAGTCATCCAAACGAACGAATATTCGAATATTCGTTCGTTTAGAAAAAGGTTCGTTCGTTACATTTCGAATATTCGTTTTAGCCCTAAACTTTATTTACATCTATAACTTACAGAGATTCTTACAATACGTACCCCATTCCCCTATGTGTTGCATATAACTGAGTTCTAATGTACTATATTCTAATACAGTACTGTACTATATTATGGTTTAACCTGTATTGTATATTAGGTAACAGAAGACCCTGATTACGCGCTCTCTCACAACTCACCTGAGTTTACCCAGATTCACTCCGGGGACTCCAGTCCCGCCTCTCGCTCGGGGCACTCCAGCAGTCCCCTCGTCGTATCCACCCCCAACACACCCGGCAACTCCACAGGGTACTCAGATGTACATACCAATGGACAGTTCGTGTATCCAAGCGGGAGCCTAACTCCTGAGTCACACAGTGGGGGATTGGTAAATAGTTTGTTTGTTAGTTAGTTTGTTTGTTTGTTTGTTTGTTTGTTTGTTTGATTGTTTGTTTGTTTGTTTGATTGTTTGTTTGATTGTTTATTTGGTTGTTAGTTTGTTAGTTAGTTAGTTTATTTGTTTGTTTGTTTGTTTGTTGTTTGTTTGTTTGTTTGTTTGTTTGTTTGTTTGTTTGGTTGTTTGTTTGTTTGTTTGTTTGTTTGTTTATCCATTTGTTTGTTTGTTTGATTGTTTGTTTGATTGTTTATTTGGTTGTTAGTTTGTTAGTTAGTTAGTTTATTTGTTTGTTTGTTTGTTTGTTGTTTGTTTGTTTGTTTGTTTGTTTGTTGTTTGGTTATCTGTTTATCTGTTTATCTGTTTATATATCTCCCTTATAGTCCCCACATCCGATTAGTGGTAAGAGCAGTCTCGCTATGTCTCCTCCTGGACACATATACTCCCGAGCAGAATCTCACTTCCCATACGTAACTCCATCCAGTCCCTTTCCAGGTACATACTATAATATTCTTATTTATTTATTAAGTACAATCAAGTTATGAACATTCAGGGAACTAAATTTGTGTTCATAATAGAGAGACTTCATAATAAGCGAACTCAACTTAAAACAAACCCTATGTATATTGTTAAATTGGGACAATTCATAACAAAACATTTCACATTAGCAGACATAAGATATTCACAATAAGTATACTAAGAATCAATCCATATAATTCCCTCTAATATTATCTGTGTCTGACATATCCCTTAGACATCCCAATTCTTACAATCCTATTATTACGTGCATGTATAATGCGTATGCTATTCTGTGTACCAATCAATTTCCAGACAGTACAAATCCCTATGGCTATTCAGCAGATTTATTCTATAAAGCTTTGATTCAATATTCAACTAATTAGATTAGATATAGTATTGATTATAAGTGTAGTTATTACATAATAGTATTATTTGTATCTAGGCTAATTGCATTTATTTCAATAAATATGACTAATTACATATAATACTGTCATAAATAGGAATATTGATAAAACGAATTATCGGAAAAAAGTACAAAATTTCATTTCCCTAGCCTATACAAATGAATGCAATTGACTCGGTTAATACGAATTTCCGGGTAATACGATCAAATATCGACGGTCCCCTGGTGTTCGTATTAACGAAAGTCTAATGTATTTGCCTAATTTCCTGTTTACTTAATTTTATTCTCAAGCTAGTAAGATTACTTAGAATACACTTGTTTGCTCAAAAATGAAATTAAAATACAGACAATCCATTTTAATAATTTAGCATTACAATCCAAACTGATGCTTTGAAATTAAATCCTTTAATTATTCTGTCTAATAGTCTAAACTAACTTGATTCAGCCATCAATCCGATATCTAATATTATCAAGGAAGTAATTATACAGTATTGTGATGTCTGTTGAAATTTAATCTCTTGCTTTGTAATTATGTAATGTAGTTACTTGTATAATGATACAAGGGTAATTTGTCTTGTACTCTCATTTAGTGGGATGATCATAGATTGAATAATGATTATATTATATATAATTTCTTTGAACATTAAACACATGTTTCGTATAAGATTACTTAATGTTCTAATGTACAGACACAATAATAGTGTCTTCTTATGACTTGGCTAGCTATTCGTATATTATAGAACAATATGCCACGATGACATAATTCCTCACATGGCACATAATAATAATACTCGCGTAATAGCAAATGTTTACTATATTTCGCTTTATCCGTGTTAATATTATAACTAGAGTCTACTGTATTTTGCTGTATTTAACGCGCCTTTAAAAGTTGTATTAAAAAAAGATGAACCCTTACAGTCAGAACCGGTTTTTTTCTAACACCGGTTTTTTCTAACTAACTATTTATTCTAAATTCGTATGAAATTCCAAAATTTTCTTTTATTTTCAATCGGTTTATCTTACTTTATTTCCATGCAAAGAATTGGTTAGAAAAACCGGTTACGACTATATACCCTATATAAACCCCTGTATATACCCTATATAAACCCCTGTATATACCCTATATAAACCCCTGTATATACCCTATATAAACCCCTGTATATACCCTATATAAACCCCTGTATATACCCCTGTATATACCCTATATAAACTCCTGTATATACCCTATATAAAGTAAACCCCTGTATATACCCTATATAAACTCCTGTATATACCCTATATAAAGTAAACCCCTGTATATACCCTATATAAACTCTATATAAACTCTATATATACGTACCCTGAATATGTTATTCTCTGTTTAGAATGCAGATCTAAGCCTAGCACCACTTCCCTGCCTTACTACCCGTGTCACACCACTCCGAGGCCTCATAGCAATATCATCACGGTATATCTGCCATTCGGACAGCACACAAAAGTAGGTTATACAGTTGTTATACAGCCAGTGTAAATACAGTTGCTTTATTAGCAACTCCCCTATTATATTGCTTTATTAGCAACCGCTTTTCGGGTCCCAAGCGTGATAATACTATTAATTTCATTCCCCTATTAGAAACTTCGCCTATTAGCAACCAGATTTAGTGGCAAACACGGGTTGCTAATATAGCAACTCCATTGTACGCTCCTAATCCTGGTCTGATTCGATTTTCATTTGCGCAAAATCGTTCAAATATTCAATAACTTTGGTGCTTCTATAGAAGCGTACGTCTAAATCACAAATTAATGTTACTGTATAGGAGAAGATTCCAAATTTTCGCGATCCTAATTACAATTTTTCAAAAAGCATACTCCAAAAGGAGCGTTTCGCGCTCCTGGATAATCCCTTGAACTTATAAAGTCAATTCCTATTATAGTGTATGATCCATGAACAAAAGATGTTGAAATAACCTTGATTTATATTTAGGCTTAAACGTTTATCGGCAAACACGTTTTCATTATAAATCCCGGCTTCGCAATAAAGAATTCTTTAAAAACAAATGACTTTGCTAGTGCCTGAAAATTGCATTAGAAAGGGTGTTATCCAATCTAAATATTTCCTTTAATTTGTGTTTGAATTTCTATGATATTTCTTTCAGCATTTTCAAAATATTGCTGATTGACAATAACAGACAAGTTATTGCCCAATTAAAATTAATTCCTACAAATGTTATTCTTATTCTACATTTTAAAAATAGCTTTTGAACATATTTTCACTCCAAATAATTGACTTCGTTGGACAGACTAATAATATGATTAATACAAACACCTGTTACTTTATACGATAGTATTATACAATAATTAAGTTAGTTATTCGATGCAATTTGATATTTTGTTTTGAAACTTAAACTAATTCTTTGTATCACTAGGCTACAGCTGATTATTTAATATAACATAAATTACATTTTTGATTAGGAGTGTTGTTTCTATGGTAACAGCTGGAATGTAGGAGTTCATTATACTCCGTAATAATATTAATGACTCTCCCTGCATGATTATCACATATGTTCGTTTGTATAGTAAGTGTGAAATATTATATTCGCTCCAAACGGAAATTTGAGTAGGTTACGTTTGTTCGTTTTGATGAGTAATATCCTTTTTAGTTGAGATAAGTGTTAAATATTAATTATACAGTAGACTCCGTTAATTTATAGAGGAATTGGGTAATTGGGGTTCTCGTTATTAGGAACACGGATAAGGCGAAATATCTGTTAAGGAGTACAAGGTTTAATTCCCTAGCCTATACAAATGCATGCAAGTGACTCCGGTTAATACGAATTCCGGATAATACGAACATATTTCGACGGTCCCCTGATGTTCCTATGAACAGAGTCTACTGTATTCTAATTTCATGTAACATGGATTATTTAGGAATCATGATTAAATACCTTACTGAGTATAATTTGTGATATTTTCATTAGGTATTCATTAGTGAATACTTTAATAGTTTATACTAACTAGTAGACTATTTTACTCAATTACGAATTACTGATAAATGAATTAGTTGTTTATCAAATCATGTTTTATATATTTTATATGATATATCACTGTCTATGTGTTGTTTAAATCTGGCAGTATTTCTTATTAATAATTCCATTCACCCACTTATGTTGCTATCGTAATTCAAATCCACAAAATTTTTATCTTACATACAAATATTTACGTTTTATTATTTATCACGGCTTCCCTTTGATTTAAGTTATTCCTTTCTATTGTGTTTCTGCATCTCTTTATTACGGTCCAGTTGAATTCTTTATATCAATATCCGTTGTCATATGATAATTATAGTACAATTATTTAAATAGAGTATATTACTATGGATAAATGGTTTGTTTAAAATTAACATTACAGTGAACTCCGTTATAACGAAGTGCTTGGGACCTGTAAAATCCTTCATTATATCCGGATATTCGTTATAAGCCAGGGTTCCGCAAACTAGGTTTTTCAGGCCGCATGCGGCCTGAAACAACCTTATGTGTGGCCTGATAGCTCAATGGAAATTGGAAATTGGTATCATGTGTGGCCTGAGAGACATTTCTAATTTTAATCTGGCCTGTACACATATACACACTGATTATTACCTTTGGCTAGAGTGCTTTATGCACTTTTTGCTTAAATTAGTATAGTTATAGTATTACAACAACATAGTTTTTGTTATATTTCGAAAAATTTCTCGATAATGTTTGCGGCCTGAGGAAAATTTTGTTAAGATTATGTGGCCTGATATAAATGAAAGTTTGCGGAACTCTGTTATAAGCGGATAATAATTACAACATTTAGTGCTTTGGGTGGAAATATCCATTTCGTTATAAGCGGTTATTTCGTTATATCTGACTTGGTTATAATGGGAGTTCACTGTATGTAATTTCAAAAGAGATTTTATATTTTAGGTCAAACAGAGGAACAAACTTAAAGACACGATTTTGAAGCGTTTAACTTTAAGAAATATTCTCGTTGAGGATTGTAGAATTTATCAGGAAATACACATTCCGCCTTACCCACCGTTAGTTTATATTTAATACATTTATTCTATCAATTTAAGATGCAATTATTATATATCTGCCAACACCTTTTTAAACATATAAATCCGGCTTCGCAATGGTGAATTTTCGAACAAATGATCTTTTTCCAGTGCCCGAATCCATTAGAAAAGGTGTTGGCTGATATGTAAGTATTGTGAGTTAACAAAAATATATCCTTTTCTGTTCCTCTAATAGCAAGTTCGCCTATTAGCAAGCAAATTTCGTGCAAAATGCGCTTAGTATTCCGCGAACACCACTGTATACTTATATTTTACTTTTTTTAGGAAAAGAATCGAAATTGAATTGGATTCAATAGACAGACATTTTTTCGGGAATGAAGTAAGTTTGTGAAATCTTATACAACACAAGTTTAATTTTATTTATATAATTATTGTTTTAGCTTTTCATTGAACACAAAAATCCAAAAGTAACCTCAAATTCGCCTCATAAATTTGTAAGTTAATAAATCTGTTTCTTCTTAATATAATAATTTAGGAAATCTTAGCTTGGTCACAATAAGCAGACCTGACTGTAATTATACTTTTATAAAAACAACATATTTTTGTACTAAGTGCAGTAACTTTACATATTTTGCACTAATATTAAAACTATTCAAAACCTAGTCTTATTTCTTTGTAGAATATTCAAACTTTATATTTCCTATAATTATAACTTTACTGTATTCTCACAACTAACTTTAGACAAAGAAGAAACTACATATCAAGTTATGTCTCGTTTGTAAGAAGTCTCTCTTCAAAGACTTCTTCATGTAAGTAGCCTTATTCTTATTATACATTCAGACAGGGTTTTATAGGTGCCAGGCCAGTGTATTATACAGCCATTTGTAAATACGCTCCTAATCCTGGTCTGACCCAATTTTCATACGCGTAAATCACAAATTGACGGTATAGGAGAAGATCCCAAATTTTCGCGCTCCTAATTAAAATTTACCAGCCAGGCATCGGTTGAGGTACAAAAGTGCTTGCAGTGTGATTCTATTTAGGTGCCGGGTCTCTGATAAGATTTTTTGGCCATAGAAATTCCTGGATAAATCCCTGTTTGGGTACCGTACAAACTTTACTTCCTTCATATAATGCCGGATCATTGAATTATACCGATTATGTATTATGGCTAACACCTTTAGGGTGCCATAAAATTTAACTTCTATAAAAAAAGTGCCGTTCAAGAATATCCTATATAAACCCCTGATTCCACTACTTTGTTTAAACTGTTATTATTTCAGGTGTGAGAAATGCAAAGCTGGATTCCACGCTAAGTGTTTACAGATGGATCTGGTGTGCACAGCTGGACACAAGACTGAGTTAGTTAATATATTTATACACAGTATGCTCTCGTTAATAGGAACACTAGGGTGCCGTAGGAATGTGTTCGTATTATCCGGTATTCGTATTAACCGGAGTCACTTGCATGCATTTGTATAGGCTAGGGGTATAAACCTTGTACTCCTTAACCGATATTTCGCCTTATCCGTGTTCCTACTAACGAGAGCTACTGTATATTTAACACATTGAGAATTAATTGAGGAACTGGTAAGAACTTGAAATTTGTTAAATTCGACGAACTAAAATTATGTATCTGTGATAAGACTACAGTAGATGCCGGTTATAAGCACATCGTCGGGAACTGCACTTGATGTGCTTATAACCGGCATGTTCTTATAACCGACATAAATTATATAGGGTATATGGCAACCGTTTTCCAACATAGTGTTCTTATATCCGATATGTTCTTATAACCGGTGTGCTTATATCCGACATCTACTGTATTACAATGTGTTTACTATTTATTACTGTATAGGAGTCCCATAGAGAATACCATTAGGAACGGAGTCAACAGTTCTGATAGGAAATCTAGTTCTGCTCTAGGCTTCAGATCTCGGTCTAATAGCGAAGTAAGAATTATAACACTAAACTAATTAGTCTGTACTAATTATATTATAATTGTATTTTGTAGCCAAAAGATCCATTAGATATCCTTTCTCCTCCTGCTGTTAATAATAACTGTAAGTTTAATAATACACTGGAATTCCTTATACTGTATAACTCGGTTATAACTTACCTGGGTTAGTATGTATTAATTTATTAACCAAGTTTATAAAGCAATATATATATATGTATTTCTATGTAGGGTAAACTCGGTTAGTACGTACTTATTCCATTCCCGAGGGTGTACGCTATAACCGAGTTATACTTTATATCGGCTAACACCTTTTCTAATGTAATTTCAGCACTGTTAAATTCTATATTTAACATCAGAAATTAACTTTGCGAAGCCTGTTTTTTATTAAAAAGGTGTTATCCAATATATAATTAAGCTAATTTGTACGTTCAGTTCCTATTAGTTAGTTGAGCTTATTTAATATGAATCTGTTAGAATAATAGGGAAATAAAGTTGAATTATATTACAGCAATTATTATAAGGCATTAATTCCTGTATATTGTTTGCAATATTATATTATTGTTTGTTTGAATAGCTCATGCAAAGAGAGAAGAGCCAGTTGTGACTAAGTACTTGGTACCGATTGGAGAGAAGATTGATTTTGCTCCTAAAATCCCCCACAAGGTAAACAACAACAATTATGTATATGAATACATTGATCTGTATATAGATACTGAATATATAATTGGAGTGTCTTTGTTAATGGTAGATAGGGGTTTATTTGAACTCCAGGGATTAAATGTGTCATAAAAGGGCTTACTTGTTATATGAACCAACATTTTTGTCATATAAAAACTGGCTAACAAAGTGAATTTTGATGCTAAAATTGACTTTGCCAGTACCTGAAAATATTCGATTTTGTCTAATTTAGTATTTATCGTATAATGGCCTCATAATAATGGAATTTATTATTACCTAGGTAATACTAGGATGAATTTCCTATTTAATTATTCCAATAATTTTTCCTATTCAATTGATTAATTTAGTCCCCGTTGCATTTGGGATTGTTTTTCAAAACAATGTATGAATTTATGTCGTATAAATTAGAATAAATATTATATTTCAATATTTGGCTACTATTGTATTATTCTAAGAAAAATTAAGAGTCCAAACAAGTTTAATTTAGTGACGCAAATTAATTTCTGCTTAAATGCAATGATGCAAATGTATAATCAAGTTAGCAACAAAATGAGTAGAATAGTAATTTAATTATTTTGAGGAAAAGACGAATAAATTGATTTGTATTTTTGCATTTTTGCATTAAGTTATTTTGATTGTATAATTATTGTGTTTGTATTATGTAAGCATTATAAATTATGATTTTATGTGTGTATTGTCCACATGTGATATAATGTATAATATAAACAAACAAACAAACAAACTAACTAAAAACACACACATTTGTACTGGTGGCATTTATTAACTTTATTATATATTTATTATTAATAGATTGGAGTTAGTAATGCCAATTCATTTCCAAATAATTCAACAAATCAGAATGGCAGCAAACGAAGAATTAGCGAAACTTCCTATATAACGAGAAGGTAGATACCGTCGAAACCGGTTTTTTCTAACAAACTATTTATTCGAAATGTGTAAGAAATTCCAATTTGTGTTATTTTCAATCGGTTTGTTCTAACTATCGGATTTTTCTTACATTATTTCCATGCAAAGAATTGGTTAGAAAAACCGGTTTCGACTGTATTATTACTCTAACAATTTAGATATTAAAATGTTCTATTTATACCCCAAGTTATAACAGTATAGATATTAAATGTTCTATTTATAGCCAAAGTTATAACAATATACAAATGTTAAAATGTTCTATTTATACCCCAAGCTATAACAGTATAGATGTTTAACTGTTCTATTTATATCCCAAATTATAACAGTACAGATATTAACTGTTCTATTTATACCCCAAATTATAACCAAATTATAACTTATACCCGACATCTACTGTATATGTTTAACTGTTCTATGTATAGCCCCCGTCCGCAGCACAAGATATCCCTACAGCATCCGCTGCACGAATACGACAGGAAGATATCAGTTGAGTCCGTTATAAAGAACAAGCGCTCCCTTGGCATGCTAGCAGATCACGACAACCTCAGATCCAAATCCATTTCTAACCTCGACACAGTTATAACTGGTACTAGTCCTGACCCCCTAATGTCAGAAATGCGAGTAGGCTCCGCCCCTACCAGTCCCAAGGCTAATACCCCCACTCCTACCTCCCCCCCTCTGCTGGCCTCTACCTCGCACATTAACTACATCAAGTATTCCTCCGAGGAGCCTACGAGCTCTCTCCTGCTCAGGTACTATAGTACCTCCTCCTTAGTACACACCTTAGTACACACGTTAGTACGATATCTGGTTAATATTGACACTATTTCAGTCCCTTTCAAGGCCTTTTCGTGACAAATAATATTGGTTAATACTAATAGCACTATTTCAGTCCATTTCAAAGCTTTTCAGTACAAATGATTTTTTCTATCGGAACTACAGTGAACCCCCGTTATAACGAAGTCAGATATAACGAAATTGTAATTTTCCCCAGAGCACTAAATGCATTAATTATAATCAGCTTATAACGAAGGTATTTACAAGTCCCAAGCACTTCGTTATAACGAGACTTCACTATATATTCTATTTATAGAAACACTCATAAGCCTTCTAACTCGACACGGTTCTCAACTTGGGAAGTGCAGCGGGAGATGGTTAAATACGGAGAGTTGATTGGCCAGGGCTCCTATGGCACAGTATATAAAGGAGAATTCCATGGAATCGTTGCTATAAAAATGCTGACTTGTTCTAATCCAGGTGCTGAACAATTGGAAGCATTTAAAGAGGAAATAGAAATGTTAAGACAGACTAGACATGATAATATTCTGTTGTTTATGGGATATATTAGTCACCCATTTGCAATCGTTACTTCTTGGTGTGATGGAAATACACTTTATTTCCATTTACATGTTAGTGAAGATGAGCTACCACAGGTAAATAACAACAAATATGTAAACAAATTAACGTGTGTGTTAGTATTAATTTGTTTACAGTTTTCGTCTTTTCTTTTAACAATATTTACATTAGACTCTTGTTAATAGGAACATGGATAAGGTAAAATTCGGTTAAGGAGTACAAGGTTTAATATACAAATGTATGCAAGTAACTCCAGTGAATACAATTTCCGATATTACGAACTAATTTCTACGGTCACCTGGTGTAAATTTAACGAGAATCTACTATACAATAGTGTTCGCCTAATAGCAATATGTATTGCTGCTATTATTTTATTCCCCAAGCGAGCATTTAATGTTAATTATATTCCTCTATTAGCAAGCAATTTCCTGCAAAATGCGATTTGCTATAACGCGAACACCACTATACTTGTATATTGTTACGTGTGTGTTTATATTTCCTATCTCTACCTTAGGATAAGATTAACCAGATAGTACTACAAACCGCACAAGGCATGTCATATCTTCACACCTCAAGAAAGATAATACACAGAGACCTAAAGTCCCAGAACATATTCCTACTATCCGACTACACAGTTAAAATAGGAGATTTCGGTTTGGCTACAATGAAATCCCGATGGTCGGGTTCGAAACAGCTGATTCAGCCTCAGGGTTCTGTTCTTTGGATGGCACCTGAAGTTATGCGGGCTGGGACCAAGGGGTATGAAGATCCGTACTCTTTCTATTCCGATGTGTACTCCTTTGGGATCGTGTTGTACGAGATTATAACTGGGGACATTCCTTTCAAGGATCAGCATATGTAAGTGGGGTACAGTAGAACCTGCATAGATAGTTACATATAACCAACACATATTAAGTGTAACATGTATTAAGTTTAACATATATTAAGTAAGTAGGATTTGCTAGTAGGGCTGAAACGAATACAGTCGAATCCGGTTTATTCTAACTTATCGGTTTATTCTAACTACAGTAGAACCTCGTTAGTACGAACACGGTTAATACGCACACTATTTCAGTCTCCCTTCAAATCCTTTTCAATGCAAATGCCACCGGTTAATACGAATTCCGGATTTTGCTAGTAGGGCTGAAACGAATATACCGAATTTTGGGATATTCTTTCGAAATGATTTAACAAATTTTGTTCTTTCGAACCGAATATTCATTTGAACAAATTTAGATTGAAACGAATATTCGTTTACTACTTTTTGGACAACAACATAATTTGTAAAATGAGTCTACATTTACATTACATTCTACCGAACAGGTAACCGGTTTATAAGTTCTATTCTGTAGAGATCTCCTTCTATTCCAGATAGCTATTGGCATTCTGAAACCTGAAATAACATTCGTACGTAAATTCACTCCCCAGTATCTAATAGAGTTATGCAATCGTTGCATCGCATTTAACAAAGATGAACGTCCGTTGTTCTCAGAATTCACTGTTCAGTTAGAGACTGAATTATGCTCTGGGGATTCCGATTCCGAAAATGAAATTTGGAATACGCGAAAGATTACTCGACGAGTTTCCGAATCGAATATTGAAGACTTGCTTCCCAGCTGGCCTATAATACTGGACCAGGGATTGGCGCGTGAAATACAGACTTTGCCGCATCAAACGCCTAATTAAGCAAACAGTGTTCTCCGATTTTATATGATTCGAGTTTCGATCTTAAAAATGTTAATTTAAGCATTTTTTTTATTTTAGCGAATACAGTATACGAATCTCGAGAGTTCAGTGTGTTCATGTTGTTGTTGTTATTGTTTGTTTTTGTTGTTGTTGTTGTTGTTGTTGTTGTTGTTGTTTGTTTGCTTTGTGCCCAGTGCTATACTGGAATACATTCCCGAACTACGCCATTGCAAAACACCAGAATTTGACATTTATTGATATGCTCAGTAATTACACTCAATTAGCTGAATTATATTTTTATTTCTATTTATTCTATAAGGGAGGGATCAAGTGAAAAACTAATACAGTAAACATTCGCTAATTCGACCAAATTTATTTTCCCTTGAGAGTTCGAATTAACGGATGTTAATTAACTACATTTAGAAATCTAAATTTAACAAATATTAACTCACTTGAGCAATTATATTATATTGACTTAAAAGTTATTTTAATAGATAATTTGTATAAATATATTGTTGTTCTTAAAGACAGTCAACATTAATTCGAATAAAATTAAAGATGTTGACTGTAACTCGAAAAGTGTAATAGAAACTCTAGATACCCTATTTTCATTTATTTATGGAAATATGATTTAGGTTATTTTCCAGCAAAAAACATGTTATGATTTGCTTAAAATTTAGGAACTGAATCCAAAGTAGAATTGAAAATCACAATTTTAGGCAATGGCACTAAATGTCTTTAACTTATAATAAGTCACTGATGAACTTTGATGAACTATGAAATTAACTTTGACTAACTTGGTGACGTTAAAGGAAAAATTATAATCAAACTTTTAGATAATAATATACTTACAAGACTATTAAAACGTAAATAATATATTGCGTATTTAACGATACATTGTTAAGTGTAGATTTACAATGGATAAGTTGACTAATTAATACATTTGCATAATTATCGATGCTCTAACTACAAACAATTTTAAATTCAAATATTTCAACAAGAATAATATTTAATTATATCTACAGTAGACTCGTTAATATGAACACCAGGGGACCGTCGAAATTTGTTAGTATTATCCGGAATTTGTATTAACCGGAGTCACTTGCATGCATTTGTACTATAAACTAGGGGGAATTAAACCTTGTATACTCCTTAACCGATATATCCCCTTATCCGTATTCCTATTAACGAGAATCTAATGTATTTGACAAGAAAAAAATCTTCGCTAGAAAATACTCCATGTACGGTCAGAAGAATTATTTCTACAGCAATTAGCATAGTGTATATCGCTATTTATGGTCTGAGAATATTATATTAATTTTAATAGCATTCCATTTATAAATTCGGTTAACTTTGCCTTTAAACTGGCTTCATCTAATTATATACAGAAGAGACACATTTCTATGCTTACATTCTACACTAGTTATCAACACCTGCGTACTACCTATTGTATTACACTACAATGGAATCGCGGCTTATACGATTGCATTCATTTTGATAGGCAAAACAGATAGGTTATCTCAAACATATTAATTTGAGCACTGGTTTTAAGAAAAGTCCTTCTGGCATAGTTATTGTATTTGTTTCGATAAGAAATACTTGTTAGTAAGAACACCAGGGGGGACATCTAAATATGTTCAGTTCTCCTTATAAGCAATTCGTATTAACAGGTGTCTGTAATTACAGTCCGGTCTGCTTATTGTGAACAGTTTTTCGTCTGCATAATACTATGAACTTTTTATTAAGAACAAGCCCTATGGCCCCAAATTACCAACTTACATAGGGTTAGTATTAATTGTCCCAGCTAAACGAAATCAATTTGTTTGCTACAACATTGCATTAGTTATGTTAATTGTTTGTTTAGTCTTCCATATATACAGTCAGGTTCTTTTATTATGAACATTCAAGGATCAATAATTGTGTTTATAATAGAGAGACTTCATAATAAGCGAACTCAACTGAATACAAATCCTATGTAATTGTTAAATTGGGACCATAGGGCTTGTTCTAATAAAAGTTTTCATATTAGTTTTCATATTAAAATTGATCACAATGAATAGACCTGACTGTATTGGATTCTGAAACCAAAAAGTTATTATAAATAGCGACACATTAACCAATTAAATTTCAGTATCCGAGGTGACTTTGTCCATTTCACATTTAGTATAAATAGCTAGAGTAAACAGAAGAACTTGTACTAGTGTTGAAATTTGTAAATATTTTATAGTTGTTTATAAATGCAGGTGTTTATATTTGTTTATTTATTATTTTTCAGTTGCTTTTTTACTTTGGATGTGTATATAGAACCTGAACAAAGTAGAAAGATTATTGGTGAGTTGGAATCTACTATTTATGCGTTTTTGTTGGTTCAATTTTACAATTTAGCATCCAAATTCTGGACTTAATTTATGGCCACACCAACACGTTTTTATTACAAACAAAGGTGAAATTTTGGTGTTTAAAAATTACCTTGTCAATGCATTAAAATTACATTAGAAAAGGTGTTGCCGATATACAATTCCTTTAATAAATTGTTATTCACTGAGCAATGTAACTAATAAATTGTTCATGTATCGACTGACACATTTCTAATGTAATTTCAGAATTGTCAGGTCATTTTTAACCTAAAACTCCTCTTTGCAAAGTCGGGTTTTTATATTACAAAAGCTGTTAATCGATTTACAGTAGAACTTGGTTATAACGTACCTGGGTTAATTATTAACGTGCTAATTTTATTAACCAAGTTTATAAGGCAGTATGTATTTCTAGGGTAAACTCGGATAATACGTACATATTCCATTCCCGAGGGGTACGTTATAATTTATACCCGAGTTATACTGTACAAGTAAGCTCATTAAAGTTTACTTTACAAACAATTTATAGTTTTTTCCTCTAAGGTCCACTGGATGAGAACTTTTATATTATAAGAAACGACATTCCAAGTCCCTTTCTTGAAACTATACAGAGAGTTGTCAGTTCTCTCAGAGCTATTCCCACATGTGTAGACAAGCTAACACTCAAGTGGTTTCATGACGGTCCCCACATGGTGAGTAATTAATCTTATTATTATTATTGCTATACAACAACAACAACAACAACAACAACAACAACAACAATGATAATAACAACAACAACAACAATAATAATAATAACAACAACAACAACAATAATAATGACAACAACAACAAACATAATAATAATTAATAATACGTAATAACAATAATAATAATTAATAATACGTAATAACAATAACAACAACAACAAACAATATACGAACTTCTGTTTTCATTATTGTTGTTGTAGTAGAGCAATAGTTAAAACATAAAACTACTACTTGGTTAATAAAACTTGTCCATATGTAATTCACCGACTCAAAATACGAAAAATATTTAATTAATTAAACCCCCCTGCGGATCACTTTTCACAGAGTTATAGAAATATTTGTGGTTTAAATAAAAGACATCACAGATTACTATTTGTGGCAAATACAATCAATTTACAAAATATACTTACTCAGTACAAGGTACCACTGGTGTATTAGCGAAGTGGTTTTGTATTGTACGATAGGATGATTATACCTGTAGACCTCAATTATGTGAATGCTTCATTTACGTACTAACTCTGTTATAACTTATTACATTATAATTCCTAGAATAATATTATAATTCATAACTCATTATAGTCTCTGTAATACGTTAATTAATTAATCTAGTGAACATTTATTAGTATGGAATTCATACACTACAACTAAATATGGTAAGCGAAAGAGAGAGAGAGAGACTAAAAATGAAAGTAAATAAATATAATCAATCATAGTAAGGGCTAATTAGTTACACCTTCCAGTCAGCAACACTTTATGTAGAAAGCTCCTTGAAATCATAACAATATGGAATATCCCGTAGCCCAACATAACACACTGGAAAACAGATATCACTAAACCAACGATACCTGCATCAATCTGATTAATCCAAGCTAACGGAATGACAAACGCAGCACAACTTGCTACAATGAATAGAACTAAAATTGAATTTATAACAATGAGTATCACGAATCCAATCTTCCTCAAACGAACTTCATATAAGAATCCCATTATTGCACCAAATACCGTTCCAACTAAATAAGGCAATAGAAACAGGAATATCATAAAATTGAGAAGAGAAACTATTGTATAGAGATATTGATAGTTTGGAAATGTAGTCCATTCAATTAGAGTCTGACCCGTAATAGCGTACCCCAATCCCAGTATAAGTGATAAGATTGCCATCACCAATGATAGGATTGAGTTTAGTACAATAGATATAATCCCCATAACTAATAGGTGTGGCATTATAGTTGTCTCTGACATTGTTAATTAAACTGACAATCTTGGGAAGTTGTTTATAAGGTGTCAAGTCTTTTGGGCTAATGGAATTCTTTATCAAACTGTACATTGATCTCAAACATTGTTTATATACATATACAGGTGTGAATATTAATCTCATGACTACTTTGTGATATTACGTAGTGGAAGTTAGCTCAAAAGAATGTAATTCGTATGTAGTTTCAATCTTAATACAGTGGTGTTGATAATATCAGTCATATTTAGCATAAAATTTGCTTGCTAATAACTTGCTATTTGATTATAGAATTAACATTAATTAATTAATTAATTAATTAATTAAATGCTTGCTTGGGCATAACTTGCTAATAGCGCAAATATATTTGCTATTGTGATTCCCATTTAGTTTTTGTAATAATTGAGGATATTATTAATACAGACAACAGCATGCAACAATTTGTATTGTTGTTGTTGTTTGTTGTTGTTGTTGTTGTTGTTGTTGTTGTCATATTAGTGCAGAATAACTTTCGAATGGATAGTTTGGTTATTGCTATAACATAATCTCTATACTGTACATAACAACAATAATACAATAAATTAAACAAGGTAACAGGAATCTGAACAATCTATAGAATATATAAGGCATAGCTTGATTAACAAGAATACACAATTCTTATAGAAATGCTATTCAATTAAATAAATCAGTAATTTACTTATTCTAAATACCATATACACACTTTAACTTATAGTGACGGGATCACTTTCTTATACGTTCCTCAATTTATGTAAATCGAGATTATACGATTGGGAATACAGTTATTTGGTTGAAATTAGACACGTGACACATTCTATTGTGCTAACTTCCACTACGTAATGTAAGAAAGTTATCATGCGATTAATAGTCACACCTGTATATATATGTGTATATAAACAATGTTTGAGATCAAAACACACTTTTCACTCATTCAGTATTCTCCACAAACACTAACAACCCAGAATTAACATGACAGAGAGGGCTGTAATATCACACCTCTTAACTATAGGTGTTATATCCACATTACTAAACTTAAAGCTAACAGTTGTAATAGCAAGCTTCTCGCTTGTACTGGGATTGGGATATTCTTTCGTGGATATATTTCCATTGAATACACTACCAATCCAGGATCAATATATCTTTACAATAATTGCTATTATGAATTTTATGGTATTCCTATTTCAATTGGTTTATGGAATTATGACGATAATTGGTGCTACATTGGGATTCTTATGTGAAGTTCGTTTGAGGAAGATTGGGCTCGTAATACTGATTGTTATAAATTCAATCTTCATTATATTCGTGATGAAAAGTTGTGCTGCTTTTATCATTCAGTTCGCTTTGGGTTTTAACATTTTCCCAGCTATCTTTGATGTAGTGATATTCGTGTGCCAGTGTGTTATGTTGGGTTACGGGATATTCCATATTATTATGATTTCCCTAACTTTCAGGAGTAATGAGAAAGTTCCAACCAAGAATTAATCAGTTGGTGATGCAACTAACCTTACTATATTGATTCTATTTATTTACTTTCATTCTAGTCTCTCTCTCTTACCATATTTAGTATTGTAGTGTATGAATTCCATACAAATAAATGTTCACTAGATTAATTAACGTATTACAGAGACTATAGTGAAGTATAATAGAATTCTAAGAAATTATTATGTAAGTAACAGAACGTAAATGAAGCATCTACATAATTGAGGTCTACAGTTATAATCATCCTATCGTACAATTCAAAAACCACTTCGCTAATACACCAGTAGTACCTTGTACTGAGTTAGTATATTTGTAAATTGATTTGTATTTGCCACAAATAGTAATTTGTGATGTCTTTTATTTAAACCACAAATATTTCTATCATTTTGTGAAATAACTCTATTTAAATGCAGTTTAAGCAAGGTAACAAAATCTGGACAATCTATAACACCAGGCATTTGCTTGACTAATAACAAGATTACACAATTCTTATATTATATTCAATTAAATAAGTCAGTAATTAAAGATTAATTCTTATTCTAAATACCATAACAGGACACCTTGATAAATATCTCGTGACGGGATCACTTTATTGTGCGTATCCTCAATTTATATAAATCTAGATTATACGATGGGGGTACAAAGATTGAAACTACATATGAATTACATTCTAGTGAGCTAACTTTCACTACGTAATGTCACAAGTAACCATGATATTAATATTAAATATATGCATATAAATACACACTTTTCAATCAACTCTGGAATCTTCAGACTAACACCACTTCACAGAATTATTAATTAATTAACAATGACAGAGAGAGCTGAAATACCGCACCTAATTCTGTCTTTTATATCTCTTTTGCTAAACTCAATCCTATCATTCCTAATAGCAGGCTTCTCATTTTTATTGGCATTGGGGTACGCTTTTTCGGCTCTAATTGTATTACCATTCTCTTCATTAACACTCCAGGATAGAAATCTCTATATAATAGTTGCTGCTCTCAATTTTATGGTATTCCTGTTTCAATTGCTTTATTTATTTGGGGCCGGAATTGGTGCTACAATGGGATTCTTTTATGGAGTTCGTTTGAGAAAGATTGGGCTCGTGATACTGATTGTGCTAAATTCAATTTTAGTTCTATTCATTGTAGCAAGTTGTGCTGCGTTTATAATTCAGTTCGCCTGGCTTTATAGCACATTAGCGGCTATCATTGATGTAGTCATTTTTGTGTGCCAGTGTGTTATGTTGGGTTGCGGGATCTTTCATATTGTTAGAATTTCCCTGACTTTCAGGAATAACGAGAATTTACCACCATTAGTATTAGTTAATCAGTCGTCGATGTAACTTACCTTACTATAATTGATTATATTTATTTACTTTCATTTTAGTCCTCTCACTCTCTCTCTTTACCATATTTAGTTGTAGTGTATTAATTAATTCCATACTAATAAATGTTCACTAGATTAATTAACGTCATTACATAGTGAAAGTATAATATTATTCTAGGAAATTGTTATGTAAGTAACAAAACGTAAATGAAGCATTTACATAATTGAGGTCTACAGTTATAATCATCCTATCGTACAATTCAAAATCACTTCGCTAATACACCAGTGGTACCTTGCACTTAGTATATTTGTAAATTGTTTGTATTTGCCACAATTAGTAATCTGTGATGTCTTTTATAAACCACAAATATTTCTACATTCTGTGAAATAATTCTTAATGCAGTTTAACTTAAAGATTTTTTTCAATATTTTGATTAGGTATGTTACAACGAACAAGCTCTATTAACTATAAAATTGTATACTCAGATTAGTATAAATTCTCAACAACACCGGCGATCACTGGATTAGTATTTAAATTACTTTGTCCCATTTATAAAACCTATAATTTGGCGTCCACAGGTTATAAATATATCCTTTAAGTGGTTTTCTTTTAATAAACTTATTAGCTTAGTTTAAATTTATTAGAACTCTTAAATAAATTAATGAATTAACAACACCTTTTCTAATGTAATATATGCACTGACAAATGCAAGACCATTTTTAACATCAAAATTCAACTTTGCGAAGCCGGGTTTTTTATATTGAAAAGGTATTGGCCGAAATATAAGTAAACCCTAGAACTAAATTGTATTTAACATTGGAATTTTATCTTCAGAAATATTTGAAGGTTCTTAAGATTATTGTATTACGTATAATTCTTGACTTGTCACTATTGAAAACCTTGCTTCCTTAGACTTGTCATTTCTTGTTAATTAATTGCTATTTGCATTATTCTCCACATATTCTGAATTCTTATAATACTCTTGTTACAATTGCAACTTTTCTCAAAAACATACAGTAGACTCTCGTTAGTAGGAAGACTGATAAGACGAAATATCGGTTAAGGAGTACAAGGTTTAATCCCCCTAGGTCTAGCCTATAAAATCATGCAAGTGACTCCGGTTAATTAATACGAATTCCTGGCTAATACAAACAAATTTCTACGATCCCCTGGTGTTCCTACTAACGAGGCTCTACTGTAGTTAGAAAACAAACATAAATTCTTAAGGGAAGTTAAACATAGGATATTTTGGTAAATCAAGAGTTGAGATATTTCCCCTAAATTCGGATAAATCCAAATAAATGAGTTATGAAGCCAAAATCTATTTTTCAACTGATTCCTTAAACCGACTGTCTCCTAATATATTACCTCAAACATTCCTACCCATTCACAGAAATATTTGGAAATAATCATATGTTCACCTTCAGACTTCTATTATAAGGCTTTCTATAAATAGATACGCTATGACGTAAGAAGAATAATATCACTGGACACGAATAAGCTCACTGTGACTACAGATATTGAGCATCAAGGTTTTGTCCCTAGAGATACCTCAGGTAAGTACAGTAATTAGTATAGGCCATTCAAACTTTTGTAAATTTCTGAAAATTTGACACCCCCTCCTTATGTCACACTTCTTTGACCATCTTGTCATATACAATGGATGTATCATACATTGGTTAACCCCACCCCTACCATTGAAAGCGCTACATAACGTTTGACCCCCTCAGATTTACTTTTAAAATCAAAATTTATTTATTGTCTATTTATTTTGTTGCCCTGTCGTTGAAAATCTATTGGGTGGCGTCGAAATCTATTTGCCATTTTGCGTGAAAATAATCTAAAATTACAGCTGTGCCAACTTTTGTTGTTTATAATAGAGATGTTATCTACAGATAACACCACATACTATCATTTGGGACCACAAATGCTGTCGGCACAGTTATAATTTTAGATTTTTCAATATAGAAAAGGCACTCTAATACATCAATATATAGTTGACCCCGCTTTATTAGGTCACTTTTGTTAAAGGGTAGTTTGATCCAATTAAACGAAATATTGCAAAACAAACTAATTCCGTTCCGTAAATCCTGTAAAATATTAACCCAAATAACCAATGGCTCTATTTAACGGTTCAATTGAATAATATTTATTGTTGTTTCCAATTGTATAGATTTTACACTTAATTTCAACTGTGACAGATCAAATCCTGAATCTACATTTTCAGAATATTTCTACATTGAAATATACCTGTTGTCAGATACCAGCGAAGTTATTTACGGAACACCAATCTCAATGTGGTTGCTAAAGAAATGTGGGTCTTGCGACCCAACTTATACCAAATATATTCCTGACTTAAGCGCTCTAGGTGAGTTAAGAAATGCAACAACAAATGTAATACAAAAACAAATATTTTTAGAATTTCTTATATATTGGCCAAAACATTTCTAATATAATTTTTAGGCACTGGCAAGGTCATTTGAACATAAAAATCACCTTTGAAAAACTTGTTTAAACGTAGGTACGATTCAGCGGAATCCAAAGTAATTTGTAAAGTCTTATTTTAACCGAATATTCATATTTTAGCACCATTTTGATATTATTTAATCAAGGGGATTTATCTTTCTTCTATGTACATTTACAATAGAATTCGTATAATTTTGCATAGTTCAAATTCTTAATAGAACTTGCATTATTTAAGGTACGTTTACAACGATTGTTTGTCCATTAATTAGCGAGTTTAATTGACAGACCGATTGTCTTTACTATTCTACTCTAATTGAATAGGAAATGACTGTTAAAGACCTTTGAATTTAACAGTTATTGCTTTCTTAAAAATATTTGTCTCGACTTATTATTACCTACAAATAATTTAATTGTTTGCAAAGCCCTATATTTACTGCCGTTTTTTGTTAGAAAATGTGTTCGTTAGAAATTACTATACAGCTAATCTTATCGAACTAAGTTATTAAATGTTAGACCTTACACTAACTTATGTCGGGATACAAATGTCTATAGTTACAAAAATACATTCATATTTTGTTGGAGACCATTTTTGACTGCGAAATTGGAAATAATAATTGTTTAGGTACTAGCCAATAAATAAGTTATCACTGGTATACTACATATGTTTGTAATATACAGTATACTCCTATAAATTCGTGAAATTTTGACCCGATTAAGCGGAGAAATCTATTAACCAGTGGCTTTATTAAGCGGAGTCGACTACATATAGATAGCTTATTTACTGGTGTGTTATATCTTATATAGCTAGCTTATTTACTGTGTGTATATAGAGATACGGTCAACTCCGCTTAATAGAGCCACCGGTTAATCGGTTTCTCCGCTTAATTGGGTCAAATTTACAGGATTTATTTGACAGAATTACAGTTTGACTTACAATATATTTTCGGTTAATTGGTTTCTCCGCTTAATCGAGTCAAAACAACCTGTTCCCGAGGTGGCTCTATTAAGCGGAGTCGACTGTAGCTTATTTACTGTGTGTGTGTGTGTGTCTGTAGGCATAACCCGTAGACCTAACAAGTGCGGGGGCTGCTCTAACGGAGGCTGGTGTGCTAGCTTACCCGGCGGATACAGCAAGTGCAGATGCAAGCGAGGGTACACCGGCACTCAGTGCGAGCTGCGTGAGTTGTGACATAGTGTGCTATAATAGTGATAATTATACAGTAATACAGTAATACAGTTATGAATAATGTAATATAGTAGTGAAAAGTAGTATAATGAATAGTGTAATACTGTATAGTAGTGTAACAGAAGTGTAATACAGTAGGGAATCCTTATATAGAGCTGAGCTTTGTAGAGTTCAGATTTTTTCCCATACTAAAAGCCCAGGCTTACTTTCTAAAGGTCAATTTCAAACTCTGGAAAAAAACTGACCTTTCTCAGTGCATGAATCACATAGTGAAAAACTGAACTCTACAAAGCTCAGCTCTATATAAGTAATTTCAATACAGTAATATACAGTAGTATGATCATTAGTGTACTAGTACAGTAGTTGTAATATTGTATTGTAATAGTATAGTATAACTCTGTTATAAGCACGCCGGTTATAAGAACACATCGGATATAAGAACATTCTGATGGAAAATGGTTGTCATATACCCTATATAATTTATGTCGGTTATAAGAACATTATATTCAGCATGCAGTCCCGACGATGTTCTTATAACCGGTGTCCACTGTACTACATTTAATACATAATTCGGGTTAACCGAACACTATTTCAGTCCCCTTAAAGCCTTTTCAATGCAATTATATCAGTTAATATTAACTTGCTACTAATTCCGTACTAACAAGGTTCTACTGTTGTTATTTATGTTATTTGTGTTAACAGCTGAGTGTAAGCCCAGCTGTGAGAACGGAGGTGTGTGTATCGGACCGCAACTGTGCTCCTGTCCTCCTCTCTTCAAGGGACCCATGTGCGAACATCGTAAGTATTAAGTAATCACTTTATACTAGTCACTTTATTGTACTCACTGTCAGGGTTTTTTTAAGGCCGATCTTGGTGTAAATTTTGTACCAAGATATTTGGAGTTACACCACGATTCGGGTCGGCTTGGGCCTGTGCAGTGTTGAGTTACACCAAGGTCTCAACCTTAAAAAAACCCCTGCTCGCTATCCTTTAAAGTATAGTAAGATTATTAAGTTATTAAGTATACTAAGTACTCACTTTATAATAAAGCTTTATAGCCCCATTAGTATAGTGTTGTGAATACTATGTAGTGTTGAAATGAGTTAATTTGTTTTTTGTTTTAGTTGTAGTTCTTGGTTTATAATAATAACCTATTGCAAGTTGTTGTTGTTGTTTTGTCAAAAATTTATTGAGAAACTGGTTATTTAATAACCTATTGCAAAAGCAGAATTATTTTCATTGTTGATAGTGTAGAATTAATAACTTATATCAAAATCAATACACATATTTTTGTTACAATTTGTATTATGACATTGTTGTTAATAAATGTATGCTACATAATTACTTCTCAAATACTATTATTTCTCTTTTATAGCTGAGTGCGATCCTCCCTGTACGAACGGAGGCACCTGCAACTCAACCAATCAGTGCAGCTGCTTACCTGGGTTCTCTGGACCAGCCTGTCAGATATGTGAGTTACGGAATTATTTCTTTCTCCCGGAATTTTTTTAATTTTTAGGAATTTTAGGACTCTTATATAAACCAATTTAATTCAGGTGCGTAAATAGAAATGAAACTTTCTAGGCGTGCAAAAATCGAGAGATACTCCCAGTCTCCCATAGACGTAATAGAAATTGTATAATTTAGGCGCGTGTGAGCGAGCTAAAATACAGTTGTGTTCGCTTAATATCAAAAATAATTTGCACGAAATTTGCTTGCTAATAGAGCCAAATTGCTATTAGGCGAACTCCACTATAAATCTAGGCTTGCAGAAAATTTTTCCAGAATAAAAACCTGCTTAATCTTATCCCAAATATCTTCCTATTATAATTGAGTCTATTTATAACCTACATCCTACAGGCCCTAAGGTAGTCATAACGAGTGCACCAACCGATCTAACAGTGTACTCAATGCAAGCTGTTAAGTTCCGGTGCAGAGCTAGTGGGAAACCTAAGCCTAAGTTTAGATGGCTGGATAATGAGCAGAGACCGATTCTACCGGATAATAGGAAGTATAGGCACTTCAAGGTTAGTCGTAGTTGTACTCTAGGAGTAAATACAAACAGAGGGTGTTAGTATTATATAAACTAATATATAGTAAAGAAACAAACAAACAAACAGAAGATATCAACAAATATAATAGGGTAACTAATAATCTAGTAAACAAATATTAAGCAAACAAGTAAACAAACAAACAAACAAACAAATAAACTAACTAACTAAATATAATAAATAATCGATAAATATACAAACTACTAAATAAACTACTAAATAAACTAGTATAGACATGTCTGTTATGGACATGTCTGTTATAGACATGTCTGTTATGGACATGTCTGTTATAGACATGTCTGTTATAGACATGTCTGTTATGGACATGTCTGTTATGGACATGTCTGTTATGGACATGTCTGTTATAGACATGTCTGTTATGGACATGTCTGTTATAGACATGTCTGTTATGGACATGTCTGTTATAGACATGTCTGTTATGGACATGTCTGTTATAGACATGTCTGTTATAGACATGTCTGTTATAGACATGTCTGTTATGGACATGTCTGTTATGGACATGTCTGTTATGGACATGTCTGTACTAAGATATGTATTAAGTTGTGTTCATAATGAGTTCCTGTCAGTAAATCCCTACAAAAATCGATGAACAACAAAATAAACAGACGATATAAACAGTTTTGTTGTTATTATTGTTATTATTATTATTATTATTATTGTTATTATTGTTATTATTGTTGTTTAGATTGTGTATGTGAAGTCCCAGGGCTATTCGGACCTGTGGATCTACGGAGCTGACCAATCAGATCAAGGCACGTATCAATGTATCGCTGAGAACCAGTTTAGTATGGCCACAGCCTCTGCAGTTCTGACTGTTATAACAAACTCAGGTAAACACAATATTAGTTGTACACATGGTTATTAGTTCATTAGTATCAATAGTTAGTTGTACAAACAAACGAACACGGTTAAGGGAAATATCGGTTAAGGAGTACAAGGTTTAATTCTCCTAGCCTATACAAATGCATGCAAGTGACTCCGGTTAATACGAATTACGGATAATACGAACAAATTTCGAAGGTCCCCTGGTGTTCCTATTAACTATATTACCGTATATTCCATTGTAAATAGTATTTTTAATTATTGTTTGTATTTTGTTAATAGAAGCAGAATCAAGTTTTGACCATCTTTTCTCTGGATCTGGAGACTTTGCAGATGACACAGAAAGTGATTCTTAAAAACAACAACAACAACAACAACAACAACAACAACAACAACTAGCAATAGATACACATCGCACTATTAAAGCATTTCCTTTGATTAACAATTTCCTATGCAACATATCTACTTAATCCCTTTTCCAGTTTATATATTTAGATTTGTATTATAACATTATTTTCACCCAAATAGAGTTTGTAATTAGCAAATAAATAAGTAATTTGTTTAATAAATAATTGTTTTCCACTCAAATTCAAATTCGAACAAACTTTCCTATCTACACACAGTTCATTAACAAACAAAGTACATAATCAACCAATTAATTGCTACCTATTTTAGTATGCAATCCATTAGTTATTTCGAATATCCCCAAGGGGTCTAAAACTTGTTGCATATCACGGTTACAACGTGAGATGTACCCTGAAAGATGTGGGACCATTTTCTCATCAACTAGATTGTATTTCTTGATGAGTATAACGACTTGAGTTACTGCCTGTAGAGATTCACTGTTATCAGCCCAAATAAGACATATTTGTAACAATTTCCGTTTACCTTTGAGTGGCATTTCGATTTTCTTTGGGTATTTTCCGACGGTTTTATCACCTGTTTCTGTTAATAATCGATTCATTAATAATTTCATCCAGTTTTCCAACATGTCAATAGGAAACATGTTTGCTCCAAAATGCTTTGAGACGTGGTACCCCCAAACGAATTCTTGAATTAAAGCAAGTTTCATTTCTTCACAAATTAGATAATCTGCTAACCAACAAAACTGGAAATAATTATTTTCGTTTAAAAGTTCAATCTTTAACCCACCGACATAGAAATAGTATAATGCGTTTTCGAATATTCCTGGGTCAAGAAGAACAATTGAAACCGTCTCCTGATTTGATTCTAGGTAGTCTTTGTTTGCAAACATTGTTTGGAAATATTTACTGTGTTTCATAAGGTATTTCTTGTGGCAATAGAATACTTGGTCGCTCCCATTTAGTTTGATTTTAACATCGTGAAGAAGTGGATTGTTTACTAAAAAAGCAGCAGCTAAACCTTCTACGGAAGTTAAAGAATTTAATTTCTTTGATAGAGAAGAGGTGTATTGTAATTTAATTTGGTTATCTTTGAGGCAAATTGAAATCGCATTTTCTGTTTTTGAATCTTGTAACTCTTCGATTTGGTTTGTGCTTATTTGTACTTTAATATTTGCTTCCTTTGAAAGTTCATCTATTTTCTTTTGTAAAAATAAAATTGATTTGACTATGACGGATAATTTCAATTGGGAGTCCATTTTTGAAAATTTGTTAAATTTCTTTAAAATTTTCTCTTTTATTTGCAATTTTGCTAACAACCTATTCGAGTTAGTCAATTCTCAATCAATAATATTTCTATTCACTTATACTTACTGCTAAAATTAGCATTCTATAATTATAAATTCAAATATTTTCTATTTTAGTAATTCCATTACAATAACACAGTACCAATAGGATCTGTGTTAATTATACCAGTTCAATTCGAGTCTCAAAGTGTATCTATTTGTTGTAACGATAACGAAATCAAACGAATCCAAACCCGAAACGAACGAATAACTAAAAGAACTCGAAACATAGAACCTCGTTTGTACGAACACGGTTAATACAAAATTCCCGTTAATACGAACACTATTTCAGTTCCTTCAAAGCCTTTTTAGTACAAATTATGTTGGTTAATAATACGAATCCCTGATAAAGCGAACGCACTTTGACGGTCCCCTGGTGTTCCTACTAACGAGGTTCTACCGTATTCAGATTATTGCATCCCAAATCCAGCATATAATCCATTTTGTTCAGAATTATTAATGTTTGCTAATCCACTCTTAATTATTCATAACGCATTTATATATCCATAGTTATAGACCAATGGGTTTATATAACATTTCAAATTCACCCAAAATCCATATACATACTCGTTCATAGACTAAATAGCTATTATAGAGAGGGTCAAAATATATTGAATATCAATAACATTATTAGCTCGCATATCGACGTTTATTCCTTTGGTATAAATTACTACAAGTTTCACTGTCAAATACAATACTGTTGTTGTTATTAGCAGCTCGGATGGCTTCTGAATATTATACGAATCCGGATTTCAGTCGGAAGAGGAGATCCTCTCAGTTCGAAACCACCCCTTCCAAGAGAGAATACACCGGTAAGCAGGGGGGTAATTAGTAAACATATAAACTAATAATCTAGTAAACAAACAAACAAACTAACTAACAAACAAATAACAAACAAACAAACAAACAAACAAGCTAACTAACTAACTAACTAACAAACAAACAAACAAACAAACAAACAAACTAACTAACTAACTAACTAACTAACTAACAAACTAACAAACAAATAACAAACTAACAAACAAACAAACAAACAAACAAACAAACAAACAAACAAACAAACAGACAGACAAACAAACAAACAAACAACAAACTAACTAACTAACTAACTAACTAACTAACTAACTAACTAACAAACAAACAAACAAACAAACAAACAAAACATGGACTTTATCTAGAAATACAGATAACTCCCGTTATAATAGCGCTTGTTATACAGATAACTCCAATAGACTGACCACTCTTACGTCACTAGTTAGGCCGGTCAAGCCATGACCTGATCACTCTATAACTGCTTTCGCCGGCCCTGGGGTTGGACTGAAATTGTACACCCCTCCTTATGTCACATTTCTGACTTGGTTATAACGAGAGTTATCTGTATTTCTAGACAAAGAAATACAGATCAAATATTAGCACTTGGTTATAACGAGAGTTATTTATAATAGTTAGTTAGTTAGAAACACCCGGTTTCGACTGTACTCAAATAATAATCAAATATTAGCACTTGGTTATAACGGGAGTTATCACTATTTCTAGATAAGGTCCGCGGGTTAAAGTTCCTAGTCCCCGAGTATGCAGCGGGAGCTATAATAGGGAAAGCCGGTAAGAACATAACTGAGCTCAAAGAGAGGTTCGGAACCTTCGTAAAGATGTCTCCTGGAAAAGTGTACTTCCCTAAAACGGAAGACAGAGTGTGTCTCATCACCTCGGATCAGGGAGGTGACGAGAGCATAATAGCCTGTTTCCATCATTTGAACCAAATGACCAGAGAGGATTCCGAACAGGGGGACAGGAGACGCAGACCCAAAGACCCCGATAGACTCAACCAGGTACATAGTGTCTTGTACAGTGTATTATAAGCATACAGTGTATTATACAGACATTTGTAAACAGGTACCTCGTGTCTTGTCCAGTGTATTTGTATTTGTAAGCAAACAGTGTGATAATTATACAGCCATTTGTAAACCATTGCCTGTGATAAATACAGTCAACCAAGTACTTGTCAACCATTCAACCATATACATACATATACACTATTGCTAATTTCCCTGGGATAAATACAGTCAGGTCTGCTTAATATGAACATATTTCCAGGTACTTTGTGTCTTGTTGTAAGCATACAGTGTATTATACAGCCATGCAACCATACACAATATTGCTAAGACAACCATTCAACCATGCACATATATATTGCAAGGTCGAAAATTTCAAAATTACAATGCAAATATCAATTAACCGAATAATTTAGTTTTAAACCGAATAGCAAATATTGATATTTGTTTACCTACCAAATATCAAATATTATTTTGTTTACCTACCGACTATAAGGCGCAACCCTGATAAAATATAATTCATGGGTTTCCCTGATATAATGCTTGTCTTGTTTGTAAGCATACAGTGTATTATACAGCCTTACATGGCAACCATTCAACCTTTCCCTCATACACTGTCGACTCCGCAAAAGCACCATTAATATATTATTTACAGGGGGGGGGCAATGTCTGTCAAAACAGTTCGTCTTTAAATATGAAATACATAGTACGACTTTTCTTTTATTAATATTGGACCACGGATTCTCAAACCCATGGTCTAGCAACAATTTGGTTATTCGAACTATGTATTTCCTGTTTTGTCTTTCGAACAGGTAAAGCTGCTCCTGACTAACAACACCGCGGGGCTAATAATCGGTAAGGGCGGAGAGACGATAAAGAGCATCCAGGAGCAGACCGTGACCAGGATAATGATAACTCCGTTCGACCCGGAGCTGGACGAGCGGGTCTGCTGCATCTCCGCTGACGACTACGAGAACACCCTCAAGGCCACCGACTACATTCTGGATAAGGTCATCAAGGACCCCGAGGGACACGTGTCCAGGAATCTCATTTACAGCGGCGGGCCAGTGGACAGCTACTCCCCGAGACAGAGCTATAGAGGGTCAGGGGGGGCCGATTATGGTAAGAAATGTAGTACAGTGGATGCCGGTTATAATGAAGATATAGTACAGTAAAACCTTCAGAAAGTGAACATCCTGGGGACAAGGAAAATGTTCACTTTTGAGAGGTGTTCACCTTTCATGATTTATCATAACGTGTGTGTAAAGTAATGGGAAATTTGGGACCGAGAAAAAATGTTCATATTTTGGAGTTGTTCATTTCTTGAAGGTGTTCACTTTTGTATATACAGTAGAACTTGAATTGTTTGGTAATAGTGAGTTAGTGACAGCTTTATATTTCGAAGAGAACCAATATGAATTCAATTATTCTGAAAATAATTTTTGTTGATTAATTAGTGACATACAGTAGAAACTCGTTAGTACGAACACCAGGGGACTGTCAAAATTATTTCGCCTTATTCGGATTATTCGGAATTAGTATTAACTGATATCATTTGTATTTAAAAGGCATTGAAGGGGACTGAAATAGTGTTCGTATTAACCCGATTAGTCTACTGTATATTTATTTATCCATGCTCTCTCTATTTATACTAGACAGACGAGGCGGCTACGACAGAGGCTACGCTCCCAGCAGATAGTAAGCCTATAGCTATAGTGAATAACAGCTGTCATAGCTGATTGGACAGTTTTATTGGCTGTTGTATGACGGTTTACTTACCTCTCTACTATAACCATAATTACCTAGGGATACTCTCTATCCATGACGGTTTATTTACCGTCTTTGTTATAGCTTCACACTTTATAATTCCTGTCATACATATACAGGTAAACCTCCCAAAGCGGCACCTCCGAGTAGCGGCAACCTCCGAGAAGCGGCACAAAATCATTCTCCCGATGGGTGCCGCTTTGGGAGTTTTACCTTACGAGCAACCTCCCAAAGCGGCAACCTCCGAGAAGCGGCACAAAATCACTCTCCCGATGGGTGCCGCTTTGGGAGGTTTACCTGTACACTTAATTCTAATTGCGTATACTCCGCTTAATAGAGCCACCGGTTATTAGATTTCACCGCTTAATTTGGTCAAACTACCCTGGAACAAAACTGACCCTATTAAGCGGAGTCAAAATATGAAGTATAAAGTGTATTCACACATAACAAAGACGGTAAGTAAACCATAATGGATAGAGAGTATCCTGGTTATAGCAACAGAGGTAAGTAGACCGTCATACAAGATATTAGTGTCTCTATCAACTGTTAAGTGTGCATTATATAATGCCTATCTGAGACTGTAATTTAATTGGTCGGCAGTACTAATGAATGTCTGTAGCCAAGAGCGCACGAGCGAGTACAGCTACAACTCAATGCCTGCGGTTGAGACGGGAGTTAGCGGAAATCTGTATGTGCTGGATGACAGAGATTCTTCCTGTCTCATTCTGGGAATAATGGAGAAATATGTAGGGGGGATTGTAGGTAGAAATGGGTCTACCATCTCGGATATACAATCGGTATGTTGAATTTAAAAAAATATAAATAGAGTAGACTCTCGTTAGTAGGAACACCAGGGGACCGTAGTAATATGTTCGTATTGAACGAAATTCGTATTAACCGGAGTCACTTGCATGCATTTGTATAGACTAGGGAAGTAAACCTTGTACTCCTTAACCGATATTTCCCTTATCCGTGTTCCTACTAACGAGAGTCGACTATATATAACAATTTATAAAAGTTACGTACTTATGACGTTAAATTTAATCCATTGTACATTAATACTTAAGTCATTTAAGCATTTAACCTACAATCCATATATAATTAACTGAGTGGATTTGAGTACGAAAATGAGTTATTTAATTACTTATACAGTAGAGCCTCTGAACAACGGACACCTTGGGACCGGAACCGTTGTCCGCTATTTGGAGTCTCCGTTATGGGAGGCTCCACTGTATTATACCCACATTCCTTTACCCCCTATGGTATCCTAGCAAACGCACACGCACATTCAGATATCTCACAAGGAGGAATATATCCCTGGAACTAGGGATCGGAAAATAACTATAAAAGGAGAACCGCAGGCAGTGGAGTCTGCTTACTTCCTGGTTTCAGAGAAAGTGAGTTTGTATTTTGTTTGTGTTATTTTATGTTAGCAGATATTTATACGCGGGGAAAAAATTCTCCCGCTTAAAAAAACTATTTTTAATTAAGCGACTTTTTTAATATTTTTTAAATATTTAGAATCTAAATCCCGCGTAAATTCTTAAAAACAAACTTATTCGTTTGAACTCCGTTACTGGAAAGTTAATTTTAAATTGCGAAATTTAACCATGGAGATATATATTCATTTTATTATAGAAATATCCATGGTGAAAACATACAATTTGTTACTTAAATTACCAGTAATGATCAATTCTATCTAATATACTATTACAATAGCAAAAAATACATTACTTTTACAAATATATTTGCCAAGTCATTCTTATATTCATATTTTCACACCTATTCACTATGTATAGCATTTCAATTTGGACAGTCTTTGACCATAAAAATATGAAAATATTTAATTCTTTTCCTATCAAAAACAAACAGTGTTTGGTCAATGAACTGTCCAATAATTGAATTAATATTCTTAATCCATTTTGTCATCAGGTCAGCGAATTTACCGACAGACGCAGGAATTAGTTCACATAGCAAGCATTCCAATCATCCCGATGGGTTGTTAGGGCAACATAGAAGCTGATAGAATTCATAACGTCTATTTTATATATCATTTCCCTAGTTACATACGAGTTACCATGGTATGTGTAGAATTATTTGCATGTAATACCCATTATTCATTCCAATTAGTTCATACTATCATGCTTTACTTTATTGCTAGCATTTTCCCAATGTGTTGGTGGTAGAACGAGGATTTAAGAACGCTGTTAGGTCACGAACATTGGTTCAAGTTTAATACATTATTTGGTGTCATTCATTGTTTGGGAAATTATTGTGAAACATTCTGTCAATTGAAAATGGATTTATTTATAAACCGGCCAAAAACAGGTTTGCAATTTAAAACCAGAATTCGCAAAGGTGAATTTTTGATGTTAAATGACTTTTCCGGTCTCAAAAATTACATTAAAAACGGTGTTGGTTAATATAAGTAATTCCTATAAAATAATTTAATTTAATACTCATTAAATGTAAAATTTATAATTCTTATATTTGGACAGAATATTCACAATAATTTACCTAAAATATTCATTCCTTTCACTCCTTATTAGCAACCAGGTGTTACCAATAATACTTATATATTAGCCATATTTTCTAATACTTATATATTAACCATATTATCTAAAAAGTATATTTTCAGTGTGTTTGCTAGAATGGCAACTTCTGAATATGAAACTAAACCTTTTGACAGAAAAAGGAAATCCAGTCAGTTCGATAGCACGCCTTCCAAACGAGGATCGGGGTTCCCTGGTGAGAATATATTGTTTGTGCTTTGTTTATTAGTTTATTTCTCGGTTTTTTACCATATACAGTCGACTCTGCTTAATAGAGCCACCGGTTAATACATTTCTCCACTTAATGGGGTCAAAATTTCACAGGATTTATAGGACGGAATTACATTTTGACTCAAGTATTTTCGATTAATAGATTGCATACAAGTTATTTTCTTTATAAACTTGGTTAAAAATAGTACAGTAGACATATTGGAAAACGATTGCCATATACCCTATATAATTTATGCCGGTTATAAGAACACTATATGCAGTTCCCGACGATGTTCTTATAACCGGCATCCACTGTAAGTACGTTATAACCAGGTACGTTATAACCGAGTTCTACTGTATATATTATATTTCCTTAACAGAGAGAGTTCGCGGCATAAAGTTCCTTGTCCCCGATTACGCTGCAGGGGCTATTATAGGCAAGGCAGGTAAGAATATAACAGAACATAAAGAGAAATTTGGTACTCTCGTTAAAATGTCCCCTGGTCGAGAATTCTTTCCGGATACGAATGAGAGAGTTTGTCTGATTATTGGAGACAAAGTTGAGCTCGAACAGACGGTAGCTTGCTTCCAGCATTTGATACAACTTATACGAAAAGATTCCGATGAGTTTGAGAGAAAGAGAAAACCACAAGATGCAGATAGGAAGAATCAGGTAAGTAGTTAGTGTACAGTAATTCGTAGTTATACTATTGTACTGTACTGTAAAGTAGTTGTATACGTGTTAGTGTGTAGCAATTAATCTGCATTTATAATTGAGATAGAAACTAACTTCCAAATGTCCAAATGAAGAATCAGTTATAGTAATTATACATTAATTCATAGTAGCAATTACTCTGTTGTTCCTCTCAAAAGTGAACGTTTTGGCTGGTCCCCAGGGTGTTCACTTTCTAAAGGTTTTACTGTACTATATAACGTTCACTTTTGATAAGTGTTCACTTTTCATGATTTATGATAACGTGTGTCTAAAGCAATGGGGGGAAATTTGGGACCGAGAAAAAGTGTTCATATTTTGGAGTTGTTCATTTCTTCGAGGTGTTCACCTTTGGAGGTTTTACTGTATAACTATATAGCTCTCAGGTAAACTATAGTTATATAATAATAATATTTCCTATCAGGTAAAGCTGCTCCTGACTAACAACACCGCGGGGCTAATAATCGGTAAGGGCGGAGAGACGATAAAGAGCATCCAGGAGCAGACCGTGACCAGGATAATGATAACTCCGTTCGACCCGGAGCTGGACGAGCGGGTCTGCTGCATCTCGGCTGACGACTACGAGAACACCCTCAAGGCCACCGACTACATTCTGGATAAGGTCATCAAGGACCCCGAGGGACACGTGTCGAGGAATCTCATTTACAGCGGCGGGAATTCGTACGATAGCTACGGTGGCTACGGAGGGGGAGGGGGAGGATATAGTGGGGGGTATGGTGGGGGGTATGAGGGTGAGTTTGCTTAAGGTAGAAAGAGAATTATGCAGTAGATAAGCACACCGGTTATAAGCACATATCGGATATAAGAAGAACACCGGTTATAAGAACATATCGGATATAAGAACACAATGTTGGAAAACGGTTGCCATATACCCTATATAATTTATGTGGTTATAAGAACATTAATTGCAGTTCCCGACGATGTGCTTATAACCGGCATCCACTGTATTACTGTAAATTGTAAATATGGATATTATAATGGATATTTGCACTAATAAACAATCAATCTCATACAAAATTATTTTTTATTTTTTATTAAAAGCCAGGTTTAAGGTTGAAGAGAATAATTCAGTATTCGTTATTTTTTGCACAAAATTTATTTTTTGGTTTCTATTTATTTATTGAATTTACTTATCCACCGATCATCGGCGTTTGTATTAAATAACCTGGCTAGTTTCTACCGATTGTGTTTTTTATAAACATAAAAAAACAATCGGTAGAAAGTAGCGAGGTTTTTTAATACAAACGCCGATGATCGGTGGATAAGTAAACTCTTATCTATTTATCTATTTATCTATGCTTTCTCTCTATTTATACTAGACAGACGAGGCGGCTACGACAGAGGCTACGCTCCCAGCAGATAGTAAGCCTATAGCTATAGTGAATAACAGCTGTCATAGCTGATTGGACAGTTTTAATTGTCAGATATAATACAGTGGTGTTCGCGTTATAATAAGTCGCATTTTGCCACAAATTTTCTTGCTAATAGGCGAACTTGCTATTAGAGGAACATAATTAATATTAAATGCTCGCTTGGGGACTGAAATAACTTGCTAATAGAGCAATATTACTATTATCCGTAAACACCATTGTATACAGTGGTATTTGTCTATTTGCAATATATATTGCTATACTATTTAAACCTTCCTTCTGTATAGAAAATGGTCTAAAGCGTGAGGTAGGAAGGGGGGTGCTTAATTTTCTTGAATTTTTGCATGAATTTTCCCCCTTATCATGTGACTCAAAATATCACAACTTATAATCGTGTTCGCCTAATTACAATTGCTATAATCGCAAAATATATTATTTTGTTCTATTAGCAGTTATTTTCAGTCCCCAAGCGAGCATTTAATGTTAATTATGTTCCTCTAATAACAAGTTCGCCTATTAGCAAGCGAATTTCATACAAAATGCGACTTGCTATTACACGAACACCACTGTATCACACGCGCCTATATTACACATTCCTACTCTGCATTCCTAGCGGCGATGCGAGTGGCTATGGTTACCGAGCAGATATGAATCCTAGCGGGAGTCTGGCCGGCAATCTGTATGTGTTGGACGACAGAGACCCCCGGTGTCTCGTGCTGGGGGTGATGGAGGATTTCGTAGGGGGAATAGTCGGGAGAAATGGGGCCACCATATCTGAAATACAATCCGTGAGTATTATAATAGGATTATAGGCTACAGGCTACTATGCTTAATTAATGCAGCGATTCCCAACATTTTAACCGTGGACCCCCATAGAAAATATAGTCAGGTTCTTTAATTATGAACATTCAAGGGACCAAAAATTGTGTTCATAATATAGAGACTTCATAATAAGCGAACTCAACTTAATACAAACTTAATACATTGTTAAATGGGACCATAGGGCTTGTTCATACTAAACATAATAACAAGTTTTCATATTAAGCAGACGTAAATAGGTCACAATAAACAGACCTGACTGTATTAGACTCATACAATTAATAAATTACTTCAGTAACTAAGCTCAATCCAATCCAAATTTAAAATTGACAACCCTAATTGTATTAAACAAGTGTCATACTACATAAATTCCTATTACCCTCTCTCGTATCCAAGATGTCGCACACTCACATCCAGATATCAGACAAGGAGGAATACATCCCTGGGACACGAGACCGAAAAGTTACAATTAAAGGAGACGGAGAGGCGGTGTATGCTGCTTACGTACAGATTTGTAGCAAGGTTTGTTGTAATTATGTTCATAAGATAACAATAAAATATATCCGGGCAGGGGGTAAAAATTGGGACGGACGGGGTTGATAAACAAATTATTTATTTTAGATGGTCTTATAGAAATAACTTATATGTAGACCGTCTATTTCTAGACTAGGTTTTCTTACACATACATTAGTATTACCCATATACGGCAGGGCTTTTGGTCTACAGAATTTATAGACAGTCTACAAAATTTTGGCTTATTTGTATGGGATTTTATAGACCGCCTATAAATAGACCGTCTACATATAAGGATGCTCTTATATATACTCTCTTATAGCATAATAATAATAATGCTCACACAAGGTTTGTTAATGCGCGTTATATAGCTAGTCGCATTTTGCATGAAATTGATTGCTAATAGACGAACTTGCTATTAGAAGAACAGAATTAGCATTAAATGCTCGCTTGGGGATCGAAAATAACTTACTAATAGAGCAATACTGTTGCTATTAGGCGAACACCACTGTAATTACAATCTCTGATAGCATATACAGTAGTGGTGTTTGCAATAGCAATTTAATTACCTTTGTTATTATAACCATAACCAGGATACTTACTATCCATTATGGATTACTTACCAACTTTGCTATGGCTTCACACTTTATACTTCATATTACAGTTGACTCCGCTTAATAGGGTCAGTTTAGGGTAGTTTGACCCGATTGAGCGGAGAAATCTAATAACCGAAGATATTTTAAGTCAAACTGTAATTCCGTCCTATAAATCCTGTGGAATTTTGACCCGATTAAGCGGAGAAATCTATTAACGGGTGGCTATATTAAGCGGAGTATACTCTACTTATCTACACTTATAAGTACAGTAGAACTTGGGACTTAAACTTAATTGTGTTGTAATCATTTATTATTTTATTATCCATTTTGTCATCAGGTCAGCGAATTTACCGACAGACGCAGGAATTAGTTCACATAGCAAGCATTCCAATCATCCCGATGGGTTGTTAGCGCAACATAGAAGCTGATAGAATTCATAACGTCTATTTTATATATCATTTCCCTAGTTACATACGAGTTACCATGGTATGTGTAGAATTATTTGCGTGTAATGCCCATTATTGTAATACTTCATTCCAATTAGTTCATACTAGTATCTCTATGGTTAGTTTGTTATTGTTTTGTTTAGATTAATGTTTTATGTTTGTAAACAATATAATTTGAACCACACACTAAAATATTTTTCTCTAATTTTTGTGTTTATTTGCATTTATAAATATACAGTGGAACTCGCTTAGTACGTTTCTATTCCCAAGTAAATAAAATATAAAATGTAAAACAGTCGACTCCGCTTAATAGAGTCACCTCGGGACAAGGTTCTTTGACCCAATTAAGCGGAGAAATCTATTAACCGAAAATATTTAACTCAAAATGTAATTCCGTTCCTAAAAATCCGGTGAAATTTTGACCTTATTAAGCGAATAAATCTATTAACCGGTGGCTCTATTAAGCGGAGTCAACTGTATTTTTTTTCGGTACATACTCTAGAAAACTATCAGCAGAACTCAGTTAGTATTTGGTTTAAGTGAGTAGGTGACAACTAAGATACTTTAATCGAATCGTATGTTAATGACTTGAATACCCTACATCGTATGCATATCATTGAACAAGTCAGTATTTCGACCTGTGGATAATGCATACGGATAAGACGTACCTCGGTTAGTACGTACTTTTCCTTCTTTCCCAGGCTGTCTTTACCGAGTTCTACTGTAGTTTGTTTCTATTGAGTTATGAGACTTATAAGTTTATTAGAGCAATGCATTAATTGGTTAATAAGCACAGTAGCTAAGCAGAAATAGCAGTTAAGCAGTAAATATTTGGAGACCGAAGTGTTTGTTTCCGAGACACAAACTAATTTAGTATTGTTGAGGATTGCAATGCCACAAGGGCAGTAAAACATTCCAGCTTGATGTCCTTGTCTCCCTATGGTGTGTAGGAGGTCTCCTGCTGGAGAGAATACTTTGATATTGTGCCCGTTATAGTCGCTAATGACTATGTTATTGAGTCCGTCTAAACAAAAGAAACATGCTAATGAAACTTGCGTTCCTATTCCTCCTGTGGCAACTAGGGAGCGGGACTTCTCTCCTGATAGTGTAAACACGTGGATACAGGGATTGTCTACACGGCTTAACACAAACATTTCATTGTTTGTGAATTTAACATCAACTGGTGATGTCATTGTTTGATGTCGTAGCGAGCCTTGGAAAGCTAGATCTGTAGACATGATTTGGATTCTGTTGTTGTATTCATCTGGCACGTAGAGGCGTTGATTGGGAGAGATAGCGAGCTGTCTCGGATGATCGAATTCTTTCTTTCCAGATCCTTCCTTCCCTACTCGCTTTACCATTGTGAGATCTGACAGCTTGAATTGGAAAATAGCCTGGTGTCCTATGTCCGTAACAAATATGCTGTCTTGGTAGGTTAATATGCCCCATGGCTGCTTCAGGTGTTGATCTCCGAATTGGTTGAGACATTCTCCCGTTTCAGAGAATATTTGTATTCTCTTGTTGTGTCGATCTGCCACATAAATGTGTCCAGATACTTGTTCGATTGTAACACCTCTTGGCCAGTTTAACTCTCCAGGAGCTGATCCTTTCTTCCCAACAGCAACACTGGGCTGTAGGAATGCAGCGTATTCAGGCACTGCTGGAGGAATGTCGATCTGTGCAATCTCTCCCAGACGGGAGATGTGTCCCTCTAGGTCCCGTGTGTCGCACAGGAACTTCAGGTCTTGGGGAGGCGGGGCATTGGCTTGCATTTCAGCTCGCGTAGCTTCTAACTCTGCCACTATTCTCTCCTGCATGGAATGGAGCTTATTGTGCATTAGTTGGCCTTCCAAATACGCGCGTGTTTCTGTTATCTGTAGCTCGACTTGTTGTCGCGCCACCCGATTGGCTCTCATTTCCTCTCGTCTGTCCCTTAAGTCGGTCAACAGCTGGACTCTTCTCTGCTCGAGAGAGCGTATCAACCTGTCTATTGATTGGTTTATTTGTGTCGTTATTGGGTCTACGAGTGGCACTGGTATGGGTTCTGGAAACTCTGTCGCCATTGTTAACTTGATTTTGATACTATTCAGTTTATTGAGTTAGTTGCTACATAATATTCATATTTATAACTGTGTGCTTTAGAGCTCTGTAGAAACTCCTTATCCGACATAATCAGTGGAAATAGGATGACTAGATTTCTCAGTGGTTAGTGCTGTCTACTATTCTCTGAACTCTGTAGCCTTACACAATATTATTCCACACACATGTTTGTATTACAAGAATCAATAAAGTTGTTTCCTTAGTTGGTTGAATTAGTGGTTGTATAATTGAACTCTGCTAGACACACTCGTTTGCACACAAATGTTGTTTCCTCGTTTATTTGAACTCCAGGTTTTAGACTTTTAGTCTCCAAATATATTTAATTTATTTATTTATTAAAAAATCTAAAATTACAGTTGTGCCGACAGCATATTCCTTTGAAGGCACGAACCTTTGGTGGTTGGTCGTTTGATAGTGCCTCCAAAAGAACTTGCAGTCAGCAAAGCTGTAATTTTAGATTTAAGATGAGTAGGTCATTAGATCTCATTATAAGTTGTACAGAATACAGCAGAATTCGTTTACAACGTACCCCTATGGAAAGGAAAATAAAACGGATTTTCCGAATGTACGTACTAACCGAGTTTACCCTCCATGGAAATGCATACTGCTTTATAAAATTGGTTAATAAAACGAGTACGTACTACCCAGGTACGTTATAATCGAGTTGCCTTACTTCGGTTATCCAACTTACAATCCAAACAATATTTTAAATACTATATACAATATGTATGCAATTCTTTTAATCGTTCGTATTATAAATGGATGACATAACACATTAGTGTGTGAATCCTAACCAATGTAGGACACTGAATTATAGTCAATGCAAAAATTAAAAAAATCTAAAATTACAGCTGTGCCAACAGCATTTTCTTTTGGAGGCACTTTTACTCAACTAACCACCAAAATGTAGTGCCTCAAATGGACATGCTGTCGGTACAGCTGTAATTTTAGATTTTTACCAGTATTGATTTTTCTCCGTAGACAGGCCCTGGACATACCTTTATAGATTAAGGGATGACAACTTGGCAAGTAGGTGCGGAGTTACCGTCTAATATGCACCTGCAGGGCCGGTCCTTCCACTAAGGCGAACTAGGCAGTCGCCTAGGGCGGCATATTTGTAAACTGAGTGAACAAATTTGCCTAGGGGGGCGGTCCCGGGCGGATTTAGAACCTTTTGCCTAGGGCGGCGGATTTAGAACCCGACTCAAGCACCGCCACTGTGCACCTGGGTACGATTTTTGATCAAATAATTTTAACACCTATTAAACTAATTATCCCTCATAACATGAAATCATTATTAGTGACGATGATCAAATTTACATTTTGGATAGAGAATTCAATTCTACACCTTTGGTTAATCACGAATGTTCAATTTGTCCTTAGTTTCTGCCATAATTTGGGTGCCATTCTCCTCTAATTTCATCGCATTTCAGATTCAGTAAAACTGTCAAATCTAAATCGATTGTTTCAACTTGTAATAATTATATTGATTCTACTTTGTTTTATCTTACTCTATTCTTTCAACCTGCGATAGTTATATTAATTATACTTGTTAATTCGAGCAGGCTTCTATTTAATTGTTGTATTACAATACAATGGATAAAGCAAATTGAATAAAATAAAGGATTTGTTCACTTGAGGCGATGATGACATGGCGAAAAAAATCTAAAATTGCAGCTGTGCCCACAGCATTTTCCTTTGGAGGCACTATCAATTATCTTGACACCAAAATATTGTACCTCAAAAGGAACATGCTGTCGGCACAGCTGTAATTTTTGATTTTTTTAATAAATTGTTTGCCTGGCCACATTAAAATATACGTAGCGAACAGTTGGTTTTCGGGTTCCTGTGGCGTAATAGAACTTTAAGAGTTATATTAATATGGATTGTATTATCCAGATTACAAATGCAAACAGAATGATATAGGATGGTGGACTTCATGACTAATAACAATCTAGAAAAGAAATGTTGTGATGTGAACTATTCATTAAGAAGATACGTTGAATATCGATTAAGAGGTGGCTCTATAAAGCGGAGTATACTGTATATTAAAATAACTTTAATAAACAACAAAACTAACTTGTTGTGTTATATAAAATCGCATAAACAATCAATAATCGATTACAAATTATCTAAATATAATCTATAAATCCTCCACTAAAAGACCGCTAAAGGGAATATCTATTCCACTTTTACTTTTTCTTTTTCCAAATATTTCCCTCTCTGTCTCAACATGTGCATATACAGCTTTGGAAACCCAGGAATGTATCCGACGAGAACAATCAGAACAAACGTGTACGAATCGAAAGACCAATTCATACTATTAGGCATATATAGCGAAGTTAGGTTGTGTTCCCTAATAGCAGGCAGTGCGTAATAAATAGATATAATTTCCCCCAATACCCCCATAGGGTATAGAACTATAAACAGAGTGTAGCGAAGCCAAACTAGTTGGTAGGGAGCCCCTTCAGCTCGGGACCATGCATAGTAGAAATATCGGATTACTTCAGTGGTGGACCAGGCTATTATAAGCAGAGGAGTGCCGATACTGGTGGGGGCCACTGGTGCTAGGATTAACCAGACTATTACCAGGCGAGATAGGATCTGTAGGAATGTCATTAGGGGATCTGATCTGACGAATCCTAAAGGAATATAAATACAGTCAGGTCTGCTTATTGTGAACAGTTATTCGTCTGGATAATATGAATATTATGAACAAGTCCTATGGTCCCAATTTTCAACTTACATAGGGTTTATAAAATGTTGAGTTCGCTTATTATGAAGTCTCTCTATTATGAACACAATTTGGTTCCTTGAATGTTTATAATAAAAGAACCTGACTGTATAATAACTTACAGTAGGACCTCGTTAGTACGGACAGAGTAACCGGAATTCGTATTTTAACCAATATACAGTTAGGTTCTTTTATTATGAACATTAAAGGGACCAAAAATTGTGTTCATAATAGAGAGACTTCATAATAAGCGAACTCCACCTAATACAAACCCTATGTAAGTTGTTAATTTGGGATAATAGGGCTTGTTCATAATGAAAAGTTCTTCATATAAAACAGACGAAAAATTGTTCACAATAAGCAGACCTGACTGTAATTTGTTGTTAAAATACTAATTCCAGCTAATACGATGGTGTTCCTACTTATGAGACTTTACTATACTACATGTCTCACCCATCATTATGTGTACAACCTCCATTATAGCTACAGACTGAAAGAACTTTAAACTTTGCGCAGTTCTCTCATAGACCCCAGGAAAGCTTTTCCAATCTCCCTCATAAAGAGCCAAATAGAGACAAGTGTTGAATAGTATGGCTAGCCAACCTACACACTGTATGCAGTTGTATAGGATTATATAAATGTCTGAAACTGATGGGTCTTTCAGGTTACTGGCAGCTTGTCTCCTTACGGACATTGTTAGTCACTAATAATTGTATGGTTACCAGGTTATACAATTGGAATGCATGGCATATATGTGAACTACGGTATAATCATCATAATAAGTGAAGTAAAATAAATCAATTATTTTATTCGGGGAAATATGATTATAAAATTATAAATTCGTTATAACGGTAGTTTACTGTATAAATGCAACCCTGCTAATATACCATAATATAATGGCTAAGTAATAATGACAAATTGGGACCAAATTTATCACAATTTACTGTAGAACCTCGTTTGTTACTAAGCTTAATACCTAGCTCAGTAATTTAATATATCTTGTGATAATACAGTAACTTAATATGGAATTAATTAATTAATTATTAACTCTGGTACCAATTAAGTTTAAATAGTGTTTATAATGAATCAGTTATCTGTGTTATTATGTATGCAATTGCGGTACTATTTGTGTAATAACCCTGTGAAATAGTTCGATGAACTAAACTTAATTCTAGCAGCAAATAATTATAGTAGAAGCTCGTTAGTACGAACACTATTTCAGTCCTAGTCCACTTCAAAGCCTTTTCAATACAAATGACATTGTTTAATACGAATTCCTGATAAGGCGAACGCATTTTGACGGTCCCCTTGGTGTTCGTACTAACGAGGTTTTACTGTACACTACTTATAAATATACTACAGTAAATTCGTTATTACGAACACCGTTGAAATTCGTTTGTATTATGCGGAATTCGTATTAACCGGAGTCACTTGTATGCACTTGTATAGGCTAGGGGAGTTAATTAAACCTTCTACCCATTATCCGTGTTCGTATATTAATTAACGAGAGTCTACTCAACGATTTAATGCAATAAAATTAACTATCATAACAACATTAATGTGGCACGTATAGCAAGGTTTCATTGTTATTATCTGACTAATAACATTATCACACAGTAGAATCCTTCCTATAACCTACACTCATTATAAAGCATAGCACTATATAAGGTTAATTGAAGCTAAACGGCTTCCCTATTGAATTGTATTTAGGCTATAGGAGCGTTTTCTATTAGGATAGATATAAATATATTCACGTTCATTTATTGTTATTTACTTGCGCAAAGTTTGTTTGTAATTTTCTCTTCAGTTAGTTTGTAACAAGATTTGTCTTCAGCTAGTTTGTAACAAGATTTAGAAAGCTAGCAAATATCGATAATTCTCCAATTTCGTTATACGAGTTCGGTAAGTTAATTTGAGTGATGACAGTAGAACTGTCAGTTTATAAATTCTCTCTCTCTCTCACTATAGAAACTCCGTTTTATAGAGGCACCGGTTAATTGGGGCAATATTTCACAGGATTTACGTAACGGAATTACAGTTTGGCTTCAAATATTTTCGGTTTATTGGTCAAACTACCCTCGCACCAAAGTAACTCGTCGTCTCAATTCAATTATTGTACAGTAGAACCTCGTTGGTATGAACACTATTTCAGTCCCCTTCAATGCCTTTTCAATATAAATGATTCGGGTTAAATTACGAATTCCGGATAAGGCGAACACATTTTGACCATTTTTATACGGTACTAGAACTGAACACCTAAGGTCACTAGAGTATGAATTATAAACGCCTAAAGGTTAGTTTTTTCACTCTATAGGGACTTTCGGCAGTTTTCGCGCTCCTAAACGTAAACTTATTACAATTTATACGCCTCTAGGCGTATGGCGCGCTCCTGGATAAAACCCAGATTTTGACGGTCCCCTGGTGTTCGCACTAACGAGGTTCTACGTACTATACTATAAGGAAATTCAAGATGATAATTAAATCCTATGCAAACTAACATTTCGCATTACATTTAATATACAGTCACTTTGCCCAAGGTAGTTTGACCCAATTAATTAAGCGGTAGAACCCAATTACTAATGGCTCTATTAAGCAGAATTTATTTTAGAATAATATTGTTGTCTTCAAGTACTGAGATATCAAAGTCAACGATTGGAATTCTATATGCTACTAAATGGTCTCAATTTGTTTACATAAACTGTATACAAACAATTTACTTCCATCTAGCACAATATTACTTTTACCAATTCAATCAATTAACCTTGAATCAATACAACTCGTCCATACAATAGAAGATTAGCCAAAATAGGATTTCTATATTGTTCTACTCTCGTTAACACAGACTTAGATCTTTATATGAATTTAGGGAATACTTATATATGGGCTTAGTGGTTTCTAGATTACTAAAAACAGGCTACTTGCCTAAGGTAAATTTATAAACTGAGTAAATTGACCTTTCTCAGGACTTAACGTACAAATTGAACACTTTACTGAGAACTGAGCTCTATACATAAGTTAAGTTAATTATAGTCAAACTCCCATTTATAACGAAGTCCAAGGAACCCTTGATTTACTTTAAGCGAAGTAAACTCAACTATTTTATCCGTCTGGGGAATATATTTAACGGGTATTTCCGTTATATCCAACTTCGTTATAAATGGAGTTAATTAAGTACAATTCGAATCTCAAGGGGAAATAAATTTGGAAATAAATTTGGTTAGCGAGTATTTGAATTGTTAACTATATGTTTAATTAATCGAATAATCAAAAATTGGGGGCATGCCCTTTTTGAAAGACACATATTTCGGCCAACACCTTTTCAATATAAAATCCAGCTTCGCAAAGGTTTATAATATTGATGTTAAAAATGACCTTACCAGGCAAAATTTTATGCGCACCTAGATTTAGTTTGAGCTCGCCCTAAATTACACGTTTTGTATTGTGTTTATTAGAGTATCTATCGATTTTGCCAGTCTTAAATAGTTATATTCAAAATAACTCGCCTTATGAAACACTGACCTTAAATTATATTAGAGAATAGGCGTTGGCCGAAATAACTAATTCATTTTCAAAAGTTTTCAGTCCAAATTACGAATTCTTTAATCAATTAACATTGGACATTTCACGAAACACTATGAAAATATATATTTTTCAGGTCCCATGGGTTGTCTCTATATAGATAGGCTTCACTGTACGTATATTTATTAACATAAACAAATTAGTATGGAACCAGATACATCTTCACCTAACAATAACAACAACAACAAAAGTGACATAGCACAACAAGATACTTCAGTAATTCTAAAAAAAACAGTTTTTCTTCTATCAGACAAACGTAAAGTTAATGAGAAGTTACTAATAATAACAAAAACAAGGTTTTATGTCAAATCACAACGCACACCAAGTAAAACAGATTTTAGTGTAAATCTATTGCGCATTCGAAGTCTAAATTGTAAAGATGCTAAACACGTGACTGTAAGTGTTGAAAAAATGTTCGGAACACCGATTAGTAGTAAATCAGAAGTTGTAGTGACAAATTATGATTTTATTGTTGAATCAATTGATCAGGAAGAGATAATAGTGGCACTGTTAATTCCTCTCAAACCACTTGGAATGTGGCATGATAGAATTGAGTTAATTATTGAGCCGAAAGAGAGAAATCTTAAGGTGAGTTGGATTTATTTAATTTGTTTGAGTATTTATTAATTAGTAGGAACTATTTATATCGGCCAACATTTTTCGAATGTAATTTCGGGACAAACAAAGCCATTTTTACAGCCTTTACGAAACCGAGTTTGTATATAGAAAATCTGTTATATTCGTAACCCATTTATAAATTGTATAGTAGTCTGAATACAAATTTTAATAGCAAATATTTTTGGGAAAAGTATATTTAATATAAAAATAATATTACAAATAGTAGAAATGTGAATATTTATATATCATCTCACTCTGGAGAGAATGTCTGTAGTTTGTAATTGTTCTTCCAATCTGTTGTTATAATATTACTTGAGTCATCAACTGCTATTCCTGTCAAATCACTAAACTCTCCTTTCCCAGATCCTCCTTTCCCGAATTGAGTTATCAGTTTTCCTTCTTGCGAGAATATCTTGACTTGTTTGCTACCTCTATCTGCTACCAGTATATTCAGTTGTTGATCTAAACAGAAACAACGAACATTATCCGACAACAACTCTCTGTGAATAATGCATCTGTTTAGAGTGCCTTGTTTGGAGAAGGATTGAATTGGATATTCTGATCCAGATAGCAGAACATAGAACTCTTCTCTGGCTAGTGAGATATCGATGATACGAGTGTCTCCTTGTTTGTACTGAGTGGTTAGAGGCATGCGTCTCTCTTCAATCAATTCATGAGTTAGCACTATTAGCTCCATTCTGTTGTAAGCACTCACATATACACTGGTATCGTCTATGCAGATTCCTCTTAGGGGATAATCATAAAATTTGTGAGATTCTCTTGCCAAACTAGTTCTATTGAATTTCACAATACTACTGTAGCACTGAACAAACACTGAATTGTGTATAAAATTGATGTTTCTTGGATCTTTCATTTGCTCGTCTTTCAGAGTTTGAACCCAGTCTCCATCAAGAGAGAATATCTGTATTCTGTTATTACCCCTGTCAGCTACAAATATTCTACTATTCATAGAATCTATAGCTATATCCCATGGACTCAACAGTTCCTTATCTCCCTTCCCAACACTACACGTACCCCACTTGAGTCTAACATTGGTGTCTTCCCTGTACGCTACATTGAGCTGTTCGCAAGCACACAGTCTCTGTATGCTCTCCCGCAGCTCGCTAGCTCTCCAGCTGAGCTTAACGTAAGGAATATCTGTATCCATCTCTCTTCTCACGGAGTTGATCGCTTTATCTAATTCCCCGAATGGGCTCAGTGTTACACTCAAGTCTTTGAGTAAATCTTCCATTTCTTTCTTTCGTTTGTTTATCTCTTCGATCTTTCTGTTCACTTCTTCCCTCTTGCAGTTCATTCTGGTATTCGCCTGGTCCCATATGCCCTCCAGCTCCCGGAGTACCAGCTGTGCCCTGGCTTCGATCAGCTGTTTCATTTCCCCACTCACCCTCAACACCTCCCTCTTATGCCTATCAATGACCTCTCTCAGAGCATTCATTCTGTCCTGCAACTTGTTGCTAACTGGAACCAAGCTAGCAGGCCCCGGGGCCGCATTCCCATTGCCTGATTCGGTTGCCATGTTGAACTAGTGTGTATAAAGTTATGTGTGCAATAAATTCAGATTGTACACTAACAGTAATTATATACTGTTAGTTCAGTGCCTAGAGTCTACAGTGACCACAGACATACTGTATTAGCTACTCAGTTGTGTAGCGTGGTTGTTTGTGGGGAATTATACCATCCTTATGTGTTGTGGTTGTGTATGCTAACTTGTAATGTAAGGATATTAGTTGGGTTATTGGAAATTATTGATTAGCTTTTATTGGAAAACAAAATCAATGAATATTTTGTTACAGCTGTTTACTATCAATTTTTGCTAAATTATATTTTAGCCGAGTTTACTCATTATTAAGTATCTTTTTTTTAAAATCTGCTAATATAATGTGGTTGCATAATATACACTTAACACAATGTGGTTGTATAAGATTCGCTAACTCCATAGATCCACCGCTCTCTATCAGAAAGCGCTGCTCTGCTATCAACACCCCCCCACCCCCCCTGCGACGGATTTAACCTAATATACCCAATGCTTTGCGATCTATACGATGTGTCCTGTCACGAGGAAGTTCTATGGGACATCGAGAATGCCTATTTTTCGCGCGGTAGGAAAATGCTTTCTCTCTCAGATTTCTCTCATTTGCCGGCCAAGGACCTACTGCCTGTAATAGCCGCTATGGAGTATAACCAGTATTTCAACGGACTCAGTCTGATTGATACCAAACTAACCACCGAGGGAATTGAAGTGAGATATTGTTTAATTTTACAGTAGAACCTCGGTTAATACGAACACGGTTAATATATGCACTATTTCAGTTCCCTTCAAAGCCTTTTCAATACAACTGATATTGGTTAATACGAATTCCGGATAAGGCGTATTCATTTTACATACACTTGGTGTACAGTGGTGTCGCCTAATAACAAGTCACATTTTGCATGAAATTTCGTTGATAATAGGCGAACTTGCTATAAGAGGAACAAAATTAACATTAAATGCTCGCTTGGGGACTCAAAATAAGTTGCTTATAGAGCAATATTTCTATTAGAACAATTGCTATTAGGCGAACACCACTGTACATATTAACGAGGTTCTACTGTAGTTCTTATAGTATTGCTGAACCATAGATCATAATAATCAAAGCACCATGTTCCTAACTTCCTATTATACTAAAAAAAGTCGTACTATATATATTTCAATTTCAATTAGTGGTTAACCGAACCATTCCCATTACCTATCTCTTACTAACTAAGTTACACTATACTACTTACAGGTGCTACAAAAGGTGCTACGTCACAACATCACACTCACACACCTTACACTTAAGAACGTTGGTCTCAAACACGAATCAGTTCACCGTCTAATGACTCGATCTCTCTCTTGCAACAAAAAGTCTGCTTTGTCTCTAATCGATTTAAGCGATAATCCATTGGAAGACAAAGGTATAGCAGATGTTGCAAATGCTATTGAAAAGCTTTCTAACATTACACATGTAATTCTAACGCGTTGTCTAATGACTAGCAAAGGAAGTTTTATTCTAACAAACTCTCTTATGAAGAATACGAATGCGAGAACTACTCTTGTAGAGTTAACAATTGGAGAAAACCCTTTATATCAGGGTAATAGTTTACATGGTTTTTTGAAGTATGTTGCTACACCGAATAGCTTAACTAAACTGGACGTTAATGTGTGTGGAATTCCGCTAGAATTTCTATGTAACGCTTTAGCACAAAGTTCACTACATACTTTAGAAGAATTGTATTTTGCTTGCAACTTGAAACTACCACAAGGACATCGGTCTCACAGTATTAGCTCTCCTTATTACAAACACTTTTTCAGTTCAACTCGTGCATTAAGACATATTGATATTTCCAATTGTAAACTACATTCGGATACAATTGTCTTGATTTTGGAAGGTTTAAGAGAAAATGTTTCAGGTGTCAAACTTGTGCTTGATTTAAGCGGAAATGTTTTCACACCTCGTTTGCAGGAAATCGCGAATTTAATTGGTCAAATCACAGTATTGCAAACATTACGTATTTATAATGTTGGAGTTAACGAACATTATGAAGAAGTTGTTACTAAAATTAGTTCAAATCGGAATTTAAAACATTTGTATTTGGGTAAAAATTTCCGAAAAGCTAAATGGTCAGCAGGCGAAGCTCTGCAAATATTCGCGATTAATTCAGAATTACAAACCTTGTCACTAACAGACTGTAAGTTGAAAGATGCGATCCAATTCCTGATTAGATCTCTCAAACAGAATCATATATTGAAGGTTAGTTTTTATAAAATATTACATTATCGTATTTCCCCGAATAAGCGCCGGGTTATTAAAAATGGCTTTTCTATTATATAATTAATAGCAATTAGTTGGTAAGTGAAGTATAATTGAAGTGTAATTGAATTTATTTATGCAATATCGGTATGTTTACTGTCGCTGAGAACAATTAGAATCGAGTTTAATAATATTTTCTGATTTTTTCAAAAAATTTGAGGTAAAGTTGGCCCGAAAACAATAAAACAATGTTTCTGTATAATACGTGAGGGTAATCAAGGCACAGTGAACTCCCGTTATAACCAAGTCGGATATAACGAAATAACCGCTTATAACGAAATGAAGATTTTCTCCCAGAGCACTAAATGTATTAATTATTATTCGCTTATAACGAATATCCGGAAATAACGAAGGAATTTACAGATCCCAAGCACTTCGTTATAACAGAGTTCACTGTATAATACGGCTATTCTGTAGGTATTAGACATCAGTGGTAACATGATGGGAGACTCTGGAGCCAGGCTGCTGGCTAAAGTCCTGCATATGAATAGCACTCTGCAGGTGCTAAGTTACGACCAGAATAATCTGACTCCAAACGGGCTGGGGTACATCAGTAGTGCTCTTAAAGCCAACCACAGTCTCAGGGACATGTCCTTCCCGATACAAGATCTCTTCCAGATAAAGTGAGTACATCTCTGTTAATAGGAACACCAGGGGACCGTATAAATATATATGTTTGTACAATGGTGTTCGCCTTATAGTATAGCAATTGTTCTAATAGCAAGTTATTTTCTGTCCCCAAGCGAGTTAATTCTATTCCTTTAATAGCAAGTTTGCCTAAAATGCGGATTGCTATTACGCGAACACCACTGTATTAGCCGGAGTCACTTGCATGCATTTGTAGGCTAGGGGAATTAAACCTTGTACTCCTTAACAGATATTTCCTTATCCGTGTTAGTATACTGTGTTATTGAAACAGAGTTAATTCTCAATACATATTGATTTGATTAATAATATGATTTGATTACTGTTGTTGTTATTATTATTGTTGTTATTGTTATTATTACTATTATTGTTGTTATTGTTGTTGTTGTTTACGTGTAGACGCGACTACGAGAAGGACAAGGTAGCGCTGAGCCACGCGGAGCAATCTCTGCAGAGAATAGAAGAGTGTCTGAAGAGAAACCATTCTCAGAACAAACACAGTTTAGAACTTAAGTCCCAGCAGAGTAGACTCTCTGTTAAGATTATGTCGGTTATACAAACCATAGACCAGACCTCTGGAAAGCTTAAGAACATTCTAGATAGAACTGTACGTAACAAGGACACGAGATCTGATGTCAGAGAGGCCAATAATCTCCTGGTTAGTAATATAGTCTGTTCCCATAACAGCAACTGTAGAACTCGATCATAACCAACGAATTATCCAGGAGCGCGAGACGCTCCTTTTGGAGAATGATTTTTGGGAAAATTTCAATTAGGAGCGCGAAAATTTGAAATCTTCTCATATACACTAACATTAATTTGTGATTTAGGCGTATTAAAATTGGATCAGACCAGAATTAGGAGCGTATTTACAAACGGCTGTATAATACACTGGTTATAACGTACCACTATTTTTGAACCAAATTTACAATCTCCTGGTTAGTAATACAGTGGTTTTCGCCTTATATGAATTGCTCTAATAGCATTATATATTATATTGCTCTATTAGCAAGTTATTTTCAGTCCCCAAGCGAGCATTTAATGTTAATTTTATTCAGTTATTTCAGTCGTTTAATTGAGAATATTCCTTCGAGATTTGTATTCTGTCCCATAATTAATTTGACTCCCTTACCTATAAGAACACGGATAAAATATAAATATTGAGTTATAAGATAATATAGTATACAGTTAAGTGATGAGTTAAAGTATTAAGTAAATTCTCTTTCTTCCTCCAATGTTAAGAATACTTCTTCAAATTCACTTTTTACACTTTGTTTGTCAACAAGCATCGCTTTAAGTTCCTGGCTCATGAACTCCAGAGGATCATCAGGTCTCGATAGCACTAGCTTGTATACGATTAGTTTCATAATCTGCTTCATTTCGGTTAGATTAGATTGGTAGGCTGTGTCTCTATTGGAATTCATCTTTGCTAATAAAAATAATAGTAAATTCACATACAGTCGACTCTGCTTAATAGAGCCACCAGTTAATAGGTTTCTCCGCTTAATGGGGTCAAAATTTCCCAAGATTTATAGGACGGAATGACAGTTTTGGCTGCAAAAAAAGCATGCTGTAAAACAATTACTACGTAAGTAGAAGCACCCTAGATTATTTATTTCGAAAATAATTGCATTGCATATATTTAGTTGAATTTGTCCAGAATTTGAGTGAGTGCCATTACCTTATGTATAAAATGCTTTACCATCGAAAAAATTAAAAGAAAATATAAAAACAAACTCTTTATTTCACATGGCCTTATAACTAAACATTCTTAATGTTAAAATTCCCGAAATTAGACACCCCTCCCTATATCACGTTTGTTTACCATTTGTAATACAATATGCTACCGTGACTACAGTAACACCACATAGTTATGCTAGGTACAACTAGAGGACTGTATAAAGCTATCCCAGACACTATATACAGACAACAAACAACAAACAGATTCCGTAGAGATTAACTCTCTGGTGGATAAACAGCTCAAGAAGTTTGTTACGTCACTATACCATTCTAACGTTGATAGCAGCAAACTTATGAAACCGGATTATTTGGAGAATAAGTTCCCTGAACTGTTCACACACCAACATATACTCACACTCAAAAAGGTATAGAATTATATATTATAAATACAGTCAGGTCTGCTTATTTGTGAAGAATCTTATATTATATTGTAATTGGTCTTTCGTCTGTTTGTTCGGAATTGATTGAGGAACTGTTTTTTTGTCTAATATGAAACTTTTTATTATGAACAAGCCCTATGGTCCCAATTTAACAACTTACATAAGGTTTGTATTAAGTTGAGTTCGCTTATTATGAAGTCTCTCTACTATGAACACAATTTTGGTTCCTTGAATATTCATAATAAGAGAACCTGACTGTACAATTGACTTTTCAAAAAATCTCCATTTCATTATACCATACTTTGTTATAACGGGAGTTCACTATATACTACTTATGACATTTGGTTATAACGGGAGTTCACTGTATACTACTTATTACATTTGGTTATAACGGGAGTTCACTGTATACTACATACTACTTATGACGTGTGTATAACTGTGTATAGGATTTATCAGAGCTGGCACAAGATAGCGAGGCTAATCTAACAACAGACTTGCTGTACAACGCAAGAGAGATGGGCACTTCCTCTGTGCTTATCTGTAACATTAATCTCTGCCTACTCACTCTGGACAGAATAGTCCCTACTCTCCTGCATTCCAGCGAGCTGCTTATAGCCAGGCTTAAGTCGCTACAGGCAGAGGGAGCAGCTCTAGTGGTACAGGGGACCCTGGCAGAGCGGATAACAAGCAGCATTAGCAGGCAAGTATATATACTGTATTGTACTGTCTTATACTCGTATTACTAGTATACAGTATAACTCGGTTATAACGTACCTGGGTTAGTACTGTTGCACGACAAAATTAAATTTTGATCGTGGCTAAAGAATAAACAATGGCCGGTTTAACAAACCACTGATGGCTTAACAAACTTCTGATGTCGTAAACTAACTAATATTAATGACAAATAATGCAACGAAAAATATAATCTAAAATTTGGTGGTTTAAGAAAGATTTTTGGTGATTAATGCCACCAAACCACCTAATTTGTCGAGCGCTGGTTAGTACGTACACGTACTACTATTTTTTAACCAAGTTAATAAAGCAGTATGTATTTCTATATAGGTAAACTCGGTTAATACGTACTTATTTTCCATTCCCGAGTTGGTACGTTATAACAGAGTTCTACTGTACATTATTCCTATTGGTTTCAAACGTCACTACTTTGGCTATTATAAGGCTAATTAGAATCTATACAATATAGATCATGTGAATTCATAACCGCTTAGCTGTAAAATTACGAAATTAATAAAATACCGTTTAGAAATTAGTACAATCAATTATATTCATTTCGCTAATAACAATTTAATATTAAGAAGCCTACAATTAACAGAGTATGGGTTTAAATAGCAGTGTTCTATAGGCAACAGAAGAATAGGAATATATATTTCGATAGTAATTTTATACAGTAGAACTTCGTTAGACGAACACGGTTAATACCAACACAATTTCAGTCCCCTTCAAAGCCCTTTCATACAAATGATATTGGTTAATACGAATTCCGGATAAGGCGAACACATTTTGATGGTCTACTAACGAAGTTCTACTGAATTTTGTAATTTTCAGTCCCAAAGCGAGCATTTAATATTATTTCTGTTCCTCTAATAGCAAGTTCGCCTATTAGCAATCAAATTTCATACAAAATGCGACTTGCTATTACACGAACACCACTGTTACCTGTAATGCAAATACAGTAGAATACCGGTTATAAGAACATTATAAGCAGTTCCCGACGATGTTCTTATAACCGACATCCACTGTATAGGGTTGTAATGCTAATACAGTAGATGTCGGATATAAGCACACCGGTTATAAGAACATATCGGTTATAAGCACATTATCAGCAGTTCCCGACGATGTTCTTATAACTGTATATTGTCGTAATGATAAAATACTACATTCCATTGTACTCCTATAGTCGTCCCGTTAGCTACCTGGCTCGCACGCCCCCTATGCCCGCTCGATTGGCGGACAGTCTCAATTCAATCGAGGACGATACGGAATCCCGACTCAGTCTCAGCTTTATAAACCCTACTATTACAGACGAATTTCCTATTGTAAAGCACAAATATACTGCAGAGGATTATAGCATTCCAATACCGCAAACTGGTTGTGAGGATGCAGCATCCAAAACACCTGAAAGCTTAGAATTTGATATTTCGCTTCGAAGCGAAACGACTGACATTCCATTAGAGATTACCCCAGCAACGTCACCTTCGTTCGACAGTGACAGAATTAGGAGCGCACTCGATTTTTTCGATCAATCCCTACAAATGGATTCTAAGGAGAGTACGGATAATAGCATAGAATTAGATTTAGATACAATCGTCAATTCTGATAATGTTAAACTTGAGTTTCTAACAAAATCCCGCGCACCGCGACCTAAGGGCCGGCGACCGCAACCGAGACCGAGATTTAATTTCTGCTACGAACCAGTTTCCGAGGATATTTTCTTGGAAATAGCCCATACGGCCGTCGCTGGAATTGAAGATAAATCCTGTCAAATGCAACTCAAGCCTTGCCCCCCCACTCAACACGATACAAGAGACTCAAAAGTGAATATTCACAAATCTTTATCAGCCGACAGTGCAGATTCCGCCGTTACAGTTATAAGACCCAAAAGTGGGAAGAAAGAAAGTAGGCCTTTAACAGAACCGAACTTCCAAAACTTAGAAATACAAATTGAAACCAAACCTATTATAACAGAGGCAGCTACCAAAGAGACTCGCCCGCCTAAACCGGCACGAAACTCGAGTTTCCCAGCTAGACCTGTACCCCCATTGCGAAAGAAACCAACACCAAGTCACACCGAACCAACACAAACTCTCTCACCTATCGCTAACCCGCTTCCCTATAAATCCTGTACAAACGCAATAGTAGAGATTGATAGCGATAACGAGACGCAAACAAAGGAAACCATGGATATTATACCCACAACCAAATCAGTTTCAATTCCCCAGCCTCGCGAGCGTAAAAGGGAAATGGAATCTCCTTATAAGGAACCTGAGATTCACATTAAAGAGATTAGCGGGCCGAATAGTGCAATGGCATCTCTCCTCAGGAATTCTCTCGCAAAGCATCCGACAGATAAACTACCCCCTCCACCCTTGCCCCCTGTTAAGCCGCCGCATATAAAAGACGCACCTCCGCTACCAACTAAATCCCCATTAATTCCGCCGTTAAAACCCCAAGCCTTATCCCTACACTCGGAACAGGATAAAGTTACACCCCCCGAGCGACCGTTATCGCCGCCAAAAGGTGTCATGCAGGAAATCCCGGGTAAACCGGTGCCGCCACCTAGGATTAGGAGAGAAGTTCTGGACAAACGCGATAAAAAGGAGAGAGAATCTGTTCTGGTTTGATACTCCGAGTGTAATGCGACTTTTGATAATTTCAAACGGATTATTTTCTTAAAGCTACCTTCACTTATTATTGTTAAGCGATAAATTCAAACATGTCTGTTATTCATAATGTTTTGTACTATTAATAGAATTATGTCTATTCAAGAAATTTCACTTATGCTGAATGTTAATAAATTATCAGTTAAATTAATTGCTTAATTTAAAGGGCTTTGTGAGAAGAAATTCGAGAAGGAATTTAGAGTGTAAAATTAAAAAACTAAATTCCATTTTGGAAATTGTATTTATACTCTTAGGTGTTACCCCCTTGATATTTCGACACCCGACGACCTAATGTTTTTATTGCGTTTTTGGATAGTACTAAATATTCTAAGATATCCCTGCAAATATTAGAGTTCTACTATCTATTAATCCATAGTTATGAACTATGTAAGTTTCAATACAGTACTAATCCATACTAGCCAATAATTGAATTTTGAACCTTTATTTCATTTTTTAGCCCGAAACATGTCAATTATATATTATACCTGAGTCGATTCTCGAGGGTTTCAACCGCATCAGAATTTCAAAATTCCTCCTTCTTCCCCAACATATTGTCATTTTTGTGAAATTGGTCCAAAAAATTGCCAAAATTTTGATTAAAAGTGTCCTAATTGAATATTTTTGTATTATAAGGCCAAAACTGCCGCGGTTGAAACCCTTCATCTACGTTTCCTGATCATTTTAAAAAAAAGTTTGACTTTCTATGGTAAATATTCTGGATTTTACATTTTTTTTCCCAAATTCACTTTTTTATTTATTCAAAATTTTTTTAAAAGTAAATATTACGTAATTTAATTTTTTGTTTGTTAAATATTTTCGATTTTTCTAGATTTTTTTTAAAAAAAAATCATGGGTGACATTCTCTGTATCATTCAGAGTATTGCTGGAAGAAAATATCCCACTTTTAAAATTCCAACTATTTCCCGAAATTTCATGCACGTATGCCCTTTTAAAAATTTTTTTTTTTTTCTTAAATATTTTCGATTTTTTCTGACTTAAAAAAAAAAAAAAAAATTATGGGTGACAATCAGTATATCATACAGAGTATTCCTGGTAAGAAATATTTTCTCAATCAATGCCCCTGAATATCAAGGGGCTAACACCTTAAGTATGTCACAGGTGTTCACAATTGTGGAACTGACTATACAAAGAATAACACCTGCTATTTGCTATGCTATAGTAGACACCAACACCTGCATACAAACATCTGCTATTCTGTCTGTGATACAGAGTACGAAAAGTATAAATACAGTGAACTTGTGAGATCTAGAGCAGAATAGATGCTCTTATTGGAGCGACTGTCGCTCCAATACGAGCATCTATTCTGCTCTTATTAGAGCGACATCAGTTGGAGAGTGATCCGTTGCGAAGCGACCGAGACCGAAGGACTCGTATCAAATAAATATATAGATACGTAAATATAAACACAAATACATTATTTATTTATGAAGAGTATTGACATAACAACGGGTACTATGAATGGAATGCCAAGTGGATTATATTACATCATAATTACTGATAGAATAATAAAAACATTTACTGAAAAAGCCATTATTAATAAACAACAATCTACAAGTTACAAATAATCAAAATACAAACTATACTAGTTTCTAAAAAAAAAACACTAATTCTTAGTATTACACATAGAATATTTGGAGTCCGTAATTAACATTATCAGACACACACACCAGTTTAGTATTGCTGATAATAGCAACAGCGGTTGGCAGGTTTAGTTCTCCCTTTTGTTCTCCGTGTCTTCCAATGGTATGCAAGAGATTACCTTCGTAAGAAAACACCTTTATTTGGTGTCCAAAGCAGTCGCTAATTACAATATTCGAGTTTGTATCGAGACACAAGAAGTGGGCCCAGTTAACTTGCATACCCCAACCTTTGCTAATGATAGATTTAATCTTGACACCTTGAAAAGAAAATACATGCAGACATGGGGTATCATGTGAGCTTAGAACTAAAATCTCGTTACTAGAGAACGTAACATCAACAGGGCGAGTCATTGATTGGTCACTGAGTATGGCTACTGATTCTAAATTTAGACTCATTATTTTAAGTCTGTCATTAAGCTCGTCTGCTACGTATATTCTATTGTCTGGGGACAATGCTAATTGTAGTGGTCGATTAAAACAATCATTTTCTGACCCCATAAATCCAACACGTTTAGTTAGAGTGAATTGTGGAAGTTTGAATTGTAGTATAGCGTGTAGCGAAATATCTGTTAAGAACAGATCGTCTCTGTATATTAGAATTCCATAGGGAGATTGTATGCTGTCGTTTGTTAACTGGCTAAGGTAGTCACCTGTCTCTGAGAATATTTGTATTCGCTTATTTCCTCCGTCTGCGATGAAAATATTATTCGTTCCTTCATGAATCGCGATGCTTTTCGGGTTATTGAATTCGCCAGGCAATGTGCCTTGCTTCCCAACAGCGATAACGGGTTGATGGAATGCTGTATAATCAGGAATAGTTGGAATATTATCGTGCTCCTGAGCTATAATATCCCCTAGGTGTTCAATACGTTCCTCTATGCCTCTTGTATCGCACAAATATCTCAGTTCTCTTGGTGGCTTTGCGGTTAATAATTCAGCTCGCTTTGCGTCCAATTCAGAAGTTATTCTCTGGTGTATTGAATGTAACTCATTATGAGTCATTTGTGATTCTAAATGCGCATAAGCATCAAACAACTCCTTTTCCATTCTTTCTCTCGCTAATTTAGCGGCTTTCATTTGCTCTCTTTTATCCCATAAAACTGCTAACAGAAAATAGCGTCTTTGCTGGAGGTAGAATATAAGCCTATCGATTGACTCGTGGATTTGTGTTTCTATTGGGTCAACGATAGGGACTGGGATTTCTTCTGGTACTTGTTTGGCCATTCTAAAATATAACTAAATTCAATATACGTACTCTTATAATATTTCAACTACCTATTTATACGTTTAGTTAATGTTATAGGAATAATTATATGTGGTATTTATATCTAAGTAAATTGTAGATAAACTTATGTAGTATTCGCTTAGCTTTCTTCTTGATTCATAGTAACAACTTGAAGTAATATTATAATGCAAAAATTCCCTGGAAATTTACTTGGATTTATTGGCTTTGTCCTGGATTTCCATTGGAAAATACCTGAAAATTGATATACTTCAGCTTCTATTACACCTTTCGAGTTATTTCCTTTTGAAGAATAAAATTATTTACAGTGGAACCCCGCTTAACGGTCACACCGCAAACCACGCTACATAACTGAGATAGTTAATGACTTCCAATAACTTAACTAATTACAACATTATATTAGCTACCTTATACAGTCGAAACTGGGTTTTTTTGCCCCCTAAATGCATGGAAAAAGAGGCAAAAAACCCCGTATTTAACAATGTACAGTTCTATGAGGTTATGAAGAAACAAGGAGAAGCAAGGAGGCAAAATAACCCGGGGATGCAAAAAAAACCCGATTTCGACTGTACAACTATATTATGTTAGCGTACCTTATGCAACCACATAATATTAGCAGATTTTAAAAAAGAGACTTAATAATGAGTAAACTCGGCTAAAATACAATTTAGCAAAAATTGACAGTAAATATGTAACAAATTATTCATTGATTTTGTTTTCCAATAAAAGCTAATCAATGATTTCCAATATTCCAACTAATAACATTACATTACAAGTTAGCATACACAACCACAACACATAAGGATGGTATAATTCCCCACAAACAACCACGCTACACAACTGATTAGCTAATGCAGTATGTCTGTGGTCACTGTAGACTCTAGGCACTGAACTAACAGTATATAATTACTGTTAGTGGACAATCTGAATTTATTGCACACATAACTTTATAAACACTAATTCAACATGGCAACCGAATCAGGCAATGGGAATGCGGCCCCGGGGCCTGCTAGCTTGGTTCCAGTTAGCAACAAGTTGCAGGACAGAATGAATGCTCTGAGAGAGGTCATTGATAGGCATAAGAGGGAGGTGTTGAGGGTGAGTGGGGAAATGAAACAGCTGATCGAAGCCAGGGCACAGCTGGTGCTCCGGGAGCTGGAGGGCATATGGGACCAGGCGAATACCAGAATGAACTGCAAGAGGGAAGAAGTGAACAGAAAGATCGAAGAGATTAACGAACGAAAGAAAGAAATGGAAATCATCTTCAAAGACTTGAGTCCATCACTGAGCCCATTCGGGGAAATAGATAAAGCAATCAACTCCGTGAGAAGAGAGATGGATATTAATATTCCTTACGTTAAGCTCAGCTGGAGAGCTAGCGAGCTGCGGGAGAGCATACAGAGAATGTGTGCTTGCGAACAGCTCAATGTAGCGTACAGGGAAGACACCAATGTTAGACTCAAGTGGGGTACATGTAGCAGAGGGAGGGGAGATAAGGAACTGTTTGATCCACGGGGTATAGCTATAGATTCTATGAATAGTAGAATATTTGTAGCTGACAGGGGTAATAAAAGAATACAGATATTCTCTCTTAATGGAGACTGGGTTCAAACTCTGAAAGATGAGCAAATGAAAGATCCAGAAAACATCAATTTTATACACAATTCAGTGTTTGTTCAGTGCTCCTATACTATTGTGAAATTCAATGGAACTAGTTTGGCCAGAGAATCTCACAAATCCTATGGTTATCCACTAAGAGGAATCTGCACAGACGATACCAGTGTATATGTGGGTGCTTTCTACAGAATGGAGCTAATAGTGCTAACTCATGAATTGATTGAAGAGAGACGCATGCCTCTAACCACTCAGTACAAACAAGGAGAGACTCGTATCAGCGATATCTCACTAGCCAGAGAAGAGTTCTATGTTATGCTATCTGGATCAGAATATCCAATTCAATCCTTCTCCAAGCAAGGCACTCTAAACAGATGCATTATTCACAGAGAGTTGTTATCGAATGATGTTTGTTATTTCTGTTTAGATCAACAACTGAACATACTGGTAGCAGATAGAGGTAGCGAACAAGTCAAGATATTCTCAAAAGAAGGAAAACTGATAACTCAATTCGGCAGACAAGGATCTGAGAAAGGAGAGTTTAGTGGTCTTTCAGGAATAGCAGTTGACGACTCAAGTAAAATTATAACAACAGATTGCAAAGTCAATTACAGACTACAGGCATTCTCCCCAGAGTGATATGATACAGATCTCCCATACAACAGAATAAATACTAACATTTCTGTCTTAATTAATGCTAATATTCCAAAATTTTGCAATTTCTAATTCTAATTTTGGTTATTTGTTATTTATGTTATATCTCACCATATTACTGATTAAAATTCCAAATGAACCAAGTGACTAGCTTCTAAAGGGTATTATTAGGTAGAGAAGTACGCTAAATAATATTTCCCTATTACAAATTTCAAATTTGAATACGGTACTCATCGTTTTGTTGTTGTTATTGGTCTTTACAAAATAGCAACCAAGTTATTATGTATTATAATTCACATAGAAAGCAATAGTAAATGTATTTGCTGAATATGATTTGTATAGACACGAATAATGTTTGTTGTTCTTGTGTTGAAATAACTAACAACAACAAATAAGTTAATGAACAAACCAAACCGAATAGTGGTTGAGTGATCCGTCGCGAAACAACCGATACCGAAGGCCTAGTAATAAATAACTTTGTTTTATAAATTAATTCCTACTTCACTAATTGTCTCAACAACAACAATTAAATATTTTTGAAATGTAATAAATGAAAATTTCCATTATATAATATCTGAAATATGGAAAATAAACAACACAACAACACATCAATTAAAACAACAACAACAAGACAACAAGCTACTCCCCTAACATAACACAAATACGATTAAACCAGTTCCGCATAATTACCCGGGAACAATCCCCTATTCCCATTAAGAACCCCCTCATACCAACCATCTTCATTCTTCCGAACAACAAATATTATGCAACCAGGTTCAAAACTCAACTCGTCATATCTCTGACTAACATATTTGTATACGGTTTGCACTCTCTCTATATAGCTAGCTGGAGAGATAGCTGTGTTGTTAGTAGTCACTTGGGTAAGTTGTGGTGATAGTCTATCCTGTTGTTGTTGTTGTTGTTGTTGTTGTTGTTGTTGTTGTTGTGATATCATCTGCTCATAAGTGTCCGTGGTTATGTCATCGAGAGGGGAGGAAGTGAGTATATACTCCGGGGGGGCTGGCAGCTGCGAGAGATCCGGGAGAGAATATTCGTCCGCTTTCGAGCTGTCCTTACCCAGTGACGTAACAGATGTACTCTCGCTCTTATCCCAGTTGCCCGGAGTGTGTATGTACACAGGTTGTACACTATCGTATAGAGAATCAGCAGTGTGGCCCTGACAGAGAGCGTCAGGGGATTCGTATCTGTTTAGTGTAGCACTAGAAGCGTTATGGTACGGGTAGAATACTGGGATCGCGTGCTCCCTGGGTCTCAGGTGCTTGGAACGGGTTACGTAGCTGGTAGGATGGAATGTTGTTATCGGAACTGCGTAGGTGTCAGCTGATCCGTTGGTTAGCTTGCTGCGGTTAAACGCGGGAGGGAGAGTTGGGCTCTCTGACGTATATTCTATAAATAGCAACAATAATGTTAAGTACAGTCAACTCCGCTTAATTGGGTTACTCTGTTCAGAGGGAAGTTTGACACAATTAAACGTTCCTTTATTAATCGGAGTCTATAACTGTACGTATATAACAAATATTAATGAATCAAATAAGTAGAACCCGTTTAAGAATATTGAATTAATAGAGCATATTCTATTGGTTCTTAAAATAACTACGTAGACTCCGTTTAATAGAGCCAACTGTTAATTATTCATAGGATTTACGTAACGGAATTACAGTTTGGCTTCCAATATCATTTGTATTGAAAAGGCTTTGAAACGGACTGAATAGTGTTTGTATTAACCGGAATTTCGTACTAACGAGGTTCTATTGTATTTGCTATACCGTTTAAAATACTGTGAATCGCTATACCGTAGGAATATTACCTTTGAAATAACTTATATGTAGACCGTCTATTTCTAGACCAGGTTTTCTTACACATAAATTAGTATTACCCATAGACGGCAGGGCTTTTGGTCTACAGAATTTATAGACGGTCTACAAATTTTTGGCTTATTTGTATGGGCTTTTATAGACCGTCTATAAATAGACCGTCTACATATAAGGATGCTCTTTCTGAACTTAGAAATGACAAGCTATAATAATTTCGTTACACAAGCCAAACAGGGAAATGTTATGTCTGCTTATGGCGACCTACTAATCGATATAAATCACTGTTTAAACATGTTTTCTCACCTCGAAAGGGAACGAAGTTATGGTGTAATACAGTAGAACCTCGTTAATATACGAACACCAACGGACGGTAAAAATGTGTTCGCATTATCCGGAAATTCGTATTAACCGGAGTAATACCCATTGAATAGCCATTGTAGGGACCTGATTTTGTGGAACTGTTTGTTCGTCTTATCCAGAAATTCGTATTAACCGTGTTCGTACTAACGAGGTTCTACTGCATACTATGTATTAGGTGACAATCAACCGACAGTAAATTGTATTAACATTACTCCTTTACTAATCTATAGTGTATAGGATATTGTTGTTTTATCTATTTGATTGTTTGTAGTTTGTTTGTAAGTCCCTAATATATCATATTATCTATGTACTATGCACTATATATTGTTATTGTTATTATTGTTTATTAGACGCACTCTTCTCTCGCTGATATCAATATACGAAGTTATGGTGTAATATAAAGTTAAGGATGCTCTCTTAGACTCTTACCATTAGCAATCCGTGGGGTTATCTGTAAGTCTCCACTGGTGCTACTAAGCGACATCGGTAGAGACGGTCCACCGTATCTTGACACCTCATCTATTGTCCCACCATAGAAGAACCCCTTACCTATGCCGTCATACAAAGTATAGTCTATAGGAGTTCGTATATAGGCCCGAGGTCTCTCCTTCATAAAGGGAGGAGTTATTCTCCGCATGTAGACTGTGTTCTTATCTGTGGTGTATTCTGCTATCCTGTGTCTCCCTCTCATTTCCTGGAATTGGTGCACTCTCTGGTTAGTCAGGTTAAGCTCGTGATCTAGCTCTGAGAACTGATTGCATTGGGTAGATAGGACCTCTAGGACAAGCTTAGAAGCAGAGTTTATCTAAAGTAAACAACAACAACAATAATAACAACAATAAAAGCAACAACAACAACAAAAATAACAATAACAATAACAACAATAACTACAACAACAATAATATGATATAACTTATATAGAGTTCAGTTTTATCTAAAATTCAGGCACTGAAAAGGAGTTTACAAAATTTACCCTTAAAGTTTTCAAAATTTACCTTTAACAAGGAAGTTAGTACCCCTTGGGAATAAGTAATATTACCCGAATGTACGTACTAAGTACTACTAACTGAGTTTATTCTACATAGAAATTCATACTGCATTATAAACTTGCTTGATAAATAACCAATTTATACTGTAATAATATTTGAACTACTATATTTGTAAAGTTACTGTAATTTCACTCAAATTAATTACTTTAAATTTATACAATAAGAACATTTTACCGGAAAACGGTTGCCATATATCCTGTATAATTTATGCTGGTTATAAGAACATTATATGCCGTTCCCGACGATGTTCTTATAACCGGCATCCACTGTAAGTACAAATATTTGAAGTGTATTTGTGATAGAATAACTCACTCTATAAGCCACACTCGCTAGGCTTTGAGCAGAGAAAGATTTGATCTCATTAAGCTCTATATTTCCACTCTGACAGTAGCTAGCTAGTTCCCTAAGCTCAGTATGAGAGCGTCTGAATGCATTCAGCTCTGTTTCAGCGCCTATTGTTAGACAGCTGTTAATTCTGTCGCTGAGTGTTGCTAGCTTCGAAGAAGAACTGGAAGTAGAACTCTTGCTTTTTCTCGATAAGGTGTCTGAAAATATAATGTTGTGTTGGGAAATGTCGAATTTGTTGTTGTTGTTGTTTGGTGAGTTTTCTTCTGGGTTTGGTGATAGAGTTGAATTCATTGCAAGTGATTTGATGGTTTGTTTGTAATTAATAAGTGATGTGTTATTTTCTACTTTATTAATAATTAAAGTCATAAAATAATTTAACATTGTTTGCAAAGCAATAATTCATTAACTTCATATATAAAAAATCGGTAAAAGTAAATAATAATAATAAAAAATACAAAATCGCGTGTAATTTTCGAAAATATAAGGGCTTACTACTATATCGGCCAAGATCAAGACCTTTTCAGGATTCGCAAAAATAAATTTTTTGTTGTTAAAAAAATCAGTCCATGAAAAATACATTATAAATGTATTGACCGATATACAAGTATTTCATATATAAATGATAATGAATATTACTCAGTTTAAATGCAAAAATATTAATTTATTGACTATACATATTAATTTAGAAAAGGTATAACGTTAAACTGTTAAAAATTCTTTTAATATTTTCGTTCGCTCGATTAAGCTAATACAAAACAACAGAATTCGAACAATCACTGTATTTATCCATTTATAGCATTAAACTTACCTGCAGCCATTCAACCATTTGCTCTTAAATCCATTAAGCGGTGAACGCATATAACAAAGTCCATTGAATTATTATATAGAAAGAAACCATTTGTAAGGACGCATGTTTCAGCTACTACTATATTAAGTATAATTTGATGTTTAATTCAAATTGGGTTCGCATATGGTCATTATTAGTGGGATCATGTGAATGGGAATTCTTTAGAAAAATGGCTGAAATTTTAAGTCATTAATTGTGTCATTTTTATGAGATTACTTATTGATAGTGAGAGCAAACATTTGTGTTAATTTGGTTATGGTAAAAATATGTTGTTTATGTTATTGTTTTGACAAGATAGTTGTACTTTATTTTGCAAATGTTTTTGATATAGTCAACTCTCGTTAGAACAAAGTGCTTGGAACCTATAAATCCCTTCGTTATAAGCGGATAATAATTAATGCGTTTAGTGCTCTGGTGGAAAATATCCATTTCGTTAAAAGCAGGTAATTCGTTATATCCGACTTCGTTATAACGGGAGTTCACTATACTTAACTAATGAACTTTTTTTGTACAAAAAATAATGGGAACAGTCGAAAATATGTTAGTATCACCCTGAATTCGTATTAACCGGAGTCACTTGGCACTTGCATGCATTTGTATAGGTTTGGGGAATTAAACCTTGTACCCCTTAACCGATATTTCGCCTTATCCGTGTTCCTATTAACGAGAGTCTATTGTATTTATTTCATAAACTGGGATTCATCAAGGCGCCGCGAATATTCGTGTTTGTACACAGAAATCAGTGAATTATTAAAATATTATTATATCGGTAGAATCAGATTGATTATATGACTGATTATACAATTAAAACAGAGCTCAATTAATATCATTAATAAGAGCTCGCTTTCCCTAATTCAGTTTCTATTCCCTCATACAACTTAGGGGGTGGGGGTTTATTAGGTAGCTCCTCTTGTGACCCGGTGTACAGGAGTAGAGAGAGAGTAGACGGTGTGTAAGGGGGCTCGGGACGAATAGGAACTTCTGTAGAGTCCAACGGTTCAATCCAAGAGGGGACATTACTAGTACGAATGTGAGGAGTTAGTTTGTATTCGTGTCCGGTTTTGGCATCTGGTGTATCAGGCCGGCGCTGTCTACGCGGCATGAAAGGGCGCATGCGCTTAGTTTGCTTCGGCGGAGTTTTCTGTTTGACTGGAGTCGAGGAGGAGAGAGGGGGAGGGGGTGACACGAAAACTAATTCATTCGTGTCTTTACTTCCGCGCTTTTTGGTGCCTAGTTTAGGTCTGTTTATTTTGGAAGGGAGACTCGGTATATGGTGTAGATGTGAGGTAGCAATTGGGTTTGTTTCAGGAGGCATTGGGGGTCTCCTGATTGGTCGCTTTATCGGTTTGTGGTAAATATCAGAGTGTGAGCTATGTCTCTTCTTATATACATCACTTGACAACAAAGGTGGTACATTGGAATGCGGAACTAGAGAGTAGTCTACGTCATGGAATAGCGACTCGAGTTCGGCGGGAGCGCTGTCAACACTAACAGCTGATTCGTGAGCTAAGATACTTTCCAAATGCGATCCGGGTCTCACACCTCTGGGAGGTGTCGTAAATGTGTCGAATGTGTCCTCTAAAGTGTCGGCTAAGCGCACCACATAACTCGGGAAGAAAACATCGCGACCATTTATCTCTCCACTTAGCCATTTCAAAGCCGGGTCTTTTCGGGAATCCTCTTCCACTTGCCGGACTAATATCCGGTCTCCTTTGAAGAATATCGGTTTATCTCTCTCTCTCCCAGGTTGGTAATAATCCTGTATCGCTTCTACCTCCCAACCTGGTCGAATGGAATGTGGATCCTCCTGCTGAATAGCTTGTGTTTCGAAGTAATCTTCTCGGCCACGAATCGAATCGCCGGACACGTAAATAGGATTATATTTGGAATTATCTTCTGAAATAAATTCTGTTTCCTTCTCAACATAAATGTGTTCTTCTTTCGGGAAGTTGGAATATTTTTTTAAATTTCTTGATTTTATTTTACGCCCAATACAGCATAGGATTATAATTAGAATTGTTGCTATTAGGAATATCACACTACAACTGCTAAGTAGTGCTACTATAGTAATTCTCGTATTATTGTTTTGCGTTGGTATAATTGAAGGGATTATTGAAGGAACTGGTGTAGATTGTAAACTGAAGGTGTTAGTGGAATATGATGGTATAAGAGATCGGGTTGGGATTATACTGTGTGGTGTGTTAAGAGTTGGAGTTGGTCTGATTATTACTCTTTTTGAAGTAGACATAAATATATTCTATAGTTTTGTTTGTTATTGTCAATAGCATAAGTGTATAATTCACTAATTAATGGTGGAAAAGTGTATAATAGAAAATCCCAAGCCATTGATATCATGTACAGTGGTGTACCTCTAATAGCAATTGCTCTATTAACAAACAAATTTGTGCAAAATGCGATTAGTATTACGTGAACACAACGATATTAATAATGCAAACTTTAAAGATTTGACTGTTGACTTAAGCAATTTAGCAACAAGAGGCAGATAATTCAAAAAAATTAAGGATTATGTAGTAATTATAAAAATAAATATAAAATATTATGAAATTAAGATTCAAAAGAAAGATTCAAGGGAAAGTGTGTAAAAATATAAATATAAATAAGAAAAAATTACTGTTTAAAGAATAGCAGCTTCATCATAAGTAGGGTTGTCAGACATCATGTTTAGGACTTGAGTGAATTTGGTGATTTGAGAATTCAAATTTTGTTCTCTCAAACGCGTCATTAACTATAACAAATATAAGAATTTTAATTAAATAAATAAACAGGCGGATTTATAACAAATTATATATCAAACGGACGAAATTTGATAACAATATTTTTATTTAGTACAAACAAACAAACCAACCAACCAACCAACTAACCAACTAACCAACCAACTAACAAACAAACAAACAAACGAACCAACAAACAAACAAACAAATATGTTTTAATATATAGTTAATATAATATACAATATACACTACTAAATATATTTTCAAAATATTAGACTTACATTTCCAACAAAAGAGGCCCCAGATATCCAAACAAGGAATATTTCTTGAATCGCTGAATCAACAAAGAAAGGAGAGTTTGTCTAAATAAATTATTCATAAAAAATACAAATATTATATTTAACGCTTCTATCTTAAACACAGTGTTGTTGTTGTTGTTGTTGTTTACTTACTAATTGCATTTGTCTGAGGTGTTGATTGAAACTGGACTGGGTCTGATGGAAGTTCTGTATATCTTCATAGAACTTCTTGACTTTCTTCTTTGATAGTTTGGTGTCTTTAGCGAACAGAAGCTTATTAGCCGGCGAATCCTATGGAAGAGTTAATGAGAGAGTAACTCAGGTAAAAGTTATACAGTGGATACTCATACTACAGTAGAACTTTGCAAGTACGAACACGGTTAATACGAAATTCGGTTAATATGAACACTATTTCAGTGCCCTTCAAATGCTTTTCAATACAAATTATATTGGTTAATACGAATTCCGGGTAAGGCGAACACATTTTGACAGTCCCCTGGTGTTCGTACTAACGAGGTTCTACAGTAGTTATAAGAACCATATTACAGAAAACTGTTCTATTTATAATACTGAGAATTATTGGTTATAAAATATATTTCGCTCTCAGTCTCTTATAATCAAGTTCGTATAACTGGTATCCAGTGTATAGATTTTGTCAATATTAATATTCATATAATTACCCTTGTCAGCTCTTCGTTTCTGGTTGAACAACTGTCAATTAATCCCTACAAGAAATAGATTATTCATTCGTATTTATAGCATTTAATTACTTACTAAAAGTTTATCGGCCAACACCTTTCTAATAGAATTTACAGACAATGGCAAAGTATTTTTTGTAATCAAAATTCGCCTTTAAAAAGCCTAGTTTTTCTACTGAAAAGGTATTGGCCGTATGTTGTTGTATAAATTAATTCAGTTTTAAATTAACCGAATTGTAGATTTTTGAATTTGTTTGACTGATCCCAACGTGTTCAGATGATCATAATTTCACTATACTAGGTGTCCACATAATAGCAAAGCAATCTATTAGCAAGAAATTTAATTTTGCATTAAATTGCTTGCTAATAGGCGAACTTGCTATTAGAGAAAAATTATTAACCTTAAATGCTCGCTTGGGGATTGAAAATAACTTGCTAATAGAGCAATACTGCTATTAGACGAACACCACTGTATTAAGTGACTCAAGGAATTATCCAGGAGCGTGAGACCTTTGGAGCATGATTTTTGGAAAATTTTATTTAGGAGCGCGAAAATCTGGAATCTTCTCCTATACCGTAACATTATTTTGTGATTTATGCGTATGAAAATTGGATCAGACCAGGATTAGGAGCGTATTTACAAATGGCTGTATAATACACTGTATAAGTATTATAAAATTAACTATTGTTGTTACCTGAGCAATAGTAGACAGGGTTGAGTCTACAGGAGCTGGCATATCGATATCGAGAATAAACTGAGGGTTCTTTAACAAATTAACCCAGAACCTTAACACTACACTATTGTTCTTCCAAGTATGAATAACTTCGGGATCTGTAATGTTGTAAGCTCTGGCGCGTTCGTCTAGATAGTCGAACAGGTGTTTTATAGCGATGGGACATTCAAGGAGAGTTATTCTTTCTGGGAATATCGAGCCCATCATTTCGTCTATGTATTTCTGTAAGATTGCCTAGAAACCGAAAGTGGTAAATGGAATCACCGATAATTTTCTGAGGCATAAAGGTAATGGTAAGGTGAATTATCCCGACATCTACATTCACTTTTTAGTTAGCAAATAAAAGCAGGGTTTCATACAGGAGTCACTTGCCATTTCTGCTCCTTTAAGTGCCCCCATAGAAAAACCACTTACTCAACGAAATTTAATTTATGCCCCCCTAAAGAATTTACATATCCCAGATTGCCCCCTTTGCATGCAAATCTTGTATGAAACACTGAAAAGTATATCGTATGGCTTTTCAATCTATACCATATTTATGTATAAGCTTACTTTAGTAGAAAGGAGTTTTGTGAAATAAACTTCTGACACAACTCTCTGTCTGTCTAGCGTAGCTTCTGGAGACCCAGGAATGCTCTACAGAATTAAGAGTTGTAACCAATAAATTAAGGTATAATATATAGGAATTATAGTAGATTCTCGCTAATGTATTAACCAGTGTCACTTGCATGCAATTAAACCTTGTTATTAAACCTTGTACTCATTAACCAATATTTCGCCTTAACCCTGTTCCTATTAACGAGAGTCCACTGTACGTATATATCAGCCAACACCTTTCTAATGTAATTTCCAGGGACTGACAATGTAAGTTTTTAACATCCAAAATCTGGGTTTTTACATAGAAAAATCGTTGGCCGATATATAGGTAATCCCTATTAAATAAGGGCTCACAAAATGGAATATTTTGGGTGGAGTTTCAATTGACTTTCGCTTCACAACATCACTGTACAGAGACGGGAATTTCTCTTTTAAATCTGACTGTAGCATCAACAGAAGAGATCCGTGTTGCGGAGAAGGAATCTAAACAAACAAGTTTGTATACAAACTAAATCCCATCTACACTTAACATTCCATATACCAATATAGGTAGTCATGTAATTACAATGGAAGTAATAGCAACTATACTGATAACAACTAACAGCATTATTTATTGTCCATTTTGTGACAATAGATCTATGTAAATGTAAAAATATTTGGGCACTGAAAATTTGGGCTCTTAATAAATCAAACTCTGTTCTGTGGAGAGGACACGGACTAAATACAATACAATAAATTATAACTGGGCCACAAAGTAGTCGACACACTAAAAGTTTTACGATTTCTACAAAACCATAAACTATTCTTACATTGTAGAACGTGAAGTAATGCATCATAGTATTAATTCTCCTCCAGCCCACATCCAGGCCAGATGTCTTGTCAATATCCCTGAATAGGATATAGGGGTGTTTGACCTTAGAAAGAGTTGGGATTTCTCGAGCCATGGTTTCATCTCCAGGCGAGTAAATTGGGTTTGTAAACACATCCGGGCCGAATAAATCATTTGGATCCTCTCGGTGCTTTCGTTTCGGATTTGGAGAAAAATCCTTTGGCTTGACAAATATCAATTCTAGTTTATTTGGGTCTATTAGGAAAAGTGTATAATAAACAACAACAACAACAACAACAACAAATAACTGTTTAATAAAAACATGTTTAAAAAAAAAACATGCTTAAATTAAAACATGTTTAAAATAAAACATGTTTTAAATAAAACATGCTTAAATTAAAACATGTTTAAAATAAAACATGTTTAAATTAAAACATGTTTTAAATAAAACATGTTTAATAAAAAAAACATGTTTAAATTAAAACATGTTTTAAAAAAAACATGTTTAAAAAAAACATGTTTAAAAAAAAAATGTTTAAAAAAAACATGTTTAAAAAAAAAATGTTTAAAAAAAAACATGTTTAAATTAAAACATGTTTAAAATAAAACATGTTTTAAATAAAACATGTTTAAATTAAAACATGTTTTAAATAAAACATGTTTAAATTAAAACATGTTTAAAAAAAAACATGTTTAAATTAAAACATGTTTAAAAAAAAACATGTTTAAATTAAAACATGTTTTAAATAAAACATGTTTAAAAAAAAACATGTTTAAAAAAAAACATGTTTAAAAAAAAACATGTTTAAAAAAAAACATGTTTAAATTAAAACATGTTTTAAATAAAACATGTTTAAAAAAAAACATGTTTAAATTAAAACATGTTTTAAATAAAACATGTTTTAAAAAAAACATGTTTAAATTAAAACATGTTTTAAATAAAACATGTTTTAAATAAAACATGTTTTAATTAAAACATGTTTTAAATAAAACATGTTTTAAATAAAACATGTTTTAATTAAAACATGTTTAAAATAAAACATGTTTTAAATAAAACATGTTTAAAAAAAAACATGTTTAAAAAAAAACATGTTTAAATTAAAACATGTTTTAAATAAAACATGTTTAAAATAAAACATGCTTTATTTTAAACATGTTTAAAAAAAAAACATGTTTTAAATAAAACATGTTTAAAAAAAAACATGTTTAAATTAAAACATGTTTAAAAAAAAACATGTTTAAATTAAAACATGTTTTAAATAAAACATGTTTAAAAAAAAACATGTTTAAATTAAAACATGTTTTAAATAAAACATGTTTTAAAAAAAACATGTTTAAAAAAAACCATGTTTAAATTAAAACATGTTTTAAATATAACATGTTTAAATAAAATATGATTTCGGTATAAGCGGAATTTCGTTATTTCAATTTCGTTGTAAACGAAGTTTTAATAATGTTATAAGATAGAAGGATTTCCGAAACATTGAACGACTTCGTTATATCCGACTTGGGTTTAACGAAAATTGATTATAGTATTGGGGGGGGGCCCCATTCCTACGCCCCTGGTTGACGTAACCGAATATTATCAGTATTCGTATTCGGTTACTCAACCGAATATCAGTATTCGTATTCTGTAGGGCAACTATTCATGAATACTGATATTCGGTTCGAGCGGTTTCAACCTTGCTGTTTATACATTGTAGTCAGGCTTTATCTTTCAAGGAACTACTTATATTGTCCCACACTTAATATAATTAATTGCGAAGCCGGGTTTATATATTAAAACATTGGCCAATATATAAGCAAGCCCATAACTGTATTGTATATTGCAGTATACTTAACTTCCAAAGAAAGATTAACCTGCTTACCTGGTTTTTCTGAAGCTAGCATGTTCTTATTCAGAGTGTCTATAATCTTTCTCTTCACTTGACTTATAGTGTCGCAATCAAGCAGTTTTGTGTTCTCAAAATTCTCTCCAAAATGACATAGAATCTCGAATTCCTATTGGAACAATAATTAGTAAAATATAGTTGTTGTCATAAGAAGTCGCATTTTGCACAAAGTATTATTGCTAATAGGCGAACTTGCTATTAGAGGAAGAGAGTTCAATGCCCGCTTGGGGACTGATTACTATTAGAGGAATTCAGGCGAACACCGCTAAATACTAGTTTCTTTGGTATAACAGATATTTTATAATTTGAATTATTTGCAAACTGATAATTAGATACTTTTAAAAACAACAGAATTCGGATAAGCGAATTAATCTGAGATAGAAATATATTTAACTTGCAAAATTAATGTATAAATACAGTACCTCGTTAGTACGAACACCAGGACCGTAGAAAAGCTTTCACCTTATCCAGAGTTTGTATTACCAATACAATTAGTAGTGATAAGGCTGTGAAATAGTATTCGTACATATATTAACCGTGTTCGTACTAACGAGGTTCTCCTATAAATAGCATTTGGATTAGATGGCAGATAGGAATACCGAAGACCTATTCGATACGATTCTATTCTCAGAGGACACTACTATAAACAGAGGAGAGACAAAAGGACAGAAACAGGGGGGAAAAGCAGGTATAATGAGTAGCTTTACAGAAGGGCTAAGAGAGGGAGCAAATCTAGCTTCTGAAATCGGGTTTTATTCCGGAGTTTGTGAGTGTATCAGTAATAACAGAGGCAAGTTAGAAGGGAAGTATAGCGATAGAGCGTGGAGCAGGCTTGATAAACTCATGGAACATATTACACAGATAGAATATATAATGGGACTAGAAGGGAATGGGTTTGAAGATATTCTGATACAAATAAGAGCCGAATTTAAACTTGTTGTTTCTAATTTCAAGTTACCAATTAACTTTAATAAATCTGGTGAAATGTAATGTCAGTATTTGGAAGGTAAATATTGCATTGTTAACTGAGTGTGATACTTGTTTTTGCGATCAAAACAATTTGATATGTTTCCTGTTTACATAGAGTTCTTGTGTTTTGTTACTTTTGTATGGTATTGACTGTATTTTCTCAGAAGAATTGTTTGGAATAACTGATCCTTTTTGATCCAACAAATATAAATCGAATGGAATAAAAGATTAAATTTGGACATGTCTCTTGTGGACATGTCTCTTCTAGATATGTCTCTTCTGGACATGTCTCTTTTGGTAAAAAATAGTATATCATGGTTGAGAATACAATTTGTTTTTGACGGAGTACATATATTTATTTTCAGATAAAAACAGTTATTTTAATTATATAAATTATAATTTTTTGCTAATTGGAACTATAGTATAAATACTTACATTGACTTCTACTGTCATCCTCAGGATATTATCCTGATTGAGAGAGTACTTGGCCTCTCCAGTGACAGCATCAATGGGTCCCTTGTTTATCTGTGCTTTAATGGCAGAGTATAGTTTGTACAGCTCCTCGCCAGGCCTCCCCTTAAGGTAGTTATACAGACAGAGAGCCAGCCAGTGGCTGAGCAGCTTCTCACACACAGATGTGCTAAGTAGAGTATAGAGTCTCGTTAATAGGTATACGGATAAGGCGAAATATATAAGTTAAGGAGTACAGTATAACCTCGTTAATAGGAACAAATATTCGTTAGAGTACAGTAGAGTCTCGTTAGTAGGTATACGGATAAGGCGAAATATATCGGTTAAGGAGTACAGTAGAATCCAAAAGTAGTAAAAATACTAAATTTCGGTTAGTACGAAGACAATTTCTGTCCCCTTCAGAACATTTTCAATACAAATTATATTGGTAAACGAATTCCGGATAAGGCCAACACATTTGACCGTCCCCTGCCTTCGTACTAATGAGGTTCTACATAACGGAAGTTCATTGTATATTTTGTTGTTTAATTGACTTACCTTCGAAATAAGGTTTTCAGCTCTTGTAGCGGTTTCTTTAAGCTTCTCGTTATAAGATCGTCAATCAGTACTTTTAATATTTCTGTTGCGTAGAATAGATTCTTGTGGAGAGCAACCATTAACAGAGATGCGAAGTAAGTTCTATAGTACAGGCAGGAATAGGATCAATGTGAGAACGTGCCGAATAATGTTTTAACAGTGTATAAATTTGGAGTTTGTATTACAGTGGTGTTCGCCTAATAGCAATTGCTATAATGGCGATACATAGTGCTCTACGTATTAGCAAGTTATTTTCAGTCCCCAAGCGAGCATTTAATGTTAATTATATTCCTCTAATAGCAAGTTAGCAAGCAAATTTCATGCAAAATGCGACTTGCTATTACGTGAACACCACTGTACAATATAGATCTCTAAATTTGTAATACGATCAATGGAAGGGGGTCCATAGTTGAAAAAAGTTGGGAATTGCTGCCCTATTTACAGTATAAAATAATGTTACTTTTCACTAGCATCGTAGTTTTGACTTTGGTCGAATACTCGAACCATTTCAACGAGAAAGTCTTTGTTGTTGAAAAGTTCTTGAAATAGTTTCATAGCTCTTCTGAATGTCTCTATTTCTTCATTAGCTTTCAGCGGATCCTAACCGTATAAAGAATATTTTAAACCTACTTAAATTCATTGAAAATTACTGTAGTATTTTAAGTTTTAACTACCAATTTATAAAGGAATTACTTAGATATGACAACACCTTTCAAATATAATATTATCACGCATAAACAGTATTATCACGCTTGGGACCCGAAAAGCGGTTGCTAATAAAGCAATATTGGTAACAGGGAAGTTGCTAATAAGCAACTCCCCTGTAGTGAATTATTTAACATTATATTGGCACTTACATTTGGTGGCTGAGATAGGAATTCCACGCATTGGTTCCTAGAGAATAGCAGCTTAACCACATATGTTTGGTAGTCTGTGAAGGGAATCGTGTTTGTTTCTGCTGCCTGCACAAAGTCTACTATCTCAACTTGAAGCTCTGCGAAACCTGTAAATATTCATAATTTAATCGGGAGGTTTTGATAGCATTTATGCTAAATTAACTTTCTATAAGCCAACTTGCTATTATAGGAAGCAGGGTATTATACGGTACTAGAATTGAACACTCCTAAGGTCACTAGAGTATGAATTTGTACGCCTAAAGGTTAGTTTTGTATCACTCTATGGGGACTTTCGGCAGTTTTCGCGCTCCTAACCGTAAACATATCCCAAATTATAGGCGTATGACGCGCTCCAGGATAAAACCCTGATAAGAAGTAAATCAAATTCAGTCAACTCCTTAATTGGGTGTTTTAATCCGAGAGTAGTTTGCTAATTAACTGAAAATATTGCAAACCAAACAAACTGTAATTCCGTTCCGTGAATTGGGTCGATACTATATACCATATAGTATCGACCCAATTAACTCATGTATTATTTGTTAAAACTATTAAGCGGAGTCTACTGTATTTTCAAGTTTCAGATAATATATAATTACTCTAATCTAAATTTCTAAATTGTAATTAATTACTTATAGGCATCCATTTGTTACATTGAATATCTGGCAATACAATATGTATAATTATCTCGAGGATGCGTCTAGCCAAAACACAAAATATTCTCCGTTCGAGTGAACACACAAGTCTAATAGATTTCGCATTATTTCATAAATAATTAGGTCACCTCAAGTTCTCAATGGAAATCGCTTACAAATAGTGCAATAGATATTAGGCGAACCCATTGTAATATAAACCATTACATTTATTGAATAAAAATGGACCACATGTTTTGTATTTTGACCCTGACTTAGTATAAATGAGCAAGATTTTCCTTGATATTAGACTGGATAATAATGGAATCGAGTGAGAACAAATTGGATTTATTGAAAGGCATCGAACAACAGAAGAAGAATCTCCATCAACAAGTGCAATATTTGCGAAATAATATTACAACAAGGGAAAACGAAATTGTGCAAAATCTCAATCAAATATACACAGACTATGAGCTGGAATGTGAGAAATTGGATTCTTTAGAAAAATTGAAGAATTTTACTTTGGAAAGTAAAGATTTAGGAAAGGTATATTATCAAGAAAATATGTACGAAACACAACTAAAAATAGAACAAATGAAGACAAATTCATTGTCTCCAAATAATGTATTTGGAGCACAAGTATTTTGCGACAGAGCGAAATTCGAAACAATGTTACAAGAAATTTTACACTTGCAATTACTCTCTGAACCGACTTACAAGAATATGAAAGATATTGTTTGGGAGAGTAGCAAGCAAGGCTCGCTTCGCACGCAAATGAACTGTCCTAGTTCTATCGATATTGACAAAACAAACAACTATGTTTATATCACTGACACATTGAATTCGCGGATACAAATATTTACTGAAAATGGCGATCACTATTTCTCATTATTGCTACCGAAAGCATTTTGCCCGCTAAAAGTTAGAATCGTTTCCAGCGCGGTTTATATTTACGGAGAGGGTAATAGCAAGCATTATTTAGCCGTGTGTAGGAGAACAATCAACTCTGTACCAGACAATAACGGGTTCGAATCTTTCGAGGAGATTATGGAGCTAGTTTCCTTTGACGTGTCAGATTTCAGCAAATACAAAGGAGCCGTCTTAACAGCTGATCCCCCCGAGATCTTTCCCAACGTGAAATGCTATGGGTATCTGGCTAACGATAGTCACGTTGTCTTAGAGCTAAACCTACAAACTGGTGGTGCATTTGGTAGCACAGGTGGGACATTTGGTGGCACAAGTGGGACATTTGGTGGCACAGGTGGTGCGTTTGGTGGCACAAGTGGGACATTTGGTGGCACAGGTGGTGCATTTGGTGGCACAGGTGGTGCATTTGGTGGCACAAGTGGGACATTTGGTGGCACAAGTGGGACATTTGGTGGCACAAGTGGGACATTTGGTGGCACAAGTGGGACATTTGGTGGCACAGGTGGTGCATTTGGTGGCACAGGTGGTGCATTTGGAAGCACAGGTGGTGCATTTGGAAGCACAGGAGTAGGACTTGGTGTCACAGGTGGTGGACTTGGTGGCACAGGAAGTGGACTTGGTGGCACAGGTGGTGGGATTGGTGGTGGACTTGGTGGCACAGGAAGTGGACTTGGTGGCACAGGTGGTGGACTTGGTGGCACAGGAAGTGGACTTGGTGTCACAGGTGGTGGGATTAGTGGTGGACTTGGTGGCACAGGAAGTGGACTTGGTGGCACAGGAATTGGACTTGGTGGCACAGGTGGTGGGCTTGGTGGCACAGGTGGTGGGATTGGTGGCACAGGAAGTGGGATTGGTGGCACAGGAAGTGGGATTGGTGGCACAGGAAGTGGGATTGGTGGCACAGGTGGTGGGCTTGGTGGCACAGGAAGTGGACTTGGTGGCACAGGAATTGGACTTGGTGGCACAGGTGGTGGGCTTGGTGGCACAGGAATTGGACTTGGTGGCACAGGTGGTGGGCTTGGTGGCACAGGAAGTGGACTTGGTGGCACAGGTGGTGGGCTTGGTGGCACAGGTGGTGGGCTTGGTGGCACAGGAATTGGGCTTGGTGGCACAGGAATTGGACTTGGTGGCACAGGAATTGGACTTGGTGGCACAGGTGGTGGGCTTGGTGGCACAGGTGGTGGGCTTGGTGGCACAGGAAGTGGGATTGGTGGCACAGGAAGTGGACTTGGTGGCACAGGTGGTGGGCTTGGTGGCACAGGTGGTGGGCTTGGTGGCACAGGAAGTGGGATTGGTGGCACAGGTGGTGGGCTTGGTGGCACAGGAAGTGGGATTGGTGGCACAGGTGGTGGGCTTGGTGGCACAGGAAGTGGGATTGGTGGCACAGGAAGTGGGATTGGTGGCACAGGAAGTGGGATTGGTGGCACAGGTGGTGGGCTTGGTGGCACAGGAAGTGGGATTGGTGGCACAGGTGGTGGGCTTGGTGGCACAGGTGGTGGGCTTGGTGGCACAGGTGGTGGGCTTGGTGGCACAGGAAGTGGGCTTGGTGGCACAGGAAGTGGGATTGGTGGCACAGGAAGTGGGATTGGTGGCACAGGTGGTGGACTTGGTGGCACAGGAAGTGGGATTGGTGGCACAGGTGGAGCGTTTGGTGGCACAGGTGGAGCGTTTGGTGGCACAAGAAGTGGACTTGGTGGCACAGGAATTGGGCTTGGTGGTGCAGGGGGCAGCTGTGGTGGTTTGTTTGCGCGTGTACCTGTACCTCAAAGGACCAGTTTGTTTGGTACTAATATACCTGTTACCCAAGGGACCGGTTTGTTTTGTACTAATATACCTGTTACCCAAGGGAGTTCACTATTTTCATCAGCACCTGCAACTTTATTTCCAGCAGCCTCAATATCTCTGTTTGACCAGGAACAGAGGAAAAGGTTTATTTACTTAAAATCTATTTACTTGGAAGACAACACAGAAGCAATTGACATACAAACGCTGCGTTCTCTCAACAACAACACTCTCCTATACATCCTCTATAAGAACTGTGCATTTGCTGTTCTGGTATTCAACAAGCAGGGGGTCTGTTTGAAAGGCATTGTGGAACTAGAACTAATTAAGGTTCCATTCGCGTTCTCGATAGACGCTAACTGCAATATTATAATTATAAATGGGGAAGTTTCAAAGAGTTCGGGTAACAAAATAAAATTGGATACAGATAAGACCTGTGAAATATCAGTATTCTCTTCAGAAGGAATCGAACTACTACAAAGTCTGTCGCTACATGAAGATTTAGAAGGAAAATCATCTATCTGTGTGGATACTAACTTCAATATTGTTCTACTGTTTAGTGAGGGAAGCGAAGAGGGAGGGATGATAAGGAAATATTGAGTTGTATTGATAGATAATTAGATTTAGTGTCTGTTGAATATTGTGTAGTATACGTAGATAGTAATCTAGTATTTTCACTATTTATAGAAAAAGGGGCACTTCACTGTAGTTGGGGGTTTTAATTAATTAAATAAAACCAAGTTACATTTATGTTTGTTAACTGTAATAAAACATGTTTTTGAGAAAGCTGAATTAACAAATGAAGTTCTATTGGACCTAATTCACTTGCTAATTAAAAAAATATTCTTATTAGGTAAACCTTTGTACTTCTAAATTACCTTTACTTTGAAGGTTATACGTCTTTGATTATTCAGGAGGGCTTAGTATATGTTACCCCTCCTACTAACTAATTAATAACGAACAGAACAAGAATCAATTTAACAGCACCTAGTAATATAAGCTCTCCAAGGAGTATTCAATTACTGTGAATTAATTTGTACTCAGAAGTAATGTGAGCTAACATGAGGATTGATCCATCGGGTACTTAAATAGAAAGATAATAAAGAAAAATATGATTTAAAATGAGTGGGAAATTGGCTTTGGTATCGTTGTGTTTGTTGTTGTTTACAACAGTACATTTACCAACCTGTGTTGCTCAGAAACCGACAATTTACATCGCAGGTTTTTACCCAGACTCCAACATTATTTCAGCGCCTAATTTTCCAATAATATCAAAATTCGCTGAGAACCAAATAAACAATAACAGCCTAGGCCTGCTGAAAGACTACAACATTGAAGTTATTTGGAAAAACACAGAATGCTTAGAGAGACACGCATTAAAAGGGTTTATTGGTTTCCTTCGCGATGACACGAAGCGTTATTTGGTATTGCTAGGCCCTGCGTGTTCAGATTCAGCTGCCGGAATATCACAGATCAGTTATTTCTTCGGTTTAACTCTCCTCACTTACACGTCACGTTCTCCCTCTCTTGGGAACATCAAAAGGTACCCTGGGTTTATTCGCGGTAACCCTAGTGATACTAACATAGTAGCCGGCTGGATAAAGTTCATACAGACATACAAGTGGAGACGACTAGCTATCCTAAACCAACAGGGCGACTACTTTATATCCACCAGTCAAGAGGTACAGCTGATCCTACAGGAGCTGGACATAGAGCATTATGTGGGCATATTCGATCCGGAGAGCTTTCGGTTCGATGAACAGGTAGACACAATACTCGCAGACGTGGATACCCAGGGATACAGGATTATCATAAGTGAGTTTATACGTATTTAATTAATTCGGTCTCGGTCTTCATTCGTACATAAACAAGGTAACTTTGTTTCAACAAATTTAAAAAATGTTAAAAAAATCAAAAATTACAGCTGTGCCGACAGTATGTTGCTTTGGAGGCACTACATTTTGGTGGTTGGTTGATTGAAGTGCCTCCAAAAGAAAATGCTGTCGGCACAGCTATAATTTTAGATTTTTCGTCATGTTAAACCATTTCACTTATATATAGGCCAGCACCTTTTAATGTAAAACTCGGATTTTTATGTAAAATTAACCTTGCCAGTGCCTGAAACAGATTTTGGGTGTCATTTAGAAACATGATTAACCAGACATGAAGTAGGTACATAGTTAAATATTTATCCACATCCCTATAGTTAACGCATACCCCAATACAATGGTCAAACTGCTGTGTCATCTAAAGAAGTTCCCTGGGCTGCACCCTCCCTCTACTACGATATTCACATACGGCTGGTACGGCTCTAGTTGGTACGGAGATCCCTTCGTTACCACGGACGGAGAATGCGACCTCTCGGACATACAGGAACTGACTAACGGTGCGATCGCATTCAATTCTCTCCCAAATGAAGAAGAACTATTGAATGCCACTGACACACTTTATATTGGGAAAACACCAAATGAGATTTACCAGGAATGTAAGGAATATATAATTAATGAAAAATCGGAAGATTTCTTCGATCGCGAGTTTAGGATAGAAGATTTCTATTTGTACGACTCTCTGTGGACGCTCGCGTTGGCGCTCAACAAGACAGCCGCAGCGGGCTACGACCTTACCGCTGTAGGGAACTACACACAAGATAACGAGTTCAATAAAGCGCTGTACAACAACATTGTCAGTCTGGACTACGTTGGTTGGACGGGTCGAATATCCTTTGTTGAGAACGAGCGTTACGACGGACGAATACACATTCTAGAGTTTGTGAACGGTTCTCTCGAATTCCGCGGGCATCTGCGGAATGTGCCGCCTAACCCAGCCGACTTCTCGAACTCCACTCAGATCCAGTTCGACCTCGAGCTCCGCTTCAAGTACTGGGACCCTGCGCTGGCCTCGGACGGGATAGAGTCCCACCCGATCCACGCGGCCATATTCCCACTCCTCTGTCTGCTGTCTCTGCTCGCCTCTCTCTACGTCACAGCGGTGGTCGCGACCATACTCGTGTGTTGGCACAAGCGCATGCGCCCCGTGACCACCTCGGAGCCGGCCGTCACGATAACCATCCTGTCCGGAACCTACTTTCTGTTCCTGCTGGCAGTGCTGCTGCCGCTGGACGGCCGCTACGTCACGGGGCTCTCCTACGCGGGAGGGGTGCTCTTCTGCCAGGGCCGCACCTGGCTGCTCGCGGTTTCTATCAGCGTCATATTTGGAGGCATGCTGGCCAAAGCGGGCAAGTACTACATTATTGTTATCAAGAAGCGGTTCGACTTCTCGGAGCACCTGAGGCCGATCTACATAGTGCTCTTCCCGCTGCTGCTGGTCTCGCTGGACACGCTCTACTTCGGTGTCTGGCTGTTCGCGGCGCCCAAAGTGCTCCTCACACGCGAGATCGAGTCGGGCCTGCCCAACCCGCCCCGATACATCGTGACGGAGTGTGTCGCCTCCTCTCAGACAGGGGATCAGCTGTTCCTCGGGCTGCTGATCGCGCTCAAGAGCCTCCTGGTGGTCATAGGCCTCTTCCTGGCCTACAATCTGCGAAAAGTGACACACAAGTCGCTGATTTGTCCCCGGTTGAGCGAAACCCTTTTGAGCGATACCCAGTTTGGCGAACTCAGTTGAGCGAAACCTAATTGAGCGAAACCTAATTGAGCGAAACCTAATTGAGCGAAACCTAATTGAGCGAAACCTAATTGGGCGAAACCTAATTGGGCGAAACCGCATTAAACAATGCTATTATTCAATGAAACCTTAGTATTGAATAAGTCTAACTGAACTATTTATTATGCTTAGTGATGATAATGAAACACCTAAGGGATACCGTATCATACTTCATTTGTATAATTGAATTCACTATAGATTCGTTGAATTCTATCTATGAGGATATTTTCAACATGGCATCAAATTATGAGACTACAAAAAAGTGTCCAGCTATTGCTTTTGAAGGCTATTCCTACAGATTTGATAAATTTGTGTCCAGTAACACAAAAAAACGATGGCGGTGTCGTACTAGGGACTGTAATGGATGTCTATATACTGCTAACAATATAGAAAATACTAATAGCAGACTTCAAATTTCTCATCGCGATCATTGCATTCCTGACCCAGAGGGAAAATGTATTGAAAAGGTGGTATCGGATCTAAAAAGCAAAGTTCGTACACAAGTAGTCCCGATCACAGCGCTGTATGACGAATCAGCTGCCATGCTCTCTCAAACTCCGACGATTGCATCACGCTTTCCTCTCTTCTGTCAGCTAGATTCTTCTCTTTATAGAGAGAGACTAAGTAATTTTCCTAAGCTTCCTACATCCATACTCGCTTTAGAACTGCCAAACTGTCTTTTACAAACAATTGCTGGTTCTAACTTCCATTTATATTCTTCTCCAACTAATGATATACTTATCTTCGGGACTGAAAGTAATGTTAATAAATTATCTATGAAATCACACTGGTGTGTCGATGGAACGTTTAAAAGTGTACCTAGTTTATACAGGGTTTCATCCAGGCGTATGCAACGCGCCTCCAGGCGCGTAATTTCAAAAGAAAACTTTTCTAGGCGCGCGAAAATCGAGAGATGCTCCCATAGACATAATACAAATTGAGCATTTTAGGCGCGTGTGAGCGAGCTCAATCTTAATCTAGGCGCGCGGGAAATTTTGCCTGGATGAAAGCCTGAGTTTATATATGCAACTTTTCAGTATTCATGTATTCGAAGGAGATAAACTTATTCCACTTATCTACTGTTTACTTACATCTAAAACACGTGTAATGTATTCAGAAGTTTTTCGCTATCTCAAGGATAAGGCAAGCAGTTTAAATGTGGTCTTATCGCCCACTCTGTTGACATGTGATTTCGAAGCTGCACTTATTGCTAGTATTAGAATAGAATTTCCAACTGCACATATCCGCGGGTGCTACTTCCATTTTACTCAAGCTATTTACCGACATGTACAGTCTCTAGGTTTATCTCAAGTCTATATTCACGATGAAAACAGCCGACTGGACATACGAAAGCTACTAGCTCTTGCATTCGTTCCAATAGTGCAGATACCTCTAATATTTGAGAACTTAAAAAGTCAATGCTCTTCTGAATTACAACCACTTTTTGAGTATTTTGAAAGACATTGGATTAATACAGTCGATCTTGCACTCTGGAACATGCATGAGGTACAGCGGCGAACAAACAATAACCTCGAGGGATGGCATTTGCGTTTGAACCGAAGAGTTGGCAAGGCACACGCCAATATTTATGAATTCATTTCAAAACTAATTCAGGAGCAAGGGGTGACAGAAACACTTTTAGCACAAATCGGTGCTGGAAATATCAGTGTACGATCAAAAAATACAAAATATAAGCAAATTAATGAGAAAATAGAAATACTCACTAATTACTACAATTCTGAAAACATTAATGTCGATGAATTTCTTGTTGGAATAGCCCGGAATATATCCCAACCTACAAATATATCTCTATAATATTCTTCTTCCTTCCTAAGTACTTATTCCAGATAACTTATAATTCTATGATGTTGTTATCCTAATTAATCTATTAAATTTATCTTAATATCTGTATTCAAATGAGTTTCGCTTAATTAGCTTCGCCCATTTGGGTTTCGCTCAAATAATGTTCGCTTAACTGGGTTTCGCTAAACTGAGTTTCGCTAAACTGAGTCTCGCTCAAGTGAGTTTCGCTCAAATGAGAATGCTCAACCCAGTTTCGCTCAACTGGGTTTCGCTCAACTGGGTAAACCCCAAGTCGCTCAAGTACACTGCCACTATAACCTGGACCATGTACAACACTAGCATTTGCTCCCTGTGCATTCTTCTGATTCTCTTTCTGGTGGACAACCTTGAGCTGCGCTATTCGCTCTCCGGCGTTCTCGCTGTGGCGGAGGGCGTGGTGGTCGCGGCCATTGTGTCCGGTCCCATTCTGTACTACCTGGTCCGGGACCCCAGGGGGGACACATTCTTCAACCCCGGCAACAAGGAGTTCCCGGAGAGCAAGGAGCTACTCGAGATGCGCATACAAGCGCTCATTAAGGACAACGAGACTCTTAAGAGGGAAGCCAGTAGGAGGACTAAAGCAGAGGAGGAGTATGCGACTCTCAGTGAGTCGAATACTTTATCGTTATACTAGTTAGGGTCCCGTGCTTAAAGCTACTGATTAACTTGATTCCTTTCTTCCCTTTTAGTCAAGTACGCTCGTTAATTTAATATATTTCGGAATTTGTAAATATTAATTGTATCTCCGTTCCATATCTATTTCGATTTGTTTTGTTATTAATTTTAATTTGGATTGTAAACTGTCAAATTCGGATATGTTCCTTGATAAATATGAAAAGCATGTTGCGAAATGGAGAAAGTTGCAACCGAATACGTAGTTATATAGTTGATGGATTTGTGGCAGAACATCCTCTGTGTTAGAAATTAACAAAACAAAAGCATGATGTAGGGAGGGGGTATCTAATTTTGTGGAATTTTGGGTTACTTAACGATTGAACGGTCCCTTGACAAATAGTAAGACATATATAACAAATACATAACACTTGTTAGAGTTGTTCTAATTAGCACAATATTAATTTAAAAATCAGAAATTTTAGTCTCCCTTGTAATAGTTTAAACTGCTTATAATTATAAACACTTAGTCAACCGAACACTATTATATTTGACAAATTTGACCTAGCTTGAAGAATTATTCAGTTTGATTGGTATTTAGTTTTAACCTTAGAACAAATGGATAATTGAACAATAACATTAATTAAGAAGGTAAACAAAAGTTGAGCAAAAGTATAGGGAATTATAAAAAAAAATCCAAAATTGCAGCCTGTGCCGACGCATGTTCCTTTTGTGGCACTATAGTGCCTCCAAAGGAACACGCTGTCGGCACAGCTGCAATTTTGGATTTTTTTCGCCATGTCATGAACGCCTCATTGTGTTTAGTCTCATTTAACAAGTTGTACGGGACAAAGGAACCATTGTTGATTATATATTATTTCTATCTTGAACCATCTTGGGTTTAATGCCATTCATTCATTATGTATAGATAATAAAAGATATAAATAGCTAATTATTTTAGCAATGTGAGTTGAGTTGAGTTAAGTAAACAAATTTCCAATTAAATTTAATTTGCTTTAATCCATTGAATATTAATATACTGTTTAAAATTGGAAATCAGCATACTTGTTTACTTAGAATGACAAAGGGGATCTAGTTTATATTTCTATTATAACCCCCTATCACTCTAATACAATTCGACCACCAAACACGCACACAGACGAATAGTCATTTAAAAGATAACCCATTTCATTAATCCATTGTTTGTATAGCAGTCATCGTTTTAAAATTAAATCAGCATACTCGCTTACTTTGAATGACATATGGGATTAAGTTTATATTTCAATTATACGTAAATGCTATATAAACCCCCCCCCCTTACACTCTAATACATTTCGGGCACCAAGCACACAAATAGACAAATATTTATACAAATAGATATTCCATCTCATTAATCCATTGTTTGAATATCAGAAATCGTTCTGAAATTGAATAACTGTTGAGTGAAATTGAATTTTCATATAGGAGAAAACTTTAATACAACTATTGTATTAGAAATCGATTTATATACTATTGAATCAAATTGAATTATTCATATAAATAGAATAAATTATTGTAACTATGATATCAGAAATTGATTTGTATAGTAATAGCTATTGAATGTAAATTAGTTATTCATATATACTAGAATTCTTTATTGTAATTATGATATCAACAATAACTTGAATCGAAATAACACTGAATCAATTGAATTATTCATAAATAGTTTATTTCATTGAAACCACGAAATGATTGCATAATTGAATATTAATGAATTTACGATTTTATAAAGTTAAGGGTGTATTGTGGCAACTTTGAGCCTAGTTATCAGGAAAATGAGGACAGTTTTAAAAAGTCGTGAAGAGCTATCAGTTGCAAAATAGTTTTCTGATACTAATGATTAAAAAAAATTTCTTGTTATTGCATGTATTTTCTTATGGGACAAAAAAAGCTTAAAGTCCCGTTAAAAATTTTCCCAAGTCGAAATTAATAAATCGTGACCCCAGGTGCACATCTGTAACCCATGAGACACCTATCCTGAAAATTTCAGTCCTTAGTTAATTAAACTCTATTCAGTAGAGAGGCTACGGACCAATAATAACCAAGGCAGTAAGATTAGAACTGGGCCACTATACTATAGTATAGTCGGCACAGTAATAAAGCAAAATACACATATAATAAATCCTGAGCTTACAAACCATTAGGCAACCAAGATGGTAGGATGGAATGTACTAATTAATAAACGATTCTTCATTAATACAGGCTTCAGTGGACTCAGTTAGATAGCTAGGCTCAACCCCGGCTTTACTAGTCCTCCTACTGGCTTCCCTCTTAAGAGTCTCGTTGTCCTTAATGAGCGCTTGTATGCGCATCTCGAGTAGCTCCTTGCTCTCCGGGAACTCCTTGTTGCCGGGGTTGAAGAATGTGTCCCCCCTGGGGTCCCGGACCAGGTAGTACAGAATGGGACCGGACACAATGGCCGCGACCACCACGCCCTCTGCCACGGCGAGAACGCCGGAGAGCGAGTAGCGCAGCTCTAGGTTGTCCACCAGAAAGAGAATCAGAAGAATGCACAGGGAGCAAATGCTAGTGTTGTACATGGTCCAGGTGATAGTGGCAGTGTACTTGAGAGACTTGTGTGTCACTTTTCGCAGATTGTAGGCCAGGAAGAGGCCTATGACCACCAGGAGGCTCTTGAGCGCGATCAGCAGCCCGAGGAACAGCTGATCCCCTGTCTGCGAGGAGGCGACACACTGCGTCACGATGTAGCGGGGAGGGTTGGGCAGGCCCGACTCGATCTCGCGTGTGAGGAGCACTTTGGGCGCCGCGAACAGCCAGACGCCGAAGTAGAGCGTGTCCAGCGAGACCAGCAGCAGCGGGAAGAGCACTATGTAGATCGGCTTCAGGTGCTCCGAGAAGTCGAACCGCTTCTTGATAACAATAATGTAGTACTTTCCCGCTTTGGCCAGCATGCCTCCAAATATGACGCTGATAGAAACAGGATGGTTATCCGGACAGGATGGTTATCCGGACAGGATGGTTATCGTGACGGCCGGCTCCGAGGTGGTCACGGGGCGCATGCGCTTGTGCCAACACACGAGTATGGTCGCGACCACCGCTGTGACGTAGAGAGAGGCGAGCAGAGACAGCAGACAGAGGAGTGGGAATATGGCCGCGTGGATCGGGTGGGACTCTATCCCGTCTGAGGCCAGCGCCGGGTCCCAGTACTTGAAGGGGAGCTCGAGGTCGAACTGGATCTGAGTGGAGTTCGAGAAGTCAGCTGGGTTAGGCGGCACATTCCGAAGATGTCCGCGGAATTCGAGAGAACCGTTCACAAACTCTAGAATGTGTATTCGTCCGTCGTAACGTTCGTTCTCAACAAAGGATATTCGACCCGTCCAACCAACGTAGTCCAGACTGACAATGTTGTTGTACAGCGCTTTATTGAACTCGTTATCTTGTGTGTAGTTCCCTACAGCGGTAAGGTCGTAGCCCGCTGCGGCTGTCTTGTTGAGCGCCAACGCGAGCGTCCACAGAGAGTCGTATAAATAGAAATCTTCTATCCTAAACTCGCGATCGAAGAAATCTTCCGATTTTTCATTGATTATATAATCCTTACATTCCTGGTATATTTCATTTGGTGTTTTCCCAATATAAAGTGTGTCAGTGGCATTCAACAATTCTTCTTTGCTTGGCAGAGAATTGAATGCGATCGCCCCGTTAGTCAGTTCCTGTATGTCCGAGAGGTCGCATTCTCCGTCCGTGGTAACGAAGGGGTCTCCGTACCAACTAGAGCCGTACCAGCCGTATGTGAATATCGTAGTAGAGGGAGGGTGCAGCCCAGGGAACTTCTTTAGGTGACACAGCAGTTTGACCATTATAGTCGGGTATGCGTTAACTATAGGGAGTAGAGAAATATTTAAAATTTCTTCAGAGAAAATAATTATTTCCCATTCCCTGGCTCCAAATTTCTCCATTAAAGTGTGTACTATAAAGTAATGTAACAGTTCAGTGGTTCCCAACCTGGGGTCCACAAGATCTCTAAATTTGTATTACGGTCAATGAGAGGGGGGTATAAGGAATGTTTGGTATTTGTTATAGGGGTCCACGGTTGGAAAAGGATGGAAATTGCTGTACGTATTAGTCAAAACTAAGTTTGTGTATTATTAAGTATAATCATTAAAACATACGAGCCCTTCGGTCTCGGTCGCTTCGCGACGGATCACTCTCTCACAAAGGTCGCTTCGCGACCTTTGTTCGTTCGTGTTAGGCACTACGCGATGCAATTAACGGCCGCTTCGCGGCCTTTCCCTCCTCTAAAAGACAGTAATATTAATAATATATATGTTAACCTGTGGCTAGTATATTACACACACTACTTAACGCGCGCTTAAATTCATTCTGGGTTGTGATTCGTTAATGTAATCTGTTTGGGAAATGATGTGTTATGTATGTTATTCTCATTACTTATTAGTTATTAATTATTAGTTAATAATATATTATATTGGCTCAATAATTCTTAATTAAGGTAGCTCATTTCAGCTCCATTAAAAGGTTAGCTTGTTAGCTCAAATAAATTGAAACCCGTGGCTGATAAATTATACGCAATTGCAAAGTAATTTACTTAGCCTGGGATTTAATCTCTGCATAATAATGGTTAAATCCAGAGTTGTAAAATATTTGATTTAATTGATAGTAATAAAAATCCAAAATTGCAGCCTGTGCCGACGCATGTTCCTTTGGTGGCACTATATTTTGTTGGTGGTTTATTGATAATGCCTCCAATGGAACATGCTGTCGGCACAGGCTGCAATTTTGGATTTTTTTCGCTAAGTCATCATCACTATAAAGGTGTTAAATTATTTCAGAAAGGTGTTTCAGAAGGCAACGACCTTTAGAGTTGTGGAAAAGTTCTTTTTAGCTCACTTAATTTTAGAGATATTCAAGTTTCAGTAGAATATTATAGGTGATGACTCAGCATTTTTTTATGTGCGTGTTGGGTTCTCACCCAACACCAAGTCACCAACCAACCCATTTGAAATATTTAATTCACAAAATTGTAAAAAATGCATTTTTTTAACGATGTCATCATCACCTCAAGGTGTCAAGACCCACTTGTATAGGTGGTACGTGCCATAAGGACCAATTGATAAATTGAAAGTTTGTTTCTATTTTGTATCATCTCTGAGATTAATGAATTTAGCTAATTAGTATAAATATTTAATTAATAAATTAATAATTTAACACCATTATTATGTACAGCAAAATAAATTAAATTAAATTATTTGCAATTATTATTAATTTTAATTTAATTTCACCATGATATTTGAATTCAGCGCACTCGATAACCCCAATAATCTAATTCGAACCGTCTCTATAAGTTAAACTTTCCTATTAATTCTGGACAAACACACACACACAAACAAACAAACAAACAAACAAACAAACACACAAACAAACAAACAAACAACAATTTCGCTTTTAATATATAGATAGATAGATAGATAGATTTGTGATTTTTATATTTATGAGTTATTTAATCAATAAATTGAGCTATTTGGGTAAAAAATATATTTTCTATTATGTGTTCTATGGTTAACCTAATTAATAAACAAAGTGTACATTTAGTATGATTGAACAAAAAACGCTAAGTGACCGAAACTGAATTAAAGAGAAAAAGTATTAATTATAGTATGCAAATCGGGCAATACATTCTCTAATTTAATTTTCAGGCACTGGCAGGGTCAATTTTTACAAAAAAATCCGAGTTTTACATTAAAAGGTGCTGGCCTATATATAAGTGAAATAGTTTAACACCTATATAGTGACGATGACATGACGACAAATCTAAATTATAGCTGTGCCGACAGCACGTTCTTCTGGAGGCACTTAATTCAATCAACCACCACCAAAATGTAGTGCCTCCAAAGCAACATACTGTCGGCACAGCTGTAATTTCTGATTTTTTTAATAAATTTTTTTAAATTTGTTGAAACAAAGATCCTTTATGTTTATGGTACGAATGAAGACGGAAACTGAATTAATTAACTACGTATAAACTCACTTATGATAATCCTGTATCCCTGTGTATCCACGTCTGCGAGTATTGTGTCTACCTGTTCATCAAACCGAAAGCTCTCCGGATCGAATATGCCCACATAATGCTCTATGTCCAGCTCCTGTAGGATCAGCTGTACCTCTTGACTGGTGGATATAAAGTAGTCGCCCTGTTGGTTTAGGATAGCTAGTCGTCTCCACTTGTATGTCTGTATGAACTTTATCCAGCCGGCTACTATGTTAGTGTCACTAGGGTTACCGCGAATAAACCCTGGGTACCTTTTGATGTTCCCAAGAGAGGGAGAACGTGACCCATAAGTCAATTGAGTTAATCCGTACAAATGTGAAACTTGAGCCACGCCAGCGGCTGGATCGGAACATACGGGACCTAACAGCATTAAATACCGCATTGTGTCACTACGTAGATATTCAATGAATGCCTGTATAGCGTATCTTTCTTTACAGAGCGTGTTCTTCCAAATAACTTCAATTTTATAATCATTTAACAGGCCGAGATTATTATTGTTTATTTGCTCTAACGCATATTGGGCTGTTAATAGGAATTCTGAGGTATTCGAATCGGGGTAGAATCCAGCGATATAAATTGTTTTCTTCTCAGCAACGCATGTTGTTAATTGGAATGTTATAAACAATAACAATAAGTATGAAATGATAATTCCACGAATCATATTGTTAATTATGTTTCAACAATTAAAACTCTCTATTTATGCAAATTGAGTATACCTTAGCTCCTACATAATAATATAATATACCCTATACGTAAATAACATATCCCAGACAAATCAGTACAATTCGTACTTCGTACTAGAAATAATATATTCGTCAATTCAGTGGTTGAACTTCTATAAGAGTTCAAATAATGAATTTTTGTATTACATAAGAGGAATAGCATTACAAGTTATTACTAAGTCAATTTATCAGCAAAACTTGATGGTATAATAGTAGGATGTAATAAATTAGCATTTTATTACATTTATATGTATGAAATGATTACATTAGGATTGAGTCAACAAAGTTATTCGTAGTAATACAATTGAATATTTACTTAACCGGTGTCTCAATAATTATGTTAAGTAGACTCCGCTAAATAGAGTCACTGAACAATTGGTTAACGTTTCATAGGATTTACAAAACGGAATTACAGTTTGGTTTGCAACATTTTCGGTTCATTGGGTCTCTGCTTAAAATGTGTTAAAATACCATTAAAACAACAACAACAACAACAACAACAACAACAACAACATTATTAAGAAACATTTCAACTTACCTGTTTTGCATTCTTTAGCGATATTAGATTCCATTTTAGTGTACAGATGAATGAGACCCTCAATCTCTCTAACTTTCTTATATTTATAATAACTTATAACAATAACAAAGCACGTGATTAGGAACACGGATAGAATTAGCATCAACAGTAGAGTAGAAGATCCGGATATAATGTATTGTGTAATATTAGGATCTGGAGATATAGGACTGGAGAACGTACAGTTCAAATTAGAACCAATCTGTACCTAAAGGAATATTAGTGTGGAAATAACTGTATATACGTATGTATTGTACAGTAAACTCTCGTTATATGAAGTGCTGGGGACCTGTAAGTCCCTTCGTTATATCCAGATATTCGTTATAAGCGGATAATAATTAATGCATTTAGTGCTCTGGGGGGAAATATCCATTTCGTTATAAGCGGGTATTTCGTTATATCCGACTTCGTTATAACGGGAGTTCACTGTAGTATATGTATTTAGCTTAACTGTTTGGTTGTTTAAATTCAGTTTAAATGTCTGTTAAAAACAAATAAAATCAAGAGCACTTAACTACAACAACAATCACTATACTAGAATCCTAGTCGCATAATTCTAACTTTCGGGACTATCATATTTACAAACGTACATCTATATATCAACAAACAAACAAACAAACAAACTCACCAACAGGATCCCAGATATATCCTGGTCTGGTCTACATTCCAGTGTGCTGTCCAAATATATTATTATGAAACAATTAACTACTTCAGAGGAGGAAGTTATAGAAATGCTGTAATGCTCCTCAGCCACAGATAGGAAGTCCGATCCCTAAACACACAAACTCAATTCATAATAAGTGAATATGATGCAGTGGATAATACTGGATACAGTAGATTCCGGATATAAGAACACCGGTAATAAGAACATACCGGATATAAGAACATTATATTTGGAAACGGTTTTCATATACTTTGTATAATTTATTTCGGTTATAAGAACACTATATGCAGTTCCCGACGAAGTTCTTATATCCGGCATCCACTGTATATAATAGCCTTGTTGGGAATAGAAAAATATGTTTTTATAGCCGATATTTTTCATTACAAATAAATAGAAAGTTTCAGCATAATATGGTTCTTAAAACCGGTATCCAAATGCTATAGTATTTGGTGGTAACTGAAATAAGAAATTGTATTACCATAGATGTATAATGGTTCTGTAATACAACTAGTTTTGTCTCCAGTAACTAATTTCTACAAAAGTATCCTTAATTACCAAATATAATACGTACCTTGATGATTATAGAATTAGTGTAAGTTGGATTCTGTTCACAAGTGGGGTTTATCGCTTTGAATTCTATTTCAGAAACAACTAAAGTAAGATTATCCACAGCAAGTTGAGCTACCAAATCCTCGCTATACGCATACAATGGAGATGGACATATAATCTCATTCGCATTAGAAATCTCAGTACACTTCTCATCACTAATTATAGAATTACTGTCAACAATTAACAGCCTTGTGTTATGGAGTGATTCATTTTTATTAAGCTTTATCCTGATATTAATACCACCAGCGGGTATAATGTATTCTGTCGATCCTTCTATTATCAATAAGGTCTCATAACTGAATAGATCCTCTTGATAGCTTAATTTCTCTTCGACTATATTTAGTGTAATTATACCACGCGTAGCCTCATTGCTAGATTGTGTGGTGCATATTATCGTACTAGATTCCAGTGGTATCGAAGTGCTATTGAGATAATGGGTAAATGGTTAAATACAAATACATAATGAGTCAACTCTCGTTAATATGAACACTAGGAGATTTACATTTGTAATAACAGTCATTAATGTTAAGAGCTTTTTTATATGTTGACGGTCTATCTATAGACGGTCTATAAAATCTCATACAAAATAAGCAAAAAAATTGTAGACCGTCTATAAATGCAAGTGGTTCCGGATAATACGAACATATTTCGCCGGTTCCCTGGTGTTCCTATTAACGAGAGTCTACGTATATTCCATTACCCACTATTCTGTATAAAACATTCGAAAAAATTTTTGATAGTTATTCTGTTGACTAATCCCAGATTATTTCCCTGTATAAATATGAGAGTTCCACCCTGTATGACTCCATTAAGTTCGGAAGAGAGAGAATTATTCGGATAGTAAGTGTGTACGGATGTAATGTTTGGTTCCAAATAACTGTAGCTGTCTGTTGAGTTAATAGGTTTATCTTTCACACTAACTGTTATTAATCCGGTCGGATTAACTCCAGTGAACTGACCAGTAGTACAGGATATCCTATGGGAATATAATAGGAAATATAATAAACAGACAGATAAACAGACAAACAAACAAACAAACAAACAAAGAGGCAAACAAACAAAGAGGCAAACAAACAAACAGACAGACAAACAAACAAACAAATAGACAGACAAACAAACAAACAAACAAACAAACAGACAGGCAAACAAATAAACAAATAGACATATAAACAAACAAATATAACTCACTTTTTACCAATCTCATAATTTGTAATCTCACAATATACGCTAGCAACTAGAACAGTTAAATCGGCTTCATTGCCTCCCAAATTCTCTCCCGTGATCACCAACGGAGTTCCACCAAGAATGTGACCACCTTTAGGCTCAAACTAAATCCGAAATAAATATATAACAATTTGATAATTTCCAATAACATAACTACAGTAGACTCTCGTTAAAGAAATACGGATATTATACAGCCATTTGTAAATACGCTCCTAATCCTGGTCTGATCCAATTTCCATACGCCTAAATCACAAATTAATGTTACGGTATAGGAGAGGATTCCAAATATTCGCGCTCTTAAATTCAAATTTTCCTAAAATCATGCTCCAAAGGAGCTAGGAGCGTCTCGCGCTCCTGGATAATTCCTTGGTCTATTTGCTCCTGGGGTACATATTAGACATGTCTCTTATAGAGTATTATGCGCTCCTGGATATTTCCTTGTCAGTGTAACAGTATAGCTGTGTAACTCACATTTAGTATAGTAGGGTCTGGACAGGGCTTAGAGGAGTCCAGGAATGTGTTGTTGCCGCTGCACTGAGACTCCAGTCTACAGATGGGGTCTCCAGCTTTGCTAGCACTCTCGTAGCAGTTCCCGCAGCCGAACTGAGCGCCTAATGCGACACACAAACTGCAGGTCTGTTCGAATACCTCACAGTTGTATATTGTCACTAATAGAGAGAGAGAGAGAATTGTTAATTGTTGTATTAAGTGTTTTGTTTGTTTGTTTGTTTGTTGATCGGTTTGTTTGTTGCTTGTTTGTTTGTCTATTAGTTAGTTAGTTAGTTAGTTAGTTAGTTAGTTAGTTACAGTAGAACCTCGTTAATACGAAAACTATTTCAGTCCCCTTCAAAGTATTTTCAATACAAATGTCACCGGTTAATAAGAATACTGGGTAAAGCGAACGCATTTTGACGGTCTTCTGGTATACGTACTAACGAGGTTCTACTGTAGTTAGTTAGTTAGTTAGTTAGTTAGCTATCTAACTAGTTAGTTAGTGTGTTCGTATATAAGTACTAAGGACTTACCATTTCCAATCGGTTCTTCGGTAATATCGTAGTACCCGCCGCTATATCCCCACCTGAGTATCAGTTCTGCGGTCTCATTCCCAGCTGACGAGTAGAGACGGGGAGGAGGCACACAGTCCACTTGTGTCCCGTCCCTCCAAATGCCCCCCCGTACTAGCACAGTGCTATTGAGTATGTACAGACATGAGTAGTTATACCTGCCTATTGGCTGAGGGGCGTTAGCAGTAGCTAGCTGCAGCACATTAAGGTATGTGCTGTTACCGATGTGCACTGAGAGGCCTGATGTATTGCTTACAGCAGGACACGAGGCAGAGGTTGCACTGAGCTAGAGAGATATACTGGTGTGAATAGGATTAGTTACGTATATATGGGTAGAAAACACGATCTTTGAATAAATCAAATTTTTGGGACGGGAGGAATATTTAAACAAGAATAATGGAATTACAGTGGATGCTGGTTATAAGAACATCGTCGGGAATTGCATACAATATTCTTATAACCGATGTTCTTATATCCAGCATCTACTGCATTGCTTTGAGAAAGTGAAAACTTTTTGAAATATATAAATTAATAAAAAATCATTAATTTTTGAATTAAACTCTCTAAAATACGGCGACCTTGAAATAAAGTAAATTACGTATAGAATAGTTTAATTAAAAAAGGGATTTTGTTTGAGTGTAAGGGCACGTAATTTAGAACATTTCTCATATACTAATTCAGTCCTGATGAAACTTGGGTGCAAACAATATTTATCTTTAAATTTAGCTAATACACTATACAGCTACAGTAAACTCCAGTTATAATCAAGTCAGATATAACCGCGAAATTGAGATTTTCCCTGGGAGCACTAAATGCATTAATTAATATCCGCTTATAACGAATATCCGGATATAACGAAGGGATTTAATGAACCCAAGCACTTCGGTATAACAGAGTTCACTGTATCTCTATTGCTATAATCGGACTAACTGGTAAGCTATCCATCTGGCACTGAGAAACGGAGTCGGTACAAACACTGTTGTAGAGACACCAGAAACAAGGGGCGGGAGAGTCGCTACAGTTCTCACAGCGAGAATGGAAACTGCAGTTATAGAAAGCAAAGAAATCTGCTTTAGACGCGAAGTTGTCATTCAGCTCAGTGGATACAAGCGAGAAGTTAATCAGCTGATAATCTAAAGGAATTGTATAAGAAGTAATTTTGGAGTTACTTGTGTATAAAAGTACGTTTGGGGTTATTAATTAATTAATAAATTAATAATTAAGTACTTTTATACACAGAAGACTGTCGTTAATAGGAACACGGATAAGGTGAAATATTGGTTAAGGAGTCCAAAGTTTAATCCCCTAGCTTATATAAATGATGCAAGTGACTCCGGTTAATACGAATTCCCGGATACGTAATATAAACAATAGACAGTCCCCTGGTTTTCCTATTAACAAGAGTCTATTGTATTAAGAAACTGGCTAAGGTGAAAATAGATATGGTTTCTTATATATCACCCAACACCTTTTCAATATAAACCACGGGTTCTCAAAGGTGAATATTTGATTAAAATAAGTGCTGAAAATTAAAATAGAAAAGGTGTTCTCCGATATGTAAGTAATTCCTATAAATGTCAAGAAAAATGACCTTACAAGTGCATTGTACTATAAACTAAACTGACCATTGGAAATTTTAAATTTTCTTGGAACATCACAGTACAGTTCAGAATGCCCTGGTGTATTAGGACCAGTCAGATTAACACTGACTCCTGACGTTATAATCATACTAACATTAGTTCTGTACTTAGCGAAGTCACATTGGTATGCATAGGGAGACTGTAGTTGAGGGAAATTCTCTATGCTAAGAGCAACCTGTAAGAATATAAGGGGTTAAATTCTAGTTTTCGCATGAGATTTTATACTTTTAGCATGAGATTTCATACTTTTCGCATGTGATTTCATACTTTTCGCATGTGATTTTGATTCTTTATACTAGACAATTATATTGCATACGAAAAGTAATGAAATGAGAGAAGTAGATTTTAATACAAGAAGAATATAACTATTTTAAAGCATGCATTGCATTGATGGTACAAAGTCGGTCCACTGTAGGGTATTATATAAAGTTTTAAAATTGGTAGGGAGTAGGGAAAAGTGTATCTAGAATTATTATATCCATTCTATTTTCTGGACATAGTTAGTTATTGAATTCATTCAGGAAACAAATAGTACTTAATACAGTGGGGGTTCACCTAATAACAAGTCGTGTTTTGCACAAATTATAATTCTATTCACGCTTCATAAATTTTGAAAACGTATGAAAAATGAAATGTAGTTGTTGCATGCAAACTAATTCTTGAGCAGATTCCCACCTATAGCTATTTCTAACTTTCTTGAATAATTCAAATATTTGATTACAATTAGCTCTGTGTGAAAATACTTTGCTAGCTATTACAACCGTATCTATCGAAAGGAATGTTTTTAGTTTCGAATATCACACATTCCAGGGTTTGATGTAGGCATAGTTTTCGTATATATTTGGGTTTAGAGCTCAAAACAAACATTTATAGGCACACAATTTACTGGTAGTTGACATTCTAAGAGTTTTGTGGATAATTCAAATGGCCGCTAGATATCCTGACCCGATACCTCCCATTGACTCAATCGAGACAGAAATCAATAAATTCTGCGATAGAATAATCACGTGTGTGAATGCAAGGCGAATGACGCTCCTAGCAACCGTTCAGGAGACCAGGAACGCGAAAATAGAGAGACTGAGACGGCGCGTCGAGGCACGCCAGCAGTTGGAAGCGACGAAGGGAGAAATTGAGAGAATCCTGAAGGAGAATATTCTCCAGGAGACCCAGCAGCTGCTTCTGAGAGAAGTGGAGCGAAAGCTGGAAGAGGTGAGCACGCCTCTGCCGGAGACACGCGTGGTGTTCCGAGGAGAGTACGGACACCTGGGACAGCTGATAGCAGCTGTGGGAGAGGTTCGGGAGGAGGAGGTGCCAGCTGTTCCCATATACGAAGCCATGATACCGACCCTAGCTGTTGGGAAGGAAGGCAGAACTCTTGGAGAGCTGTGGCATCCTAATGCTGTAGCGATAGACAGAAATACGAACCATATTTATGTTGTAGAGGGACATGTATTCCCTACCTTCCCGCGTATCTTCATATTCTCAGATGGAGGTGAGCTCCTAAATAGTTACACTCACGAGCACATGGTATGCCCACACGGTATAGCTATACACACAGACAACTTGTATGTTACAGATGTAGACGTACATGCAGTGTTTCAGTTCAAGATAGAATCCGACTTACGATTAGTAGCTAATTTTGGAACAGAGGGAACTAGGAATGTAGAAATTGATAGCCCTACTAACCTAGCTGTCTCTACTAACGGAGATGTTTATGTAGCAGAATATAACAACAACAGAGTACAAATCCTAGATAGCTCCCTACACTACATACGGACACTAACTGAACACTCAATTCCACACCCTAATGATATCAAGCTAACAGAAGATTCCGTATACGTGCTATGTGCTGATTCTCCCTGTATCCGTGTGTTCTCCCACACAGGAGACATGCTACGCTCTCTTATAACTCGAGGGGACCAGCTACAGGTTAATTACGCTTGGTTCTTTTGTTTGGACGCACAGGAGAATATCGTTATTAGCGATTATGGTGCTCACAACATAAAAGTATTCTCTAAAGAAGGAAATCCCATTTGCACCATAGGAGGCAGTGTAGATGGAATACGAATGTTTGAATCCCCTCGAGGATTAGCTCTAAATCATAATTTGAGTTTAGTAGTTGTAGCTAGGAAAGATAGCTATCGTCTTCAAATCTTCTCATGTATCTAATAATGATACGTATTTATATTTATTCAATTTCAACTAATGCAATTATGTATTAAGGAATTATTATACACGTATATCGGCCAACACTTGTTATGCAATTTTTAGGAACTGGCAAGTTATAACAAAGTAGGATACACCAATAACGAATACTGCTTATAACAAAGTTAAACTATAGTAGTAATATTCTTAGACGGGTAAAGTATTTGATTTTACTCCGCTTACGAAGTAGATTAAAATCCCTTGACTTCGTTTTAACGAAAGTTTGATGTACTTGGAAGATGTAAATAATAGTATTTCCTTTCTTTTTACAAATCCTTGGAACTGTGAAATTAATACTGATTTATTGACATTAAAACTTATATAATCCGACACCCATTGGGAAAGGGAAAATTGTCGGATTATGCAGGCACTAATGTAAAGTCCAATGCTCATTTGGATAAGGAAAAAGTGTCGGTTCTGCTGAATTCCGGATTATAAAGTCTCGGATTATGCAGGTTATACTGTATTAGCTTTGAAGAGCCCTATAATTGAATATAATCACAAATACAGATACATACCTCTACTGTCTCTCCAATGTGAGCTAGAGAGGGAGTAATCGAGTCGAGAGAGAGACAATTCCTGGAATCGTTTGTTATCCATCTCAGCGAGAGATTAGGATTAGCACACTCAGATCTACAAACACAGAAAGTAGATAAATGGAAAATAAATCTTCGACTTTTCTATCAGTTAAACCAACTTGCTTACCCCCTTCTAAGGGCTACACTATAGCTTTATAGAGCTGATATCCCAATTGCAACATAGTCAACATTTTTATAGTGAACTCCCGTTATAACGAAATGCCCGAAAATAACGAAATTCATATTTCCCTGCAGAGCACTAAATGTATCAATTATTATCCGCTTAGAACGAATATCCGGATATAACGAAGGAATTTATAGGCCCCAAGCACTTCGTTATAACGAGTTGACTGTATAATCATATTTATGCAATCAAGATACTATTGTTCCAACCAGTGGTTCCCAACCTGGGGTCCATGGGCGGCGGTAGGGGGCCCACAAGATATATTACGGTCAATGGGAGGGGTCCAGATAATGTCTGATATCTACTATAGGGGGTTCACGGTTGGAAAAGGTTGGGAATCGCTGCTATTGACAATCTGCTTTCACTAATAGTAGGCAGGATTTAAGCTTGGGATTGTAAAAGTCGAGATTGTACATGTACAATCTCCAAAGCAAATAATATATTACTTAAAGTTTCACCACCAATCTTGGAGAGACCAGTTCAAACCTATGATAATACCAGGGGTTATCTAGGTACCTGGACTTTAAGTGGCATCTGTTGAGGTGCCAAGGTGCTTGCAGTGTTATTTGATTTAGGTTTAGGTGCCGGGGTCTGGCCAGATTTATTGCCCAGGAATTCCTGAATAAACCCCTGTTTGGGTACCGTACAAATTTTACCTCCTTCAAATAATTCAGTGAATTATACCGATTATTTTTTTAACTAATTTTTCTGAATAAGTTGAATGAGTTGGACATTTATTATGAATCAGTTGGTAGGGAGAAAATGAGTTTTTTTGCAAACTCAATATGAGTTGATACAGGCCTGCAAGTTTAGGGTACATTTACCTCCATTATAAAGTGCTGGCCATTAAAATCCTAGATAAACCCGTGGATATACAACAGTCGTTTAAATGGATAATTAGATTGAACTTGAATCCATAAAACTTGGTATAGCAACGAATTTACGCAATTACTATAAGGAATTTATGATACATTTAGTTGCGTAGCAATTGATTATCAATCCAATGAGAGCAAATATAATATTTTTAGATAAGATGGCGAACAAATAAATTTGAAAAGATGATACTACATAATATTATATATTTGTATGTCAGGTAATTTGGAGTTTGAGGTAAATGGTATTTTGTTCTCATAAGCATTGAGCTGAGATTACACGAGCTATTCGAAAATAAGTTAGCGGCTCTATTAGTGTTTATAAATAGGCTCTAAATAACATATAAATGTGTGTGGATTCGAATTTATTTACAAACGACGCGACTCGAAATGGCTAGCTTTACCTTAGAAGAAGAAAGCTCTTTAGAAGAACCAATGGAATTCAATTCGATACGCAGTTCCATAGTACAAGCGGTTACCTCAAATCCCATAGAGAAAATAGCTATCACATTCGACACAGAAGATTTCCGTATAAAACTGACTGATATGCTCACCAGTGTCAATGATTCAATAGAACGTATTGATGACGTAATTATGTGCTGCAAAACTTCATATTTCGCTGGACAATTGGATCCGGATTTTCTCCCAATCACACAGGTGACTGATCCGAAATTCACCCGTGACGAATTAATCGCGATCAGAATAGAGATAAGAGAGGGGATCTCACATTTAGAACAGCTATACAAATGTTCTAACGAGATATTCAATACAATAGGCTGTCTCATAATGTTCGACATAGAATTACCCGAGTTGGAACAATTCGATATACCCTGCACTTCTCTCCTTGAAGCGTTTTCTAAAATAATTAGCGAAACCGATATCAAATGCATTGTAGAGACATTGACTAGCAAACAGTGCTTAAACGGACTAATCAACTTAGCTACAAAGAATATAATGTCTATCAGACGTTATCGACAGAGTTTATCGCGAATATTCGAGGAATGTAGTATCGAGGTTATTTCCCATCAATTGAGCTCAGAAATAACCAGCATGAAGTGTAGTATGAGAAATTGTTTTGAGAAGATAGCTGATTTCGAAAGGAAGCTGGAAATCAATCAGATTAAAGCTAAACTAAAGTCTGCTAATACTATGCTAGAAATAGCTATTAGTGGCAACCATCAAAATGGCGTTGTTACAATCAGAGCAATATTACACGCGTTCGAATACTTCCGAATATCTTTTGAAAGCTTTTCAAATGAAGAATCAAACATTGGCAAATCTCGAGACGAGCTATGGCTAGAAGTACAAAAGCATCCTTTGTCCACTGGGCTGATTTACCCGATAGAAAAGTCACTGTCATGTACACAGGGATTGGCTTGGAAAATTCTAAAGTTATTGGACTCTAGATGTCCAATGTATAAGAATAAGAGTTCTTGTATTGACCCAATGTCAAGCTTAACTTCTGACCCAGGGCTCGATTAATTGTTTCATAATTAAACTAAATATCTATATTACAATATTTTACAGTTTTAATGTGTCAGGAATAACATTACAATAAAGTGACGTTTCTTAAATATTAAATACCACTGCAAATCAGCGATTCTTAATATTTTATATAATTTGCTAATAGGGGAGTTGATAATAAGCAAACTCCACTGTATATACTATAGCTAGGTTATTTTATTATTAACATTCAAGGGACCAAAAATTGTGTTTATAATAGAGAGACTTCATAATAAGCGAACTCACTCAATACAAACTTGGGACCATAGGGCTTGTTCATAATAAAAAATCGGATTTTAAGCAAACGAAATCTTGTTCACTATAAGCAGACCTGACTGTATTATTATTTCTCTCTAAATTTGATGATGATTACTTCGTTGCCCCAGAATGTAAAGTCAAACTGAAAGTTAATTCAATTTCAATAAAAATTGAAAGTGGGATTTTTCTATTTATACCTTTTACCCGGTATACCCCAGGGCAACGAAGGGTATAACTTATTTATAATTACTTTTCCAAAAAATTCCCCCTTATACAATATTCCTGGAATACCCCCGATTAACAAGGCTGTATAATAAACTTACTTCCGTGTGCATGTCTCACTGAGAGAGCAGTATCCACAGACAGGATCTGCTGTATCAACACACTCCCGACATGTTGTGTACAGGTGGCAGTTATCAATATCAATCTTGTATAGCAAGGTAGATCTAGAAGCGTACAGGTATTCACTCTTGTTGCTAGCTAGCATCTTGCTAAAGGGAGCTTCTTGCCTGTTCCCGAGATTTAATTCTTCTATTAATCTTATTGAGTTGTAAGAAGTGAGTTGGTACTATTGGAAATAATAAGTATTACGTAATAATAGTGCCAACATATTGTATGTTATGTTACAGTAGACACTCGTTGGTACGAACACGGTTAAGGATTACAAGGTTTAATTTCCCTAGCCTATATAATTGCATGGAAGTGACTCAGGTTAATACGAATTTCCGGTTAATACGAACAATTTAGACGGTCCCCTGGTGTTCCTATTAACGAGAGTCACTGTATTACTTGAAAATTAATGTTGCACTCTAAATCCGAAATTAATTCTTAGCAAATGCACAAGTGTAAGGCGAGAATTCCATTCAAATATTTTATTTAAGCAGTCTTACACTAGCATATTCGCGAAAAAAGTTTCAACTCAACTTCGTTACCTTCGCTAATTTCCCTATTTCGTTTCCAATGAAAATTAAATCTACTTCATCAATAGAGATAGGATAGAGAGACGTAATCTTCTTATAAATAGATTGATCGTATCCAGAAATCTCCGTACTTGTAATCCCAGTATAGTTGAATAGCAAACACTTGGTTGGAAAGTTTACATTACACAAGTCGCAAAATGAATCCGGCTAGAAGAATATAACACTAATAATTAAGGCTTAGATAATAACCTTTTTTTATTATCGGTGAAAAATGTATATAGTCATTCACAATGTATTGTAGATATGCATGTTTTACCCAAATAAGTGCCCCGGAGCGTATTGTTTTTGTGGGCCAAATTAACCTTTAAGTCTTTTGAAAAATCTAGAAAAATAATAATCTTGAAGATTCTAATGGTTCTTAGCGACAATAAACATACCGAAATTGCCTAAATAAATGTAATTACACTCCGTTATCAACTAATGGGTAATAATTTTAAATGTCATTTTTATAGTCATTTTTATCATTTTTATTGCTTATTCGTGGAAATATGGAAACAAATTAATTAGAATGGTTACATTTCCAGAGCTACAAGGTAAATGTCCATTGGATACTGCTTGAAGCCACGGCAATATATATTCAGTAGCAGCAGACCCATCATAACAGTTCTGTATCGTATTATTGATGACACTATCGATATCGTTCTGTGTGTATACACAGATATTAGAATCTATTTGGGATTCCCCTGAAGTGAAAGTAACTAAAAGTACTTCTCCAAAGAACTGATCTAGGTGTCCACGAGTCACATATTGAGAGTATTCCTTTGAGCTATCACAAGGATTCAATTGTATTTCTACCAAAGAATGTATTCTAACGTCTCCATCATCCTCATTTTCGCAGATTCGCATTAAATACAGTGAATACTGCCCACTAATCTCTTTCTGTCTAACCACATAGTATATGAACCCCTCACGCGTATAGGATAGGAGTGTTCTCCTTACAATAACATTATTTATAACGTCTCCGAGAAAATTCTCGGATAAGACAGGGGTAAGGGAACTGTCGCTGAAAGAAGAATAAGGATGCATCCTAAATGAAATAATATATACAGTGGTGTTCGCTTATTAGTTAAATGGCGCCTAAACAGCTTAACTACAAATCTCAGAATCTCAAAAGTGGTTCCATTGGACTCGCAATGGTTGATTACCCCATACACAATGCAAATTATGCCAATAGGAAGCGTAGTTTAGCTTATAATAAAACTACAAAACTGGACTCCTATTTTTTCGATGTTTATGCAGATGTCTAGCTATATTTAAAGTAGGCTATGGCTGCACCTAAATACTTTTATCTAAATACTCTGGGCAAACAAACAACAAATAACCAAATAAACAAACAATCAAACAATCAAACAAACAAATAAACAAATAAACAACAAACAATCAAACAAACAAACAAACAATCAAACAAACAAACAAACAAACAAACAATCAAACAAACCAAAAAACAAACAAACAACTAAACAAACAAACAAACAAACAAACAAAAAGTGAGTTTATCCTATAATACATAGCATCTTATTACAAGAGACTGACCGTATATAGTACGTTCTAGAACCTTGAATCTCCTTTGCGATTAGAAAGCTGACAGACTCGGATCCTCTTATATTCACTCGCAACAGATCCAAATCTGGGATAGGAACACTATTAATAACTGAATTCGGTATAAACTTGTTCTTTTCGAAAGCTTCAATCTGTGAAACATCGGTTCTATCGAAGAGGAAACAGTGCCCAGTTTTCTTGGAACAGGCAAACCCAGTGTTTGATTCTTGAAACGTTATCACATCTCTATAAAAACCCGTATTAAGTACAGTTACAATTAGCTGAGTAGAGTAACACCCTCGTTAGTCGGAGTATTACAAATGTGAAGAAAAATATATATATATATATATAATGGCTTTATTACTATACTACACAATATGTTTAATAGCTAACATATTTATTGCTGTAATAATATTTTATATTTTTTAAAAATACGTGAAGAAATTTCTTATCACACGAATTCTACTAATTTCGGATTAGCGAGGGTGTCTCATCTTAATAAGTAAGTACTGAGATCGGTTAGGTAGCTATTTGCAGTAATGCATACCATAATCCAAATATACACAAGTTGAACACACATATTGGGATATTATTTTGATAATAACAAAGGGAATTATACAGTAGACTCGTCGAAATTTGTTCATATTATCGGCAAATTCATATTAACAGGAGTCACTTGCATGCATTTGTATTAGTGTTGTAAGGTCCGAAAATTCCTAGGTAATTTCCAAAAAATTGCCAAATTTCCGGAAATTTTACATGGAAAAATTATTACATAATAGTACCTAGCTTTTTTAATTTTGATAAACCATATCTATAATGTAGAGTTGTTACTGTGCGCTTGCTATTTTCCTCATGACAGTCTAACTCAAGTAGCACAAAAATTTTGGCAATTTCAAATAAAGTTCCTAAGCTAATTTGAAATATGTAATCTTTCCAAAAATTTCCATAGAAAACAATTTTTTGAAAATTTTACAACACTAATTTGTATAGGCTAGGGAATAAAACCTTGTATCCTTAACAGAGTTCGCATTAACAAGAGTCTACTGTATTAACTTACGTAGCAGTGAACTCGTGATTCTTAAACTCGCTTTTCAATACAAACTCTAAACCATCCAAGTGGTATAGAAATGTAGTCGCAACATAAATCTCATTAGTTTGTAAGTGCAATACAAAATCTTCAATTTCTTCCTGCTTCGACCAAATTGTGACATTGGAATTCTTGAGTGAAATAACAATTCCAATTAACAGACATAATATGAAGATTAACAAGTGCCTTGAGTTCATAACAAGTGATCGGTTGCTAACTACTTATTAACGAATAATTACAGATAAGAATGCAATAAATAACTGAGAACTCTAAAGGTAATTTACATACTTTTGACAAATATTCCTAGAATTTATACTCTTGTTTCCACTAATATGTAGAAAATATATAATTTTAATATAAAACTTGGTAAAAGTAAAGTATTAATAAATATTTCAATAATGTCCGTTTATAGCAATCGGATATTTGAGCCAATTATTGACACTGATTAGAAATCTAGGAATCAATTAAAAAGTAATTTTAAGTACTGATTAGGAAGTAAATCGCGTAAACTGTATACTATATGGGCGCAAGTACGATTCATTCTAAAAATCCGGCTTCGCAAAGGTGAATTTTGATGCAAAAATGACTTTGTTTATGCCTGAAATTACAATAGAAAGGGTTGGCCGATTTTGGTGCTAATTTTAGCTTCCAATCTTTTAAGAAGATCAAATACAAGAAAAGAGAAAATTGCAAACAAATATATTTATCAAATTGTACCATTTTAAACAATGTCATAGGATATTTTATAAGGACACATTTTAGCAATGTGGTTGTTGATGGTTGTCACCCAATTATCCCTCTCTTCGGGAGAGGTAGCGGCCAGCAAATACTTCTTTCCTTTCTCACTCCGGATCTGAAATATGTGTTTAAGCTTATCCTCCGAAGGGACTGATATTACTGTTGAATTGCCTACAGTGTAATAATATACAGCCATTTGTAAATACGCTCCTAATCCTGGTCTGATCCAATTTTCATACGCCTAAATCAAATTAATGTTACGGTATAGGAGAAGATTCCAAATTTTACCAAAAATTATGCTCCAAAAGGAGCGTCTCGCTATTTCGTTTCCAATGAAAATTAAATCTACTTCATCAATAGAGATAGGAAATAGAGACGTAATCTTCTTATAATAGATTGATAGTAAATCTCTGTACTTGTAATCAAAGTATAGTTATGTAGCAAAGCAAATGGTTGGACGGTTCACATTACACAATTCGCAAATTGAATCCGGCTACAAGAATATAACACTAATAAATTAAGGCTTAGATATTTAATTTTATAATAAATTCCAATTTATTAATATAGTTGTCAAGGTAATTAATGTGGTGATAATACACTTAAAATATTTAAACTAAGAAACTTAAAACCACAGTTAACCTTAGCAACAGTAAGTAGTAAGTGGCATGTATGCAATATAATACTATAGAAATTCAACCATCCACTATATTACCAGTAGCCACACTCTATTGTATGGTAAGCTTTATATGAACTGAAGGGATTATATAAAGAGATTATATAAAATACACTAAAGTAGAGGAACTCATATTTTGAATAAAATGGCGGGCGAAGCTTGTGAAATTTCCCTAAATTCAGATCGCATTTTAGAAATAGAATGCAATCGTTTGGAAAAAGGATTGTTCACTTTTATGGATGATGATAGTTATTTAACTGAAATGTTTGAATCGAATTTTTCAGAGAATATTCTATTGAGAGAATCTGGAATTTGCAAAGAACATAACTTGAATGAGTCGGATAGAAGTGAAACAGATATTCTCACAGAATTTGATGATTTTGAGAACTTAGAAGAGTTTATAAAGCAATTTGAATCTATTTTAGATTCAAGTTCAGAAAGCAGTACGTCATTTATTTCACCACAAAACAAAACAAACCCAATTCCTTTCTACAACACAAGTCTATTCCCTAACATACCTCCCACTATTAACTTCCCAAACCCGGACCAGCAAATAGAGCATTTCCCGACAGAAGCAAGGCCATTCCTGTTATGGAAACACAGTGCGATTACGCCTAATATAGTCAGGACCTGCGTGAGAGAGGCAGGCTTCAAATCGACCCCAGGCGACCAATGGATTGGCTACTTCGGTAAGCACATGAAGACCAGTTGCTTCAAATCACTGTCTCCCTCTCAGAAATTCAACCATTTTCCCGGCAGCTTCCAATTAGGCAGGAAGGACAACCTATGGCGCAATCTAACCAAACTGCAGCTCAAACACTCGAGACACGAATTCAGTTTCCTCCCACAGACCTATGTCCTGCCAGCTGATTACGAAGCGTTTAGTTACAAATGGGAAACAGCTGACCCGGACATGAGGTGGATACGAAAGCCACTAGCTAGTGCCCGTGGTATTGGAGTGGAGCTAGTACACAAGCTGAGCGATATTCCGAAAGACAAACCTATGATTGTGCAACAGTACATAACTAATCCACTTCTGGTTGATGGGTACAAATGCGATTTGAGGATATACGTATACGTGACGTCATTTGATCCACTAAGAGTATACATTTATAATGATGGGGTAGTTCGATTCGCGACGGAGAAATATTCAAATTCGACTGAGAGTTTATCTAACCAGTATGTGCATCTGACCAATTATTCGATAAATAAAACGAATCCAAATTTTAACCTCACAACAGACGGAAGCCAAGCCGAGGGACATAAATGGACATTGAACGCTTTTTGGAGAATTCTCAGACAAAAGGGAATCGATACAAATATAATTTGGGAAGAAATTAAGTCAATTGCACTGAAAACAATTATATCAGTTGAATCCTGTATTAATACCAGCATCAAGAACAATGTCAAATACAAAGATTGTGTACATGAATTATTCGGATTTGATATTATGTTGGATGAGTTTTATAAGCCTTGGCTTTTGGAGGTTAATATATCTCCCAGTTTGCATTCGGTTTCTAAATTTGATGTTAGTTTAAAGGCTCCTTTAGTCGCGAATCTTCTCACATTGGCTGGTTATAAACTACCGCAGAATACACTACATTTCAGCTTAACTTCTAATGAGAGATACAAACATGCTTATTTCGCAAAAAAGGGTATTCCAAAGAGTTGTCCATCTAAGATCCTAAGTACATTAACCCCAGATGACATTCGTATGTTAATAGAAACAGTGGATGAGAGGAACAGAGCGGGTAATTTCGAAGTTATTTTCCCGACAGATCAATCAGAGAAATATCTAGCTTTCTTCCCAATACAGCGGTATTATAATCTGTTATTACATACGTGGTACACAAGCCAGTATGGGGGGAGAAATAAAGGAATAAATATGTTGAAATCTCTAACAGATATCGATATGCACATAACTAGAAATCCACCGAAATATCACACCTGGACTCCATCTAGCATTAACGTATTCAAACCACTCAAACACATTACAATGAAGAAGTGTAAATTATCTATTTTTTCACAGAAGAGATCTTTAAACAGTAATTAGACATTATTTGTAAAGTATCAGTCAGATAAATTTGTATGTATGTATATAATTGCTCATTACTTGCATATTTTATGTCACTGTATATACATGTCATTGCAATTACAAGTGCAGATACATTATATTGCTTTCCCATCTGTAGAAATAATTAGTTATAATCTAACTACAGAAAATTTACAAAAATCTGTTATAAATCTACTTATATACAAGTCGGATAACTTTCTTACAAAAGCCGCTTAGTTCGTTCGTGTTCGGTATTACAAATAAATTAATAAAGAATAAGTTTATTTGTGACTTAATCAATGTAAACACAATCTCTATACAGGTGTTTCACAGAGTTAAGCTGTACCTAAATACTTCTATGTAAAATACTATGGACAAAAAAACAACCAAACAAACAAACAAACAAACAAACGAACAAACAAACAAACAAATAAAAAGTGAGTTTTATCCTATAAATATATAGCATCTTATTACAAATGACTGACCGTATGTAGTACGTTCTAGAAGCAGTTATCTCCTTTGCGATTAGAAAGCTGACAGACTCGGATCCTCTTATATTAACTTACAACAAATCCAAATCTGGAATAGGAACACTATTAACAACTGAATTCGGTAAAAACTTGTTCTTTTCGAAAGCTTCAATCTGTGAAACATCGGCTCTATTGAAGAGGAAACAGTTCCCAGTTTTCTCGAAAAGGAAAACCTTGAAACGTTATAACGTCCCTATAAAACAGTAGATTAACAGACATAGTATAAAGACTAACAAGTGATTGCTAACTACATATTAACGAGTAATTACATACGTATAAGAATGTAATACCTGATAAAGAACTGAGAAAACACAAGGGAATTCATATAATTGTCAAGTTGAAGTTGTAGAAATATTTCTAGAAAAATTATCAACTCTTGTTTCCACCAAAAAAATACAAAATTTATCAGAAAACTTAGATAATGTTTCAGTAATGTCCTTTCATAGAATTCGGATATTTGAGCTAATTATTGACGCAAGAACTTTGTAAGAAATCTAGGAATTAATTAAAAGCCACTTAGTATTGATTAGGAAGTAAATCGTTATAGTACAGTCATGTCTGCTTAATGTGAACAATTTTTCGTCTGGCTGCTCAATTATTATGATTATGAACAAGCCCTATGGTCTCAATTTAAATGGCCAACTTTGGTGCCAGTTACAATTCCAAAAAAATTTCTGTCACAAATTTTTTATAACATTAAATCCAAGAGAATAGAAAAAAAATGCATACAAAATTATACAAATCTATTTATCAAAATGTAAGTTCTAGACAATGTCATAGGATATTTTATAAGGACACATTTTAGCAATGTGGTTGTTGATGGTTGTCACCCAATTATCCCTCTCTTCGGGAGAGGTAGCGGCCAGCAAATACTTCTTTCCTTTCTCACTCCGTATCTGAAATATGTGCTTAAGTTTATCCTCCGAAGGGACTGATATTACTGTTGAATTGCCTAGTGTTATTGTGCCTGTTGGGGTAGTGCATGATCCCTACATATAAATGCAGTTAAATTTCTATATACTATATAGGAACACCAATATATGTACAATGAAATCTCGTTATAACGAAGTGCTTGGGACCTGTAAATCCCTTCGTTATATCCGGATATTCGTTATAAGCGGATAATTATTAATGCATTTAAAGCATGTTCAATACAAATGATATTAGTAAATACGAATTCCGGGTAAGGCGAATAATAGAGTGTAGCAACAGTTAATTTACCTTTTTCGTTATAGTTGAGAGTTTAGCTCCCGTGTAGTATGCAATTCTATTGCTTCCTTCTCTCAGAATAAACTTACGCTTCTTCCAAGTTTGTCTGAATTGATGATAATGTTTCTAACAACAAAAGTTATATATAAATACAAACATAAATACCTATTACTATATATAACAATCAAACAAACAAACAAACATAAATACCTATTATAACAATCAAACAAACAAACAAACATACATACAAACAACCAAACAAACAAACAACCAAACAAACAACAAACAAACAACAAACAGACAAACAACCAAACAACCAAACAAACAAACAACCAAACAAACAACCAAACAACCAAACAAACAAACAAACAAACAAACAAACAAACAAACAAACAAACCGTTACCTGTTTCAAAAGGAAGCTCTGTAGAATAATATTTCCAGTATCAGATGACTATAAAAATAAATAAACAGCCACATCAACAACCCGTTAATAATAAATACCTTAAATAGCAATCTTACATATTCCCTTTATATACAGTCGATACTAACACAATTCGATACTAACACAATTACTGATCATATTCGGTTACTGAACCGAATATTATCAGTATTCGTATTCGGTGGGGCAACTATTCATGAATACTGATATTCGGTTCGAGCGGTTTCAACCTTGCTTTGGAGGCACTATCAATAAACCACCACCAAAATATAGTGCCACCAAAGGAACATGCGTCGGCATAGCCTGCAATTTTGGATTTTTGAACAGTAGAATGTTGTTTGTTTGTTTGTTCGTTAATCGTTTGTTTGTCTATATTTGTTTACACATGTTGTTTACTCATTTGTTTGATTGCATGTATGTGGGTTTATCTGTTTACTTACTGGGATCCTTCAGGTAGGACTATAATTACCCTGACGCTATCAACAAACTGGTCGTCGTATATGTGATCTAGGAATCTCACGAGTCCTTCGGTCTCGGTCGCTTTGCGACAGATCGGTGCTACGCACCTCAAGTTAACGGCCGCTACGGGGCCTTACTTCTCACTAAACAATCGATTACATAGTTAGTAGTATTTGTCATAGTACTTATAATACCCATTTCAACAATAAATATTCACATTATAAATTTATAAACGCGAAATTCGAAATCAGCATACTTGTTTACCTATAATACCCGTTGAAAGCTAACTTCTGGTTTGATTTTGAATTTTCACTAATTTGTTTACCTTTTTGTGTAAACAACAACAAATATTCATTTTAGAAATTTATAAATGCGAAATTCGTGTTCAGCATGCTTGTTTACCTATTATAACATTTGTTACAAATTTTAACATTTGACAGTTAGTTTATATCTCATATATTAATGCGGTTTCTATCTCCCCGTCACTATATTCGTAAGACGGTAGATTGTATCCTATTGTGTACCGAGTCTGCCAACCGCCAAAAAGAGGGAATCGAGGTCTGTTGTATGACAGTTTTACTACCATGACAGACTTACTACCTCTATTACTAGTACCATGGATGTTCTCTATCCATGACAGATTTACTACCTTACATGACAGAATTACTACCCTTTGATCTTGATTTGACTATTACTATGCACTTTTAATGGTTTCTTTCTTTCTTTTAGTGCTTGACTAAATACAAACAGCATGTATTAAATATCGGAAATATTTACTTGTATCTTTTAAAAAATTTGTTGAATTTGACTTGCTCAATCATCTGTTTAATGACATTTCCACATCCGCCTTCCCCGTATTCATTATTCACTAGGTTAATTAATATGTAGAATAGCATCGTGAACGGCATAGATAATTATTCTAACATCGGAGATACACCTTTTAATGGATTTAACAATACATAACCTATTGGGAATCTGAGAATATATTAGCTGTCAAAAACCGTATCGCTCTACTCAATAATCATTGCATCACTGAAGCTGTCTGCGTAAAAAAAGTTGTAGTATGAGTCTGTACGACTATGTATCATGTCAATAACTTCACCAAGTTGATAGTCTGAGGCACGCATTTTAAAATTTCGTCTCGCGAATTTGTTGAGTTCAATAAATCGCTCGGCAAAATTACATGGGATAGAAAATTCACAAGCTTTGAATATTCAGAGATACTATTCATTATTGTATGTGATTTCTTGAATCAAGACTATAATTTGTGTACTTTCTTAAATTGATGAATAGGATAAATAATATAAATGAATTACCATTTCCTAATAATTTGAATACATGCTGTTTGTATTTAGTCAAGTAGAAGAAAGAAGGAAGCCATTAAAAGTGCATAGTAATAGTCAAGTCAAGATCAAAGGGTAGTAATCCTGTCATGTAAGGTAGTAAATCTGTCATGGACAGTCTATAAGTTATAATTGTTCATATACAGTCGACTCCGCTTAATAGATTTCTCCGGTTAATGGAGTCAAAATTTCACAGGATTTTAGGACGGAATTACATTTTGGCTTAAATAATTTCGATCATTAGATTTCTCCGCTTAATCGGGGAAATCTCCATTTCGCTATAAGCGGTTATTTCGTTATATCCTACTTCGGTTCGGTATAACGGGAGTTCTATGTATAGTAACATATATACTGTAACAGGTATATACTCAATTTCCAATTGCTTATTCTGACCATACGCACAATTTCGCCTGCGACATATATAGCTTTATTCGTCCTTTATATACTAAATACAATTTTGGATTTACTACCAGGGTTGGTAGGTTTTGGCCAAGTGGTTTAAACCAGGTTTAAACCGCCCTGTCCTAAACCTAAAAATAGGATAAAACTGGTCAAAACATTAAATATTTTAAATACACCATATGAATTTTACTCAACCTGAATGTAAGCGTATTAATTTAATTAATCCATAACCCATACGAATGTTTAATAAACTTTAATTAATGCACATATTGTCACGGTTGCCGTGGGAATGGAATTTCCGTTCCCATTCCCATCCCATTCCCATAGGAATCCTGTGGGAATTCCCATGGGAATCCTGTGGGAATCCCCATAAGGAATCCCATAGGGGAATATAATATACATACGTATACATAAAAACCAATTTAATTACTAAAGCAGATTCGTATCAATAGTAAAGCTTATATTAATTAAGGATGGCCTAATGAAACCATATTCGAATATCCCATGGGGATTCCCACAGGATTCCTATGGGGATCCCCACAGGGGGAAATCTGATTCCCATTCCCATGGGTATGGGGATCCCCATGGGAATTCCCATACCCACGGCAACCCTGCATGATATTGTTGCATTGGCTCGATACAATAGCAATTATATTATTCCACCGAATACGTCAAGGTTTCATTGAGGTATAGACTGGTTTTCACCGGATTTATCCTATGTCCAGTCCAAAACTGGTTTGGACTGGACAAAACCCAACCCTGTTTACTACTCACCAACGTCATATTAGGCCGAATTCCATTAGGACGAATGTAAACAAGTGATGTTTTTGTTATCAGAAATTTATAAACGTTGTAAATGTCAGACAAATCTACATTATATAAGTCTAGATTAAAACCATTTAACAACTGTGTTAATTTTGAATCTGATATAGAAATACATTATAAATCTATACACAGTCACTGTATAATGTACTTCAGTTGTGGTTAATTAAAGTGCTCCCAAGAGACTTATCTAGCAGATTAGACTTCCGGTCAAATCTTTTAAAGAAGGATACATAAATTAAATGTGGAAACGTATAAAAGTAACTTTTAAAAGAGATTTAATTATCTCACAATAAGAAAACATTTACAAAAGATGGGCAGCAACAAAATATATGAAATGGAAAGATTAATCGCTTTACACATAGAGGACTTGAACAAAGTTGTAAGGGCGCAACAATTAGACGATAAACAGACAAGAAAAATCAAGGTTTTGAGGAGCAAAAGAAAGTTCTGGAATACAGCAAACGGAAATATGCTCATTCTCAGACAAGGTACGGCAACAAAGTTGAAGAGAGAGACAGCCTAGTACAAGAGTATATCAAAATTAAGGAAGAATTGCACTAAATAAACAATGCAGTAGGAAGCTGAGCTAAGCAAGATATCATTCTTGTTAACCAAACAAATCAGATCACCCAGATAGTATTCAAAATAATATGACACATTTTAACTAATAACTAAAGTTAATTAAATATGTAAGTATTCAACAAATTATAATTTTCACAAAGGTGTTGCATTATTTGTTGCATACTTATAATACTTTAAAACAGATCGAGTCAAATTTGTAGAAGTTAATAAGGAAAAGGATACCGTTGTGATGTCATAATCACAATATTTCGCTTAGAAAACCAATGGGCCCTGGCTATGCCAGACTACAGTATGGACTTTTCAATTAATTCCGGACAAACATCCAAACAAACAAACAAACAATTGTGTTTATTACACTGTTTAATAAATAGATAATTGTATTTAAAACACGTAATTAAATCTAAATTCAATTAGCGACATACATATTTTATTGATAAATAGAAATAACGTCCTTAGGAGAAAATATGTCTACTATATTTTTTATTTGGAAAATCGAATTATAAGTATACTATTGCATATAGTACATGACCACACTATTATTGATCTCAGCAATGACTAAGAAAAACAAACTTTTGAATCACAAAGTGTCGATTGAGTTCACAATGTACAAGATCCGTTCTGTATAAATACTGGGAAATCTAAATACTAGTTATAAAATTATGTCGTATCTAACGGTTATGGAACTAAGAAGTATTCTGAGGTTAAAGAGACTCAATGTAAGCTCCTAATTAAAAAATAAACAAAAAAGTACCTAAATACACAAATAACTCAAATAATAATACAGCTCTTGAGCTCTGTTAAGCTGTTTAATATTACGTAAATATTTTGAAAATATTATTCACACAATTAATTGAGCAGAAAGATAAATGCACAATTATATATTCGCGAACCCTTCGGCCAAATACAAATGCTGGTTTCATTCCTTATCACTCCGGAAAGAGACAAACGTGACAACGATCGAGTTTAACATTATAGTATATGTATTTAGGTAGAGAGGGGTTCCAAAACTCTTCTGCCAAATGGGGCCGTAGGGACGCGCCCAGAGGGTGGCCGACAAGACAAATCCCTTTCAGGGAACCGAGCAGGTTCCGAAGAGGGGTCCTGGAATTTGTTCTTACACAAATGGATAACTGTAAGTTGATTAAATAATAAGCTAGTTACATTTAAAACTGACTTTTAATATTTAAAATAGCATACAATTTATATTTTGATGTACTATATAGAATAGCATCTTATTATCGATTTATTTATACTGTAGACGAGAGAAGAAGGTTGACATACGATATCGAGGTGTAAAGAGTAAAGATTTAAGAATGTACTATTTAGCTATTTTAGATTACTATCAATATTATTATTATTATTGTCAAGTTAAAATTTATTAAAATACAATTGTGTAACGTTTTCTTAGTTTCAATAAACATTCTACTACATTAATAATTTAATTAAGATTCAATCGTTACTAGCGAGCTTCGCTTGCTAGGTCGCTTCGCGGCAGAACACAACCACACACGAACCGCTTCGCGGTTCGTGTATGGTTTATATACTTCTAACATTTATTATGAACCGTAAATAGGCCTAAATAGTCGATTTTAACAATGTTAAACTTTTAGTGATTACGTCATAATGCGACAATAAGTTAGCATATTGGCAATTGGTGTGACCAACGTGTCCGCATCATTAGTATGCATATTCTATTAAACTTTCAAATTTGTATCTCTTAGAGGGCGAGAATTATGCTCGGTTAAGTGACTTTTCAGGGTTCTCTCGAAATGTGACAATGACGTCATAACTTGTCGAGGTGTGAGAAATTTTGAGTGGAAACCTCAACTTTGTGGCGGGTGCCAAAAGTTACCCCAATAAGCCAAAAATCACATTTGGAAACCGTCCACTTTCTTCATTAACTCGGAACATACAAACAAATATATCTATATTGTTAAATCTCGATTGTTGTGTGTGTGGATCAACAAAACATGAATGAGGAAGTTTGAAATGGGCTGAAGATCTTGAGGTGTTTGCAACTGCCTAGTTATTCAAAATAGATATCTGGGTACTCCTGGGACCGCTAGGAACACGTTGGAATGGATTTTCATGGAAGGGATCAACTTTTGAATAGTTAATCAAGACACGAAACCCAAATGGGACCTATATGTATACGAAATGTTGGGAATCATTATATTTATGAGCCCATTATTTCTGTGAAATACGAAAATAATAGTTAACGAGCCCTTCGGTATCGGTCGCTTGGCGAAGGTTCGGTGCTACGCACCTCAAGTTAACAGCCCATATGAGGCCTGTTGTATGCCGGCCCTTAATCTAGTAAATCTACAAGTACAGGAATATTAATTAGAACAGTATTCTACCAAACAATTTAAATACCGAATAATCGGTGTTAATACCTATCCTAATGTCTTAATTTTAAACATAATTTTGCTTTTTGACAGCATGCTTTTTTGACAGCATGCTTTTTTTGCAGCATGCTTTTTTTGCAGCATGCTTTTTTTGCAGCATGCTTTTTTTACAGCATGCTTTTTTTGCAGCATGCTTTTTTTGCAGCATGCTTTTTTTGCAGCATGCTTTTTTTACAGCATGCTTTTTTTGCAGCATGCTTTTTTTGCAGCATGCTTTTTTTACAGCATGCTTTTTTTACAGCATGCTTTTTTTACAGCATGCTTTTTTTGCAGCATGCTTTTTTTACAGCATGCTTTTTTTGCAGCATGCTTTTTTTGCAGCATGCTTTTTTACAGCATGCTTTTTTTACAGCATGCTTTTTTTGCAGCATGCTTTTTTTACAGCATGCTTTTTTTGCAGCATGCTTTTTTTACAGCATGCTTTTTTTGCAGCATGCTTTTTTTGCAGCATGCTTTTTTTGCAGCATGCTTTTTTTACAGCATGCTTTTTTTGCAGCATGCTTTTTTTACAGCATGCTTTTTTTACAGCATGCTTTTTTTACAGCATGCTTTTTTTGCAGCATGCTTTTTTTGCAGCATGCTTTTTTTACAGCATGCTTTTTTTGCAGCATGCTTTTTTTACAGCATGCTTTTTTTGCAGCATGCTTTTTTACAGCATGCTTTTTTTACAGCATGCTTTTTTTACAGCATGCTTTTTTTGCAGCATGCTTTTTTTGCAGCATGCTTTTTTTACAGCATGCTTTTTTTGCAGCATGCTTTTTTTGCAGCATGCTTTTTTTGCAGCATGCTTTTTTTACAGCATGCTTTTTTTGCAGCATGCTTTTTTTACAGCATGCTTTTTTTGCAGCATGCTTTTTTTACAGCATGCTTTTTTTGCAGCATGCTTTTTTTGCAGCATGCTTTTTTTACAGCATGCTTTTTTTGCAGCATGCTTTTTTTACAGCATGCTTTTTTTGCAGCATGCTTTTTTTGCAGCATGCTTTTTTTGCAGCATGCTTTTTTTGCAGCATGCTTTTTTTGCAGCATGCTTTTTTTGCAGCATGCTTTTTTTACAGCATGCTTTTTTTGCAGCATGCTTTTTTACAGCATGCTTTTTTTGCAGCATGCTTTTTTTACAGCATGCTTTTTTTGCAGCATGCTTTTTTTGCAGCATGCTTTTTTTACAGCATGCTTTTTTTACAGCATGCTTTTTTTGCAGCATGCTTTTTTTGCAGCATGCTTTTTTTGCAGCATGCTTTTTTTACAGCATGCTTTTTTTACAGCATGCTTTTTTTGCAGCATGCTTTTTTTGCAGCATGCTTTTTTTGCAGCATGCTTTTTTTACAGCATGCTTTTTTTGCAGCATGCTTTTTTTGCAGCATGCTTTTTTTACAGCATGCTATAAAGGTTATAATAATGTTATAATAGCCTATTAATAGGTGTGTTATAACAGCTAAACAATGTTATAATAGGTTAAACGAGTATGGTGGTTTCGAAATTGCGTTTTACAAATTTATGATCTGAATATTTGTTGTTGTTGTTTACACAATAGGTCAACAAATTATAACAAAATTGCAGCCTGTGCCGACGCATGTTCCTTTGGTGGCACTATATTTTGTTGGTTGTATATTGATAGTGCCTCCAAAGGAACATGCTTTCGGCACAAGCTGCAATTTTGGATTTTTTATCATTTACAGTCAACTCCCGTTATAACGAAGTGCTCGGGACCGTAGTTTCATTTCGTTATAAGTGGAGTTTGTTATAACCGGAGTTCGTTATAAGCGGAGTTCGATCTAAAAATAGTTCATTAGAAGTTTAATTTCGTTCTAACCGGAGTTTATTATAAACAGATTTCGTTATAACCAGAGTTCGTTTCAAAAGGCAACGACCCTTAGTGAGTTGGAAGTTTCGTTTCAGCTCACTTCATTTCAAAGATATTCAAGTTTCAGAGAATATAATAAGTGATGAGTCAGCATTTTTTTATGAGCGTGTTGGGTGATCACACAACAACAACCAACCCATTCGAATTATATAATTTACAAAATTGTGAAAACACATTTTTTTACGATGTCATCAACACCTCAAGGTGTCAAGACCCATTTGTAGATGTGTTACGTGGCATAAGGATCAATTGATAAATTTGAAATTTGTTTCCATCTTCTATAATATCTGAGATTAATGATATTTACTTAATTAGTATAAATAATTATTAATATTATTTATAATTTAACACTAATTTCAATGTCAACTTATATTTATTAAGTTTTATTATTTTGTCATAAATAATTAATTAATTAATTTATATAGCTATATATTCGTGTACCTTATTGAATGCAGTATATGTACCTTACTACATATAGGAACTTGTATGTACTAGTAACTAATACAATAATGTATGGAATAGCAGTATAGCAGTATGTATATCAGTATATGTGTGTACCTTATCGAAGGCAGTATCCTCTCCGTCTCCAGAGGAGAGAGAGAGACTGTTCAGATCTGTCAGAGACTGAGAGCGCAGCAGCTGTGGGGGATGTGTGTCCGCTACAAACGTGCTGCTGTGCGTCAAGTGGCTGATGGCATAGGGCGGTACACTCAGCACTAAATCCACTTCTGCAGTTTGCATTGTGAAGAACCGTCCGTCTCTGCCAGTAGCGGGCTGTATAGGGGGCGGTCGCTTTATACTGGAGCTCGTATCGGAGATTAGGGATAGCAAGGCCTGGTCTGTTATAGGCTCACACTGGGTCTCCTGTCTCAGGGTTACCTGTTGATAGTAGGGGAGGAATATGTATGGGGCTTATACGCTAATTAAGGAATTATCAGGAGCGAGATACGATATTTGAAGTTGATTTTTGGAAAATTAAAAAAAAAAAAATTAAAAATTTGGAATGTTCTCCTATAGTACCAATACGTACTGTAACGTTAATTGTGATTTAGGCGTATGAAAATTGGATCGACAGGGTTAGGAATTTAGGAGCGTATTTATAAATGTTGTATAATACACTGGTCCTGCTAATACAGTGGTTCCCAACCTGGGTAAATGGATCCCTTGGGAGTCCACAAGATGTTAAAATTTGTATTACGGGCAATGGAAGGGGTCCACATAATGTTTGGTATTTGCTATAAGGGGGTCCACGGTTGAAAAAGTTCGGGAATCGCTGCACTAAAATTCTTAACTTCAAATTTAAATACTTTCTAGGATAAATAACTATAAACCAAGTAATTAGATTTCTTAACATGCAAAGTCCTGCAATTGTTGGTCCCTTGAATGTTCATATGAAAAGAACCTAATTGTATCCTATACAACCATAATGGCATACTATCCATACAGTGGCTATTATACACCATTACCGGTTCTCATATTGTAAACTATCTGGTTGTTGCATATTGGTACTTTGATAAAACTTTCTAACTTTGTTATACGATTTGAATTAATGAAGAAAGTACACTCATTCTACTGTAAACACAAATTCCTATAAAAATGGAGACAGTAGTGTTCGCCTAATAGCAAGTTATTTCAGTCCCCAAGTGACATTTAATGTTAATGCGACGTCACTTGCTATTACGCGAACACTAAGACAGCATTTTACTATACTATCAAGCATTAGACTAGAGTCACTATAACAGCAGTATACTCTATATCACAGCAGTTATATACTAGTATGTACCGACCAGTGCGTCTCTCGATGTACGAGAGAGAGTACATAGTGGGCGGGGCAGAGAGCTCCATTCGGTCTGATGGGAGAAAGGAAACTGATTACAGAGACTTTAGCATCGAGGTACCATAGATAAGTATACAGTATAACCTGTTAGTACGAACACTATTTCAGTCCCCTTCAAAGCCTTTTGACACTGGTGACACTGGTTAATACGAATTCCGGATTAGACGAATGTAATTTGACGGTCCCTTGGTGTTCGTATTAACGAAGTTCTACTGTATTTATATTTATAGTGGAGTTCGCTTAATAGCAACCCGTGTTTGCCACTAAATCTGGTTGCTAATAGGCGAAGTTGCTATAGGGGAATTAAATTAACAGTATTATCACGCTTGGGACCCGAAAAGCGATTGCTAAATAAAGCAATATATATATATAATATTGCTAATAGGGGAATTGCTAATAAAGCAACTCCACTGTATCTCACTTATATCGTATCATTACCTCTATTTCATTTATATTGTATCGTACTCCCTTAGTGTTCGTATTAACGAGGTTCTACTAGCTACTGTATATATATTTATATATCGTATCGCTACCCCTGTATATCATTTATATCGTATCACTAGGTGGGGGTTGTGTCCAACGCGTACGGGTCGGCCCGGGTGGACCTGCACTCAGACACTACGGTGGTTGTGACGGCGGTTAAGGCAGAGCTGGCAGCGCCGCCAGAGGGACTGCCCGGGGAGGGGAGAGCGGAGTTCTCAGTGGAGTGCTCCCCCGTGGTGGGGCCAGGGTTCGAGGGACATGCAGCGGACTTTATAGGTACGCTTATATAGGGAGTTATTTACAAATGCTGTATAATACACTGCTTATATAATCCTTGTATGGATAGGATAACTTAATTAATACGTAAGTAAATAAGGGCCTTAAATAAGTTTTCTTATAGTATATCGGCCAACAACACCTTTTTAATTAAAAACCTTGCTTCGCAAAGGTGAATATTTGCCAGTGCCTGAAATTGCATTAGAAAAATAGTTGGCCGATATACATCAAAAAATTTAAGAATTCTTTATTTAAATTGAGAAAATATGCATCAAAACAAATAATTAAACTTAGATTGTTGTTAAACTTTTCAAACTGAGTTTGTTAAAATTTATTTATTTGCTTAAATTTTCCTGTGATTAAGAAAATGTAAAATAATATGTAGTTGTTAAGTTTAAATTTAAGAACCCTGTTAATAAGGCTACAAAATGACTATGTATTTATACGATTTTTTAAATAAATTTGTGAGTAATATATAATGAGATTCCTTATAAACTGATCTAGAAATAGAGGTCTACAAATAATTTATTCCTTTATAATCTCTATGGACAGGGCTGGGACTAACACACTTGGTTAAGAAGGTATTCCTAACAAGTCCCAACGTGCTTAACACTAAATCCCTGTGTGTTATCCCCGGCAAACAGAGCTGGTGTCTGTACATAGACACTCTCGTGCTACAGATGGGAGGCAATCTAACCGATGTCGTCGTGATGGCCATAAGAGCTGCCTTGGAGAACACCAAGCTGCCAAAGACGGTTGTAGTGGAGGAAGGTAATAGTATACAGTAGACTCTCGTTAGTGGGAATAGCAGGGGACCGTGGTATTTATTCGTATTAACCAGTCACTTACATGCATTTGTATAGGCTAGGGGCATTAAACCTTGTACTATTAGTGTGCGTTCAAACGTATGTAAGGCAGAATTACCAAAATTAGACCCCCTCCCTATGTCACGTTTTTCTGATTATCTTGTAACACAAAAAGAATGGTCTGTCACACATTGATTGATTAATAAATTAATAAATTAATAAATCCAGCGGTTTCCAACCTTTTTCAATTGTGGACCCCCTATAGCAAATTCAAAACATTAGCGTAATACAAAATTTGAGATCTTGTGGACCCCAGGTTGGGAACCACTGCCATTAACCACATACACTTCCTCAATTGGAAGCGTTATGTAACGTTTGAAATGCCGATATGTTGCCTTATCCGTGTTGTACTAACGAGAGTCTACTGACTGTACTATATAATCAGGAGATGAGCCTGAGATAGAAATATCAGATGACCCCACATCCCAGTTACAGCTAGACACCTCTGGAATGCCCCTCTGCATAACTCTACACAAGTTGGGAACTAAGGTAATCCTAGACGCGAGGAGAGAGGAGGAGACATGCAGCAAAGCGTGTCTGCACGTGTTAGTGAATGAGTCGGCACAGGTGTGTGGTATGCACATGTCGCAAGGTGGCAGTTTCACACCTCAGCAGCTGTTAAGTAGCGTGGAGATAGCAACACAACAGGCAGGGGTAATGTTTGGACTGGTTAAAGATAAGATCGGACAAGCAGATTCCAATAGAAACTCTGTTAGTACTTTCCTTAACTGATTAGTGATATGTTAGGGACTATACTATTTTATTAGATTTGTTAGAGAGATAATAGAAAGGCTATTTTGATGTGATTAATAAAGTTAATTATATCACATGTATTTACCTTAGACATTTTTTTTTCGATTTTTGGACCCCCGGTTTTGTAAAGGTGAATTTTTGTTGTTTAAAAATAACTTGCCAGTGTCTGAAAATAACATAAAAAAGGTCTTGATCAATATTTGTAATTCCTTCTTTAATTTGAGAAAACAACTGTTTCTAATCTATAATAATAAGTTATATATAACAACTTACGAATCTGTAGAAAGCAGATAGTGTGTCTGTGAATAGAGTTACAGCTAAGCAGTCCACTGACTGTAGATATCCCTTCTTTATCAGGTCCTGTCCGATCCTAACTCCCTCGGATCTGTTCTCTGCGAACGACCAGCTCAGCAGCCAGTTTACAACAGAGGCACCTAATCACATAATTCCGTATATATATATACTCTAATAGTAGCCCCTATTCGAATAATCGCCTACCTCCAATAATAGCCCTCACAAATTAGAAAATACAAATTTACTACCGGTACCCTGAGTAAATTTCTTTATCTAATATTAGTCGCAATACGATTATCAACCGACTATACTAATTAATTTGTATCAACATGTGATATTCTCGAAAAGTCACAAAATGGCCTAAAAAACAATAATCGCCTAGGCTACTATTCGAATAAATACGGTATGTACAGTGGTGTCGCCTAATTAACCGAACTTGTTTAACTGATCCCAACGTGTTCGGATGATCAAAGTATCAGGTGTTCGTGTAATTACAAGTCGCATTTTGCATGAAATTGCTTGCTAATAGGCGAACTTGCTATTAGAGGAACAGAATTAACATTAAATGCTCGCTTGGGGACTGAAAATAACTTGCTAATAGAGCAATAATGCTATTAGCCGTAAACACCATTGTATACAGTGGACTCTCGTTAATAGCAACACGGATAAGGCGAAATATCGGTTAAGGAGTAAAGTTTAATTCCCTATCCTATACGAAATTACGAATGCATGCAAGTGACTCCGGTTAACCGATATTTCGCCTTATCCGTGTTCGTACTAACGAGAGTCTACTGTATACATTTTAATGAGAAGAAACCACTATTTATTCACTATTAATCCCTTAATTAACCTTACTAAGTTACTATACAAATAACACAAGATTAATATGGTGCTTTACCAGTGAATATATTCTTGTAAGTCTTCCCTTCTAACTGCTCGGTTCTCAACGCAAGTCCAGCCTGCTTATCTTGCATAGCACACACGATATCCCTACATAGATATAGTACAGTGGATGCCGGTTATAAGCACATCGTCGGGAACTGCACTTAATGTGCTTATAACCGACATGTTCTTATAAGTTATAACCGACATAAATTATATAGGGTATATGGCAACCGTTTTCCAACATAGTGTTCTTATATCCGATATGTTCTTATAACCGGTGTGCTTATATCCGACCGACATCCGACATCTACTGTATAGCATTAATTAGTATAGCGATAGTATAGCTATAGTCATTCCCGTTATAACGGAGTCCAATGGGCCTTAGTATACTTCGTATAAGCGGAGTTTATTCAATTGGATCAGACTAGGATTAGGAGCGTATTACAAATGCTGTATAATACACTGGTTACCCTACCTGACATCGAGTGCGGTATTCTCTGCATCTAGCTCGTACAGAGACAGCTTTCTACTGGCGATGCTGCTCCTCTGGTGAGTTGTTAAATACTGGCAGCAAACAGAGTAATAAGGTAGTGTCAGTAATGTAATTACACACTATATTAGACTCGTGTTAATAGGAACACAGATAATGCGAACAAAGGGTAATTCCCCTAGCCAACCTATTTCAAATCCTATAGCAAATTCCAAACATTATGTGGACCCCTCCCATTGACTGAATACAATTTTTGAGATATTGTGGACCCCAGGTTGGGATAAACTGTCCCTAGCCTATACAAATGCATGCAAGTAACTCCAGTTTATACGAATTCCGGATAATGCATCAAATTCCAACGGTCCCCTTGTGTTTCTATTAACGAGTCTACTGTATAACTAGCTATACAGAAAACTCTCGTTATAACGAAGTGCTAATTCCTTCGTTATAAGCGGATAATACTTAATGTATTTAGTGATCTGGGTGAAAATATAAATTTCGTTATAAGCGGGTATTTCGTTATATCCGACTTGGTTATACCGTGAGTTCACTGTATAGCTAGCTATAGATCCTATCTCACATTCTGTATATCCTTCTGCACAGACTGTATCTGCTTCTCCACGTATCTCCCCCAGGCGTCTCTGGACTCTCTGTCCAGTGCCTGCAGTAGGAACTCCCGTCCCGTCCTCCCACACGTAACTTGCAGCAAACTCTATACACGGATAGGGACATTATAACATAACTGTAGAATCTCGTTAGTATAGTACGAACACCAGGGGACTGTTAAAATGCGTTCGCCTTATCCGATATTCGTATTAATACTATTAACCAATATCATTTGTATTGTAAAGGCTTGAAGGGGACTGAAATAGTGTTCGTGTTAACCGTATTCGTATTAACGAGGTTCTCAACTATTCTATTGTATTTCAACCAAATGCAAGGATGTTTTTATAACGTCAGAATTGACCTAAACCTGTTTTTATATCGGAAAGAGGCGTAGGTTGATATATAACTAAGCCCTTAACATATGCTATTAAGCATACCTCTCTCTTCTTGTAGTTCTCAGGAGAGAGAATAAGCGAAGCTCCGGCCAGAGCTATTGTACCAGCTGGTTCTAACTCCTACACAATAATATCATATGATAATAGCAATACAATAATAGCAACATATTCAACTAAACATATGCAATGCAATTATTTGCATGCTTTTTTACAGCATGCTTTTTATGTATAGAATGCTTTGGTACTGTTTTATAAACTTGGTTAAATAAAATTAGTACGTACTAACCAGGAATTATCCAGGAGCGCGAGACGCTCCTTTTGGAGCGCGAAAATTTGGAATCCTCTCCTATACCGCAACATTAATTTGTAATTTAGGCGTATTAAAATTGGATCAGACCAGGATTAGGAGCGTATTTATAAATGCCTGTATAACACACTGGTACTAACCCAGATACGTTATAACCGAGTTATACTATAATATAATATAAGTAACTCACTCCTCTATTCTTAAAGTAACGTAGTTCATCTCTGTAGAGGATAAACCATCTGGTCTTCCAATTGTGTCTCAAATGTCCCTATAAGTAATACAATATAACATACCATGAACCCTTTTGAGTAACCAGGGCCCGAATTCTCCCATTGATGCCACCAAGCAATCACTTCTTAAACACAAAAGTTGAATTAATTGCAACATTTAAAGCGACCAGATTTGCCATAATTATATACTCTCGTTAATATGAACACAAGGGGACCGTCAAAATCTGTTCGTATCATCCGGAATTCGTATTAAACTTACATGCAATTGTATAGGCTATGAGAACTAAACCTTGTTTGTCATATCCGTGTTCTTATTAACGAGAGTCTACTGTATAAATAAGCCCTTTTATAAATACCTTTTTAACTAGGAACCCTTCCTTTATGGGAGCTAAGTCAATAGTGGACTTAGATCTATTCGTCTTCCTTGTCAAAGTATCAGAAACCTCGCACATATTAAAGAATAAAAAAGATGCTTCAAATCTAGTATAAATACGAACCTAGCTTATCTACATCATGATGAGATAATACATGTGCCATCATGATATCAGTTAATAACAGAATAGACACATTTAAGAATTGGAACTTATAATATGCTTTCAGTGTTTTCGCCACTAGTTATGATGTGAGAGTGGCTTTATAAATCTGTCCTTATTTAGAAATCTTATTATTAAGTTATTTATAAGGTAAATATTTATAGCAAGAAATATATATTATTAAACTATACAAATTAGCTTGCTTTCATAATAAACTGATTATTGTACATTACTATTAATATATAGTAATGATAAAAAAACATTTTTTAGGTGATCAAATAATTTCACGTATTATACGTAGTGACACGCTATTACTTACATAGAAAGAATAAATAATTGGAGAAAGATAGATTTTTCGTAAAGTACAATATTTACTGTATCGAATTTATTAAAAATACTCATTTTCCCGTGGCTACCAAATATCCACAGAAAAAAGATTCCAAAATGTTAATTGGGGCTAAATCGGATATAATAGAAAGATTGTTTTTAGAACAATGTTGACTCAAAATTTAAATTAATTAGAGTAAAATAAGATTAAGCGAACCTTTAAGGAATGACAACTCTGATTTAAAACAAATTAAAACTAAATTTAAATAAATGCAGAAATATACAAATTTCAGAAAATAACTAGACATTAAAGTGAGTATTCTATGTATCTTCTATCAACACAGGCACCAAATCAATTGGCATATGTTGTTCTACATATATCGATAGGGGAGCGCCTATAACCAACACATGATTACCTTTAAGCCAAAACCTCCATAAACCCTTATGAAAACCTCTTGCATCCAAATCCCATAACTTAAGGCATTTAGCTAACCGTAACCAGTTATCTAATTTATCCTGGCTTTCAATGGAAATGTACAGAGTGTATACTTCCCCTTTTGTGTCCGGAATAAAATCAATTTCGCACGGGTTTCTACTGTGATCTAGAAGTCTCGATCTTGAAATTAGGTTGTGTAATAACTCCTCATAACGGTCTGATCTAAGTTGGTTTACATTTTCAAGTCTTGCGTTTGGATCTGTGTTAATCGCGTGGTTCTTAAAGTATATGTCGTGGAAATATGGATTCATGTTAAGACCGGATTGTCCGAAATGGAAAGTGCGAGAAATATCAGGAATTATACACTCTCTGTCCTTCCTAGAAACAGAAATGTAGAATAGGAATGTAGTTAAATGCTGTAAAGATATTCCATCTTAATGATGGTCTTCTACACAGTCAGGTACTTGGAACTCATTATTATAAACAAGCCCTATGGTCCCAATTTACAACTTACATAGGGTTTGTATTTAGTTGAGTTCGCTTATTATGAAGTCTCTCTATTATGAACACAATTTTCGGTCCCTTGAACAAGAACTTATAAACTTTCTCATAATAATTGAATTAAGAAAATAAATCACAAATTTCTATAAATCTCCTTAGTTTATAATCTCCGTGCTATTAGTCTATAGGCATATGTTTCTACAGTAGATGCCGGATATAAGAATATAAAAATTCCTTTCACTTTTAGTATATATGGAATTTCTAAACGAGCGCGAGCGAGAAATCTTTTTTTGGGTGTACAGGATTTTGGCCAATGATAAGGGAATATTGGGCCCCCGTACAGGGATATGACTCTAATAGGTTGGTATGTATCTACCTAATGTAGTTGGTGCGCATCCACATATCCCAGTCCCAGAGCTTGTCTGGCTCTGGCCAGCTGCTGACCAGCTCCTGGCTCCAGAGACTCCTCTCCAGCATCCATCCCAGTCCCGGCATAGTCTCCACGCGGTACAGCAGACTGGGGTCCCCACACGCGTGCGAGTAGCCCTGGTCGTTCCACGCAGACACGCAGTACAGCGAGCTGAGGGATAGTATAGTGTATAAGTGTATTATACAGTCATTTGTAAATATCTTATAAGTGTATACTGAGGGCTATATAGTGTTGTAACTTGTAAGTGATAACTAATTGTAGTGTAGTGTATTCCCTGTATTAGACATGTTGTATTTGATATTTGATGTCGGATAAAACACACCAGTTATAAGAACATATCGGATATAAGTACACTAATGTTGGAAAAGGGTTGCAATACTAATAGCAATTGCTCTATTAGCAAGTTATTTTCTGTTTAATGTTAATTTTGTTCCTCTAAATGAGGCTCTAATAGCAAGGAAATTTCGTCTGTGTGACTTGACATTACGCGAACACTATACTGTAAGTCAATTAATTGAGTCACTTTTTTACCCAATTAACCTAAAATATTGCAAACCAACTGCAATTCGCTCATTAGACCCTGTATAATATTTCCCAATTAACCGGTGGCTCCATTAAGCTGAGTCTACTGTACACTCCGTATTAACCTGTCCTCCTTTAGTAGCGACATTGTCTGAGAGAAATACGAAAAGAAGTCAGGCGCTATATCCAAATCCTCTTCGATAACAATCCCGAACTCAGCTGATGGATGTGTATCAAACATATGCGATAGAGTAGTCTTGTAGTGCTGCGAAATGCGAGCGTTCCTATATCCGATAGGCTCATTCTCTCTGTACCTAACTTGCAACAGATTACACACATCTGCCACCTCTGCGAAAGTACCGTCGATGTACACAGTTATCAGATCAGGTTGGGAACCTCTGGCACTCAGTAGGGTCCGTAGCATACGGAATAAGTATCTATAGGATCGTATTATGTCAATACATTCTTAATTAGATACAGTAGACTCTTGTTAGTACGAACACTGTTAAGGCAAACAAGGTTACATAAGATCTCAAAATTTGTATTACGGTCAATGGGAAGGAGTCCATAGAATGTTGATAGTTGTTATAGTGAGTCCACGGTTGAAAAGTTTGGGAATCACTACAGTATAATCGCGTTAATACGAACACTGTTAAGGCAAACAAGGTTAAGTTCTCTTAGCCCAGTGGTTCCCAACCTTTCACCTAAAATTTGGTGGTGCACCTAAATAACAATACGGTGACCCACGACCGTGGTAGTTAAGTAGCAAAGTTTCTCAACCTGGCTTATTGGCGTTATAGCAATGTACCTCTTCTGTTTGATATGTTTGCAATCTACTATTTCATAGCAAGTATGTTTCTACTGTAAGTACAGTTAACATTATTCCAGGGTCTACTGTGTTATGATAACTGCAGTGAACTAGACCCTTGTTAGAGTAAACAGAGTGTATCACTATACTACCTACTAGAGTACACTGTATACTATACTACATTACCTAGAGTATACTATACTACATTACCTAGAGTATACTATACTACCTTAGTACCTAATAGAGTACACTGTATACTATACTACATTACCTAGAGTATACTATACTACCTTAGTACCTAATAGAGGTATACTATATGACCGATAATATAGAGGTACATTATTACCTGGGCCTATTGCTGGCTATGACGGCTACAGGCACGCTGTGTATCTCGCTTCTCTCGAGAGGCGGCGGAAAGAAGTCTATCGGCAGCGGATAAGTGCAGTCGCACAGCTGTCCGTAACCCTCGTACCTCCCACAGAAATAGCTGCGTCGCTTCGACACAGACACAGGCTCCTGTCTCCAAGCACAGACTCCGTGTTGCGTCTCGAAGCGGAGCGGGAATGTCTCCCGCAGATCGGAGCCCCAATAAGCGTGTCCGTCTGTGTGCGAGAATAGCTCTGCTAGCTTAGTGTAGCCGCTAGGCGTTATCTTGGTAGCAAACAGCCAAGTGTCTCTCCAGCCTATGTATATGTATAGTAACTCCCGTTATAACGAGTGTAGTAGCATTAGGTTATTAGCGGAGTAAACCAATTAGGACAGACGTGATTACTTATATATCGACCAACACCTTTTCAATATAAATCCTGCGTCCAAAATTGAAATTTGATGATCAAAATGATCTTATACGTATAAGTAATTTCATTATAAAATTTAGTTTACAACGAAGTGATTATTACAGCTCTATAAAAGTCCATACAAACTATGCTCAAAATTTGTAGACCAAAAGCCACAGCCGTCTATGGGATAACTTATAACTTATCCTATTTAAGTCAAGAAATTTTGTTTTTGTATCAAATATGTTTGCAATTAGAGAATTGATCAATATAAAATATTTATTTATTAGTATATTCCTATTTTCTCACCAAGAGACATGATACTCTCACTGCCCATGAGCCTAAGTTTGTTTCTTGCTTTTTCTCCCAAATTGAAGCTGGCTTCATCCATAACCATAACACAGACTACCCTAGCAACAGCCAGGGCTTCTAGGAACGCTAACAACTCCACATCCGCCCCCGGATAATAAGTGTCGAATCTTCGCGTAGCCATGACTCTCCCGGTCCCCAGGTTAAGCACTACTACGTGCATTCCTCTGTCCACTTCGGTTGTGCAGGCGGTGTATACGCTATTCCCTTCTATGCTCAGCGAAGCGCAGTCGCTACCGGAGCGAAGCAATACTTCCACCTCGCTAAGGGATATATAAGGAATGAGGAATAAGGAAAGGGAAAAATACAGTAGAATCTTATTAGTACGGGCACCATGGGACCGTCAAAATGCGGATTAAAAAAGTTTGGAACAAGTTTGCCTCGGATTATCGGGGTCTCATAATCCGAGCCAATTATGAGAGGTATCATGAAAATGCATTATTTCACTAATCCGAAGGAATTCACTAATCGGAACAGAAATTTTTTGAATTGGGACACCTCTGTTCGGATTAGCGAGGATGTACTGTAGTATATTTGGGGAATACAAACAACAAATATAGTACAGTGGATGCCGGTTATAAGCACATCGTCGGGAACTGCACTTAATGTTCTTATAACCGACATGAATTATATAGGGTTTATGGCAACCGTTTTCCAACATAGTGTGCTTATATCCGATATGTTCTTATAACCGGTGTGCTTATATCCGACATCTACTGTACCAACAAATGTAGTATAGTATCTATATCTAACCTCTCATCCCCGTGCCTATCGCCGTGTACCACAATTCCCTCCTGAGAGACTATGTATCTCTCTGCTTGCTCTCCTATCCCGTGATGACGTAGCACGTCCCAGAGTAGGAACAGGTTACAGATAATGAGAATAGTTATAATACAGATTACAATCAGTTTGGTAGAAGAGAGCTTCAGATAGATTGTTCTTGTAATAAACATTGCTATTAATATACTGCAGTATACTCTGTTAATAGGAACACCAGGGGACCGTAGAAATGTGATCGTATTAAACGGGAATTATATTACTTGCATGTATTTGTATAGGCTAGGATAATTAAACCTTGTACTCCTTAACCGATATTTCGCTTTATTCGTATTAACGAGTCTACTGTGTACAGTATAACTCGGTTATAACGTACCCCCTCGGGAAATGAAAATAAGTACGTACTAACCGAGTTTACCCTACATAGAATTACATACTGCTTTATAAACTTGGGTAAAAGTAGTACTTACTAAGCCAAATTAAATACTAATTATTCGGGTGTACGTGTTATAATCTAAGGTGTCAAAACAAACAACTGTAAATATGCTGATTATTAAAATTACTCCTTATCTGTGTCACAGGGTGGTTATTAGGATAAATAGGTACAATAGTTAAGTGGTTGGGTAGCCAGCAGCCTCTACTCGGGCTGTATGACGTCCTCTGTCTCTGCTATACCAGACCCCTCTGTCTCCTCCTGTCCCACTTCCGGTCCCTCCGCCCCCGCTATGCCCCGCACCATCCCGTCCACGCCCTCCTTCAGCTGCAGCAGCACTGACTCTATAGCGCCGCGCGCAGCCTCGTCACTGGCAGACTCTGCTAGCTAACAGACAGTGATACATAGATATAGTATAGACAGATATATATAGAAATATAGATATATAGATACAGTATAGTTGAGATATAGATATATGTACTGTATGTTTCTATTAATATAGTACGTTAGATAATATAGTAATAGTAATAGCTGTTAATGTCAGTCTAATACAGTATTTTTCTAATAGTATGTTTCTAGTATACAGTATGTTGTGATATACTATACAGGAATAGCTGTTAATGTACAGTCTGTTAATACAGTATGTTTCTAACTTTATAAAAGATTCAAAGGATCAAAATTGTTCATAATACAGTGCAATAAAGTATGTTTCAAACTTTATCTCAAGTACAAGTACTATAAATCCGTATTAACCGGTTTGATTTGTATTGAAAGGCTTTGAAGGGGACTGAAATAGTGTTCGTACTAACGAGGTTCTATAGCAGTTATAACAGCTATCCCAACCGTTACACGCTACCTGCTTGGCCTGTTCATATGTCTCCATGGCTAGCTTGAAGTCCCCCGTCTTTACGAGTGACTGCGCTATGAGCACGAGTGCGTTCAGCTGCCAGATCTTATCCTCCGCTTCCTCTGCAGCCGCTAGGCTCTTCTCGCCGAACTCACGACTCTCCTTCCAACGACTCAGCTCGAAACTAGCGCGACCTGTAGCCAGTTATATACAGTCAACTCGCGTTATAACGAAGTGCTTAGTATACAGTATACGTATATACAGTGAAAATACTAAACCTTATAGTATACAGTGTAATAATTTATACAGCCACTCGTAAATACACTCCTAATCCTAATCGTGGTCTCATCTAATCATCCTATTAGGGACGCAAATATGCTTGGGACCTGCGTTATATCCGCATATTCGTTATAATTATAATTAATTCATTTAGTGCTCTGGGGGAATCTCCATTTCGTTATATCATACTTCGTTAAACGGGAGTTACGAGTATTATACAACTTATTAGGAATATCATACTACTTACTACACTATCTCCCTATACTATATATAGCTCACCTATATACTACAGACTATACTACATACTATACTATAGCTCACCTATCTCGTGGTATACCCACGCCAGCTCCTCTGGACTGATCTCCCCGGTCCCCAGCCTCTCGCTCCACATCGCAATAGCCTCTATGTACTCCTCCTTCAGGAAGTACACCCGCCCCAGGTTCTCGAGACACCGGTTCCTGACGGGCCCGCCCCCACTCAGGTCCCGGTCTAACAGGAAGTGACGTAGTGCCTCGTCCTCTCTGTTCAGAGAGAGAAGCAGGTTCCCGAGCAGAGCGTGGAGCGTAGCCAGCAGCGAAGACTTGTCAGGCAATAGGTGCTTATCCAGCTTCTCCATGTACTGCATTAGAGTCTCTCCCTGTAAGGTATGGGGCAATAATACTATGTGCTCAGTACAGCATTAAGTTAACACAGGTGTTATATTAGGAAATTACTTATACAGTAGATGCCAGTATAAGAACATTCTACTGGAAAATGGTTGGCATATACCAAATATAATTATGCCGGTTATAAGACACTAATAATACTATGTAATCAGTTAGGGAATTATCTGTATGATTATTGGAAAAAATTTATTAAGAGCGCGAAATTTATAATCCTCTCTATACCGTACATTAATTTGTGAATTAGTAGTATGTAAATTGTATCAGACTAGGATTAGGAGCGTACGTATTCACAAATGCCTGTACAACACACTGATTAATATAACTAATATTACCTGTTCCAGCCCCTGCTCTAGTCTCATGTCATTCAGCGCATTCTCTATCTCCTCCAGATTCTCCAGCACGTACTCAGACTGATCTCCCCCTTTAACGCCTCTACGAACAGCTGGTCCGTACGGTACCGTTACTACATGCTTTATGTTTCTAAGATACTTGTCTCTCTTGCGGCTGTAAATGGGCTGCTGCTGGCGCCAGAACTCGGTCCGTCTGTCCAGATACTCCAGACCGTCTATAACCACGTCACGCAGTCCCAAGCGGTCGTTCTCCATCATATCTCTATAGTGTACATTCCAATCATACACAGGTGTAGCTAGTGTTTTTTAAGGCAAATTAGAGGCCCAAAATGGACCTCTAATTTTTCTCAATGGGCCTCTAATTTTTAACGTGCTAAGTACTCAATATCATGAAATGTAGAGTGAGGGCCCTCTAATTGTTGGTAGGGCCCTCTAAGCAAATCCTTAAAAAAAACACTGGGTGTAGCCAAGAAGATTATCCTTACAGAGCTCTCAGTTTCTTGTAATACAGTAGAATCTCGTTAGTACGAACACGGTAATACGAACAAATTTTGACGGTCCCTTGGTGTCCGTATTAATGAGCAGGGCCGGATTAACCCATGGGCAACCGGGGCAACTGCCCCGGGGCCTCCACCACCAAAGGGCCTCCACCACCAAAGTTGTACTTCATTTTTCACTGGACAATTGTAGTGGAAGGCAGAGTGGATCATGGGTCAACATTAGTGACCCATGAGGCCATGACCCATCTGACCCATCGCATTTGTGACCCATGACCCATTGAGTGACCCATTGACCCAACGTGTTATCCATTGACCTTTTTAAATATCTATTTTTAATATCCAAACATTATGTAACACAATATATGTATAATGTATGATGCTTGTCAATCAATTAATTTTGGTAGATTTCTAATACCAAAGAAATACCCTGTAATGTTTCTGGGTAAATTTGATTCGTTCTATAACTGGAATTCCAAATGGATCATGGGTCATGGGTCACAGCCGTGACCCATGACCCATGACCCATGACCAGGGCCGGCGGAAGCTCGTGAGAGGTGGGGCGGCCTTGTATTATGATGATAATTGTGAGGATTGCAGAGTCAAAAAACAGCCCCGCGAAATTTCAGAGTACCAAAAAAATCACAGAAAAAGTGGGGCGGCCCAGGCCGCCCCAACCGCCGACCCTGCCCATGACCCATGGTCCACTCTGGTGGAAGGAGTTAGGGGCCTCCACAACACTGGTTGCCCCAGGGCCTCCACCTCTGTTAATCCGGCCCTGTTAATGAGGTTCTACTGTACTAAATGAAGGCAGTTAAAGGTAAGTTTTCTTATACAGTAAAACCCGGTTATATGAACATCGTCGGGAATTGCATATAATGTTCTTAAAACCGTGTCCTTATATCCGGCATTTACTGTACAGTAGAATCTCGTTAATACGAATTTCGGTTAATACGAACAAATTTTCACGGTCCCTTGGTGTTCGTACGAACTATTATATCAGGTACATGACTGTTGTACTAACGAGGTTCTACTGCATCAAGTTATCAACTAACTTGTCCTTGAATATTCCTTCCAGATATTCCTTGTCGCTATTCAGCTCTCCCAGCAGATTCCTAACCGTCTGTTTGGACCCATACGGGTTAGGGGGGGACCGCTTTTTCTCGGACCGCTCCTGTCTCTGAATCATCCCAACCTGCTTTCCGGCCTTCTTCTTCTTCACGGGAGACTCCTAACCACACACTCATTAGTCCCCGTATTATTGGGCAGAAACTAGCCATGTAACTGAACTCAACTACCGTATTTCTTTTAATAAACGCGTGGCGCTTATTGTTTTGGTGCGCCAAATTGACCCGAATTTTTTAAAAATCCAGAAAATAATATTTCAGGTCGATTCAAATCCGATAGTAAGAATAAAAATCAATTGAAATAAAATAATTTGGAATTCTTATATATTTAGAATAAATAATTAGTAAGAAAAAACCGGTGTTAGAAAAACCGGTTTCGACTGTAATGTTATAGTATATTATAGTAGAAGATTTCAAATTTTCGCGCTCCTAAAATAAAAATTTCCGAAAATCATACCCCATGCCTCCTATTTATACCTGTTGCTTGAAGTAGGTCAGGTCTCCTTTCTTCTCCAGCTTCACCACTTCCGGTCCCCCCACACTGTTACCGATAGCTTCCTTAGACTTCTGGATTCCCAATCGGAACTCTGCCAGCTCGGGCCTCAGCTTGTGTCCCCTCTCGAAGTACACAAGTGCAAACTCAAATTCCCCCATTGAGTACAGCACTTCCGCCTTTTGGAACACTCCCTTCACAAAAGTCTTGTCTTCCTTGAGAGAGGCCTCAGCGTCGCCTAGAGCGGTCTTTCTGTCCCCAAGCGCCAGGTGGCAGCGGGAGCGAGCCACCAGTCCGGTTCGGTTCGTGGGCTCTAACTCTAGAGCCTGGCTGTAGTAGGAGAGAGCTTTCTCGAAGTAGCCCTCTATAAACAGCTTGTCGCCCTCCGCGAGGTAGATGGCAAACGTGCTCTGGGGACCCTCCTTAGTCTCTTCTCCCATTCCTGATATAGCTATATAGCTGTAGCAAATAATATGAAATGTTATACAGTAAACCTCCAAAGGTGAACACCTCCAAGAAATGAACAACTCCAAAATATGAACCACTTTTTCTCGGTCCCAAATTTTCCCCATTGATTTAGACACACGTTATGATATATGATGAAAAGTGAACACCTCTCAAATTGTGAACGTTTGGCTGGTCCCCAGGGTGTTCACTTTCTAAAGGTTTTACTGTACAGTAAAACCTTTAGAAAGTGAATTGAACACTCTGGGGACCAGGTCAAAATATGTTCACTTTTGAGAGGAGTTCACTTTTCATCATATATCATAACGTGTGTCTAAAGCAATGGGGAAAATTTGGGACCGAGAAAAAGTGGTTCATTTCTTGGAGGTGTTCACTTTTGGAGGTTTTACTGTAGTTACGATAATTCCGCTCCTGGATAATTCCTTGCGTACTACCTGCATAATGATGACACAACGAAAAATCTAAAATTACAGCTGTGCCGACTGCATTTCTCATGTAAAACTATTAATAAATCACCAAAATATAGTGCCTACTGCCTATGAAACAAAAATAGTCGGCACAGCAGTAATTTCAGATTTTTTCTGCCTTAGCTATAAATTTTGTTATTCTTATCCCAAGATTTTTGGTCATTTTTTGAATCGTCAAGACGAACATTTCTAGGTGAACTAACGGAACTTTGAAAAGTGAAAATCATCGAGTACTTATTGTCATGTAAATTTACAGCCAATACCGTATAGTTTGATGCCAAAAAACGGTTATCCTGGAATAACTTTAGCTTCCTTAGATATCATTGAGATTTTCATTTCATGCCGAGACGAACATTTCTATGATTTAGTAACACACAAAGTCATAACCACATGTTCTTTTCAAATAATAAAAAATATACTGTATAGTTTGGATCTATAAAAGGTTTTGATACATCCGTAAATATTTTTTATTATTATTGTTCAGACGATTAGACCTTTATAAGATAACATTGTATGGCACAATATTGAAATTACAAGTTCAAAATTAGAAACTCTAGTAGTAGATATAAAATGTCACTTTCACAAAAAAATGAAATGTTAGTGTTTAGTCAGGTCTATGAGCTGTCTCATCTCACTCTGGAGAAAATGTCTGCAGTTTATAATTGTGCTTCCAATCTGTTGTTATAATATCACTTGAGTCATCAACTGCTATTCCTGATAGATTAGTGAACTCTCCTTTCTCAGATCCTTTTTTTCCGAATTGAGTTATCAGTTTTCCTTCTTGCGAGAATATCTTGACTTGTTTGCTACCTCTATCTGCTACCAGTATATTCAGTTGTTGATCTAAACAGAAACAACAAACATCACCCGACAACAACTCTCTGTGAATAATGCATCTGTTTAGAGTGCCTTGTTTGGAGAAGGATTGAATTGGATATTCCGATCCAGAAAGCAGAACGTAGAACTCTTCTCTGGCTAGTGAGATATCGATGATACGAGTATTTCCTTGTTTGTACTGAGTGGTTAGAGGCATGCGTCTCTCTTCAATCAATTCATGAGTTAGCACTATTAGCTCCATTCTGTCGAAAGCACCCACATATACACTGGTATCGTCTGTGCAGATTCCTGATAGAAGATAATCATAGGATTTGTGAGATTCTCTGGCCAAACTAATTCTATTGAATTTCATAATACTAGTGTAGCACTGAACAAACACTGAATTGTGTATAAAATTGATGTTTTCTGGTTGGTTTATTTGCTCATCTTTCAGTGTTTGAACCCAGTCTCCATTAAGAGAGAATATCTGTATTCTGTTATTACCCCTGTCAGCTACAAATATTCTACTATTCATAGAATCTATAGCTACACCCAATGGATACCTCAGTTCCTTATCTCCCTTCCCTCTACCACATGTACCCCACTTGAGTCTAACATTGGTGTCTTCCCTGTACGCTACATTGAGCTGTTCACAAGCACACAGTCTCTGTATGCTCTCCCGCAGCTCGCTAGCTCTCCAGCTGAGCTTAACATAAGGAATATCTGAGTCCATCTCTCTTCTCACGGAGTTGATAGTTTTATCTATTTCGATGATAGGTATTTCCGTTTGACTCAAGTCTTTGAGTAAATCTTCCAATTCCCTTTTTCGTTTGTTAATCTCTTCTATCTTTCTGTTCACTTCTTCCCTCTTGCAGTTCATTCTGGTATTCGCCTGGTCCCATATGCCCTCCAGCTCCCGGAGTACCAGCTGTGCCCTGGCTTCGATCAGCTGTTTCATTTCCCCACTCACCCTCAACACCTCCCTCTTATGCCTATCAATGACCTCTCTCAGAGCATTCATTCTGTCCTGCAACTTGTTGCTAACTGGAACCAAGTTAGCAGGCCCCGGGGCCGCATTCCCATTACCTGATTCGGTTGCCATGTTGAATTAGTGTGTATAGAGTTATGTGTGCAATAAATTCAGATTGTACACTAACAGTAATTATATACTGTTAGTTCAGTGCCTAGAGTCTACAGTGACCACAGACAAACTGTATTAGCTATCTCAGTTGTGTAGCGTGGTTGTTTGTGGGGAATTATACCATCTTATGTGTGTTGGTTGTAGACAGACTTGGACAATGCCCGAGTAGACGTTTCTCGATTGACGACCCATGTACGGATATAATTCATTTTATATTGAAATTTAAAATATACTTTTGCCCGTGGCAAGAATATCGGGGGATATTCTTTTGTGCCTAATATAAACTTGTGGTAAGTGTAAATAGCATCCACTCTTTGTACTAACTGTATTGTGATGACATGAGAAAAAAATCTAAAATTACAGCTGTGCAGACTGCATTTCTCATGGAGAACCTACGTATTAATAAATCACCGAAATATAGTGCCTAGTGCTACCTAAGAAAGAAACGCAGTCGGCACAGCAGTAATTTCAGATTTTTCGTATACTACTTTTAATTTGAATTTAATTATCCTTCTACAACAGTGGTTATCAACCGGGGGTTCGAGGTACGGGTCTGGGAGGTGCGAGAAAAAAGGACGAGTACTGTGTATAGTAAAATCTAAGATATTCCGTTTACCCGGGGGTGTGAGAGTGGATTTTGAAAGCTGAAGGGGTGCGGAGTTTAAAAAGATTAAATTTGTTTGTTTTCTAGAATTTGTAGCAAGTTCCCTAATTATTAATAGATGTTTTTTTTCTATTTAAATTCGTTCGCCTTGGCCTTGTTACGACGAACATTTATTTTACTTTGAAATATTATTTTAAAAGATCATTGCTTATTAGAGGTATTTTAAAGAGTACAAGGTTTAATTCCCCTAGCATAATAAAATGTCTTACTTTGAATAATATTAAATTTCTGATTATGCGATTAAATTTCTACTGATGTTGTATTAAAGATTTACTTAGTATAAATGTTGTTATACGTACAGTATATGGTCAATATAGTAGATTTAATTTAAAAACAAGATTTGAAAACGTTTCATTGTAAATATAATTGCTGTGTAGAATATTCGTTTCCTTGACTTGATTGCGTATATAATTAGATCTTGTTAATGTATTGAATTACAATCATTAGTTAATGCATCATATTTGGTTAATTTGATAGATAGGTTGATGTAGCCAGTATGTATATAAATAATATCCAATAATTGTCTTGAAAATATAGCAGATTAAAATATAAACATTAATTTGAGTGGCCAACTGAATGGCAGAATCATCTCCGAGGAGGCAACAAGGTGGGAAAAAATATGTTGAAATTAATTGTACAAATCCAGGGTTCGACTTGAAAAGCATTTCGGGACAAAATCCATCAGATATCGATGAGTACAAACAGGCTTTGGAAAGTTATGATTGGTTTAAGTTAGAGGATCTTATTGATGCAGGCGCAGATTACACGTACTGTATTAAAGAGGCTGACACAAGTGCGTTGTTCTATAGCGGTTTCTATTATAAGAACGATCTGGTAAAAGCCATTATAGAAAAGCATAAAGAAACAAAAATATTTCCAGAAAAATTCCAATTACAATTGACAAGTACATTATGGGGCGTGTGTGTCAATAATAATTGGGAGTTGGTTGATATTCTAGTTGAAGCGGGAGCTAGAATTATAGATGATACTCATCCGCATACAGCAGCAGAAAACGGTACATGGAGAGTCCTAGAGGAAATAAAGAAGAATAAACCTGGATTGAATCTAAACGCAATCGATCATGCCACATACACCCCATTGTACTATGCGAGCAAAAACGGACATTTCCACACAATAAACTGGTTACTGGACAATGGGGCATCAGTGGACGCGGATAATTTGGATGGAAATACTGCGCTTCACATTGCATGTCTGGATGCTGATGAAGATTCAGTGCATTTACTTATAAAACGCGGCGCGAATGTGAATGCTGTAAACCATAAAGGAGAAACACCAGTATTCAATGCAGCTAGAATTGGCAAACAAGGTCACATCGCAATCCTAGCGAGAGAAAAAGCAAACTTAGATCAAAGGGATGATGATGGTAACTTCCCATTACTACTTGCTTGTGAGAATGGTCACACCAATGCGATTGAGGAGCTAATTACAAACGGGGCATCTCTTAAAGTAACAAATGATCAAAGGTACAATTGCCTGGAAAGGGCTATTCATAGCAGAAAAGACCGTTCGGCTGCCATGTGTATTCGACTCGACCCGAGTGAAGATTTTCTGAAAGAATACAAGGAATTCTACGAAATTCCAATGAACGACTTAGCTAAATACGATATGATAGAAACACTGAATGCATTACTTGACAGAATGGTAGTAGTAAAGTCAGGGGGTAGTGGAGAAATGGATATCAAAGGGGAAGTACACACCAAATATTTGGATATCGATAGTAATAATTATATGCCCGGTGATAAGAAGTATGAAGCCAATGATACATACTTGTTACAGCGAATAAGCCAATTTGGTAATGATAGAATCGCGTACCATGGAACAATCCGGTTATTGGTCGATAAGAAAATGAACTTATTCGGGTACCATATTCTGGCCATCAAAACCATTTTCTATATTCTGTTTTTGTTTACACTCGGATACTCATTGATACAAGCATCCACTCAAAAGTTGCCTTCGGAGAAATACGATATTAACTTTGCGAATGGACTAAGGCTAGCGGCAGAATTATTCACAGTGTTCTATTTTATAACAAATTTCATTACAGAAGCAGTTGAATTCTTCCGAGTGATGTCACAAACGAATAAACATTTGAAAAAAAAGAACAAGAATCTTGTAAGGGGGGATAATGTTCAAGGAGATAATAAAGAAAAATCGAAATGGAAGATTTTCAAACTATTCCTGAAAAAGATGAATAACAACATATTTATTAGAGTCATCATGGACTATTTCAGAGACAGATCTAACTACTGGGATGTACTTGGTTTGCTAACACTTTTCATACTATTTATACTGCGTCTATCAAGTCAGCCAATTCAATGGGTTTTCGCTACTCTAACATTCTTCATTAACGCCATGCGTATATTCAAGCTGATTGTACTCATTCCAGTGCTGGGGCCCTATTCCACCATCATATACAAAGTGTTGAAAAATGATGTGCCAAAATTCGCAGCTCTATTCATCGTCACACTGTTTACCTTTACAGGTACATTCTTCATAGCACTACGAGCTCCATATACAGTTGGGGGTTTTCTCAATGCGTCGCTTATGCAGGATACTCGACGTGTTGAAGGTATTGACGATCAAGTCTGGTGGGTTATATTCTCAGGGCTCAGAATACTCGTACAGGGAAATGTGTATGAGGAAATGTATAATAATTACACTTACGAATCTCTGAATTGGTTGGCCGCGATAGTATATTTAAGCTTCCTGTTTTTAACATTGATTGTGTACATAAACGTCTTCATTGCTCAACTCACGGACACATATGCGAAGTTCAAACAGAGGGCTGATTACAGATTCGCATGGCACAGGCTTAATTTCATTGTACAAGTACAGCGAACTTCGTTCCTATCAATCTTCAAGGATTTGAGGATAAAATACTTTTTAAAATCAATTACCATCGATAAAGATACATTGAATGAATACTACCAAGTGAACGATATAAAACATCTCAATTTGAAAAGTTTCAATGAAAATGTTGATGTGAAGAACATGTTGAGCAGCATACAAAAACAACAAAAGACAAGCGAAAAAGTTAAAAGTGCTATCGATCATACCGAATGTCTGAGTGAATTCAGATCTTTGCAAAAAAATATGGATTTAAACAAGAAATATTTTGATGACAAAATGGATCAAATGAAGATAATGATTGATTTGATTGATAAGCGGACTGAAGAAATGTTCAAAATGTTGGTTAAGTTAAACCCAGACAAACAACCTGTGGGTGCGGAACATAATTAATATTACAGAAACTAACTTTACAAATAAACTGTGTGAATGAGTTATTCTAATAGCATATCTAATAATTAGTGTTAGGTCTTCACCCTATATTGAGGATGTACGTATATGGCACAAATGTTATTGTTGACATATATCATTATGCAATTATGTTATTTATTTATATAGAAACTTGTATGTATATAAATATTTCTTGATTGTATGACTAATAGAGTGAACTCCCGTTATAACCAAGTCGGACATACGAAATAGTAACTGCTTATAATGAAATGGATATTTCCCCCAGAGCACGAAATGCACTAATTATTACCCACTTTAACGAATATCCGGATATAACGAAGGAATTTACAGGTCCCAAACACTTCGTTATAACGAGAGTTTACTGTAGATATTTTAATAACTCCAATATGATATCCCTAGTAACTTGCATCAGATATTCTGATTAGCTTATATTTAATTGAAATTAAATTATATTATTCAAAAAAAGATCAAGGATTTGTTTCTGATTAATTGTTTACAATTCAGATTATTGGTCATCGTTACATAATACGTGTACAGTGGCGGATTTACCATAGGATAATTAGCTCTATACATACGGCCTATACATAATATTACTATAATACACGGGGTAAAGCCATAGGCCCAGTTTAGGTTAACTGACCTTGAAATGAGATTGATTTAGGAGTAGAATTTTTTGATCGTAGTTCATTATTTACACAAATCTTTTAGCACATTTATTTCGTAAATTGTGAAATTTTTATTATAAAATTTTATTCGGTGTGCAGTTCCATACATCACAGTATGGTACATTTGTAATGGCCAAGCTCGTATGATCTGTATCAGATATATAAATATAATATATTTGTAATTTTGTACTCCACACTCTTTCAATTAATAAGAAGATTTTTTATTATGAACAAGCCCTAAGGTCCCAATTTAACAACTTACATAGGGTTTATTTTAACTTGAGTTCGCTTATTATAAAGTATTTCTATTATGAACACAATTTTTGGTCAATTGAATGTTCATAATAAAAGAACCTGACTGTAATTACTTTGTTTCTACGCAATATGTACATGTATGTAGTTAATTAAAATACTCGAGGACATAATTGCATAAAAATGACTAAATTGCATAAAACTAATAATATATCTATTTAGCTTACTAAGCACTGTAGTTATTTCATAAAAATAATGTAATCATCGACCAAATTGCAATTGTCCTGTAATTGTAATTCGTATTGACGAAATTAAAAATTAGATGCTAAATATTTCTCAAAATCAAAGTGCATAAATACCCTCAAAAAATAGGGAATTTAATTCGAGTTCCAACACAAGCAATGTATACTTCAATGCTGAGTTTACTTATATTAAGTGTAGTTCATCTCACCTATGGAAGTAAGTTATATTGATCATTTCCTATATTATTTCTATTTGTCGAGAAACTTTTAATATTTATTAAGGCGTTTAAATAAATGGAGTATATTTATTAGTAAAATTTACTGTACCGACTACTATATAGTGGGGACATAATTATTTTAGCTTGAAAATTAATTGGCATTTTGGCATCTATAGTAGTTCATGGCACTACGATTTATTATAGTTTACAATTAAATATAAATGGTTGTGGTAATCTGTATGATGTGTGATATATTTGTATTGGAAATAAGGTAGACTTAGTATGGCATATATCTGGTCCTCTGAAACCTGAAGGCCTTCATATATAGACTTGTTAATCGAACACGGATTTGGCGAACAGATTTCGACGGTGCTCTGCTATTCATATTAACAAGAGACTACTGTTATTACATTTGAAATAATATAGTTATCGACAGATTACATAATTAACTTCAATTACAGTAGAACTCAGTTATAAGTTATAACGTACCCCTCGGGAATGGAAAATAAGTACGCATTAATAATTTTCCGAGTGTACGTACTAACCGAGTTTATCCTACATAGAAATAGATATTGTTTATAAAAGTACAGAGGTGTTTTCGTATAGCAAGTCGCATTTTGCACGAAATTTGCTCGCTAATAGGCAACCTTGCCATTAGAGGAACAGAATTAACATTAAATGCTCGTTTGGGGACTGAAAATAACTTGCTAATAGAACAATATAATATTATTGCTAATAGAGCAATTGCTATTAAGCGAACACCACTGTAATTATGCACTACTGTACGTACTAAGCCGAAGTACGCACTAAGCCAATACAGCCAGGCATCAGTTGTGGTGAAAAGTGCGAGAATTTCGATTCGATTTAGGTGCCGGGTTGGCACTTAATTATGTGCCAGGTGTATGGCCAGATTTTCTAGTCCAGAAATGCTTGAATAAACAACTGTTTGTGCACCGTAGCAATTTACCTCCTTAAAATAATGCCGCAACATTGGATTATACTGATTATGTATTATGGCAATACCTTTAGGGTGCCGCAAAATTTACACCTCCATAATAAAGTGCCAGCCACGAAAATCCAAGATAAACCCCTGGGTATGTACGTTATAACCAGTCTACTGTAGCGCAACCACTACCATTCGCCTGCTTCTCCAGAGAGAGCTGTGACCTGAGAATAGACAACAACTGCTATGTGCATGTGGACAATAGCGTTAGTTGGAACGAAGCAGAGGTATGCTGTTTTTTCTGGGGCGGCCATCTAGCGAGCATACACTCAGCAGGGACCAACCATCTACTTAACAAGATTAGAAATGTAGACAGGTTCACTTGGATAGGACTGAGAAACACTTCTAATGATGGGGTGTATGTATGGACTGATGGCACTGCATTTGATTATAATAATTTCAGTTCGAATCAATCGGATAGCCATGGAGGAGAGTCCTGTTTCCATTTCTTAAATGAACCGAGGGAAGAGTTGAGTTGGAACGATTATCATCATTGTTTCAGAGAGGATTGGGGCTCTGTTAGTACATCCTACATCTGTCAGAAAAGTAAGTTACACTAATTCAATTTGGAGTTCCATCAATTTGTTTACCAATTCAACAATAATTTCCATACAATTCCCTCTATGATCTTCATGTTAATTCAACCAAATTTCCCACTAGTTTACAACAGATAATGTCTCACTGAAGTATATCTGTACTTGATCAGAATGATTTTTCCAATAAAACAATAAAACTGTAACCTATTGAATGTATTCTAGTAATTCGCCCTCAAATGGACAGGTCGAGGTGTGAATGTGATATAACGCTTAACGGGAAATGCTACATATCCATGGACACCCGGGCTTCATGGTATCTCGCAGAAGACAGCTGTGTAGAGTGGGGCGGACACCTGGCCAGCATTCACTCAGACCTGGAGAACTACGCGGTTAACTCAATCAGAGACACACGAGACTTCACTTGGATAGGACTGAGCGACACTGCTAATGATGGGGTGTATGTATGGACTGATGGCACTGCATTTGATTATAATAATTTCCACCGGAATCAACCGGATAGTGGAGGAGAGTCCTGTTTCCATTTCTTCGATAAACCGAATGGAGAGTTGACTTGGAACGATTATCAGTGTAACAGAGAGGATTGGGCCTCTGGAGAGACTTCATTCGTATGCAAGAAAGGTTAGGAATAAATTTACAAGTTTACACCAAAAGTATAACATACATTACAATTAGAAATTCCATTCATAATTGCAATGGTATCTCGTTAATAAGAACACCGATAAGGCGAAAAGGTTTAACTCCGCTAGCCTATACAAATGCATGCAAAAACTCCGGTTAATACGAATTCCAGATAATATAACGAACGAAATTCAACGGTTCCCTGGTGTTGTATAAAGAGGGCCTACATTATTTGTTTCTCCAATTTAGATATCGACACATGCACAACTCAATGCTCACCCTGCACAGGAATATCTCCTGCTATAAAGGGAGAGAGGGGAGAGGCAGGGCCACAGGGCCCGTTGGGACCGAGAGGGCATATCGGGCCGTTTGGAGCCCAAGGTGATATAGGCCATCCGGGTGATATTGGTTTCCCTGGTCCCTTTGGGCGCCCTGGACAGGTGGGACCAGTGGGGGCAATTGGGAACCCAGGGGCTAAGGGGGGTATGGGAGAGAAGGGGGAGAGGGGACTAAGTGTAGCCTGGCGTCGTGAGAAGGGAGATAGTCAGTAATGATCCCTTCTGATACAGAGCAGTTTGAGTATACATAGTGTGTGATTAATAGGATAGGGTGTGGTATTATAGTTATTGTGTTATGAAGTGTGTGTATGCTAATAAATTGTATATCTTGATAGATAATAAATTTTGGATAAGGGAAGTAGCGAGAAGTGATGATTTGCCAAAATAAATCGTATTTTAGAAAATCTGATTTTACATAGAAAGGATGTACCTACATAAAACAATAATTTAGTGTGCAGTCTTTCCGGATAAGACGAACAAACAGTTTCACAAAATCAGGTCCCTACAATGGCTATTCAATGGGTATTACTCCAGTTAATACGAACAAATGTTTACCGTCCGTTGGTGTTCGTATTCACGAGGTTCTACTATAATCTGTTGTTTATCATCTTTCAATCAAATCAGAAAGAAAAGAATAGTTCCGATTCTTAATCGCTTTATTTATCTTCTTCATAAAAAGTAAAACAAGTGAAGCACAAATAGGGAACGGTAATAATCAAGAATGCCAAACCCATGGCGGAGCCTAAAATCATAACCATGATTTGATCAACACTAAGTCGCACCCAATTATCACATGTGACGAAATAGTTTGGTTTTCAAATGGACGCCCCAGGAGAAAGGGATTAGTGTCTAAATTATGCGTGAACCAATTTGATAGACACTATTGCAAATAATAATGTTAACTTGGATCATCGGAGAATGATGATTAAAGTGAAAGATGTAATCGATATATACCATAATATAGTGTATACGCCAGACATAATTCTTGCAATTATTGCAGATAGCAACCACAGAAAAACTACCTAACTTTCCAGTTCAGAAGCTATAAATAGTATTTTAAAATAAAATACTCAATAATATTGAAAAACTAAAATCACGAAACAAAGAAACTCCATCAATAACAAAATGGCGACACAGTTTCCAGAACCCATACCAGTGCCACTCGTAGACCCAATAGCGACACAAATAAACCAATCGATAGACAGATTGATACGCTCTCTCGAGCAGAGAAGATTCCAGCTGTTGACCGACTTAAGGGACAGCCGAGAGGAAATGAGAGCCAATCGGGTGGCGAGACAACAAGTCGAGCTACAAATAACAGAAACACGCGCGCTTTTGGAAGGCCAACTAATGCACAATAAGCTCCATTCCATGCAGGAGAGAATGGTGGCAGAGTTAGAAGCTACGCGAGCTGAAATGCAAGCCAATTCCCCGCCTCCTCAAGACCTGAAGTTCCTGTGCGACACACGGGACCTAGAGGGACACATCTCCCGTCTGGGAGAGATTGCACAGATCGACATTCCTCCTCCAGTGCCTGACTACGCTGCATTCCTACAGCCCAGTGTTGCTGTTGGGAAACAAGGAACAGCTCCTGGAATGTTAAAGGAGCCAAGAGGTGTTACAATCGAACAAACAACTGGACACATTTATGTGACAGATCGATACAACAGCCGAATCCAAATATTCTCTGAAACGGGAGAATGTCTCAACCAATTCGGAGATCAACACCTGAAGCAGCCATGGGGCATATTAACCTACAAAGACAGCATATTTGTTACGGACATAGGACATGCTGCTTTATTCCTATTCAAGATGTCAGATCTCACAATGATAAAGCGAGTAGGGAAGCAAGGATCTGGAAAGAAACAATTCGATTTTCCGAGACAACTCGCTATCTCTCCCAATCAACGCCTCTACGTGCCAGATGAATACAACAACAGAATTCAAATCCTGTCTACAGATCTAGTTTTCCAAGACTCGCTACACCATCAAACAATGACAAGACCTTTTGATGTTAAATTCACAAAGAATGAAATGTTTGTGTTAAGCTTTCAAGACAATCCCTGTATCCACGTGTTTACACTATCAGGAGAGAAGTCCCGCTCCCTAATTACCAGAGGAATAGGAATGCAAGTTTCAGGAGCAATGTTCTTCAGTTTAGACGGACACAATAATATTGTCATCAGCGACTACTCAGCTGACGTTATCAAGGTATTCTCTCCAGCAGGAGACCTCCTACACACGGTAGGACAGGAAGGACAACAAGCTGGAATGTTTTACAACCCTTTTGGCATTGCTATAATCAACAACACTAAATTAGTTTGTATCTTTGGAAACCAAAAATTCGGTCTCCAAATATTTACTGCTTAACTGCTATTTTGTTTATGCTTATACTGTGCATATTAATCAATTCATGCATTGCTCTCATAAACTGAAGTGAACTTAAAGTGATGGTTAAAAGTGCTGGGATTAATTTATGAGTCAACTTGTCCGAAACCACTTCAGAATCCGTATTAATATTCCCATTAACTATGTTATAAAGTGTCAGTGGTATATGCTATAAATTTAATAGTGCAAATTAAGTTCATTGCCATTAAAAAGCAAAAGTGTGTAGTTGCATCGTAAAATGAAAATGGATCATAAAAACTAAGTAACTTGAGTTCAGAGTTCTGTTCGATCCAAGCAACAACAAATTGCAAATGGAATGTATATAACTAGCAGATAGGATTATCGAGTATCACAGATGTTTGTTCGTTGAATTTAACCGATTTTTGTCGCCGTATTTCTATCACCAGACATTCTCGCTTATGCCATCCGTCCCAAGCCCTGAGTTTGCAAGTGCGGCTACAGAAATGCACTATGTGACACCTGTTGCACTGTTTCAGTTTAACGCCTATAGAGCGACAGCAGTACTCACAGAACTTTAACGCTACAAACTCCATAGAGAGCTTCAGCTCTGTAAAGTTCTCAACTCGACTCTTGTGTGTTGCGATTGAGAATAAATCTCCGTTTATGCTCTCCTTCTCGTGTTCAGGCACCTTGCCACTGGGACTGCCATCTGTATTCTGTTGCTTAGACTTACAGTGCTGTTTGGACTGAGACCGTCTTCCACGTTTCTTGCTGCTTGTTCCAAACTTAGACTTTGCTTCTCCCTCGTGTTCCTCGGTTAGTTGGCTGAAGTCAAACTCCATAATCTCATCGACAGACATTTGGGAATCAAACAACTTTTGCTGACTAACCTTCATCCCATTCGCGCGGACAGTTTTGCGAAAAGTGTTAGTTATGAATTTCAGCAGTTTGGACCGAGACAGGAACCGCTGCCTCTCAACGCGAGTCATGGAATGGAATGCCAACTCAGAGCACCGCTTATCCTCCTGAAACGCGGCATTCGCGAAATCTACAATCGTTCCCATCGGCATCCCTTCCCTCACCTGTACAGGCATCAGCAGATTGGCCCCCGCCTCCAGCAGGCTCCTGATCAGCTTAACGCTTCGCTGCACAGGGCGGAGTGACTGGGCCCGCAGACTAGTGGCCACGCAGAGAGCGCTGCCCACGCCGGGGCCCAGCGGCAGATTCAGATCCGAGTCGTGGGACAGCAGCAGCTCTACCATGGGCTGGCTGTTGTTGAGAATGGCCAGAGAGAGGGGGGAGTGGCCCTTACACACTATGTTAGGGTTAGCACCGTGTCTGAGCAGGACGCGAGATAGATTGGAAATGTGTGTAGAGTCACACATGCGGGTAGCAAGCAGGTGGAGAGGAGAGTTCCCATTGAACCCTTCGTTCCTTCCGGCCGCTAGCTGGAGACATGTCTCCGCATTCCCGAAAGAGTCGTCTTCTACAACAAGGGCATTTGATAATGCATTTGTTACTAGGCCAGTGTTAATGGTCTACCCAACTTTATTGTTGTTTATTGCTGATTTGTGGTAAGATTAATTATTCGCATACTATAAATTAGCCATAATTATCTGGTGAAAAATCTATAATTATAGCTGTGCCAACAGCATGTTCCTTTTGTGGCACTTGGTGCTTGGTTGACTGACAGTGCCTACCATAATACATGATGTCGGCACAGCTGTAATTTTAGATTTTTTGTAATGCCATCCCAACTATAAAGGTGTTAACCATTTCACAAAGTTGTTTCGCTTAATTTACAATTTTTTTGGGGAAATCTAAAATTACATCTGTGCCGACAGCAATTTACTTCAGAGGTACTATATTAGGTGGCAGGTTATATGATAGTGTCTATGAAAGAACATGCTGTCGGCACAGACGTAATTTTAGATTTTTTGTAATGTCAACTTAACTATAAAGGTGTTAACCATTTCACAAAGTTGTTTCGCTTAATTTACAATTTTTTGGGGGTAAATCTAAAATTACATCTGTGCCGACCATGTTACTTTAGAGGCACTATATTAGGTGGCAGGTTATATGATAGTATCTATGAAAGAACATGCTGTCGGCACAGATGTAATTTTAGATTTTTTGTAATGTCAACTTAACTATAAAGGTGTTAACCATTTCACAAAGTTGTTTCGCTTAATTTACAATTTTTTGGGGGTGAATCTAAAATTACATCTGTGCCGACTATGTTACTTTAGAGGCACTATATTTAGGTGGCTGGTTATATTATAGTGTCTATAAAAGAACATGCTGTCGGCACAGTAAAACACTTTTTTGACGATGTCATCATCATTTCAAGGTGTCAAGACCTTAGATGCAGGAATATCTAGGATTTATACTCGACAATTAGATATAAACTCCTTCGGGGAGATAATTAGAATAGGGCTCTTATCGAGTAAGTTCGGTGTGGTTTAACTATAAAGCTATAGGCAGTCTGACCCTGGTGTCGCTCGAGTGTGTTGGTGTCAGCCCCCGCTCCCAGGAGGAGTCTCACCAGCTCGAGAGCTCTGAGCGCGTCTCGCTGCGTAGCCAGCAAGTGCAGCAGCCCGCTGCCCCCGTGCTCCGACCCGAGTCTCGCATTCACGTCAGCGCCCGCGGCCACGAGCCTAGCGCTCATAAGCGCGTCTCCGGCTAGCACCGGGTAGAACACAGCGGGCAGCGGATAGCTGGCCGCGTTGACACCCGCGCCACACCGCAGCAACAGGTCTATGGTGCTCTCTAGGCTGTGGACTATGGACGGTTTGAGGGAAGAAGAAGATGGGTTAGAGGCTAGGCCCGGTTCCTTCTCAGCGAGGTGAATACTCACACTGTCGCTTGCACTTGCTACGTCACACAGGGGGTACCCTACATTGGGAGCATAGACATACCTGCCAAGTCTACAGGGAATTGGCCTATTGTACAGTGCAACCTCGATAATTCGATTATCCGAACAACACTGGCTGGTCCCAATGTGTTGTTAAAATTAGTTCAACCTTTAAATTATCCGAACTTGCTTAACTGGGCCCAACGAGTTTGGATAATCAAAGTTGCACTGCAAACCAGGGATCCAGGGATTTCTCATTGACACTATTCAATGCTTGTCATGCTTCCAAGGATACCTGAAATATCCAGTGATATTCCAGGTATCCTATTTCGGGACAAATCGAGGGGTTTTAGTATTTATTTTGGGATAGAGTATTTTTAAATGTTCAAAGCACAATTGTTGTTTGTTTGTCCCGAATTAATAGGAAAGAGAATAAACTTAGAAATCTGAAAATTTGCATGCAAGGGTGATTTTTCACGCTGACAACGATCTATTGGTATTCTAAAAGAAATAACGAGAAGTCACGTTTAAACATGTTATATTTTTCGACATGGATAAAATAGCAATGGAAATCTTGAAAAACTCAGAAATTCAAAAATTAATCTCAAATTTAAGGAAACCTTCATCTAATATCGAGAGAAAACATTTGAAAAACCCAAATAAAATGGTAACTTATCTGATTTAATTCAGGGTGCGCAATTTTATCTGTCAACTTCAGAACGGCAACAAACAAATTAGTATCAAACACAAATAAATAATGTAACTTAAAATATAAAATACCCGAAGTATCGTAATAGCTTCAACCTCAAATAAAGTTTTTAAATAACGGTATTCGAGAAACGGGTGTTATTGTCAAACTGTAATTCCGTGCTATAAATCCTGTGAAATTTCAAATTTTGACCCCATTAAACGGATAAATAAATCCCGAACGAATTCATTAATCGGAAAAGAATTTTTTGAATCGAAACACCTCTATTCGGAATAGCGAGGGTGTACTGTAGTAACAATAATTTTGTGCCAAAAGTATTAATTCCCAAGTTCGAGCAAACAACAGTTGTGTGCAAACGAGTGTGTCTAGCAGAGTTCAATTATACAACCACTAATTCAACCAACTTAGGAAACAACTTTATTGATTCTTGTAATACAAACATGTTTGTGGAATAATATTGTGTAAGGCTACAGAGTTCAGAGAATAGTAGACAGCACTAACCACTGAGAAATCTAGTCATCCTATTTCCACTGATTATGTCGGATAAGCAGTTTCTACAGAGCTCTAATGCACACAGTTATAAATAGAAATATTATGTAGCTACTAACTCAATAAACTGAATAGTATCAAAATCAAGTGAATAATGGCGACACAGTTTCCAGAACCCATACCAGTGCCAATCGTAGACCCAATAGCGACACAAATAAACCAATCGATAGACAGGTTGATACGCTCTCTCGAGCAGAGAAGAGTCCAGCTGTTGACCGAATTAAGGGACAGACGGGAGGAAATGAGAGCCAATCGGGTGGCGCGACAACAAGTCGAGATACAAATAACAGAAACACGCGCGCTTTTGGAAGGCCAACTAATGCACAATAAGCTCCATTCCATGCAGGAGAGAATGGTGGCAGAGTTAGAATCTACGCGAGCTGAAATGCAAGCCAATTACCCGCCTCCTCAAGACCTGAAGTTCCTGTGCGACACACGGGACCTAGAGGGACACATCTCCCGTCTGGGAGAGATTGCACAGATCGACATTCCTCCATCAGTGCCTAACTACGCTGCATTCCTACAGCCCAGTGTTGCTGTTGGGAAGAAAGGATGCGCTGCTGGAGAGTTTGACTGGCCAAGAGGTGTTACAATCGAACAAACATTTGGACACATTTATGTGGCAGATCGACACAACAGCCGAATCCAAATATTCTCTGAAACGGGAGAATTTCTCAATCAATTCGGGGATCAACACCTGGAGGAGCCATGGGGCATATTAACCTACAAAGACAGCATATTTGTTACGGACATGGGACTCGACGCTTTATTCCAATTCAAGATGTCAGATCTCACAATGATAAAGCAAGTAGGGAAGAAAGGATTTGGAAAGAAAGAATTCAATATTCCGAGACAACTCGCCATCTCTCCCAATCAACGCATCTACGTGCCAGATCAATACAACAACAGAATCCAAATACTGTCTACAGATCTAGCTTTCCAAGACTCGCTACGACATCAATCAATGACAAAACCTGTCGATGTCAAATTCATAAAGAATGAAATGTTTGTGTTAAGCTTTCAAGACAATCCCTGTATCCACGTGTTTACACTATCAGGAGAGAAGTCCCGCTCAATAGTTACCAGAGGAATAGGAAGGCAAGTTTCAGGAGCATGGTTCTTCTGTTTAGACGGACTCAATAACATAGTCATCAGCGACCACTCTGCTCACGCTATCAAGGTATTCTCTCCAGCAGGAGACCTCCTACACACGGTAGGACGGGAAGGACATCAAACTGGAAAGTTTTACTTCCCTTGGGGCATTGCTATCCTCAACAATAAGAAATTAGTTTGTATCTCTCGAAACACAAACTTCGGTCTCCAAATATTTACTGCTTAACTGCTATTCTGCTTAGCTACTGTGCTTATTAATCAATTAATGCATTGCTCTATAATAAACTGAATCTTACAAGTCTCATAACTCTGTAGATACTGTAAATGGGATAATATTTCTCAAACAATTAATAACTAAAATACTAAAATACTTATTTTTAAAAATCCAGGGTATAATTGCTAAAATTCCTGGAATTCCCTCAATTCTTGGAATTAGATGTTTCTTTGTTTTCCATTGTTGAAAACATGAAATACACTATTTTATTGAATAAAAAATTTGGTATTAACCGTGTTCGTAATAACGAGGTTGCACTGTATTATTGAAAGAATTCTAGGTTTGGCTTGAAATATCAGAGCCACATTATTTATCAGGTATCTCTTGTGGTGTGACAAGTATTGAATATTATAAATATATTAATTTATTCCCAAAGATGTTCATATTATCTATCTGCTCACTATATTAACAAGCAACATTAAAAAGAGGATATTTGGGGGTATTACAAGAGTTTTAATTAGTTTTAGATACCGTGCCAAATTATTGAATAATGTATTATTTTCCAGAGACTGGCAGAGAGTATAATAAAGTACGAGTTAAATTATCATACATATTACAAAACAACAATTATAGTGTCAATGGAAGAACAGAAATCCCCAGATTTTCAATGAAATCCCAGGAAAAAGTTTGCAAGTACGTGTATGCACGAAAGTGTATTATGGATCCCTGAATTAAAGATCAATGTATTTAGAGCACTATTAGGATATTTCGATCACATATCATCAGGATCGCATAATAACCTAACTCTATGGGAAATGCAATGCTCAGGGTTTCATCCATTTTAAAAGGAATTTTCGCGAAAATCGAGAGACGCTCCAATAGACGTATTACAAATTGAGTATTTTATGCGCGTGTGAGCTCTAACTTAATCTAGGCACGCAGAATGTTTGCCTGGATGAAAGCCTGGCATGCGACAAGAGTATTATACAACCATTTGTAAATACGCTCCTAATCCTGGTCTGATCCAATTTCCATACGCCTAATCACAAATTAATGTTACGGTATAGGAGAGGATTCCAAATTTTCGCGCTCCTAAATTCAAATTTTCCAAAAATCATGCTCCAAAAGGAGCGTCTCGCGCTCCTGGATAATTCCTTGCACGATGATGCTACACTACAGACCTGTATCCTGGGGAATGGATGCTCTGCTTGTCGATATTGTATTAGGACTCCTTAGCCAACCCTGGGATATAATCTGAGGTATTTTAACCCCAATCTCTTCCTCAGAAGTGTCCGTACCGTCCCTTGTTTTCTTAAGAATCGGTTTCTTAGAACACGTCTCCATAGATTGGGCAGGCGCTGATATAATGCGAGTGTTCAGGTTGCCATCGAACTCAGGATACAAACCTCTACAAACGAGGAATACAGTAGAACCTGCATAATCCGACCCTATATAATCCGGAATTCAGCAAAACCGACACTTTTTCTTATCCCAATGAGCGTCGGACTATGCATTAGAGCCTGCATAATCCGATAATTTGGTACCCGACATTTTTCCTATCTCAACGATGTCGGATTAGACAGGTTCTACTGTAACTGGAAACTAAATTAATGCAAAACTTATTTATATATAGGCCATGCACCTTTCAATACAAACAAAAACTGGCTTCGCAAAGGAAATTTTTTGCACCTATTAACTGTACAAGTAATACCGTTAATGCTAGCTAGAGTAAATAGCTACAAACAATCTATCTATCAGAGAATGTAAAACAGTACCTGTAATTAGCTAATTATTTGTTAATGAGTTTATCACCTAGGTACATAAAAATGTGAATACAAAAATTTCGCTATTTTATTTTACTTCACACATCATTTTATCTTTTAATAGCCATGTTGAGACATCTACTAATGTTATTATGCTGCTATAAGCTTTAATTTATGAATGCAGATTATTGCTGTTCAAATACTTTTGGCCGGTTAGTGTATTGCTAATTTGCTACAATATAATATATGTACACACTGTTCTCTCTAATAGTCCACCAGTGGGCAATTGGGCCTAAGTGGACAATTAGAGAACATGGACTATTAGAGATATAGAAATAGTTGATTTGGACAAGTAAATAAGTGGACTATTAGAAAAGTGGACAATTAGAGAGAACAGGCTGTATGCGAAAATGTAAAACAGAGGCTGTGCCCTACCTGGTGTCCCCATCGCTTCCCTGCTCGTCACTGAGAGCAGTGGACCTCCTCCCCAGGAAGAACCGTGGCGTGGTGTACACCTCTCTCTGTCCGAGCTGCCCCTCCCCCATGCTGACGTCAGAGGGAGAGGAGGGCGTAAGCGTGTCCAGCTCTGCGTTGTAGACGCCACTGCCGGAGTCCGAGCTGCTGTCAGCCCCGCCACCGGAGGTAAGGCAGCCCTACGGACACAGATAGTACATACAGTGGTGTAGTATAGTAGCAATTGTATAATGTCAGTTATCTAACTAGCAACTAACTAGCAATTTGTCTTATACAGTGGATGCCGGTTATAAGAACACCGGTTATAAGAACATGCCGGATATAAGAACACTCTATTGGAAAAACAGTCGCAATATACCCCTATATAATTTATGCTGGTTATAAGAACATTATATTCAGTTCCCGACGATGTTCTTATAACCAGCATACACTGTATTTGCCAATAACTCGTTAGTTAATTTAGCAGCTAAGCTAACTAACTGTATATGTTCTACTGTATACTTTACTGTATATGCTAACTGTATATGTTCTACTAGCTACTGTATATAACAGATATGTTCTACTATATATTCTACTAACGAGGCTCTACTGTATATACTCTACTGTATATGCAAATACTAACCTGATGCACATTAAGCACTGGACAGTTCTGCAGCAGATAGAGTCTGTGGAAGGTAGCAGTGAGCGGAGAGAATCCCTCCTCCGACAGAAGATTGATGTGCGCTCCTTCGTCCAGCAGGAGGCGTATGGTACTGGCGTGACCATGGATAGCAGCTGCGAAGAGAGCAGAGTGCCCGCAACTAAATAGTAATAGGAACAAGGGATGCCAATGCTTTTTCGGTATAAAAATACAGCTTCATAAATGTAGTCTTTTTGATGACAAAATATGAAAATATCAAAATATCAAATTTTAATAATTCTATCATATTTAGATATTGCAACAAAATAGCATTGAATAATCTTCATTTAGCATGCATATTGACATTTTCCAATTAGAACCACTGTTATTATTTTTCACCTTTTTTCTCATGACCTATTATCAATACAATTACGTGTTAACCACATGAATAACCAATTTATAAGGAATAACAAGAGTTTGATTGTGATATTGTAATGGAATAAATTCCAAATTTTACCACTAATGAGTAACGTAAACCTGTCTAATCCGACACCCGTTGGGATATTGAAAAATGTTGGATTGCCAAATTGTCAGATTATGCAGGCTCTAATGGATGACGCTCATTTGTATAAGGAAAGTGTCGGTTCTGCTGAATTCCGGATTATAGAGGGTCGGATTATGCAGGTTCCACTGTATACTAACCTGTCTACCACATTAATGTATACGTTCCCAGTTTGTATAAGAATCTCAATTCGCATGGAGTCCCCATTAACCGCTGCCTGTATCAATCTATGGGACTCTCTCTCCAAGGGACCCTTTGGGGCATTTGTGCCTCTGCTCTTTAGGTCAGGACTGTCGAGCTCATCTGTGTCCTGGTAACCAGGTCCCGCCTCTGGAATGTTGAATAAGAGTCTCGTTAAATGATCTCCCAACCAAATCCCTTTGTCAACATGTCCGTCGGGATAGAAGAGAGTGCCTACCATAGATACCGCATTTGTCACTTAAACATGTAGCAATTAACCACAGGAAAGTAAATAGTATAGTAGACTATCGTTATTATGAACACAAGGGGACAGTCAGAATTGGTTCGTATTATCCAGATTCCAGAGTCACTTATAAACTTTTATAAAGGCAAAGGGAATTAATTGAACTTTGAGTGACATAAAAAAGTCAAAAAATTGACCGAATCGAATTTTTCTTTAGCTGCAATAATTTCTCATGTCAATGAAAACTTTAACAAGTATTATTCATTTTAAACAATTTTCTGTCAACAGAGGTGCCTTATTAACACCAACACTTACCTTCCCCATTCCTCTCATCATTACAGTACGCGCCTTCAAACCTACTTCCGCTCTCCATATACATAACCCCCTCTCCCTCCTTCTTATCCGCTACGAACGCCCCCACATACCGTGCCCCGGTCGGCCAGCTATATACCCCTTGTCCCTCTCGCCGGTCCCCAGTGTACCCGCCCTCGTACCGCTCCCCATTCTCCCACACGTGTTCCCCCAGGCCGTGACGTAGGCCCTCCTGCATGTCCCCTCGGTAGTAGGAGCCGTCAGACCAGTGGTGCAGAGGGGGCATGTCCATGAGGCTAGGTATAGTGTGACAACTGTATGCAGTGTTATACTATAGTAAAACCTCCAAAAGTGAACACCTTCAAGAAATGAACAACTCCAAAATATGAACACTTTTTCTCGGTCCCAAATTATTCCTATTGCTTAGACACACGTTATGATAAAACATGTAAAGTGAACACCTCTCAAAAATGAACGTTTTGGCTGGTCCACAGAGTGTTCACTTTCTAAAGGTTTTACTGTATAAAGGGTAATGGCCGGGTGATTAGTTGCTAATAAGCGATGTTGCTAATAATGCTGCGAACTTAATTACAGTTCGCAGCACTAGTTGATAATAGAGGAATTTTAGCAACTTCGCTTAAAGCGGTGTGTTGTCCATTCAGATACAAGTTATAGTTGTGACAACTGTATGCAGTAGAAGTCGGTTATAACGTACCTAGGTTAGTACGCGCGTACTACTATTTTAAACCAAGTTTATAAAGCAGTATGTAATTCCATGTTGGGTAAACTCGGTTAGTACGTACACTCGGATATTATCAAATTGCATTTTGCATGAAATTTGACTGCTAATAGGCCAACTTGCTATTAGAGGAATAGAATTAACATTAAATGCTCGCTTGGGAACTGAAAATAACTTGCTAATACACAGAGGCGGCGCGGCTTTTGGGGGCCCCCGGGTGATCGACCTACTAGTCCCCTTTGTCCAGGGCCCTGGGGGGCCTGAACAAGGGGGCACCCCTTGTAATCGGTTGAGGGGCCCGCGGGTGAATCACCCGTGCGGTGTGCGGCCGCGCCGCCCATGCTAATACAGCAATAATGCTATTAAGCGTAGGCGAACACCACTGTAGTTAACTTTATCTATTGTATTAATGGAGTGATATTATTGTTGGATGTAGTGTTTGCAATAGCAATTGCTCTAATAGCAAATATTTCCCTATTAAGAAGTTATTTTCAGGACCCAAGAGAGCATTTAAGTAAGCAAATTTCGTGCAAAATGCGAGGCGAACACCACAGTATTAAGGTAGTAAGTCCCTGAATTAACTCATAAGATATAACAAATGAATGGAACATATTCTATTATAGTTAATCGCTGAGAGTCATTTCCATCATATTCTGTCCGCTCTCTTCGGAAGCGTCCTCATATGTCTCGTCTGAATCTGCGGAATATCTCTCACCCTGCATTCGAAAGGGACCCTGTATGTACGTGTTAAGCTCGTCAGAATCCTTTATGTGTCCGATTATTTTAACCTTAGTATCCGGCTTAGTTACCTTATCACTCATAAACTTAGAAAATCTCAGTTCGGCCTCAGCTAGCTCTACTGGGTCTATCGCGTATAGAAATACATAAGCAGTTTTCTTTGGCATGTTATACGGTCTCAGACTAGAGAGGTATTCAACACTCGGAGAGAAGAACAAACCATATGACAGATCCATGCTAATATTAACGGAATAATACAGTGGATACAGGTTATAAGAACATCGTCGGGAACTGCATATAATGTTCTTATAACCGGCATAAATTATATAGGGTATATGGCAACCATTTTCCAGTAGAGTGTTCTAATATCCGGCATGTTCTTATATGTGGTATATACTGTATACAGTTCTCAAATAAAGTCAAAAACACTCTCAAATACAAACCTCTTCTCTGTATACAGTCCACAAGATCTCAAATTGAATTACGGTCAATGGGAGGGGGTCCACAGGATGTCTATATTTACCATAGGGTCCACGGTTGAAAAAGGTTGGGAATAGTATACAGTATACTCTCGTTAATAGGAACAAGTATAGGAGGGCAATTATACATTAAGTCAAGCTTCCAAGGAATGGGATTAACCAATGTGTGCAACAAACCATCATTTGTATTAAATATTGATCAAAAAATGTGACATAGGGAGGGGTGTGTAATTTCGGGAGTTTTCGTTACGTAACGTTTGAATGGCCCCAAGGCGAAATATCGGTTAAGGAGTACAACGTTTAATTCCCCTAGCCTATACAGATACTTACAAATGAATCTGGTTAATACGAATTACGGATAAAACAAAAATTTCAACGGTCCCCTGGTGTTCGTTTTATCGAAAGTATACTGTAATCTATGTATTTTGATGTTTGATTACTGATTATTAGCTTATAGATAATTGTTTAGAAAGTTGATTCATAATGATTCCAGTGGTTTCTAATATGTATCCACTAAAGTAAACTACAGAGTAATATTGTATAAATGAAAGCCATTTAGGTTTAAGCTTATGATGAAAATTCCGCATTCGCGAATATGGGAAAATTCGCATTAGTCCTATCCCTAGCCTATAGGATTGTTTTGTGTTTTCGCCTACAAATGCTTTCCAATTATATCTCTGATTTGTCTAGTCAAAAGTTCTCAGATACAGGAATATATTTGTTGGAAAATATAAACTGGTGGCTCTTTTAAGCGATGTCTATTGTACTATCTATTTTGTTATATGTTACACATTAATCTTACAACTTATATAAGTTGTTAAATTAAAAGTATTTGCAAATAAGGTTTAATTATACAATTCGAACATCAAACCTAATGAATATTTCAAATTATTTTAAGCATTTAATGGAAAGTACCCCTAATGGAAAGTAATGGAAAGTAGCCTATTACTGCACTAATGCATATTTAAACACACGAGGCCCATTGAATCACACCTCGACTATTCAATAAAACTATAAACTTCAATGATTCCACATCTCTTATATATAGAGATAATCAATTATATATTGAGATAATCTATGATGAAATTTCCATACAAAAAGAAAAATTTAAACTACTCACGCATGAAAGAGATTCCTTGAATAGTAAAAATTCTTTGATAATTACCCCCGTGATAACTGGCTCAATTAAAATCAAGTTCTAAATTATTATGTATATAAAATGCACATTAAATATACTACATATAGGCTAGAAGTCCCATATAGTATAGATTTGTGAGTAAATTATAGGCATGATAATGTACTCCGCAACACCTGAAATAGTTAACTGTATTCAGACAGGAGTTGGTAGCTTCAAGGCTCATAAAATCAATCATAATCCGATCAGAGAAGATGGGCCATACCTTATAGACGAATTCGTAACCAAGGAAACCATAAGAACCGAAGTAGATTGGAATGAGAACAATTTTCGCTATCCGATAATTAAGTTCAGTAACGAAGCGACTCAAGTAACTAAATCCGACTATCTAGAAGAGGAATTTGAGAATGGAATAACTCGATCAATTGTTTTCCGTCATGATGACCTAATTTGCAATGAATATACTGAAACAATTGTCGATGTATTAAAAATAGTGAAAGATAAAGAAATTATAATCGCTGAAGACAAACAGTCAATTCATTTAACAGAAACAAAAGACTCTATTGACGAAATGATTATTCAAGAAAAAGAATTGGTAATAGTTAAGGAAGATATTGAAACGCCAAATATAGCTACAGAAGAAATTGCACTGCAATCACATACAATCGCTAGAGAACAAGCTCCAGTTAATAACAGTGGTATAACTATTCTAATAACAGATGTAGATAGCAGTGTGGTTGAGGTGGATTATGATAAGAAATCTGATATAAAAGTAGGTAAAGACAAGCCAAAACCAAGTAGGGTTATAGTTAAAAGGAATAAAGAGAGGCGACGCACTCTTGAAACAAAGGATTTGGCAATCGAGAAAGCGAAACAATCCAGAATTGTTAAGAAGGAAACAGTTACTATTACAAAAACTGAAAAGGAGAGTTCTAAAATTACTAGAAAGAAGCAACCTCTTGTCGTGAAGACTTCTAGCAAATCGAAACAAACAAAAATCAAACCAAGTAACGGGAAAATGGAGGTGACAGGAGAGGAGAGCTCTGAAGTATTAAAACTATTAAACACAGAAACAGCCGGTACTCACGATGAGCATATTATATTGCTTACAGAGGAAAAAATGGAAATATCCACAAAAGAAATCGATATCGACGAAAGGATTGAAAGGCGAGTGGACCAATCGGATAATAAAGATACAACTGATAACGTTACAGAGATTGAGATAGTAGAGGAAAGCAGTAAATCTATGGAGATTAGCAAATCGTATGGACAAGAAGAATTCGGATTTCATTTATACGGGAGAAAGAATTACGATGGACATTTTATTAGCAGAGTTGAGCCTGGGAGCGGGGCACATAAAGCGGGATTGAAGGTCGGAGATAAAGTTATAGATATCGAAGGGAAATCGGCAGATGGGATGGAACATGGAGAGATAGTGGATATAATAAAAAATTCATCTGGTCCCTTGAATATTGTGGTGAGAAACGAAATTGAAAAACTTAAACAAGCAAAAAACAATTTAGTCCTCGAAACTGAAGGTGATGATAGCAAGTCAGATCTTGATTTTACAACAATGGAAGGGGCAAAGCCCAAAAGAAAACAATCCCTCCCCTCCCAAAATTGGAAAGAAAAGAAAAAAATGTTTAAAAAACTCTAATATTTGTTCACTCGCCTTGTGAATTGCTTAGAATTTCAGTCAGGATACTGAATTCAGAATTATTGTTGCTCTACCAATCTAACTAACTTATCCACTTTATCATTATTGTTATTGTTATTGTTATAATATCATTATTATATTATTACAGGCCAAACTCAATTATCCGAACTTCGAAATCTTGTTGCAGAAATTAGTTGGCCCTTAAATTATCCGAACTTGTTCGACTGGTCCCAAAGAATTCGGATAATCGAGGTTGCATTTATCCTATTGAATCTATTCTTTTAAATTAGTATGATAGTGTCAGATACAGTAGAACCTCGTTAGTACGAACACGGTTAACACAAAATTCGGTTAATACGAACACTATTTCAGTCCCCTTCAAAGTCCTTGTCATACAAATGATATTGGTTAATACGAATCCCGGATAAGGCGAACGCATTTTGACAGTCCTCTGGTCTTCGTATTAACGAGGTTCTACTATAGTATAACAAGAAGTATGATACAATCTAACTGTCTCTATTGGGGACGTTCAAAAGTAATTCCCGAATATTAGACACCCATCTTCCTATGACATGTATTTTCTAACCATTTTGTAATACAAAAATGATGGTCTGTCACACGTACACAAATTGATTTAACACCACCTCATCTCATTACATATCGCTTGAAGGTCCTAACAGTTTACTTTCCTTAATTTCCAATTGTCCATGATCTCAGTAGTCAACCCTAATGATGGGATTTAGAAAAATAAACTTTAAGTGAATATATTTATTGGGCTCTGAAGTTCAAAATAAATAATTGTTACAAGTAGTATTGATATCAATATATCGGGATGGCAAAATAACGAAAATAAATTTTCTGTAAAATTACCGATATATCGCATCGATATCGGAAATTTTCCCGATATTTGTAAAAACCTTGTTAAAAGAGCTTTTGTTAAATATTGTGTCCGTACAAGTTCACTAATACTACATAAGCTCATTCAATTATTAATGAAACGTAAGGGCATTATAACAATAGAAAGGTCAAACATTTGAAAAGAATAATTTATGTAAGGATTGCATCATTTTAGTACATTATTCCATGAACAGATGGTGTAGTTAATTAAATATAATTTTGAAATTAAATGCTGTTAAACATTAAACTTACTAGCTTATACAGGTATTACAAGCTAGATTAAATTCTAAGCTTATTATATAGAAGTAACATGATGCTTTAGTGCTAATCAAAATACGGGAATATTGTTATAACTCCATTTTTATATGGAATTTAAACATTACATGTTAAGGGGAAAACCAAGGGATATCTAATTTTAATTTATAAAGCCTTGATTAGAAATTGAATCTAGTAACCTTGATCAAGAACATACGTACTCAAATAAGAAATAAACAAAATTAGTAAACAAAATGTAAATAAAATATATAAAACTTAATAGTATATACAGTGGTGTTCGACTAATACTAAGTTTGCTTGCAAATAGGCGAACTTGTTATTAGAGGAACATATCTAATTAATTAATCAACATTAAATGCTCGCTTGAGGATGGAAAGTAACTTACAAACACCAGTGTAAATAATCAAATATGGCACCAGTACGTATAATTAATCCCACCAAGCAATATGTAATTAATAAATATAATAGCAACCAAATAATGCAATATATATACCATACTAATCATTATCGTTATTATTTAATGTATAAGTCAATTGTATTTCTGATAAAGCCCGTTTATAATGGTCTGGATATTGAGATTGGATCTTTCCCTGTAGAATTCTAATTCGCCGAAATATGGAATCAAGTTCTTTCTTGGTGTCCAAAAGTGTTCGCGAGTGTCTTTTAATTTGAGGCCCGAGCTTAATAAACCTGTGAATTGAGTATTTGTTAACTTGTGCGAGTTTTGCATTAGCTCTTTCCAATTGGTCCAAAATGTGGTGTTGTGTTATGTGAATAGTTTCTATATGGCGTGGGTTAATTAGGGAAAGAGATTTATCGAGGGTTGAAATATGACCTGTTTTAGTTTGTGTAGAATTTGAGGGAATTGTAACGGTTGGCATACATTTGGGGAAAAGTGAATTGATATTTATTAAATTATTTTGATCCTGAATTTGGTCTGGAGTCTCTCTATCTTGTTTCTCGGCCATTAAGACTCAAAATAAGACACAAATATAATATGTAAATAATTGTCGCTGTTATTTGAATTGGCTAAAAATAGAGATTGTAATTATAACAAAGATGGAATCAACAAACAATTGCTTTGGTTAAGTGAATAATCAAATCAAATTATTAGGAAAAATAAGCCAATATAGTTAGGATATTGTATATAGGGACCCTATGTTCTTGTAGGGATTTGAAAATATTATATTATTGTGTTAATTAATGGTTAGTAATAATTTGTAATGAATTATTCGTGAATAAATTGGGTAAAGATTTTGGCCAAAATCACTGTCTAATAATACAGTTGACTTCGCTTTATTGGGACACTTTTGGGGATCAGTTAAGTTGTCCCGATTAACCGGAAATCTTAGCAGTTGGTTTATTGGGATACGAATGGATTGGAATCCAAATTCAAAGTCCATAATCCTTAACATATATACGTAGACTCTCGTTAATACGAACACGGATAAGGTGAAATATCGGTGAAGGAGTAGAAAGTTTAATTCCCTTAGCTATAAATGAACTTAAGTGGCTCCGATTAATACGTGTTCTAATCAACTAGACTAGAGTATACTGTATATATGAGGCATTATAGGCCATGGGTTTTATAGAACGTTCAATTCCAATTGCATCAATACAGATTTCAGAATTTCAAAATCCAACCATAATGCATCCGAATTCTCTGAACAGTTGTTGAGGTTAATTAACCTGAATCCCAATTAAGCGGAGTCTACTGTATACAAACCATCATAAATAGTCCCCTGGATCACAAGAAAACTAACTATAGCGGGAAACGTGACTATATAACAACTACATTAGAACTTCGTTAGTACTAACAAGGGTATTACGAACACTATTTCATTCCCCTTCAAATACTGTCGACTCCGCTTAATAGAGCCACCGGTTAATAGATTTCTCCGCATAATGAGGTCAAAATTTCACAGTATTTATAGGACGGAATGACAGTTTTCGGTTGATAGATTTCTCCGCTTAATTGGGTCAAAGTAACCTGGTCTCGAGGTGCTCTATTTATCGGAGTTGACTGTACTTTCCAATACAAATACACCGTTAATACGAATTCCGGATAAAGCGAACGCATTTGACTGTCCCCTGGTGTTCGTACTAACGAGGTTCTGCTGTAAATTGGAGTCACATGACTCAAACAACTTACTCTGCTTCTAGAATCTTCCAAACAAACCTGTGTAGTTAATTGAGCGCTACTAAGCAGTCAGTGAGCTAATTGTAAAGCTAAACTTCTAAACAATAACAAACAAATATGAACTTAAATAAATAAAAAGTGAACGGATTGCATTCGAAATTCAAATGAGTTCGAGTGATTAACTGTGATTAAGTTAGGAGACCGTATTTTAACAAAAAGGCTATCTTTGATCTGTGGCGGCACGAGCTTGAAATTTGGAAAAAGAAAGTACGTATCTTTTTAGCGAAAAAGTTATTGTTTCTGGCAAACAGTTGGTTTCGAGACCAACACAGTGTGTAACCATGGTGACAAATCGGAATGTAGGGGTGGTATGAGCTAGCTTTTTGGCTCAATTGTGGTTGGAGAGTATACCCCGATTTTCTTGATACGATTGGTGTGTTTTGTTTTGCTGTAAAGTGTCGGTTGGCCTTTTCCAAATTGTCAATCCCAAACCCTTTTAGGAGAAAATGTATGGGAATGGTGGCCATTTCATTTCGCGACCATTTCCCATTAGTTTTGGCCTGTTCAGATTAAATCGGAATAAACACAGTAAGGAGATTGGAATGAATTATTCTCTATTAGACTAAAATGTCTTTTGTTCCAAAGCTAAAAAGGGTTGGACACAGTAGAGAGGGATCTATTGTATTGTATGCTAATTTGGTAATAGTCAGGATAATTCAAAGTTTCGAACAATCAGGAATAGATGAGTAGCAGTTCCAAATAGACAGATAGAGAGAGCTACTCGATTCTCTAATCTTCGAGCATTAGTTGTACCTATAAATAGTACAGTATTATATGCTGTTAACTAAATGATAAATACTACACCCAATGGGTCTTAACAATACAGTAGAAACCAGTTTTTTCTAACCAATTCTTTGCATGGAAATAAACTAAGAAAATCCGATTGAAAATAACACAAAATTGGAATTTCTTACAAATTTAGAATAAATAGTTAATTAGAAAAAAAAGGTGTTAGAAAAAACCGGTTTCTCTAAATTTGCACTACGGCAATGGGTCCAAGGAATAATCCAGGAGCGCGATACGCTCCTTTTGGAGCATGATTTTTGGAAAATTTGAATTTAGGAGCGCGAAAATTTGGAATCCTCTCCTATACCGTAACATTAATTTGTGATTAGGCGTATTAAAATTGGACCAGACAAGGATTAGGACCGCATATACAAATGGCTGTATAATACACTGTTGGTTAGTATCTACATACTATATTATCATGCATACAGCCTGTGTTTACTTGCCTATAGGAAGTATAATAAGAGCTGTAGGCTAGCAGCTATACAGATCCCTTAACCACTAGCACCACGATGTGGTCCTCTCGGAAGTGTTCCTCTCCCAGGTCGGGCACTGCCTGCTGCAGGAGTTCGTGCGAGAAGTTGCACGGCGGAAATGCGTGCAGCACTCCGGTCGTGTCTGGGTCCGGGGCCGGGCTGATGGCGCCCGTCTCTCCCTCCTCCTTGCCTAGGGGGGAATTTAGAATATACAAATTCTGATTAAAGATTTGTATACTACATAGTCTGATTACTCTAGGTGCACAATTTCTAATCATTACGATCATTTCTCACTGAGATACAGCCACATTCCAATTTGTTCCACTTGTGCCACAAGTGGCAAGTGGTTTGGCCACTTATGCCACTTCATGGATATTGTATAAAATTCACTTAAAATATCATAGATATGATGTTGAGAATCATGGCAATATATTTAAAGTCATTTTAGAATAGTTTAAACAGACAACAAACTATTTGAAGCATATTATGTCTGGAATATAATTCCTGTTGTTCAAATACACTTGGCCGGTCAGTGTATATGTATAGTGGAAGAGGGTAGTTGTGTTCGAGTAATAGCAAGTCGCATTTAGCACGAAATTTACTTGCTAATAGGTGAACTTGCATTATTTGCATTATTTGCATTATTTGCATTATTGCTCGAACTTGCATTTTTGCTAATAGGCGAACTTGCTATTAGAGGAACATAATTAATATTTTTTAACAAAGTTTATATAGCAGTATGTATTTCTATGTTGGGTAAACTCGATTAATACCTACTTATTCTCATTCCCGAGGGGGTACGTTATAACCGAGTTATAAGAACATGTTCCTTACTGATATTATCCTCCTGCTCATCAGCCGGAGTACCGGATAGCGCCACAATTCCGGCTGCATCTTTCTGCTTGAGATAGTTAACGAGACTGCGAATGGGTCTGTAGTTGGAGTCTGCGGGGGTCAGGGCTTGCTCCTGTCCGCTGGTGTGCGGCAGGGCTAGGAGGAGGGCGTGTCCGTCCGTGCCGGCGCCGGAGAGACGCTTGTTAACCTCCTCCAGACGCGAGCTCTCCAGACGGAGTCTCTGCGTCACGCGGAGCTGGTGCGTGCTCTCGGAGCCCTTCATTAGCTCCTCAACTACCTTCTCCTCTCCTGTTAGGCAGTCATTATACACAGTAGTTAGTTAGTCATTATACACAGTAGTTAGTCATTATACACAGTAGTTAGTTAGTCATACGGTATAGTTAGTACAGTATACAGTAGAACCTCGTTAGTACGAACAGAAGCTAGTAGGGGACCGTCAAAATGCGTTCGCCTTATCCAAAAATTTGGTATACAATTGGCACGACGGTCACTACCAATAAGCCAAATCTCAATGTATTTCCCCGAATAAGCGTCCCGGCGCTTATTGTTTTCGTGGAGCAAATTTACCTTCAATTATTTATAATCCAGAAAATAATTTTTGGTGGATTATAATAGTTCTCAGCGACAGTAAACATACATAAATTGCTTAAATAAGAAAATCACACTTCAGTTATCAACTAATGGGTATAAATTTTTATCATACAAATGCTTTTATATTGACCCGGGGCTTATTCATGGAAATATGGTATTAAACGACAGTATAGTATTGTATATAAATAGTGTATAAATAGTGTATAATACTATAAATGTATAAATAGTCTATTAACCGTCGATTAGGTGCATCTGAGTTGGGAAAGCAGTGTTCTTTAGCATAAAAGCTCCAAACCACACAAGAGGATATTTCCCTGCGAATTTTTCAATAGACGGTCCCTCCAATTCAACTGGCTCTGCTATCTCATCTCCCAATGCGTCCAAATCTCCCACACCCAATTCAGAATCCCTTCTGTCTCTCAAGGAGTCCAACTCTCCTAGAAATAACATAGATACAAGTTTGTACCTTTGGTATTCGGTATATTACTGTATAGTTTCAATAGTTTGTTAGTATTGAGCTCAAACTGCAATTCAGTTCAATGGTTTTGTATGTTAGTATCCATAATGCTTAATCTGCTTATTGTGAACAATTTTTCGTCTGCTTAATATGAAGTTGGTTTATTATTAAGAACAAGCCCTATGGTCCCAAATTAACAACTTACATAGGGTTTGTATTAAGTTGAGTTCGCTTATTATGAACACAATTTTTGTTCCCTTGAATGTTCATAACAAAAGAACCTGGTTATAGTATATACAGTAGAGTTTGCTATATTAGCAATTCCCCTATTAGCAATATTGCTTTATTAGCAACCGCTTTTCGGGTCCCAAGCGTGATAATACTGTTAATTTAATTCCCCTATTAGCAACTTCGCCTATTAGCAACCAGATTTAATGGCAAACCCGAGTTGCTAATATAGCAACTCCACTGTAATTACTATACTTTTGAAGAACCTAACTGTATTATGACACAATATTTGGTCCCTTGAATGCTCATAACAAAGTACCTTGCTGTATTATAAGATTACATATGCATACGTACCTTCGTTATCCGCCACATGCTCGTCGAGAGAGTACCTGCTCCCAAAGCTCCTCTGAGACCTGTGCTCCTCCCAGCTGGAGTCTGCGTCGTTAAACTCGCAGTCATCTCCCAGATCCGCCTCCAGCTCTCTAGGGCTCTCCTGTCTGCTGCGAGCTCGGTTCTCCGGCTATACAGTATAACCTCGTTAGTATAGTATAGTAGAGCATAGTTAGCGTTAGTATAATAAACATAGTTAGTACAGTAGAACCTCGTTAAATCGTTAGTATGAACATGGTTAGTACGAACTTTGCGAAGCCGGGTTTTATAGTAAACATTGGATTTAACGATACTCGTTTGGGCAAACTAAAAGGTCACTATATCCGAAATAGGTTCAAATACTACTACAGACTTCTGGGCAAGAGAAAAATTAGTGATTTTGATGTATTACTATAATTATCCCTGTATTGTATGTATGTAGTACCTGGAACTCCTCGTGGGAGCGTCTCCTGTACTTGCTGTGCTTGTAGCTCTCCTCATCAGAGGAGCGGTGTCCCCGCTTCCGGTAGCTGGAGTTCTTACCGGAGTATTCAGGGACGGGAGAGGCCCGCTCCACGGACCGGGGCCTGCGGGGCGCGTGCAGCCCAGGCGAGCTCTCTACACGAATAGCATACAGCATATAACTAATGTATGTACTTATCCACCATTGGCACAGCTGTAATTTTAGATTTTTTTCGTTTAATTCCTATTTTTTGATAATAATCAATGTACAGTAGAACCTCTCGTTATAAAAAAGTGCTTGGAACCTGTAAATTATTTTGCTTTATTGGATATTCGTTAAAAGCGGATAAAAATTAATGCATCTAGTGCTCAGGAGGAATTTTTCGTTATATGCAGTTATTTAGCGATTCCCAACCTTTTTGGACCCCTTATAGCAAATATTAGACATTCTGTGTGGACCCCCTCCCATTGATCGTAATACAAATTTGAGATATCATGGACCCCAGGTTGGGAACCAGTGTCAAGGCAAGAACTAACTTCTTCTGGGCTTGGCTTTAATGATGACCTCTCCCTCATATATGCCTCTGGTATCTCTGGGGACTCTCCTCCTCTTCTCATCGACAGATCCGCTCCGACTGAAGTCCACCCTCAGATTGTTCCCACCGCTCCTAAGCTTCCTGCCCCTCCAGTCCACTATGGCGGCGTAGCAGGAGTCTATGCTCTCGAAGGTTAGGAAGCAGTACGTGGTGTTGTTCAGGTACTCCATACGGCGCAACGGCCCGTATCTAAAGATAGAATATATAACTCGTTGTACGTACTTAAGTTTAGAGTAAATCCAGGGATGGAAAAAACAATAATTTTAAATATAATCAAAGAAGAAAAATCTAAAATTGCAGCTGTGCCGACAGTATTTTCGACAGGATATATAACCCTGGTGTTCGTACTAACGAGGTTCTACTGTACTTGGGGTACAGTGATGTTCACTGTTCACGTATAGCAAGTAGCATTTCCATGAAATTTCCTTGCTAATAAGCCAACTCATTATTAAGGAACACATTTAACAATAAATGCCCGCTTGGGGCAGAAAATAACTTGCTAATAGACCAAATATTGCTATTAGCTTAAAAGTTAAAACCTCTATAAAAGTTTCCAAATCAAATTTGGAAGAAAAAAAAGTTGAAACCTTGACCAAATGGATATCATTATCACAATAGAAACAAGGGACTAATATTGCCATCCAATCTTACCTAGCGAACTCTCTCTCCAACTCCTGAGCATCTCCTCTTGTAGCTATCCCCCTAACAACGAGTTTGGTAGTTGGCATTCCTTTATTAAATGTTATGTAGAGTCTAGAAGCGCCTACATGCTTATTGTTCATAGTTTCCCTCGCGAATATCGCATCTCTGTTGAGAGAGTACTTCACCTGGAAAGCGAAGGAAAATATATAATCCTATGGTGCGAATTTCGCATTTCTATAGTGAAATGGTTAAGAGTTAGTTGTTCAATGGAGTAGTCATGTTACTCATGTTGTATAAAAAATTTAGACCATGAGTTTTGAATTAGTACTACTATTAATACAAGCACCATGGTTGATCCATTGATATCTATATTACCCTGAGATATATATTGTTGTTATTGATAAAGATTGAGGAAATTATGTGAGAAATAAGAACTCTGGTAGTATTTAAAAATACAACTAAGATAATTTATTATGAACTTTCAAGGGGCCAATATTTTTTTCATAATAGAGAGTCTTCATAATAAGCGAACTCACTTACGTATATAAACCATATGTAAGTTGTTAAATTAGGAAGATAGGGCTTGTCATAATAAAAAGTTTTCATATTAATTAAAAAGTATTCACGATAAGCAGACTTGACTGGAGTTTCAATTAAGTATAACCTGTCTATAACGGCAACTTATAATAGGTTCTCCACATGACTCCATTATTATAATCAAGTATAGAGATCACATGTGCATAACGGCAATTTTAAGTCAGTCCTTTGGATGACCATTATTAGCAGTTTCTACTGCATGTCATTACTGTCTGTATAATACGTATATAGACTATCTACCTGCGCATAGGCACACTTGGTGTATCTGTTTAGCTTAATATCCAGGTCGATGAGGTGTCCGTATCGCGAGAACACTCTCCTCAGTTCGGAGGCTGACACCTCGGGATCCAGGTTCCCGACTAGCAGGGTCCGCGAGGGGCTCACGGCCGGACTTCCGGTCCTGCCGGGGGGGAAGGAGGGAGGGGAGAGACGCCGGTTTCTGACGTAGCGATTAACGGAGGTGTTGTGGGAATCGAACTCCTCTTCCATGAATAGAGGAGACCTTTAGTTAGTATGATGATTATTAGAATTACTTATACACCGATCATCGGCGTTTGTATTAAATAACCTGGCTAGTTTCTACCGATGGTGTTTTTTATAAACATAAAAAAACAATCGGTAGAAAGTAGCCAGGTTTTTCATACAAACGCCGATGATCGGTAATACCGATGATCGCTGTATAAGTAAACTCTAATTATTATACACTTGTATAAGCAAACCATGGATGAATAAAAATCAATTTAAATTCAGAAGGAATCTACCTCATTGCTTCGAATTAATTGATTTTTTGTGGGCCATTTTATCATCAATTTTTGAAAAATCCAGGAAATAATTGTTTCTTAGGATCTAATGGTGCGACAGTATAACCGAAGTTGCCAAAATCAAAGTAATTACACTCCAGTTATGAACTTAAGTGTATTAATTTTATCATACAAGTGCCATTTTGATTGACCCGGCGCTTATTCGAATCAATACGGTATGTAGAATTCTTATACACTTGTATAAGCAAACCATGGATTAATAAATATCAATTTAAAATTAGAACAATTTAATTATAGTAATAGATGTTCCAGTTATTTCAATGGTTTCTATATAGTCGTTGAATTCTCATTTATTTCTATTTATAGCCATATTTAGTCATCCATGGTTTGTTTATAGAAATGACTTAGAACAGACCTTCTGTAGCTGAGGTCCTGCTCGCGAGAGGATTTGTTGCACCATTCAATTCGCAGAGGCTTGTCAAACACAAACATTTCTTGACACCTGTCAGGTTATAAACAATAATACAGTATTTAACAAATAACAGATATTAGCAGATAACTTGGTAGGAACTAAAAAAACCCACAAATATCTCTTTTAAAATGAAATTCAACTATCAATTCCTATTTACTACAGGTGACTATGATAGCTAATATAACACGGTTCAGGACGAAAATAATTATTTCCCCTAGCCTATATGGTGTGACTCAGATTTTCTTAACACATATCCCTGGTTAATATTAACTAATAACTAATAACATATCCCTGGTTATTATTAACTAACAACACTGTACCTTGAATGGGCGTCCTGTGCCGCGTCATGAGACTCAAAATGCACAAACGCGTGTCTCGACTTTCCAAATCCAGCAACTCTCACTGTTATGCGACCAAACTTTTTAAATATATGATAGAGCGTCTCCTCCATGGTGGTGTCCCTCACGCTCTCCTCCAGATTCCCGATGCGCAGCACGTACAGCATCTCCATGTCTCTGTCGCGAGAGGCCGGCCCGAGGTCGAACTCGTCCAGGTGAGAATCTCTCACGTCTGTAATAACACAGGAATACCAATGTAAAGTAATACTACAGTCGACTCCGCTTAATAGAGCCACCTCGGGACCAGGTTATTTTGACCCGATTAAGCGGAGTTGACTGTACTTAGATTTTTTTCAATAAATCTCCCTGCTATTACAGTGGATGCCGGGTATAAGCAGATCGTCGGGAACTGCACTTAATGTGCTTAGAAAAAACTTATATGTAGACCATCTATTTCTAGACCAGGTTTTCTTACATATACATTATTATTACCCATAGACGGCAGGGCTTTTGGTCTACAAAATTTATAGACGGTCTACAAAATTTATAGACGGTCTACAAAATTTTGGCTTATTTGTATGGGCTTTTATTTTATAGACCATCTAGATCTAAGGATGCTCATGTGCTTATAACCAACATGTTCGTATAACCGACATAAAATATAGGGTATATGGCAACCGTTTTTCAAAATAAGTGTTCTTATATCCGATATGTTCTTATAACCGGTGTGCTTATCAGTGGTTCCAACCAGGGGTCCATAGAACCATGGTTTTATCCAGGAGCGCCCCATACGCCTAGTTATAACGGACTCAAATAATATTAAATAATATCCCAGGGATTCCCAATTTGAACCATGGACGGATGGACCCCTCCCATTGACCGTAATACAATTTTTTCGGTCTCACGGACCCAGGTTGGGAACCACTGATACAAACAATACAGTTACAAGCTACGCTTACTATCGAAGGTTTCTCTCCGTCCCAATCTCCCCTCTAGCCTCCGCTCCCGTCCGGTCGGTCTGCCCCTCTTGAATTCCTCCAGGTACCCTGGGCCCTCTCTCCGGTCCCGCCCCAGACCCAGCCGGTCCGAGGGCGGCCGTCTGCCGTCGTAGTAGCGCGAGCGGATCCTATCTCGGTAGTCCATATAACCACAGTGCAACCTCGCTAGTACAACACGGGATATGTGAACCAAGGAATTATCCAGGAGCGCGAAACGCTCCTTTTAATTAAGGTATGATTTTTGGTAAATTTGAATTTAGGAGCGCAAAAATTTGGAATCCTCTCCTATACCGTAACATTATTTGTGATTTAGGCGCATAAAATTGGATCAGACAAGGATTAGGAGCGTATTTACAAATGGCTGAATAAGTTATTACATTGATATAAAAATATTTTTAGTCCCCTCAAAACGCTAGGGCTTTAGGGACGTGGTCCCTAAAACGCTGGGCATCCCCAAAGCGCGCTTACACCGGTCCAGAAAATCCATGATAAACCCCTGTTAAGATAAGTTTGAAGAAAGCATCAATTATTTCACATTAATCATTGAAAGGCTTTGAGGACCCCGTCCCTATATCGCTAGTGTTTTAAAGCCCAGGGGGCCCAAAACGCTAGCGATTTAGGGACGGGGTCCGTAAAACGCTGGGGTCCCCAAAACGCGTTTACACCGGTGTAAGCGAGTTATGGGAACCCAGCGTTTTAGGGCTCCTATCCCTCAATCGCTAGTGTTTTGGTCCGGCCGGGCCAAATGGATCCCGGACCCAATATTTCTGACATTTTTGGTCCGGGTATATATTATTGTGTTCAATAGCCAATAGGGTATATATTCTAAATGATGAGACATCATGAGAGCATATTTCAATATTGAGTAATCTAGAATGTATTCGTATAGTTAGGATATTGGGATATTTCGATCTTGCCAGCTCCGCAGGCGTCAATTTGATTTAATGGAAAATCCAAAGATATAAAGATTTGTAAAAGATGCAACAAAGTTGCATCGTGTATGCTGAGCAGGCTTGGGCCTGATTACAATTACAACATTTCCTGTAATCATAATCGTAATCATAATCAAGCTTGTTATGAAGGAACTAATCGTAATCGTAATCACTTACTAGTAATCATCCCCAGGACACAAGCAATAATACATGTAGGCACAAGCAGGGAATTATCCAGGAGCGCGAGACGCTCCTTTTGGAGCATGATTTTGGGAAAATTGAATTTAGGAGCGCGAAAATTTGGAATCTTCTCCTATACCGTAACATTAATTTGTGATTTAGGCGTATGAAAATTGGATCAGACCAGGATTAGGAGCGTATTTACAAATGGATGTATAATACACTGGGCACAAGGTACAATAATTGGTTGGAGTGGATTCATAAGTAAGCTAATCTTCTAAATGATGAAGCATTTGATTAAACTTTTCTAAATGATGAAGAATTTGATTAAACTCTTCTTAAGATATTGGCCCGTGAATATGCTCTGAGAGCTTAGCAAGTTCAAGTTGAAAATGAAAATAAACAAAGCGTACAGAGTAATGCATCAAATTTTGTGTTGAAATTGAAGTCTCCAGAATTTCGATCATTCGAGTACACACAATTTACAAGTTACACAATTTAGTTGTATTTTGAGTTTGAATAGTGAAAGCTATAAATAGTTTCAGAGCAATTATTCATTATTTTGAAAGAAGGAACATTTTGGTGACTGCCACGTGGTATCCAATAAAAGCAAATCAATGATTTCCAATAACTCAACTAATAACATTACATTACAAGTTAGCATACACAACCACAACACATAAGGATGGTATAATTCCCCACAAACAACCACGCTACACAACTGAGATAGCTAATACAGTATGTCTGTGGTCACTGTAGACTCTAGGCACAGAACTAACAGTATATAATTAATGCTAGTGTACAATCTGAATTTATTGCACACATAACTCTATACACACTAATTCAACATGGCAACCGTATCAGGCAATGGGAATGCGGCCCCGGGGCCTGCTAACTTGGTTCCAGTTAGCAACAAGTTGCAGGACAGAATGAATGCTCTGAGAGAGGTCATTGATAGGCATAAGAGGGAGGTGTTGAGGGTGAGTGGGGAAATGAAACAGCTGATCGAAGCCAGGGCACAGCTGGTACTCCGGGAGCTGGAGGGCATATGGGACCAGGCGAATACCAGAATGAACTGCAAGAGGGAAGAAGTGAACAGAACGATCGAAGAAATAAACAAACGAAAGAAAGAAATGGAAGATTTATTCAAAGGCTTGAGTCCGACGGAAATCCCTATCATCGAAATAGATAAAGCCATCAACTCCGTGCGAAGAGAGATGGACACATATATTCCTTATGTTAAGCTCAGCTGGAGAGCTAGCGAGCTGCGGGAGAGCATACAGAGACTGTGTGCTTGTGAACAGCTCAATGTAGCGTTCAGGGAAGACACCAATGTTAGACTCAAGTGGGGTACATGTGGTAGAGGGACGGGAGATAAGGAACTGAGGAATCCATGTGGTATAGCTATAGATTCTATGAATAGTAGAATATTTGTAGCTGATGCGGGTAATAACAGAATACAGATATTCTCTTTTAATGGAGACTGGGTTCAAACTCTGGAAGATGAGCAAATGAAAGATCAAAGAAACATCAATTTTGTACACAATTCAGTGTTTGTTCAGTGCAGCAAAACAATTGTGAAATTCAATAGAACTAGTTTGGCCAGAGAATCTCACAAATCCTATGATTATCCCCTATCAGGAATCTGCACAGATGATACTAGTGTATATATGTGTGCTTTCAACAGAATGGAGCTAATAGTGCTAACTCATGAATTGATTGAAGAGAGACGCATGCCTCTAACCACTCAGTACAAACAAGAAGATACTCATATCATCGATATCTCACTAGCCAAAGAAGAGTTCTATGTTCTGCTATCTGGATCAGAGTATCCAATTCAATCCTTCTCCAAACAAGGCACTCTAAACAGATGCATTATTCACAGAGAGTTGTTGTCGGATAATGTTTATTGTTTCTGTTTAGATCAACAACTGAATATACTGGTAGCAGATAGAGGTAGCGAACAAGTCAAGATATTCTCAAAAGAAGGAAAACTAATAACTCAATTTGGCAAAGAAGGATCTGAGAAAGGAGAGTTCAGTGATCTGACAGGAATAGCAGTTGATGACTCAAATAATATTATAACAACAGATTGGAAGGTCAATTACATGCTACAGGCATTCTCTCCGAAGTGAGATGAGACAGATATCCCATAGAACTGAATAAATACTAACAATGTATTTATTATTAACTTCGTTTATGAACTTTTTATATTTTTTGTATTTCTAACTTGTTACTTATGGCATGCAATACTATTGGTTAAACTTCAAAACGAACCAAAGTCTCATGTTTGTCGTTCTTTAGTTGAATATTTGAAATAACTTATAATTATTAATAACAAATATGTTAATGAATTAATCGAAACTGCTGTGGTTAATGTAATCCGTCAAGAAGCGACTGAGACCGAAAAGGCTATTACATTACACTCTCGCTAATACAAACAGGAGATCCCAAACTATTTTTCGTATAAATTTGGGGGAAAATCTTAAATATTTGCATATTACAATGGTATTATTTAAAAAATCGTCTCAGACAAGTATTTAGGTAGTATACTGTATGTTAATTAGTTTGGATTCAAAGGTTTGGACAAGTTTGGCTCGGGTTATTGGGGTCTTATTTTATAGAGGCCTATAGGACATGTCATATTTCACTAATCCGAGCGATTAAAAAAAATCGGAACACCTCTGTTCGAATTGGCCAGGATATTTCTTTATATAAATTATGCATAAATTCCTACATAAATGAAAATTGCCATATACGATACGTGAAATATGCAAATAAACACAACAACACACATCATTTAAACAACAACAAGTCAACAACAACAAGACAGTAAGCTACTCTGCTAACATAAAACAAATATGATTAAACCGTTCCACATAATTACCCGGGAACAGTCCCCTGTACACATTTAAGAGATTATAATACAAACACACAATATCTAACTTATGGAACAAAAATCTAACTAGGGCTTTATGTATTTCGATCCAGTATCTAACCGGACCGTATATTCTATCGAAACTATGATCGTGATGGGAATCTGATTGAAAAATCTAACAATCGATCCCGATCCTTTTTTCTGATTCAGAATATATAAATAAATAGCCAGATAAATTTAGCAATTACAATTCTTAACTTTAATAACAGCAGCTCAAACTATTACAGGGACACGCTTAACGGTCACGGGTCACCCCGGAATAGCGGCCACTCCGATATTTCGGGTACTTTAAAAATCCCGTTTGACTTCATATACTGGATATTAATAATAATATATTTAACTAATACCTCCATTTTTATCGGCCCCGGGGGTGACCGTAATTCTGGGGTTCCACTGTGTTAGTATATTGTATTATTATTTCCGTTGCCATACATATTTATTGTCAATCATATTACAATCGAAACCGGTTTATCTACCCAATTCTTTGCATGGAAACAAAGTATGAAACATCTGATAGTTAGAGTAAACCGATTGAAAATAAAATACAATTCGAATTTCTTACATATTTTGAATAAATAGTTAGTAAGAAAAACCCGGTGTTAGTAAAAAAGGGTTTTGACAGCACGTTATTTAGACATGGGACGAAAACTTTGGCTCAAAACATTAGAACTTACTTACAAGTTACAACATAATGTCAACCAGTGAATTGATAAATTACAGAATTTATAAAAGAAAGGGTATAAAGATCGTTATGGATAGTAAATCCTTTTAGAAACTACAGTAGAACCCCGTTAGTACATGGGTAATACGAACACTATTCCAGTCATCTTCAAAGCCTTTTCAATATTATAATATTGGTCAACACGGCTCCAAATAAGGCGAACACATTTTGACAGCGACAGTCCACTAATATTCGTACTAACGAGGTTCAACTGTAGATTCGGAATTGGATCCTTCTTTCTAGGATCGTCTGATGTCCTGGAGTCCCAGACAAAAGCAGGCTTGGGGCTGATTACGATTACAGCATTTCCTGTAATCATAATCAAGCTTTTTTGACGGATCTAATCGTTATCGTTATCGTAATCACTCACTAGTAGGCTTGAATATATGACAGACATGCACATGATGGGTGAAAGAATAGAATAGAATAGTTTAGGGAAATAGAATTGTAAAAGAACTAGCTCATGAATAATAATATGCATTACCATCACAAAGTTTGAGAATATAGTTGGAAGTTTGCTAAAAACTAAGTCTAAGTTATGGAACTAAACCATAAATGAAAATAAATAAAGTAAATTCAACTACTGCAAGGTTTCCACCTCAACCGAACTGATCAACATATTGTGTACAAATTAACACACTTTGTAAACAATGTAGCAACCAATGACAGGTAAATCGCCATAATCCATATGAGAATAATCATCTAAAATGCGACTGATCTCATTCCACACACCATCCGCTTGCATTTCTTCCAATTTTTGTTTATATCCGAGTTTTTCATTTTCCAGATTCTTCTCTCTGAAGGAAATACACACCAATCCGCCTGGCTTTACAAAGCTTGCCATTTTATCCAAGGTTTCTGATACCAGGTCTCCAAGCACAAAGCAACCGATACTAACAGCATGGTCAAATTGCTTATAGTATTTCTCCATATCATCATTATTCAGGTCACAAAGAATGAATTCATTGTAAACATCCTTCTTCTTCGCCTCCTCCAACATACCAGGACTAATATCCATAGCAACTATATTGGTGTACCCGCTCTGTTCCTTCAGCATCTGTCCCACGGCTCCTGTCCCAGCTCCCACATCCAGTATCCTCGTGTCTTTAGGGCAATTCATCTCATTCAGGTATTTGGACAATTCGCGAGCCCCAATGGATTGTAAGACGCACTTTCCTTTGTCCGAAACCTCATCATAGTAATAGGCATTCCGGTCATATAATTCCTGGACCTCTTTGGACCCTAGCTCTTTGGTGTCATCTGAATGTCTCGATAATATGTATTTGTACAACTCAGTTTTCTTGTCTTCTTCTGTAAAATTTGTACCGTCTGATGCCATTGACGAAATAATTGTTATTTAAATAATAATAATTAAAAATAAATAAATATAAAATGAATTATGAAACTCCAAGGTATTTATGTAAATTTAATTACAAAGTGTTATCGCAATCTTAAAATGTGAATCATCCAGCCACGAGTTAATGCTACTAGTCACCAGCAGTTTCAGATGAGCTCATTGATATTAATTAAGGGTGCTCTGTACTCATAGGCGCCGAAAGGGGGGGGGTCAGGGAGGGTGTCACCCCCCCTGGCCGAGGAGAATTCAGGGGAAAAAAATGGAAAATTCTTGATTCCATAACGAGTTTGTATAAATATCAGTGGATGATGTATATATCTTTACAATTATGCCCATCAAACATTGATTTTATCCCCATAAGCATTGTTTTTTGAACTTTCACATTTGAATATTACGTCACACCCCCCCTAGCGTTTGAGAGTTTCGGCGCCCATGTCTGTACTGATATTTTGACACCCGACGACCTAATGTTTTTATTGCGTTTTTGGATAGTACTAATATATCTAAGATATCCCTGAAAATATTAGAGTTCTACTATGTATATATCCTTAGTTATGAACTAGACAATGTCAATATAGGCCTAATCCATACTAGCCAAATATTTAAAAAAAATTTTTATGTTAGTTTTTAGCGCGAAACATGTCAATTATAAAATATACCTGAGTCAATACTCAATGTTTTAAATCGAACCGAAATATGCTTTTTCTTTAATCTACTCTATGTTATTGTCATTTTTGTGAAATTGGTCAAAAAAAAACCACTATTTTTCATTAAAAGTATACTAATTCAATTTTTTTGTATAATATTGCCAAAACTGCCCGCTTTTAAAACATGCGCCTACATATACTGAGCATTTTAAAAAAAAGTTTGACTTTCTAGAATAAAAATTCACTTTTTTACATCCATATGCCCAAATGGTCTTTTTTTACACCTTCATAATTAGCATTTAATTAATTTGTGTCGAAGTGGCTGAGTCCAGAATATGAAAGTGCGAAGAAAAGGAGTTCCAAACTGCATAAAATAGCTAATGTCATTTGAAATTGAATTAGACTATTTTTAGCAATTTAGAGCTAAGCTCTATCTCATTTGGATCAGAAGTTGGATTTTTGTCACCCTTTTAACATATTGCCACTTTGACACCACCATATTTGGGCATTTGAAATCAGAACACATCATTCGAATTATAATATAATCCCAAAAGTTTATCCAATGAGTAAGAAATAGTATCATGATGTGACTAGAATTTTAGAGCTAGTCTCTGCTGTCCAGAGATCAAGAGTTACAAAATTTGATTCGTCATCAAAATTGGGCACATCAAATTACCATATATGGTCATGTTAAAAAGTGTGACACCTAGAGTCCTAAAATGTATTATAAACGTATAGAAAGTCAGGTATTTACAGTATTTTCTAATGCCTATGATCATTTTATCTCAAAGCGTTTCTGAAATATCAACAGGTGTGAAATGTCAGATTTTTTGCCCCCTTCTGTGGCCCAAAAGTCCATAACTTATCGAATAATGATTGGATCGTGTTGTGTAACGTCTCATTTTGTGCGCAAATGCTATTTCCATATTTGTATTACCAAATTGGTGTTTTATATAATACATTATTGTATATTTGAGGGCCTTGAGGTGTGAAAATATGACAGAACAGACAAAACCATAGTCATAAATTGGTCATAACTCATGATATAATATTGTAAAAGTGTTGAAAACAAATGCTACGCATAGATAAGAAGCTGGCGCATTTTTATGAAGAATAACAGAATTATTCTGATGTCCAATTTCCCACAGTAATATATGATCACCGGGTACTTGCATACCCTTCATATTCTTTTATGCCCCTAATTTCCTAATTTTTGACATATTCCTGAACTTTTTGACGTGAACCTGTATATTTTGACCTGTAGATTCCGAAATTTTTAATTTTGGGAACAATATATGGCAGTGTAGAATTTTATCACCTCTTTTGATGTTGAAATTCGGAAAAATTCGTGGGCCGCAGCCTTAGAATGCTTATAAAACCAAAAATAACAATCAGAAAGTCAAAAAATTTCTCTGGGGTAACACATGATACATCCTCAGACCCTTGAACTAGAATTGAAAAATTTTTCTTCTAACATTTTATAACGATAGTTTAGTGCACGACTGCGTTTTATGATTATTTTGAAAAAATGCCCTTTAGCATCGTTTCTTCTGCAAAAATAAATAAAATAAAAATTATTATTGAGAGGAAATAGTCTCATAATAATATGTTCAAAAATTCGAAAAGATTCAACAATTTTTGAAAAAATGTCATGCCCATATAAGGAAGTCGACGTCTTATTTTATTAAAAAACACCATCTTGATTGAAAATTAAGAAAAAAAAATCTTAGAAGTCAATCTCTATCTCATCTAGAGTATTCCTAGTAGTAAATTATGCAATTCTGAGATTCACCGTGAACGCCCGAATATCAATACAGAATACCCTTAAGTCTCTACTTTAGCAACAACACTTTATTGAGAATTCATGGTAACGGAGCGACCTAGGTATTCATTACTATTTATAATTACGTAATACAGTAGAATCTCGTTAGTAAATTGATACGAATTCCAGGTAATAGGATTACGTACACTATTTCAGTCCCCTTCAAAACCCTTTTCAATACAAATGTTATTGGTAAATACGAATTCTGGATAAGGCGAACGCATTTTGATGGTCCCGGTGTTCGTACTAATGAGGTTCAATTATATATTATATTAATATATTTACTAGTTTATCGATGTACCAAATGCTATTCTGATAAATACAAAAGGGTACACAAAAGGAGCGCGCTCCAAAAGTGAGGACCGCTGTTAGTTTAAATTTAGTTTCTATAATGAACAACATAAAATATAGATATTATCCTTTAGTGTAATTTATGTCAATTACACTGATAAACTCAATTTAAAATTGTTAAACTTGTTTCTTTGTTTCTTTGCCCGGGAATTTGGGGTTTTCACTTGGCTAGTGGCTGTTTAGTAAACCATTTAAAAATGCAACTACAATTTCTTTAGATATCTTCTGTTTCCCATGGTTCATAATCTCTAAATGGACGTCCAACCATATACTTGCAGGGGTGGAAATAGCTAGCTGTTAATAGAAAATTTGAGTTGTTAACAGCTTTTGTTTATTTAAATAAGTTGCTCCGCGCAAATTGTATCTGCAAAAAAATGGCTGTCCCACCCCAGAAAATAGTGCATATTAGAACAACCCTAACACGGGTATATAAAATAAAATAAAATATCCGATCTACTATTAGGTCAACCGATTATAATAACTGCTAAATGCGTTGTTAACAGCATGTCAAGGGACTAATAATTATTTCAATGTATCTCCTTTGATATCTTATAGGAGACTTTTACTAATGTTATGAGATGAGGCCACGTACTAGTATGAAGACTAGACGCTCTAGCTGACCCCATCCCATAGGGATGTTAAGTGTGTGGTTTCGTCCCATTCCAGGGACTCATCAGGAGGGTAACCCTCGACCACCATGCGTACTGCCGCACCTCTCGCTCCAGCCCGTGGCTCCTGCGAGTGCCGTACTTCCCATGTATCCATAGTCCTATACTATGGTTACCAGTCGTACTGCCGGACTATCTACAGACTACTCATGTAGTGTCCCGTACTTCCACCTAGTGCCTTTCCCAAGGACACTACTCCTGAAGGCTCTAGGTGATACTCGTCACACTAATATAATTTGAATTGAAATTGCATTGACAGTGAAATAACGATTTGCTTTTAACTGCCCCTCTTAAAATCGAAAAAGTCACATAATTTTACATATTAATAATTAATTAATTAAGAAAGCTGCAAGATACTAACTTGCTTGGCATAAATACTCATAATGGTCAAGTGCGCTTTTGTGTAAATCGCTCATATATCCTATACAAATGAATACTGAGTAAATATGCTCATCAATTATTCATGAGGACTATATAAGCATCGTAACTTCACAGTTGTAATATTTTCAATATCAAGTATGGCAGAAGTAGATTACCAATTCACAGACGAAGACAAAGAGAGTGAGTTATACAAATACTCACTGACCAGACATGTCGATGAGGACAAATTTGGAAGCAAAGATGTGCAGGAATTCTATAACCGAAATGCCTCTTATTATGAAGAGTTTATGAAGAAGGCAAGCTGCGTTTCCCAAATTCACGGAGCTCGCGAATTGTCCAAATACCTGAATGAGATGAATTGCCCTAAAGACACGAGGATACTGGATGTGGGAGCTGGGACAGGAGCCGTGGGACAGATGCTGAAGGAACAGAGCGGATACACCAATATAGTTGCTATGGATATTAGTCCTGGTATGTTGGAGGAGGCGAAGAAGAAGGATGTCTACAACGAATTCATTCTTTGTGACCTGAATAATGATGATATGGAGAAATACTATAAGCAATTTGACCATGCTGTTAGTATCGGTTGCTTTGTGCTTGGAGACCTGGTATCAGAAACCTTGGATAAAATGGCAAGCTTTGTAAAGCCAGGCGGATTGGTGTGTATTTCCTTCAGAGAGAAGAATCTGGAAAATGAAAAACTCGGATACAAACAAAAATTGGAAGAAATGCAAGCGAAAGGTGTGTGGAATGAGATCAGTCGCATTTTAGATGATTATTCTCATATGGATAAGGACGAAAACAAGGTTAGGGCATTCTACATGGTATTCAAAGTATGCTAGATTATTTTTCCCATTGTAGTAGAATGTTGTTACATTCCATTTTATTTGTCTTGCTTTACTACAAAGCATTATTTATTCCTATTATATTACTATCCTATTTAGTATAATATGGTGCTAATTATTGTATACGATATTTATTAATCATTAATTTTAAGAAATTACTTCTATAGAGCTCAGCTGACAGCTCTATAGTAGAGTTCAGTTTTTCACTATGTGTATTCAGACACTGAGAAAGGTCAGTTTTTTTCCAGAGTTTGAAATTGACCTTTAGAAAGTAAGCCTGGGCTTTTAGTATGGGAAAAAATCTGAACTCTATGAAGCTCAGCTCTATATAAGGATTCCCTAATTTTAAATAGCTTTTTGACTAAAGGATGTAATAGTTCTATAGTATCAGTATTCTATAGAGTAATTACAATATGGATAAGATGGCTTATTTACGTAAACCGTTAATTAATGAAACGTAGATCGTAGAATTGGTTAACGATTCATTTTATAAAAATAAATAGTATTACCCCTTAGCACATTGTCCAAACCTCTTGAATCCAATATAAACATTTAGTATACTACCTAAATACTCATTTTTTAATAATCCCATTGTAATATACAAATATTTCCTCCCAAATTTATACGAAAAATAGTTTTGGAACCCCTGTTCGACTAGGATCTCATTCAATAATTAGGATCATGTTCTACTAAATAATAATATACTTACCTACGTAGTTGAATTGGTAAATGTCAATACAGAACTATTGGTTATTGTTTCACTCATTATTTCTGTTATGAAATGTACACCATAGTCGTGACCACCCACCCTGAAGATTAGCTAATCCATTATTCAGTTTAGCGAACTATATGTGCTAGTTCAACATACAAATTGGTTAATCTTGAGTGATTTGCTTTATGATTCTTAACGCTGGTTCCGCCTTGGTCAAATTAGTGAGTCTATACAACACAGTACTCGTTGATCCTAGTAAGTCAATACTTCCAAGTACATAGGGGCTCATATGTATAGGCTATTTTAAGACTTCTAGTACTCTAATATAGGGCTTATAAGCACTGATTTTTTTTGAAATTCTGGATTTAAGCTCCCATATAGAATAATAAAGTACTAAAAGCTTAGTCTTGAAAAATGAAAAAGGGCACAGATCTAATTTTTGATCTAAACCATTATTGCATGTCCCCTTGAGACTTCCTAGGAGCTTCTTAAGAGAAAAAATTCAAATTTCTCTTGGAATGGCTCGATTAAAAAAAAAACGGACGGTTTTCCCACATTTGAGCCACATTTTTGCTCCCAAAGGGCCCCAGTTTGTATTTTAAGGACGAATTCGGACAATCGGAACTGAAACAGGTCTTAGTTTACTTATTAGAGTGCTATGTTCCAAATCTCAGCGATATAACTTCATAAAGTTCCCCAGAACTAAGCTTTAAAGATTGTGGCAGTCTATATTTAGATTTGGTGGTTTTCAGGTGGCAGAGACGATTTTCGACACGTCTACAGCGAAGAATATTGTTCCGGGAAGGAATTGAAATCGGCCATCAAGCTGGAATTCATTCACTGATAGTGTCTGAAAGTTAGATCTAAGCTCCAGTTCACTTTCGAATTTGGATTTCTCTCTTTCGATGGTCACATGACACCTCCATATATGGGCATTCGGGATTATTAGGAAGGTAACCATTTGGTTTTGAGTGATTTTAGACATTGCAATGATTTCGAGATGATATATCAATGTGATTAGTAATTTAGAGCTAAGCTCTAGAGTCTCTCGTTTAGAAGTTTCAAATTTGCATGTGTCATCAAAATTGGTCACATTCACACTACCATATAGGGCATTTTTGAAAACGGGGCGTCCTAGGCTCACAAAATGTATTATTTGCATATGGGAAACCATGTATGCTGATCATTTTTCACTAGTGCTATTTTAATTTATCTCCTTTCCTCTCCGAGTTACAATTTAGTTAAGAATCCGTACCCTGAAGATCGCCGAAGGGCTATAACTTTTGCAATTTCCACTTTTTCCTAAAAAATTTTGTTGAGATGTGCAAAAATTTCCTCAAACTATCATATGTCTGAATATTGAAACGTTGTAAATACAATAAATAGTTATTTTAACGTGGGCAACACCTTCGGAGTTATAAAACCGAGTTTTAATATTAAATGCCGATCTTCTAAAACGGTCATAACTCTGGAAATAATGATCGGATCGATGAAAACCCAAGTCCCATCGAAAGATACCCTCCCTCCGCAGTATCTATGAAAATATTGTAAAAATTTGGACATTTCTAATAATGGGTGATTACAATGCGGAACCAGCGTTAAATTATTAAATTATTCAACCCAACAATTGTTTTCTTTTTTTAATGGCGTCAATGAGTACCAAATTCACAAACGAAGATAAAGAAACTGAATTATACAAATACACACTAACGAGACAAGATGATGCTAGCAAACAGAAACAGCCAGGGAGCAAAGAAGTGCAGGAATTCTATGACCGAAACGCCTCTTATTATGATGAATTTGTGGAGAAAGGAAACTGCATGTTCCACTTCAATGGAGCTCGTGAATTGTCCAAATACCTGAATGAGATGAATTGCCCTAAAGACACGAGGATACTGGATGTGGGAGCTGGGACAGGAGCCGTGGGACAGATGCTGAAGGAACAGAGCGGGTACACCAATATAGTTGCTATGGATATTAGTCCTGGTATGTTGGAGGAGGCGAAGAAGAAGGATGTCTACAACGAATTCATTCTTTGTGACCTGAATAATGATGATATGGAGAAATACTATAAGCAATTTGACCATGCTGTTAGTATCGGTTGCTTTGTGCTTGGAGACCTGGTATCAGAAACCTTGGATAAAATGGCAAGCTTTGTAAAGCCAGGCGGATTGGTGTGTATTTCCTTCAGAGAGAAGAATCTGGAAAATGAAAAACTCGGATACAAACAGAAATTGGAAGAAATGCAAACGAAAGGTGTCTGGAAAGAGATCAGTAGCATTGTTGATGATTATACTTTTGAAGCTAAGGATGGTTTACCTGTCAATGGTTCCTTCATCGTTTGGAAAGTGTGTTAATTTGTACACAAATTAATCCCATCGGTTTAATTTGGAAACTTCTAAATTTACCTTTTTCTTTTATTTATTTATTCTTTAGTTTCATTTTCAATACATTTATTTCAGCAAACTTACATTAGGTCTCAATTTTAAAATTTTGTTATGATGACAATTAATATTTCTTCATCTTAAAAAGTTTAGCTCATTAAAACATAAAAACGCTTTAAATTCGACATTTTTCCTACCCTGACAAGTTAGAAATAATATACAGGTTCTACTATAGACAATTTGTTGCATATTTCTATTTTATTAATCAAAATCTAAAACACTAATTAACCTAATCACCAAATACAAACTACTATAGCTCAGTAGAGCACACAAATTCGAACCATTGTCTCAGTGCATTGCTAACTGTCTCAGACAAGGACTGTATATCTCTCAGTACGATATAGAACGGGAATGGAAACATTTCGAGATACGATTTGAACTCTGGTAGTGTATCTGTCTGTTGACTGAATATCGGTACTTTGATATCTATTATAGAATCTCTGTTATCAGGATTATCCAGTATAATGAAGATCACAAAAATTCCATTCTCCATAGTTTGTCGAACAGATTTTTCAACTAGATCCTTTCCTTCCAGAAATATTCCCCTTCCATCTGAGATTATCACCAGCAGTTGATTAATGCTACCTGAAAACGGACTTTGTATGTGTGTACGGTTTTGGATCATCAAAGGTGTTATTTTTCTCAACATTTGTGCAATTTTCGTTTTCTTTTGTTCCATGTTCAGTTGTTGTAAGGCTTGAAAAGCTGTTTCCTGAGTGAACGGAGTCCCTAAAGGTATCAACACATCGGTAGTTTCACCGAATTTGCAAACACCCAACTGCCCAACATCCAACCAAGTAAGTGCATTTCCTAGCAATGCTAATGTTTGGTATGCAATTGTTTTAGATTTATAGTTGGCCATGCTCTTTGAATCGTCCATAGCGAGCATGATTTGGTATTGACGTTTGTTTGGCTGTGTTCTACGTAACCAAATTTTATCATTACGGTATTGACTCGCAATGTAAGGTATTATCTTTCGCATGTTTAGTCGTTTCCCAGTTCTGTAGTCACCTTTCAGTTTGGAAGCTTGCTGTGGCTGTAATATCAGTCTCAATTGTTCGCAGAGATCTCGTGATAGGTGTGAGACATTTGATTCTGTTTCACTCCATAACCTTTGTGTTTCAGCTTCGATCTGTATTTGCTGAGGATTTTCTATGTCACACATTGGGAAATCAGTTTGTAGCGTTTGTGTGTCTGTGTGGAGATATTCTTGGTTTGTAGCAAAGAATGTTTGCAATTCTTGATTGTTTGGTGATCCATCTAAAGTTTCTAATGGAATATTTTCATCGATGATATCTTCATGTTCTTGTGTTGTAATCTTATCTTCGCTAGTTATACGTGTATCCATATGCAGTTCAGCATCTGGATCTAGTTCTACTCTCATTGACTCCAAATTGTCAGTATCTTCCATGGAATCCAATTCTATGTCATCTTTTTCAGAGTTATCGATTGAATGCTTCATTTTAGCTTGTTCACTCGTTGCACTATCAAGTACAGTGGAATCATAGTGGGTGGGATCAGAGTCATTTATTTTGTGTTGATAAAGTTCAGAATCCTTTTTTGTGTCTTTATTATTGTTGTGTTTGATATTTTGTTCATTTATTACTCTCTGCTTTTTTAACTGTGGTTTTTCGCCTTCGTCAGCTAATTGTCTGTTTTCGTTAGATCGAGATAGCTTTGATTTGATTTTATTTTCATTTTGTGTGCTCGAATCCTTCTCAGTAACATTTCCAGTTATACCCTCTTCAGTTTCTGTAACTTCTTTGTCATGAAGGTTACCAACTTTATCTAATATATCTTCGTTTTGTATGTTTTTATCCATATCTCCGTTTGTACCAGTACCATACTTACTGCTAGATTGTACAGCTGTTTGCGGATCCCCTGTATGATCAGTTGTGTCAAAAGGTTGGATTTCAGATGGATTTGTTTCTTGTTCACTTTCGCTATTTGATTCATTCCCTTCTAATTTATCCATTGTTTTAAAATCGGAATCTTTATCAGTCTCATTATCCATAGTGTCCAGAGGCTCTTGAATAGCAATATCGTCTGTATCCATATCACTTTGTGATTCATGTTCGGATCCCTCGAATGATTGCTCGATAGAATCCTCTCTCTCTATGCCATCCAGATTTATATCATCAGGAAGGTCGAGTGGATCTGGTTGTTGTTGTGTTTGCTCGTTGTCAACACATTCAGTTGGGATTTGATTTTCCAAATCCAAATTGTCATCCAACTCGTCTTGTAATTGATCGATTTCTGAATTCTTGTTGTCTTCTCGATCATTTTGTTGACGTTTGTTGCTTTTCATACTTTCTCCTTTGGCTGCTAACCTCTCTTCTTTACTTTTAATTCCTCCTTCTTCATTCTCTTTCAGTTCTCCTTCGTCTTCACTCGATTCCCCCCACAGTTCCTCATCCATTTGTCCTTGTTCCTGATCAACTTCCCCCATCCGTTTATCCAAATCATCGCTTATAGAACTATTGTTGTCTCCGTCACCTTCGCCATTAGCTTTATCACCCATTCCCCCATCAAATTCCTCGTTCATTTCTATCCCTTTCTCTTCTGGGATTTCCTCTTTGTTATCATTGGTCGATTCATCATTCTGCAAACCCTCAACTTGATCTTGATTCTCGATTTGTTCGCTAACATTTGTAGTTCCTTCTCCATCTCCGAAACCACCACCCTCAAATTCCTGCAATATACTATCTCCCTCTTTCGCCATTTCTTCTAGGACGGCTTCTGGTGTGCAAAACCCTTTGGCAGATATAAGATTAAATATGGAGAGAAGTGTTTGCAATAATTCATTTGTGTTGTATTGGATTTCAACATTTTTTAGGAAAATCGATTCACACATGGAAACATAGCTATTCAATAGAGACTGTAATTGAAGGAAAGCTAGCGTTTGCATTTGAAAGCTAGAAATTCTGCAAGGATCTGTCCATTGTTCGTCTGAATTTAAATTTAGATTTGTGATCGTGTTTGTAATTAGATGCAATAGTTTTTCCAGTTTACACAAATTAATTTCTTCATTATTCAACAGTATATTCTTCAGATAGTGATCTGTATTTCGTGATGAATCCATTAATTCTAAATCTACAGAAGAGGTGTCTTCATTTGATTTGTTATTACTGATTAAAGTTTGAACAGATGTCAACATAATTTGGAAAATATTGGAAGTATAATAAACATTTTTAGTTGTACTTTCAGCGAAAGACTGATTAGCAGAAACATTCTGCACTTGTTGTAAGAAATTTTCAAATTGTTGGAAAGATTGCTCAAAATTAGTTTGGATCCTAAAAAGTGAACGAAAGAATCCATATTCAATTTCCTGAGTAGAATCGGTGGTTAATGCATTTGTAAGTTCGTGTGACAAGTATTGAAATAATCTTACCAGATTATTGTACAGGTTTTTAAGGTTATCAACATCACTCCATTGAAACAAAAAGCAACTTTGTAACTTTAGAAACTCATTGAACAAACCTTTCGCATCAATATAAGTGTTTTTCAGAAGGTCTTTGACATTTTCCAAAACAACTGCATCTGATATTATTTTCGGTAAAAGAGTTTTGTCGAGAGGAAAACTATTGCTTGCCTCTATTGAAATTCCTGCTAGAATTGTGGAACATTCCTTCAATTGTTCCAATAATGAATTCAAAATATCGCTTAGTTGTGATAGGAAGTTCTTAACCTGGGTATTTGGTGGGAGAGCTAATAATGGTTCATTAGCTGAATTAATGTGGGCTTCAGAATGCACTAAGTAATCACTGATACTTGTTATAGATTGCGCAAAGTGTAAAGTTTGTTGTCTATGCGAGATAATAGCATGCACCATCTGTATTGAGTAGGCACGAAGAGATTCCACAAGGTATGGTGTAAGTTGTGCATGTGGCTTACGTAATAACATGTCTAGTGATGCGACTAATTTGAGATTTTCAAATAATGTAGTATCAATATACTGAAGAGCTACACTAGAAGATGTAAGCTGTTTTGGAAATGGTAGGAGAGAGTGGATTGATGAAAAATCAATCGAATCAAGTAGTGTTTTTCCTCCAGTTGAGGTGAATCTATTTGAGAAACCGAATGTTCTGAGAATTTTAAATAATTCAGATAATTGTCGTTGCTTCTTGATACATAGAAATTTTTGATTTTTCATTTCGGCTTTGTTGTCTGGAGTCAAACTTTCTTTCGTTTCAGAAATGATTTCATTCATATTCTCTCGAATTTGTGAAGTTAAGTTTCGCAATTCCTGAATGTGGTCGAGTTGTTTGTCACTTTCCATAATTCGTAGTATGTACTTCATAAACTTTGTACTTATTTTATCTGTTTTTAAGGGCAATGGCATGCAATTGGATTCACATTCTCTTACAATGTACGAAATATCGCCTGATGATTTCTCACGTAAATTTGTTAATAATTTCAGCTTCATTTCTTTCAGCCAGTCAACTTCAGGTAAATCTGAAAATTTCTGAAGACTAAATGTATTTATCATCAATAAATCGTAAATAGGTTGATTCAGCACTTCTTCATACTTTCTAATATGTTTGTGTATTATTTTATGTGATTTCTCAACTGAATCTTTCAAGCGCCAATAATTAATATCATTCCATTTAGAAATCGAAACAAACTCTTTTAATTCTTTAACAAATGGCGAACAGAGTGCTTCAAAACGCTTCTCTATGTCGGGAAGAAATTGGCAATAGAATGAGTGTAGGCCTGCTAAAGTACGGAATGCGGTATTAGAGAATTTAAAAGAAAATTTGAAGTTACCCAACATCTTAAGTTTTGTAGCGAAATCCCCTAATACGCTTGATTCAATGAATTGTTTCAAAAGATTTGATATATTATCGATGTCTCCAGGGCTTTCTACTTTTTCCATTATAAAATATGGGCAAATATTCTGGTATATGTGCATGAAATATTTGGTTGATTTCATTTTAAAACGTCTGTGAGATGCTTCAAGAAGTTTAGGCCATCCTTCTAATTCCATTTTCCTATACCTGATTATTAGGCGAGATATATGTCCCAATTCTTCCTGTATGGACACGTGCTTAGCTGCATACGCCTCCCAATCCTGCGCTCTTGTATTCAGGATCTGTAAACCGGTTAGAATCTGCATTACAGGGCTCGTGATTGGGAAAGATAATATCCTATCTGCTATTATAATTAGTTGGTTTAGTACAGAGTGTTCTGGCCATTCTTCTAACAGAATGGATATCCTATTCTTGAAGATGGTCAATACTTCCTTTACTTGGTGTAATTCTCTTGGATTTGGATCTCGATAGAAATCATATATTTCTGTATTAGAATTCTGTGTTATGGATTTGAGACAAATATCTGATACTACAATATGAAGACTGGATAATTCCAATAGATCTTCATTGTATTCTGTCGATAATGAATGAGCCAAGTGATATTGATGCAAAATACGGTGGTTAAGAAAGTTGTTTCGAGATTGGTGGTTAAATAATTGAGTTTGTATTAGGAAATTACCTGAATGGAAATATGAATGAATGTTTGCTAGAAATGTATATGTATCCTCATTAAAATCCCAAGTATTTTCCTCAGATTTAACTTGAGTTTTCGTAGATTTGATTTCAAAATCTTTTCTTTCGATTATGATTGAATCTGTGTCTGAAATATCTTGGAAGTTGTCATAATAATCCGGAAATTTCGCCTGAAAATCTTTTTCAATTAATTCTTCAGATGACTCCATACAATGTTGTTCCTCCTTGTATTTGTATAGAGAGTCCTTTTCTATTTGTTTCTGTTTTTCTCGCTCCAAATATTTATCCCATTCTTTACAATACAAATTAAATATTTTATATAACAACACATCTAAATGTTCGTGGGAATTTGGATTATAATTTACTGCCTCTAAAATCCATAATAGCATAAGTTTGCATATTTTTTCACGAAATTTCTGTGATAAATTTGGAAAAAGTTCTGAATCAATTATACTCGATATTTTATCTGTATTTGTTAGGTTATCACCTGAAAAAGTGGTTAATTTCTCCTGAATATATTGAATCGGCTCTTTATGATTAATTTGGTGAAGTTTCATTTTATTGTAGAGTCCGTATAATAGAATTGATAGCGAAAATGTGAATGGCATTATCACATCTGGATAAGCCAAGAATCTCCTTTGCAAATTATAGATTGTATTGGAAATAGATTTAGTCAGAGTAAATAGAGAATTCATGTCTCTTCCTGAACTTTGAGTTTGGGAGTCAAGTCTTTCAATTATTCCACGTATATTTTCTGCATTACATATCGTTTCAAATGCTTTCCTACACATATAGTATATCTCAGAGTATTGGCTAATTGATGGCCGGACTGCTAATCTCTTCCTCAACTTATCAATTTCATTTATAATGCATGAAATTCTTCTTTCTAATCTCTCTATAGGGTATGGAGTTTGTTCTCGCAACCCAACTTCAGTTATGCCAAAACAAACTCGGTAATAAATCCTATGAACACTCAGGTTAGATTCAAGATTTTTCAATTCTTTTTCAAGACATTGTAATTCCTTTTGATTAATAACTACAGGGTCTATAGGGCTGTTGGGAGATAGAATATACACCATTGTAATCCCAAGAAATACAATATAATTGTATTGATATATTTCGCTATTAGTTTGGATCCATTTTTCGAAATTAGTTATACATTCTTTGAAATTAGAAATTATTGCTTGACAAGTCTCTCTATTTATTTGTTCGTCAATTAAACTGTTTGAAACGTGAATCATTATTTTATTTGCTGCTGATAACAACATTCCTCTGTTGCTAATGAGAGATGAATTAATCCTATCTTTTTGCTGGAGAATAGCATTGAATGCCTTGAGGGTATCAAATAGGGCCAAATAGAATATATTTTCAGAGTTATTAGGGTTCCTAATAAACTGTGTGAAAGAAATACAAGCAAAATGATTAATCACATCGCGTAACTCCTCATTTTTCTCCTCAAAGTTTTGAAGTTTTATTGCAATCTTATTTTCTTGTTGTTCAGTTACAGATTTTGAATTATTTCCAAGGTTATCAACTAATTGAGAGAGAAATGAGAATATTCCACTATTTGGAGTATCTTGTGACAGCAAAAGTTGAATATTAAGAGTTACAGATTGAATAAATAATTCTTGAAAATACAGCTGATTTTCTCTCAAATTAAGTGCTTCCGTACAAATGATAGGTGACAATAGTGACATAATATGGATATTTGTAACAGTATGGAAACTAATGACATGTTTACGTAGCTCAAATAGAGAGTTACTAATTATTTTATCCTCGAATTTAGAATCATGTCGAATATAAGAAATGAATAGAACTGTATTGTAGAAGAATGCTAGCTTAGCTCTATGCAAAGGGTTCTCTGATAATTGTTTTTCAAAAGGCAATCGAATTCTCTTATTCAACTCTAAAATAGATTGTGGCAAATTCCGTGGTTCAGATGGGGTAGATATTGAAATATCGAGAGAACAAGAGTATAACATTGATCTCAACTGTGATATTTCGTGAATAATGTCACATGGAACACTGGGCATATGCTCTAATACTTCCAACAGAGTTTGCAGACCAGTTGCACAATCTAGAATTTGTTTGCTATTCAATGGCAAATGCTTTGGATAGGAATCTAATATCTGTGCTAAAGGGGAATCTAGTATCGAGGTATTCAAATCATATTCTATTTCAATGATTCGAGAAAATATATCTTTCTGTTGTTCCCAATTTATTCCTGTTTTCCCTAGAAATTTTATGAAGTTCTTTCTAAACAAATACCAAACAATTGTTAGATTTTCTTTACTTTCTTCATCTGACATAAGAATATATTCAATAAAATTTTGTAGCCAAATAACTGATTGGTTTACTGCATCCCAATTTGAGTGATGGTGAGTACTCCAAAATGATTCATCTGAGAGTATTTTCAAAAGATCTGTAACAAGTGGGTAAAAATAAATGCTACTTTGTAATACTATATTTTCTGATGTCATTGGTGTTACCATTTTCGGATGTTTTGATTGTGTGTATAAGGAGTTGACTGTTCCATAAAAATTGTCAATAAACAATTCAATACTGTGTATATTGACTCTCAAATTAATTTTCTCGATTTCATTCATAACTCTTATACGCTTGTTTTGGTTGAGAGTTTGAAAAAGGTTTTCGCGATAGGATAAATCTAATGGAAGATCGTGAGTGTCTAGATGAGTAATTCGGAATTTTTCTGTAGAAATTTCATGGAGATTGTTGGTCCAAATAAAGTCAATAATTTGTTTATAATACGAGTGTGCATATTGGTTTAATATAGTTCTTCTATATTCGAGATCACATTGTGTGGATAAAAATATGAAAAGATGGACAATGTGCTTTTGACTGATTTCACCACTTACTATTGGGAGATGTAATAGTATTTCACTTTCACTGAGAACATTAGAAAGAACTGGATTTTTGGTTAAAAAATTCGCGCTTCGCCAATGATTACCATTAATTTCAATATGTTTATTATTTTTATAATCTTGCAATATTTCGGTCTGTTGATTATCACCTAAATGGTTAATTCCAAATAGTTTGGCAAGTTGACGCCTCTTTTCTTCAAATTTCAATTCTAATAATCCATATTTCAAGTCAATTTCGGAAGTAGTACTACTATCTTGAAATGTAGATACTTTTGAAATACAAATTTCTATTCCTCTGTTCCTCATTGCACGTGATAACTCTCCCAATTTCTGATCCATACAGAAGAACAGTCTGAACTCTTTATGTGGAGTTATTTCCTCACAAATATCATCCACTATACCTTTTTCATGAAGAGTTAGAGTCCCGTTTGGTTCTAATAACGCATTCAATCTATCCAATACTGAAGGAGAACATAAGTTTACATTATCTATCAGCAACCAATGACCGTTTTTAGCCGCTAATACTAATGGACTGTCTATCCAAACAAACTTGTTTGTATGTTTGGTGTCAGATTTAATTTCGTTCAAAATAGATTGTAATTCGAAAAGAATAGATTCGATTGAAGATATTTTCAAGAAATGAAGAGGAGAGCTTGAGAATTTCGACAAAACTCCTGTTTTCCTGAGTATTTCTTCTATCAAATTCGGCAAATCATTATCGGTCTTACAAACATAGCTTGTAATTAAATGGTATAGTCTGTATATCTTTTTCATAAACCTATGATTATCATCGGACACTAACACAGTTTTAATGGAAGTACCAAGTGAATTTTGTAAATTTTCGAGGCAAATTTTGATTCTTCTGGAGTTCCCAACTTGGTGAAACCCTCCCACTAATTCATAGGAATCCATTGCACTATTAACGGAAAACTCGTGTAAAGTATTACCGGTCAATTTAGCAAGCAATCTAACCAAACTACTCTTGCCCACTCCCACACTGCCTATTATAATCGGGAGCCACGAATTCTTCACACAATGCATGATACTCTCCAGATAAGGCAATTGATAAGGTAGAATACAAATATCGTTATTATTACCAGCCATAAAGTTATCAGGATTTCTTTGTAAAATTACTTGACCAATTTGGATGGAGTTCTGAGTAGAAATAACATCATAAATGTATTTGTTAGTTTGAGAAATTTCCGGAATTTCATGAAAAAATTCGGTAAAAAGAGTAAAAATATTATCTTTGTCAGGAATAGTCCGCATCCTATCTGAGTATATAAGTCGTATAAACCTACCTGGATCTTTCAAAAATGGAAAATTTCCATCTATTTCTGTAACCATCAAATGACACCATCTGAAAACGTCTCTAAGGTTAAATTCAAACGGTGACCCAAAGTGACCAAATATTTTCTCCTGATTTACAAGACGATCTATCAACTGATTGAATCCCACCATAAGATCTAAAGTCTGACAATCAATTTCTGAGAAAGCATGACTACAAATATGAATGAGATCTGACGCTTCCAAAGTATGCATATAAACTTTAGTAAATCGATTAAGGAACGATTTTGGCAATCCCTTTCTCCCTCCACCCTGTCTCATGGGATTCTGTGTAGCGAATATTCGCGTTGAGTCCACTCGGATTTGAAATGTTTTATCCAATTCAGAAATGTAAATCTCCCGTCTATGGTCAAAACATGAATTTAAACCTTCCAATACTGACTGTGAGGCCAAGTTTAGTTCATCTAATAGAATCCATGAACCTTTTTTCAACGCGCGTAATAAAGGTCCATCTCTCCAAACGAATTCCCCAGCATTCCCACTGTCACTAGGGAGGTCTGATCCAAAGAGATCACTTATATCCGTCTGTTCTGAGAGGTTAATTCGTACCAGTTCATGACCGGAGTAAAGTGCTAAGGCTATCACTATGCTGGATTTTCCAACGCCGGGAATTCCTTCTAAAAGGATAGGTTTTGGTATCTGTAGTGCTCGTAAAATCCGATACACATTCTTACTAACAGTTGGTGTTGTTAGGGAGTATGCAGTGTCTTCAATAGACATATTTGGCCCAACTTCAATTTTGAAAGGCGAACTCCAAATCCATTCATTATCATTATAACAGTCATTTCCTTGTCCACCTGGCTTATAGTTTATGTGTGTTGGAAGCAGTGATTGCAAGTATTCAATCGATTCATTTTCACTACTAACATCTAATGCTGTGCTTAGACCAACTCCGAGACCATCTAGCAACACCAAATGAGCACCCTCAATGAAAGAATCCCACGGACTAATAGCGGGGTCCCTATTGTCGTTTTGATTGAATCTATTAATAAATTCTACCCAACATAATAAGTCTCGTTTGCTGAGTGGAAAGTTACTGGAATTGGGTTGGCTTTGAAACCATTCTACAAAGGTCACTATTTTTGAACTTATTTCTTGACCCAAAACGTCCAATTTTAAGTTGTGGGTAAGCAACGAAATTGTATCTTCTTTTGAATCAGTCTCGGGACACCAAATTTCAGTAAAACGATTCCGAAGAGCTGGAGATAATTCCTTCTTACCAAAGTCGCCTCCAGGATTCATTGTTCCGAAAAACTTAAAGCCCTTATCAGCTGTTATTTCCACAGTTTCCCCAAACTCCATTCCTCCCTTTTCCGCGATAACCAAACTTCTTTCCGGCTCCAAAAGAGAATTAAGTCTCTCTAACACAGCATCGTCAGCCAATGATATTTCATCTAACAGCATGTACTGGCCATTCTTAACCGCTTGTACTAATGGTCCGTCCATCCATTCAAATAGTCTACCTTCATTCAATGCATCCTGCGTTCTAACTGGTCTCAGACTTCCAATGAAATCTGCGGTTTCTGTATGCATATGACAGTTAATGTATTGTAATCTCTTTCTATGTAGTATAGAGATTAATTGGCATACAGTGGTTTTACCTGATCCAGTAGGACCGATTAATAAAATAGGTTCATCAAATTGGACAGCTCTGGTCACGTGTATTAGAAGCCTTCTGAATGATTTAGTGAGGTATATATGTTCCATTCCAGGTATTTCACCGCTTAGTAAAGGTGCAGAGAATTCAGTTAGATTATTAATTGTGTTAGGCAAATCTATTCTGAAGAGCTTTTCTTGATCAATTTGACGTTTAAAGTGTTTTTCTAAAACGTGTGCCACAATTGATATTTCTTCACAATGCCTCAATCGCCCAGCCAGCAATAAATATCCATCTTCTATCAACAGCTGATCCCAATCGTGAAATCCAGAGGGGGCTTCTGTTCGTCTGTATCTCTCTGCCCATTTAAAAAGATCTCTCAAGGTTATATAACCGTGTTTCCCAGCAAAAACACCTGTTAATTTTCTCTGTGATTGTAGCTCTCTCATAACACCAACCATTTTCCTGCAATAAGACTTTGGAATAGAACACTTTTGGTGCAAAATGTGAATAAGTTCATCAGTTGGAATCTCGATAAAGTGCAATTCAATAAATCTGTTACGAAAAGCTCTTGACAGCAACTTTCTACCACCATATAAACCAGGCGGATTTTGTGTTGCAAATAGAATAAAATTTGGATGCGCTTTTATTGTTGTTTGTGTTTCAGTAATAAATAACTCTCGATTATCATCTAGAACTCTGTTTAGAGCTTCAAGCACATCTGAAGGTGCTAGGTTAAGTTCATCTAGAATTACCCAATCCCCATTACGCATTGCTCGGGGTAATAATCCTTCTTTAAAAGCTAACTTCCCATTTTCATCCGGAATATAGGATCCAATGTATTCCTGTAAGTCTGTATGTTCGTGGTTATTAATGCGGTATACTTTATTGCCAGTATTAGTTGCAAGCCATTGTATTAGGCTAGTTTTTCCTGAAGAAGTTGGTCCTTGTAATAAAATTGGGTATTGTCTAGCGGAAGCAATTCTCGCAATATCTTTTAAGTTTTTAGAAATTGCAGGTGTGATTACATAGCCTTTACAAGTCTCAACTTCTAAATTTCCTTTTTGTATCCAATAACCTAGGATATTGGTGTATGTGTGACCATTTTTCGGAATCGGTATCTTTTGTTTAAGTATTGAAGCGGCGTTTTTTAGTATTAACCTCTGTGCTAGTCTTTCTACAATATTATAAGATTCTTGGTTTAGTTGTGTTAAGAAACTCATGCAAATGCCTTCATAGATTGAATGTGTAATATTGCAGCAAGGATTTGTAGCTGTGTATCGAAGCGCACGACATAGAGACCGTAAACTAAAATGTGGTTTATGTCCAGACCCATCTACTAGTTTTTCAGTTGCCAAATTGAGAACTTTAATATAAAACTCAACTATGTTATTAACAGTCTCTACATTTGGGCTCATAGCTTGTAGATAATCACTAACTAGTATCTTCAAATCTTGAGTCTGTGTTAATTCGTGTACAAATATTTCAGTAAACCTGTTTTCTATGCCCTGTGGCAAACGCTTCTTTCCAATATCCAATGCAGGATTCATGCAAGCGAAAATATGGAAATTTTTATTCTTTTTGATTGGTACATTTGTATACGTGTCAGTGAGGAGGATTGAATCAGTGGATTGATCTAGGATTCCATTCAAACACTCGAGAACTTCGGGACAAGCTAAATTAATCTCATCCAGCAGTACCCACCACCCATTCCTGATAGCTTTAATCAGCGCTCCTTCTACGAAGCGAAACGCAAATGCATTCTTCAGTTCGTGTAAGTTTATTCGCGCTTTCGCCAATTCTTGCGTGAATTTCCTCCAATTTTCAGTGTTTTCTTTAGACAAAGTATCTTTTTTATTCGCTGCCTCTCGAACAACTTCCATCATAGTCATTAATGTTTCCCAATCCTTCTTCTTAAATGTTGTCTCAATGTGCCCTATAAATACTACATTTTTAGATTTTGAGAAAGTTTTCTCAAAACATTTCAAAAACAAACATTTCAATGGTAACATGATGTAGTCAAGATCAACTGGTTTGTATCCACCTAGGAGATCAATTGTGTCACTGTGTCGACTCATATTTATGACAACTAGTTTGTTATTTGTTTGCATTGCAAGGTGTTGAATTGCTGAGGTTTTCCCTGTTCCAGTTTCACCGACTAATAGCACTGGTTCTCTGTATTGTACGCATACTGCGAGGCGTTCCAATAGCACTGAGGTTTGTTGTGTGTATGCAAATGGCGTAGTTTTAATTGGAGCATCAATTAGAATTGATGATTGTTGTAACGGTATTATTGCTCTGCCAATACAACAGTTCGCTACTGAAAATGAGATCCTAGGTTTGTAATTCTTGAGGTAATAATCTATTTTTGCTTGATTCAATACAAGTAAGTTGCCAAGTTGATTAGCTAGGGAATTCTGTATCGATTTGGATAGAAAAGTTACAACAAAACAGTCTAAAGCTTCTAAGAAAATTCCTTCTATATTTATTGTTTCAAGTCCATTAACGAAGTTCTCAATGCGCTTACACCATTTCATTAAATCACGCAAAGTTACCTTTCTTTTCAGTATTTCGGTTTGAAATTTCTGTTGAGTATTTTCTACAGAAATACTCTTGAAAACTTGAATTAATTGTGATGCTGTACTAGATAAGTTTGGGTACTTTTGGCTTATAATAACTTCTAATTCTTCAAAGCTAGGACAGTTTACATTTAGTATACTCCAGTATTTTTCAAGCAAAATTGCCTCAGAGGAAAATAATGGTTGAAAGTTAGCATTAGTTCTTTGTGTAGCAAAAATCTGAAACCCAATACTTGCGGTTACATTTTCACTCATCCCTGGTATCGGTAGTACATTGTTTTCTAAGATTGGTAACAAAGTAGATATTACGTCTTTCCCAGCATAGTCGATATCTTCCAATAGAAGCCATTTTCCAGTTTGCATTGCATGCACTAGAGCGCCAGGTTTCCACACAAATTCTCCTGGCCTATCGGTTGATGTATAACTACCAATCAGGGATTTGCTGTCTGTTTGGTCACTCAATTGGATCGTAACTAAATCTTGACTTTTCCCCAACATATTAGCGAGATGAGATACAAGCATTGTTTTTCCGACTCCAATTTCACCTCTCATTAACACAGGCCTTCGCTGTGCTACTGAAAATGCAATTGATTGAATAGCGGCTTCAGTTGTTGGTACTTTTATCAAACTCATTGGATAGTACGAATGATTTGTAGGTGTTTTTGCTAATAATATTCCATTTATATTAGCCCAATGCGGAAATGTTGCGACTAGTTCTTTTAGGAAGTTAATATGCGCTTGGCACATCTCAATTTGTTTACTTTCGTTGTTGCTTTCATAGATTTCAGATAGAATCATTTTGATGTTGTCATTGAAATGAAATTTAGCGATGAACTCAAGATCAATTTGAAACAACATTGAGAACAGTTTGTATGCTCGCCAGGATATTTTCTTGTCTTTGTGATAAATAAATTGTAGGAAAGATGCTAGATTTATGGTACTGAACATGTTTGGTTCTTCTGTAAGCAGTTGTATTAGGATGTCTAATATTTGTATTATCGTAGAATTGTTAGTCGTACGAATTAGTTTTATTGTGTATTGCGACAAATATTGCAAAACAACTGTGCATACTATTGGACATATCTGTGCCGATGATAGAATGGCTAGAAGGAATCCACCGTCACATACTTTATCCTGTTCTTGTGTGTTATTAGAATCGATTAGAAATGAAACAATTGCTGGGCAAAGTAATGGGTATTTTCTTAGTATACAAAGGTCTTTTGTTGAGAGAATATACTCTGAAAACTTGGCGACCCAAGAATGAAAATTTGATTCAGTTTGAGAATCAACTTTGCAGTCTGAAGTGCTGAGTTCTAGCAAGGAAATTAGTTCTTGTTCAAGTATTGAAATATCCATAGGTCAGGATTATGAACTAGTAGAGTATAGGTTTTCTCATAGTAGCAAATGCAATTGAATTATTCTATACAATGAATATGGTTTACTAGTAGATTGGAACTTATTGTGCAACCTTTAGTTAGTTTCTGTCTTACACAAATTACACAGTACTAATACTTTTGATATCAATTTAGAATTTCTCTCACAGAGTAACCTAAGTTAAATTACTTTAGACAATTGCATATATTTATATATCCTCTTCTCTTTACATCGAATTATGTCACTCATCAATTATTTTAATTAATTAATGTCTACTTTTTAATTCATTATCAGCAATTTTATATGTCTCTTCATGACATTTCTTTTGTGGGTAATTTCCTAATTAATTTTCAAGTAACTTATCCTAAACATTAATATAGTTTGAACAATGCACTTGTTATGAAAGTATAAGCACAACCATAGAGCGAACTAAGTATAGCATTGATAGTCTGGCGAACAAGTTGAAATATGGCCAAAAGGGAGAAGGCAAATCGAACTTCGATTCCTGTCACCAAACATAGGAAAGCGATCGGTCAGTTCAGTGAGCGTATTTGGAGCAATCGGGGAGCGAATTCAAAACAGAAGGATAATCGAAACCCCGAAATCATAACTAAAGATTCAAAGGTTACCATCTCTATAATTAAAATAATCATTGCTACTGTATTTGCTGCTTTTATTGTTTTTATAGCCTGTGCATACTTCAATGGGGTGTTCCTACATCTGAGTGCTTTGGGGGAATACACAGTGTTAATTTGTAATTCACTTTTTTTGCATTTTTTCGAACTTTCATAACTTTACACATATTTTTTTATTTTTTCTCCTTTTTTATTAAAATATTTTGCTTATTACCATCTAAAGTAAATAATATATTTAGAAAAATTATGATATAGTTTGTCTTATTAGAATGTTACCCAAAGAACAATTACTTCGTTTGAGCCAAGAACAGGAAAAAACACTCCTCAAAACTAAGACTCAACTAGAACAACTCAAAAAGTTCAAATCTGATTATGAAATTCTCGCTAAACAACTGATAACTCTCCCTGACAGGCTCGAATACCCAATGATGATACCATTTGGTAAGAAAGCATTCATCCCAGGGAAATTAGTTCGTACAAACGAGTTGCTAGTCCTGTTGGGAGAGAATTGGTTTGTTGAGTGTTCAACTAAATACGCGTGTGAGATTGTGAAGCGTAGGATTGAGCAAGTGGACAAACAGATTATAGATGCAAGCAGTGAGCATGATAATGTTAGCAGTCATCTCAAATATACCAAAGAGTTCAGTGGAACAACTAATAGCAGTGATGATATTCAGGAAATTGTTGAGTTTGAGAATGAATACGGAGAAATCACCACAATTAGAGGTCCTAATTTGAACCACGAGAGTAATACACTCAGTAAGGAAGAGCAAAGGAAAGCTATTGCAAAGGTTGAAGCCGAATTTGATGAATTGGAGAGAATCGAACAATCTCTTGGTAAGATAAAGTTAGATACAATGGTAACTCTTTTTGTATACCAATTTTTATCGATTGCATTCAGTTTTGAACTATTATCAAAAACTTTAATACTTTGCCTAGGCAATGAAGACATTTTTGCCGAGTAAGAGACTTATGCCGAATACACCATTGAAGTGTCTTAAAAGCTCCACGTTCTAAGAACACTGTTTTCACAACAGTGAACTCTCGTTATATCGAACTCGAATTTAACGAAATACTCACTTAAAACGAAGTTATATACTCCTAGATTGATAAAGTAATTGATTTTACACCGCTTAACACGACGTTTACCACCGATGGGTCACGGAAATGGAACTAAACCACTTTATGCCCATATATGGGCATGTGGGTCACAAGTGGTTATCAGCGGGTTAAAACAAACTCCGCTTACATCGGAGTAAATGAAAGGTCCCATGGATTTTGTTACAACTAGAGTTCACTGAATTATTATACTCAACTTTTGGACTAAAATAAATCATCAGTAACTAGTTTGTAGTATACTCTCTTATATTTCATTTCTACTACATACTTTGGAATTCTTATACAATTATTTTAGGTATACTTATTTTAACAAATATTTTGTTACTATTGTATTCTATAGAGGATGATAATCCAATCAAAACAGAACCACAACACAGTACAGCTTTACACACTCCAACGATCTTATTCCATCATTCTACCACAGAAGTTAATACGCCTGTATCTTCTACAGATAGTGCTCTGTACACATCTCCTGCTGATGTGTATGATAAAAGCCCGGATATTATAAGAAAAAGTCAGAAAATAAAACAAACAATTGAAGAATTGCCAGCAAAGAAGGTAACATGGGGAGGGAATACGGTTGAAACTTTCGAGAAAACTCCGGGAAAATTAGGCATAGCTTCTAATACACAATCTATGGAGAAGGCATTCACAAATATCGTGAAAGAGAGAAATAATCCGATTGTATCGGTAACCACTGAATTACCTGAAAAAAATAGAATTGTTTCAAAGTTCAAATCATCTCGTGTTAAATAAATTATTATTTGATAATTTAAATTATCCTCCACGCACTAACCAAATAAAAAAAACACGCATTTGTCATTAGCACGGGTTTACACCAAAGCTTAGGTCGTCAAATTCCTCTACTCCGAACTTCCTAGCACAAAGATTGCTCCAAATAACAGTAAATTATTATAGACTTACATTAAATCTGTTGCAGGTGCTTTAGTCTTTTTCTTATTCCATCATTATTAATAGTGTTTTTGCATAGAATCTAGTATATTATTAAAGCAATATTCATAATAGCGTAGTCTTACCACTAAATTATAGGGGACTTATCTAACAAAAAAACACGAGTAATTTTACACCCACATGTTGTTTGAATAATTATTATTAACATTACATCTATTGTGCAATAAGAAGGTAATTTTTGGTAATTAGAAGTTGTAATATTATACTTCATATTTTTGATGCTAGGAAATATCATTGATGGCGTGAGTGTATATATGAACTTCAAGCGAATCAATTTTTGGTTGCGCGAAAGGAAGTTTGTAAACATTGCCGCAAAGATGATAACAAATATTTTAAGAAAGAGATTTTATGAAATTTTTTACGATTCCGTTATTTAGTTAATAAAAAGGATCAATATTTTGCAATTAGACAGTTTTAGAAGGAATTGTCTAAATGCAGTTTTCTTGTTCTTATAAAAATATATAAATGATCCACTTTCAACTCATTGGTTTGTATAAAAACAATTAGTTCAATTTCTGAGCAGTGAAATAATTGATGTTTCATTTTTGAGAAGAAAATTACATTTGGTAGTGAATAATCAACTTAATTCTTGTAATTAATTTGTACTACTATTGATTAGTTTGGTAAAAAGAGTAATAATTCATCAGATAAATCAATCAAATAATAAGCATAAGTTGCTATGAAGATAATTTTAGTACCGTACAAACGTTATTTGACGCAAATTTCCGAAAACTATACACCCCACTCCCTATGTTACACTATATAACAAAATATATCAGTAAAGTTACTTGGTTTTAGCTGAAACAAACAAGTAAAAGAGCTAATTTTCTATAGCAACTAATCCAAATAAAATTATCCAAACTCGTTGGGACCAGTAATGCATGTTCGGATAAACTAGAGTTCGGTAATTTAAAGCTGAACTAATTTATGGAATAACATTGGGACCAACAGTCGTGTTCGGGTTAAAAAAGATTCCTGGAAATCGAGGTTGCACTGCATTGAGAATTAGTTATTAATAAACAAAGAAAGTTGCTGTAATGAAGATTAAAATGTTCAAAACCATCAAAGAACGAAAATCAACGATACACGAATTATAGAATTAGGGCTCGAATCAGACAATGACAAAACAATACAACAAAATATATTTGAAGGTGTTTATTTAACTGAAGGAAACTTAAAGAAGAGATTTATCTTTAATAAATTATTATGTTTCACAAATTTTCCAATTCTTATCATTCAATTGTCTTTATAAAGTTGTTATTCGTTTCAATGTATTAAAGATCTTGATTAGCTTTTTAATTTTCATAATAATAAAGTTGTTAGAACGTTTGCAGATAATGAAATATCAGTTTTTTTTAAATCAAAAATGATACCTTTTGATAATGTTTTTCCAAGGTATCCGATATTCTATGTAACTAAGTTAAAACATTGGGTTATAGAATATAATGAAATGTATGTTACTTATTTAGAAATATATAGAGTACTCCTATCTGAAACTAAGCTTACTAAACATTAGACTGTTAGTTCTATTATTTTGTATATTCACGGTTTATTCAAAGTTACTTTAATACAATTAATGTATGAGCTTTTAATGTTTACACTTAATCCAATGCATTAATAATATAGTATAATATAACTGATTTGAGTAAGGTTGGTAACTAAGAGTAATAATAAGAATGTTAATCACTTGAAAATTCATTATACTCCTGGTTGATGATGGGGCCAATTTCATGTTCTGAGGTTTCACTTTCCGCAAGGAATCCACTGTTATCTTTCGAATTATTTATCAAAACTTCACTCATTTCATTATCTCTATATTTAGTTTTTCCTGTCACCTTATCCCATATATCAAATACCGCACCCTTCCCATCTCTATCTTCATCTTTAATGTCTTCAGATTGCCTCAACCAAATTCTTAGTTTCCAAGTCACAAACACCATAATTACCAACATTGTGATCAACATGCCAAGCGCTATAAGTGATACAGACACTAATCCTATTTTCTTTATATTACTACCCATACCAGTCACCTTACTATCTGCATACGAGAACTTTATACACATATTGCTAGTACTAAATGGATATGTGTTGTTTGTTTCGAATGGGACAGCTGCTAATACGAAATAGTAACATTCATTATGTTTGTATGCATTTTTGTTGACAACGAAATCGAACATATATTCGATAGGCAGTAGGTCAGGTGAGAGGATTTCCTGTGTAAATGGAACCGGGATTTCTGCATTAGAAGCTTCATCTAGCGTGCTAGCACTACTGCTATCGAAGTGAGTGGGGAGAGTTGTGTATTGTGGCCATGCTACGAGTAAATAGCTACTTATCTCAACTTGAGGCTCTGTTGGTTCTAATTGTATGCTGAACGGATGTATTACTGATTCCCCTTCCAATGAATACTGACTCCCTGATATAATAGGAACAGATGGATTCTCAATTTTTATTGATTTGGTACGGAATTTGAAGTCTTGCTTTGCATATATAGTATAAGCCATTGAATCTGATAGCGGCTTTGCTTGTATACTACATTTGTATTGAGTAGCCGGGTTCAGGCCTTCGAGATTCAGGATGCTACCTCGCATGTTAGACGTTCTCCACTCCAAAACACGCGCACTTGTACCGCTAATCCTTTCAGTTTCATGATCTGCCACACACATAACACTCAATTCTGAAGTTTTTCGATTCTCCAGTTCCTCTCCTAGTATAACATTTGCTGAATGGATATGAGACCTTATTCCTATTATTTCCACTGCCATATCTTCCTCAAGATCTTCTTCTATCTCAGATAAGGGAATCACGAGTTGCTCACTACAGTTCTTACGCTCTCTGTGGTTAACTCTTTCAATCGAGCAAACTTTAACAAATGCAAACTTTTCAGCCTCAATTTGACTCCCATCCAAACGTATATTTGCCCTCGAATCCAATCTCTGTACAACTTCAGTCGTGTGCAGCATTTTATCAATGCTCTGATAGCTCCTGTCACTACCATAGTTAATATCGATGAGAAAAAAATTATCCTTCAAACCTGGAAATGGAAAGTCCCATGAAATTTTGAGTGTATTAAACTCTCTTTTTGCCTTCACCATAATAGGTGCAATATTAGGATGCATTAATCGCATTGATCCGGTGGGTATAGAATACTTTGTATTGAAACAAGCGAATTTATTGCTACAAGACACTAAGCGCTCTCTAAGGATTGCACATACAATAACACATGGTCTGTTTGTCTCGGGCATGTTCTTAATGACAGATTCAAATTGCGTATTTGGTACTTCGGCTAGAAGCTCTGTGTTTGGAAGTGAATGACTTTCTTCATAAGTTTTATTATGAATGCAATTGTAGAGTTCAAATCTATCATAGGCAAGGGGGGATCGATCAAAAGACCAATAAATCCAGGCCAAATGGCTATTCTGTATATCAGGCCTTAAGTGTGAAATTATCGGATAATTTCCACCTTTGTATTTATATCTGTCACTCTTACCAGTCGCAATATGTAGAAAAACAAAGAAAAATGCGAGAAATAATGTCAAATACAACTTTTTCAAAACAATTAGGAACATTTTTAAGCTATTTTCCGGTAGAATTTACAAAATATAACATTTCGAAAAAAGCTAAGGCATATTCATTTGAAAGAATGACTCTAGTTATTTTCAACCAATAAATTTGTAGTATTTTAATCAATGCTAGTAATCTCTCTCTCTCATTTCACAAAATCTGAGTCATCTAAGAAAGCACATTTTGCTTGATAAAAGTGCACAATAGTATGTGTCACATTTATTTTATTATAATTATTCCTTAATTCTAGCTTAACTCAACATAAACAAACTTAGAGAATATTACACATAAATAATGTTTAAGGCTTACATTAGATTAGAGTTATTACTTAGTTTATAAACAGATATTTTTGTAAGAGGATATAGGTATGTTGGTGTTATCATAATTAGCATTTATTAGATAGATAATAGATACAACCTACTCAACTTAGTTGGGTCCCTTTGGTACAAGAGAATTTGTCTTGGTAATCAAAACTATTAGTATACAATCAGGTTCTTTTATTATTAATATTCAAGGGAGCAAAAATTGTCTTCATAATAGAGAGATTTCATAATAAGTGAACTCAACATAACACAAACCTATGTAAATTGTTAATTTGGGACCATAGGGCTTGTTTCATAATGAAAAATTATTCACAATAAGCAGACATGACTGTATGCATATTGAGATATACATTAATTCCTCGCTATTTGATAATTCACAGTTTTTATGGAACGGAACTACAGTTTGACTTGTAGTATTTTCAGTTAATTGGCTTTCTGCTTAGTTGAGAAAACTACCCTGGACCAAAGTGATGCAAATCATCAAGGTAGACTGTAATTCAATTATTATACAATACGTAAATATTGATTTTTCATTGTCAGTTATACTCAGCAGTTAAGTTCAGCATAACTTATTATGTCATTAATACTTAGCACAATAAATAGAGCAAATAAAGAGCATCATAGACATATAAACGGTCATTATTACATTTGCAAACGTATCGTTATTCAGACTCAGAAATTAGTCACTAAATAATTCCATCTGAGATGCATCGACTATATAAATAACGATTAGTGAGAAATACAGGTTTACATGAATAGTTTATAAGAAAACTGCGTTTATTTTTGTCTTTAAAGATGATCAACTAACCAAGCAATTAATTGGAATATTTGCAACTTACATTCGAATTCATAAACACGGTAGGTATGAATGCATTCTTCTCTGCAACTTGAATAAACTGAAAATTCCATAACTGTGATTCTCTCATTTAATACGGAATTAAATTCATACTACAGCAAAAGCCGCTTAATCTGGATACATTGATGGGAATAGATTTTTGCATTATAAAATCTCGGGTTAATCGGGACAACACAGGAGGTAATCGAGAGATAAAATCTAAATTAACAGTGGAAACTTTCGAATCATTGATTTTTGGGCGATTATATCTCAATAAATTGTACAAGTGTCCAATATTCATAAGTTTAAATGAATTATTCCAATTAGGCGATGAGAAGATTCAATTGTTTGGGATTATATAACCAGAATGACTGATGTGATGTGAATAAAATATTTTTGAAAGTATTAAGAATTATTAATTTTTATTCTAGTTCCATGACAGTCCTTATGCTTTATTATTATAAACATTATATAAACATGTTTTTCAGGGTGATGAAAACAGTATATTATGTACAATTCGTAAATCGGTTAATCGGGATAAAACAGTGATTCCCATAGCCCTCACGATTAAGCGGCTTCCACTCTACTATTACTGTATTCAAATACTGACTCATGTGGTATAATAGCATTGGCCCAGGACTTGTATAGTATATATATATACTCGGACATATATTGCATTAACGTAAATATGAGTATTGTTGGAGCTATTAGTGCCGATATCCCAGTGTTTATTTTCTAATTAATTCTATTTAATTGATTGAGAGAAGGAATTGAACAAGAAGAGCACATTTGTGTGGACACTACAAAAACAGGTAATTCTAAATTATATATTTATTGTTTCTGTGAACTGTAATTAAATTTCAAAGTGGTTAAATTCAATAATATTGATGAAAACATTAATTAATTTTAATTATTCTTTTTTAATGTTCTGATTTAATCAAATAAAAAATAGCTTAATTTATTAGTAATAAATTTATAGAAAATTGTCGATAATTTAATATATTATTAATTATTTTATTACAAAGATGGGATAAAGTTACTTAAATAGAACTTATATAGAATGCCACAAGTATATAAGAATCTTCGACTCACTTATTTCATTTTTCTATGAATTGTAATTGGAGACTAAAACTCATTAGATTATTCTCAATATTGTTCACAAAAATAAGGAATGTTTATTACACTAGAATTATATTTTAAATGATATGATTCCTGAAATTTATATATTAATTATATACAAAAAGGAGGAATTAATTTATTACAAATTGGATGAAATAAGAAAAAATATTTTACAATTTATATCGTATCATATTTCTGATAAAATACATCTTTGACCACCTTATCGTTTCTAAGGTAGATTCTTCTAAATTTAATTTAAATAATGTACTGTAAGGAATTTTATTTAACTTCTAAATCAATTTATGAAACATTCAATTTAAAATGTCGTTTCAATCAATTTATTTTACATGTATAAAATAAATAACAGTATGTTTTCCAAATTCTTCTTCAAAAATATCTTGCAATTCATTGGTCAGTTCCTTCAGTTTTTCATTAGCTGCGAGTATACGTATAAACGAAGTATTATTTCCAATTATATTTTATGATTATTCTATCATGAAAATTACATTTTTCATATTGTATATTGTATCAGCAATAAATTTGATTACAAGCCAATTCCTATCTCCGTTCCCTGCTAGCATCGAGCCTGTACTTATCAATTGCGATTTGCGAAATTTAGATTTAACAGTCAGTTGGCAGTTTCCGTTCCCAGTTTACCATGACGGTTTCTATTTGGAAGCCAAATTCGCCGAAGACAAACTTTCAAGAAAACTGAACCCACATCTCCAACTCTCTTTCAATACCGATAACGATGAGCTATCGAAGATATTTTACCTACGTACAATTCATTTGCAAAAGAGTAACTTTGCTTTCATAAGGGTTTGTTCAGTTAATGAGCTTAAAATTGAAGTTCAACGAAACTGCACTAAATCAATTCGTTTTCCGATCTCAAAAGAGGCCATTCGGGATTCCATTAGCGGTTACCGTTTATTGCGTACAATTACTCATCCTGAAGATGTTTCTCTCACTATATACTCGTCGCAAGGAAATAGAGAAATTGACGCTACTATAATATGCATTGGGGAAGGAAAATATAACGGAAAACTAGGAAAACGTGAAATGGAGGGCATGGAATGGCGTACTGTGGTGGGTAGCGAAGATAGGCTTAGTTTGAGCGGTTTGAGACCGAATACTGCGTATAATTGCGAAATTCTAGGGCGCGAAAGTGAGTCGTTACAAATCGCAGATGTAATACTAACTGATATCGGGTTTAAAACCGGAAAAATCGATGTACCTATGCCGCCTACGCCTAGGTTAAATATGTATGTTACGTCACTCTCATCGCTAAGTGAAAAACTTTCCATTTTCTTAAGGCCCGTTGAAAAGCAGGAAGAAATAGCTAAATATATTCTCATTGCATTTCCCGTAGAACCAATTGAAAATGTCGATGCGAACCCAATAACAGAGGTAACGAGCGAAGATTTGAATTCACAAATTGAAGCTATAACAAGTAAAGAAGCGATCCCATTTATAGTACGCACTTTCCTACCGCCAGAACTTCCCATAATGCATTCATTCGCTGGGACTAACACTGCAGGTTTTAAGCTAAATAACTGCTATTACTTTATATTGGTAGCCGTATCGATAAAGCAGATGGATGCATTGGGTTGGAATTCTACTGTTGAGTGTATTATGCTCGGGGGACAGTCTAGGACTAAATTCCAGAAATTCTTACGTTATGGGGCGTTCGCAGGTGCATCTTCTGTTGTTTGTTTCATGTGTTTGTTTACAGTTGTTTGTCTCAAATCGATTGCGACTATAAAGAAGAAGATTGGTACGGTTGGTGGTAAAAAGAAATATTCGAAAGTTCGAACTGTTATTCCTCCTAATACCCCGTCAAGAGGCGAACCCGTTTACGACTACATTCCAGCTCCTCCCCCAGATGATGATGATGATGATGATTATTAGAAACGTATCGATTTATCAAAGGGAGATTAAGCGATTAATGTTACTTGTACGCTAGTATGATTTCACTGTTAAATGATCAATTATATTTGGCATCATCTCTTTAACATAATTAATTCTAAAAGCAAATTAACTTAAAATAAGCAGTTTGTTTTACAGTAGGGTAATTCAATAAATTTGTATACTCATTAGAAAACACAAAAATTTATAATTATTAGCTCAAATGTGTAGAATTCTGTCTTAATTAAAATAAATAACCTTCATATTAAAAGAAGGAAAATTGATTCAATTCATGAACAATCTGCAAAGCATATTCTAAAATCTCAAAATTTTTAGCCATGCTTGTATTTTAAATAACTTAATTTGCATTTGAAGCAAAATAAAGCTGTTGGCGAATATATTCAAAATTGTAATAAATTATTTACAATTAAGAGACAGAAATATAGAGACGTATATTATAAGAGGTAAGAGAAGTTTTTATATCGAAAAGCTGTTGGCCGATATATCTATAAGCCTTTCCTAGTATACGTATAACCTAGCATAATTAGACATTCGCCTGCTAGGGCCTTAAAAACCTAACATTTTCTACCGTGAATGTCGATTTCAGTAAGATTAATTAATATAAATAAATTAGAGTCATTATTAGACAATAGATTTACTTTAATGCAAACACCAGTGGCAGTGGGCGTTCGATATTTGTTCAGATTATCCGAAAATTCGTATTAACAGGAGTTACTTGCATTCCCTTGAATACTTTAGGGGAATTAAACATTGTATGATATTTCGCCATATCCGTGTTCGTATTTAACGAGGTTTTAATGTATAATTAATTGCACTTTATGATGCCATAATTGTGTCAACCGTTTTCGCAGATATTGAATTAAACAATGTTATAATATTCTGAAAATTCAGGCCACTCTTTTATTTTTGATTATTTTAATTAACAGCCAAATATTCAGTTTAAAACAGGCTATTTTATGTCAGAATTAAACTGTTGGAAATATAATATACCAAGTAAATTAACTACTTTATAAACGCAGTGTAATATTGTGAATGTGTATGTCTGTTTGTGATCAAATGTACAATGTACACTGGCTTTTCTTTGTTCCGATTCTCATTCAATTTAAGTCCTATAAATTCAAATTTTAGTTATAATCCATGTTCCATGAGGCAATCAATGAATCTTTAGCTAATGGCTAGACTGTAGTGATATATTCTTGGTGTGTATTACGTTATATTACCATTATAATTGAATGGGATTGTATCTTCATTAAATTACAAAAGTTAGTCTTTCCCAGAAAATTCTCTCAAATTTAAACATCTTAATATAACTCAGCAATAATTTAAAAGTGCTGTCTCTCATTGTAAAATATATTTTTCCCCTACCATAATTTTATACATGTATTCGACCTTGATTAATTTGGAGGCTAATTAGCTTACTCTTATGTGAAATGGAATTCTAATTTCTCAAATTGAATCAGCATAATTAGTTTTTGATACTATAAAAATGAATTTTACTTTTATATGTATTGGAATTCAATCTCTATTCTCCCTTCATAAGGATATCAGCCACTGGCTGATCTATTTCAATGAAAGCTAGCTAGTACAACAATATAGTCTATATTTGTTAGTTTCTAACCGAATTGAAGATTTCTGAAGATTTGTTAGTTTTAAATTGTTTGTTTCAACTTTGAAATTATTTCTCACTACAACATCTTGGAATATTAATGCTGTTTATATTATTGGAAATGAAAGTTTTTATAAATAATTTCACTTGAAGCAAGTATTGTGCGTTTCAACTTGGTTAAAAAGAGATCATTATTCACAGGTTAGTCAATGTTTATTTTGATTCAAGTTTTGATATTCATGCATAAATCCATTGTGGATTTACATTCTAATAACGTTTGCGTATCATACCGATTGTATTAGGTGCACAAAAACTGGATTAGTTCACTAGTTATAATGGAATTTCTTCTTACTGCTACACAAATATTATAATATTTTAAGAATTCTAACTTTTTAGCAACAACTACCTAGTACCTGATCTAAAGCAGTTTCCTATACGTACACGTCATTAGTTTTAACTCCTTTATAGAAATATATATTCTAAGTCATGATTTTCCTAGTAAGCTCTATAATCATCGAACACGTTATTATGAAATGTCAGTATTACTATGACTATGGAAAAATAGTTCCAACTATAACATTGCTTAATAAGGAATCATATTAAATATATAACAACTCAATTACAAATTTGTTATATATCCACAAAATTTAAGATACCAAATGCGTATACACGTATATATGATTGTAATATACATGGGCAATAAACCAAGTATTGCTGATCGAATTGTGATTCCAATCTAAAATCTATTTAATCTACACCTTTGATAACTCCAATATGCGTATTTCTTTTCTGTATAGACTGTTTAATATATTTATTGTCAACCAATTGGGAATCTTTTCAAGGCCATATATAATACGGATGATTTCAATTACTCGATTGCTAATTAATTTCCAGATTAATACATTTGTCGAATTTAGGCACTAACTGTAGATTTAAATTATAGTTTATATTGGCCCTGGTTCAGACATTAACTAAGTGATTTTATTGAATGTATAGCACACATTACAGTAGACTCTCGTTAGCACGAATACTGTTAATATATGAAATTTAGGTTAATACGAAGCACTATTTCAGTCCCCTTCAAAGCCTTTTCAATACAAATGACATCGGTTAATATGGATTCCGGATAAGGCGAACGCATTTTGACGGCCCCATGGTATTCGTACTCACGAGATTATACTGTATTTGCTAATAGCCCTAGTTTATAAGTCAGAAAAAAATGCTTTTACTGGTTGATAAATGATAAACATCTAAAATTAGATTTTATATGTATTTATTGTGACTAATATGAACTAATCTCTTTCTTTGCTCAATTATTTTAAAGTAATCTCGAATTTACGTTATGTATGTCACGGTTAATTTTAAGAATATTTTTAGATTTAATGCATATATTCGTTTGGAATTATATGAGCCTAATTTATTCCCACCTGCTTGTTTGGTTTAATTTTACATTTTCTAACTTGAATGAAAAAATTCTCAATAAAGCATTCAATTCAATTATATATCTCAATGCGTGATATCTAATTACTTTCAAAATCCCATATAATAACATGGAATTAATTATCCCATTCACTGAGGGTAACCAGATACATGTAGTTTAGGGAATATGAATTAAAATGCTTAGTATATTGAAATGAAACTTGGAATTAATGTGTTTTTGATACTTGGTTGAAAAAAAGGTTAAGTTGGAATACAGTATAATATTTATACGTACATAAGATGACTCAATGAATCTATATTTAGTATTACAAAGTATACACATTGCTTTACATTTACTATTAAAAAAGTATATAAATAAGGAAAAATAATTAGTCGAATACTTATAAAATGCAAACGGAACTATCAAAGCCTTCGAGTATAATTCCGCTTGCCCGATTGGACAAGTTGCTGAACCAAAAGCAAATAAGTAAAGAGGAGTATATTCAGCACTGTAATACATTCTTTACAATGAAGAGACAGAAATATAGAGCTGTTTATTATAAGAGGAAAGAGAAGTTTTCACTTGAAGATAAGGCAAACCTGGAAGAGATCGACACATTGGAACGGACAAGACGTAAATTGGTTGAAGAAAAACGCCTTTTACTCGTTGAGATTAATACATACCACTACATGATAAGGAATAATTGTTTTACATTAACACCATAGTTCAACAGAAAAGTTTGTTTGCATTGTCAATTACAGTTTGTTTTATATCTCATTTTATCAACAGTTTTTATCTGATTTTAGAATGGTAATGTCTGAGAAATAATAAAATTCCATTAAATATCATTATCCATTTAACCCTTAAAATTACAGTTTTATCATTTCATCTATTATAATAGCCACCAAAAACATTACATTAGTTTGTAAATATACAATCAATGAAATTATGAACACTAAAGAAAAATTGAATATATTTCTTGTTATACAAAGTAAATTAAAAAATCATTTACTATTGATTGAGATAATAACTTAAAACTAACATTTAATCTAAATTAATTGCATTAATTGGTATTCATTGATACAAACGTTGATTTTCTAACATCAATAATACAATTGTCGCAGCTCAATAAAACCACGGATGTATTTTTGTGGACTCTGTTGATGAAAACTCTATTTTTGCAATAATAAAGATGTATTAACGTAGAATTCAAATAACAGAAAATATTTCAAAACAAATTGTAACTCTGTTCTGTAAATTATGTGAAAAGTTGGGTCAATTAACCTGTGTCTCTATTAAGCAGAGTCGACTGTATATTGTTATTTGTGCAATGCACAAGTGTGCTATATTGAATATTATTATTTTGGTAATAAGTTAATAAGGTATCTGTATTGTTACACCATGTAACAGTAAATAGATTTGTTGTTAAAACTTGTTATATAAATTATTGCTAACTTAACTGTTTCAACAATTTACACTTTCTTTTGCTAATTTTCCTATATACAAATACCCAGTATTTGAGTAATCAGTTAAAAAATGACTACAATCGTATACTTAGTTTCTGAAATAAAACTAATTCCAAATATTGGTAATTTGGGTTAGAACAAAAAATCAGAAGTATAATCAAGTTACAATGAATCCACAAAAATATGCCACTTGATTTTTCATCATTAATAATAATATCGATATAGACAAAATATTTGTAGCTACCAACTATTTTGAATACGGTCCATAGCAAAGGCTACAAAAATCAGAATATTCTTCTTGTCCATTCTACATATAAACTGACTTGCTTGGAAAATTACAGCTAATGAACCACGATTTATACAAAAGAGTAAATGTATACATTTGACTACTAGACAAGTACTTACGAAGTTATTACAAATTGCAAGTTGCAACCGAATAGTTCAGTATTCGGTTTGACCAAATATTTTTTGTCAAATTGTTGATATTTAGCTTAGTATATCAATATTTGGTATTTGGTTGGAATAAGAATACATATTGGGTTGACCAATTTTAATACTATTCGGTTTTTAGTTCGTATTACTTGGTATAGAGCTAAATAACCAATGTTTATACAAACATATATCTACTTGTTCAGAAAACTATGATTACTAATCTATATGATTATTTAGTTATTTACTATTTGGTCAGCCACATATTATTATTCGGTTGGCCAATTCGGTTAAATTGGTATTTGGTTTAAGCGGTTTTAAATTTTCAACCTTGAAAATTTGCCATATTCAATAGACAGTCCTTGCTAAGAATGAAATATTCAATTACTATATTTGGTTAATAGGAATTATAGTAGACTCTCGTTAATACAAACACGGATAAGGCGAAATATAGGCTAATTTTATCTACCTATATAAATGCATACAAGTAATTTTGGTTAATACGAATTTCCGGATAATATGAACAAATTTCGACGGTCCCCTGGTATTCGTATTAACGAGAGTCTACTTTACTCAGTTAATTCATTGATATCTAAAATCATAAACCAATTACAGTCACTCTCGTTATAACAAAGTGCTGGGACCTGTAAATTACTTCGTTATATATATCCGGATATTCGTTAATATAAGCGGATAATAATTAATACAGTTAGTGCTCTAGGGGAAAATTTCCATTTAGTTGTAAGCGGGTATTTCGTTATATCCGACTTGGTTATAACGGGAGTTCACTGTACGTATATACTACAGGAATAATTGTATCAAGAAAGCAAGTACATAAATATTCTATTAGATTGGTTTATATTACATCTTAGTTTAATGCTACTACGTAGCATAACTAAAAGCTATGTAAAATAAACACTATCTATAACTCAATTTAGATAATGAGTGTTTATTTTTGAGGTATATTATCAGTATAAGGATAATTAGTGGTTGTACTGTCGCAATATGTAGGCTGATATGTTGTTTATGTTTTGCTACAATGCCCTTATAATGAATTACATCCTAATTATTTCCTTATCTTAATTTTGCACCTTGTCTCAAATTAAATTAACACTTTGAAGATAATTCAAAGTAATTTAAATTCAAGATTATATTTTGCATTTGTAGGTGAAATTGGAAAGATGAAACTGGTTTATAATGGCACAGACATTTCACTTGATGTTGAAATTTTTCTTGAAACACATAAATAGTTCTTCTTCCATTTGAAAATATTAAATTATACTAACTGTCCTACATAAATAGATTTGATTTTGTAGCAAATTTTATTGTATAAATACAAGTATTTGTTCGCATAAATTGCTTGAGAAAGTGAAGGAAAATGTCCGCTATTTCACTCTCCAAGCTCGATAAGGATCTTGCAGACCAGAGAATTTCCAGGGATGAATACATTGACAAATGTAAATATTTTTTTGATCTAAAAAGAAAGAAGTACAGAGATACGTATCACAAGCGCAAACAGAAAGATATTGATGAAGAAAATCGTGGAGAAAGAGAGCTTAACCATTTAAAGTCAATACGGAATAGCCTTAACTCAGAACGTTTTGATTTGAATATGGAAATTGATCAGTATAAGCTCGTAATTTCAAATGAGCTACACAGTATCAGAATACAACTCAACACACAAAAAGCATGATTAATCACATAATAGTTCAATAATTTTTTGTTTTCTTGCCTCTAACTGCATTTCATGGCTCACCTCCAACAGATTATTAATCAACTGTGCAACTTGCTTTTATTAATAAATGCCTGTTCTCTCTTTCAGCTAGCTTGTTTTATGTATTCGCTTTCATTTCTGTTAAATTTATCCTTCTCAACAGTCTTTATTTCATTGTATTAAATACGCCCTGCAAAATTTTACAAACTCTTAGGAATTCTAAATACCATTTACATTACTCCCATTTCTACTTACTTCCTATTAGTTAATTTTAATTAGGTAATAACATTAAATAATTCACATTCAAGATTAAGATGGCCCTAAAAAAGGAGTTTTGTAAAATATGCCAACAATTTCATATCTTGAATATAAAGAGCTATTGTGGACATTATAAGGATTTATTTAACTTACTATACAGTATTTAAATATTTGCTATTTTCATTGCATAAATCTAAAAGTTATCCATAATAAGTCAGTTGGCTACACATAATAAAAAATATAAAATGATATTGCGAAAGACACTGTAACAGACATTATATAATTGTGACAAATTATATTCGAATTACTACGTACTTCACGATCAATCTATCATGTTACATCAATTTATTGTTGAAAAAAACTGTTTATTATAATTTCATCAGTTTTTGTAGCTAATTACACAGTTAAACATAGTTATATTATCGTAATTCAGGGCCTTATTAGAATACACACATTTATTATACTTATTACAGCCATAACTACTTAAGTTAGCTATAAATTATTGGCCCTTCCTACAATGTTGTGTTAAACGAAACACAGTTGTTATAAATTACTATTAAAGTTATTATTGATGGCCTATAGAGAAATATGAATATATATTTATTGTTTCCAAAATAAAATACAAAAAAATTTACAAAAGACTATCAATAGTTCTATAGAATACATATACTGCCTAATATACAAATGGGTTACCAACACAGTTTGGTTAGGTTGTGTAGAAAGAAAATAGAATATAAATTCGATATAAAAATATGACATAACTGTCATTTTCATATCACTTGATTTAGATTAACACGGATTATTATGTCTGTCACACAATCGAATACAAATTGAATATTATTTGTATCTGTAGCGCAAGTGAAATGTGTGTAGATTTCTTTCATTCCTCCGCTCTTTTCCTTTGTCTTGTTGAGAATCTCAAATCTCCCGCGGACAAATGCCGAGCTACTTTCAAAAGAATTGTCGCCTAAATTTTAACAATATATGAATATATCAACTTTAAATAACGAAAATTCCTGAAAATTAGACACCCCTCCCTCCTATGTTTCGCTTTTTCGTAACTGCACGGTCCATACACCATTATGGTACACATAGTTTTGTTAAAGTAGTTCATCGTGAATCTTAAATAAGCTCAATAACAATACTAAACGGTGAAAACTAGCTAGAATATTGTCCAAGATATTAGAATAGTGTTTTACATTAAATTATTGAAAATAAAAATTTGGAATGCTTTTCCTTACTTTAATGGATTCGAAATTTCTTATTTTCAAACTAAACAACTTATATCAGTGATATGCAAAGGCATTGTGTAGGAATCAGTTTGATGCAAGAATAGAACTGATTTGGGAAAGATTTGTAATTATAGGATTTTAAACTTAACATTTATAAACTAATTATTAGCAACATTGATATTTGCGGAAAATAAAATAAATTATTATGGCGAAATATTTTAGTACACAACATACTATTTATATATTTAATATGCTGTGCAACATTTATTATTTAATATTTTACCGGCCTGAGTCTATCTAAAAAATGCTTAATAATATTTAAATTTGTTTCAAACAATTCAGATAGTTAATATCATGTGTACGTACTGACTAGACATGTCACAATTACATTATATCATTAATATTAACAAATACAAATATGAAGCATAATGATCAAGTATGCCCTTTTGTATTAACACGAACACAGTCGGTTATTGTTAGTATAAGCACGATGCTCGTTAAAATATGTTCCATTTATCCCAATATAACATAAAACTTGTTTATGGACTCACAAATAATACATATTAATAAATATCAAGTAAGTAATAAGTTTACATTAGATTTATACTAATTATGAATTAAAATGTCGCGAGATTGTAATACACTAACCTTGATATTCGGGAAAACAGTTCTTGAGTTTTGAGTATTGCAGTTTGCGCATAAAGAGATCCTTCTTGTTTAGAAATAAAATAATAGAAGTATTTCTAAAGTATTGATTATTGCAGATACTATCGAACAGATCTAAACTATCCAGCATTCGATTCTAAAAATACAAAATAATAATATATTTTCTAAGAATAATAATTTAATTAATAAATAGGAAATTAGTTTAAGTAGATTAGTAGTTGTGGTTTGTTCATATGGAGACACAGTACAACCATATTCATATATTCATTAAAAATGTGTATAATAGTCAACTCTTTTCTTATTACTTTCAATCAATTTGTTTTACAAGCAAATCATTAATTAATAAACAACTGCTAATTAATACTCTACAAAATTTGCATAATTTGTTGACAATTACCAACGAAATAACAACAGACACAACAAAACACTTTTTAAATTATTATTTTTATTACATCTTGATTCTAATTAAAACCTAGGTATCATTAATATTAAATTTAGTGGAATCATTGATTAATATTTGTGGTTAATGATTTTTCTATATTCGAACTTCAATTCCTACGTTATACTACTTACTACACGGTAACAACGACCTATATCAATTGGAATGTTAGCTGATAGCTGACATGTTGGAGATGTATGCTTCAATCATTATTGCACTTAGTTGTATGAATCATAATTTTTTTAAAATAATAGATAATTGTAATTACGTACATCTAATTTGTATTACGAAATGTACGTTCTGCAATTTATAAAATGTAAGTGTAAATCCAATTTGTTTACACCTCTGAAAAAATAATATACTACTTTTCAAAATGGATATTTTTAGGCTTTAAAAAGTGGCTTTTGTTAAATACTGCTTACAGTCGACTCTCATTAGTACGAATACCAGGGGACCATCTAAATTGTGCACGAAATTCGTAATAACAGGAACTAATCAATTATTAATAGATATTCACACAAAAATTTCCATCTACGTAATACCAATAAATGTTCCAAAGTACTTAAGTTCTAAACTTTGTTAGGTGCAAATAATGTCTGTTAGAACATAGCCATATGCAATTTCGTCAAACAAGTGCATAAGATTCCATACATTCTTAGCAACACTCATGCTAGCTATAATCTCCTTATAAATGTGAACTAATTATACTTACAAATTGATGCTTATAAGTTCTTTTTTAGGAAAAATTAAATAAATATGAGCATGCCTGGTAATGAGAAAAATTATCTAAATTTCATAACCATTATTCCCATTCCTAATAAGGTCCCACAATAAGTTAAGTGAAATCATCTTCCAATTACTTTATCCGTTTTGATTACGTAAATTGTGCGTACCTAAAGTGATTACCAATTAATAACCATCATTGCTAACAGAAATGTTGTACGAATTAAATTTAACTGAATAAGTTCTTCAGAATGGGTTAATATACACGGCCAACACCTTTTCAATATAAAATCCGGAAATATGACCTTACCAGTGACTAAAATACATATAAAAAGGTGTCAGATAAATAAGTAATTCCTTTCAGTTATGTATGAATAATTTCAATTTAATGTATCATGAAAATATATACGTAGATATTTTTTAGAAACATTAAATTTCTTACTATAAGTACGTATTACAGTCGATTCCGCTTAATAGAACCACTTCTCCGCTTAATCGGGTCAGAAATTCACAGGATTTATAGGACGGAATGACAGTTTGGCTTAAAATATTTTCGGTTAATAGATTTCTCCGCTTAATCTGGTCAAAGTAACCTAGTCCCGAGGTGACTATATTAAGCTGAGTCGACTGTATTAACAATCCACAATTATAACTTACTGTCTCATCATCTTCTCTCAAAGTTAAATCATAATCTGAAAGCGCTACAATAAACATAACAGCTTTTACGTCTTCAAAGCAATGAATCCATTTCTTCCTCTCAGTTTTCTGTCCCCCCACATCCACCATTCTACAAGAAATACAGATCAATGTTAATTGACTTATTAGTTCGGCACATTTCTCATTAATTTTGTTACTTTGGATCCCAATAGACCTTTTAAGTTTCTCATATAGGAAGCATCGATAAGCATATTTTGTGTTTAACTCAATTTTCAATTAAGCGAACCACACTGTGATCAGCAAATATAATTTATTTTACACTGTTTATAATTGATAAATGCATCTCTTAATTGAGCAATAATTAATTAATTAATTAATTAATTGATTTAAAAGAATTCTAGATATTTAATTAAACGATATTTAACTTAGTGTAAATTGCCATTTTGTTAAGAAACAGCATTTACCTATAAGTAATACATATTGTTCATGTTCTATAAGTTCATCATTTAACTTATCATAATTTATCAGTTAATGAATAATTGTAAATTGTTTTCATTTGAATTGAGACTTATCATATAGAATTACACATTATAATTTTCAATTATTATGTGGAATAAAATGAATTACTGCAAAACATATATAATTTCAATCCACTCTGTTGAATTAGGATCCTGTTTATACGGGAATGTGTCCCAAATTCAATATATTTTTCTGTTAATTAGAACGACTATTGGTCTCTAGATGACTGAATAAACAGTAAAATTACGTGATCTAATGATAGTATAATTATAGGTATGAAGTGATTCTCTTAAATTTAATGTAATAAACCTCCTCTGTCTGTGGTACTTTTAACAGATATTTGTATGCAAATGTACTAATAGAGATAACTTATTAGTATCAAAATATCTACCAAATCAAAATTAACATTCATCCCACGTTGGTAATTATAAATCAAGTTTACACTTTATACAGTTCAGCGTCCGATTAGTATACATATTTGTAAATTAATCTATTTTTATTTAAGTTTGTAACGTATTCCCCAACAGTTCCCTACACTATACACAACAACATACCACATTATACTAGATTGTATTTACTGGAGGAATAAATTAAAATACTTGACTTAACATCTTTATGAGTGAAATCTAATATTATTAAATTTCTAATTAGAGCTTATCTGATAAATGAGTAAACGAGGGTTACGTATTGATATTAGTATAGCCCAGTTCTTTGAAGAATTATGAGCCAATTAAAAGTTCAAAGATTAAAATGATACTCTAAGAAATTAAGAATCATTTGCACCGCCTAAGATTTTCAATTTTGTGGAGAAATTATCAGGAATTCAAATTAAAGTTTACTTCATTTATTTGGGCCACTTTGGGACGAGGCTAGTTTGACTCAATTAATATAAACTGTTACAAGTCAAACTTTAATTCTTTTCCTAAATAACTACTTTGGAATGTGGAATCAATTAAGCAGAGAATCAAATAAACCGGTGGTTCTATTAAGCGGGCTATTTTATCTGTAAAACTGGGGTTGATAAATTACGAATATAGATATGTAAACATGTTAAATCATAGCTTATATAATTTAGATTTAAATCTATTTCGAATGTTAAGATTCACAAAATTTGTTCGGCCACAATATTATTTTCTAGTAGATAGTGTGTTCTATTGTAAATCAACATTAATTAAAGAAATGATGCCATTTCTACGTCAATAGAACACGATGTAAGTTATGGTGATTGTCATTTAGCAAAATATGATACAGATCACTGCAATTGCAATTACCAGTCATGAGACACAAAATTGTCTATGCTTACAAGCTTACTGCTTAAAGATTTCAATTTAGCGTAGTTAACCATTGGGCGATCTGTTCTTTTTAAATTAGGTGACCTTGTTCATTTGGCAAAAGTTGAATTTTGAATATTTCTTACAGAAATAACTTGTCCCATCATTCTAGAAATATTGTGCAAGTTAGTACGTCAATCCAGGTATATTCCAGTCATTTGCATTGATAACTACGATTATGCAGCCATATATTTCAGATTTAATAATATTTCCACAATAACAATTATAAATGTCATAAACTACATGACTATTTGTATTGTGATATGGAATGTTAAGTGTAACCAATTGGTAGAAATACAATTCTATAAAGATTTATGTACATTGTTTCAGTATTTTAGATACCTTTTTTAATTAATACTCAAGTGTCAATTTGAAATTCAGACATTACAAATATATTTCAACGTCAATCACGATATGACATCATTGATCATTTTGATCTATAATTGGATAAAAGCAACTATTTTGGTATCAAATTATTCAAATGTTTCTCACCGATTAAACATGGAAGTAAGGGGAAATTAATATCACTCATGTCCTGTTAATTAAATGCATAGAATATCCATAAAACATTTCTTTTGATACGTAAACCAGGTAGGAATTTTGCTACCTCCAAACACACCTTTTTTGCAAACTTCCATTTTTAAAGTCATACAGGAAGAAATCTGAAACAGCAACTGGTATTCATGGAAGTGATGTAAAATAGTAATACCTTTATGGGGGGGTTTCCAATAGTCAGCATACGAGTCATACGTAATTAAAAATAATGCCACACATCACTGATTTGTACTTAATTTACTACAAATTACATACTGGCCTCATTACATATGTGCCAATAATACCATAGCATTCGTATTGTAGTATATTTCATATTCTACTATATAAGTTATCGGGATATTGAATATGTGATTTGATAAAAGAACATTGAATAAATGCGGAAAAATATTTGATTACAATTTCAGAAGTAAATCATTGGTTTTAAGTATTGAATATATTGACTGCTTCATTATAAAAGTATTAACTTATCAAATTACTATTTGTTGTAATAAGATATAGATCTATTTTTAACCTTCAACAAATTAACTAAAAATATATAATTACTACTGAAAATTTGGGTTGCAAATAACTACGATTGGTTTGTCATAAATTCTACGCATAGCAAAATATGTGTAAACAAACTTACAGAAAATTTAATCCTTTGTAATTGAAGTTGAACTCCACAACTCCTAACGTTTGTACTCTAGTTCTGAGAACATCTGCCACACTTGGGATATAACCTTTCTCTGATACTCTGTCTAGTGCGTTCAGGAAACTGAAAACAATGGAAAACAAATAGTATTAAAGGTTGGTTTTCTAAAGATGAAAGTGCTTCCATATTATTCTGTAAGTTTGAAGTTACGTAGTAGATTTCTGTAAATTTGTAGGTAGTAGAATTTCTTCCTTTCCAATTACACTATTCCGTTGGCATAATTACACTTCTACTAATTAAATAGAGTAGATTTACTTTAATGGAAAACATAATATTATGTGCTAAGTTTGGTTAAAGTGGAACGCCCACAAAATCTACTCGATGATTGAATGATTTGTAATTAAAGTTAGGTAATATATTATAATCAATTGCGTCGATACTCTTAGTGGAATATGGTTAATACTAAGTTCCTATTAATATGACTATTGTTTATGTCCCTTTCAAAGCCTAATTTTCAAAGTCTAATTTAGCATCGGTAAGGCCAATAAACAATTTGTGTTCGGAAATAGAAAAATAGAATGTAATCAAAAGCAATACAGTATAACCTTATTAGTACGAACACGTTAATACGAACACTATTTCGGTCCCCTAAAAAGCCTTTTCAATACAATTCACACTGGTTAATACGAATTACGGATAAGGCGAACGTATTTTGACGGTCCCCTGGTGATCGTACAAACGAGGTTCTACTGTATATTCAAATTTAAAGTAAAGTTGTTGTGTTGTTGTTGTTGTTGTTGTTGTTATCAATATTACAGAAAATCATTCTGACTAAGTTTGTGATCAATCTGCTAACACTTTATCATATTGCTTAAGTAATCAAAATATTTTGTAAGTTGATGAGACTTACAGAGTTCAAACAAATAAATACAGCAATTTGTATATCCAATAAGTACAATTTGTTTTGCCATAATTGTATTATGTAATATGTTTTTATATTTTTGCTGAATAGAGTTAATCAATTCTTAGTTGTATATACTTTGTCTTTCTCAGCAAATTTGAGCCTCTTTCGATATCATAGAAATTCTAAAAGTCTTTCAATATTAAATTTATGGAAGAGATACAATAACAACCAAACAAACCCATTGAAATTGATAACATATATCTTCGCTTTCAATCGCAAACACTCTAATCTGAAATTATATTGGCACAAACTTGATATAATCCAACCCATTTTAGTAAAAGCATGCCTTCGCAGAGGTTTTTAAAAATGTTGTAAATTACCTTTCCAGTGCTTAAAATTACATTAGAAAAGGTGTTGTTCGATGTAAAGTAATTCCTTTGTATTATTAGTTGGAAATTTATTCCAGTGAACTCTCATTATAATGAAGTGCTTGGTTCTTGTAAATTCTTTTGTTATATCCGACTTCGTTATAACGGGAGTTCACTGTAATTATAAATTAGCAGTATCTTACAGGTCATAAACTTGCATACATTACAATATATTTCTATTGTGTACTTTGGTAGGCCAATAACCAGAACAAGTAAAAACTAACGTTTCCAAAATATAGTGAGTAGACAATATTCATGTAAGAAGGTTAGAACACAAAATTATGTGACATGGAAAAATAGTATTACTTTTTGCTATTACGAAGATCGATATTGAATTTATCAAAATTGCCCCATAGATCTATTAGGTGTTGTCTACTCATAAACGCTAATGGACAAAATTCCTCAACAATTAACTCTTGCATCAAATGTTAATCTTGCATAAATTTTAAGATATAATACTCACAAATTTAATTTGCAAAATTAGCAATACTTAAATAATCCTTGACGTTATATCTAGCAAATAACTAATTTAATTAATGTATGTAAAGTGTGGTAGACATTCTGGTCGATGACTTTGTATTCCAATTGAATAAACTTTGGATGATATAAGCAATTGGTCTTATGGATAAATCAACTAAATATTTAACCACGAACCATGATCAAATCATGTTAATTTCAATAATACTGTGTTTTTAGTCATTAGATCACCAAATATACTTAGTTTTGAGTGCAACTAACTATTTCCTTAATAACATTGATCTTAAACCCTCATTTTTCCAATATATTTAATTACAAAATGAGAAAATCATTTAAAAGGAGCTAACTACATTAAAATGAATGTGTTTATTTGTCTAATTAGATACATTTCCAAAGAAAATGCTAATAATTTAAACTTGCAAACATTTAATTCTTAAGAGAAAATTTCACTGATTTTTATTTTCCAACAATAAATCCAGGATAAAATGATTATCTGTATTTGTATACGTATGCTATTCAATTGGGGCAAATTTTAGTCTTGCAACAGTTTAAATGTAATAATTGTTGCAAAGTTAATTCTCTAATTATTGCACTATCTGCATGCAGGTGTGGAATAGGAATTCAAAATAAATACCTAACATAATTATACGAAGCTAAAGTTCAAACGAATGGTATGTCTAATAATACGTACGTATATATTTAGATTGATTTGGAAGGTTAATTTTGTATCATGTTATTTCCCTGGAAATATATCATATCAACAGTTGTACATAGTATATGATGCATTAATCAGTGGAAAATCAACCTTATTTCCTCTTTGTATTTACATAAGGATTTTTCCGATTTTGTCATTATGGATAGGATGAGGTTGTCCATCGTGATTACAAAGTTATATTTGAGAGACCTCTCCAATTGTATAATATTGATTAACTACATTATATTAGTTCTAAGAAAGTAGAATTTAAATTAGAGACGTAAAGAAATTGTGTCAAATAGGTAACTTTAAAGTTCCAGAATGCTTTCTGTTTTGTCTACAAAATAGAGTTCATAGAACCGTGGATATCGAAGCTAAAAAAATTTACATTCTACATTGAATCTACAACGTTTATAAATAGGAACATGGATTTATTGAAGACTTGACTAAATTTATTTTAAACAATAATTATACTTAAAGACTTCTACCATGGATGTGAGTTAATTTTATCGATGAATACATCAGAATTTTGTTACTCACTGGGAAGAAATAATAAGTACATGTTATCTAATTGTAACAGAATTACCTTCAACATAAATCATTAATATGTAATGTGGATGCCGGTTATAAGCACATCGTCGGGAACTGCACTTAATGTGCTTATAACCGACATGTTCTTATAACCGACATAAATTATACAGGGTAGATGGCAAACGTTTTCCAACACAGTGTGCTTATATCCGATATGTTCTTATAACCGGTGTGCTTATATCCGACATCTACTGTACTAACCTTCTACATTAAAGCTTTTGTTTATGTTATATATATTTTACTAAGGCCAACTCTTATATTAAAATACAAATAGAGTAGACCTTCCTTATTCCGAACACCAGGGACTATCAAATTATGTGGTATTATCCGAAAATTCGTAATTTGCACTTATATAAGCTGAGGGATTAAACTTTGTACTCCTTAACTGTGTCGTATTAACGATAGTTTATTGTATATTTCCAGTTATTTTACTTGTGTAATTATTTGCAAATTATTTCTGTTATTAGACAGAGATGCTTACTATTCAGCTGAGTCATTGAGTTGGTATTTGTTGGAATTCTTGAATGCTTCCTGCACTCCGGAATCTGCCCATAAGTTCTTCATAGCAGTGGCCAGGTTGGGATCTATCATCCTACTCACTCCAATGTCCATAAGAGCGTAGAACGTATCTACATCTTTCTACAAAATATTTTATTTTGATTATAAGTTTCAATTAATTCACAAATTTGTAATTGTTTATTTGTTTATATTGATATGTTTATTAAAATTATTAATCAGTTTTATAATTATTGAAACTTTATCTAATTCACACAAAGCATGCATAAACAAACATTTCCATTAAATAAGTAACAATTAATGCAACAAGTTTTCTAAATGCAATATTATCAAAAATCAATGTATTAATTGCATGCGAAAATCTAATGAATTTCTATGATAATAATTAAGGCAAAAAAGTTTGATTTTAAAACTAACAGCTAATGCAATTTGCAACAATTTTTCTAAATGCAACAATTTTCAAAAAAATCAATTGTATTAATTGCATGCTAAATTTCATTAACTTTCTATGACAAAAGTTAATGCAAAAATCTTTGCTCTTAAACCTAACATAAAACTATAATTATTGGCACTATAGCTTACAATTCCTTGCACTTCATTCTCAAAAGGGATCTGCAGTACATCTCTCCCTCTGAGAATGGCCCTGAGAGACGTAACACAGTTTGAGAACACAACATCTCTGTAGTTCTCTCGCTCTTCCTCTCCATAGCCATTGTCGTGTATTATCCTATTTGCAATAATATGCAATCAATTCTCGTTATAACGAAGTCGGATATAACGAAATACCTGCTTATAATGAAGTTTTATATGCTACAAGTAGATAAATATATTCTACAGAAATATAAAGTAATTTATTTAACTCCGCTTTTAGCGAAGTAAATGAAAGGTCCATTGGACTTCGTTATAACGGGATTTCACTGTATGCAAATATTTCATACTAAAAAAAAATGGATACTAATAATTTTTAATCATTGTAGTAGGTGAAAAAGTCAATTAGCAGAATGTTATAATTTATAATTATTATGACCATAAGACAATATAAATAAATACAAATAAACAGACCAAGTGAATGAAGTGGCATTATTAAATTATTAAAATTAAAGATCAAAACAAATTTTTACATACCAACATAAAATAGTATGCCCGTCCAAATATATTATTATACTACTATTTATATCAATCACATATTTATTGTTTTCTCTCCAATTGTAAGTACTATACTAGGGATTTAATTGCAAACTAATAAATTAACTAATAAGTATATTAATCTAAATATTATTTTAAGAAACTAATACAATTTATTAATATTATATTCCATGGTCCTAAATACTTACTTCATTTGTTTTAGAACAGTACTCTTCCCAGATTCTCCAGGTCCTAAAAGATTGAATAATTTTGAATTATTTGTCTACAAATCATTTCCACTTAACAAGATCAAGTAAGCAATATATCCAATAAACCTCGTACTAATATTTTCTGTTAATCGGACAAATTATCTGCAACAACTTATAGCAAAATCTACTGTATCACAAACAGTAGTGTACGTTCCACTTAATTACGTCACAGTGTGGTCTACCCAATTAACTGAAAACAATAGAAGCCAAACTGTAATACGTACTTCTCTTTCCGTTCCGAAATGTTGACCCAATTAAGAGGTGACCCAATTAAGCGGAGTATGTATATTGTAATACAAATATTTTAAGCAAAACCAAATACAGTAGAAGCACTTTAATACGAACACCAAAGAACCAAATGCGTTCGCCTTATCTGGAATTCGTATTAACCGATATCATTTGTATCGAAAAGGCTTTGGAAGGGACTGAAATAGTATTCGTATGACAAGAATTTCGTACTAACCGTGTTCGTACTAACGAGGTTCAACTGTACCAAACTCCAAAAGTACATACACACTTGCGAGATATCGTATAACAAAATTGAATATTTTATCATTATCTAATGAGAATGGTTACAATTGAATTGTTATAAGCTATCGTAAATACTCGGTTTATCTATCATCTGTACCAAACCTGTTAAAAACTAAGGGAATACTTATTACATTCGTTATTGCAAGATATAATGGGTAACACGATGTGTTATGTTGCACAGAAACCAATTAATTAATTCAGCATTGATCAACGCCAATATGACATAATCCTAATACTTTTCCAGGCGCATAATTTATCAGCTGTTTAGAACAATATTTAGGCGCCATCTCTTCAGATGTAAGAACTCTAATTATAATAAATAATAGAATTACTGAGAAATACTATATTCCTATGGTATAATCGATTTTAACATTTCTGGATCAAAATAACACCTTACAATTACTATTATGAGATTTCCTATCATTGTACAATATTTAGTTACCGTAAGTTAATAACTGAGCGTCTAAGAACTTAGTGTATATTTAATTTTGATATCAGTGTCTTGAAAGGAAGCTAGAAACATGCTTTATATACTTTGAGGTTTCAAACTTGAGTTGACTAGATAGACTTTACTTAAATATAATTATTTTCTTTGAATCTAGAAAATAAGTTAATTGAAATATAGATTCATTGCAGCTGTGTACTTTAAAATGTAAGTTTTTTATTAATTTTCGTTATTATTTACTATGTATTGAATAATGAGGTGTTAGGGACATACTGAAAATGTATTACATTTCTTTGTACAGATTAGTAACCAGGGATTTTATCTAGTTTACTTTCACGAACCTAAAATGCTTATATTAGGCTCTCTCGCGAAATTTAATTACTCTTCATTAAATTATATGTAACCATTATTAATACACACAATTTAGGATATATTGATGCTAGTTGTTCAGTTCAAATTAACTAATTAGCCTGAAAATACATTGTTTGTAAGTACACTAACCAGCCATAAGAATTTAAACAACAGGAAATTTAATGCAGACACAATATTCGTCTGATAATTTATTAACGGCTGTTTAAACACTCTGAATGACTATAAATATATTACCATAGTTATAAATTAAAAATATTATGATTTCATGCCATTATTATGCTGCTAGAAGCTTGAATGTATGAATACTATTGTTGTTGTTCAAATACTTTTGGCCGGGTAGTGTATATTCAGTAAGTCTATAATTAACCAGTTTGTCAGATTAGTAATTTGAGCTGTATACCGTATTTCTAATGTTTGTAAATGTAAGTGTATGACAAAATGGCTGTCATTTGTTAATGAAAATAAACTGTTCTTATGAATTTATTTTCATTTGTGAATTGAGATAATTCCTTAAAGATTCCATAGTTAACATTGTATGAATAGGAATTTATCAATAATAGTAACGAATTCATAAAGAATCAAAATTGTTTTGATTCCGTACTAATTAATTATCAAACAAGTGTTTGATTATTTAAAATTTGAATTATCAGATCATAATTATATGGTAATTAATTCGAGATTTTACGTATCTTTTGAAACCATTAAAACTAACCTAACAGAAGTAACTTGCATTCCTTTTCGAAGAGTCTTTTATCTTTTTTCAAGATTGAATCAATGCCTTTGCTTTTCTGCTTCGCCACTTTATCTTCCACAGTACTCTGTTGACAACCCATTTCACTTCAAATACAGATATTTCCCTTCTATTGCCTATTTATATGCACTATCCAAAATCGATTTCCTTCGATAATTGTGTTATTCCTTTGTGTTTGGGTTGACGTAAGCTAATTGCTTATATAAGGATAGCTATGAGGTAATTGAATCATATTATATAATTGAATTTATACATTTAATATGGCACACTATATGTCTATACTTCAGTTTAAGCCTAACTTACATGTAAAGGATAGTATTTCTCTAAAATGAAGCCAAAATAGATTATATCTTTTGTGATAAACTTTATTAGCCGTTGAACCTAAATATGCTTTCAAAATATAATACCATTTACGTGGTTGAATAATTTGTAGATTTAAAATGGGATTGCGTTTAACAGTGAATAGAGAGAAATTATGCTAAATAGGATAAATTAGTAGGTCAATCAATATCACTTGCAACTAATATATTGTAATACATATTCATTAGGAATGTTAAATATTACTTTCACCTGAATTAATACAGTCATGTAGTACAAATGTTAACTAATAGACAAATAAGATCATTTGATAAACTAACAAATGCTATTAAGTTTGGGTTACTTACAGGGGGAAAAACTATAATTATATACAATAAAAACAAACATATATTATTTACTATGGATATACTTACAGGGGGAACTAGAGTATCTCTGTTAAAATACAATAAAAGAAATAATTCGAAAATTCAAAACTACTTTACGGGCCAAATGGGTACTTGGAGTTGTCTATCGTTTGATATCCTTTCTGCATAATTGGTTTTTCATCACCTTTGACTGCTTTCTTACAGGAAAATAAACTGAATATGAATAAAAACCCTCCAACAAAAAGCCGGCATAAATCTTTCCAGAATCTATGGTGTGGAATAAGTTCCTCTCCTTTCTTCCCCGATGAAATATTAAACACAAAACCAATCAACCAGTACGTACTGAATAGGAACAGCAGAAGAAATACAATTATGAATAGAATCGGAACATCAAAACCGCCTGGTATTACAATAACTGGCATAATCGGTGTAATTACGCAAGAACCATTATAATGGAAGTTAAATACAGCTGTGCATTCATTTTTATCATATACTACACTGTATGGGAGTTCACCATGATGCTCAGTTTGATCGTTCTTCCAAATAGCTGAAGTATTACATATAAAATTGAGTGTTGTAGTTAGTTTCTTTTCATTAGTGCAGCCTAAAAACTCACTGTCTCCATCTTTGTACACGGTCATGAACCCAAGTTTATCCGACCTTTCTATTAATGGGTCAGCCGAACTATTGTAATTACCGAGGTTGTAAAATGTACCTTCGTTATTGATACAAATGCCAGAAGATTGCCCGCAATTTGCAGATACTTCTTGAGGTAATTGATTGCAGAGACGGAAATATATGTTGCAAGAATTTGTAGAAATACAAACGTTGAAATTTGCAAACTCATCAACCTTCCAATAAGTGTTTTCTACTAGCTGTTGGTACTTATACCTTGCTAAAAGATACAAGGAAATACGACGATAATTAAGAATATTTAAATTGGTAGCAAGTCTATCGAATGTATTTCACCACGTTAGTTCTTTGAAATGTTCCAACGGCCAGGTTTCTCGAAAAATTTCCAATCAACTATACGTGTATATTTACTGAGTAAGATAGGTGCAAATTTATATCGGATAAATTTTATATATAAAATCAACTTGCGGGTATATGCTGGGCAGTCTACAGGTCTATATAAATCGCAAAATCTTTTGTATAGACTTCTTATAAGTTTACTTACATATCGACAAACACCTTTTCAATTAACAAGCCAAGTGAAATTTTGATGTTAAAAATGACCAGTGCCTTAAAAGAAATTCCTAAATTTACAAATTGCCTAAAGAGAACGATTTTGACAATGCTCGCGAAAAATTATATATGTTTATGTTGTTCTTAATAATGCTGTTATAACTTACCGATATAGCATGTTGAGGGGAAAATAGTAGGAGCTGTGTAACAAGCTCCGCTGTAATTGAAGTTGAACTGATATTTGCAAATTTTATCCACATGATCGTACAGGAACGAGTACGTATCAACTCCATTAGGTACCACTCCTCCGAGCTCTGTTGGTGTCCAGGTAGCCTCTTTGTTGCAATGGAATTGTAGAGTTACTGTTACGTTATTGCAAATGGAAGTGACAGCTGCTTCTGCAGTGTAAAACACCTCAAATCCAATCTTAGAATTAAAAATCAATTAAATATCATTAAAAAGTGAATTTAAAGTAAAGTATAATATACCCACTTAATTGGGTCACTTTGCAATTTACCAAATATGCCAAACTCTATAATTCCGTAACACAAATCTTATGAAATGTTGGCCCAATTAACCTGAGGCTCTATTAAGCGGAATCTAATGTATGTATATTTTAGCAGTTTTTTTCAGTAGCAAAGTTCTTTAAGGTCCATATTAATAAACACCTTAATTATCTAACATGTGTAAATAATAAACAGTTACTAAGTACGTACTATACGATTTTAACTCTTGGCAGATCTTTAGGTGCAGTTTGTCCTTGCATTTCTACTTTCCTATATTCCTCTATCAATCCTAGTAGCGATTCTATGCTCTCTTCAAAACAACTAATTTCCATTCCAGCTACCCCCAGGTAATGGTGTATATGTGCTCTCCTTCTGTACAACTTTACGAATTTGTCCTTAATTCGCTCGAAATACACTAGAATAGATGTGTTGTTTGCGAGTGTTAAGAGTGAATAGGGTTTGTCTACAGGGGGAGTAGCACAATGACCGATTTTCCAACCCTTATCGTTCCAGTGAGCAAACGAGATAGAAGCACTTATTCTTTCGATATTCCTACGAATATCAGATAAGGATACTCGTCCCCTCACCAACAAAGCGCAGGCTAAATACAAATGCTGTTTTGGTTGTACTTTAAGAAGCTGAAATTCTTTCGAAAATGTTTCAGCAAACATTTGATCTATTTTTCTAATCGCCATCCCGAGATCTTTCGGCATATAAAGAGGCGCCATTGAGGAAAGCAGATATTGCATGCGTGGAAATGGAACCATATTCATTGCTATTTCATTCAAATCAACATTAAGAGTGCCTTCAAATCTAGCAGAGCTCGTTAAGTTAAGCAAGAGACTTGCTACAATATCGTTCATCTTGTCAAATGGTTTTTCCTTCTGAAGCGGATCTTTTTTCTTACTAACATTAATTAGTTTTGTGATATCGATTAAAGCTTCGTTATCGAATGGAAGAACGCAGTCGGATATATCTGTCAGCGTTCTCAAAGCGAGTACACTGTTGTATGGAGAAGTTATTACGTCATCCTCTACGCTTGGGAACACAGGAACTGAAAACCGGTACACATGCCGGTATTCATCGCGCAGCAAAGCAAGAATTCTCGATCCAAGTCCAGAGCCAGTTCCCCCACCCATGGAATGTAAAACGAAAAAAGATTGTAAGCAGTCACATTTCTCAGTTTCATGCCTCACGATATCAAATATCTTCTCCTTATACCTATCACCGTACATATAGTGGCCAACAGCCCAGTTATTTCCAGACCCAGACACGTCCGTTATTAGCTGTGTAGAGTCGAATAGGTCACCAAGAGGACTTTTCACCAAATTGTTTACAACACCTTCCTCCATGTCAATAAGCACAGCCCTGGCCCTCAGGCTACAGATCTTTTCGCGGCCAGTGCCAAGTGGAATTTCGCGATATCCCTTCTTAGACACATCTACGTTCCGAAAGAATATACTTAAGGGCTCGTCATATACACCGTGTTTGTTGTACTGCGAGTGTTCTCTCAATGCTAAATCCCAGAATCTAGATCCAATTTGGTTGCCACACTGTCCCACTTGTATTACGATCGATTGCGTCATTTATATGTCAATTTATTTAATATTTTAGTTAGTCCTGAGTTGGAATTTATTTATTCTTCACGCTTATTAACTGCTTAAGTCTTAAGATATGAATATGAATTTTATCCTTCTTGAGAGTCCCTTAGGCCATATAGTTAATTATTATTTATACGGTTTAAAACAGTACAAATATTACAGTGGTGTTAGCCTCAGAGCATCACTTTCATCGAAAATTTTTCTATTAACACAACTTATCTTTAAATTCCATGCGAGCATTTAATGACAAATATGTTCCTCTAATAGCAAGTTCGTCTATTAGCAATCAAGTTTCGTATAAAACTCGACTTGTTACTATGCGAATCCTACTGTATTTACAAACAAATATATAATCTATACAAGTACCAGACATGAGGTAATTCATTTGTAATTCTAGGTTAGCTACTCTTCGATTGAAATTTCCCATGTCTGATCAGTATTGAAAATATAACTTACTTTATTGGTGGCGTTTATTTCTGTTCCACTTTCGTTAATCGGTTTATAATTCGCGATGTTTGCGCTTTGTTTAGTATTGTTGACTATTCCTTTCTGACACACGGCCCAGCTTCCATCAGTATTACACTCGGGTAAATCTCGCAATCCATGGCAGATTGAGAAATAAAAATCACAATCTGAAAGGCCTGTTGCAAACACACAACCAGTTACATTCTTTAATGGTAACTGCCACCACGCATTTGTACTCAAATCCGACAATGAAAATCCTGTCAAACCGCAATCAGTCTGAGTTTTAACACTTGTCAATAGTAAACACAAACAAAACAACAAAACTATATAACTTACTATCCCCATTAGATTCAATGCAAATTTCTCATTTACTATCTGTGCATATATACAAATACAAGAATATTATTTCAAAAGATGATGTCTTTGTAATAGTATCTCCTGTGATGGAAAATATTTGAATTTCATTATTTTGTTAGCAGAACTAGCTTACAATAAATGTCTATTAATCAACCAAGATTTAGTTTCACAAAAGTGGTTATTTAAAATATTTTTCAAGGAAATTTTGCCTAATTACTACACCAATCCTTATAGGCGATCATTGTTCACTCAATTAATGAAAAAAAGTATTAATTAATGTTCAGTTATTCACTATATTACACACACACACACACAAACATAGTAGTGATAACTTGTAAAGGTCAAAGGTCAAAGTTCAAATCTCATCAATCCCATCACTCTCCGTTATAAGAGCCCTCTCCAGGATAACTCTCCCCTCTTTGTACTTTTGCGCGTCTTCTAACGCAAACTCATAAATCCAACCCAAACGTTCACTGCACAGTTTACACATGACGTCACGCACTATATGCCGACCAGTTAGCATCATCCGATCTTGCATCTCACTATAAGTTAGGTTCACAACGCGATTGAATAGAAACGCGCGTCCAGTGGCCCCTGTGAAACGCGGGGAAATCAATTCATCTTTATTCGTAAGCGCAGTGTTACAATTTCCGCAGGAATAAATACGCTTACCACCTGGGTGATCTAGAAAGATTCGTCCCATAATATACCAAACAAATCTTTGAATCGGAACAAAGTTGTAGGAACTCTATAGGTTACTAAGTCGTAGAATCTATGTTAGCTAGCATGCAATAGAAAAATCTTCATGGTTGCATTTCATATCAATTCAACATTTAAACTACAATAAGTAATTGGCTACATTTCTATTCATTTTATTGCCTAAGTGAAACATCGTATTACAATAGGGTTGCATCAGTATAGCATCATAATGTTAGTTGCAGTATAAAGGTGACCAGTTGTTAGTTGTAGTTGAATTAGTATAAATGCTTTTAATAGCCTTTTATAGTATTAGTCCAGTGTTAATCAATGGTAATATTATTGAGGAATTGTATTATAATTGTCTCATTACTTGATGGCATACGTGGTTAAATAATTTGATTTATATTTATATTCTAATTTGTGAGTCTTTGTGATAAAATATGTAATTTTTGAGTAATATCTGCTTGTGATAATATTCGCTAATTATAGCTATTTTTGGAGTGTTAATGAATATCTTACCAAGAAATCGAAAATATAATTAGAATAAAGTGTGATAGGAAAATATGAATCGGGCGGTGGAACTGAACAAGTTTACCACGAACAGATACCTTAGGTAATTATAAGTTGGTATTTTGCATCTCTTGATTTCCTCCTTATTTGATGTATTTCAAACGTTACATAACGCAAAATCCACGAAAATTAGCCACTCCCCTTCTTATGTAACGATTTTTTACCATATTTGCTATACAAAAAGGAAGCTTTGTCACATCACACATTGGTTAATTATCCCCCTTGAATCGTTACGTAACGTTTAAACGCCCTAATAATAGTTACTATATACTAGCTCTGTTTTATTAGGAAATTATATTTGCTGTTTGTTACACACTATAGTTAGGGTAAATTATTGGGAGAATTTAATATCGAAACTTCACTGAGTTGATAGCGACTCGAATTAAACCTCTAAAGATTATGAAAAATGGAATTTATGCTGTCCTGAATTTGCAGTGAAACTTCTCTAGCAATAAGAACTGACAGATTATTCCTTATTGTCAATATTCCTTTAACAAAGTTAGGTACAATATTACAGTATTGTACATATAAATTTTAGATATGGAAAAGTGCCCCAGTTAGCAAGTTTTAATGTACTATATAGTCAGGATAAAATTCACTTATAATATTTCTTCACTTATTAGCTTATCTATATAATGATTTGTTTCACAAATAATTGGAGTAAGTTTATAATAGATAAACTCAATTTTACTCACACTGATTCGCAACATATATTTGTACTTGGGTTAATACTAATTGATTTTCCAGAAGTGGATTGATTATTATTAGTCGATTAAATTCCATTCCTATGATAATCTAGTCTTATTGATACTTTGCATGGACACACATATTTCTTATCAACAACATTCTATACGATAGGCCCTTCTCATATTCTAAATAATTTATATATTTAGTTACCATATATTTATAACTTATAAGTAGATTACGAGTTTTTATGCAATTATACGTACAGTATGTATATAGAATTTCATATATTGTAATACAGTAATTTGCATTAGCCCAAATAAATTCACAAATTACATTGAAATATAAAATAAGTTTGAGTTACATACTTATTCCATTAACTGTACATTTTTAATTATTTTGATGACAAAAATACATTAGTTTCAGAGACCTTGGATTTATAGAAAACCTATTTAAGTTCGATTGTAGTATAAGAGAAACCATTATTGTACTGAGGCTTATAACAATATAGTATCTATTGTCCTGTAACTGTTCGCTCAGATTACGTTTGCTTAGAATCCTTGTTTGCAAGTAGAGTTGACCACAGTTTTGTTTTATAAAAAGAGTACTTATAACTCTTACACAACTCATTGACCTATTATTAACGCACAGGTTTCATTATAGAATTCATGATGTTATTCAAACCATATCAAACTATAACACAAAGTAATAGCAACATATTCACCAAAATTAGTTTAGAATTTCAATTATACTTATCGTGTAGGAGAGAGAATCCTATTAGTTGTAGTGGTTCAGTGGAGTATGTCTAGTCATTGAAAAGTTTAAATAAATAAAATTCCATAATGAAGCAACCTCAATTAAACTGATATTTATACCAGAATGAATTGTACAACTCATAATTATAAATCTAGGTCAGTTACAGTAGAAGTCAATAGCACTCCCTACAGAAGCAGCGCATCCTCAATAGAAGATATTTCCACAACAACGCAAATGGCCCTACAGAATGCATTGGCGCAAATAGTCACATCATTACGTCACGATTTTCAAAACCAACAACCAACTGAAAATGGATTGGATTTCAAAAGCTCTCTACTTGATGATCTTTTGCATCCAAATTTCGCAGCAATTGTAAAACTTTATGACTCGATTACAACAGGCAATAGTCCTGAAGACCAAATTAAAAACATTTTATTTACATTCCAAGAAGTACAACAAGAATTATCTCAACAAACAGATGAAGACGAAATCGAGTTATCAAAAATTTTTAAACAACCTGACTTTGTAAATTTATTTGGCTGCATACACGATATAGCTAACAAAAACTTTGAACCTCAATACGAACCAGAAAAAGACATTTTAGAAGAACAAACGTATGACAACAGAATTGTTGAATTGGAATTTGAAAAACCGCTCTCTCCATTAGGTTTTACATTAAAAATGGAATCAGGGCAAGTAAAGGTAGCTCGAATAATTCAGCACGGATTCGTAGCAACTCACGGATATCTCACAGCCGGTGACGTCATTTTGTACGTTAATGACGAGAAAATTGATGGCAATTTAACTGTAGCAGATGTGCAGGCCTTGTTACAGCAAGCAACTGGCATTCTTAAGCTTAAAATTCTTCCTTCCAACAAACCCAATAGGCTACCACTCGAAAACTACTTTGTTCAAGCGAATTTTAACTATCATGCTAATCACGATAAAATGTTACCCGCGAAAAGTGTTGGATTGAGTTTCAAAAAAGGAGCCATACTCCAGATACTGAGCCAAGAGGATCAGTATTGGTGGCAAGCCAAACTCGTGTCGAGACAAGGAACTTCGGAGTTCTGCGGTTTAATTCCAAGTTTGGTTTTCGAAGAGAGACGTCGCGCGAAAATATATAAAAAGCGCACTCGAAGTAGCGATGACATTGAATTAACTTGCAAATGCTATCCTTCTAAAATAAAGAGTATGAAACATAGCTATTCAACAGTCTCCACGGAAATATCAAACACACTCGATCAATACGAAATGCATTTGTATGAGGAAGTTGCCCAAGTGCCATCATTCGAAAGGAAAAGTATTGTTATTGTCGCCACGCCTTACTCGCTGCGTAGATTCTTAGTAAATTTAATTGTAGGCAAAGATCCAGAAAATTATCTAAAACCACTCGAATACACAAACCACACTTCTGTTAACTCAACAGCCACAAACAAACTTGCATACGTGGCCACTGAACAGCTGATCAGTGAGATACACAATCTGAATTTTCTAACCGTTTCGAAACAAGATGAGATATACAGTTGTGTGAAGGAAGAATCTATCAAGGAGATAATATCAAATGATAAGATCTGTGTTTTAGACGTTGAAGAGCATGATATTAAGCTTATAAAGAGAGTTATATTTGCCCCGTTAGTAGTCCTCGTACGTACACAACATTTGTCAGTCCTTCGAGAGCACAATAATAGCATGCACCACAAAAAGTTACAATCTCTGTCTACACATATAAAGGAATCTGATCGTATACTGTCTCAGTATGGACATTTGATTGATGTTGTAGTGAATATTTCACCAACACGGGTTGTAGAGAATATTCTAGAAGCAAAAGACAAGTTTAGTAATGGACCACAGTGGGTACCTGCTTCATGGGTTTATTAATTTAATTGTTACAGGTGTTTATTTTGAAAGTATATGAGTTTTATTGGTGTTGTTATTATTAATGTTGTAACTATTCAGTATCACTTTTACCTTATTTGAATAAAGTATTTGAAATCGACTTTTATGCAATTATTTGTGCGAAAATATTGGGTTATTGTTTCCAACTCTTTGCTTTTACCCAATTTTTGTGTTTTTTCATCAAATATTTCGGTCTTGGGTTCCGTTCAAAAGTTACGTAACTCTTTTCAACGGGGCCAATGTGTGACAGACCATCCTTTTTGTATTACTAGATGGTAAAAAATCAAGCATGTATTTCTCAGGAATTTGCATTTCTTACGTTTGAACTTTGTATGTCAGCGACTTTACTTTTTTAATTAAAAATTAAAGAATATTCGTTTAGGATTCGGCCATAGCCATGGATTTAGAATATAATATTTGATATTATAAACACTATATCTATTGGAATATGTTATTTTGTTAGAATGAATATACATATATGACACAGGTAAATATCACTTTTCGGAAAAATTGGTTATTTAGGATTTATAAAATTATAATTGGAATCACTGATTTGGACACGTTTGTTCTAAATATTCGTCTCGATTACTGGTGATACATTCCGCAAGTCGACATAAATATTTTAATTAATTTTGAAGCTAGATAACGAATGCATCATAGAAATGGAAGTTTTCTTATCATTCTATTAGCATAAAATATGTTTTCAGGTCGAACTTGAACCTTCTGTAAATTTGCCAATTAATGATTGCACACAAGCTAATTAATTCAGGTCAGGTGGCAATAACAACTAACGTAATCTGAATGTAAAGATTAATGTTGACATTATTGAATATTAATATTTTGCCACAACACTAACTAACAAGCTTATAGTAGAACCTCGTTTTAATACGAAAACAGTTTACACGAATTTTTGGTTAGTACGAACACAATATATTTTCTATACAAACACCGGTTAGTACGAACTTCAGTTAATTAATACGAACAAATTTTGACGGTCCCTTGGTGTTCGTATTAATTAACGAGGTTCTAGTGTACTTTGTATCGGCCTGTCACTGGTAAATTGGTCCCCGTAAAATTGGTCCGGGTACCAAATTATCCATGGAATATTGGTCCCCCGGACCTATTTTTGGGAAAAATTAGTCCAGGGCCCATGGAACCAATATTACATGGAATTTTGGTCCTAGGACCATTTTTCCCCTAAAAAAAGGGTCCGGGGGACCAATATTCCATGGAAAAATGGTCCTAGCACCATTTTTCTCCAGAAAACTTGGTCCACCGGACGAATTTCCCAGTGACAGGCAATTACAAGTACTGGTACACGTTTGTATCAGATCTTGAGTCTCCCAAATCTCATCTTCCATCAATTTGATTCTAATTACTTATTGATTGACTAAATAAACATAAACCTCAGAGGGGCCAATTTTTCCAAGGGGACCAAAATTTCCGTGATAGTTCTCCTAATGTATCAATTTTTAATAAGTCTTGTGTTCTAGAGCATTGATAAACTATTTAGACATTGTCAATATGATTTTCTAATTGAGTCTCGTTAATTAACGAACAATTTTCAGACAATTTTCAGATCACATGGGGGTTTACGTAACATATGAGGTGTGACAGACCATCCTTTATATTACAAACTGGCGTAACGTTTGAACCAGGGTATTACTAGAATTGAACACTCCTAAAGGTCACTAGAGTATTAATTTTGTAAGTCTAAAGGTTAGTTTTGACTTTTGTACTACTCTATGGGGACTTTCGGCAGTTTTCGCATATCCCAATTTATACGCCTATAGGCGTTTGGCGCGCTCCTGGATAACAACGAATATATAGGTTTGCATGCATATTTCTCAAACAAATCTGGCCACTTAATTTATTGTAAAACACGTTATTTATTTTTAATTTATTCTAAAATAAGTTAAATTGTTGGGGTTTGATAGCCAATAGAATATGTACACTTGTATAGATTGCTATTAGGCTGGGGTATAAAGTTACTTTTTATTTACAAAGTATAAACTTAGAAACACTTAAGTCGAATGGAATGTGATACAGTGGATGCAGGTAACAGGTTATAAGAACATCGTCGGGAACTGCATATAGTGTTCTTATAACCGGCATAAATTATACATGGTATATGGAAACCGTAATCCCATATAATCTTATATCCGATATGTTCTTATAAGTTATAACCGGTGTTCTTATATCCGATATGTTCTTATAACCGGTGTTCTTATATCCGGTATCTACTGTATTATGTTTTAATTCACATTTGGTTTCTCTGTTTTATCAATAACAATCCATGGTCCCTAGCATTATAATGTGCAGCTTATCTCAACACTACCGCACACATGGAATTGAACATATAACTTCAAAGTACAAATCCCAAACAGACGAGTTTGAATGCAAACCTATTTTCCAGCAGACTCCGTCTCTCTACACCCAACCATTCCCAGTTCCGCCCGGACACGACCCCGCGACTTATCTCGCTCAGCTGGCTAAGATTCCTTCCGCGGAAAATGGAGATATTGTCCCGGAAATAAAGTTCGACCACGGCACAACCACGCTTGCCTTCAAATACAAGAACGGAGTTATTGTGGCTGTAGATAGCAGAGCCACTGCTGGGGCCTGGATCGCAAGCCAAACTGTGAAGAAAGTTATTGAAATAAACCCATATCTCCTAGGTAAGAATTGATATCTAATGTAGTGTTAATGCACCATGGATCGCTTATTGTGAACAGTTTTCCGTCTGCTTAATATGAAAAACTATGAAAACATCGTTGAACAAACCCTATGGTCCCAAATTAACAACTTACAAAGGGTTTGTATTTAGTTGAGTTCGCTTATTATGAACAGAATTTTTGGTCCCTTGAATGTTCATCAGCCCCGGCAGGATGAAGTCAACTCGCCTGAAAAATATATCACTTTTTGAATTGATTTGATTGAGTTTCTGATCTGCTAGCAATTTAAATGATCTGAATACGAGTTTTTGATCTGAAAATGAGTTGATCGATTTACAAAAGTCAAATGATTGAACTGATTGTCATCCCTTGAAATGTATAAAATGATTCACTGCCTATAACTACGTATAAGGTGTACCGTCTTATACCCGGTGTTCTTATAACACTGTACTGGCACCATAGGGCTTGTAATAATAACACTATATACTGTGTAGGCACGATGGCTGGGGGGGCAGCTGACTGTAGCTACTGGGAGCGGCGGCTGGCCCGGGAGTGCCGCCTGTATCATCTCAGAAACAAGGAGCGCATATCTGTGGCAGCCGCCTCTAAGGTGCTGGCTAACTTCCTGTACTACTACAAGGGGATGGGCCTGAGTGTGGGTACCATGATATGCGGATGGGACTCGAAGGGCCCCGGGCTGTACTACGTGGACACAGACGGAACCAGACTGACACATCATATGTTCTCAGTCGGATCGGGATCTGTGTATGCGTATGGAGTGCTGGATGCAGGGCACAGGTGGGACCTCTCGGATGAGCAGGCGTATGACCTAGGTAGGACCAGGGATAATAACATAGCTGTAATAGTATATCTGAACCAGGGATAATAACATAGCTGTAATAGCATATCTGAACCAGGGATAATAACATAACTGTAATAGCATATCTGAACCAGGGATAATAACATAACTGTAATAGCATATCTGAACCAGGGATAATACCAATAGCTATAATAGCATATCTGAACCAGGGATAATACAGTCGTGTTAGACTTGTATCAATTCAATAGCACATACAGTGAACTCCCGTTATAACGAAGTTGAATATAACGTGATAACCTGTACGCACATACTAACATAGTACACGTATATACTATACCTATACATACATACTAGCACAGTATCAGTGTATTATACAGACATTTGTAAATACGCTCCTAATCTTGGTCTGATCCAAATTTCATACGCCTAAATCACAAATTAATGTTACGGTATAGGAGAAGATTCCAATTTTTCCCGCTCCTAATTAATTTTTTTCCTAAATCATGCTCCAAAAGAGCGTCTCGCGCTCCTCGATAATTCCTTGACTATGCCTAAACATTCATACTAACATATACTGTACACACATACTAACACAGTATATACTGTACAGTGTACACACATACTAACACAGTACATAATAACTAACACAGTATATACTATACCTATACAATATCTCTATATATCCCTGTGTATTACAGGCCGTCGGTCCATCTACCACGCGACGTACAGAGACGCGTACAGCGGCGGAGAGGTTAACCTGTACCACATGCGGGAGAGCGGATGGATTAAGGTTTCTCAGGATAACGTGTTCGACCTGCACTACCAGTATGCTGCCGAGAAAGCTAACTGAGAGCTAAGGTCGTATCAGTGCATGTTATAGAGTATATAGGGTGTAGAGATTATACTGTAGTCTATATGGGATACATACTTATATACTTATATACAGTGTGTGTTCGTCTAATAGCAATACAGTCGAAACCGGTTTTTTCTAACCATTTGCATGGAAATAAAGTAAGAAAAATCCGATAGTTAGAATAAACCGATTGAAAATAAAACAAAATTGGAATTTCTACCCATTTAGAATAAACAGTTAGTTAGAAAAGTTCGCCAAATAGCAAACAAATTTAATGCAAAATGCTCCTTGCTATTATACGAACACCACTGTACTGTTAATATAATATATATACAGTAGACTCAGCTTTATAGAGTCAACTACCCTCTAACCGATTGATCCAATAACGGAGTCGACTGTATATGAACTCAGTTGCTGGTAACTCAAGTTACAATTGTATTACTGGACAATGGATATGTATCGTTTTTGTTAAATTTCCCTCACGGGTTATTTCAACGTTACGTAACGAAAAATCTCCGAAAATCCCCCTATATTACGATTTTTACCTGTTAAAAAGGATGGTCTGTCACCCATTGGTTAATTAACCCCTTGGAAGCCTTTCAAAAGTTACATAAAGCTTCCAAGGGAAGAGGGGTAACAAATCTGCGACAAAATCGCCTTTTTATATTACAAACAGGTCATAGAGAGGTGTGTCCCTAATTCCCTATAACATATACCATTTTAGGCCTATATACCCTATACCCATTGCCCATTAGCTCCTAGCTAACTACAGAATGAGATTCCTGCTGCACTACATGTGCGCAGTGCTGCTATTCAGTAGCTCCTGTGCTCTGGTTGAGGATCTGACTGACGCTAACTTCGATGAGTTCGTTAACGGAGACACAGCGGCTATCGTGGAGTTCTACGCGCCGTGGTGTGGGCACTGCAAGAGACTAGCTCCCGAGTGGGAAAAGGTAACTTGTATGCAGAGTGGTAATATAGTAGATACCGGTTATAGGAACAACGTCGGGAACTGCATATAATGTTATTATAACCGGCCGGCATAAATTTATGCAGGGTATATGGCACCGTTTTCAAATATAGTGTTCTTATAACCGGTGTTCTTATATCCGGTATTTACTGTATATATGTAGAGTTATAATACTGTCATTTGTCGTTATAGGAACATCGTCGGGAACTGCATATAATGTTATTATAACCGGCCGGCATAAATTTATGCAGGGTATATGGCACCGTTTTCAAATATAGTGTTCTTATAACCGGTGTTCTTATATCCGGTATTTACTGTATATATGTAGAGTTATAATACTGTCATTTGTCGTTATAGGAACAACGTCGGGAACTGCATATAATGTTATTATAACCGGCCGGCATAAATTTATGCAGGGTATATGGCACCGTTTTCAAATATAGTGTTCTTAAAATCGGTGTTCTTATATCCGGTATCTACTGTACTGTGATTTGTCGTTATAACGGAATTCAAGGGACCCTTCATTAATTCGATATAAACGGATTTGGTATAACTGGAGTTCACTCTGTAGAATTTGCTATGAAATATGTAGCAAACTAATTCAATTAAAATCAATTGACAAACACCACTGTATAGAGTCCATATACCCTTTTGGATTTATAATCAGTCATTAAATTATTAGTAAAAATTACATGTATGCATATTGCTATTTGGAATGCCCCTACATAACTTAACATTCCAGTGTAACTAGGTAGGAGAGGCCTTCGCTTCTTCCAAAGAAGTTCTTATCGCAAAAGTAGACGCAGATGCGGACAAAGCTCTTAATTCCAGATTTGGGATTCAAGGATTCCCAACAATAAAGTTCTTCCCGAAGGGCAGCACCAGTCCCGAGGACTACACGGGAGGGCGAACGGCTGATGACATCATAGCTTACATCGGAGAGAGAACTGGAACCAAAAGCAAAACAGCTAAAACAGCCTCTAATGTCGTGGATTTAACTCCGGCTAACTTTGAGTCTATTGTTGCTGATGCGAATAACGATGTGCTGGTTGAGTTCTACGCTCCTTGGTGCGGGCACTGCAAGAATCTAGCTCCGGTCTACGAACAGCTGGGAACTGCCTTTAGGAGCGACGACAACTGTGTTGTGGCCAGAGTGGATGCGGATGCACATAGAGACATAGGTAAGCATTATGGAGCTAGTTTCTGCTCTATTTTAATGGGAAATTAACTCAATTCCTAATTCTCAAAATGGTTCCTTATATCGGTCAATACCTTTTTCATATACAAATCTGGCTTAACTAGTAATTTAATCTCAGCTCCCTATAGTGAAGTCACGTTATAACGAAGCCCAAGAGACCCTTAGTTTACTTCGAGTTCGTTATAAGCGGAGTAGAAGCCACTATAGTGAGTTTTACTCCGTAGTGCACTACTTTACCCGTTTGGGAAATACAGTAAAATAATGTTCGTATTAACCGTGATCGTTCTAACGAGGCTCTATTCGTTATAAACGGATATTTAATTATATCCGACTTAATTATACCGAGAGTTGACTATACTATCACACATTCCTATTTCCCTTATATATATATCACTACGCAGGCCAGAAGTACGGTGTGTCTGGGTTTCCTACTCTTAAGTTCTTCCCAAAAGACAACAAGGAGGGAGAGCCCTATTCCGGGGGCCGTACCCTCGCGGAATTCGTTAAGTACCTCAACGAGCGTTGCGAAACCGACCGACTAGAAGACGGTAGCTTAGGGCCAAACGCAGGCGTGGTGCCCTCGCTAGATGATGACGTAGACACATTCATGTCAGCTGACGCGGATACCAAATCCGATTTGTTGAAGAAGACTCAGGAAACTATTGATAGTCTAGAAGGTGCGGATAAATCTCACGGTTTATACTATACTAAGGTTATGGAGAAAGTTGTTGAGAAAGGGAATGGTTTTGTGAGCAGCGAATTTGATAGGCTTTCGCGTATGGTTTCTGGGGGACAATTGTCCGCTGCGAAAATTGACTCTTTTACGAAACGTAAGAATGTGTTAGCTCGCTTCAAAGACTAACTATGGTATTGGTAATACGGCTGTTAATGTTTGTGTGTGATAGGCTTTATAATATATTAGTGAATTGTGTTAGATTGCTAATTAGGATTGTAGGTATTAGTTAGTTATATATTATTTTGCTGTTAAGATTGTCTCTTTTGTGATAATTATACTAGTATTGTGGCACAATTTTGAGGGACATAATTATTTATATATAAACATGGTTCTCAAAGATGAAGTTTTTCTATTGATGGCAAAACTATACATGATTTTTCTATTATTTTGAATATCTACAACCCACAATTACAAATAATAATTTAAATGTTTAATAGAGAAAAGTCTAAAATTACAACTGTGGCGATAATTTATTAATATTTACAAATTATTTATATAACGGCCAACACCTTTTCTCACGTAATTATATTCTCTTTTGTTGCATCAAAATTATCCTTTGCGAAGCCTGGTTTTATATTGAAAGAAAACTGTCGTCACAGCTGAAATTTTAGATTTTTTAACACACATTACAACCTATATCCATTGTGCTACAAACCTTATTTTCACAACTCTAAATTTACTTTGGAATAGTTAGCTATTAAAGTATAACTTGTAATGCGGGGCCTACATAGAGTTTTCAGACCTCACAAACTCTCTCCTCTTCACTTACCGATCCACAGCACTTCTCACTTGTCAACACACACATTAATTTTAACACGACATGCACTTAATATTAACATACTATCCTGTAACAACAATATAAGGTTATTATCTGAGGCAGTTAACCCACTCACATTACCCACAAATGAAATTCCTGACAAAATAAGGAATATTGTTGAGGAAATAGGTCAATTGAATTTGCTGGAGATTTCACAGTTAAATTCTCATTTGAAAGAAACGCTCGGTTTATCGGATATTCCTATGATGCCAATGGGTGGGGCAATGGCTCCCTTAGAAGAAGAAGAGAAGAAAGTAGAACAAACTGAATTTACTGTTAAACTAATCGGTTTTGAAGCTGAAAAGAAAATTAAACTTATTAAAGAAATTAAATCGCTTCTCCCAGAATTGAATTTAGTACAAGCTAAGAAGTTTGTAGAGAATCCACCTGGCGTTATTAGGAAGGATATTCCGAAAGAAGAAGCGGAGAAACTTATGGATTTACTCAAGTCTTTAGGCGGAAAGATTGAACTGGAATAGCATCAAACTATAGGCATACAATCTCGATTTATTGTAATTTAGTTTCGTTATTGATTACTTTATGATACTTTAGTATTAAATTTTGATTAACATTAAATTACAATTGCAATTTCACATTCAGTGATCGGTAAAAACAAAAAGATTTCTATTCTAAGCAACAATCTTTTTGCTGGTGGTTTAGCAAATACATATTTCAACAGGTGCATTATTTTGTGATTTATTGATTCTCTGCTTATTAGAGCACCGGTTAACTAAGTCAGCTTTTTCACAGAATTTACAAAATGGATTTCAGCAATCCCATATATCATGTTATCCCGTAAGTCACAATTATCTCGATTGAATCAATTATTTGGCTAATGGCGATTTCACATCTTGCACTAGGTCTTTTGTTTTACTTCAAACTTATTATAAATTCAGTTTAAATATGGTTAAATAGACTGATCTACAGTTTGGTTCCAATAATAACGGTTAATTGGGGCAAACTATCCTAGGACCGAAGTAACCCAATTAAGCGGAGTCTACTGTATTTTGTCTACCACTGGTAACAATTGAACTTTTAAGAACCTAATTATTATAGATATATAAATAGTAAAACACTCGAACTTAACAAACATAAATACAGTCTATACTTTAGTTTGTATTTTGTTATACTCTAAAATAGCTTCCGCTAGCTTTTCATAATCTCCCATTTCATTATGCACATGGGTAGATATCCTCACATATAAAATACCTTCGATCAACTTAATAGGAACTTCGATCTTCTTTTTAAAATGCAGCCAATCCTGTAACTGCCCAGCCTCCGTATTTTGTATTGGAAGCCGAATAACAGTCATTGATTTGAAAAACTTCTGGTCTGCTATTCGTTGTGTTTTCCACGCGTTTGTTAACATTGTAGCTGCCTCTCTATTGAGACCGTGTATGTAATCTCGTATGCTCTCAGGACCGTAGAATTCCCAGAAATCAATAGCAGTACTGAGAGCTAATAGTGCTGAGTAATCCTTAACTCCTAACCAGGAGAATCCCGCTTGGAAACCATGAGTGTACCCTTGTGAGATAACCAGTGGTCTTATAACAGAGTGGAATTCCGGACGGACGTATAGGAAAGCAGATCCCTTGGCACAGCATAACCATTTGTGTCCGTTGGATGTGTAGAAATCTGGGTTCATGTCGGTGATGTCTAAATCTATGTTACCAAGGGCGTGAGCACCGTCTATTAACACCTTGACTCCTGATTTGTGACACGTGTCAATCAGAGATTTGACAGGAAGCAAAACAGCTGACGAGCTAGCAAAGTGGTCAAAAACCGCGAATTTTATATTCGGGCATTCTTTCAATGCAGTTTCTACAACTCTGATAATTTCTTCATTATTAGTGATTGGGAATTTAATTTCCCTTTCATACAGAATCAATGATTTTAGCTTTGCTACTTCGATCAGCTGTGAATTCACGGAGCTGTACACAATATTGAGGTATAGAATCCCGTCGCCCGCTTGGAAAGGGAAACTCTTCAAAACAGTTGTGCTCGCATTTGTCGCGTTTGGTACCAGAACGAGATTCTTGGGATCAGCTTTTACAAACTTTGCTAGCTTTCTAATCACAAACGCTAATAACGGAATTAAATCCCGGTCAATAGCTCTTGGTGGTTGCCTTTCTACGTATGTTTGCCATTTCTGCGAAGTCTCCATTGCCTCTCTCACAACAGCGCCGAAAGCGCCGTGGTTTAGAAAAACCCAAGTTGGGTCGATGAAGAAATGAACTAGTTTGGCTTCCTTCCCGAATGTGACCTTTTTCGTAAAGGCAGGGACCTCAAAAGGGAATACAGGTGCCTTATATTTGTCATCTGGGATGGAAACCAATTCTTGTACAAGACTGGAACTGAATATCGATTGGGATTTGTGATGATCCATCAGTCACAACGCGATGTAATCAGTTATTATTTCCTCAGGACATGTGGAATAAACTCGGTGGATAATTGGGTACTTAATAATGCATGACTAAAATCTAAACTGAACTAATAGACTTGCATACATGCAGCAGAATCATTATCTGTGTCACGTAATGCTACGTGGGGATCATGTATTAAGCATGTGGGTTAAATTTAGTGGGAAAGCAATTCAAATTGTAGAGTAGACATGATTATTGAAATTTCTGATTATTTCTTCAAGAGTTGAATTTATTTTCCTTACTTTATTAGTCAAAAGCAAATTTTATATTTGAATACGTAGTTTGCTGATTTGGAAGTATTCTCAATATTTTGAAGGTTTACTTATACTAAACGATTAGTCGATTACAGTCAGGTTCTTGAATTATGAACATTCAAGGGAGCAAAAATTGTGTTCATAATAGAGAGACTTCATAATAAGGGAACTCAACTTAATACAAACCCTATGTAAGTTATTAAATTGGGGCCATAGGCAGGGTTGTTTGATTTAAATCATGATTTAAATCAAAAATCGAATTTTAATCAAAAAAGTCTTATTTAAATCAAAAAAGTCTGACTTTTTGATTAAATCAGACTTCTTTGATTTAAATCAGATTTTTTATGTCTATTGTTTTTTGCGAAAAATAAATAAATACATTGATAATGAGTCATTAACAATGTAATTAATCTATTAGCCAAATAATATACGCCAGTGTGATATAGATTGCAAAAAAACAATTAAAATCAAAAATCTGATTTAAATCAAAAAATCGGATTTTTTTGATTTTTTTAAAAAAATCATGATTTTTATCAACCCTGCATAGGGCTTGTTCATAATAAAAGGCTTTTCTTGTCAAGCAGACGAAAGCAGAACTGACTGTATTATATATACAAACATATTTTTTGCAAAAATTTAGTTAATTATTCATAACTAAATTAACGGAATTATTAGAATTTATTTACTTGAATTACGGAGTAAAAACTAAGTATTTGCTGAAGTGTACTAAATGTGGACGTTTTAGCATCAGTTTTTATTGGATTCGAATTTAGTAAATTCTAAATTTTAGAGCATTATTATGTGCAATTCGGGATCTATTTATATTATTATTATTATTATTATTATTATTATACCCGACGATAAATTATTTGATCCAATAATCCCTTAAATTCCACTCTGCCCTAAGATAAGCATTATTATTGTATCTAACTAGTAGACAATAGAGTAGCATTTGCTTTGTCTTTTAATTGTCTTCCGTCTCAATCAGGGGTTTATCCAGGAGCGCGCCATACGCCTAGAGGCGTATAAATTGGGATATGTTTGCGTTTAGGAGCGGGAAAACTGCCGAAAGTCCCCATAGAGTAATACAAAACTAACCTTTTAGGCGTGCAAAATTCATACTCTAGTGACCTTAGGACAGTTAGGAGTGTTCAATTCTCTCCTGTATAATACTCTGGTCTCAATTTCATCTCTTACAGAAATGTAATCAATAACTAGATCGATGAAAGGAAGTGATACAAGGTTACTCCACCCAAACAGGAGTTTCAGTCATCACATTTCTTAGAATCAAACTCAGTGATTCCATTTATTTCTAAGAACCTTAACCTCATTCTTGGTACAAACTTGAATTACCTCCTTTTAAGTATTCGCATATCTTTTACCAATATTTGATTTTTCTTAAAGTGCAAGCTAGTCCACGCATTTGTGATGTTATTTCCTAAATAATTATTCAAAATATTTATCCAACCCTCTTTTACGCAAATATATTTCCTACTCAGTTTAATTTGTGGCTAAAACTAAGTTCTACATTAAAAAGCATTTTTGATTCAACTTCCTACGAGGAAAACCTAGTGGAAAATATATTTTCCTAAAATTAATATGCACTATTATATATTTTTACAAGATTTGGCATTTGATATTTTTTTATTTTTGCTTTTTCAGCTGTTTTTTAGGGTCACGTAAAATATGAATTTCGTACATAAGTTGGGATGTGACATTTGACAACGATTATTTCAGCTAGGACGGTTGTATATCCGTTTATTTCTAAATCCATTTTTATTATACGTAATTTAATTTACACATACCACTCAAACATTGCTATTTGCTAATAATCTTTTCTAAATAATTTCAAATTTACATTCCAATCAAGTATTTTAGATTCCTGTCCAGAAATAGAATATTTTGTCTATTGATTCCTAAATTAGTACTAACGCATATCAGTTACTATTCAAAATAATAGGCCCGCATTTCCCATACTTCAGTTTGTATAAATACACTGCAGTTACTAATTCAGCATTTCTCTTTATTATTTCATTTCTCTTTACTTCTTACAAACTCCACAACTCTCATTCCTATCAATGGCAGATTCAGAAAATTTCAAAGAAGTTGAAAAATTCGATATCTCCAAACTGAAAAAGACAGAAACTAAGGAGAAAGTTATCTTACCAACGAAGGCAGATATGGAACAAGCGAAAGCAGAAGAGAAAGAAGCACCTGCAAAATGAGTGTGCTTATTTATTTCTATGAGTGTTTGTGTTAGATTATCTCCGCTAGATTATTAATGTTTGTTGTTATTGTTTTCTCCAATACTACATACTATATGAATATGATTTAGTGTCCCAGATTTGAATCTTATTTTATGGGTAATCTAATTAATTTAATTTTAATTTAATTTTAAGGGAATTGGGAACATAAAAAATTTTACCAAAAAATAGGTTTATAACAGTGTTCCGCAACCTTTTTGAATCTCGAGGCCAATTTTCTAAAGCCCACAGCTGTGCCGGCCGCAATAAAAAATTGGAAAAAATTCCCTTAGTGCAGTGTTTCTCAACAGCGGGGTCGCGACCCCATGTGGGGTCGCCATTAATATTTCTTGGGGTCGTTGAATAATTTATTGAGGTCTTAATGTCACCAAAATTATTAAAATTTTATCAGATTACTTATTTGGAGCTCAATTAGAATACGATTCTGAACCCAAAGTTGCGACATTTCATAGTATTTGCAGAACATAAGCGCTTAAAAAAATATTTGACTTTAAACGTGTACAGTACACCCTCGCTAATCAGAACAGGAGAAACCAAAATATTATTCTAATAAATGTTGGAAAAATCGAAAATTGCAATGGTAGTATAAAAGATAAGTCTCAGGCAAGTATTTTAAGGAGTACACAAGTTGTTTAGTGCGGAATAACAAGTTTGTACAAGTTTGTTTCGGATTAGCGAGATTCTCATTTATAAATGCCCATAGAAAATGCATTATTTCACTAATCCGAACGAATTCACTAATCGGTACAGAAGATTTCTGAATCGGAACACCTCTGTTCGGATTAGCGAGGGTGTACTGTAGTACTATTTTCATAGGAGATTTTTGGGTTTGTTAGGGGAGTATAAATAACAAATTACGCATAATATAATGATGGTTTTCAAATTCAATGTGTGTTTATAACAGAGATTACCATTCCCGCCCAAATTGATAACCAGGCTCTGAATAGTATCCAAATTTTTGATATAAATTCAAAGGCCTACATGGAACTTCAAATCCAAAAGAGATTCTGTAAAACAATTATTTTCTTTGAAGAAATTCTGTCGGCCGCAAAAATTAATTTGCCGGCCGCATGCGGCCGGCAAATGAAGGGTTGCGGAACACTGGTTTATAATAAAAAGAATTTGTTTGTGTCCCAACTTTTATAAACATTAAGCACATAATATATTTTAATTTAGATAGCTTGAGCCCACAAATTATTCGCGTCCAAGTTAGTTTATAAAATATCTGCAAATATAATTTAGCCAGTAGCCGGTCAATTTAAGCGACGCACTTTTGTACAAAAAATCTTTTGATTTCTACCTATCGCATCGGATTTTTTAGATTTGGTTTGCTTGAAAATAATTCCGTTTTATTATCAGCAACGTACCTGTGATTCCAAACATTTCGTAAAGACTCCTAAATCGGAAAATACAGTAGAACTTCGTTAGTACGAACTCTATTTCACATCCCCTCAAAGCCTTTTCTCATTTCACTACAAATGATATTAGTTCATACGCATTCAGGATTAGGCGAACGTGTTTTTACGGTCCCCTGATGTTCGTACTAACGAGGTTTTACTGTATACAGTAGCGATCCCCAATCTTTTTCTGCCCACAATTGCAAATACCATTCATTCTGTGAACCCTCCCATTGACCATAATACAAATTTTGAGATCTTATAGCCTACGGACCCTCTACTGTCATCAGTGGACCACTGGTATACCTCATAGATGTAACTTGTTCCTCGAAATTCTAACTGGGCGAAACCTAATTTTAGGTATTCTTCCGAAAACTGTTTGGGGCCTGTGTATATTATTGCCAAACTAAAAAAAACCGTGGCCATTTGACTTTATACTTTAGCGCTGTTTCAGAGAAATTTTTTTCTTTCAGAATATAAACAGTGAACTCCCCTTATAACGAAGTCGGATATAACGAAATAACCGCTTATACGAGATGGATATTTCCCCAGAGCACTAAATACATTAATTATTATCCGCTTATAACGATAAATGAATATCAGGATATAACGAAGTAATTTACAGGTCCCAAGCACTTCGTTATAACGAGAGTTCATCGTATATGCATTCTATATTTCTAGCTTGGAAGTTAAATAATTTAGTAATTATATTCTATGATGAACCAATCTGATACTGTGAGCATTGCGAATGAAATATTTCGGAAGAAATCTTTAGTTGAGATTCGTACGATAGAATCTAAGCTCCGAAATCAGGTCAGAGAGAAAAAGGAAGAATTGAGACACACTGTAGGCGAGCAATATAGGAATGTTATAGATTCCGGTGAAAATGTGTGTAACATGCAAACGAGTTGTGTAAACGTTAAAAATACTTTACAAACACTGGCTGAAAGAATGAAAATTAATTTCAAAGGAATAAATAGGACGGTTGATAGTCATAGAAACGGTAGTGGTAGTGAGGAATTTGAGTATTCACAAGGTTTGGTTCAGTTGTATAACACGCCTTCTGGTATATGGACTGCTCTTGCGAATGGAAAGTTCTTTCAAGCAACGATTTTATATGTAAAATCACAGGAAATTATTTCCAAATTCAGTCTATTGGAAGCGAATTCAGATTACAGTAAATCTCTGTACCTAACTTGTCCCGTTATTTGTGACCATGCACTATTGTCAAACTCTCTTCAGTCTACTGTGCTAGCACATACAATAAAGGGATTAGGTAAGACACAAAATCCCGAATCTTTGACTGAAAATTTAATCGCTTTACAAATAATGCGTGGGTGTTCGACTGAAGAAATTTTCCGCGATTTTTTGCTTTCAAGAGGCAGTGCTTTGCGAAATATATTCGAAATTCCGGATCAAGGAACCCGACAACAACTAACCGAAATTTCACAGTTGATTATTTCAACACTGCACGATTTAAAATGCATATTTTTCCCATCAAAATCTACGAATGAAGTCCTGATAACTGTAATAAAACAAAAAGTTATTTTAGATGAAAATTTTCCTAAAATATTGGATTTGAGTGAAGCGAATATTAAATTTATACAAACAGAGGCAAAGAGTTGGATTGAGAATATTGAAACCGAATTGGCGCCTAAAATAGCAGAAAGTCTCGTATTTGTTACAAATGCGAAAGGTCTCACTTCAATTCGCGATTTTATTCTCGAATCTTTGAACCAATTTATCCTTGAAATAAACCGCGATTCGTCCAACAGGGAAAATCAATTTCCTGAATCTCATGATTTTCTCAAACTCCTATGCATTGAAGTGATCGGGGAATCCAAAGGCATTTGGGAGATTTTCATCGGAAATCCGTTATTAGCCAAAATGGAGAATTTGATCAGTGAAAGCTTCACTGAAGTTGTCAAATGTTTTTCTGAAGCTTTGGAAGTTAGTGTTTACGAAATACATTCAATCGATTTGTCCGAATTCGGGAATTTTGAGATTAATTTGGCAAATTTTCTCTGGAATGAAATATCTGAAAACAGGAATCTCAATTCTCAAGTTATAGGCTATACCCCTAGCATTCACAAACTCTGTCAAGTTCTAGATAATCTCCTCAAAAGCTCACAAACTGAAATCCAAAACTTTATCACTCCAAACCAAACGAAAATTCACAAACTAGCCTTCTCTCTCCCAGATTATAACCAACAAATTTCACAACTTTTACGCGCGAAATGTTCCTACGCCTTAACCGCAATAATCGCATTGATAAGTGAGAAAACCGCGAGTTTAGCCAATGAATATGAGGAGTTATATAGAAACTCTGAACACACACAGTCAGTTCTGAATGCACTCGTATTCGTGGGAAGATTAGGCGTTAATATTCGCGATAATTGCGCAATTTTAGAATCAATCTTATCCAGAGACGAACCTGACCAATGGAATATTCATAAAACTCAACTTTTAGAATTAACACGACCCGCATTTACACAATGGATACACAATATAGCTAATCGCACAGCTCAATTCCTTTCAACTTCTCTAGAAGAGTTCTGCGAATCTTCACACCTCTCTCTTCTCACCTCGGATTGGACGGAAGTGCGAATCGAAGAGGAGAGAGAGGATGGACAGCGACACGAAACAGCCAGCTCTCTGCCCACAAAACCCTCTCCTATCCTCTATCAAGCTATATTTACCGTTTGTCAAGAGATACATAGAGTGTTAGTTTCCGAACAATCTATTCTGTTACAGCTAGCCGATATACTTATTAGCAAATACATTGAAATATACAAAAAGTATATTGAGAATAGCAAAAAGCGATTTTTGGCCACAAAACTCCCACAGAACTTTGCTTTACAACTCTTATTCGATGTAAAATGGTTATTGAATGTGGTACCACATAGCGATACACAAAGTGGGATTAACCGCGATATTAATACTGTTTTATTGCTGATAGAAGATTCAATTGATCCTTTCGATTTAGACGTCTATAAACCGTACATACACACAGCTATTCAAACCCAGTTGCAGCTAAACTCAGTTCTATTTGGGAGCTTTACAAGTCTGTCACGTAAACAATTACCAAAACAACAACAATTAACTCCTCAAGCTCCTAAATTTGAAATTAAAATACACAATATTGTTCCTTTGGCACCAAATGTTTCGAGATTTATTTTGCTACCTGTTAGCTCTGTTCAGAAAACCGACAGTCAACCGAAATCAAAATCGATCCACGCGAAATTTGACACCTCACATCCTAAAATTAATTATATAGAAAATGAATTGAGTTTCTTTGCTAATTAAATTTAATCGTAATCTCACAATTATTGTTATATAATTCCTTTTGTCTCTAAGTGTTTAATAAGATGCTGCCATATAATTTTTTCCAATAGTTTGTGATAATAGGAATCCTATATTTCTATGTATATTTATATGATTTGCTTTTAAATATGCATTCATAACATAGTTTATTGCCTCAATATAACCTTTAGAAATTTATTGTGTTAGTCTAATTGAGAGAGATATCTATTGGTATATTCTGTCTCCAATTATATACTTCAATATTGCGATATTTGGGTTAGGTTTCATAATAGATTTGTGTTCTTATTCTTGCATATCAATTTTAAATAAATTATTTCAGAGATGGGTTGAATTCTAATTAAAATCCTTAATTCCCATTCCTACTCTTAATTTGGGATTTAAATCCCATTCCTTAAGTTTTGAGATTTCACACTAATTCCAAATCCCATTCTGAATGGGATTGGATTTAAATATAAAACTATATTTCCCTAGGGATTTGCCCGATATCTGAAATTTATTTTCAATCTTCACTATTTCAACTTATATCCTTGATAGATACACCGTATTAAGTATATAGTTATATTGATTTTTCATTTGAGTATTTATTTGTTATAATTTTAGCCTTTTCAGGTCAATTAATGGAACAGTTTTGAAGCATTATGTTCATAGACAGATTGACGTATCTCATTCTAGTTAACTTGTCACATAATTTATTAGGTTTCGAGTCCATTAAGGTAATATTTATATTCAGGCTTCTCTGCTCATTAATCTGCTCTTCCAATAGCGATACAGGCCATTTGTCTCAGTTGCTCTATTAACAGTGCTTTTTAGCAATTTCCTAAGTTAAGATATGTTAATTTAGTTCCCATTATTAAGAATGTATTTGTTCAAACTGCTACATACGTATTAATTTAAGTATATTTGTAATTCTGTTCATAACAGAGAATTCATTTAACATCGGTTAGATCATGGAAACAACATTCGTTTATTTTAACTAATTATCTGGACTGGTTGGTTAGGTGTGCTTAGGGTTTCATTCATTTGAATGTATTTATTTATAGGCCATAGGAATCTGAAAAATGATGAAACTTTGGGTGTGCCAAGTAGATAATATGAAATTACTTACCGTATAGAAATCCCATTCCCCTTATTGGACTACTGTTCGTGGTAAACTTGTTTCTTACATCATATTGTATTAACGCACTTTAGCATAGTTGTCATTATTTTCTATTTTTGTGTTGCTTAAGATTATCTATTAAATAACACTCCCAAATAGCAATAGAGTAAACTTCATTAGTACGAACACGGTTAATACGAACACTATTTGAGGCTCCTCCAAAGCCTTTTCAATACAAATGACACCAATCAATGCGATTTTCGGATAAGGAGTACACATTTTGACTGTCCTATAATGTACGTCTAATTATTATAACTAACTAATATCACAAAGCATATAGCAAGCAATAATCACCTATAGGTTGAATGTTTTATCAAAAAGCAAATTATTATATTTGCAAGCGAATTATATAGCAATGTTGTTATCAATTGACGAATATGGGAATTCATATGAATGGAATGGGGCTTTTTTCCTGTTGGAATTCTGTGAAATTATATGGGAAATGGGAACCCACGGTAACCCTGTCAATTAATGAGATCATAGAGCTGAGACAATTTACTGATAACTTATTAACATTGGCCTTATTTAAAATATCTTTATTATTGACAATTACAGTAGTGTTCGCCTAATAGCAATTGCTCTAATAGCAATATTGCTCTATTAGCAAGTTACTTTTTGTCCCCAAGCGAGCATTTAATGTAAAATTTGTTCCTCTAATAGCAAGTTCGCCTATTAGCAAGGAAATTTCGTGCAAAATTCGACTTGCTATTAGACGAACACCACTGTATTTGGAACTTCATAGTAGGGCTTGTTCTATTGACTGTTATATAAATTAATTAACACTTATTTGTTATAATAGAAATGTTCCAATTAGCGAGTAATTAATTAATATTGTTTCTATAAGGCACCTATCTCTTCTCAAATATTTTATTCTAATTTCCTTTTGTCCAAAATACGTATTCATATTTTCCAGAAATGACAATTGGAAGCGAGAACGGTTTTTCTTGACAAATGAATGCTTTTAAAATACAAAGTACATACGTAAACGTACCAGTATAAAGTTCCTTATAAGTAAGTAATCTAATCTAATGGTTAATTTACTTTAATTAATTAAATAGCAACTTTAATATGAAGAGTGATTTATTTAAACTTGTTCTTTTTCACAGTTTGTTTTTATTTAATTTATTTTTTGAGAATTTACATTTTTGACAATTGGGCCGTATAACACTCACTCACTTACTCACTTGCAGTCATTTATGTCAACAATTTCGTTTTATTATGAACAAGCCCTATGGCCCAATTTAACAACTTACATAGGGTTTGTATTATGTTGAGTTCGCTTATTATGAAGTCTCTCTTTTATGAACACAATTTTTGCTCCCTTGAATCCCTTGAACGAACCTGCCTGTATTTATATTATGCTATAATTAATACCGTATTATTATACAGGATGGAGGTATAACTTTGTAATTAATTAAATATAATATTTGGAACTAAAAATGCTTAATATACACAATTTATCTGAATATAATAGGGATAATATTCCATTCAAGTAAATACATCACAAATTCATGATTGATTTATTGTAACCCAGTTAGGGGCTTGTATAATACCAAAGTCTTTAATTTTAGATAAATAAAGGAATTATTCATTCTGTTATATACCCGCCAACACCTTTTCTAAGTATTTTAAGACATTTTGGGGCATCAATAGTTCACCTTTGTGAAAGTGATTTATATTGAAATGTGTCAGCCTGAATTACGCCCATAAATAATTGCAATCTTGAGATAGTTGTCGTTTCAACAGTTACTACAGTAAAACCTGAAGAAAGTGAACACCCTGGTTCAGCCAAATTGTTCACTTTTGAGAGGTGTTCATTTTCATTATTTTTCATAACGTGTGTCTAAAGCAATTGCAAATATTTGGACCTAGAAAAAGTGTTCATGTTTTGGAGTTGTTCATTTCTTGAATGTATTCACTTTTGGAGGTTTTAATGTATCCACTATAGTAAGCCCATAAATAATTGTAAATTGTATGAGATATTTGGCGTTTCAAAAGTTATTACAGTATCCACTATAGAAGGATTCCATATACCATCTAGCAAAAAAAAAACATTTTTAAAAAAGGATAAAACATTTTTTTTTAGCAAAAAGGTTACTACAGTCCCCACTATAGCAGCATTCCATATAGCCTCTATCATCACTACTCATCACAATCGAGATGAGTAACAGTGACGACACAAACGAAATAAGCATACAATCTAAGCAGCCCTTTACCAACACACTGCACGAAGAGAAAAAGCTACCCAAACAGTTGTCTCTAACAAAAACTATTTCTCCGTTCGGCACCACTTCTGACGAGCTCCTACACATCATAGGAGACAGAAATGTGCAGGGAGTGATGGAGCGAGCAGAGACGGCCGGCGGCGTCAAGCTACTGGCGGAACAGCTGCACTCGGACCTCACACAGGGACTGAATGCTTCGGACAACTTGGCTGTTAGGACGCAGGTATTCGGACACAACGTGCTGCCTAAGGGCCAGGAGCGAACCCTGCTACGCATCCTGCTAGAAGCGGCCAGCGACAAGTGAGATTATATTTCTGCTATTTGCTAGGAAATACAGTATATATTTAGTGACAGTATATATAATTACAGTCGACTCCGCTTAATAGAACACATTTGTCAGATAAAAATTAACCTCGTTCGCCTTATCTGTGTTCGTATTAATTAACAGAGTCTATTGTATGAAATTTAATGAATTTTAATTTTTATGCGACAAGTGAGATACATACAGTAGAACCTCGTTAATACGAACACCAACGGACGGTCCAAATTTGTTCGTTTTATCCGGAGTTCGTATTAACTGGAGTACTACCCATTGAATAGCCATTGTAGGGACCTGATTTTGTGTAAATATCTGTTCGTCTTATCCGGAAATTCGTATTATTCATGTTCGTACTAACGAGGTTCCACTGTATACAGTATTGCTAGCTTTATAGTAGAGTTTCATTAGTACGAATTCTATATCTAATGACCTAAAGTAGAGTATAGTTAGTACGAACACGGTTATTTAATACCAATTTCCAGCTAGTACGAACAAAGTTTTTGGACCCTTCAAAGGATTTTCAATACAAATGACATCGGTTTACACGAACTCATAATAAGGCGAACACATTTTTGCGGTCCCCTGGTGTTCGTACTAGCTAGATTCTACTGTACATGCATTGTATAGGCTAGGGGAATTTACGGATATTTCCCCTTATCTGTGTTCGTAGGTTCGTATATCTAGGTTATACTGTACTGTGTTTGTAGGTTGCTGATAATCCTATCGATCCTGGCAGTGATGACTATCATTATTCAGGTCGCCTTCGCGGCTCCGGAAGAGAGGAGCATCGCGTGGATCGACGGTTTCGCGATCCTCGCGGCAGTTGCTATCGTCATAACGGTTGGGTCTAGCAATGACTGGTCGAAAGAGAGACAATTCAGGAAACTTAACAAGAAACTGGAGAGATCGGAACCCTCAACTGTTATAAGGTGAGTATTGGTTAACTTAACATCTCGTTAGTATGTAGTGCAACTGTCTAGTTTTATTAGCAAATGCAGTAGAACTTCGTTAGTACAAACCAAGGAATTATCCAAGAGCGCGAGACGCTCCTTTTGGAGCATGATATTTGGAAAAATTTAATTAGGAGCGCGAAAATTTGGAATCCTCTCCTATACCATTAATTTGTGATTTAGGCGTATTAAAATTGGATCAGATCAGGATTAGGAGCGTATTTACAAATGGCTGTATTATACATTTGTAGGAACACCATGCGACCATCAAAACGTGTACAGTCGAAACGAGTTTAATTCTATCTAATCCTTTTTCTAGCTAACTATTTATTCTAAATTTGTAAGAAATTTCAATTTTGTTTTATTTATAATCGGTTTATTTAACTATCCGATTTTTCTTATTTTATTTCCATGCAAAGAATTGGTTAGGAAAACCGGTTTCGACTGTATTCCTCATCAGGATTTCGTATTAACCGGTGTCATTTCATTTGTATTGAAAAGGCTTTGGAGGGGACTGAAATAGTGTTGTATTAACCGTGTTTGCGCTAACGAGGTTCTAATGTATTTGTAATAACTAATAAGTACAAGTAGACAATCGTAGGTAGAACACGGTTAATTAAAATAATTGTCAGACCTATTTTTATACAATATTTCGATATGAATATTCTCCTTTCAAATTAACACTGAAAAACTTCTATTTATTATTTACATATTAAATCACTACACTGAATTACAAAAATGATATTTGTAACTACAATAGATTCTGCTTAATTATGTCACTTTGATCAGAGGATAGTTATACCCAATTAACTCTATTAAGGGTAATCTGTATTGATATTCGGGCGTTCACGGTGAATCTCAGAATTGCATAATTTACTACTAGGAATACTCTAGATGAGATAGAGATTGACTTCTATGATTTTTTTTTTCTTAATTTTCAATCAAGATGGTGTTTTTTAATAAAATAAGACGTCGACTTCCTTATATGGGCATGACATTTTTTCAAAAATTGTTGAATCTTTTTGAATTTTTGAACATATTATTATGAGACTATTTCCTCTCAGTAATAATTTTTATTTTATTTATTTTTGCAGAAGAAACGATGCTAAAGGGCATTTTTTCAAAATAATCATAAAACGCAGTCGTGCACTAAACTATCGTTATAAAATGTTAGAAGAAAAATTTTTCAATTCTAGTTCAAGGGTCTGAGGATGCATCATGTGTTACCCCAGAGAAATTTTTTGACTTTCTGATTATTATTTTTGGTTTTATAAGCATTCTAAGGCTGCGGCCCACGAATTTTTCCGAATTTCAACATCAAAAGAGGTGATAAAATTCTACACTGCCATATATTGTTCCCAAAATTAAAAATTTCGGAATCTACAGGTCAAAATATACAGGTTCACGTCAAAAAGTTCAGGAATATGTCAAAAATTAGGAAATTAGGGGCATAAAAGAATATGAAGGGTATGCAAGTACCCGGTGATCATATATTACTGTGGGAAATTGGACAGCAGAATAATTCTGTTATTCTTCATAAAAATGCGCCAGCTTCTTATCTATGCGTAGCATTTGTTTTCAACACTTTTACAATAATATATCATGAGTTATGACCAATTTATGACTATGGTTTTGTCTGTTTTGTCATATTTTCACACCTCAAGGCCATCAAATATACAATAAAGTATTATATAAAACACCAATTTGGTAATACAAATATGGAAATAGCATTTGCGCACAAAATGAGACGTTACACAACACGATCCAATCATTAGTCGATAAGTTATGGACTTTTGGGCCACAGAAGGGGGCAAAAAATCTGACATTTCACACCTGTTGATATTTCAGAAACGCTTTGAGATAAAATGATCATAGGCATTAGAAAATACTGTAAATACCTGACTTTCTATACGTTTATAATACATTTTAGGACTCTAGGTGTCACACTTTTTAACATGACCATATATGGTAATTTGATGTGCCCAATTTTGATGACGAAGCAAATTTTGTAACTCTTGATCTCTGGACAGCAGAGACTAGCTCTAAAATTCTAGTCACATCATGATACTATTTCTTACTCATTGGATAAACTTTTGGGATTATATTATAATTCGAATGATGTGTTCTGATTTCAAATGCCCAAATATGGTGGTGTCAAAGTGGCAATATGTTAAAAAGCTGACAAAAATCCAACTTCTGATCCAAATGAGATAGAGCTTAGCTCTAAATTTCTAAAAATAGTCTAATTCAATTTCAAATGACATTATCTATTTTATGCAGTTTAGGAACTCCTTTTCTTCGCACTTTCATATTCTGGACTCAGCCACTTCGACACAAATTAATTAAATGCTAATTATGAAGGTGTAAAAAAAGACCATTTGGGCATATGGATGTAAAAAAGAGAATTTTTATTCTAGAAAGTCAAACTTTTTTTAAAAATGCTCAGTATATGTAGGCGCATGTTTTAAAAGCGGGCAGTTTTGGCAATATAATACAAAAAAATTGAATTAGTATACTTTTAATGAAAAATAGTGGGTTTTTTTTGACCAATTTCACAAAAATGACAATAACATAGAGTAGATTAAAGAAAAAGCATATTTCGGTTCGATTTAAAACATTGAGTATTGACTCAGGTATATTTTATAATTGACATGTTTCGCGCTAAAAACTAACATAAAAAATTTTTGTAAATATTTGGCTAGTATGGATTAGGCCTATATTGACATTGTCTAGTTCATAACTAAGGATATATACATAGTAGAACTCTAATATTTTCAGGGATATCTTAGATATATTAGTACTATCCAAAAACGCAATAAAAACATTAGGTCGTCGGGTGTCAAAATATCAGTACAGAGCACCCTTAAACAGAGTATACTGTATTATAATTTATAAATGCTCCACTTATATCAAAGAATCCTTCATGTTTTCCCATCGAATTTAATGGACATTCCATTGTGATTAAACTGATGTTAAGATGTTCTCATCACTTTTACCTTTTCATAAATTTCTAGTTATTTCAATGCAGACGAAGCCGTTTATATACAACACACCATGTTACCTGAAGCCCTCTTTGGAATTTACGTATTTCAATGTGTGAATTGCTTGAATGGTTCATTGTTGTTAGGTTTCTCTGCCAAAGATATTTCTCAACCTTTTAGCACCAAGATGTTAAAATTAGCTTACAAGTATTGTAGTATAAAGTTGTGTGTAATTTGGAGTTTTTTTGGCTGCAATTCTTTATAAGAGTTCATTAATTGAGTAATAATATCACTAGCGGGCTTCTAGTTAAATTAAAGAAAGTAATTCGGTTAGGAATTAGATAAACGGTTTCATTTATACATAGTTTTTACAAAAATACGTAAAATTTTATCGGCTGACACCTTTCGATATAAAAACCCGGCTTCGCAAAGGTGATTTGATGTAGGAAAAAAACTACTTTGTCAGTGCCTGAAAATTACATTAGAAAAGTTGTTGCCCGATATAAACGTATAGTAGAACCTCGCTAGTACGAACACGGTTAATACGAACACTATTTCAGTCCCTTCAAAGCCTTTTAATTCAAATAATATTGGTTAATACGAATTCGGATAAGGCGAACGCAATTTTACAGGCCTTGGTGTTCGTACTAACGAGGTTCTACTGTACTCCACCATATGTGATATATATGTATGCTGAAAGGAAACATACTATTATAGAACCTATCATTTGTCATATTCAGGGAATGAAAGAGCACGAATGAACTTATTGAACTGAACGAACGAACTGAATGCAGGACTTTAAGGGATTCACACTGAATTCACTGAAAGAACGAATTGACTTAAACTGAATATTGATGAATTACAAATACTGAATTATTAAAATATTAATAGATCACTACTCATATCTGCTTGCCATACCTAATTAGTTATCCCCCATCACCCACTGAACTGAACAAATAATCAACGTCCAACGAACGAATGGCTTAATGGAATAAATTGAACGAACGAATTGAACAAATTGAACGAACGCTGATGGTGTTGAAGTTAGGAGGTGTACGTGAACAAACTGAACGTGCGTCAATTTGAGATGAATTGAATTGGGTTTATTCTGTCCGTTCGTGAACCTTTCATTCCCTGGTCATATTTAATAACCGCTCCCTGAATATAATGATACAATCCATGTATTTCCCTGGACTCGTAAGAATACCATTATTTGTACATGGCACATTCATTGAATAACTCACAAAGTCAATATAAATGCTCTTATCGATAAAGGGCGGCGTATAGTATTGCAGATATCTACTGTCGAAACAGGTTTTTTCTTACACCTCGTTTTCTATCTAACTATTTATTCTAAATGTGTAATAAATTCCAATTTTGTTTCAGTTTCAATCGGTTTATTCTAACTATCGGATTTTTCTTAATTTATTTTCATGCAAAGAATTGGTTAGGAAAAACCGGTTTCGACTGCATTTGCATTTTCTTCTGATTGATACAACCAAAGTTGCCTAAATCAATAAAATTACACTCCAGTGATCAACTAACGTGTTTAAATTTGATCATACAAATGCCATTTTATTGTCCCTGCGCTTATTCGGGTTACGTAATACACTACAATGTATTGTATTTCTCTTCCTATTGAGTATCCCCTGTGTGTAGAGGTGGAGAGAGCAAGGAGATTCCGCAGATAGAAGTGTTGGTCGGTGACGTAGTTAGTCTCAAGTCCGGAGACAGAATACCAGCTGACGGACTGCTCATCAGAGGGAACGAGCTCAGAACCGATCAGAGCTCTCTCACCGGTAAATACACCTAACTGCACCTAGGATGTGTGATAAGTGCTAACAGTCCATGGTAACTAATAGATAATTAAACAGACAAACAGACAGACAGACAGACAGACAGACAAACAGACAGACAGACAGACAAACAAACAAACAGGCAAACAAACAAATAAACAGACAAATAACAAGCAAACAGATAAACAAACAAACAGACAAATAAACAGACAGACAGACAAACAAACAAACAAACAAACAAACAAACAAACAAACCAACAAACAGACAAACAGACAAATAAACAAGCAAACAGATAAACAAACAAACAGACAAATAAACAGACAGACAGACAAACAAACAAACAAACAGACAAATAAACAGACAGACAGACAAACAAACAAACAAACAGACAAATAAACAGACAGACAAACAAACAAACAAACAGACAAATAAACAGACAGACAGACAAACAAACAAACAAACAGACAAATAAACAGACAGACAGACAAACAAACAAACAAACAAACAAACCAACAAACAGACAAACAGACAAACAAACAAACAAACAAACAAACAAACCAACAAACAGACAAACAGACAAACAAACAAACAAACCAACAAACAGACAAACAGACAAACAGACAAACAAACAAACCAACAAACAGACAAACAGACAAACAAACAAACAAACAGACAAACAGACAAACAAACAAACAAACAACAATCAACTTTACTTTAGTAATATGGACAGAACGGTACTTTAACTATTAGGTATTAATTGGTCCAAGCAAGTCGCATTTTGCACATAATTTGCTTGATAATAGGCGAACTTGCTAATAAAGGAAAAATTAACATAAAATGCTAACTTTGGGGCTGCAAATATGTTCTCAATAGTGCAATATTATTGTTAGAGCAATTGCTATTAGAAACCAACTGTACGATGTACATTACATGGAAATAGTGAAATATCGGATATAGTCACCTTTTAGCTGCCCAAACGAGTGTCTGTAAATCCAATGTTTGTTGTACTGTTTTATACACACGGTTAAATCTGTATACTACATACTAACCAGTCCTTATAAGGAGTGTATACTAACCAGTCCTTATAAGGAGTGTATACTAACCAGTCCTTATAAGGAGTGTGTACTATGGTGTGCCTGTATAGGGGAGACGCAACAGATAGCAAAGCGGAAAGACAGAGACATACTTATGTACGGAGGCACCGAGGTGAGAGAGGGTACCGGTACTATGCTGGTTATAGCTGTGGGCATAAACACGGAGAATGGGCGGATAGTAAACCTGCTCACAGGGGGCACTGTTAAGCGGAGAGATAAGAAGAAAGATAAGAGGAATGGTATGGAGGGAGAAGATGTTGAAATGGTGGAGAAAGAGTCTTTTAAGAAAACTTTAAATCTTAAACAGAAGTGGGAAGATAGGAAGGAGAGAAAAAGAAAAGGTAATTATTATTACAGTCTACGATATTTATAATCTACTGTACAATTATAAATACAGTAGATTCCGGATGTAAGAACATTCTACTGGAAAACGGTTGCCATATACCCCTATATACTTTAATTATGTCGGTAATTAAACGTGTGTTGTATGGCACGAGAAAATGATAAATTAAGTTCTCTCTAATAATTACCACTCAGAAGTGGCCCGGGTGAACTCTAGACTAGAGAACATGGACTATTAAGGAAATACAGTGGATACCGGATATAGGAACATCGTCGGGAACTGTATATAGTGTTCTTATAACCGACATAAACTATATAGGGTATATGGAAACCATTTTCCAATATAATGTTCTTATATCCGGTATCTACTGTACTAACTAAGCAGTTAGTGTTTTCACTAATACTAACTATGGATAATATAACTACAGTGTAACTACCATATACAGTAGATGTCGGATATAAACACACCGGTTATAAGAACATATCGGATATAAGCACTCTATGTTTGAAAACTGGTTGCCATATACCCTGTATAATTTATGTCGGTTATAAGAACAAGCCGGTTATAAGCACATCAAGTGCAGTTCCCAACGATGTGCTTATAACCGGCATCCACTGTACTAACACTAACTATGGATATTATAACTAACTATGGTATTTAGCTGAGGAGGAGGAAGGCGACGAGAAGCTGAAAGGTCCCAGCTCGACAGAGGGAACTATTCTGCAGAAAAAGCTAACAGAGATAGCTGCATACATCGGGTACTTCGGTTTGGTAGTTGGGACTCTCACAACAGTAACACTGACCATCACCTACTTTATAAACGTTGAATACCCGCTTGTTGCTGGGAACGTTCTGTCTAACCTTGTAGACTTCATTTCTATCGGTTAGTTCTTTTGCAGCATGCTTTATTGAGACAATCTGTATTTATAGCTACTTTTTAGTTTGTTTCTTCTGTTCAAATTCTTGTTATTCCTTTATAAATTGGTTATTTGGTTAACACGCTATTATATTGAGAATAGATCTTGAGAAAACAGGATGAGAAAGATTAACAATAGTTTAAAAATCTCATGGAAGCAAAATTTCATAGCAATGAATCATCCATAGTCCTTGTATTCAAAGTACAGTCGACTCCGCTTAATAGAGTCACCTCTCGACCAGGTTTTTGATCCGATTAAGCGGAGAAACCGATTAACCGAAAATATTGTAAGCCAAACTGTAATTCTGTCCTATAAATCCTGTGAAATTTTGACCCGATTAAGCGGAGAAACCGATTAACCAGTGGCTCTATTAAGCAGAGTTGACTGTAGTAAGAATCTAATGGTAGTAAAACCTCATACAATAGTACTAACGAGGTTCTACTGTAGTACTGCATATAATCTGTATGATTCTGTAGGCATTGTCGTGTTGGTGGTAGCCATTCCCGAGGGCCTCCCTCTAGCCGTGGCTATTTCTCTCTCGTTCTCTGTAAAGAAAATGCTAAAGGACCACAACTTGGTCCGTAAGTTCTACTCCTGTGAGACAATGGGAAACGCAACTACTATTTGCTCTGATAAGACCGGTACACTCACAACTAACCGAATGACGGTTGTGAGAAGTTTCTTTAATCTGAAGGAACAATGCGGCACTCCTGATATTCCGGCTAAAACGAAGGAATTAATTGTGCAAGTTGCTTGTCTCTGTTCTAACTACGATTCTCAGATTGTACCTGTAAGTTGCATATTATATTGAGTTAAATACAGTGGTGTTTGTGTATTAGTAAGTCGCATTTTATACGAATTTGCTTGCTAATTGCTAAGTTGCTATTAGAGAAACATAATTAACATTAGATCTTAGTTTGGGGACTGAAAATAACTATTAACTAATAGAGTATTATAAGATTAGTACTAGCCCAATACTGACTAATATTATATTCGAATGCTACTATTCAAATGGGAAATGCATGTTTAATATAGACTGTGTATAATAGACACAATACTACAGCTTAAATCTATATGTAAAATCTATTAAATCTATGAAATCTATCATTTGTAGCACAAAGAGCAGTCAGATGAAGACGAGACTCAGGGATTGTTCGACAGGATTCAGTCGGTGATCAGCAGAATAAAGTGTCCCAAGATTCGGAGGAAGAGAGGGAGCGACGATTTCACTCAGGATAGTTTGGAGGATAAAGTAGCCATCCCGGACCAACAGGGGAACAAAACTGAGTGCGCACTCTTACAGGTGTGTCTTGTTGTTGTTGTTGTTGTTGTTGTTGTTGTTGTTGTTGTTGTTACAAACCCAATCGCGAATATGCCATTCCGCGAATATACAGAATTAGATATTCTAATGCAGTAATTTCTTAGCCGCGGTTAATACGTGCTACTACAACTAACGTTATCTGGAATTATACTTAGTTAACATACTTTTGTTGTTTCAGGTCATGTTATAAATGGCACTATTTAACCGATTGAAAATAAACAAAATTGGAATTTCTTACACATTTAGAATAAATAGTTAGTTAGGAAACCGATTAATTAGAAAAACCCAGTTTCGACTGTACATTGTATTAGCTTGTACTTATTAGCTTTATATATTTATTACAGTCGAAACCGGTTATTTCTAACCAATTTCTGCATGTAAAATTTTTGAATCGGAACACCACTATTCGGATTAGCGAGGGTCTACTATATACTAGTATAATAACATTGCATTAGCTTGTGCTATAATAACATTGCATTAGCTTGTGCTATAATAACATTGCATTAGCTTGTGCTATAATAACATTGTATTAGCTTGTGCTATAATAACATTGCATTAGCTTGTGCTATAATAACATTGCATTAGCTTGTGCTGTAATAACATTGCATTAGCTTGTGCTATAATAACATTGCATTAGCTTGTGCTATAATAACATTGCATTAGCTTGTGCTATAATAACATTGCATTAGCTTGTGCTATAATAACATTGCATTAGCTTGTGCTATAATAACATTGCTTTAGCTTGTGCTATAATAACATTGCATTAGCTTGTGCTATAATAACATTGCATTAGCTTGTGCTATAATAACATTGCATTAGCTTGTGCTATAATAACATTGCATTAGCTTGTGCTATAATAACATTGCATTAGCTTGTGCTATAATAACATTGCATTAGCTTGTGCTATAATAACATTGCATTAGCTTGTGCTATAATAACATTGCATTAGCTTGTGCTATAATAACATTGCATTAGCTTGTGCTAGACCTGGAGTGCAGCTATGAGGATTACAGACAACAGAATCCGGTGGAGGAGCGAGTTAAGACTCTGGAATTCAGTTCGGTTCGTAAGAGCATGACAGTAGTGCTCAACCACACTAACGAGATGGGACAGAAGATGTACAGGGTTCTGATTAAGGGAGCCTCTGAAAAAGTGCTAGACATGTGTACACATATACTGGACGAGAATGAAAATGTTAGTCAGTTATGTCTCGTTAGTACAGTGGATTCCGGGTTATAAGAACATCGTCGGGAACTGCATATAATGTTATTATACCGGCATAAATTGTATAGGGTATATGCAACCGTTTTTCCAGTAGAATGTTCTTATATCTGCCATCTACTATATTAGGTAAATTGATTCGGTCAAGTCGAATTTAACAACTTACATAGGGTTTGTTTTAAATTGAGTTTGCTTATTATGAATTATGAACACAATTTTTGCTCCCTTTAATGTTCATAATAAAGAACCTGACTGTATCAATATATGTATTATTATATTTTATTGTTATTTTCAGATAGTTAACTTGACGCCTGAGATACGCAAGATAATGACAGAGAATATTTCCAAATTCGCTTCTCTCACTCTGAGGACTATTTGTATAGCCTACAAGGATATTCCTGTACAAGATACCAGTAAGTACAGTGCCATAGTAACTCAGTTGTATTTATATGTGACTCATATAAGGCCATATAAAATAAATAACTTGTTTATCATACCCGTTCCATCGCAAATATATTCTTATATAATATATTATTTTTATGCAATTTTTATTGCCTTGGGATTAAAAAATGTCCTTATATACCTTTATAAGGCATTCTTATACGTACTTGTATAATGTATTCTTATACTTATAATCAAGGAATTATCCAGGAGCGCGAGACGCTCCTTTTGGAGCATTATTTTTGGAAAATTTGAATTTAGGAGCGCGATAATTTGGAATCATCTCATATACCGTAACATTAATTTGTGATTTAAGCGTATGAAGATTGGATCAGACCAGAATTAGGAGCGTATTTACAAATGGCTGTATTACACACTGCTTATACTATTGCATTATAATACTTATACTTATAGTGTATTCCAATCCCTGTATATTTGTGTATAATACGACCTTATTAGGTGCTGGTATTGTTGCTAACCTCCCTCCATGGGAAATGGATAACTTCCCAGAAGACCTAGTCTGTATTGGGATTGTAGGCATCAAGGATCCTCTCAGAGATGAGGTAAGGTATCCATTCTGTTTATTTGTTACATTTCTTATTATTATATGTATGTATACTAGCTGTCAAGTATAAGTACTACTTCATTACAGTTCGAATTATTATTCCCTTTCCAAAATACATACAGTAGAACCTCGTTAGTACAAACACGGTTAATACGAAATTCCGGTTGTATGTACAGTTGAAACCGGATATTTTTAACACCAGATATTTTTAACAATCGGATATATTTAACACATTTTCTTGTAAATAATTAATTATGGTTGTTGTTGTAAAATCGGGTATTTTTAACAATCGGATATTTTTTAACAAATTTTCGTTAAAAGAATGTGTTAAAAATATCCGGTTATATGTATTACAAATAATATACACTGGGTTACTTTGGTCCGAGGGTAGTTTGACCCAATTAAGCGGATAATCCAATTAACTTGGGCTCTATTAAGCGGAGTTTACAGTATAATATATAATACTCATATAATTTGTTTGTTAAGGACTTTTTTTTAATTTAATAATTATACAAGTTATCTCTTAATTAGAACGAGTTTCCTTATTATAATTACGATTGAAAATATCTCGCAATATTAGATTACTCCTTTGGGAAGTCCTGTGTTTATTATCCTATGCACAAATAATGCCATTCCCATCAGTTATAATGCTAACATAATATTGATATGATAATCTAGATTCAAAATGATTACAATGCTAAGAGATGATTTCACATTTATTTTTCAGGGATATATTTCTGTGTATATACGTATTTGTTATTTAGTTATTCCCAACATTTGTAAATTGATAATTGATTACATGTAGGGGGTTGTATAATATGTTGCATAATATTACGCCACTAACCAGTGTCCATTTAGTTTCACCTGCTAATATACTACAAGCTATTATTAAATCAATCAATTAATATTCTTTCTATGTACACCAGTGAACCATTGAGATGTGTTCGTCTTATCCGAAATTCGTATTAACAAGTGACACTCAATATTAATAATTAATCGAAACAGTGTACTTTATACGAATAATTTCGTATATTCTGCATCGATATCCATAATATAATTCGCTAATAAGATCCCAAATTCAACTGAAGCTAACGTATTTATTTTAGGTATTAGAATAAACCCTATAATATTGATGTATAAATAATCATAAACTGCTAATTGGAAATCCGAATGGGCAATTTATTTTAAACTTTCTAGCCCGTGCTTAAACTCTTCCCAAAAGGTATTCAGTTAGAACAAGCCTCAAAAAAAATCGTATGAGACCTACGAAACTGACTTAAGAAAAATGTTAAGTATACTACAATCAAACCATTCATTCGAGACTCATAAAAGCCGAAATTTGTACTGTTTTTGCATTTGGTCCAATGGGGGGGGGGGGGCATACGATGGTTATTTTCATCCAGACAAAATAGCATTTTAAAAACCTGGATGAAACGTTGGATAGATCCTCTATAAAATAGCTTAAGCCTTTTTATACTTGGCCATGTATGTTGGACGTACATCTTACCCGTGTTGTGTTGTACTAACGAGAGAAGTCTCTATTTGCATCTGTTGACCTCAAACAGTCTGTATTCACTAATAATTGTTAGTTTGGTAATACTAATATAATGCAGTATGTTCTCTCATAGTTGTACAGGATCAGGATAGATATTAATCTAGAATCCATAAAATCAATATACGTATTATGGATTGTGTATTGGGTTCGGAAATTCTTCTGAAATATATTTCAAAATCAATAAAATATGAGTTTTGGAAGAATTTATATTATCTAAGAACCCAACAGTCTATGATTATGGAATATGGAATATGCACTAGTCACTAGATTTGGTTAAGATTACAATCCAACCTTTGGAGAACTAAAACAATTTGAGAAATTAACTAGTATTATGGAAAACTTTTTTAATCAATTAATTTCTTACAAACCAGTAATATTATCATACAGAATATGCTATGTAAATACTAAATACTGAATACCAGAATAAACATGCAATAATCAATCATTATCTGATTCCTCAGTTGTAGTTATTGTCCCAACTGCTAACCGTAGGGTCATACACATATGGATCAACAGTGTAGGATTGTACGATCTCTCCTTGATATGGTACTACTCGTAACGGCCAGTATATATTAGCAAGAATATATAGACACACCATTATGACAAAGAACGAACATCCTATTTTGTTGCACAAATTCATGTGTCTAGCGTGAAACCTCGCGTTTGCTCTCGCATTATTCTTCTCAGCCTCGAGTCCGAGAAGTGTGAATATCATAGCCGGTATTCCACACCAGGCACAGCATAGGAAGTTAAGCAGACTAATGCACACACAGCATCGGTTTAGTTCCCTTGTGTACCGCAGTTGTACGTTGTCAGGTCTCTGCTGGGGCGGGACTAATGGGGCCTCTGCTTCTGTTCCGAACTCGTATTGAGGGGGTGAGTCGTTTTCTTCGAGTTTCTTGTACTGTGCCATATTGTTCTCGGGTGATTGGTGTTTCTATTGCAGTTTAAAACTCTATATTTATACTTGTGCATAGCTGTAATCATTTCATTGTATTACGTAACTTGAAATTAAATAGTCTCCAAATGGGATAATTTGAAATTAACCATGCTAACATCAACTTCTACTTTTTATTATATTATGACTATATACTATATTAGAGGATTAGTTAAACAATTAATAATATACTATTAAAGAAAACTCATTAACGATGTATATACTACATATGTATATATATTTTTGAGCATCCTTATATGTAGACGGTCTATAAAAACCATACAAATTAAGCCAAAAATTTGTAGACCGTCTATAAATTCTGTTGACCAAAAGCCCTCCGTCTATGGGTAATACTAATGTATATGTAAGAAAACCTGGTCTAGAAATAGACGGTCTACATATAAGCTATTTCTATATTATTTTTGATATCTAACTTGTAGTATTTCTTAACAGACACTGCGTAAATTTAGTTTTTCAGCAAGGCGCCTTCAGCAATCTTTTAAGGTGATATCAGTAAATACGTACAGTAAAATACATATACCAAGGAACCGTCAAAATGTGTACTCCTTATTCGAGATTCGTATTATCCGTTGCCATTTGTATTGAAAAGGCTTTGAAGTGGACTGAAATAGTGTGCGTGTTACCCTGAAATTCGTTCAGCAGAACCCACACTTTCCTTATAACAATAATTTTGTTGATTAATTATGTTAGGCTTATGGCTTCAAGTAGCAAGTGAATTACGTATACAGTTGAAACCGGATATTTTTAACACATTCTTTTCACGAAAATTTGTTAAAAATATCCGATTGTTAAAAATACCCGATTTTACAACAACAACTAATTATTTACAAGAAAATGTGTTAAATATATCCGATTGTTAAAAATATCCGGTGTTAAAAATATCCGGTTTCAACTGTACTTAGTTAGTTCAGTTCAAAATTTGGTAAATGAAAAACCAAGGTTAATAAATTACTAATTAGCCCATGGTTGGCCCACCTTTGCATAATAAGTGATTAGATGATGAGATTAAGTACATACGATTATGATAATATTTCATTCACAGGGGGGAAACAATTCATTACGAAAATATCTACTTTAATACGTTACTGTCCTAAATAACTAAATAGTTTATTCTTGTAAGAATTTTTCCATCTCATCAGTTCTATGATTTAATTGACACCATTATTGCAGTGCCATACGCAAATCCAACTACAAGGTTAATTGTCAGTGCTATCCAGAAGAGGATACACCCGATTATATTGAATACGAACATGTACACTCTGTGTCTCTCCGCGATCTCCTTTTCCCTCCTCGTGTCTGCCTCTATTCCGAGAATAGCGAAGACAAGCGCGGGAATCCCGAAACAACTGCAACAGATAAAGTTAAGTACACTCACAACAATACAGCACGCGTTTATTTCCTTGAAATACACAACGTTTTGATTTATTGCTGGGGGGGCTGTTGGTACTGGTCCCATCTGAGCCTCCAAATTAACTACGTAATTGGGATCGTAGGCTGGCGCTCTTTCATCATAGGCTGGCGCTCTCTCTTCTAGTTTGTGGTAGACAGACATTTCCAAAGATTTCTATTTTATCCTTGTGCATATTTGCCAGCTATTTATACTCCCCATTCTTAGTGTTTCAAGTGAGCTAATTCTATTCTTGACAGTTCCAATTTACTTGGAACTTTGAATTCAAGTTCTGTTTATTCTAACTACGTAATTATAAGATTCGTTGCTAAGCTCTGAAATACAATGTGTTCCTATAATATGATATCTATCGATATTGTTAAAACTCGATTGTTGTATGTTTGTTTGGTTGTTTGTGTGTGTGTGTGTTTGTATGTTTGTTTGTTTGTTTGTTTGTTTGGTTGTTTGTTGTATTTATAATTGAGATAGAGACTAATTTCCAAATGTTTTATTAGGTAAACAAGTATGCTGATTTCGAATTTCGCATTTACACATTTCAAATATGAATATTTATTGTTGTTGTTTACAAAAATATGTAAACAAATTAAATTAATTAAAATTCAAAATCAACCTAGAGTTAGCCTTTGAAAGCTGGCTTCTGGGTTGATTTAGAATTTTCATTTATTTGTTTACCTATTTTTGTAAACAACAACAATAAAATTTGAAATTTGTAAATGCGAAATTCAAAATCATCAAACTTGTTACCTATATCATCCGTTGAAAGCTAACTTCTAGGTTGGTTTTGAATTTTGAATCATTTGTTTACCTATTTTGGTACAACAACAACAATGAATATTCATATTGGAAATTTATTAATGCGAAATTTGAAATCAGTATACAAGTTAACCTATAATACCCGTTGAAAGCTAATTTATAGGTTAATTTGAACTTCATTAATTTGTTGACCTATTTTGTAAACAACACAATAAATATTCATATTCTAAATTTGTAAATACGAAATTTGTAATCAGCATACATATTTATATATTTATAACATTTGAAAGTTAGTCTCTATCTCATTTATACATGCGGTTTCTATTCCCCATCACTTTAATGCAATCTGGAAACAAACAATCGAACAAACAAACAAACAAACAAACAAACAAACAAACAAACAAACAAACAAACAAACAAACAAACAAACAAACAAACAAACAAACAAACAAACAAACAAACAAACAAACAAACAAACAAACAACAAACAAACAAATAAATAAACAAATAAATAAACAACAATCAAGTTTAAATAACAGGGGCGAACGTCCTTTCGAAAAGTGGTACGGCGGAGAATTTTACAGTATTCGAATGTGGTCCGGCGTCATTAAATGAATAAATCATCAATACAGTGTTTAATTTGAACAGCATACAGGTGGTACAGCAAAACTGGCCATCCTGAAAAGTGGCACGACGGTCACTACCAATAAGCCAAATCTCGATGTTAATTAACAAATACGAATACACATTCTAGATTACTCAATATTGAAATATTGCTCTCATGATGTCTCATCATTTAGAATATATTACCTTATTGGCTATTGAAAACAATAATATGTACCCGGACTAAAAATGTCTGAAATTTTGGTCCGGGATCCATTTGCCCCGGCCGGACCAAAACGCTAGCGATCCGATCCGTCGCAAAGCGCCCGAAACTGAAGGGCTCGTACATAATAAACTAATTTTAATCCCAAACTTATATACAATGTCTTAACATTGAGGTTTAACTCACCAGAAACACTTCTGTATAACTAGCATAATATACGTCTATACTTTAATATGGATTGAAATGCATTCACAAATGTATGATCAGATTCCAAATAGTTCATTTTGCATCCGATATGATGTCAAATGGGCATTTGGACGACAATAATAAATTTGTTGATTAATTACTGTTAGGTTTCTGGCTATAACGCGAACTCCACACTGTAGGCTTTGAAAAGATAAGTTCACAGTATTATACATACATACATACGATTATGACAATATTTCATTCACAAGGGGAAACAATTCATTAGGAATATCCTACTTTAGTACGTTACTGTCCTGGCCTAGTTAAACTAAATAGTTTATTCATGCAAGAATCTTTCCATCTCATCAGTGATATGAGCTAGATGTTACCACCACTATCCCCACGATATACAAAAATCCAATTACAAGGTAAAATGCCAGTACTATCCAGAACAGGATACACCCGATTATATTGAACACGAACATGTACAGTCTGTGTCTCTCCGCGATCTCCTTTTCCCTCCTCGTGTCTGCCTCTATTCCGAGAATAGTGAAGATAAGCGCGGGAATCCCGAAACAACTGCAACAGATAAAGTTAAGGACACTCACAACAATACAGCATACTTGTATTTCCTTGAAATATACAACGTTTACTTGAACTATTTCTGGGGCTGATGGTACTGGTCCCATCTGAGCCTCCAAATTAACTTCGTAATTGGGAGATCTATCGTCATAGGCTGGCGCTCTCTCTTCTAGTTTTTGGTAGACAGACATTTCCAAAGGTTTCTATTTTATCCTTATGCATATTGCCAGCTATTTATACTCCCTAAGCTTAGTTCATAACAAGAATATGATAGTGCATTGATTATCGATTAAACTCGATATCGTTATGGCTGGTCAAATGGTTCAATTTTACTAAATAGCATTGTGTGTATACGTATACACTGGTAAGCAGACATCAGGAGGCAGCTCATTAATTAATCATAGAACAAACTATTATGGAATTCCAAGTAATTAGTCCTAAATATTCTGGATATTTTTGATATTATTAGGCTGCAGCGATATCCATGGATATCCACAAAAATGGTCTGGATATGGATGAGATTTTTCATCCCACGGTAAGACTGATATGCGGATAATAATTAATGCATTTAGTGCTCTGGGGGAAATCTCCAATTCGTTATAATATAAGCAGTTATTTCGTTATATCCCACTTCATTATAACGGGAGTTCACTGTCTATACTTTAATACATATGAATCGAATACTTTCTCATAATAAATGGGCATTTGGACGATAGTAATAATTTATTAATTATTGTTAGGTTTATGGCTTCAAGTAGCAAATGAATTACGTATAGTTAGTTCAGTTCAAAATGTTCGTAAACCAATCTAAGGTATCTAAGGTAAATTACTAATGGTTGGGCTTCTGCATAATAAGTGGTTAGATGATGAGATTAATCTCATAATCTACCACTTATTATGCAGAAATCCAACCATGGGTTAGTAATTTATTTAATTACGCATACCTTGGTTTTCATTTACGAACATTTTGAACTGAACTAACTATACGTAATTCACTTGCTACCTGAAGCCATAAACCTAACAATAATTAATAAATTATTACTATCGTCCAAATGACCATTTGACATCATATCGGATGCAAAATGAACCATTTGGGATCTGTGAATGTATTTGATGAAAATTTATTAAAGGATAAACAGTGAACTCCCGTTACAACGAAAAATTCGCTTGTAACGAATTGGATATTTGACCCCAGAGCACTAAATGCATTAATTATTATCCGCATATCAGTCTTGCTGTGGAGATGAAAAATCGCATCCATATCCAGACCAATTTTTGTAGATGTCATCACTGAAGCCTAATATCTAAAAAATATGTAGTAAATTAGACTAATTTATTGGAATTCCATAGAAAGTCTCGTCTACGATTAAGTAATGAGCTGCCTACCAGTTGCATACGTATATGCTATTTCGATTTTGTCAAATGTTGATTTTACAAAATCAACATCCGAAACGTCGATTTTTTAAATCAACATACAAACTTAACTTCTAATTTGTAAAATAGTTGATTTTGTAAAATCGACATTCTGAAAAGTCGATTTTACAAAATCAACGAATAAAATACAGTATGTTGATTTAATAAAATCGACATATTTTATTCGTTGATTTTGTAAGCACACACTTAAGATGCCCCGAGCGTTTCAAGTAACCATACAAGACACTTTGTTTAAAGGCTGGTTCTATTATCTTGTTATGTGCTACATGCCACTCAGTTAAGCACGGCTTTTACCCTCATTCCACACCTTGATAGAGAATTTTGATTCATGTCCAACGGAAGATTCCTGGGGGGCATGGGGGGGCAATTGCTCCCCCAGTTTTACAACATTAGAATAACTGAAATTCATTAGTAAACAAGAAAGATAATATAATTTATTGGAAATTCTTATAGGATGAACGCGTATTAGCTTGCATGGACAAATTGTAGTTTATATGTGTACTTGTAGTATTCTATGATGGAATCAAAAAGTAGCTCTGATAAGTTAAATTTTGCGCCTCTGTTCATGTCGATTTTGTAAAATCTACATTTAACAAAATCGACATAACATATATACTAATGCTATTAGTGTGTATACGTACTACGTAGTATATACTACGCTAATGCTATTTAGTAAAACACTCTTTGAACAAGCCATATCGACATCGAGTTCATCGATAATGATGCTCTCAAATTTTGTTATGAACTAAGAATAGGGAATATAAATAGCTGGAAATAAGCTACAAGAATAAGATAGAAATCATTGGAAATGTCTACCAACCCCAAACAAGAAGATAGAGCTCCCGATTACGAAGTTAATTTGGAGACTCAGATAGGATCAGTACCATCAGCCCCAGAAAGAGTTCAAGTAAACGTTACTTATTCCAAAGAAATGCACATGTGCTGCTTTGTTGTGAGTATACTTAACTTTATCTTTTTCAGTTGGTTCGGGATTCCTGCGCTTATTTTCGCTATTCTCGGATTAGAGGCAGACAAGAGGGGGGAAAAGGAAATCGCGAAGAGACACAGACTGTACATGATCGTATTCAATATAATCGGATTTATCCTGTTCTGGATATCACTGATAGTTCTAACTGTGTATTACGTGGCATTCCCGCCGAAGTAATACAGGCTTAATCTCATCTGGTCAAATCACTGACGAGATGGAAAGATTATTGCAATATTTAGTTTAACTAGGCCAGTAATGTACTAAAGTAGGATATTTGTAGTGAATAGTTTTCCCCTTGTGCATGAAATATTATCATGATGTTATGTAATATTTGTCTAATACGGTCTCTGTAAGCAAAGCCTACAGTGTAGTGTTCGCGTAATAGCAAGTCGTATTTTGCACGAAATTTGCTTGTTAATAGACAAACTTGCTATTAGAGGAATTTCTGATCTTAGTCACAATCTTTGGTAATGGGTCCCAAAAAGTATTCAATGGGAAATTGGGCATATCTTTTTGCTTTGTTAAAGCAGCGTAGCGGCCTTAACCGGGGGACCAATATTCCATGGAAAACTGGTCCTAAGGCCGCTACGCTGTTTTAACAAAGCAAAAAGATATTCCCATTGAACACTTTTTGAAGCACTATGATTTCCTCATGACCATTTTTACACCGCCATAAGCGCCACTACATTGTTGAATACCACTTCTTAGATGGAAACGATTGAGGTAAACTTTGAAATATCTTTTCTCAATAGAAAGAAATTCCGGAGGCTGTTACAAAAAAATGGAAGGCCAGTTTATAAATTTCATTCTAGGATAAACTATGCTATGCCTCCTATTGTTATTATTTAGGTTGCATATGGGGTAATCAACCATTGCGAGTCCAATGGAACCACTTGTGAAAATATCAGATTTGTGGTTAAGCTGTTTAGGAGCCAAATTTCGTGCAAAATACGACTTGCTATTACGCGAACACCACACTGTAGGCTTTGCTTATAGAGAAGTTCACTGTATTAGACAATATTACATAACATTATGATAATATTTAATTCACAAGGGGAAAACAATTCATTACAAATATCCTACTTTAGTACATTACTGGCCTAGTTAAACTAAATATTGCGAGAATCTTTCCATCTCGTCAGTGATTTGACCCAGATGAGATTAAGCCCGACGAGTCGCCGCAAATGCCACGTAATACACAGTTAGAACTATCAGTGATATCCAGAACAGGATACACCCGATTATATTGAATACGAACATGTACAGTCTGTGTCGCTGAGCGATTTCCTTTTCTCCCCTCTTGTCTGCCTCTATTCCGAGAATTGCGAAAATAAGCGCGGGAATCCCGAACCAACTGCAACAGATAAAGTTCAGTATACTCATAACAACACAGCACACGTGCATTTCTTTGGAATAAGTAACGTTAATTCGAAATCTTTCTGGGGCTAATGGTGCTGATCCTATCTGAGTCTCCCAATTAACATCGTAGATTGGCGCGCTATCTTCTTGTTTGGGTTCTGTAGTCATTTCCAATGATTTATTTCTTATTCTTGTGCTTATTTCCAGCTATTTATATTCCCTATTCTTAGTTAATCACAAAAATTTTAGAGCATCATTATCGATTGAATTCGATCTCGATATGGCTTGGTCCAATGAGCGTTTACTAAATAGCATTAGCGTAGTATACTACGTATACACACTAAATATAGCTCAGTGTATATATGTATGCAACTGGTAGGCAGCTCATTACTTAATCGTAGACGAGATTATCTATGGATTCCAAGAAATTAGTCGGTACTACTACATATTTTTAGATATTAGGCTTCAGTAATGATATCCACAAAAAATGGTCTGGAAATAGATGCGATTTTTTATCTCCTCGGCAAGCCTGATATGCGGATACTAATTAATGCATTTAGTGCTCTGAGGTAAAATCTCCAATTCGTTACAAGCGATTTTTCGTTATAACGGGAGTTCACTGTCTATCTATATTATTCAAACTCGATTGTTGTGTGCGTGTGTTTGTCCGGATTGTATTAAAATGATGGGGAATAGAAACTGCATATATAATTGAGATAGAAACTAACTTCCAAATGTTATAATATGTAAACAAGTATGCTGAATTCGAATTTCGCATTTGCAAATTTATAATATGAATATTTGTTGTTGTTGTTGTTGTTTACACAAATAAGTAAACAAATTATTGAAAATTCAAAATCAACCTAGAAGTTAGCTTTCAACGAGTATAATAGGTAAACAAGTATTCTCAACACGAATTTCGCATTTATAAATTTAGAATATAGAACTATGGAAATATTATAAAGGTATATAACGTCCCTTTCTACCATTTTCCATGATAGAAAGGGTGAGGAGTAAGGCCGCATAACGGCCGTTAACTTGAGGTGTGTAGCACCGATCCGTCGCAAAGCGACCGAGACCGAAGGGCTCGTACTTTAATAAATATGGATCGAAATACATTCACATAATGTGTTATCAGATCCCAAATGGTTCATTTTTCATCCGAAATGATGTCAAATGGGCATTTGGACGATAGTAATAATTATTACTTATTGTTTGGTTTATGGCTTCAAGTAGCAAGTGAATTACGTATAGTTAGTTCAGTTCAAAATGTTCGTAAATGAAAACCAAGGTATGCATAATTATATAAATTACTACCCATGGTTGGGCTTCTGCATAATAAGTGGTAGATGATGAGATTAAGGCCGCTACGCTGTTTTAATTAACAAAGCATAAAGATATGCTCATTGAACACTTTTTGAAACGCTATGGTGCAGGGTTTCATCCACTGATCCAGGAGTATGCGGCGCGCCTGGAGGCGCGTATTTTTGGAAGAATTTTTATTTAGGCGTACAAAATCGAGAGAAGCTCCCATAGACTTAATACGAAATGAGCAACTTAGGCGCGTGTGAACGAGCTCAAATTGAATCTAGGCCCGCGGTAAATTTAGTCTTGATGAAATTCTGCTATGTTGTCCCTGATGGCTATTTTGCACCGCATATTCCACACTACATTGTTGAATACCACTTCCTAAATGGAAACGATTAAGGTAAACTTTCAAATAGCTGTGACACCGAGTTGACACCACATAGATACATATAAATTGGGAAAATATGTTTATGCAATTAAGTTCGCACGTACTAAGCCGAATTACGTACTAAACCAGGTACGTACTAACTGAGTTCTACTGTATATACCACTAACCTGAAATTCATAGTAATCCAGATGCCAAATTCAACAAATATCAATAAAATAATAGACCATCAAATTAGAAACTTAAGTTACTTAACACATTAACACAAATATTCAAAAAATCTCTTTTCCGACACTCTACCTAAAATTTGGCTCATAGAAGGGAACCTCCAAACAAATCTCGCTTTTTAACTATTTATTATGGAGAAGCTCAAACCAATATAATTTCTCAACTCAACTGATTATAGAATACATTAGTGACTCAACGCTTTCTCTGGCCAAACATTTATTTAATACTTTAACATTGAGTCAACAATTTTTCAGTTCATAACAGTAGTGTTCGCCTAAGAGCAATTATATATTATATTGCATATTTATTTTCAATCACCAAGCGAGCATTTAATGTTGATCATATTTCTCTAATATTAAGTTCGCCTATTAGTATGCAAGTTTCGTGCAAATACGACTTGCTATTACGCGAAATCCACACTGTAGGCTTTCCCTATAGTTAAGTTCACAGTATTATACATACATACGATTATCACAATATTTCATTCACAAGGGGAAACAATTAATTACAAACATCCACTTTAGTACGTTACTGGCCTAGTTAAACTAAATGTTTCTTGCAAGAATCTTTCCATCTCATCAGTGAATTGAGCTAGCTGTTACCGCCACTATTCCCACGATATACACAAATACAATTACAAGGTTAATTGCCAGTACTATCCATAACAGGATACACCCGATTATATTGAATACGAACATGTACAGTCTGTGTCGCTGGGCGATCTCCTTTTCCCTCCTCGTGTCTGCCTCTATTCCGAGAATAGTGAAGATAAGCGCGGGAATCCCGAAACAACTGCAACAGATAAAGTTAAGTACACTCACAACAATACAGCATACTTGTATTTCCCTTAAATACACAACGTTTACTTGATTTATTGCTGAGGGGGCTGTTGGTACTGGTCCCATCTGAGCCTCCAAATTAACTGCGTAATTGGGATCGTAGACTGGCGCTCTTTCATCTTTATCATTGAATTGATTGTAGACAGACATTTCCAATGATTTATGTTATATCCTTGTGTATATTGGCTGCTATTTATACAAATTCTTAGTTATAACAAGAATTTGAGAATATCATTATCGGTTGAACTCGATGTCGTTATGTCTGCTCCAGTGGGCGTTTTACTAAATAGCATAAGTGTGTGCTACGTATATATGTAGTATTAAACAATATTATTTACACGAAATGGTATTGCCATAGGTGTTTTAATTTGATATAATTATATTATATAAGTGGGTTGATTTTGTGCCAGAACATTTTAAACTGTTTCGTCAGAAACATTCCTTAGCCGGATACGCCCTTTATGCAAATCCAATAAATATATGCAAGTTGCCTGATGATGTATATTTTAAATTGTATTATTGTGCAGGGGATATATTAATTGTATTATTGTTTATTGTGTGCCGAAAGTATTTCCCTTTGGAGGCACTACTAGTTACCCAACCACCAAATGTAGTGCCGCCAAGGGGAATGCGTCGGCACAGGCTGCAATTTTGGATTTTTTTATGTAGTATTTGCTGGGATTGATAAATTCTTGTTAATGTATTTGATTTTGTAGGCTACTTTTGATACTTTTGAAAACATTATACTAGAAAGGTTCATCTTAATCGCCTAGTTTTTTGGTAACGTCAACTGTTAGATCTAACACCAATATAATGTTTGCCCCCTGGAAATTTCTATGCCCACCCCCCCTAGATGAAAATCCTGATGACGCCCCTGGTTAATGATATAGACGAACACAACAATGACGCTGAATAGTCATTAGACCATTTTGTATATTGATTCGGCGTCGCCGTTCCACTTTAACGGTAAATACATCGGGAAGAAACTCTTTCCCCTGGGCCTAACATTTGTATACGATAAATAAATAACTTATATGTAGACCGTCTATTTCTAGACCAGGTTTTAATACATATAAAATAGTATTACCCATAGACGGCAGGGGTCTACAAAATTTATAGACGGTCTACAAATTTTTAGCTTAGTTTGTATGGGCTTTTATAGACCGTCTAGAAATAGACCGTATACATATAAGGATGCTCTAAAATAAATTACATTCACAATTTCAATTATTCACCTCTACCCTTGTTAAAACCACTTCTCTATAAGGAATATATTTCCTGTCCCACTGTGTGCCACTTGCCCTATAATCAAGACTTATACAGCTGAAGTAAACATGCCGGTTATATGGTCAATATGTTCTGTAGGCGTTATTAACTATCTGTAATAGCGATTAACTGGTCAATAAAAATGTCATTTTGGGGTTATGATTTATAATACAGTCGATAACCTAAAAACAGTCCCTCCAAATTTCCATATTTTGAACCTGTGTATGTATCTGCTCAATTGAGCCAACGGACACCATTTTAGATCCCATTCTGACTCAAAAACAGTATACAGTGAACTCCCGTTATAACGAATTCGGATATAACGAAATAACTGCTTCTAACGAAATAGAAATTTCAAATTTTCCCCCAGAGCACTAAATGCATTAATTATAATCCGCTTATAAGTTATAACGAATATCAGGATATAACGAAGGAATTTACAGGTTCGTTATATCGAGAGTTCACTGTATGTGTTTATCACATCACTTATTCCGAACGGTGATGTAGTTTCAGTAATTACCAAGTAACAGAACTAGTATTGCACATCAAATGATATACACCACACTAATTCTGCAATCTTTGTTACGATATTATATTGAAATTTTGGTTCTTACAAACTATTTCAAGCCCTTCAAAGCCTTTTCATTACAAATGATATTGGTTAATACGAATTCCGGATAACGCATTTGACTATCCCTTGTGTTTGTACTAACGAGGTTCTACTGTATCTATAACGGCCATTTGTATCCAGTCCCTTGGGTGGCCGTTATTGATATTATCAACTGTACTACTTACGGCCATTATTTATAACTACAGTAGAACCTCGTTAATAGGAAGTTACGAACACCATTTCAGGCCCCTTCAAAGCTTGGTCAATACAAATTATACCGATTAATACGAATTTCGGATAAGACGAATAGATTTTAACTTTTCCCTTGTGTTTGTTCTAACGAGGTTTTACTGTATCTGTATTTGTATTTATTACCCCAGGTACTTATCGCGATTATTTATACGTACATATTTGTATTTATTACCCCAGGTACCAGAGAGCATCCGGCTATGCAAACAAGCTGGCATAACCGTCCGCATGGTGACTGGAGATAATGTAGACACGGCAAGAGCCATTGCACTGGACTGCGGTATTATAACTCCCAATGATAAGGAGGATTGTGTTTTCGATAGCAAAGAGTTCAATAGAAGAATCAGGAGATCTTCTAATGGAAAAGTAAGTGTTCAACGTTAATTATATGTTCTAGCAAATACATACGGATTCAGAAAGATGTAGTAGGTAGTTAAGTATAAAATATTATATTTAAATTCATCCAGTTGAGTTAAAAGTAGAAACTTTACTTTAGGAAATTGGAAACAAAATAGGTAAAAAATACTGAAATTTTTTGATGATTGATCAATCTGTGTACCCCTGAATATATCTCTAAACTAGAACTGTATACTTGGTATCTGACTAAGTACACTTGTGTAGGTTAATATCGTAAAGCTGGATTTGGTGTGGCCGGACCTGCGTGTACTCGCTCGCTCCTCCCCAACAGACAAATATGTGCTGGTAGAAGGAATCATACTATCAAAGGTACTCATTAGCTAATGCATTGTCTTATACTACCGTATTGCTTCAAATAAGCGCTGGGTCAATAAAAATGGCATTTGTTTGATAAAATTAAACACATTGGTTGATACTGGAGTGTAATTACATTGATTTTGGCAACTTCGGTAAGTATACTGTCGCTGAGAACTTTATAATTTACTGGATTTTTTATTTCAGGATAAATTTGGCCCACGAAAAAAATAAGCGGCACTTATTCGAAGCAATACCGTATATACAGTAGAACCTCATTAGTATGAACACAGTTAATACGAAATTCCGGTTAATACGAACACTATTATAGTCCCCTTCAAAGTCTTTTCAATACAAATGACACCGGTTAATACGAAATCCGGATAAGGCGAACACATTTTGATGGTCCCCTGGTGTTTGTACTAACGAGGTTCTACTACTATATATTTGACTGTATCATGGGCGTAAACTTCATCAATATACTCATGGTGCCACGACACTTTGTTCATCCCCTAGTTATATATTTTTCTGGATAACTATTCATTTTGTGTTTTTGTGTTTTAATTAAAAAATTATTTAGCTCGCTATCTGCTAAATTAAGTTTGTGGGGTTAATTTCGGTTTGAAAATGCCAGGGTGCCAGACACATTTGGCACCCTGACATCACAGGCACCCGCTGCACACCCCAATTTTACGCCCCTGGACTGTATTATCCTATCTATCTGTGTAGGCACACAAGGGCCAGGTGGTAGCAGTGACGGGAGACGGGACTAATGACGGACCTGCTCTACAGAGAGCGGACGTAGGGTTTGCTATGGTAAGGATAGGATAATCGAACCACAATTCGTGCAGGGTGTGATACAGAGGGGGGGCCCTGAGATTCCCCCAGGAAAGATGCCCCCATCCCAGGAATTATCTTATTTTGGCCTATACATGTATATGCTGCTCCTTTATCCAAGGGAACAGTCTGTTTCTAGGAAAGTTGCCCCCCACCCCAGTAAAATTTTTCTGTATCAAACCCTGTAGTGTATTGTGAATGCCAATATTCGCGTATTCAAACATGAATAAACCCCATCTCAATATCAAATCCTCGTGTATATACAAGAGTTAGATATAATTATACATCGAATTATCATGCATTCAAATTTAAAATGTCTTTTTCGAAATGTAGTGAATATCTATGTTTTGAGAGGACAACTGAGACATTGAAAAATGCAATACAAACTTTGTTCCATCAAATACACGGACCGCAGTGTCCCATAAGTTATACACAATAACAACACTTGGTAAACCACATTTTTTATATAATACTCCTTTCTATAAGCACTAATACCAACATTTATAATTCCCGTATCTCAATAATTATCACTCATAATTATACTGTTAGGGTTTTGAACAAACAAACAAACAAACAAACAAACAAACAAACAAACAAACAAACATTAACAAACAATCATTAGTTTAACTAGTATCATATGGCTACATAGGGAATATGGATGCATTCAGTTTGCTGTAAGGATCAATAATACAAATATGCACGAAATTGTCCGGATAGCTTAAGTTGGTAGCAATCCACTGCAGAGACAAATGCATATCCACTTCCACGCCATGGATTCTTATCTCACACTCTCCCAAATCGGATTTAACAATTGGATAGAACTTGTCGATCAAGTGAGAAAGTCTAGTTGGAATAGAATCTTCTAGAATTGCTGGAAATGAAGCTTGAATCACCCTTTGATCAGGTGTGTATATTTTGAATGGAATTAGACGGAATGTTTCGCTGTCAACAGGTTTCATAAGTTTCTGGTTTATTATCCAAAACTCTTCGAATTTGTGTTGGTACAGAGCTGTCCACACTTGCTTGAAATCTTTCTTCACCCAATCTGCTACAACCTTAGTTTTGTGTTGTTTCAGAAAATCTGCTTCTTTCAGTCGCTGGAAGAAATAGCTTTGCACTACATCTCGATTGGGACATCTTAATGGATTGGAATGTTAAATAAATACAGTAGTTAATACGAATACAAGGCCCGTAGAATTTTGTTCGTATAAACTGGAGTCACTTGCATGCATTTGTATAGGCTAGGGAAATTATATTTGTACTCTTTAACCGATATGACCGATAATTTTACCGAGATTTTATATGATATGTAAAATACATGCTTTCTAGTTCCCCGAACCAGAATACAATAACACATATATCTACAGTAGAACCTCGTTATTACGAACACCAGGGGACCATCAAATGTGTACCTTATCCGCGAAAATCGTAATTTAACCAGTGTAATTTGTATTAAAAAGGCTTTGAAGCATGAAGGGGACTGAAATAGGGTTCGTATAACCGTGTTCGTACTAACGAGGTTATACTGTATACCCTAAGCTATCCTCTATTTGCTCGCAATTCTAAATAACACCTGATAAGCGTCTCTTCTGGGAACTCTTTGAAGTGTACAGTTATTTTCCACGGCAGTTTATCCTGGTCTCCGTAGAGGTCAAACAGAACCCCAATCGGGTAGTGCCACCTCAGCGGCTCTCCCCCGTACTCGAACCAGATCTCATCTTTATCGGACTTGTTGATGTGTTGATGGAAGTGCCGAGACACCTGTAATAAGAAGGGTCGTTATAACGTTATGTAACGCGAATTCTCAAATTAGACATCCTTATCAGTGTATTATCAGCCATTTCTAAATACGCTCCTAATCCTGGTCTCATCCAATTTTTATACGCCTAATCACAAATTAATGTTACGGTATAGGAGAGGATTCCAAATTTTCGTGCTCCTAAATTCAAATTTTCCAAAAATCATGCTTCAAAAGGAGCGTCTCGCGCTCCTGGATAATTCCTTGCTCCTTATGGCACGCTTTTTGACAAGGTTTGTAATACAAAAGCATGGTTTGCCACAGATTGGCCACTCCTCCTTAAAGCGACACGTCTCTTATACATACGCCATACTGTAACAAAGTATTGTAATCTGCTTGTAGACTTATAACATTCTATTTTGTCACATTGACTAACCCCCCCGGAAGCGTTACGTAACGTTTGAACGCCTCTATGAGTCGGCAATAGGAGCCGTTAAAACGTCCAATGGGGATTATGGCTAAATAACCAATGAATTACGATCATCTCATTGTATTATGAAATGTTAAAAAATCGTGCCTTATTTCGGGAATTCTGCATTATGTTATGTTTAAACGGTCCCATACTGTAACGAAAAGTTAGGTAATTTGCTTGCAAACATTATAACATTATATTTTGTCACATTGGGTTGCTGTAACGAAAAGTTAGGTATGCAATTGCTTTGTAAACATATTCCAGTCCCAATACACACACATTTAGTGTACCTTTTCCGTAACCAATGGCAAGTAGGTTATCCTTGGTGCCAGCAGGAAGAAGGGATCTGGAGTCTCTACGCCAGAGAGCTCGTCTGCCTCCAGCACAAACTGAATGGGAACTTCTCCTTTCCACACTGCTAATAGAACTTCCCTGCACTCCATTATATGCTCACAATAGCTAGTTTCTATTGATAGCTTATAGGCTATGTTCTGTATTGTTGTGGTACTGCATTAACTATGGTACTTGCATACAATGGATTGGTTTGAACGTTCATTTGCTTAGAAATGTTAATCATAATGAATCGTATTTCATTTAATTCCCCTGCTCAACTGTATAACATATTAAAATGTTTCTATATATCTTATTTGTGAACTGTTATTGCAGTTACATAACTTAGACGTTATTCGGTTGTTATAATGCAACAAATTCAAATTTACTTTACTAATCATTTATACTAATAGGTCCAATGGTAGCCTATTGGTAGGTAAGTAAGCTACTACAGTAGACTCTCGTTAGTACAAATACGGATAGGGCGAAATATCGGTTAAGGCTAACAAGGTTAATTCCCCTAGCCTATACAAATGCAAGTGGAATTGTAGTTGACTCCGGTTAACACGAATTCTGGATAATTCGAACCAATAATTTCAAATTAGGACTAAAATTTCTTAATTTTAACCCGATTAACCGAAATTTGATCTAATTAACTGAAAATATTTTGAATTAGTTCTATTGACATCATTTTCTTTCTGGTAAAATGACCCTATTAAGCTGTTGATCCTTTAACCATTGAGCGGAGTTGACTGCACTATTATTTCCGTTGTTTGTAGGGAATCGCCGGTACTGCTGTCGCTAAGAACGCCTGCGACATAATTCTGACAGATGACAACTTCGCTAGCATTGTAAAGGCCGTCATGTGGGGTAGAAATGTGTATGACTCCATTTCTAAATTCCTCCAATTTCAATTGACTGTGAATGTTGTTGCGGTTTCTGTTGCGTTTATAAGCGCAATTTTCAATGAAACTCCTCTCACTGTTGTTCAGTTATTGTGGGTAAGTTTTGAGATATATTCTTGTTGTTAGTAGACAATGTTGTTAAGGAATTAATTAATTTATAATGTAATTTCCAGGCTTGCTAGGGTTATTTTTTTACATAATTATTCACTTTTCGATGCTCGGTTTTACAGTCAGGTTCTTATACTTGTACTTATTATGATCATCCAGTAAAAAATTTATGTTCAAATAGTGATACTTCATAATAAGTATTAATTAGCGAACTCAACTTAATACGAACCTTATATTGGGACATTAGGGCTTGTTCTTAATACAAATTTTCAGATTATGAGGACGAAAAGTTGTTGACAACCTGACTGTATTTTGGTTACCAATGCGATTGACCGTCCTTTTTATATTACAATTTACAAAATGGTCAAATTTAGTGACATACGTTGCTTGGTGTCTAATTTTGGAAATTTTGCGTTACTTAACCCGCTTGAACAATACCATATATAAGTAATTATAAGCAATTATAACCATATATGTACTATAGGTAAGCCCTATTTAATAGCGTTTATTTAATGCCCATTATTTGCAGGTGAACATAATAATGGACTCCCTGGCTAGTCTCGCTCTCGCGACTGAGAATCCGTCTCCCGACCTTCTAACGCGCGCTCCTTACGGGCGTAAAAAGCCGCTAATCACGAGGTACATCTTCAGATTTATATTCTTCCACTCCATTCTACAGCTGTTCATAATCCTATCTCTCTTCTTCTTTGGCCACATCCTATTAGATATCCCTCAAGGTCATGGCGAGCCATCCGAACATTTCACAGTCGTATTCAATACGTTTGTGTTGCTACAACTCTTCAATGAGGTTAATGCGAGGAAGATACATGGGGAGGGAAATGTGTTTAAGGGAATATTCGGAAATTGGATTTTCTGGGCAGTAATTATTTGTTCTGGTATTTTTCAGTTTCTAATAATTGAGTGCGGCATTGTCTCTCCTGCGCTTGAGAATATCTTCCATACAAAGCCGCTTAGTGTGAGATTATGGCTCTGGTTAGTTAATCCTATTTATATTTATTTATAGTTTGTAAAGGCAGTTGTTCTCATATTTACTACAGTCGAGTTCGCGTATTTGCAAGTCGCATTTTGCAGAGAATTTGTTTGCTAATAGACGAACTTGCTATTAGAGGAATAGAATTGCATTAAATGCTCGCTTTGGGATTAAAAGTAATTTGTTATAGACAAATTTGCTATTGGACACATTACTATTAGGCGAATACCACTGTAATATTACCTGAGCAAAATGTAATACTTTTGTTAGACAACACGATTAATATTGCATTGTTTCTGAACAATAAAGCGACACTTATTAACATTAAATTTGACGATCTGACATGAGTCGACTGTAGAAAGCATAGCCTGATTGTTATAGTAGATTCCGATTAACTGGTACATGTAGATTTCATGTATTTATTACTTATTCTGCATGATTTATGCGTTCTTGATTTACGAAATTATATTGCATAGAATCCAGATACTATGAATAATGGTTTGCATTTGAAATATTATATACCGGTATAATCCATTGTCTAAACTCTATAGTTATAAATATAACAATCTTCTATGTATTATGGACTCCCAAGTTCCAATGCATCTCTGTAGCATACAGACAGTTGATTGCTGTACAAATAACTGCCTTCTGTAGGTGTGTGTTCCTGGGAATGTTCGAGCTGATCTGGAACCAGATAATCCGTCTCTATCCGGTGTGGCTGGTGCCTAAGCTCGGACTGCTCGCGGCGCCTCTGAAGCGAGTGTGGGTGCGACTGAGGGGCAGGGGCCGCCGACAGGGCAGAGACAGTCCCAGCTTTCTGAGAGACGGAGAGGAGGAGGAGGCAGAGGCGAAGGCGAGACAGAGATGGGTACTCGGGATCAGGCGGGTGCAGACACAGGTCAGACACACATCTATAACGGACATAGGCATAGTACAGCCAATAATAGATACTGTAGATGTCGCGTATAAGCACACCGGTTATAAGAACATATCGGATATAACCATATGTACAGTAGAACTTGTTAGTAGGAACACGGTTAATACGAATTCTGGTAAGACGAACAACAGTTCCACAAAATCAGGTCCCTACAATGGTTATTAATTGGGTATTACTCCGGTTAATACGAACTCCGGATAAAGCGAACATATTTCTACCTTCTGTTGGTGTTCGTATTAACGAGGTTCTACTATATATACAGCCACTAAATAGATACAGTGAGTAGATGTCGGATATAAGCACACCGGTTATAAGAACACTATGTTGGAAAACGGTTGCCATATACCCTATATAATTTATGTCGGTTATAAGAACAAGCCGGTTATAAGCACATTAAGTGCAGTTCCCGACGATGTGCTTATAACCGGCATCCACTGTACTGTATTTCCATTAATAAGCCACGGGACAATATAATGGCATTCGTATGATAATGATTAATAGCAATTACAGTCAAGCTCGATTATCCTAACTTCAAACCTGGCTGGTCCCAATATGCACACTTTAAATGTGAAAATATTATGTTGACACCAGTTAGTTTGCCATAATAATAACAAATACAAAATAATTTGCAAATCTAAGTAACATTTATGAAAATTGCATCAGACCAGGATTAGGATCGTATTTACAAATGGTTGTATAAATTATTACACTGGAGTACATAGATACCTAATAGGAAGATTGCCATTACATTAAAGAGACCCAATTCTACCTTAATCCCCTCTGTTTAGATTCGCGTAGTGAACGCATTCCGTGGAGCAGTCCCGTACCAAGAAGAGATCGAGACTTCTGTCCCTCCAACGCCTGTCGCTAGTCTCCACACAACCAGTGAGGTCGGGTTCTCTCGCTTCACTAGCTGAGTACCAGTGTCTTATCCTCGTGTGAAAATATTTACGTTTAATAACTTGTTTGTTTATCGTATCGCCTCTCTCTGATTACTATAAGATTGTTGGAGTGATACAAATACAGGTTTCTTTTCTATGTGTACGTGACTATTGTACTATTTGTGTTTTGATTGTATATATACATTCTATTTAGTATTCTCTACTAGCATATTATGATATCACAATTATAATATTACAAGTTTCACGAATAGCCGTAACAGATTAGTTGATTATTTAAATCAATCAAGATTGAAATCAGAGCATATTACAATAGTGTTTGGTTAGGTTAGAACAAGGGTTAATCTTGATGCATAATTTGGATTTGTTCTAACGAATATCTACATTGCATTGATTCAAATTTTTTATTTGTTGAAATTTGATTCATTATGCCTCTTAAAGAAATAATACCAGTCAAATCATAGCATAAATTCTGTTATTAATGATTCAGAATCGAGCTATCCTTATGGTGCAGCTGAAATTTATAGAGCAATTAATTTGATAATTTTAATTTCCCAAACAAATAAGATTGTGTAACATATCTATTTATTATGAGTAATATTTTGAGGAGGGGAAGGCTGCGAAGCGGCCGTTAATTGTATTACGTAGTGTCTAAAACGAACGAACAAAGGTCGCGAAGCGACCGAGACCGAAGGGCTCTTATTTATTAGATTATGTGAACAGAGAACATTGTTTGAAATCAAACATCTATCTGTATATTAAAAGAGGAATTGTTGTGTGTTTGTGTGTGTTTGTGTTTGTGTTTGTTTGTGTTTGTTTGTGTTTGTTTGTGTTTGTTTGTGTTTGTGTGTGTGTTTGTCCAGAATTAATAGGAAAGACTACGAGTCCTAGAAAGCTGAAAATTGGCATGCAGGGGTAACTTTGTACTGCGACAACGATCTATTGGTTTTCTAAGCGAAATAACAGGATTATGACGTCACGTTTGCATAAAACAGATATTTTGTACTAGCTTCCCAATTTTGCTCCACGTACACTAAATTTCTACACCTGATAGCAGTTCACGAATTCCCATTTTACTTCTGATTGTGACACAGTTAATTAATTAGTCCCTGCACTAATCAACCATAAATAGTGTATCGTACCAACACAGGTATAGCAAAGTGCAAGTGTGTGTTTGTGTGTGTGTTTGTCCAGAATTAATAGGAAAGACTACGAGTCCTAGAAAGCTGAAAATTGGCATACAGGGGTAACTTTGTACTGCGACAACGATCTATTGGTTTTCTAAGCGAAATAACGGGATTATGACGTCATAAACGCACATATTTGGGGATAACTCATTCAGTTTTTATTCGATTCTCCCACAATTTTCGATAATAACACAACATGCAATGAGACACACGTATACCAATTTATGGGAATGTGACGTCACGTAGGAACTAATTTGGATTCAGCTCTTACATTTTTGGTTCAATCGACAAATAATTTTGTCACATTATAAAACAGAATGTATTGCATATCTCTAGAAATTTTTATAATTTTCGCACTTAATCTGCGCCAGGCAATAACAAAAATGTAACCTCCTATTGCTGCATCATTGCACATATTGAGGTTTGATGATTTAATCTTCACCTACATTATTTCCGAAATTACATACTTGATTAATCATAATAATAATTGGCCTACGACGGGCCTGCCCTGTATGCCAATTTTCAGCTTTCTAGGACTCGTAGTCTTTCCTATTAATTCTGGACAAACACACACACAAACACACAACAATTGCGCTTTTAATATACAGATAGATTAGAGCAATGCATTAACTAAGCACAGTAGATAAGCAGAAATAGCAGTTAAGCAGTAAATATTTGGAGACCGAAGTTGTGGTTTTGAGAGACACGAACTAATTTAGTGTTGTTGAGGATAGCAATGCCACAAGGGAAGTTAAACATTCCAAGTTGATGTCCAGCTTGTTGAACTTTATGTCCTATCGTGTGTATGAGGTCTCCTGCTGGAGAGAATACCTTGATAGCAGAGTGGTCGCTGATGACAATATTATTGCGTCCGTCTAAACAGAAGAACCATCCTCCTGAAACTTCCATTCCTATTCCTCCTCTGGTAACTATGGAGCGATTCTTCTCTCCTGATAGTGTAAACACGTGAACACAGGGATTGTCTTCACGGCTTAACACAAACATTTCTTCATTTGTGAATTTAACATCGACAGGTCTTGTCATTGTTTTATGTCGTAGCGATCGTTGGAAATCTAGTTCTGTAGACATGATTTGAATTCTGTTGTTGTCTGTGTCTGGCACGTAGAGGCGTTGGTTTGGAGAGATAGCGAGTTGTTTCGGAATATTGAATTCTTGCTTTCCAGATCCTTTCTTCCCTACTCGCTTTACCATTGTGAGATCTGACAGCTTGAATTGGAATATAGCGTGGTGTCCTATGTCCGTAACAAATATGCTGTCTTGGTAGGATAATATGCCCCATGGCTTGTACAGGTATTGATTCCCGAATTGATTGAGACATTCTCCTGTTTCAGAGAATATTTGGATTCGGCTGTTGACTGTATCTGCCACATAAATGTGTCCAGATGTTTGTTCGATGGTAACACCTCTTGGCCAGTTTAACTCTCCAGGAGCTGATCCTTGTTTCCCAACAGCAACACTGGGCTGTAGGAATGCAGCGTAGTCAGGCACTGCTGGAGGAATGTCGATCTGTGCAATCTCTCCCAGACGGGAGATGTGTCCCTCTAGGTCCCGTGTGTCGCACAGGAAGTTCAGGTCTTGAGGAGGCGGGGCATTGGCTTGCATTTCAGCTCGCGTAGCTTCTAACTCTGCCATTATTCTCTCCTGCATGGATTGGAGCTTATTGTGCATTAGTTGGCCTTCCAAAAGCGCGCGTGTTTCTGTTATTTGTAGCTCGACTTGTTGTCGCGCCACCCGATTGGCTCTCATTTCCTCTCGGCTGTCCCTTAAGTCGGTCAACAGCTGGAATCTTCTCTGCTCGAGAGAGCGTATCAACCTGTCTATCGATTGGTTTATTTGTGTCGATATTGGGTCTACGAGTGGCACTGGTATGGGTTCTGGAAACTGTGTCGCCATTTTGTTATTGATGGAGTTTCTTTGTTTGTTATTTTATTTTTCAATATTATTGAGTATTTTATTTAATATACTATTTATAGCTTCTGAACTGGAAAGTTAGATAGTTTTTCTGTGGTTGCTATCTGCAATAATTACTAGAATTATGTCTGTCGTATACACTATATTATGGTTTGTATCGATTACAACTTTCATTAGTGATCATCATACGATTATCCAATATTTCATAGTTAACATTATTACTATTTACAATTGTTGATCAAGATACGATTCTCGCTTAATTCATACACTTGTGCTCATTTTGGAGACCAAATTTGTGACTGTACTACATAAGCAATCAAGACACACAACTATTTACCATTATTTACACACTCATTACAATAACATAACACTGCATCCTATCTATTTTAACAATCACACATTCTATATGCAAGGAGATCTCTTGTTTATTGAGGATGACCTATGTACCATCCTATTAGCCCCCTGTATATCCCCTTTCTCCCTTATTCCCTTTAACCCGCGCCTCCCCCTTGTCCCCACTGGTCCGTATCCCCAGGCAACCCACGGGACCGTCCATCCCAGTCTCACCGATATCAGCTGTAAGGACACTAATTGCTACAACACAGTGGTCTCAGCGTGGGTCACCCGATCTATTACGGTCAATGCAAGCAGTGTATTATACAGCCATTTGTAAATACGCTCCTAATCCTGGTCTTATCCAATTTTCATATGCCTAAATAACAAATTAATGTTACGGTATAGGAGAGAATTCCAAATTTTCGCACTCCTAAATTCTAATTTTCCAAAATCATACTCCAAAAGGAGCGTCTCGAGCTCCTGGATAATTCCTTGAATGCAAGGGAGTCCATTGAATGCATAATATTACTATAGGGGTGGGATCTACAGATGAAAAAAAGTTGGAAATCGCTGCTATACATAATACCACATCGATCCTATTAATATTATTGATAATCACACATTCTATCAGCTTTGAGTCCATATGGCCCTGTGGCCCTGGGTTAGCCCTCTCTCTTTATAGCAGAAGTTGTCCGTGTGCATGGAGTTTGGAGTTCTATGGCATGCTCTCTTGCAGTCACTATCAAACGACCAACCACCAAATGATTGTGGCTTCAAAGGAACATGCTTTCGGCACTGCTGTCATTTTAGATTTTCTAACCAATTCTTCACATTGATATTATAAAGTAATAAATTCCGATAGTTATAATAATCCGATGGAAAATTTTTAAAAATGGAATTTATTGCACATTTAGAATAAATAGTTAGTTAGAAAAAAATGCTATTAATTTGAAAACCTGTTTCGACTGTACAAAATTCAGCAGAATTCCGGCACAAAATTTTTAGATATACTTCCATTAAATATTTATTAGATTATGTGGACAGAAAACGTTGTTTAAAATGAAGCATGCCTTTAGAAACGCTATTCTACCAAAGTAAACGATAACAATTCCCACTAGTTATGAAATTATATTTATTTGGTCAAACATTAATTAGGCACAAATAGCAGTTAAGCAGTAAATATTTGGAGACCGAAGTTTTGGTTTTGAGAGACACAAACTAATTTAGTGTTGTTGAGGATAGCAATGCCACAAGGGAAGTAAAACATTCCATCTTGTTGTCCTTTCCGTCCTACCGTGTGTAGGAGGTCTCCTGCTGGAGAGAATATCTTGATAGCGTAAGCATAGCAGTCGCTGATGACAATATTATTGAGTCCGTCTAAACAGAAGAACCATGCTTCCTTAATTTGCATTCCTATTCCTCCTTTGATAACTAGGGAGCGGGACTTCTCTCCTGATAGTGTAAACACGTGGATACAGGGATTGTCTTGGAAGCTTAACACAAGCATTTCTTTATTTGTGAATTTAACATCAACAGGTCTTGTCATTGTTTGATGTTGTAGCGAGTCTTGGAAAGTTAGTTCTGTAGACAGGATTTGGATTCTGTTGTTGTATTCATCTGGCACGTAGAGGCGTTGATTGGGAGAGATAGCGAGTTGTCTCGGATGATTGAATTCTTTCTTTCCTGATCCTTTCTTCCCTACTCGCTTTATCATTGTGAGATCTGACATCTTGAATAGGAATATAGCAGCATGTCCTATGTCTGTAACAAATATGCTGTCTTTGTAGGTTAATATGCCCCATGGCTGCTTCAGGTGTTGATCTCCGAATTGTTTGAGACATTCTCCTGTTTCAGAGAATATTTGGATTCGACTGTTACTTCTATCTGCCAAATAAATGTGTCCCGATGTTTGTTCGATGGTAACACCTCTTGGCCAGTTTAACTCTCCAGGAGCGCATCCTTGTTTCCCAACAGCAACACTGGGCTGTTGGAATGCTGCGTAGTTAGGCACTGCTGGAGGAATGTCGGCCTGTAGAATCTCTCCCAGACGGGAGATGTGTCCCTCTAGGTCCCGTGTGTCGCACAGGAAGTTCAGGTCTTTAGGAGGCGGGTAATTGGCTTGCATTTCAGCTTGCGTAGCTTCTAACTCTGCCATTATTCTCTCCTGCATGTAATGGAGCTTATTGTGCATTAGTTGGCCTTCCAGAAGCGCGCTTGTCTCTGTTATTTGTAGCTCGATTTGTTGTCGCGCCACCCGATTGGCTCTCATTTCCTCCCGTCTGTCCCTTAAGTCGGTCAACAGCTGGACTCTTCTCTGCTCGAGAGAGCGTATCAATCTGTCTATCGATTGGTTTATTTGTGTCGCTATTGGGTCTACGAGTGGCACTGGTATGGGTTCTGGAAACTGTGTCGCCATTTTAAACTTGATTCTGATACTATTCAGTTTATTGAGTTAGTTGCTACATAATATTTCTATTTATAACTGTGTGCATTAGAGCTCTGTAGAAACTCCTTATCCAACATAATCAGTGGAAATAAGATGACTAGATTTCTCAGTGGTTAGTGCTGTGTACTATTCTCTGAACTTTGTAGCCTTACACAATATTATTCCACAAACAAGTTTGTATTACAAGAATCAATAAAGTTGTTTCTTAAGTTAGTTGTATTAGTGGTTGTATATTTGAACTCTTCTAGACACACTCGTTTGCACATGTTACGGAAGATGTTGGCTCGGTTAATTTGTATGGCTTTTCTTCAGCATAATGAGGTTTCAGTTAACCGCAGCACTTATCAGGTTTCCAGTTATGTAGCATTGATAAGGTTTCTGGTAACATTTGCAGTAATAAGGATTCCACAAATAGGATTTTGTAAACGCCAACATCTTCCGTATTGGAAGATGTTGGCTCGGGTATTACAAATATAATTATGATCTGAAATATAGATACAGTACACCCTCGCTAATCCGAACCTCGCTAATCCGAACAGGAGAACCAAAATATTCTTCTAATAAATGTGAGGAAAAAATCGTGAATTGCAATGGAAGTATAAAAATAAGTCTCAGGCAAGTATTTTAAGGAGTACACTAGATGTTTAGTGCGAATTAACAAGGTTTGTATGAGTTTGGTTCGGATTATCGAGATTCTCATTTATAGATGCCCATTGAAAATGCATTACTTCACTAATCCGAACGAATTCACTAATCGGAACAGAAATTTTTTGAATCGGAACACCTCTGTTCGGATTAGCGAGGGTGTACTGTAATATGTAAATACTAGTAGTAAACATGAATATAAAGTGAACTCTCGTTATAACGAAGTGCTTAGGAACTGTAAATTCCTTCGTTATATCCGGATATAACGAAGGGATTTACAGTAATTATATTTGTAATTCCCGAGCCAACATCTTCCAATACGGAAGATGTTGGCGTTTACAAAATCCTATTTATGGAATCCTTATTACTGCAAATGTTACCAGAAACCTTATCAATGCTACATAACTGGAAACCTGATAAGTGCTGCGGTTAACTTAAACCTCATTAGTGCTGAAGAAAAGCCATACAAATTAACCGAGCCAACATCTTCCAATCGCCAACATCTTCCGTAACACACACAAATGTTGTTTATCCTTATAATTGATCCCATTACTAAGTTTGTATTTTCCGGAATATTATAATAATTACTTATGGGTAATAGACTGTGCCTGCTTAGTTAATCCTGACTACAATGTATGTCGATTTTTAATAATATTTGACTTGTCCTTTATATGATTTGTCTAAGGCAATAGAAAGGGACGTATATAACATCCTCCATGGAACAAGTCAATGGCCGTATAGCGGCCGTTAACTTGAGGTGCGTTCCACCGATCCGTCGCAAAGCGCCCGAGACCTAAGGGCTCGTTTTACTGAAACTATAATCTTTTTTGTTTTGTTTTTGTTTGTTTGTTTGTATGTTTGTTATAAATTGATTGGTGAACTGGTAAGAGCTACATACTTGAAATTTGGCAGGGGGTAGGGAATACTGTATCTAGAAACAAGCTATAATATCTAAGAAAAATATCACATCTTCCCTCCCTAAAGGTTCCAAAACTTTACCTAATAAATTCGAGGGTTTACCATTATGGATTAGCAGCTAGAACCAATTAGTATACAAAACCTCGTATTAACGAGGTTCTACTGTGGTATAATCTACAAGTGATAACTAGACATATTTTATGTTTTCACTATGTAGTCCCCCAATTCACTACTCAACAAATTGATAGTAACATAAGTATTTATTGTGTATTTTCTTTCCTATCCAATTGTTATGTACGTATTATCGAGATATGTTAGAAACATTGTATTATGAAGCTTCCCATCAAATCAAACACTCTTCCATCCAAAACCTGTTCGCAGCATCTGTTATAATCCGTGTACTACTGCTCACTTATGGACACATACACGACACACTGTTCTCACTTAAATACACGGACATAGACTATGTTGTGTTCTCAGATGCAGCCATGCATGTGTGTACTGGCGGTTCTCCTTACGAGCGGGAGACGTACCGCTACACGCCGCTACTGGCGTGGGCACTAGTGCCTAACTGCTATTTCCCACTATTCGGTAAGATCCTATTCTCCTCACTGGACGTGCTCGCTGGGTTTATTATCTACTCTATTGTTGATGGGCGGACGCACGGAGAATATTCTAGAAGGCTAGCCACGTGTTTCTGGCTGTTCAATCCGCTCAATATTATTGTGTGCACGCGAGGGAATGCGGAATCTGTAGTGTGTATTCTGGTGCTGCTCACATTGGCCTGTCTGAAATCGGGCCGGGTTAAGTGTGCTGCTATTCTGTATGGATTAGCTGTACACTTCAAAGTGTATCCCATTGTGTATGCGCTCCCTCTCTATCTGTATTGTGGGACCACGGATGGGAAGAAAGGGAAAAGTGTATTTCAGCTTTGGTTTAACAGAAAAGGAATTGAGTTTGGGATTATTTCTGGTTCTGTTTTCATCTTATTAGCGGCAGCATTCTATTCAATGTAAGTTCGTTTATTATTTGTAATTACCAGTTTTAGTAAATTTATATATTGTTCTTATTAAAGCGAATCTAAACGAAAAATATACTATATTTAAGAGGTTTCAGCAACTTTGATGGTGCTATATTTAAGTCAGAAATAATCACGAATTTATGTATATAATGCTAAGTATTATGTGTTTTTTAACACACACTATCTCTCAATACAGTTACGGTTATGAGTTCCTATCTGAGACATATCTCTACCACATTACACGCACTGACACGAAACATAACTTTTCTCCCTACTTCTACATGCTGTATCTCTCTCAGCACTCGGATATCCTCCCTATTATCGGGGCCTGTGTATTTATGCCCCAGTTGCTTCTCATCCTATACACCGGGTACTTGTTGCATGGTCAGGTAGAGCTAGCCGTGTTCCTGCAAACTGCTGTGTTTGCTACCTACAATAAAGTAGTCACTGCTCAGGTTAGCTTTGTATACACACTAGGGTATTTCACTTTTTTACACTTTGTGCAATTTCAGTTAGCTCTTTATGTTTTCTGGTTACATGAGAATTTATAGTATAATGTCCTATTTATTGTGGATCTGCCGGTATTTGGACATTAAATTTTGGAACGGAAAATCGTACTGAAAATGTACTAAAGTTTTTAAAGCGATAATTATTAATTAACTATATGTCCCTTAATTTTGAATGTAAGGAAACTTTGATATTAGGTTTGTATTTGTTAGTACGTATACTATGTACGTATATTTATAGAATTCAAAACAAATAAACATACACATGCTTACCACCTAGCGATTATTTCCATCTTTATATAATTGACATAATTAAATACTTGTCATACCTTCAAAGTATATATCAATGGCTTGACATTTTAATGGCAAATCCTTGGATTTAGAACATTTATAGTTACGTATTTAAATAAATTTACTTTTCCTTCAAGAAAATTACTCGAAAAGTGTAATACAAATTATGAAATATCCATTTTCGGGTAATTTAGCAATGATAATAATGGCAAATTTGTTGAAGGGACAGGAATTTATCTAGCTAACTACCTACTGATTTAGTTTATGAATTCCTTATGCGATAAAAGGTTTTTAAGAGCGAGTTAATGAACAACATAATATGATATATAGGTACAAAGTTACAAATAGAGCCATTATTCTACCTAATATTATATCATTTCTGCTTTAGTACTTCCTATGGTATCTGAGTATCCTCCCGCTATTGATCCCTCACTCAACTCTCTCTCTGAAAACAGCTGTTAACATGTTCTCTATGTGGATAATAGCACAGGTATGACTGAATACTAACGTTAATTAGCCTATACTACATAGGGGACAATATACAGTGAACTCTCGTTATAACGAAGTGCTTTGGACCTGTAAATTCCTTCGTTATATCTGGATATTCGTTATAAGCGGATTACAATTAATGCATTTAATGCTCTGGGGGAAATTTCCATTTCGTTATAAGCGGGTATTTCGTTATATCGGACTTCATTATATCAGGAGTTCACTGTACGTATTTGTAGCACTTCAGTTATCAACTAATGGTATTAATTTTATCATACATATGCCATTTTTATTGACCTGCGCTTATTTGGGGTAATACACTGTATAATATAACTACAGTTTACTCCGCTTAATAGAGCCACCGGTTAATGGATTTCTCCGCTTAATGGGGTCAAAATTTCACAGGATTTATAGGACGGAATTGAAGTTTGACTTATATTTTCGGTTAATAGATTACTTCGCTTAATTTGGTCAAACTACCCTTTAAGCGGAGTCAACTTTATTAATAAGTAATGAGTAATGAGTCGGGGTAATACACTATACAATGTACCATAGCATGAGTGCGTATCATTGCCTTATGTATAGAATGCTATGAATGTACCTATACTTGTTTAGCTGCTATGGCTGCTACCTGCTTACTTATACGAATTCCAAGACTGTCCCACCTACCCGCTCCTCTGGCTAGCGGGACTCCTGTTCTTCTCAGTCAATGTGTGCAATATCGTGCTTATAGTCAGGCATCATAGATTCACTTAGAGATAGCACTCCCTTTATGTAATTATTAAATATGCTATTCTGTAGAAATAATGTAGTGTATAAAATGGTCTCACTTCTGTTACAAATTTATCGTCTCCTTTTCGACTGTGACTAACTAAACAATCGAACATATACAAACTGTACAATTTAGAGCTTACTTATAACAACTTTAATATACAAATTTGGCTTTGTAAAGGTGATTTTATGTTACAAGCCCTTCCCTGTGCCGGAAAATTGCACTACAAAAGGTGTTGGCCGATACATAGTAATTCCTACGTAGTATTATTATTAGCAGTTAATACATTGGATGGAGAAACCTCAAATAAAGGTCCTATCTCGAAACCCACTCCAATACATGCGAGCGACCAAACACGACATCCACAAAGTGTCCCGTAACTACGATCCCTCCCTGCACCCATTTCCCGCCAGTAGGGAGTACACGCGAGCTCTTAACGCCACCAAACTAGATAGGATATTTGCTAAGCCATTCCTGTGCTGTTTAGACGGACATAGGGACGGTGTGTACTGTCTGGCCAAACACCCGAGACAGTTGTCAGTCCTGATTTCAGGTTCCTGTGATGGGGAAATGCGTGTGTGGAACTTGCAGCAAAGAACTTGTATTTATACTGTGCAGGCACACACTGGGTTTGTACGTGGCGTTTGTATGGGGACTGGTAACATTATTTCAGTTGGAGATGATAAGTGTATTAAACTATGGAGAGACACAAGCCTAAATGCATCGGGCGTTAGTGCTAATGGCGATGAGCCAGTAGCGGTGATACTAACTACGCAGGTGCTAATGGGGTGTGACCACAGCTGTGAGGGGAGTGGTTTCGCCACCTGCGGCAGTGGACAGGTGGATTTATGGGACGAGCAGAGAGCAGAGCCCGTGAGCACATTCAAGTGGGACACGCCCTCCAACAGCTATGCTGATAGCGTTAATAGCGTTAAGTTTAATCCGATTGAGAAGTGTGTGCTAGCTAGCACTGCTTCTGATAGGTAAGCTGTATTACAGTAGACTACCGTTATAGTTAAGTGGACTTAATGAAATATACCCGCTATTTATATACAGTTGAACCTCGTTTATAAATAGTACGAACTTAGAACGCGGTAAATACGGAATTCGTATTAAGTTATTAACGAGACTCTATCTTCTACATTTACATATTTTGTCCTGCAACCTTGACCGTAACTATACAATATTACAATGCACAGTCAAATATCGTTGATACGAACACAAACGGTTAATACGAATTCCGGATAAGGCGAACGCATTTGATGGTCCCCTTGATGTTCCTACTATCGAGGTTCTACTGTATATAGTATTCCCCAAACGGATAAAGTAATTGATTTACTCCGCTTATATCGAAGTAAACTAATGGTACCTTGTACTTCGTTATGAGGATTCACTATAGCAAATAATATACTCCGATTAGGTCTGTATTGCTGTATGACGTCAGAGAATCAACCGCTTTGAAGAAACTAACTTTAAAATCTCGTTCCAATCAGCTGTGTTGGAATCCGATGGAAGCTTATCACTTCACACTCGCATGCGAGGATTCTAATTTGTATACGTTTGATATGAGAAATCTGGACATAGCGGTTAATGTACATCAGGACCATTTAGGTAATAGCTAGAAATTATTCTACAGTCGACTCCGCTTAATAGAGGCACCAGGTAATAGATTTCTTCGCTTAATCGGGTCAAAATTTCACATGATTTATAGGACGGAATGACAGTTTGGCTTAAAATATATCGGTTAATAGATTTCTCCGCTTAATCGGGTCAAAGTAACCTGGTCCCAAGGTGACTCTATTAAGCGGAGTCGACTGTAGTTTATTTATGTGAGATGCATAATCGTTGTCAGAAGTCTTTACATAGAGTGTCCACTATTCTATGTTCTTACATATAAATACAATGTGCAAAGTTAGTTAATTTCGTGCAAATTTCGTGCAAATACTACTTTCTATTACAAAACACCGCTGTGTATTATACTACACTGTAGGTGCAGTTATGGATGTGGACTACTCTCCGACTGGAAAGGAGTTCGTATCGGCTAGCTACGACAAAACAATCCGTATATTCCCTTCAAAGGGCCCAGGGCATAGCAGGGAGATTTACCATACAAAACGAATGCAGCGAGTGTTTGGCGTAAAATGGTCTTTAGATGCTCACTACATAATATCATGCAGTGACGAAACAAATATCCGTCTGTGGAAAGCGAATGCATCTGAAAAACTAATGGTAACAAACTAAGGAAATAAAGAATATAATAAATAGTACTTGCTCACGAATAATGTTAAATACTTAGAATAAATGTGGACTATTCAAGGAAAAGGTAACAAATTGATGTATTGAGTGTAATTAGATTCTGCTAGAGTTAATGAATAACGAGGAATTATATTATTAAATGATAAAATATGACGTTAAATCTGTATTCCTTTGAAATTGTATTATGTTTTTCAAAAAGATAACATTAAAACAATAAATATATTAGGTCTAGGTGCCACAATAAATCTATTTGTATACAGTACAACCTGTCTAATCCGACACTGTTGGGATAGGGAAATGATCGGATTGCCAAATTGTCGGATTATGCAGGCTCTAATGCATAGTTAACGGAAAGTGTTGTTTTTACTGAATTCCAGATTATAGAGTGTCGGATTATGCAGGTTCTCCAGTACTAATAAGATAAGACCATATAAGTATTTATTAGATCTATTATTATGTCAAGTAATGCGAGTATTGTGTACTTAGGTAACAAACTACAGAGAGAGAACATCTCTTGAGTATAAAGCTAAGCTGCGAGAGAAGTACAAGCACCATCCGCAGATAAAGCGGATAGCTAAGCACAGACACATCCCCCGACAGCTGTACCGGGCCAGAGAGGAGCGGAGGGGCGTGACAGAGCGCGAGCAGCGCAAGCAGAGGAATAGGGTTACACACTCCAAACCGGGCAGTGTTGTAGCAGTGCCGGAGAGGGAGAAAGCCGTATTAAAGATCGAGGATTAGATATAGCTATTTAGTAATGCATTGGTGGTATTATACGATTTAAGTTAATTTCTAGAACTTTTTAGTTTCTATTTTCTAGAGGAAGAGAGATATCATTTATCAGATCGATAATACAGTAGATGCCGGATATAAGAACATTCTACTGGAAAATGGTTTCCATATACCCTATATAATTGATGGCAGTTATAAGAACATTGTATGCAGTTTCCGACGATGTTCTTATAACCAGCATCCACTGTACAGTAAACATTGGATTTAACGACACTCGTTTGGGCAGGCTAGAAAGTTCACTAAACCCGAAGTAGTTCAATTGCTGGTACCGACCTCTGGCCAAGAGAAAAGTCGTTATTGACGATTTGTCGCTAAAGCCGAAATCCAATGTTTACAGTAGACAATTTTAGAAGACACGTCGATGTAGTGTAGACAGTATGCAATATATTATCGTTATTGTTAATTAAGGAGTATAAAGTTTAATTCCCTTAGCCTACGTAAATACAAATGCATAGGTAAATCCGGTTAATACATATTTTTGATTTTACGAACAAATTTTCACGGTCCGTATTTACGAGTTTACTGCATTTAGTTCTTAAATCTATTCTTAATTCAAAAAATATCTTGCTATTATTTGTTTAACCTCTTACTATCAATAGACTGTTTTTATAGAATACTATATGGCAACTGCAATCGACAGTTATTCCTCTCAATTCGAATCAATTCGTTCTAAAATCCACGTTTCCATAGAATCAGCAATAAAGTTGCTTCGAGAAAAAGAGTCTTCCCTCATTAACCAACTTGAGGCACTACAGAGCGAGTATTCCACTCGAACAGCTGATCCACAAATAGCATTACAGCTTTCTGATGAGATTGTTATACGTGTAAATAACACTGATAAACAAACCGAAATAACCACTATAAACTATGTATTTAACCAACTATTTTATAGTCAAATTGAAGAAATAGCTAAGCTTGAAATTAGCACTAGAATCGTGTCACAATATTCTGCAAACAAACACATTGTTCCTGACTACACAACAAAGATTCTCCCAGTCATTAGTTGTTTTAAGAAAAATGTTACAAACGCACCTGTTTTAGGAGAATTCAAAACTCCTTGGGGTCTCGCCATAGAACCTAATTCTGGGAATATTTACATTAGCGATAGGAGCCACTATTGTGTGCAAGTGTTTAATCACAATTGTAAGTTTCTATACAAATTCTCCCAGGATATGGGAGGGCCAGTTGGCATGTGTTTTTCGCGGAATAGAATTATAATTTCGCAGTGGGGGAAGAACTATGTTACATCGCACGACTTGAATGGTCTGTTGTTAAAGAAAGTTGGGAAAAAGGGAAATGGCGAATTGGAATTCAACTCGCCATGGGGAATAGCTGCTAGTGATATAACCGGGAATTTGTATGTTTGCGAGAGAGAAAATAACAGAGTACAGATTCTAACTGAGAGTTTAGATTTCAATTCATTCTTAGGAGAAGGCATATTCCAGGAACCTCGTGACGTTAAACTAACCAATAACGAGGTCTACATTCTAGATACCCGTAACCCGTGTTTGCATGTGTTCGATCAGAGAGAGCATACATTGGTTAGAAGCTTCATTTCTTTAGGCATAGGGGCACTAGTGAGTAATCCTTACTTCTTTGCTATTGATACTGAGAGTAGTATTATTATCAGTGACGCTGGGAACCGTTGTATTAGTATTATTTCGAATTCAGGGGTGATAGTACATAGAATCGGAGAGTCTATTGAGGAAGTGTTAGCTGAGGTTATGGCCGTTGCTATAGATACCGATGGAATGATATTTAGTGTGAGCGGGAATAGCAAAGGAATACTGAATGTATTTTGAGAATTATTTAATGAATTTAGTTATATAATTTTGTATTTATACAAAGTTTGTAGTTGTAGTTGTAGTATAATGGTGTATATGAATCTTCTCCTTACATTTCAACCTAGCTAAACATCAAAAAATAAATTCTTTAAGGGACCTTTAGATATTATTTAACTATTCCTTGGTTAACCAATGTGTGACAGACATCCTTTATATTACAAAAATGGTCAAAAAACTGTGACATAAGGGGGGATGTCTATTTACGGGAATTTTGCGTTACGTAACATTCAAAAAACACGATTATAATTTATTTGATTTATTAACAAGTACAATATACCAATTAGTGTCTACTACTGTAATACAATAATATTGATCAAACAGATAAATCGAGATTCTGTTTTAATTCGGAAATAACACCGAACACATCTCTCACATCAGAATTAACTTGTCTCTTATCTTCCTTCGCATTAGTAGATACCTCTACCTGCTTACTTTTATTTCTATTCTTAACAACTCCAGTTTGGTACACATAATCATCTAGCGCAGGCGTTATAAGCTTGCTGTACACAGAAGTTATTTCTATATCCTGTGGTCGAACTATAACACCTAGATTATGTCTAGGCCGATACAGGTCAGGTTTTAAGAAGTTTGAGAGTAGTTTTGTGAGGTCTTCTTCTAACGGGATAATGTCTCTCTCGTTAATACCGTCGCTAGTTAGCTTGCCTAGCAGGCCGTGGTAGCGGTCTGATTTCTTTCTAGTTCCCGTTACTGTCCATAGAGCCTTTGCTTTCAGAAGGCTCTTGTACATTCTACAGTAGACTCCCGTTATAATGAAGTCGGGTATAACGAAATAACCGCTTATATCGAAATGGAGATTTTCCCCCAGAAAACTAAATGCATTAATTATTATCCGGATATAACGAAGGAATTTACAGGTCCTAATTATACTGTTCTGTGCATACATAGTTTTTATGGTAATTACGTACATAAAGATGAATTGTTATTGATGAAATTACTGTCGATTAATTTAATTTATTTAAAACTTTTATCATTTCCTGTCTTGGGAATCTTACCTCCATTTAGTCTGCACTGGTCCTGTCATAGTGTCTATAGTATTTGAAGAGCCACACCTCTGGATCTCAGCTGGAATCTTCTTAGGCAGAATCTGTAGGTTTGTAGAGGGAGTAATCCTCCAGGGAGTCTTCTCGCCGAATGTCCCTATCAGTCAAATCAATTTAATTATTTTCCTTTCATGTATAAGACTTTTAAAATATTTATTTAGGAGCTACCAAACTAAAGAATTCTATAAAATAATCCGAAAATTCGCGATATAAAAGAACCTCAGTTGGCACGAACACTATTTCAGCCGCCTTCATAGACATTTCAATACGAATTAAATTGGGTAATAAGAGTTCCGGATAAGGCGAACGAATTTTGATGGTCCCTTGTAGTTCGTACTAACGAGGTTACTACTGTATGTTGTGAACAACATGTATATCATTCGCATGTAAATAAATTCCTGTTGTTTATTACTGACGAAATTCCCTAATTTTCTAAAAATTCCTTGATTCTACCCGGATAACAAAATTTATTAAATTCCCTCATTACTTTTCATAATTCCCTGAATCGCTCACCTATGAATCTCCCCACATCAGTCCACAGTCTGACTCTGCTATCCGTAGAAGCCGTCAGCAGCAAGCCTTTATCCTTCAGATACTCAATAGAAACCACAGCCTCCAAGTGACAGCGAATTGACAGCAAACAAACAGGTTGTCTTCTACTCTTCGATTTCTTAAACCCATATTCGCTAATACTCCACGCCCTAACATATCCTCTCGAGTCCCCAGTATACAGAGTAGTGTTGTTTCTATTGCTAGTCAGTCCGTACACAGTCTCTTGTGTGTGTTCGTCTGTGAATGCAGAGAACTGAGATATCAGTTCGCCAAGAGTTATGTTCCAGAATTGGATCATCCCTCTAGCGCCTGCGGACACTAGACTTCCGGTCTCGCTGTCAGTGTGACATCGGGTGCTCAGGAATAATAGCTACAGTCACAGGCCTAGTCAGGGTGCCACCAAAATGCCCACTAGTATAATACTACAGTGTATACTGACATACCAAAGTATTCGTACCAATCAATAATTTGTGCTACAATTATGGCGGGAAAATGTTGCGAATTTCATGTGTGTCTTATCAAACTATTCTGAAATATAGTATTTTTAAAGTTTGGTTTTTAGCTTGTTATGCCATCTTTAGTCAACATTTTCAAAGTGGCCCCTATAATGCTCATTTTTTCCTCAAAATTAAACATTTTAACTTCCATCCCCTTACAGTTTACGAACGTACCCTGATACAATTAACTGTCAGTTATTAACCTACTTTCTCTACGGAGTTGGTGTAATCTGCATTGAGATATCCCAATGAGGCGGTGCCAGTGTTAAACCCGTCCCATTTGGACATGCGTCTCTTCCTGTTCAGCTTCGGAATGGGTTCCGTGTACGAATCTACCGGCGCTATTGAGACTCTGTGCGCATCAGCTGTTTCTGAGTTGGAGCACTGACTGAGCAGACTCAGTCTCTCAGTGCTGCTTATGTACGGGAGAGGGGAGTCCGCTTGTGTGGGGTCTCTGCTGCTGCTGGTAGTAGGATGAGAGATGTCTATAGTATAGAATACAGCTTATTCTGCATACAGTATAACCTCGTTAGTACGAACACGGTAAATACGAATTTCCGGATAAGACGAACAAACAGTTCCACAAAATCAGGTCCCTACAATGGGTATTACTCCGGTTAATACGAACTCCGGATAAAGCGAACAAATTTACCGTCCGTTGGTGTTCGTATTAACGAGGTTCTACAGTTTATGACTGATAAGATACCGTTATTGGGTACAAGTTTGAGTCCCAGGCTAAACATACACTTGATTCTAATAATGTGTGTAATTAAATCTACTATATATACAGGGGACCATAAAATACTTCGTAGTATTAGTTATACGGTTAAGCCACCAAATTTTGCCTTTGGTGGCTTAACTAATCCACCATAAATTGTGGGTTATTTAACTTTATGAGACAATATATTTCGTTGCATTATTTGTTGTTAATATTAGTGTTGTTTTACGGCATCAGAAGTTTGTTAAGCCATCAGCGGTTTGTTAAATCGGCCATTGTTTATTCTTTAGCTTCCAGAAAAAGTGAGGTGGTCGCTTAATTACCCACCATCAAAATTTCATTTTGTCGAGCACTGAAACTCTACTGTATACTATATATATATATCCCGTTATTCTTAATATTAATAACAATATATATGTTAACAATACAGTACCTTCTGTATCTTCTATCTCCCCCATGGAAGAGTACATCTTCTTAAGCAGTTTCTGTGCGTCTATGTTCCATAGGAACACCTCCCCCTTATAGCTGCCGGAGGCCACCAAGTTAGGCGGCAGCAGCGCCGAGCATAGGATGTCCTCTTGGTGCACGCCCACTCCGAAGAACTGGTCCACTGTAGTCCTGGTCTCCTTGTTGTCTCTAAGGAATCATGCATTCATTCAACTACAGTGTGATACCGTTATAACGAAGTCCAAGGAACCCTTGGGTTACTTTGTGATAATTATATAAGCGAAGTAAAATCAACTACTTTATCCGTCTGGGGAATACAGTCGACTTAGTTTAGTTCAGAGGGTAGTTTGACGCATTTATCGGAAAACTAATCAACTAAGAATATTGTAAACAAACTGTAATTCTGTTCAGTATATCCTCTGAAATGTTGGTCCAATTATGCAGAAAACCAATTTTACTGGTGGCTCTATTTAGCAGGTCTACTGTAGTATATAAATTTGTTATAACAGGTGTTTATTGTATATGTGAGTAGATGACATAGGTTCTAACCTTGTAAATCCAAACTTTCTGTTCCAGCCTGCTGTTACTATCTTCTCACCGATCATTAACAAAGAAGTTATCTGAAAAAGTAATTCGAACACTTAATTAATTATACATACGTACATATATCAGCCAACACATTGTAATGTAATTTTCGGGCACATGCAATGGCATTTTCTTAATATAAAAATCACTTTTTCAAAGCCGGGTTTTCAATTGAAAAACTCTTGGCCGATACAAGTTAGCCCTTACAGCAATACAATGGAATTCACCAAATACAATAATTACATTCCATAGTACCTCTGAGGTATCTCCCATGTCGATCTCAGAGAGACAAGCTCCGTTGTTAAAATTCCAAATCTTAACTTTCCCATCTCTTCCCCCCGTCAGCAGTCTCCGGCCTGAGGGGTCAAAGGTCATGGCTGTGATCTCTCTATCTCCGTGCACCTTTGAGTATTGTATTATCTTCTCTCCTGTCTCTATGTCCCAGACGCTGATAACAGATCCCATGCATCCGCATACTATCTGGACACAGAAGGGATATATATATGCGAAATCTACTTTAATTTTTGCAGCCCTATTGCCACTAACGTTTTTACATAACCCAGATTGCCCCCCCCTTGTATGCAAATCCTGTATGAAACACTGATAGCCACTTAACCTTTAAATCAGTGGTCCACAACCTGGGGTCCACAAGATGTATTACGGTCAATGGGAGGGGGTCCACAGAATGACTATTGGGGGTCCACAGGTGAAAAAGGTTGGGAATCGCTGCTTTAAAAGTTAGGGGTCGTTCAAACGTTATGTAACGCAAAGATCAAAGTTAGACAGCCCCTATGTCACGTTTTTTACAAATTGTAATATAGATGTTTGCCACACATTGGTTAACCAACCCACTTGGAAGCGTTACGTAACATTTGAGATGTTGCAGCAATATTGCAAATTTAGCATATACAGTTAGCTATTATTATTATTATTGAGTAATTTTATATATTTGCACGAACCTGGGGAACTGAAACTTGTACTCCCGAAGTTACTTCTTATCCATATTCGTACTAACGAGAGTCTACAGTATTACTTGCAGTATAACTAAGGTTTGCACTACTTGCTCTAAATAGCGGAATATTGCTCTATTAGCAAGATATTTTCAGTCCCCAAACGAGCATTTAATGTTAATTTTATTAACAAGGAAATTTCGTGCAAAATGCGACTTGCTATTAAGGAACACCACACTGTATTTAGCTTAGAAACCTGATTAAAGTTCTCGTTATACAAAGCAGTGCATAGCGGGCTGTGGTGGGTGACAGCTTCAGAATACGCGTTAGGAGACTTGGTTTCGTTTTCCAGCATCAAGAGTTGGTAGGCGCCTAGCAATAGGATGTTCCTCTTGTCGTGTAGACAGAGGGCTGTGGGGGGGTGTAGGGCCGGGTCGGTCCCTTTCTGACAGCTGATCGTCTGGATACAGCCGTGACTCTGTATGTCCCACACTTTTATAAGATTGTCTTTGGATAGACTTACAATCTGACCGTCGCTGTTGTTTATAACGAGGTGTAGGATTGCTGATTCGTGTCCACGGAGGGACTATAGTAATTGTTATAGAATAGTATGCAGTTAATTTGCTGGGATTTATATTTCCATTTGATTTAACAAATGCAGTATACCTTAGCATGTACACCAGAGGCTTTGCAATTCGTACATTAAACATTTACAGTTTTATCAGTATTTTAATAGCCAGAGTAACTCTAATTTGTAATTATAATCCTGTGATTTCGATCATAAACATAGGGTCTGGATTTAATTGGAATATTAAATCAAAATCAAGACCATTATTCATAACAGGAATTCAATACTTTTTGTCCCGTTAGACAGTTACAGTGGATGCCGCTTATAAAACATCGTCGGGAACTGCTTATAATGTTCGTATAACCGACATGTTCTTATAACCTGCATAAATTATATAGGGTATATGGCAACCGTTTTCCAGTAGAATGTTCTTATAACCGGTGTTCTTATATCCGATATCTACAATACTTATCCCTTATAGGATACAAGTTATTACTAACAGCAGTAGGTGTGGTGGTGACGTAGGGATTCCACATCCGCAGGAGTCTATCGAGTCCCCCAGTGACTATAACATTCCATTGTGAGGAATACTCAAAGGTGTTTACACCCTTGTTAACCTTGAATACGTTAGTCTTACGTCGCCTGTCTACGTCACACAATATAAGAGCAGTGTTCGTGTCCGTACTGCAGGAGACGAAACAGTTCAGCTTAGAACAGTACTGAACCTTGCGTGTCCATTCTCTGTGCAACTATGTGTAATGCATTTATAATGCTATATATAGGTTGAGAAAATATACTACTAATTACTAAGAGCTAGGTTTAAACAAATCGTATCTTATAATTCTTTCAGCTTTTTCAATGGGAAACATAAATAATAATAATTTTCAAATAAGTATTTACTAATTTTAGTAGTCTCACTTATATACGCTTTTAGTAGATCTACTAATAATGTTGTTTGCATGTAAATTATAGAGATCTAATCTAATGACCTAACATTTCTAAATAATTTAGTCTACTTTTTACTATTGTCACGTTAAATTCGTTTAGAAGGAACGAACTGGATTTTAGAAAATTGCTTTTAACCCCTTAATAAATATCCTGTATACGTACGTAATAATACAAATATATTTGTTATCTTACCTGTGGTGAGTACTGCACTACACAGTCATCATACCTGCACTGTAGCAGGTCATACCAATTCAGCTTATGACAGCTAACTGGGGAAGGAGGGGGAATTATGAGATTTGTATTCAGTAAAGTTATAAATTATATTATTAATAAGCACTTTGGTAGAGAATTAACTTATATGTAGACCGTCTATTTCTAGACCAGGTTTTCTTACATATACATTATTATTACCCATAGACGGCAGGGCTTTGGTCTACAGAATTTATAGACGGTCTACAAACTTTTGGCTTATTTGTACGGGCTTTTATAGACCGTCTACATATAAGGATGCTCAGTAAACTAAATTTATCTAATAGCAATAATATTTATGTAAATGCAACTCTCAAATTAGACAAATGTTCTTCAATCTAAAAATATAAGTTAACAACAAATTAATTGAACCTTGTTTGTTTCCGGTTTGCAGACCGAATATTCCATTGTGTAGATTATCGAAGCAGATGGTGCCAACACCTCCATCCGTGTCTCCGAATATAAGAACTCCGGAGTGTCCAGACGGAGAGTCACACCTAGTCAGTAATGAAATACAATAATAATAATAATGTTATGTAGACTCTAGCTAATACGAACACAGATAAGCCTAAATATATCGGTTAAAGAGTACAAGGTTTAATTCCCCTAGCCTATACAAATGCATGCAAAAGACGAATATTTTTAGACAGTCCCATGGTATTCATATTAACGAGAGTCTACTGTATTGAGAAATAAATCATCCAATTTACAACTACAGACTCGTTAGTACGAGGTTACCGTTGAAATTTGTTAGTTTTTGTTACAAAATATGTATTTACAGGCATCTCAAAATACCAAAACACTTTAAACAATGTAGATACTATATTAACTGTGTTCTTAATAAGAGAGTCTATAACTAACCAATAGTCAATAGTTATTGGATTGAATGGCAGACCCACGATACGAATATGTTTTTCACAAGCTTGATTGCCGAGGTCATAGAAATCTATTGAAATTTGAGAAGATAAGTGAATTAGTATTTCAGTAGTTAAGACAACTAACGTACTTATCTCTCCATCTGTTGTAGAAGTGATCACTTTGCCTGTGTTTTGCATGTAAATAGCGTCCAACACCCACAGTTGTTTCAAACGAGTGGTATCGATCTTCAACAAACAAAATACAATAATTAATTGGAGATTGGAGATCATGAAAGGCTTGCCTCTTATAGAATCAAATTATGTAGTATAATGAGACTATTGCTCTAGTTATAAGCTACCGTATTGCTTCGAATAAGCGCCCGGAACTTATTGTTTTCGTGGGCCAAAATTATCCTGAAAATAATATTTAGGTCCGTTCTAATGGTTCTCACCGACAGTATACTACATACCGAAGTTGATAAAATCAATGGAATTACACTCCAGTGATCAACTAATGTGTTTAAATTTTAACTTCCAATGCAATTTTATTGACCCGGCGCTTATTCGGGAAAATACGGTATACTACTCACGTGGTAAGATTTGAGTAAATTCATTTTTGTATCCCAAAACGCTACTGCTCCTTCCTTAGAGTAAGTAATGAATCTACCGTCAGACGGAGAGGCATTGCATAGGCCCACATCCGTATCCTGGTACCGGGCAGCCTGATGATGGTAGAAACTAATTCTACTTAGGAGATCTCTGTGGGGACTGATATGATAGATTTAAAATTAAATAATATACTTATAAATCTCTCTATAGGAACCTGAAGATTTTTCCTTATTTACTAAGTTATAACAGTCCCTTAGGAAAATTTAAGTCTAAAAGAATACGGAACAAGATTTTGTTTAATGTACGTCGTTATTGATTAGAACTGGTTCCCAACCTGGGGTCCACAAGATCTCAAAATTTGTATACGGTAAATGAGACAGAATGTATAATATTTGCTATAGGGGATCCACGGTTGAAAAAGGTTGGGAATTGCTGGATTAGAATATCGTATTAGAAATGGATATATGTATTATGATTAACCAGAGTTATATAACAATTTAATACTTTTCACAGTCTGTTTTTAGCTAAAATTTTGACAAATATGTCCCGCGTCCAGTTTTTGTTTTGATTTTCATCAATTTCTACTCTGCGTTAATTATAGTTAATCTCATTTAGGACAAGAAGCAATAAATAGAGACTTCATATGTATTCACTTATTGTAGAAAGTTTATGCGAAAGATGAAATTTGCTTATTATTTATATGATTAATAATCAACATAAGTAGGTATGTAAATATTACCTAAATATCATCCTCGATTCCTCGCTATTAAATTAGTAAGTATGCTATTTGTGTATGAAGTAGGAAATTAAATTGTATGTAATTGTTAATTATTATTCCGTGTTATGCAAACGATATTTCTTATAATACTAACCTGTGAGAAACCTTCTTAATTGTGTTCAGAAAAGGCATCTAAACAAATAATGTTAACAAATTAGAAAGTTCAACAGGAATCCAAACAAAGATAACAAGTAAACAATGATTTTATAGGAATATATATATTAGTACGGTAGACTTCGTTAAATAGAGCCACAAGTTAATTGGCTCAACAGTTCACAGGATTTAAGGAACGAAATTACAGTTTGGCTTTCAATATATTATTAACTAATTGAGTAATCTAGGACCAAAGTGACCCATTTAAGCAATTAAGCGGAATCGAAAGTACAGTAGTATTCGCCTAATATACATTTTTCTAAGAGAAATATTGTACTTTCAAGTTTCAGACCCTAAGGGAGCATTTAATGTTAATTTTGTTTCTCTATTATAAGTTTATTAGTAAGTTTGCCTATTAACAAGCTAATATTGTGCAAAGTGCGACTAGCTATTTTGCGAACTCTACTATACTATAATAGTATATCTCACTTCTCCATCGTAGTTATTCATACTATCCTTCTCTTGATACTCCAGCAGCATGTAAGTACAGAACTCATCCTAAGTTAGGTAGCAGTCAAGTCAGAATAAGTGTATTCGAAAATACACAATAAAAGTAGGAAAATAATTGAATAAAATAATCCATGAGACATTCTGATAATTTCAGGCCTTAATCATGCTAACTTTGGCCTGTTAGAGGACACAGAAAACAAAAAAAATAACTCTGTGATTTAGAAACTATATAGTAGTTGGAAAAAAACAATAATATAGACTTTGGTGTATGAAAAGTTTCGGAATTATACTTATGTGTTGTGAATCCATTAAATTTGGAATTAACAAATGCATTTCTGCTAACTTACCCAGTCAACTGTTCCATCACAATTTGTATCAACTTTCATGAACATCGACTTTAGCTACACAAAATAAACCCGTGTTACTAAAGTATAATGTTGTTTATTTCTATATATCCTTTGATACAAAGGTCTGTATAATCAGAAGTATTGTTTTGTATAGCATCAGTTAATATATACAGCTTCAATTAATTAATTCTAACAATCAAATTACAGTAGACTCTCGTTAAAACGAATACCAGGGGACCGTCCAAATTGTTCATATTATCTTGTTAACAGGAGTCACTTGCCTGCATTTGTATAGGCTAGGGGAATTAAACCTTGTATTCCTTATCCGATTCGTGTTAGTATAATCGAGAGTCTACTGTATATAAACTGGGATATTGTATGATGATATTATTATTATGCGACAGATTATTTATCTACCTGTTTGTCTGATTTATTTGTACCCAGAATCTCTTTGAAAGCGTGCTGAAACTCTTCCAAGTCTAATCCATCGCTTCCATTCTCGTCAGCGCTCTATGGGTAGCAAACGGCTCTTAATTCTGTAAGAGTTCTCATTATTTCTATCTTAATGATAGGCTATAATTTCAAGAATTCTTGAGTTTAATTAAATATTTGCTACGAAACACTTCAACTTATTTAACTAATTCTTATTAATGGTTTCCTTTGTCACAATACACGAAACCTTTTCCTAATATCTAAGTGGACTGAATACTCGTGGAAATACACACTCATAATAATACTAATTAGGAAAGAACAGAGTTTAAAGTAAACAAATGTTAACACTGATAAAAAGAATTTAATCAAATTAAAGTTTGTTGATAAGTTTACATAATTGTTGTTTGTATCTATATAACGCATAAGTTGTTACTATTAAAATTCCCATCTGTTCATTAATTGCCTAACGACCTCTACCAAATATTATTTGGTAGCTTGCTTTAATAATAATTACGAACAAACATGAATTAAACAGTCTGATGACCTTTGAATGCAATAAATTTGATAACACAGGAGGAAATATGAAATTCACAGGAGAATAATTATTGTAAAATTAGCTAACATTTGCTTTATAAGAAACTATTATTAGATGTTTATCTTATAACAACAGAAGATACACTTTAGCTCATAATACAGTAGAATCGTCAGTACAAACATCAAGGTACCGTCAAAATGTGTTCGCCTTATACTGAATTTCTATTAACCATATTCAATTTGTCGTGAAAAAGTTTTGAAGGGGAAATAATGTTTCTATTAACTGGAATATTGTATTAACCGTGTTTGTACTAACGAGGTTCTACTGTATTACACTACAGGCCTGTAGAATGGGTTATCACTATTGAGTGTATGAAGAGAATGAAAATCATATGAATCATATGTAGAGAAAGCTAATTAGCTAATACGTACAGTACGATCGAATTCCCAACAAACTATTCGTAGTATAATCTCTGAAAATTTCGCTATAAAAGATATCTTAATTGTCAATAAAGTTACAAAAACAGTTAGATTAATAAATAATTTGAGTTTTAATTAGAACACATTTAGGTTGACAACATTACACCTTATCAACTGCCATGCTTTTGAATCAGTCAGAAGTGAGTTTATAAAATGACTTATAAAATCTTACAAGTTAGCAGCTGTATAAGAGAATGCAAGTCAAAATTAGAAATCTGAAAAGTTGGATTAGTGGGATTTGAATACTGAAACAATGGCCATAACCGATGGAAATATGTTGTTTTGTCCTGTTACAGATTCATTGCTTGAATGCATAGAACTGACAACAGAATAAGAACTTAATAATAATATTACAATCTGAAAATCAGATAATAATGAAACTTAATAGTACATTTAAGAATGCAATATTCAATTCTATACAACTTCAATAACTTCCAACTTGATAGCAGAACAAATAGACAGTATCAAAGCAGTTTAATTATTGCTATTAAATATGTAATGGGATGCCAATATTCCCAGCTATTCAAATAATATTATAAATATGTATGTTTATGGATAATTTATTATATATGATTAGAACGATAGTTTGTATAATGTCTATGGGAAAGTTTTAAATTTCGAGCTTCTAGGTGCTAATTCAATACAATAGACTCTCGTTAAACACCAGGGGACAGTCCAAAATTTGTTCGAATTATTCCGATTCGTATTAACCGGAATTGCTTACATGCATTTGTTTCGGCTAGGGATATTAAACCTGTACTCCTTAACCAATATTACACCTTATCCGTGTTCGTATTAATGAGAGTCTATTGTTTTAAAATACTTAACTACGTATAAGGCGATATAAAATAAATAACTTGTTTATCATCCCCGTCCGTCCCAATTTTTACCCTCAGCTCCGTCCGGATTTATTTAATTATTATCTTATGAACATAATCGTAAAATATTTAGTTATAGACTTGTGTAAAGTAGTACTCCTAATCAATGTATCAATTTTTAATAAGTTTACCTGGTCTAAGGGATATGGAATCAAGGTAATACCCACGTACCTCGAATATGGACATAAGCTTCATGAGATGGTGCAGATTAACGCTATCCTCTATCTTATCGTGTCCCTCTCCACTGACAGAGGACTTCACAGCTGTAGCGGACGAGGAGACCGGGGGGGCAGAGAGAGATTGGGACATTTGTTGTATAAACCAGTGCAAATTCAATGGTATTACATGCGAAATCCGCGATATTGAGTATATTATATGATTCAGTATATAGAATAACAGAAGTTATGGAGTTACATATTAATCTCGAATCTTAGTTTGATTATAATTTAATTATTTAATTAAGCAATATAACGTGTTATAACCAGTAAATAGTAATTGACCTCATTGGCTTTTTATAATTTCTTAATATTATTAATGTGTTAGATCATTAAGGAAACAGTTCAATTTACATCATACGGTCTGAATATTATATTATAATGTATGTTAAGGGGTGCATTTGATAAATAATCAGTCAAGTTTACTTAGAACCTCTATGGTACCAAAAATGTGCTAACAAAAGCCAATTAGTTTATTTAATAAAATTGTTCAAAACAAAGTTGCACCATGTGTAATCTATACGTATATTGTTTCTATAATTCTATTTATTGTGTGCCTTCAAACAGTTCCCAGAAACTTTTAACTCATAATAAACGAATGTCATACAATATAAATTATCAATACGTATAAAGCTAAAGCCATTAAAGAAAATTTTTGCCTTAGAAATATTTCAAATCCTCCAATAATGTTGATTAGCTATTTAATTAAAACACAGAAATTGCATCAAATTGATACCAATGTATTGATTATTCCATTGTTTCTCATTTATATTAAATAGCCATATAAATTACTTCTGCAAAAAATCTTTTTTGTGCAGAATTTCTTTATAATATTATTCTAAATTTTATATAGTTGCATTTTACAAATATAATATCAACCGACAAATAGCACAGGTTCGTCTACAATTATTCTTCGTAAACTATTTAAGCGGAAATTTGGAAACAGATAATAGGGATATTCGCTTAATTAATCACGACAACTTGATGGGAGTTGATTTTTCTTATAAATATAATTACAGTTAGATCCGACACTTATTCGCTTTCAAACCTTACGTAAAGCAAAATTCTCGAAAATAAAACACCCTCGCTATGTCACATTTTTTACAATTTTATATTATACAAAGGATGGCATGACGCACATTGGTTAACCATCCCCTTGGAAGCGTTATGTAATATTTGAACGGCTATTTCCCAATAGTTTCAGATTCTACTGTATTTAATCGGATCCCACATCGGTTATTGATTAATTAAACATTGATTCTTAAGGTTTCCCTATTTTCCGGCTGTTAATGTATTGAAATAATTTATAAGAATCCGGTTAATTTAATTAAATACAGGTGAGTCAATGTGCTCTGGTAATGAGGATCAATAGATTCGCGAATCACTGGATTTACATATGTTATCTCAACTCAATGAAATTAACATGCCTTCATGACTTGAAGATCTATCCATATCCTTCCTATAGCGATTCATGTGTAACTTGAAAATAGTTATATATATTGTTGATTCACCATAATATAATATGTAATATAGAAATCTCACTGTTTGTATCTCATTATACCAACAGAGATTTGTATACTATTTTCAAGGTTGATACTGTCTGTAACAGGTACATAATTTCGTAAATTATTTACTTTATATACATAATTATTAGTCTTATTCTGATGCTATTCATTGTGTAATACCCCTAAGGCATAGGTGACAATTTTTAGATGAGATGTATACGCAAATTCCAATAGATTACGGTATTACGGGGTTGCCAAAATAGTTGCTCTCATTTTTTGGCAAAAATTTCGTTTATACTATTGTAATTTGTAACCCTTGCCATAAGGGTACAAAATATTTGTATATTTTAAAAAATCTAGGGTTTATTAGTTAATTATGTATTATAATGTAGAATATAGCAATAAGCAATGAACTAGTTCAATAGAAACCCGAAAATATTCCATAGGAAGGAAACCATTATTAAATCAGCGACAATAAAATTGTAAATTTTATACTGTTTTAATTCTTCATATTGCACTTGTTACTGCAAGAGAATACAACAAAACTCCAAGTTATAGCGAAGTAGGATTTAACGTCAAAATTAATGAGAAACCGCTTATAACGAAGTTATATATTCCCCGGACGGATAAAGTAATTTATTTTACTCTGCTTATAACGAAGTCCTTGTATTTTGGTATAACGGGAGTTCACTCTATTGTTTATTTATTTACATATTGTAACTAATTTTTTAAATACTATACATTCTCATTGAAAATCTGCTCTATTTCCAAGCCTTAACTAAATAATATACAAATTAAATTATGTAAGGTTTGTAATTAAAACCCCACGTGTCCCCTACTCTACGTTAAATTTTTAGAAAGAACAAACTACAGAGGAATTGCTTTATTAGCAACTCGGGTTTACCACTAAATGTGGTTGCTAATAGGGGAATGAAATTAACAGTATTATCACGCTTGGGACCCGAAAAGCGGTTGCTAATAAAGCAATATTGCTAATAGGGGAGTTGCTAATAAAGCAACTCCACTGTATATGCAACTTTTCTCAGTAGAACCTCGTTAGTACGAACACCTTGAGATCGTCAAAATGCGTTCGCGTTATCCAGAATTCGTATTAGTTAATAACATTTGTATTGAAGACTTTGAAGGGTACTGAAAATAGTATTCATATTAACCGTGTTCGTACTAACAAGGTTCTACTGTTGTAATTGGAATCAAAACTAATTTAATTTAACTAAAGTTCAGTTAATTTCAATAAAAGTCAACAAATTAAACTAAAGTTCAATGACTAATCTAACGCAGGAATAAAACTATAGCCTTTTCTGCCATTTAAGTATATTTGAAGACCTATATATGCAAACTAAATAGATTTATCCTACATTTACTGTATAAATGAACAAATGAATACAATACGCATTGGTCTGAAAGCCATTTCGTTAGACCAGCTATTCATACGAATCCTCACGACAGGAGTATAAATAGAAAATTCATTACGACAGCCAAACACATTTGTTTTGTATATTTTAATATTTGCTGGAAGAATGATACAGTTGAATGTGAATATCCCGTTTGTAAATGGAGATAGATCTTTTCAGAAATTGGTAGAGAACATACAGTTCCTAACAGGGGAAGGAGATTCTGTTGACAATATACAGAATAAAATGGAGAGTTTGGAAAATCAGCTTGCAGGCATTGCAATGAGGGTTTCAAAGTGTGAAGATCAGGTTAATGTTATTATTATACGTATATTAATACAGTGGACTTTGTTAATACGTACACAGATAAGGCGAACAAGGTTTAATTCCCTAGCCTATACAAATGCATTGATTGCATTCAATATGACTCCGGTTAATACTAATTCCGGATAATATGAACAAATTTTGACTGTTCGTATTAACGATAATCTACGTACTGTATTGTGTAATTAATTCAGTAACTATGCAAGGAAAATAGACTAGCAAGCGTATGTATTTACTACATTTCTTAGCTTTTAGCTGCAATTATCCACTGTATATTACAGTGAAACGTCTCTGTTAGGATCACCAATGGATCCTGAAAATTAAATATTCGAAAGGCTCTATTAATTCAGTTTAATTTAAGTACATAATATATAGATACGAATGATTACAGTTGCATTTGTAAAATGTATTAATATTCATGAGTCAGTTTTATTCACAAAATATACTTGCTTTTGGGAGAATTTGCTATAATAAGTCACATGAGATAAAAGGTCACTGCTATTAGTCCAGTGGTATTTAACGAAAACTCGTTATTTACAGACTGGTAGTTATATGGTTTCAGTTTAAAGTGCGGAAGCTAAAATATGTCAATTTCTAGTTCATATGAGAAACTAAAATAGCATTTTCGAATCAGCTCTACTATATAAATACTCTAAATTTAAACCCCCCCCCTTTGGGGGGAATTACTATTCGAGTAAATACGGGAGTTGACTCCAATGGCATCGATCCTGAGGGGGGCGATAATATCATTTCTTCCCGCCCCCCAATATTTCGTGCACCTCATATTTTTATCTCCACTAAATCAGTAAAATATTGTTGCCTTAAAATTATTTAGTAATATTCAAAGATATTTTAAAATCCTCTTCACCCCAAATTTTTTTCTCGCTCGCTATGGAATCGATCCATGTATACTTAGAATCTTAGATTAACCTTGTGTTAACTTATTACATACCGACGCTTGTTATAATTTTAATGAGACCATATTATGTTCGCGATATTATGTTGACTGCACTGCTATTCTCTGTTAATTAATTAATACTAATATCACTTAATTAATATATCCTCCAATGCGAATGTGAAAGTAAACCGAAGAAGTTAATTCACTTTCAATTCAAATTGAAAGTGAAAGTGGTATTTTTCTATTTATACCTTCTACCCCTATGCATTCGGGGGTTAAAATTAATATGAAATTTTTTGAACAAACCCTATGGTCCCTAATTAGCAACTTACATAAGGTTTGTATTAAGTTTAGTTCTCTTATTATAGAGTCTTTATTATGAACACAATTTTTGGTCCCTTGAATATATCACTTAACAGGCCGGTTAATTCATGAAATTGCACCTTTGGAAATTTCATTGTTTAATGGGGATTTAATGAAGAAAATTGAAATTTGTGCATATTTTTTCAACAACAGTAATAATCTGTTCAAACATTCGGGGTTAACATTATAAATACAGTCAACTCCGCTTAACAGAGCCACCGGTTAATCGGTTTCTCCGCTTAATCGGGTCAAAATTTCACAGGATTTATAGGACAGAATTACAGTTTGGCTTACAATATTTTCGGTTAATCGGGTCAAAACAACCTGGTCCCGAGGTGGCTCTATTAAGCGGAGTTGACTGTATACCACTTAACAGGCGGGCACGGTTGAGGGAGTGCTAGAGCGACTGAACAGATTAGCTGAGAGCATCGAGGTGCTGCAGGGAGACAACAAGAATATACGGGAGCAGGAGAAACATGACGTCACCAACATGAAAGACATGCTGGAGTCTCTCAACACGGAGAGCAGAGACATTATGGAGAGAATAGACAGCATAGACAAGCTCAGCACCTGGTTAGTATAGCGTAGTAGCGTAATTGTATTGTACAGTAGACTCCGTTAGTATTAGCGTAATTGTATTGTACAGTAGACTCCCGTTATAACGAAGTCGGATATAACGAAATGTAGATTTTACCCAAGAGCACTAAATGCATTAATTATTATCCGCTTATAACGAATATCCGGATATAACGAAGAGATTTACAGATCCCAAGCACTTCGTTATAACAACAGTTCACTGTATGTATTGTAAACCCCAAATTAATAAACTTTGTTTAAATTAATCACAACAGCACTCAATGAACACGCTTAATTAACATAACTGAACAATGGAAGAGACTGGAATTGATAAGTGATTAGACATTAGAGTTATAGAATAATTGAAGGTGCCCTAATTAGTAAGTGCGGTAGAATGCCTGTCAGCATATGAAATGAATAAAATAGAGAAAATAAAATACTGGACTATGGATAATAGCAGCCGCTTATTGTGTCTCTAATCGCGCTTTTTCACACCCCAAATCAGAAAGCAGTTTATTGAGTGGAGTATTACGTTTGACTTTCAGATATTTCGTGTTTTTAAGAGTAACAACAGATGTCCATTGAGGCAATATTTCAAGTAAAAGAATCAAATGTTCCTCCAAATATTTCTGGTCCATTTTACTGTGATGGCTTTCTCTCAACTTGTACACTACATCAGCCCATGGTAAAGTCCCTCTCTTCTCGGCTAAATACATATTACGAACTATGCTACACATCTCAGGTAGGCTCTCTAACATATCTAGCTTTTGGATCTGTTTGTCATCTCTAACCATGGATAACTTGACTTTCTCCTGTTCCCGAATACGAATTCGTTCTATTAGATTCTTTGAGATTCCTTTCAGTTCATTTGATTCATTACTGCGAACTTCGTTTGTTGTATTAGATTCCAACTCTGGTTGCTGACTCGAATGTTCTTCGATGAATTTCAGCATAACTCGACTGATCCGAGTTGGCAGCAATTCTTGTGAAGAAGCGAGGATTTGTTTCGCGGTTTGTGGCGTGTTTGATTGCGGTTTTCGCGGCATATTCCCCTCGGGAATAGCTGGTAATGTGTTGAGATCAAACTCCGGATGCCATCGCTTAATCTGCTCGAGAGGAATAACAACAGGAGGTACCATGGATAATAAGAACTCCGCATGATACTTTGATATGTACTTTGCAATAGAAGAGTTGAATTGATCTTTCCTTACCAGAAGCTCTTGATTGGTAAGAGACCGAACTGATCTGTTTGCACTAACCCTTGTAGGAGATTCTGAATGCAGATCGTTATTAGGCGCTATTATAAGTTGCTGCTGGCCGCGTCTCGGCGAGTTTATGGAGGTACGTATGGGTTGGTAAGAAAGGGAGAATGCTGTAGGATATATAAACAGGATTTGTGCCATGTTTTTCAATGTGATTTGTTTGCCACTCATTGTAGTAACTGCTCGCTGGAGTTTCTCGAAAGAACAAGTTTCCTTGCGTCTCTCAACCATGGATAATACCACGTCGATACAGCGGAAATGTTCTAGTAAAACAGAATGTGTGTAGGATACAGGCATTCGTGAATCGGAAGTTAGATGGGAAAGAGATTTGTATTGAGGCGTTTTTGTTGGAGTTTTCGTTTTGGTTGGACTTGAGAATTCTAGTTCAGTGAATTGATTCATTTTTGGTGATTTTTCAGGAGTTTTCATCAATGATAGTCTTCTTATGAGATTAGCCTTTTTGCTTGGAGAGACACAACTCTCTGTTGAAGGATACTCAATCGGTTTTAGAGTTTCTACGTTTGTCCTTTGTTTGAGTTCTACCTTGGTTGGCTCAGCTAATTTCATTGCAAGAGTTTGTTTCTTATTTGCTTCAGTTTGGGTTGGCAGTGGCGGAATACTGTACTTCCCTTTAGAGTCTAACTTTGCCATTAGCTTACTTCTCACTTTATTCACTTGTTCGATAGTTGAAGGGTCATTTTTCGGTATCTTCAATACAGTAGGTGTGTTGTACGATGATCTAGGGGAGGTTACCATGGGTACATTTGGTATTTGTTGGTTGGAATGTGTTGGGTCTTGTCTCGTAGCAGAGAGAGCCTTCATTCCGGAGTTGAGCGGAGTAGAAGGTTTGAGTGGCGACTTGCTATTGGTCAGCGCGTTGTCAAGCTGGGAAAATGTTTGATTCGACGCGGGAATTACATTCCTTCTGGTTGATCGGGTTGCCGGGGGCGGAGCAGATAATTGCATAAGCTTTTTGTTGCCTCGCGGTTTCCTGGCGGGAGCTGGTTTTGCTTTCCTCGCAGTTGGTTTATTTGTTTCTTTTTGTGTTGTTTGTTTCTGTAGACACACGAAATCCTTAGAAATTATAGATTTGGTGGGAGAAATATTGAACCTAGCGTCTTTGCATTTCTTCGATTCCGGGATTGTTCTAGAAATCTGTCTCTTCCTTCCAGTCGCTTGGAAATATCCTCCGATGAGGGGTTGTTCTGTGGACATTAGCTATCCGATAAATCTAATTACTAATAGCTAAATAGCTATACGAATAGCTAAATAACTAATAAATTTAGTTATCCGATAAACTAATAGCTAAACATGGATTAGTAACATTAGGATTCTGAAAACGAGAATTTAGCATAATTGTTCCTAAATTATATTTGGTTTAGAACGGAATAACGACATTTCGTATACGACTATTCGGAACATGAGATGGGCTTTATTCTTGTATCGAAATGTAAGTAATCGGGAAAATTAAACACAGAAAATCTGATTTTACCCGCGACAAATTGAATCTGTTTTTATACAAATTAGAAACTGGAAATTAGGCGCATTCGGCAGTAAATTAATCTTATCTACATTGTTATGTTATAATCTGTTTTAGAGAATTGACAGCTCTTGATAAATGATCCCTGAATTCTAATATCCATTGTCGCTCTGTTAAACGCATTACAAATAATAAATCATTGCAGTTCCAATAATAATTGTTATTATATAAATTTTTCAAGAAGTGCAATAATACTGACAATGCAAGCTCGATGACAATTTTACAGAAAAGGAGACACGAGGTTTGGCACATAATTGAACATGATAATCACAAGAAAAGTACAATAAGCAAAAATATACAGAGATGATGGAACAAATAACGTCTAAATTAAATGATTGAATTAACAAAATATCTTAGCTGGCCCTCAAAACTTGATTACTATTCATTTAAATTTTAAATATCAATAGTGCTGATTACACGGGTATTTAATAATACAATTATGCAATAATAGCTAAGCTGTATAATACGCATACACGTATAATATGCAATACGTTCAATTGCTTCACATATAACGAAAAATTTACTTAGTTACAGAAAATCTATGTATAATAATCGGATATTTGTTAAAGCAACTTATTTTTTACAGTTTTAATGATCTTTTCCCCTCGTCATACAATAAAATATTTCATATTCCAAATAACTTATTTTTTCATTTGTTCTACATATGTATAAAACTTACGTTTAAATGTTAATACGTATTACAGTGGAACCTCGTTACTCGTAATTACGAACATGGTTAATACGAACACTATTTTAGTCCCCTTCAAAGCCTTTTCAATACAAATGACATTGGTTAATACGAATTCCGGCTAAGGCGAACACTTTGACGGTCCCCTGGTATTCTTACTAACGAGAATCTACTATAATATACATAATATATGAGGGTAAATACATATATAATACAATAATGTATTAATAGCAACAATGCTCAACAAGAAGCTGCAAACAAACAGAACCTAAGTCTGTTGGAGGAAAGTTTGTTAAAGCACGAGGAACATTCTATTGATTTGGATGAGCTCAGGAAACAATTAGAAAAAGCTAACAAACTAAATGCTAAACTATCATCTAAGGTTAGCTTGTATTACGTTATATTAAGTTTGTAAGCGTCTTTAATGCAATTCTATAGAATAAGGCTGATTATGTATTAATATTTGGTTAGTAAGCTTACAGCTAAATATTGATTTTATTTTATATCTTGTTATATTACATTTCACCCTTGTCAGCATTTAAGTTTAATTATATTAATATTAACTTATTTATATATCAATAATATTCCTTTACGAGCATACTCAAGACTCTCGTTAATACGTGAACCACGGGAATCGTCGAAATTTGTTCGTATTAACCCGAGTCACTTGCATGCATTTATATAGGCTAAGGGGATTAAACCTATTAATTCGCCTTATCCGTGTTAGTGCTGCGAACTGGAATTAAATTTGATTCAATTCAGTTACAGTTACAGTTACAGTTTTAGTTTCATTTCAGTTACAGTTTTAATTCAGTTACAGTTTCAGTTTTCATTTCAGTTACAATTTTTACCACAGTCAATACAATTTCGTACTTAGTTAGGTATTCACAACTTTCACCTATTTTACGACTAAACCTTAGTTAATTATTACTAACTAGTGCTGCAAACCGGAATTTAATTTGAAGAAATTCAATTTCAGTTTTAATTTCAGTTGGAGAAAAATACATTTCAGTAACAGTTACAGTTACAGTTTTATAAACGAGTACAATTCAGTTACAGTTACAGTTACAGTTTAGAAAAATCGCTAAAACAATTTCAGTTTTAATTCAGTTTCAGTTCGCAGCACTAGTCCGTGTTCGTATTTACGAGAGTCCATTGTACTATACTATAATCTTATAATATCATGATATGGTACTTGTATAGCTTTCAGAAGTGAGCGATAAATACGATGGGTTAACACGAGAATCAGCTGATCGACAGAACAAGAACGATTTATTACAGAGCCGACAAATCGACCTGATTGAGTCGCTGCAGGACAGAATCAAACTGCTGGAGGCACAGCTGTCCGAGGTGTCCAGTCCCTGTCCATTCAGTCCCACCTCCACCAGTGACCTGGGAGAGGAGACAGGAGGGAAGACAGAGAAAGGTCCGTACTCACAGCTGGAGAGAGAGAATGAAAAGCTTATGGAGAAGATTGATCTGCTACAAGTTGAGAATACTCAACTCAAAGATATGGTATTATAAACTGGCCCACATATACTGTTCGCCTAATAACAATTGTTCTATTGGCAAATATTATATTTGTTCTATTAGCAAATATTATATTAGCAAGTTATTTTCAGTCCCCAAGCGAGAATTTAATGTTAATTTGTTCCTCTTAGTCTAATAGCAAGTTCGCTATTATCTAGCAAATTTCGTGCAAAATGTGACTTGCTATTAGTATTACGCGAATACCACTGTATTTACACTAATATAACAGTTTATCATTTTATGGCACTAATGGCGTTAGGAATATTTTAAGAATCAATGGGGACTTAACATTTCAGAATAATTAGGAATTTAACATCAATAACTTGAGTGTATTTTTGTAAAACAAGCTAAACAATAATTTACTTTCAAACGAGACGTAATACAAAATTCTCGAATATTAGACACCCCCTTCCTATATCACTCTTTTTAACCATTTTGTATTACAAAATAATCGTTTGTCAGCGTTACATAACGTTTGAAAGCCTAATTTATAGACAATATTTAAACAAAACATAATGCATATAGGTAGATCCCGTGACGGATGAAGAAATTATTTATAGTAGCTCTGAGGACGAACCTCCATTGGTATCTATTATACTTCCGAAACCTATCTTGTCATATGGCAGCAAAACTAACAAAGTCGAAAAGGCAAAGCTACAATCCCGTAGAGAAAAACTAAAAAACTTTCAAACTCTATTGGACAGTCTGAAAGATGACCACAGAAATTTGATAACTAAAATCGCTCGAATCCAATCTCATACAATGCGAAAGAAGATGGAAACACCTCGCACCCCCTATGTGTGGCTCGTGGACTTAGTGTCAATGCATATTGAAAAAGAAGATTTAGTCTACAGTGAAGCGTTCATTTCCAATAAATCTGGTCACAAAATAGGTGCTCTGCTCGATTTCTCATTGGCTAAATCTTCGTATTTGCCGTCAGTATCTTTCTACTTAACTATGCTACCTGGGGAGAACGATAAGAAATTAAAATGGCCGTTCAAAGCTGATTTCAAAATAACTCTTATAAACTATCTCAATAACAATGATTCATATGTAAAGAAATTCAATGATTCTGGAAATACAGCATTCCAATTGCCACTAAGAGGAAAGGATTTCAACTTATTCGGGCTCACAAAATTCATTTCTGTTCCACTCCTAACCAATTCTCCTAACAATACACTCTATGTGAGGAAGAATAGAATGGAGATACATATCGAGTTACAAGTTAATAGTTAATGTTTATTAATAGGAAATAAACCCATTTATATTTCTTACCCTAACCTCTCTTTATTATCTTAATTTATTCCATTGTACACTTATGTTAGCACCCAACTAACAATTATTTCTAGTGCTACTAGTTGCATTCAAACACTTGTATTTGTATTACTTTCTACTTTGTTATTATTATTATTATTGTTGTTGAGCTAACAAATAAACACTTATTTTACAAGTACTCATTATTTATAGGATAGGTTAATAATTCGATTTACATAAATCGTTAAGTTTTTCCTGATTACAATAATAAAATATATTGGGACTTTCCAGGAAATTCGTTTATTTGTGTTCCATTGATACGGAGTCAAACGTAATTTTAATGCCAGGAAAAATTTTAATTCAGAGAATTTACTTCTTGTTTTGCAAGTTATTAAAGTTATTTTAGTGGTATTTTTTTTATAATTACGATATAATTAATATTTAAGAACAGCATGTTTATTCGAACACACATATTTCAATACAGAATAAGACCCATTTATCAAATCGTTGTGTATCATGAATATTTACAAAGAAAAAGACGATAACTCTTGTTAGTGTGAGCTTAAAATTTCTCTATTTGGAATCTTTATCTTAATTAATTCAGTTACATAGTTGATTTCTTGAAGTGCTTTTGAAGAATTTGATTCAAATTTAATTATACAAACCAAATTAAATTAGCTCCTCCTATTAAAATGTGAATACTCTTGTACTTTAGCATCTACTTTAATGATAACCACATAAAATTTCAGTTTTAAAGCATTCAACATTCTACAAATGGTGCAATTCGTGTTTATCATAAACCTTGCACTAACTAACCAGTAGGGACAACTAAATTAATTCAAATTCGGATTACAAAGTCTAATTAACCGATCTAAGTAAGTAATCTGTAGTTACATTACAATTGTGTATTATGTCAATAATAGTTATATTTAGTAAACGGGAGTGGTTACGAATTATAAATGACACATTGTATTTATAAATAGCAATAATTGATGTCATAAAATTGAGTGAGTTTACATAGATATTCCCTATTACATAAGAGCATAAAAAGAAATAATTATACAGTCAACAGGATAATAGTAAACGATACTTCGTTATTGTGTGAATATACTTATTCAAATGTTTTAGAAAATTATCAAAAGCGGGCGGGATTTTTTATTTAGCATTTTTTCAATTACAATTAAATCGTTATTCTAAGTCCACAATAAAGATTTGTATTCAATAAGATCAGGTAATACCCAGTATATTAAATTGGCATTATAAATACAAACCTATTAAAATTGATAAATAAGGAGATTTCACAACGAGTTGATAGCAAATATTTGTGGTACATGTTCATGAGATAGTAATAAAATAATTATTTTGTATTAACTACGTAATTATAGAAGCGTAAATGTCTGTTGGACTTAGTATTCCAAGTAAATAATTCTAAATAGACGAAAATAAGTGATTGAACATGCGTCCTTGTATAAATATTTACAACTATTCAGGATTTTTCTAGTTAAATCCACTTGTGATAAGATTAAAATTATATGATTTGTTAATACTGTTTCAAGAAATAAAATTATGAATTCCAGTAATATTCTCGTGTGCTCAGTTCCAATCAGGTGTGTTCTTATATATTCACATATGATTAAAGTCATATTATTTCCAAAGTAACGAACTTTAAATCTGGATTGTCCAGGTTATTCCAAAGACAATTGTTCAGTTTTGAAGTTGAGCTAATTATAACATGTGCTAGGTTGTGCGTCAATAAGAATAAAGGTCATTCAATGAACTGTATACAATTATTAAGCAGATTACTATTCCAATTAAACTTAATTAATTATTCACATAGACCTTGTAAACTTATTCCACTAAATTTTTGTTCCTTTAAGTAAGTTAAACTAGACAGAAACGATTTATATTTGACTTAAATTATAGATAGGGTAATTTGTGGGCATATGGTTGTTTGGAAGAACTTTAGGAAATACAACCGCAATTTATTTAGATTGTACTTAACAAACCGGTTAAATATACAAACGTTAGGGTCTAGTTACCTTAAATTCAATTAATTAATCAAGTGATTATATGGTAACATCAGTATTTCAGAGAAATGTGAGAGAATAAAATCAATGGATAAAGAAATCTGACCCAAGGAAATCTCAAGTATTTCTGAATATAGTAAGAGAAGCCTTAGCTTTAGGCTTATCTTTCCTATTCAAAGCAATGGATAATATTGGATACATAAGGTATACCGAGATCCATAGAGTACATTTTAATGATGGCGAGTGACGATAATCAGATATTCCAGTCAGCAGAAATAGAAGGATTTCAATTCTTCGATCAGAAGGGTTTGGGTACCGTTACACCTGATGACGTAATCAATGCTGTGGAGAGGGCACGCACTCAGCTTCCAGTTGACTCGCTACAAGCACTGCAGAAGAGTGGGGAATGGAAAGAAGATTTGGAAGTTAGCTTTTAGTTAGCTTATAATAGTCCAACTCTCCATACTAAGGTGTCTATCAGTAGCTTAGCTATTCATATTGGGTTATTAATTCGTAATTCGTAACTACTGGTATTAGGTCGTAAATAATACAAAGGAAGTTTGTAATCTAAAAATAGATATTTAATTAAAAAAATTCCGAAATACTTAACTAAATTTTTTCCAAATCTACTCAAGTGATACTCAAATATAAAACTAGATTTTCCGAATCTACTCAAGTTTTACAAAATAATTCCAATTCTGTTCAAATTTCAATAAATTCACATATCTACTCAAGTTTTATAAAGGTTATATTTGGTATTTACTAATAAAGATTTGTCGTTGGAACACCAATGCTAGTTTCAATAATCCAATAATACTTGAGTCTATTTGGAAAAATATACTCGTTTTATTGGATTTTTTCTCATTTAAAAATAGATTTCTTAATTTCAACGTAAACAAAAACACAAAAATTAAGTCTCAAATTGGAACCTTTTATCAAAGGTGAAAGTAGTGCTTACATTAATTATTTAATACAAATCATTGAGTTGAAAAGTTCAACCATCACTAACTGTGTTTTCCATTACGAGTCATTTGAATATACTTCTCCTAAACTTTTAGAAAATATGATTGTATAATCTTTTCATGTGACACCCCGAAAATAACAACAAAGTCAAACTCAACAATGATACAACGTAGTTTTAGAAAAGAAACCGTTTATCAGATTATTTAACTATTATACAATAAAAATGCTACATAATCAGTTTAACTATGGTGATTAAATAAATTCCAGTGTAGAGGAACTTTTAGTAAAATTATGGAAGTTTTGAGTCTATTGTAATCGAGCAATTTAATTTATAAATTGCACAAAACAAATCACATTTTTATAAAATTTAAATCTGTGCATACTTTAATTTAGGTATGAAACGAATATTGAAATGGCACGAACGAACCTTTTTGTAAACAACGAATATTAGAATATTCGTTAGTTTTGATGACAAGCATTTAATAAAATAAAATACTCAAAATACAGTGGAATTTTTTTGTTAATGTTACAATAGTTTAACCATAGTTACAAAGTGTATTAGACACAAGTTCTATTAATCTGCTAGTTTTGGTAAGAATTTATATTGACGATCTCTCCAATCTAAACAAAAGTTATGGTGTTGTCGAAAATAGTAATCGAATATCCGTTTAAACATAATATTCGTTCAAACTAATATTCGTTTGGAAACGAACGAATATTCGTTCAATAATTTCGAACGAATATTCGAATATTTCGCTATATTCGTATCAGCCCTACTTAGTTGAATTTAATAATTTCATTTATGATCTCAGATGATGATGTCTGAATATGACGTTGATCTTGACGGTCGCCTTACGCACATAGAATTTAATGCATTTATTGAAGGCAATAGAAAGGAACCAGAGCAGCTAGAAGAACTAGATTTAGTGGCGAGACAACTGAAAGAAGTATTCGATATGTTTGATACTGATAAGGACGGATATATTGATAGGAAAGATCTTTCAACTGTAAGTTGAACAAAACCCATTATATAAAGTAGCCTGATATAATGAGTGATATTACAAAATAAACTACAAGTTATGTAATATAGTAGAAATAGGATAATCGGGCCATTAATCTAAGGGGTGATTGAACCTCGTTAGTACGAAGAACAAAGTACCGTCAAAATGTGTTCGCCTTATCCGGATTTTGTATTAACCAATGTCATTTGTATTGAAAAGGCTTTGAAGGGGACTGAAATAGTGTTCCACTGTTTGTATTAACGAGTTTCTACTGTAATTATATTCACATGCTTTACAGAACGGAATTACAGTTTGGCTTGCATTAATCTACTCTCGGACCAAAGTGGCCCAAATAAGTGAAGTAAACTTTAATTTGAATTCCTGATAATTTCTCCACAAAATTGAAAATATTAGGCGGTGCTAATGATTCTTAATTTCTTAGAGTATCATTTTAATCTTTGAACCTTTAATTGGCTCATAATTCTTCAAAGAACTGGGCTATACTAATATCAATACGTAACCCTCGTTTACTCATTTAACAGATAAGCTCTAATTATAATTTTAATAATATTAGATTTCACTCATAAATATGTTAAGTAAAGTATTTTAATTTATTCCTCCAGTAAATACAATCTAGTATAATGTGGTATGTTGTTGTGTATAGTGTAGGAAATTGTTGGGAAATACGTTACAAACTTAAATAAAAATAGATAAATTTACAAATACTATGTATACTAATCGAATTTCACTCATGAACATGTTAAGTCGAATGTACTATTTAGTTTATTTTAAGAATTCAATTATTTTGTATTGACTAGTGCTTTACGTCCACAAATAGCATTAACTTAGCATACCTACTATAATATATGGTTTTAGATATCAATTAGTTTGATTTTAAGAATTTTAACGAATCTACACATAGATAATAGATAATATTCTTAATTAAAGTTTTCAAAGTTTACAGTGATTTATTAAATTTTTTAGAATTAATTCTAAGAATCGTTCAAAAGTTCTTTCAACAATTCTTAGAAATAATTCTAAAATTTCAGTAATTACTAATCTGCATTACTTCTATTGTATTTCACTGTAAATTTTGAAAAGTTGTAGTATGTTCAGAAATTAAAATACTTCGTCTAAGTAGAGTTGCGCAACAACCAGAGAATTTAAAATATTATCAAACAACATCAAATGTTTTCTATACTCAGCTAATTTGTGTAAACTCTTGTTCCATCCACCCCTATTACACTAGATATAATTGAATAAGGCGTGCTTAAGCAAGAAAGTTATGTAGAATGGCAAGTTTGGTTAATGGAAAGTCTGTGGAAAATATACGAGAAATACTTCCCTTTATAAACTTTTATTTATTATTAGAAATGCAAATATGAATGTAAACTCATAATAAGTTCACTATACACGATTCGGGAATATTTCAATACTTAGATACGAGTGTAGGTTACATTAAACATGTTGAACTTATATTTCTCAGATAATCTGCATAATTTGTAGAGTTATAATTACAAACAATGGACAGACAACAATAGTTTGCTAAAGTTCATATTTTAACCGTGTTCGTATAAATAAACAAAGTGTACTGTTATTGGTTTTAATCAAGAATTCAGGATGGATTGTAATCCTAATCCAAATCCAGTCCATACTCGACAACGGATTTATAAATTCTGGAAATTAATAAATAACACATTAAAATTATAATAAGATTCCCACTTTTATTAGAAGTATATTTTTGGTTCTCTCGACTCTCGTTCGGATTAGCGAGAGTGTACTGTACTACTGTATTATGATTTTTGAATGGATTTCAGAAAAATTTCCAATTAAAATCTAAAATCCATAATATATAGATTTTATATTATGGAATCCGTAAACATTATAATATATCCGACTGATTGGTATTAGGGGGCCGTTTAAACGATACGTAATAAATCTATATTATTAAATCTCGATTGTTGTGTGTTTGTGTGTGTGTGTGTGTGTGTGTGTGTGTGTTTGTTTGTTTGTTTGTTTGTCCGGATTGTATTAAAGTGATGGGGGAATAGAAACCGCATTTATATATGAGATATAAACTAACTTTCAAATGTTATAATTGGTAAACAAAAGTTATAAGGGGTAAACAAGTATGCTGATTTCGAATTTCGCGTTTATAAATTTCTCATATTAATATTTGTTGTTGTTGTTTACACAAAATAGGTAAACAAATTAATGAAATTCAAAATCAACCTAGAAGTTTGCTTTCAACGGGTATTATAGGTAAACAAGTATGCTGAACACGAATTTCGCATTTATAAATTTCTCATATTAATATTTGTTATTGTTGTTTACACAAAATAGGTAAACAAATTAATGAAAATTCAAAATCAACCTAGAAGTTAGCTTCCAACGGGTATTATAGGTAAACAAGTATGCCGAACACGAATTTCGCGTTTATAAATTTCTCATATTAATATTTGTTGTTGTTGTTTACACAAAATAGGTAAACAAATTAATGGAAATTCAAAATCAACCTAGAAGTTAGCTTTCAACGGGTATTATAGGTAAACAAGTATTCTGAACACGATTTTCGCGGTTAAAATTTTCTAATATGAATATTTGTTGTTGTTGTTTACACAAAATAGGTAAACAAATTAATGAAAATTCAAAATCAACCTAGAAGTTAGCTTTCAACGGGTATTATAGGTAAACAAGTATGCCGGACACGAATTTCGCGTTTAAATTTTCTAATATGAATATTTGTTGTTGTTGTTGTTGTTTACTCAAAATAGCTAAACAATTTAATGAAAATTCAAAATCAACCTAGAAGTTAACTTTCAATAGGTATTATAAGTAAACAAGTGTGCTGAACACGAATTTCGCATTTATAAAATTCTAATATGAGTATTTGTTGTTGTTGTTATGGCACAAATAGGTAAACAAATTAATGAAAATCAAAATCATAACGTCCCTATCTACCATTTCCCATGGTAGAAAGGGTGAGGAGTAAGGCCGCACAGCGGCCGTTAACTTGAGGTGCGTAGCACCGATCTGTCGCAAAGCGACCGAGACCGAAGGGCTCGTAAATAAATAAACTTACCAATATGTGATATATCATCCTTTTTGTATTACAGAACTGCCAAAAAAAGTGAGGGGTGACTTATTTTCGGGAATTTTGCTTTAAGTAACGTTTGAATATATTCTACAGGTGCTATCCTGTATGGAAGGAGGCGAAATTAATGAAGATGACGTAACAGAAATGGTGAGTACGGTATCGACAGAAGGAGATAAAGTTTCATTCTCAGATTTCACGAATATATTCAGAAAGGAAGCAGAACTGAAGACTGATGACATTGTGGATCTCATTCTTAATGACTATGACTATGACTTGTAATATTATTCAATTATTGTCTTATACAAACGGAAATTGTAAATTATGTTGTGAAGATTCTGTATATTGGTGTGATTATAGTTGATATCGTAAATAAATTAGCCTGTATTTCTCACAAGAGTTAGTTAGTATTACTCATTGAAATATTAATTTAGTTTGAGGCCGCTTTTGTTGAATGTGTTTATCAGTATACTCTCGTTAGGAATACCAGGGGACTGACGAAATTTGTTCATATCATCTGGTATTAACCGGAGTCACCTGTATGCATTTGTACAATTAGGGCAATTAAACCATGTCATATTTAACCAATATTACGCCTTATCCGTTTTCATATTAATTAATTAATGAGATTTCACTGTCTATACATTTCAGGTCACTGTGATGGTGCATTTTTCTTAAACCCTATAAGTAATCTTTTAGTTTATAATTTTTGCGGACAATATTGGCAGCCGCAATCTATATAACCCTAATTAAAATACGATAAACAAGAAGTTCACTAATGTCTGTGAATTATTTTTGGGAAAATCAATTTATCAAATGTATAATTCGTGGATTCAACATAAAATTGGAATTTTCTATTAAAAATTTTTTAGTTGTAATATTAATTTAATTGAAAACGACTTCGATCATAATAAATTTAAGAAAAGTTCCAGTCACTATTACTAAGTATTAGTTAAGCATTCAGATTTTAGGATTTTGATGAAATAAAACTATTTTGACTCATATACAAATTAAGTTACTACATAACTTACAAACGGGATGTATTATTGACTTTATTGTTTGATTCGTTTACTGTTAAAAAAACAATTAACAATATATAATGCGAATAATATTAAAAAGAAATAACATATACCCCAATTAATTAATAGATTAAAATTCTAATAAACATAGTATAAACAACAGGGAAGTGTCTAAATTTATTCGCTTAACATTAATAAGTGCTACTAAGCATTAGAAAGCTATTGAAGGGTATTAAAATAATGTACAGTCGAAACCGTTGTTCTAACACATATATTCAGAGCTCATTCTACGAGAGTCAATAGAGACTGATTTCACCAACACGCGATACAGTAAATCATACGATCATATAATATCTCAAGACAAATAATTCCACTATAATATTGCCTGATTGTGTATCAATTATACTATAATCTCAAATGAAATATAATTAACTAAAATTATTCAAGAACAGGTAAAGGACTAGATATAATGACGAAATAATTTAAATTAATTAAGATTTCATTAGAACATGAAGGATCATCTTATGTAGCATTCCACAATATTATGTATTTTGAATATTAAAATTAAAATTTGTATAGTATGCATTTATCCTGAATATATAGACTAATAACTTAGCCTGATCAAGTATCTGATTTCTATCAAGGAATTATAAAAATTATTTGATAGAATAGAATAATTGAATACTAAAATTAGGGCTGAACCATAATACCGAATATTCGTTTAAATGATTTCGTTCGTTTCGAAACGAATATTAGGTTTAATCGGATTTTCGAATACTACTTTTGACAACAACATGCTTTGTTTAGATTGGAGAGATCGTCGTCAATATAAAATTCCTACCAAAACTAGCTGAGTAATAGCTAACTTGTGTCTAATACACTTTGTAATTATGATTAAACTATTGTTACATAAATAAAAAACTATTTTCCACTGTATTTTGAATTTGAATTTGATAAATGCTTAGTCATCAAAACGAACGAATATTCGAATATTCGTTCGTTTAGAAAAGGTTCGTTCGTTACATTTCGAATAACCGTTTCTACTAAAAATGATTAAAATAAGTTAAGAAATCTGGACTTTCGAATTATTGATAAAAGAGTCAACAGTTGAATTTCAAATTTCGCTACCCATTATTAAAATATGAAATATCTGAAGTTACTTGGTGTTAATTTGATTATACTATGTAGTTAAGAATTTGATTATTCTTATTCTAAATTGTTATAAACCTTAGGAGATTCAATGTTTACATATTTATCTTATAGGGAATAATAAATATTATCATATTATAGTGATGGTATATGAAAATACTAATTCAAAGAGCTTAGTTTAACCAAAATAAAGGGAGTTAACAAATTATTTGGCTAAAGCAAATATTTCATTACTGAATCATTAGTACTTAGTTAACATTACAGTCGACTCTATTATTATTATTATTATTATTATTACGAACATTATTATTATTAATACGAGTTTTACGACGAACAAGGATAGGGTAAAATATCGGTAAGGAGTACAGTGTTTAATTCCCCTAGCCTATACAAATGTATGCAATTGACTCCGGTTAATGCGAACAAATATGGCCGGTCACCTTGTGTTCGTAATAACGAGAATCTGCTATAACGGAAAGAATTTAATAAGAGATTTGGGATACTTTTATAGGCCCATTGGAAGCACAAATTACAGAAGTCTCAGTTTAATTGAGAATCAGAACAAATTTCCAGGAATATATATGTCCCATATACTGTCTATACTAAGATTTTCTGTAAATAAATATTGTACTATTTCTTAAATAATAGCCCTCTCGGATTATCATCGCCATCATATACAGTTTTAGGATGACTTTACATGAGAATTTCTTATACAGTGGTGTTCGCCTAATAGCAATTGCTCTGATAGAAATATATGCTTTATTTTCAGTCCCCAAGCGAGCATTTAATGTTAATTTGTTCGCCTATTAGTAAACAAATTTCGTGCAAAATGCGACTTGCTATTATTACGCGAACACCACTGTAAAGTTTAAAATCAGAAATATTGAAGAAAAAATTTATTTCTGAGAGAAGACAAATCATGTTAAGATTCAAAGAACCAAAAATATTCAAACTTCCGACCTTTATCCTTGTACTTAAACCTGTTTAAATGATAAATACTATAGTATTACATAGTGTTGAATATGAATTAACGTACCAGCTCACCACTTGGATATAACCATGTTACATTTTACATCTTAAAATGAAACGATGAAATATGTGTACTTCTAAATTGAGTAATTCCACATACCACAAAGTTTACAAACTTAACTTCAATCAGACTTTAGTTGAAAGTATATATTTATTTAAGTTACTATCGTATACAATTGAGTTATATCTAGTAAATACAATTATAATAAATAAATTGGGCCAAATAAGATAGGGCCAGAAGATGGAAAAAAGTATAAATATATTTCCATAATATGATAATTTTACACGAAAAAATGTTCTCACAAGGAAATCAGATAAATGAAGTCACATATAAACCATCAGATAAAAAGTCAAGGTATTTCCACATAGAAGGTAAGTACACACCAAATACAAATCAAGATAAAGCAGTGTATGAACACATTCAAGAAGAAGACAACTTTGTTGTTAACAAGGTCAATAGAGTGCTAGCCAATAATGACAGAAATTGGGGAGAGGAGTATAACATTAGACGGGCTATCACATGGTTTGATAAAACTCGCTATAGCAAAATATTTGAGAACTTGCGAAGCAGCCAAATTCACGAAAACACAGCTGCAATTCATTTTCCCGATCAAGTGCAGATTTTCCCAATATATCCTATTCCCGAGAATGAAGATTTTACCATTTTTCCTGAAGCGAGCATAGCTTTCGACGAAACTCAATTTGAATCTGAACAAAATCCCCCAAAGCTATTAGAACCGTTATTTCACCTGAATATACATTCATTATTGAGTGCTCTCGAATCAACTGAAGAAATATGTCCGGAACATTTAGGTCTCTTAAAGGAATGCAATTGTGCTCAATTGAATCTCATGGTGCAACATTTGATGATGAGTAACTAATATAATCTAACATGAATCAATTTTATATATTTATACAAAATGGAAGAAATACTTACAAGTAGACATATCAATCCTGAAAAGAATCCAATTACAATTTGATTATATTACTGCTCTAAAAGGAATTATATATTGCTATCTGATTTAATAATACAATTAAACTGCTTTATTGCATTCAGTCTACTAATAATGAATAAAATTTTTGTTGTAACTCCAATTTGCAAAAAATGATACATATAAAAAAATTTCCCCCAATAGTTCAAACTGAATAATTTATGAATTAATCTCATAAATTGTAGCACAATTAATCTAGTCCATTAATTATATTAGACTAATTCGATTATTTCGATAGAGTGGCTCTGGTATGGCCATGAGCCTACCAATAATTTTTGAGAATTATTATTTTCCATTAACAAAAATGCAAATTGTCCCAAAAGGCCCTACCAATTATGCACCTATTCGATAGGCCTACCAATCTGCAACAACCTACAAATGGGCCTTCAATCCCCATATAAGCGACTGGAATCAATACTAAGGTCTTACAATATACATATTTACAGACCAGTTCGTAACATGGACCGTCAATATTGGTTTGCCTTATCCGAAATTTTTATTAAAAAGATTTGGGATGATCTACTAAGTGTAGGGATTTTGTATTACCTTTGCTATAATACCGAGATTTACAATATGGGTGGAATTAATGAAGTTAAACTGAACAGTAAATTTCCTGATTCCATTATGGTAATTTATGCCCAAACTTTACAAGACTATAGAACTTGAACAAAACAGATAATAAATAATTTTGATCAATGGAATCACCGGTTAATTGAATTCTCCGTTTAATTTGTTCAACGTTTCACAGGATTTAACAACAGATTAAAAGGTTGGTTATATTTTCAGTATGTTTTTAGGTTAATTAAATTATCCGTTTAATTTGGCCAAAACACACTCTTATCAAGGTGATAACAATTTCCACGACTAACTCATCTGCAAGTACGTAATTTAATAAAATAAAATAAACCGAATTTATAATTAATAATCAACGTTTTTATTAATTATACTCCAAATAGTAAAATATTACGTATAATATTAGATAGGAACATTTCAAATAGTAGCGTCATTAAATCAGTGTACAAAGTACTTCACTGATTCTTAAAAATCAAATGAAACAAATGGTAGGGTAGATTTTAGGGCAAGGCTGGTAATTGTACAAAACTACCCAAGCTGACAGGGAAATCCAAATTAATTAATTATTACTTTCATAATTATTTCAAATTATAATTGAAAACAGAGCAACTCATCCAAATTAAATTCTAAAATGAAGAAATAAGTTGCACAATGAGTTCTAAATTAGCACAACGCTCATAATTACAGATGACCTAAACATGATACAATTATGCAATAGAACTTAAACTAATTGTCAGACTGTATTTCAGAGATAGCTGTGATATGATAACTAATATTAACTATTTGTAATTAAATAATAACAGTTCAAAAGGCAATAATCATCAACTCTACGGAAATTAATGGTAAGCAGAATGTACATATATTACTTGTTTTAACTGATTGTACAATAAACTCTGGGACTTTCACTTCAAAAGAATAAACTTTATTTGCAAGAAGTGAAATGATAATTACCGTTCAGTCTCATGTCTAAAATTACATATACAAGTATTGTAACGGATGTTATAACAATAATATACATAATACTATTCCAAATCACGCGATAATTACCCTCTAAATCCCATCTAAATTAGCTAAAACAAAATACTCCTTTCCAACAATTTTCTGGATATTTTTTCCAATTACACAATGAGTGTAGGTAAGTTACCAACAATATACATACTTTGAATAAATACCAAATATACCACTGAAACCTGACCAGTAGGGATAGTACGTAACACTATATGCATTGGCTCAACAGTAATCAATATAGATAAGTTATTAGTTCACGAAAGTTGAGATAGCAAGCAAAATGGCAGTGAATTTATCTGATGGGTTAACAAGCGACAAACTGATGGAAAACAACTACAAATCATTAAATAGTGAAATACAGGATTTTGAGTTCAGTGACTTGCACACCAGAAACGGAACAAAAAAGGAGAGTGTGTATGAGAAAGCATTAAAAAAACTGGATTGGGAGAAGTTAATTGAGTTGATTGAGTTGGGAGCTGATTACACACAGGGTTTGCAGATACAAAAAGACAAAGATCGAACAACAGCATTATACTATGGGGCGTTCTACTACAGAAATGACTTGGTTAAGCTGATTACACAAAAACATAGAGAAATAGGAAAATACTCATCTACATTCGTTAACCAATGTACAGTGGCACTCAGGGCAGTTTGTATTAATAATAATTCCGAATTGGTTGATATACTCGTGGAAGCGGGAGCGGTAATAGCAGAGGAATATCACATTCATACAGCTGTACACCATGGCAGTTGGACTGTACTTAAAGAGCTGAAGAAGTTCTACCAGAACTTAGATTTGAATATAGCTGACGATTCAAACAATACACCGTTATACTACGCGAGCAAAAACGGACATTTACAGCTGATTAACTGGCTATTAAGTAACGGAGCGAAAGTTAATTTGAAAAACTCACAAGGAGATACGGCACTTCATATCGCCTGTCTCTACGCAGACGAAGATTCAGTGCATTTGCTTATCAAAAGAGGAGCAAATATAGATGCAGCAAATGGCAAAGGAGAAACACCTGTGTTAATAGCCGCCAGACATGGGAGGGAAGGTCTCATTGTTATTTTAGCGAGCGAGAAAGCTAACTTAGACAAAAGAGATGAGCATGGTAATTTCCCACTACAACTTGCTTGCGAAAATGGTCACATAGGTGTGATTAAAGAACTGATCTCAAATGGAGCTAACTTCAAAGTGGTCGATGGGAACAGGTCTAGCTTTCTGGAAAAAGCGATTTTAAGCAGGAGAGATGGGACAGCCGCGATATGTGTGCGTTTATTCCCAAGTGAAGACTTTCTAGCGGAATACACGTCATATTTCGCGATTCCAGTAATCGACCTAGCCAAGTTTGGAATGATAGAAACATTGAATGCACTGTTAGATCGCATGGTGGTAGTAGGGTCTGAGAAAAAGGATGGAAAAGATGAGATAAACATCAAAGGCAAGGTCCTCACAAAATATCTCGATTTGGATAGCGAGAATCGTATGCCTGATGACATTGAATATAAAATGAATCAAACGTACTTGTTACAGCGAATTTGCCAACTTGACAATGAAAAATTAGCGTATCATGGCACAATAAGGATACTAGTTGATAGGAAAATGAAAACATTTGGGTATAATATTTTAGCGGTAAAACTACTGTTTCATATTTGTTTTCTGTTGACACTTGGTTACTCATTGATTCAAGCGTCGTATCAAAGTATTCCTAGAGATGCATATACACTGAATTTCGCGAATGGATTTAGGATACTGACAGAGATTCTAACACTCATATATTTTATAGCCAACGTAATTACAGAGGGAGTGGAGTTCTTTCGCGTGACTCGACTAACGCACCATCATGTTAAAGGGAAAAAGCTGGAGAAAATAAATGGAATAGATCGCAAACAAAATCATTCACAACACGAATCTAAATGGCAGAAATTAAAATGCTTCATGAACAAGTTGAAGAACAAAACCTTCATCAGAATGTTCTCAGATTATTTCAGTGATAAATCTAACTACTTGGACGTACTGGGTTTGCTAACACTCTTTATTCTGTTTATACTGCGTCTATTAAGTCAGCCAATTCAATGGGTTTTCGCCGCTGCAACATTCTTTATTAACGCTTTGCGTTTATTTAAGTTAACTGTACTCATTCCAGTCCTGGGGCCCTATTCCACCATCATATACAAAGTGTTGAAAAACGATGTTCCAAAATTCGCAGCTCTATTCATCATCACACTGTTCACCTTTACAGGTACGTTCTTCATAGCACTACGAGCTCCATACACGGTAGAGGGGCTACTGAATGCATCTTTGAAACAGGATACTTATCGGGCACCAGGAATAGATGATGAGGTATGGTGGGTTCTAATATCTGGACTGAGGATACTGGTGCAAGGAAATGTGTTTGAAGGGATTTACACTAATTATATATATGAATCTCTGAATTGGTTGGCCGCAACAGTCTACCTAACCTTCCTATTCTTAACAGTCATTGTCTATATTAATGTATTCATTGCGCAACTCACAGACACATTTTCAAAATTCAAACTGAGAGCTGACTACAGTTTCGCATGGCACAGGCTGAATTTCATTGTCCAAGTACAGAGAACTTCTTTCCTATCAATTTTCATGGACATAAGGAAAAAGTACTTTACAGAATCTATTTCGATGGATAAAGACAAGTTGAATGAGTACTATAACGTATACGACATCCGACATTTGAATGTTAGGAGTTTCAATGAGAATGTAGATGTGAAGAATATGCTTAGCAGCATACAATCACAACAAAGGACAAGCGAGAAAATAAAGAATGCAATGGAACAATCTCGATTTGAAACTGAGGATACAAGGTTGGAGCAAAAGGTGAATTTAATTAAGGAAGAAATGGAAAAAAGGTTTGATTTAATTGATAAACGTATGGATCAAATGTTCCAGATGTTAAAAGCTAACTTAAATCGGTCCCAAGATGTTGATTAATTATAAACATTTACAAACTATAAATTGGTTTATTGGATTTAGTGTATATGTGATAAATTTGGTAAACTCGTGTGGAAATATAAATTGTGATGATTTTTTTGTAAAAACTTATGTAACGCTTCCAATGGGAGGAAGTAGCTACTAACATAAGACGGACCATCCTTTGTATGAAAGACTCCATATAAATTGCAGATTGAAATTGAAAGATGGTACCAATTACCAAAAGTATTATTGAACAGAACAAATACATAGTGTCATCATCATAAGATCAAATATTGAATTTCAAAAGATTTTAACAATATCATCATAAAGAGATGTGACACTTAAACAAATACAATAAAATTTCGATATAGTATTAAAGTTGTTCCAACGATTCTCGTAACACATCCAGTGGACACGTGTCTCCTATTTCTGTAGCTCTGCATTCCAATACAACTTTATCTTTCTGTATAACATACAAAGCACCTAACAATCTGCCCTCGCCTTCTGTGTTACCACTGAATCCGTCTTTCCAAGCGTTATAGGAACTGATCCAATTTCCCAGTTTAAAAAACTCCCCAAATCCAATCCATCTCTCTTCAGGTCCATAAAATGTCCTAGCGCTGTCGAGAAAAACATCAGCTTCAAGAAATTCCTCAAATTCCCTAGCACCTAACTCGTCGTGAACAACTCCATATAACTTAACATTGTAGCGATAAGTTAAGGAAGCAATCTTAGTTGCTTCCGCTTTACACAGGAATCATCCTGGTCTCCGAATAGCGAGCAACACAACCGGGCTATCTATCCACAGTTGATTTGCTTTGAATTCCTTTCCCGTATCTAAAGTTTTCAATGTAGCTCTATTGAAATATTCAAGTAAATTCCTAGTATGCGAAATTTGTTGGCGTGCATTGTACTTCAGTAGTAGATTAACAGAAAAAGCGAATAGAGCGAATGACGCAGTAGAAATAACACATTTGTGTAAGATAGAAAGCCGTTTCCATTTAAGAGGCATTCTACATTTGATCTAAATTCATTAATTACATTAACGTTGATAAGATAATTGAAGATAATTGAATATAATCTATAACTGAATAATTTAAAATAATTGAGAGTAGAAGATATACAAATTTGGAATTCTTAGAATCTGTGTAACAAATACGGTACTTTCCATACGATAACTTATCCTACTCGCACAGTCTACTATGAAATTATTCCAATAAACACAATTCCTTAAATAGATGTTTCTTCTCTACAGCTATGCTGGAGTCGTTATTACGCATAATTACCTAATCAATAAATCAGCAATTGTAAACAAGTTCCAATAAGAACTATCTTGAGTCAGTATAGTTTAATATATTTTGAACTTTCATTTCCTTTTATAATTCAAATTAATGATGTTTTTTGATAAACACCTATGTATATAGCTTATTATAGACAATTAACGCTCCATGATCATAATATCCAGTACAGTTATATTTAGAATACTGCTGTATTTTCAGCACAGATATACAATGGGCCAATGGCTATGCAAAATTGTAAGCTACATATTTTCCGATGTACAAATGGGTATGCCAGGTTACCATGTCTATCAAGTAGATTGTAAGCTTATTGGGATAATAAATTAATAATCTTAATATTTTTTTCTAATACTTATTCGCGTTAATTTATGGACTATTTGAACATTTTTGCTCTTAATCGCGTTAATTTCATGGAGCTTCGTTAATTTCCTATAATAAGGTAATCAAGAAATATTATTTCTAACAAATGATACTCAATTAAAGAAACTTTTTCTATAGGGTATTTTTGTAAAGTTTTTATAATGTTGTGAAATTCTTTTGTGACCACACTCGAAAAACTGAAGTAAATTTGGTTATATTAACAGTCTACATTAACATGCTATCTCTTTTAAGAAATTGAATATTTCTAGTTTACGTTGAATGAAAGTCAAATGTAATAAATGTTAACAAACTACTTAACCAACATTGAAAATGAATAATTATAAAAATTAATGCTAATTTATTCTATTCATCACTATCCAATAAATATTATTTAAAGTTCCCTTATATTGGACATTTTATTACATATACAGAATGAATTTTTGAGTGAAAACTAAAATACTTCTAAGTACATATAAATTATAATAATTGAATTTCAAAGAATCTACACAGATCAAAAGCTAGCAACAAGGTACGTATATTACAATTCTAGATAGATTTTCGCAAGAGATAATAATTGAAAAAACTACCTTTTGTATTAACATAATCGTTGAACATTATTAAATATGATTTGGGTTTAATTTTAACTATATACAAATAAGGTAATGCCCTCTAAATGTGAGCCACATACAGAAGTAAATCATTTTCCTAAATTGCTAATTAATATTTAAGAAGCTTCAAGAAAATATAAGATTCAAGAAAATAAATACCTTTTTTAGAGTATTCAACAGAGGTCAATCATAAGTTTGAGAGCATGATTAGACTTACTAAAAATAGGAAATCATTTTTAAAAAGTATGAACATACTATAAAATTTGAAGTAACCAAGGGCCACAGGAATAAAATAACTGTTTTATAATTTGTTAACACAAACAACAAATAAACACAACAATGTTAAGTGATTTAGAAAGGAAATACAGCATTTCAATAAATGGAAAACAAGAAATAAAACATAGGAGATTCTTTATAAAAGGTAAATACACAATAAACCACCAACAAGACCTGCACGTATACGAACACAATGAAGAACTGGATTGCTATATTGTGTACAAAACAAATAGAATGAAGGCCCTCAACCCTAATAATTGGGATGACTGTGATATTGTTCTAAGCATAGACAAGTTTGATGAAACAAAATATGAACATATCTACGGTGATCAAAGTATTAAGAAAAATAACACACAAAGTTTTAGTGAAAAGCTCATTTTTGAAGGTGAAATTTTTTCCTATGACATTGATCTGCTACTACCATTAAAATACATGAATATTTTTAGTTTAGAAGACATGTGGGACAATATAGATTATATATGTCCAATAGAATTAGCAATAAAGTACTGTTGTCAATGCCAAGTAAATTTATTTTCAGTTTAATTAAATAAGCAGTTTTTATAATTTAATGCTCTTGAGTAAGTTATGAATTTAAATTTGTATTATCTCATCAAATTAAAGACACAATACACCAACAGTAAAAGCAGAATCAAATTACTCCATAGATGGACATCAAGAAGTACAGTTGGTAATGTTTATTATTATAAAGTTGTATATAATCAAATATTTTATTGTATATTTAAAAGTAAAATTTTATATTAAAAGTGTATATTGAATTTATATTCAAATAAAATATACATATTCTATTGTTTAAATATGTAGTATAAATTTTGCTATTTTTTTACTATTATTGTATATTTTTATAATATATTTACTAATTAATTAGACTTATGAGCCTCCTTCAAACGTAGTAAGTCGCATTTTGCACGAAATTTGCTTGCTAAAAGGCGAACTTGCTATTAAAAGAAAAAAATCAACATTAAATGCTCGCTTGGGAACTGAAAATAACTCCATTTTATGCTAATAGAGCAAAAAAGCCATAGTTCTGCAAAATTAGAATGATTAATAACTTAATTATTTATGTTGCCTTATGTTTAATACTTAACGATTGAGTAAATCAACTTAAGTCCGGATGTGTTTCAACTATCTAGGGGTTAGTTAGTGCCATGACTTATTCTGGGTGTGTTCCACTAATCAGCCTTATTTCTAAAATGAAAGTATTATAATTGATCAAATTAGATTTTGTAGCCAAAAACGAAATTAGTTCAAAAAATTAATCTTTAGTGTATATATAAAGTAATTGCTTATGGGAAATATAGTTAGTCAACCTACCTCGTGATACATTTCCCTACCCATTTATTTAAGCTGTGTCCCAGCTTAGTAGTTGAAACGTTTGCACATTTTATAGCAAGGTACATTACAACTTTCTATATGAGGTCAATAACTGACTACTCTAATAATATAAATGTCTAATATTATATTACTTGCAAAGAGTAAGCACTCAGGTAAAATACAGGAAATTAAAGTTGCATCTATAATTAAATTGCGGAATTTTATGACTAAGTTTTAGGAATGCCAATTATGACTAAAGTTAATGTTTCAACAATGAATACTGACCCAAAAGCTCTATCAATATCTAGAGGCCGTTCAAACGTTACGAAGATGGTAAAAAGCGTGACATAGGGAGGGGAACATTTCAGGAATTAGCCTAATAAGGTTTGGAAATTTGAAAGGAAACTTTTCTAAGCGCGTGGAAATCGAGAAATACTCTCATAGGCTTAATACAAAATGTGTAATTTATCACGTGTGAGCGAACACGAAGGCGCTCAGAAATTATACATATGTTATAGTGAACTCCCGTTATAACGAAGTCGGATATAACGAAATAACCGCTAATAACGAAATGGATATTTTCCCCCAGAGCACCAAATGCATCAATCATTATCTGCTTATAACGAATATCTGGATATAACGAAGGAATAAGTCCCAAGTTGTATATGTTGCAGGTACACTGGTGTGAGTGCAAACAAACCAAACTTACTTCTACCCTGTAACATATAACTTTTTATCGCCTGTGCACACTCCAATTTGTAATGTAACTTACGAATTTCCGGATAAGACGAACAAACAGTGTCACACTATCAGGTCCCTACAATGGCTATTCAATGGGTATTATCCGGTTAATACGAACTCCGGATAAAGCCAACAAATTATTACCGTCCGTTGGTGTTCGTATTAACGAAGTTCTACTGGAATTACCATAAAATTCTCTGTATGTATGTACAGAACAGTTGTTTCTGTGTAAGTGTAATGTAACACACCACAAGCGGTTAATAGTATAAATTAATATTAATGGACCACATAATAAGGAATAATTATAATAATATTATGTAACTGTGAATGTAGTAAATTTCAATAGCTACGGTGGCCTACAAAGCGTTTTAAATTTCACATTTCAATGAAATAATTTGATTTGGAGCATGTAAGATTTAACATCCTATACCTATTAGGCCATATAAAATAAATAACTTGTTTATCATCCGTATTTTTTCAGAAAATACGGACGGCGGACGGGATTTTATTTTTATTTTTTATTTCCGTTAATATGCAAAAAACATTACCCTATGCCAAACAATAAATATTAATATTTAAATTAAATTATAAAATCACAAGACAATGCCCAATAATGAAAGTAATGTTCTAAATACAAGACTAATTAAATATTGCTAAATTAGGAGTACTTTACACAAGTTTATAGTTAATATCTGTACGATTATGTTCATAAAATAAGAATAAAATAGATCCGGACGGGGGGTAAATATAGGGACGGACGGGGATGATAAACAAGTTATTTATTTTATATGGCCTAATAGATTAATTATACATACACGTATATTTATGTCTGCATTTGTATATAATTAGTTCCACTGTCAATTCAGTAGTAATTTAGATAATTCTTGAAACAGAAAATTTTGTAAACAGAAAATTACCTAAAGTTGTATAGTTGACATTAATCATATTCTAATCTAAAAGTTTCGATGTCTATTAGCGAAATAGCAAACAATGCAATAGGATTTATAGAAACAGTCAAACAGATGATTCTATTTAAGAAATTCCTTTCAAAATGATTGTTTCAGCGGTAAGTACATAGTAGGGTAAGTTTCTATATAACAGCTCTACAAAAAGTGTATTATGATTTGGAATAATTATCATGTAGAAAGTTTACTTACCTAAAAGTACAGATTTAAAATAAAATAACCTAAATTAAACGTACACACATTAATAACGATAGTAAGTAAATTTAAAAAGTAGATTTCTAAGTAGATTGATTCTTCTCCAGGACACATACCATCTCTAGTAAATTCATAATACGTGTATGTGAAAAATAGCAATAATTTTAAATCTGTATTTTAGCAAGATCTCGGTGGCATACCTTTTTGAATTTTTTTAAATCGGTTAAAAACTTTTGAAGATTTCAATTTAAGAATACCGGAACATTAATTATCGAAATAATAGCGAAGTGTGTATGGCCTCGCATTCCAAACTTATCCCCGAGCAAAAGATTTGTACAAGTTTGGTTCGGATTATCGGAGTCTCATTTTGTAGATGCCTATAGAAAATGTATTACTTCTCTAATCCGAACGAATTAACTAATGGGGGAACACCTCTGTTCGGATTAGCGAGGGTGTACTGTACTTATATGAAAGTATCTCTCGATTTTCGCGCGCCTAGAAAAATTCGTTTCAAAATTACGCGGTTGGATGAAACCCTGCTTGTTAGTGCCTGAAATTACTTATAAATATAAAGGTATGGGCCATATAATTAATGCCTTTTATCTTTTGTATGGAAAAGCTAAATCTTACTAAACTTACTAAATCTGAAGAGTTAATTATCAGTAATACTAATTTATATTATAAATTCTTAATAATCAATTTGTAAAGTTCCCACTTTATTTTCGAAAATTACCACGTAATATCAGACCAATTAAATCCTGGTGAACTGGGGATTTTTCACGTATGTTTAATGATATTCATAATGAGACTGTGCCAGAGATATATGTATGTATAAATAAGGAAAATAAAATCCTTCAGTATAAGACAGGACACCAAATCACAGCTATAAAAGAGAGACTATGCATAGTGATAAAAGAATTATTTATGATGTTGATAAGAAAGAAAGCCAATACGAAAAGAACCGTTGCTTTTTAGTATTAAATGTGAAGAATAGCCTTCCTCTGGGTAAAATACAAGTCACAGAATTATACAAACACAAATCAAATGCGATTATAATTTGCTCAAAGAACGGAGTGAGGAAGAATACTAAAAGTATCTGGGGGAATTATGAAGTGATTAGTATCAAGAAAAAGATCCCATGCGATTTTATAAAACAATCGATGGATGAAGCATCTCTTTATAAATGTACGGCTGAAAGCGATGAAGTAGCACATTTGAATGCAGTGAAACAAACATTGATCGAGGAGAAACAAAAACTAATTAAAGAAATAAATAACTATGGTGAAGAACTGAGGAGAGGAATCTACAATCCCTATGAAAATTATATGAAGTCACTAGTGACTATTTTCTAAGTAAACTTGAATGAACTGATTCTTGGATCCGGCCTATACTGAACACAAGAATACAAACAGCTTTTGGTCTCGGAGCACATTAGAAAGTATTATTTGTTTATTCTTCAACAAATTCGTGAACAAAAATTGTTAGAAAATTTATAAAACAGTTTTAATCTTGATTAATACATTTTTCTAGCTCTAACATTACTAATTATTGTATTGAAATAGTACGTATAGATAAATTCTCCATTTTCAACTAAGAACAGCTTGCATAATCGTATTTTTTATTGTATTTAAAATAAATTAATAATATAATATAATACTGATTAATGTGAATATTACTACACCGTAGTTAAACCTTTGAAATGACCAAAACAATGTAGGTATTTAATTAAGCAGTCTTTCATAATATTGTGTTTGTACAAACGAGAGTCTAGTTATTTAAGTATGTGCATTACAAACTTTTAATTTCAAAATTATATGTAAACCAATCTGATACTTGAACATTTTATTATTAGAATTGACAACAATAATAATAGCCACAAACAAAAAACTGCTTGAAATCAGCTAATTTTAGAACACAAAAATGTTTATAATAGACTTGAATGCAATGTAACCCAGCAGAAGTCTTAATGACGCAATAATATCTCTAATCATGCCCTACTATATTAATATTATAGTAGGCCATGCTCTAATAAACAAGTATAATATGACAAAACAATTTGGATATACAAATTTGTCTTGCACCGATATACTCAGACGCTTGACAAAAGTTAATTAAAATTATTTTCCTTTTATATATTTTATTGCCACATTAGAATCATCATCTATCCATTAGTAATCGATCCTATAAAAGAACTTGAACAACAAACTATGACCAAGTAATTCATACACGTGCTTGTCTACAAAAGTCTATGAAATTATTAGATTTATATTTTCATGTGGGGTCTATGAGATATAGACTAAACATAAATGTCACATACTGGTGCATTACGTTTCTACAGGAAAGCAATATTTAAATTAACAGCCCTCAATTAGAATAACTTTTGTTCATTTAGCAAAATAAACTACGTACGTATTAGCTTTTAATATCTTGCACCCTGAAAATTTGAGCTAATAATCAATTGTGGATTCACATCTATCTGCTAGTAGTATACTAACAAGAATTTACATGATTTTAGCTCAATTAATTAACTTTATCTACCGGCTATTGTAAATTATAAATTTTAAGGCATATTTGGGGTAAAACATTATCATATTGTATTATAAATGGTCAAAACATACCATGTGGGTGGGTGTATAGTTTTCGGAAATTTTAGTTGCGTAAGTTGGAATTTCTCCTTGAAAGAATATTAGATCATTAAAATTATTAATAAAAAGTATAAATAATACAACCCCTTCAAATGTGCAAATAACTGAGCCTAAATATACAAACACATTAATTTCTTTTGAGGTATTATTTTGGAATTATTCGTAAATTATGACATTGTATTAAGCCATATTATAATTATGTAAATCCAAGGTTTTTACTATGCTACAATGCAAGTAGAAAGTGAGTAGTCTGGTACAAGGCGAAAGAAAAGTGATGGTTTTTCTAATAGACTATATAAAATAATAGATAAAATAATTAAATTTATTTTCCAATATAATCTTATCTAACAAGTCTAGCACGACTAGGTATATTTGAAACTAAATTATGTAAAACGATCTTTTCGGTCTCGGTCGCTTTGCGACGGATCGGTGCTACGCTCCTAAGTTAACAGCCGTATGCAGCTTACTTCTCACCCTTTCTACCATTTTCCATATTTTTAACCTATTTACCTATAATTATAATATAGCTAACTTCTAGGTTGATTTTGAAGTTTCATTAATTGTTTACCTATTCTACAAATATTCATATTAGAAATTTCTAAATGCGAAATTCGAAATCAGCATACTACTTGTTTACCTATAATAACATTTGGATATTGGTTTCTTTCTCAAATATAATTGTGGTTTCTATTCCCCGATCACTTTCATACAATCTGGACAAACAAACAAACAAACAAACAAACAAACAAACAAACAAACAAACAAACACACACACACACACAACACACAAACAAACAACAATCGAGTTTTTATAATATTAATATTAGTATCTATTTGACTCCACCATTTTTCATAAAATAATTAGGGCTGAAATATTATCGGGTTCCCCAATTTCATCAAAATTTCGTATTACTTATGTTCGTATTAACGAAGTTGCACTGTATATATATTCGCAGAAGGGTAAAGTAGTTTATTTTATTCTGCTTATATCGAAGTAAACGTAGAACTCTTTTGATAGTATGTCAAAAATGAATATTAAGCAGTAGATTCAATGCTATTGTGTAGAATGAAGCAGTGTATAATTTTCATTTTCTAGAATTTAATAACAAAAATTAACTTTAATAGTATAGCCATATATCTTAATTCGATTTACAACAAAAAAATACAGAAGATTTTGGTACATTAATTGATAGAAGAATTAATTAAAAGTCAATCTTTAATTGCTTAGTGATTAGATTATATGATTGAAAGTACATAATTCAATTCAGCTATTAGTTTTACTTTCTATTTAATTTAATGTATAAGCTGCAAAAATATTAAGTCGAATTACAGTAATTTACCTTAGAAAAGTTCATTGTACCAAGTTCAAAGTCAGAGTAAATAATAAGTTTGGCAACGAGTCAAAGTAGTTAAAAGATCACATACTATAATTCCAACCAACTATTTAAGAAAAAATTGCATATAAAGTTAGTATAAAGAAAACTAAATGTCTTATTCTAAAAAGTATTACATAAATCTTTACTTTTTGAAAGAAGTTAAAGAACAAAAGAAATACCGCAATTTCTTATGCATCGGAACGATAAACTCTATTTCTCTCGATGTAATTAAAGACCAGAATAGCGTAACAATACACACGCATACAACAGATAGGAATGTTCATATTGTAACATTCAGCAATGCAGTTAGAATTGAGAACAAGAAGCTGTGGGGAAATCAACTTTTAGTGTTTAGTATTAGGAAAAGGTTTTCACCGAAAGCATTTAGAGAAGTTGAGTTAAGAGATATATTTCACAATACAACTCAAGATATTCCCAACATCCAAGCGTTAAATTTCGCAAACAGTGAATCCTCTGATGAGATAGCATATCCACAATATTTCCAAGAAGACCACAATCTATATTGCAGCTATGAATATGATTGCACTAAATTAAGTGTAAGTAACCAAATGGCTTTCGGAAATAATGAAATAGCGGAACTTGAATGTCTGAAACAAGAGATGTTAGCAGAAAAATTATTGCTAGAGAACGAAATTGAGTTCTACAAAGGGCAAGGAGCTCAGTTAGGAAATGTTCATTAAATCCTAGGTGGCCCAGGGAAGTGAAAGTGAAAGTGAAGTTAAATTCAGTTCAATTGAAAGTGAAAATTGGATATTTCTATTTATACCTTAGACCCCAAGTCATCCTCAGGATTATATAATTATGGATTAATTAAGCGCTAATGGCTATAATATAATATGATATATACTTGCATAGTATAGTTGCTATATTTATTAATTTATTGTATATTAATTACTAATAAGCATTGCAGTTAAAAAAGTTAAAAATAATTATTTAATGTGTAATCATATTTCATTAACCAAAGTTTCATTATGAACTGGGGATTGATCGTGCATAAATTATTAGCTTAGGAATATGATTTAAAATTAGCATATAATTATATTAATCAAGTGTAAGCACAATAATAGTAATTGTTCTAATAGCAAGTTACTGTTAGCACCTCAAGCGAGAATTTAATGTTAATTATGTAGATTTAATGGCAAATTCGTCTATTTGAAGTATAAATATTTAAAAAACACAGTTTCATATTCAATTTCAATTTCAATTGAATTACTTTTAAGTTCAGTATTCACATTCCCGGCCAGTTTGGGATAATTATACAATTATATAAATATTAACAGGAAAATTTCGTGCAAAATTCGATTACACAAACCCCAATGTATGTCAATACAAACATAACAGCAATCATACAATTATATCAGACTTTTCATTAATCTAATATTATTCAGTGAAAATATTTTGGGGTTGAATACCAAAGTAAAGTTATGCTATATAAGATTGTACCTACACATTGCTTGGAGCAATTTAACCAGAATTGGATAAAATGATTTGTTATTACTATTACTATTACTAATGTCTCAATTTAGAGGAACAGTCTGAAGGAAATATGCATAAAATCGGAAATAAACTTTTAAGAACAATTTTAAAGTATATTCCCCGGAAGTTTTTAAATATTTTGCAATTTGTAATTAATTTGATACCAAGAGAAAACCATGACTTGCTTACAAGATATATCCGGAAGTTAATCAGTTGAGCATGATACATTTATAATTAGAAAATTATTTTGTTTAATAATTGGTGTGTAACAGTTAGGGATATTCTGGAATTAAATGATGTAAATATTACATACACGTATCACATACTCCTTATTAGTTTCAGATAAGATCAAGGGGTATAATTACATAACGTTGAAGGAGTAGTAATATATTTTGTGGTCTGTAATTACGTAAAGTAGGAAAAAAAGATGTGCATATGTATTCTAGACTTCACGAATGCAACAGTCTCATTGTTAGTATTAAGAAAACCCTCCAAGTTTCATACAGAATAAAAAGACTCGACAAAAGATGGACTATCGCAGCCCATTCTTATAAGCACTAGAAAGGAACGGAAACTGATTGACATCTACATTTGAAAGTCGATTGTTGTGTGTTTGTGTGTTTTTTTGTTTGTTTGTTTGTTTGTTTGTTTGTTTGTTTGTTTGTTTGTTTGTTTGTTTGTTTGTTTGTTTGTTTGTTTGGTTGGTTGTTTGGGTGATTGTTTAATTGATTGGTTGATTGGTTGGTTGGTTAGTTGGTTAGTTGGTTAGTTGGTTGGTTGTTTAGTTGTTGTTTGTTTGTTTGTTTGGTTGTTTGTTTGTTTGTTTGTTTGTTTGTTTGTTTGTTTGTTTGTTTGTTTGTTTGTTTGTTTGTTTGTTTGTTTGGTTGTTTGGTTGTTTGGTTGATTGGTTGGTTGGTTGGTTAGTTGGTTAGTTGGTTGTTTGTTTGGTTGTTTGTTTGTTTGTTTGTTTGTTTGTTTGTTTTGTCTATTAAAATTCAAAATTAACCTTGTTATATAGGATAAACAAGATGCTGAACACGAGTTCAATATTTTCAAACTTTTAATGTAAATATGTATAGTCAAGATTGTGTCGTGGTTGAGTTATCCGTAAAGAAGCGACCGAAAACGAAGGGCTCGTCTATTGTAAGTGCGTTGGATAAACTAAATTATAAATGTAAACATCATAATTATTCAAATCCAAATCCTGTCTCCTATTTTCATGGAAAGGTCGCCAAAAATTTAACAGGTGGAATTAATATGGACTTTTGTGCCAACCTATGAATTCATTAAATGCGTTGTAGAATTATTTTATTCATATTACTTTTACAAATAATATATAATTAGAAAATATATTTAATTCTATAAATAATCTTATTTACTACAAAATCTAGTTTTCCATATAATTAAATACCACAATCACCAATAATATCTAATGATTTTGCATAGGATAGTACTATACCAGTATAGTACAATTTTAGCTTGCTACTGTTACACAAGGAAATTCTGTTATTCAGAATAGAATTGCTGTTAAACTTGTTTAAATTAAATACTTAGAAATGTTCTAAATGTGATACGCACTCATTAGTAATTCTAAGTATTTTAGTAACTACATGAGAACCGAGTTAGTATGAACACGGTTAATACGAAATTCCGGTCAATACGAACACTATTACAGTCTCCTTCAAAGCCTTTCAATATAAATGACACTGTTTAATACGAATTACGGATAAGGCGAACGCATTTTGACGCTACCAGTGTTCGTACTACCGAAGTTCTTCTGTACGTACAATTAAAAAGTTAAGAATATTTATTAATGTTATTGATTACGAAAAAGTTAATAGAAATTATAATTAATCTAGAGGCTAGCTAAGTAATTAATTGCTGATTTTGAATATCACACATTTATCTTCATTGTTGTCTTTGGTAACAAAATAGGAAACAAAGTTCGTATAATAATATTCTAGATAAAATTATAGGTAAATTTACTTCTTGCACATAAGGTTGTTTGTTGTTGTTAAGTTCAAATTAATAAATAATTGAATTTTAATGAACAAAGTTACAATGAAGAGCTCGTTATAAATTCCAGTAGAACCTCGTCATTACGAATGCCAGGGGACCGTCAATATGTGTTCGCCTTAGCCGAAATTAGTTTTTAACAAAAATCATTTGTATGCATTACGTAATCAAGGATTTGAAAATATGTCAATATAACAAAAACTGTTCTTATTGCGTGATTAAAAAATTCCAGGTCAATGTAAATGAGCCACTTCAATGTTTCAATATACGGATATGTATAAATCATTGTTTAATTTATCGTTATACATAAGTACTTTTGAGTATAAAAAGAATAAATTGTAATAAACCTAAATTTTATGACACAATTTAAAGAGTATATAAGTTCTGAGAGTTCTTGAAAATTACATATTTAAATCAGTAGAATAATGGCAGGATGCGATCTAACGAATTATCTTAAGACTTTTAACCTAGAAAAGGCTACTTATCAAGAAAAATATAGGAACTATTTTTGCCTTGGGAAATCCGATTCACTTAGTTTTGCGGAAATAGATGAGCCGTTGAATATATGTATTTACCAACACAAAACAGACAAAAACATTCATCTTCTCTTTTTCAAGAACGCAGTCAGAATAAGCAATAGAATGCTATGGGGCAACACCGACAGGATTAGCATAAAGAAAAGAATTCCCTTAAACTTCATAAAAGTCAAATTAAGCCAACAATCCCAAAAAGATTCTCAAAATGCACAAGATGTGATGCCAGCACATAATAACATTTATTCCAGCTATTCTCCACAAGCCCCTGTAGAACCCGCATACCAAAGTATGGACAATCAAACAGAACGGTTCATAAACAGTGGAGAGAATTTCAATGGATTCCCTCAATACGAACAAAACTGTACAACGCACCAACTCTGGGACAATTCCGCTATGAATGATACCAACATACAAAGTATGACTCATTGTTTGTCTGGGGACAATATAGGGGCTGTTGGCACCTATACCGGTTTCACTGGAACATTTGAGGATGAAACGCATGTCCGGGAGAGAACATATACGACACAAAATATGCTTGAGAGGACCGATTATAGAACCAGTAATTACGGGGAAGACAATTTATTCCACCAAAATAGATTCTATCCGAATGAAAATGAAAAAGATTTTACTCTCTACGGAAGTTACGATAATGAGTCGTATATTGAATTCGGGGACTCAACTCAGTCGCAGAGTATCTTTGGTAACAATTGATAAATTTAGATATCAGTTTAGCGGCATACTAGCAGCAGCATGACAGCATGTGTGAAAATTGTACATAAAAATTGTAATGTGTTGTCGGGGCCACTTCAGTTCAGTGCTCAGTATTGGATTGTAGATATTATACTGTAGGTATATATATTAAGTGAGGTATGAAGATTATGCGCTAATAAAGTGACAATTAACTTGCCAAGTTGATCGATGTTTGAACTGAGTGTGTTTAAAGTACTTGATAGATAACTTATTTAGTACATAGCATAAAATGAAAATATTATGTATTGTCTATGGGGAGTGTTTGGAAATTCAAGAATCTTATGCATCATTTCTTAAATATTTACAGTTGGTATATCCGGTATGTTCATATAACCGGTGTTCTTATATCCGGCATCTACTGTAATATATAAAATTATACAATATAAATTATTAGTTTTCTAATTTTACTATTTTTTAAAGATTGCAAAAATGATACATGTTAAACATAATTAAATTCAGCAAACGTAGGGCAAATCATAACCAAATTATGGTGAAACCAAAAATTTGGGTAAGAACGCAGATTCGCCCATGCAAAAAAGCATGCAACCCCAATCATCTCATCTCGGGAAATAATAAAGTAAATAAATATATAAATACAGAGCGCTTACAAGTCAGAATAATATTAACCAATTGTCTTATTAGACTAAAGATTAGGTTTCATTATTATAGTATTGCAAGTATAGATGGTTGCTGAGCACATTAATTAAAACAATCTAAATTTAAAATATGAATAATTAACTCATATGAAAATGAAATAGAAGTACGTACAAGCTACCTAATTAATATAAGTACGATGTCATCAAGAGAAAGATTTAAATAAATAATTCCTACAAGATTGACATAATAAGATTACAAGATTGACATAAGAAGATAACAACCTCATTACTATAGAATATTTGTTTGTCCAGTAAACAAAAATTTGATATTTTGAACACTTCTCTCATCTATAATAGTGAAGTCATTTTAATTAAGAGTCATTCGGCATCAGTCGCTTTGCGACGGTTCGGCGCTTCGCGGCCTTACTACGCCATGAGGCTAATTATTGAGAATTATATATCCCTGTGGTGTATTAAATTTATTCCTCATAATTTTCCCTTAATAAGAATGTTACACTATGTAATTGTTTGGCAAATTTAAATTATCATATTAATAGTTCAATAAATTTCAGCTGCATCATCAGTAACAGGCAGTTTATACTATGATTTGATTGGTATTAATTATGTGTTAGGAGCAGTTTAACTCTCCAATCCTATCGTATAGCAAACCGAAGCTAACTTTGCTTATTTAGTCGGAATTGGGTCAGCTCAGTCAGGAGTCTCGTTAGCTCGCTCCCAACGCTTGTGTGTCAATCAAATTTCAGCAAATCAAAAGTAGAATAAAATTCGTAAATGTGCGCGAAACAGAATAAAGAAAAGTATAGTCTAGTTGCAGGGAAAAGTTGGTCGGGCCAAATTTAACGCATCATCGTAGCTAGCTACGGCATGGCGCTACGCGTCGCTTCGTTGTATTCTCGATTCCTAAGACTTGACCTGACAACACTATTTCTAGAGAGTCTTTATTAGCGACGCAGATATTTCCACATTCTTTGCTGAGTAGAATCAATCAATCAATGGTTAGTGGCGAGATCTCACGCCGAAGTTTAAAGTTCGCAGTTGGGGATAACGCGAGCTAATTAAAGTAGCTCGCAGGCAGAGAACGAGGACTGACAAGGCCGAATTTTTTTGGTCGGGTCATGGCCCGACCAACCCAATCGGTTCCGGCGGCTCTGAGTTAAAACAAGAATTTATATGAACACTTATGATAGACTAAGAGTATCACCGACTATTTCAAGATACAGTGGAGTTTGCATATTAGCAACTCCCCTATTAGCAATATTGCTTTATTAGCAACCGCTTTTCGGGTCCCAAGAGTGATAATATACTGTTAATTTAATTCCCCTAATAGCAACTTCGCCTATTAGCAACCAGATTTAGTGGCAAACACGGGTTGCTAATAAGCGAACTCCACTGTATGTGATTACCGCCCAATATCTACATTATAATCGAATTCCCCAACAAGATTCCAAGTTACAACACACATTTACCTAGAGATAAATAATCTCATTCAATAAGGTATTCTCATCTGATTAACAATGCCACTTGTATTTTCTAAAGTTATCTTAAACTGGTGAAAGCATGTGGGATTTGCATTTGATATTGAGCTAAATATCAAAGGAAAGTAACAATAAAATGAATATTTCTATAGAAATAAGTTAACCAACTTTTGGTTAATAAAGTATACTAGAGTAAATTATAATTATCACAATTTACCACGAAGACATAATATTACCTGTAACATTTTGTAGATTAATTTAATTCTTTGTAATAGTAACGAGGACAAATCATATCATAGGTAATCAAGATGTAAACAGTAATTCCGTAGTCTGAAATAGATATTTTATATGTTACTGAAATATATTAAAAATACGATCTAAAAACCATAAACACTTTTGTTTGTTAACAAAAAGATGAAAACAAACAAACAAACAAACGAAACAAACTCCTTTAAATAATAAAACGATGATAACTGACACGACTGTGCCTGCATCTTAACCTGCAGATAAATCTATATAAACAGGACGTTAGTTAATAATTCAATGATTTATGCAATGGCTCATTTCTAGTTGAAACTATCTAAGCGAAAAAATGGTATAAATACTATAATGTTAAAATTTGAAGGACAGAGCTTAAAAAGAGATGGCTGCATGGAAGAAACAATACATTGATCTATGCGGAGTAACAGAAGCAACAAAGCGGCCTAAAGGTCGTAATTTCCTTTGCATTGGGAAATTAGGATGTGTATCATTTTCTGCAATAAAAAATACTAAGAAAGTAACAGTCTACGCACACCCAACATTTAAGGATATCCATATACTGACGTTCAGTAACGGAGTACGAGAGAATAATACAAAATTATGGGGAGACAATCGTATTATTAGTATTAGGAAAATAATTCCACCAAATTTTGTGCAAGTTCAGCTACCATTTCAGAACACAGATGAGCATATACAATATACAATGGAACAAAACAACTCAATTCCAAATGTCACCAGCTGTAACTGTGTAGAGTTCACAAATACTTTTTCATACCAAAATAGCACTTCTTCACTTGAAATGAACAGCTCTGCAAATAATTGCAATGCACCCACTATGTACGATCCAAACTGCTCCCATCAATTGAACAATAATTATATAGAAGAAATGGAAATACAGAAACAGATGCTAGAAAATGAGAAGCAATGGCTATTATTGGAAATAGATGAATATCGAAATAGGTTGGAATACCAAAATATTTAGATATAACGAACCCGAAAGATTCTAGCTATTAGCTCTCTTTCTTATTTTACAAAATATTGTCTTAGCACACCTCTACAATAATGCAACAATTTGATGCTTTCATGTTACACAAGCACGCTTCGCTGCTTCGCTGCGCGGATTTTAAACACAGTTTTAGCTTTGATCTCATTTAGCCTCTGCCTTCTGTTATATGAGTTCTAAATGTTAAGATATTGTACTACTGTATTGATAATAGTAAATATATACTAACAAATGTGACAATTTTTATGTAAAATATATATGTTGAAGAATTGAGCATAATTTCCATATACAAACTGAAATCCCTCTTATCGCTGAACTATTATTGTTTTATACATTAATATTATGTGAATAAATTATTTACACACACTATTATCTACACTTGTGGCAACAAGTGATGAAGTAATTGTTCATCACTCGTTGACACAGTGTGACATAATACAGTACAACCTCGCTAATCCGAACGGGAGATCCAAAAATATACTTGTAATACAAGTGGGAAATAATCTTAAATATAGGTACCGTATATTACAATGGAAGTATAAAAATAAGTATCAGACAAGTATTATAAGTAGTATATTACTAGAGGTTTTGTTTGATTACAAAGGTTTTAGGTTTTGATAAGTTCGGTTCGGATTATAGAGGTTCTCATCATATACATAGATACATATAGAAATGTAGTATTAATTCATTAATTGGAACGGAAATTTTTGAATCAAACACCGCAGTTCGGATTAGCGAGGGGTCTACTGTAGTGTTAATACAGTTAGACTGGATTCTGAATGACTTAGCACTATTTATACTAAATAGTATAGCATGTATTGTATTCCATGGTAAAATCCTGGAATTGATTGGCAAATTTAAAAGTGCTAATGTTGAGATGAAAACGTTAAAGGATAATTTTTAAAACAAAAATCCATCCATAAAATTTGCAATATTCTAAGCATCAAAATAGCGTCTTGAATATAAAAATTGTAAAGCGACCCAATAATATTACTCTAATTTCATGGAAGATCCAGGGCAGTGGCGTGCTGGGCAGACGATTAAAATTGTATTTGAAGACTCACACAAATATGCCACTATAAAGTTTGAGTTAAAGGGCTGAAATTTTTGTAGCGGAAAAAGAGTGTGCGTGCGAGATATCGAATGTTCCGATAAATGGCATTCGATATAGCGAACATTATATAATCGAGTAAAAATGAAAATTCATTCGAGATAGCTGGCATTCGAAAGCAGATGTTAATTGTATATACGGTAATTTGATCCAGGGATACAAAAATCTCAGTATATATTTTTGGCGTTAAATCTAGCTAGGGGTATTTTGGAGCTGACATTATATTGGATAATTTTCGTCGTTATTTCCTTAAAAATTTCCTCTGCTGCGGGATAAATTTTAAATAAAGCTTTGATAAAAAAATATTATTCATAATATTATGCAATTATTACTAAAATAACAGGTAATTTTGAGGAAACTCCAGTAACTAAATACAAATGTTGACACCTAATTAAATTATAGGTCATTATTAGACAAGAGGGTTATGCATATGTAGGGAAGCAAAAATTTAATGACACCTTCAATTACAGCTTTGTAATTGAATGATTCCTACAATTTGACTCAAGCTAGTAAAAGTACTTTGTATAATTATGATATCTAGTACATGCACAATAATTATCATTTAGCAATTTAATGACACAATAAATATTATAGCAATAATCTAAAATAGGTTTCAAATACAATTATTTTGATAGTCTGACCAAATATATTTGCGTATAGTGTACGTATTAAGTAGTTTACGATATCAAATTCTTGTAACACTTTCATGAACTTTAAAAATGGCAACAAAAGTCTAAAATATTGTTAGTCCATTTGAATTTATTCCCATAAATGTTGTAATGTCTGGATACGCCCCTGTCTAGAGATCAGAATCAAGGCCAGGTTTATGCAAGGGTTTTAGCTAATTAGTAATTAGATAATCAATTATTGTATAAATCGGCTTAAATATCGATTTCTATTACGTTTATGCCGTCTTTCAAATTTAGCGCATAAGAATACTGTTCTTATTAACTGGAATTTCGCATTAACCGTGTTCGTACTAACGAAGTTCTACATATCTTGTTGCTATTCGTTGTTAGGACCAATGTTAAGATAAATTTACTTACTAGCAAAGGTTAATTTTCTTACCAAAGACTTAACAAGTCTGTGATCTCAAATTTCATCCATTTATAAAAACCACCTATATCATAAGGTCTTATCATAGAATACATATCATATCGATAATAATTTCAGTAATAACTACGTAATAGAAGCGTGGGATCCGATTTAAATAATTAAATTTCAATGATAAATCTTCGGCGTGGAACAAGAAAAATTCATAAATTGAAGTGTATCCTATATCTATTCTTGTGCTACCTATATTTAGAGACTTTTTAAATTGAAAATAAAGTGAATACACTATTACAGTTAATTTCACTTTGGACGCATCAACAGAACACTACCTACAAATTAAAGGATTATTTGCTCAATCTATTTCTATTTTGGCTCATACAGTTTTCTTAAAAGAGAATATGGACTAGATTATCTATAAATAAGGTTTACAAAGTATTTTTTATCACAAAACATGTATAATAAATTATATTATATTAACAGCTGCAGGGTTACTGAAGTGAATGGACAGAAAAAGTATCGCAATTTCCTATGCATAGGGCCAATAGAATCACTCTCTCTCGCAGCAATAAAATACCAGAATAGTGTAAGCATCTACGCTCACAAAATAAAAAGAAATATTCATATTATTTCGTTCAGGAATGCTGTAAGAATCGAAAACAAGCAATTATGGGGCAACAATCTCGTTATTAGCATCCGGAAACAAATTCCTTCAGACTTTATACAAGTACAGCTAGAAGTTAATGTGGCTCAAGAAGAGATAGAAATAGTCGAATTATTAAAAATGAAAAAGAAATACTTAACGGAGGTTCTTCAACTAGAGATAGAAATTCAGAGTTTAAAGACAAATATTACTTTAATGATTTAATTAAGCTCTTCTTCATAACTAACAAGCTGCTGCGTTCGCTCAAGAATATAACTTCAATAAAGTATAAATTATATTTATAGAATTGCCTGACATATTATATTCTGCGGAATTGAGAATCTCAATCTAGCTTATAAACTTGCATATATAATCATTCATGCTAAATAATTTATCTATAAGCTTATATCAAAACTAATTAAATATACTAGGATCATACTTTGAAATCAGTTAATTTGTTAGTTGATGTTCTGTATCAACAAAAAGTATCAAAAAATTATATATATACAGTCAGGTTTTTGTATTATGAACATTAAAGGGACCAAAATTGTGTTCTAATAGAGAGACTTCATAATAAGCGACTTAAGATAAACCCAAAGTTGTTAATTTGGGACCATAGGAACCATAAGGCTATAAAAAGTTCTTCATATTAAGCAGACGAAAAATTTATGATCTTAAAATTAGAATAGAAAATAATCTAAAAATGCTCAAATAAAAATAGACGGAATATTTTAACAGAACAGTAAGTTAAATTTAGTTTGCATTTAAGAACAATTTTGTCTCTGGAAAAGTTCCGATTCAATTCAACACGTTATATCGAACAAAAGTTATGGTGTAGTTTACAGTATATTCTAATAAATGATTAGATGACCCATTGATCAGTTGACCAATCTGTTCCTATAGGGATTTCGTGGACACTACGAATAGCATTAAAATAATAATAATTCTAAGTTGCTGTTATTGACTATTTTAACAAGGTTAAAAAAACAGAGAGAAATTGATTTATTCAAAAATAATACTGAATAAACTAATTATGATAATTTCTGATCCAAACTTCTAACAAGTAGTTGTTAATTTAAACCTTAACAAATTAGTGATTAATTAAATTTTGTAGAATATTAGTAAGTGATTAACAATCACTTTGTAATATTTACTAAATTAATTAGTATTAATTATGTTAATTTCTGTATAACATCTACCAGAGAATAAACTGAATAAAAACATGTTATAATTTCAGGTGAAATTTTTTGGTGTCAATGACAAAGGAGTTTAGAACGTTAGTAGAAAAAGGTCAAAAAATAAAAAATTCTACAACCTAATCAATTTGACCTAGTCTACCATTTCCAATTAAACATTAATGTCTAGTATGTATCACTAAAACTCATACAAATAGTTATTGCACCTACACAAATCTACTTAGTGGTTTTAGAAACAACTACAATATGTTCTCTCTAATAGTCTACCTCTGGACAAAAGGACCCAGGTGGAAAATTAGAGAGCATGGACTATTAGAGAATTCAGCCTTTAGTAACATTAAAGGTATATATTAATAGTTCATAGTATAATAGATAAAGTAATAGTACAAGCAATTATAATCGCGGTTTTATAGCAAACTATTAGGAGTACGAACTCTGCGTCAGTAATAAGGATATCTACCTGTAGTCATAGGGTCCCCATGTGGACGTTAATAACTTAATATTGAAACAATCTCGCGTATACAATATCTAAATTAATAGAAACACGATAAGCAATCCAGGTGATTTATGTGAGTAGAATCCTATCAAAAGATTGATGGCAATTAAGTAGACTCTGAATTAAAAATTGTAAGGGTTTTCTCGCCATTATTACAATGAAAAACGTACATAATAATCTACACATAAATCATGTGAGTCTTCTGATTTGCAAAGGACAAATCATAAATTAGATTTCCGATCGATGATAAGAGCAATTAGAATACGAATCCTTTAGTAATCAACAGCCCAAACAATATAACATACTCCTAGTTTATACAAATAGACAAATAGATATACTTACTAAAGGAAAATAAAAGCACAGTTCAAAAGAAGTAAAAGCGAGTTAGACAATATGAAGTGCAGCCATCTTTTCAAAATCTCTATGATTAATTTTTGGTCTTTCTACTTTCAACTCCTTATCTTTTTCATCCCATTTTTCATCATAGAAAAACCTTCTCCTTTCTCTATCCAATGACTTGGCTTCCTTATCCCAAACCCTAACTTTATCTTCATCATTTTTATTCATTTGAGAGTCAGTAACTTTGAATGGAATTTCCCAATTATCCCCCAAAGTTGGTACGAATGGTTTTGTAATTTTCACATGCATATACATATCATCTGCTTGATGTAACTTAACATAGTAAGCCATTTCCTCACTGACGTATTGACAAAAGCGGAGGCCTTCAAAATGGTCCCTTTCAATGCCGGTTTTGTCGGTAATCTGGTCTCTCACTGAGTCGATTACTCGCTGCACATATGAATCGAATGGACGTTCTGCGAATTGGGGATCAGGATTAGGTACTTTTTCTGGCTCCTTATTCTTGCGAAAGTCAGTGGATAATATCATGGGCTCCGGTTTCCTTTCTTTCGGTACGTATTTATTTCTGTCCTTACTCGGGTCTGCTATGAACGTAGTTACCTCGGCTTGTTTCCGCTCTGGCTTCGTTTCATCCTTTTTCGCCTTTTTCGGTTCATTAGTCGCCATTTGGTCTGAACTACAACTAGTTAACCAACTTAACAATATGAATTGATTTTAGATAAAAAGAATAAACAGGTCTTCAAAAGACATACTACAGTAACAGCATGCTCTCATTAATACAAACACTAGGGGACCGTCGAAATTTGATCTTATTATCCGGAATTCGACTTGCATGCATTGGAATAGGCTAGGGGAATCAAACTTTGTACTCCTTAACAGATATTTGTGTTTATATTTACGAAAGTCTACAGTTTGAAAATGCAAATACAGTATTCGCTCGTTAGAACGAACACGGTTAATACGGAATTCCGGTTAATACGTACTCTTTCAGTCCGCTTCAAAGCCTTTTCCTGAAAATATAGGAACTTAAGATGCAATTTTTAAATTTCAGAGTAATCATTTAGTTCCAGAGGTTAAAAAACTATGCATATATCAACTGTACAACAGATGCAGATAATTTTATCCTTAGCCTATTGAATAATGCTATAGAAGATTAGAATATCATGTACACTTAAATAATTATAGTTATTACACCACCAATATTACTGTTTACCAAACTATTCTCAATTTCAATGTAATATTATATTACAATGGACAGATTGAGTTCACCAATATTTTATATAGTCAGGTTCTTTTATCATGAACATTCAAGGGAGCAAAATTGTGTTCATAATAAGCGAACTCAACTTAATACAAACGCTATGTAAGTTGTTAAATTGGGACCATAGGGCTTGTTCATAATAAAAAATCTTCATATTAAGCAGACGATAAGTTGTTCGCAGACCTGACTGTACTGTTCAGCTCGATGAATGACATAAGGGTAATTGTTCAAGGCAGGCTTTAGTTAACGGATACATATTTTATTGACTACTAGGCTAATTATTGCATAAAATATTCTAAAAATATCTGCATTTTCGCTGGGAATTAATTTTTCGTCTAAGTTACATAAAATACGAAATGTACTTATGTGTTGACTGTAATTAATGGGCTACGTTTTAAAACTGAGTATATTGTTTAATAAATATTGAGAGAAAAAAACAAATTGAGCAGCTTCTACTGTGGTGAGAAAATCAGATCGTTAACCAACATCACCTTCGATATACTATATAAAAGTATTCAAGACGAGCAATTGTACAAGATACAAATTCGCGACTGAGGTTGATTATTCTAGTACAAGTTGATAGAGATGAATAATTTGCTAAAGGAAATACTCAGAGAAGCAGTCATTACTCATTAAGTAAACTCCGGATTAAAATTTTAAATGACATATGTAATGTTATAACCGTCCGGCATACAACCACTTTTTTCACAAAAATCTTTATACGTATCATTACGACATTTGAAGGCTCAGCCTAAGGAAACATACTAATGGTGCCATGAAAGAGTGGTCCTTTTTAGTTGGCGAAATAAGTTTATTCAAGATTGTACGCTATCGACTAACAGAACACTTAAAGCACTACTTGACAGAATGATCCTCTTGATTCCACACATGGGATTGTGCTGGGATTGTTTTCGCACCGAGTATTTAGATGTTAATACAGACAAAAAAACTCCTAATGACAGTGAATACCAAAAAAACAAAACCTTTTGCTTCAACGAATCGCTAGTTTAGGTGACCATCGAACAAATGTCTGCTTGTTGACGAAAAATGAAAAAATTAGGGCGTAGCATTCTAAGTATCAAGATATTCTTTAATGTCCTTTTCCTCTTGTCACTTGCATACTCATTTGATACTTGCAGCTTATGAGCCAATTCTTAACGTGTATACGAAAGATCCACTGAATATTCTCAGAATTTACTGAATTGTTTGTAACGAGTTACTTTAGTTTTAACGTTGTAACTGAAGGAGTGGAATTTTGCAGAGAATAATATAAAATAAGAAAAAATACGTGATGCTACGATAGAAAATGGATATCAGACAGATAATTGAGGAGCATCAAGGAGGCCAAGGGAGTAATTTGCATATCCATTGTAAAACTGTGCAGGAAATATAGCAGTAGTAAATATAACTGTGCTGGAATTAAGGTCATGGAAATTAACGCGATTTGAGCAATTCGCGTTAATTTCATTGAGCGTCTATTTCCTATAAGAAGGTATAGAATTATTTATATTTGCGAAAACATAGCATTATTGTGATGTTTTCGCAGATAAAATAAATGAATATATATATAGTGGTTTAGACCATTACAATGTTGCATATTTCAGGTATATGGAGTATAAGTGGTAATTACAGTAGCTTATTTAATGTGTCTGATACATTATATGGCATGATTATATTTGTTATACTTCTAACAAAGGATGTTCGACCTTTAATCACGCGAATTCCTTGTAACCTTATAGCATACGAAACTAATTAGTAATTTTAGAGATTGAGTACGGGAATCCTAAATTAGTTTAGTTTAAATATACCTGCAAGACTAGGTGCCTATAAGAGACAAGGCATAAGTATTTAAGAGATTTTGATTAGGTAGAAATAGTGTATTCTTAACTGTTTCCATTATTTGAATCAAGCTTTTACAGTAGGTATGGAGTACAATTTATTATAAACGTACATATAAATTGCACATGCAGTTCGTTCTCACATATTCATGTGTTGACTCCGTTTAATAGTGTCAGTTTTGTTCCAGGGTAGTTTGACCCAATTAAGCGAAGAAATCTATTAACCGGAAATATTTCGAGTCAAACTGTAATTCCGTCTTATAGATCCTTGTGAAATTTTGACATCAATAAGCGGAGAAAGCTACAGTATTAACCGGTGGCTCTATTAAGCGGAGTATACTATAATATACGTATACATATATTACAGTGTATTAGAAAACTTTGTGTACACGAACACATAATATTTATTGTTTTCTAATACACTATAGCAATAGCTAATAGGTACTATATTATTGTCAGTCAGTAATTTCTGTATAACAACATAATAATCCTATTTATTAGTAGACAATTATATATATATATTGCATATATTGAATTATATTCAACATATGCACTTACCGATTACGAGCCCTTCGGTCTCGTCACTTTGTGACAGATCGGTGCTACGCACACAAGTTAACGGCCGCTGTGCGGCCTAACTTCCCACCCTTTTTACCATGGAAAATGGTAGAAAGGGACGTTATATACATCCCTTTATAAACTTTCCATAGTTTTGACTTGTTTTTCATATTCTAAATTTAGAAATGCGAAATTCGTGTTCAGCATACTCGTCTGCCTATAATACCCGTTGAAAGAAAACTTCTAGGTTGATTTTGAATTTTATTAATTTTTTACCTATTTGTGTAAACAACAACAACAAATATTAATATCAGACATTTGAAATCAGCATACTTGTTTACCTATTATAACATTTGAAAGTTAGTTTCTATCTAATATATAAATGCGGTTTATATTCCCCCATCACTTTAATACAATCCGGACAAACACACAACAATCGAGTTTTAATAATACGAGCCCTTCGGTCTCGGTCGCTTCGCGACTTTTGTTCGTTCGTGTTAGACACTACGCAACACAATTAATTAACGGCCGCTTCGCGGCCTTTAATTAATTGTGTTCAGTATGCTGCTATTTGGGACCCAAGTATGTCACCTAATTAATTAATTAATTCATGTTATTTACTAACCCAGGATTTACTGCATAGGAAAATTGTTTGGTAAATAGTTGAATTACTTTGATAGTAATATTATGTATGCTTATGTGATTGACGTAAGCTACATCACGAATAGAAATAAACTGATGGAAGTCAAACTGAATTAATCAAGTATGCAATTTCGGAAATATTGTAGGTGAAGATTAAATCATCAAACCTCAATATGTGCATTGATGCAGCAATTGGAGTTACATTTTTGTTATGCCTGGCGCAGATTAAGTGCGAAAATTATAAAAATTTCTAGAGACATGCAACACATTCTGTTTTATAATGTGACAAAATAGTTTGACGATCGAATAAATTTGTAAGAGCTGAATCCAAATTAGTTCCTACGTGACGTCACAATCCCATAAATCGGTATACGTGTCTCATTGTATGTTGTGTTATCATCTAAAATTGTGGGCGAATCGAATAAAAACTGAGAGTTATTTCCAAATATGTGCGTTATGACGTCATAATCCCGTTATTTCGCTTAGAAAACCAATAGATCGTTGTCGCAGTACAAAATTACCCCTGCATGCCAATTTTCAGCTTTCTAGGACTCGTAGTCTTTCCTATTAATTCTGGAACAAACACACAAACACACCCACACACACAACAATTCCTCATTTAATATATAGATATATATGTAGATAAAATAGGACAATTAGTTTCTTTCAATAATGAATACCCTCAAACACCTCAAATTTCCATTTAATTAATAGCAACTATTAAATGGCTCAATATGAAGTAATACAATTAGTTCAGGTACAGAAAGAGAATAGAGTGCCAGTGAAAGCAGTCAACTCATCTTTAGAAAGAGAAAATAGTATAATTGTATGGTATGGAACCGAAGAAGACTACGCTGAATTTAATAAAGTAATCAAAGAATACAGTATGGACAAGATGAAGAGAATGTTATTAGGTGGAGCGCCCTATTTGCACAAAGTGGATGATAGCAATTTTCCAATGATTCCCATTGCATTCTACTCCCGTACTGATATTATGGAAATTATATTAGAGAGACACAAGAAAGAAGGAACCCCTGATGAAACAGAGCTTCGCAATCAGACACGGAAAGGACTGACCGTTGTTTGCGAAAACAATTGTGGAGATATAGCGCGAATACTTCTTCAATTTAATGATTCACCTGCTAGACAAGTTATACCTAACATACATTTGAACCAGGCAGCTGAACATGGCAGTACAGCAGTGCTGAATGAGATTATTACATCCATTCCAGACATAGAAATAAATACAATGGACAGAGAAGGGAATACACCGCTACATAAAGCTGTTGAGAGGAAACACATGCACACCGTCCAATATCTACTCAACCACAGTGCCAATCCAAATCTTGCAAACTATTTGGGATACAATTCAGTTCACATGGCATGTCAATATGCTGATGAAAACATTCTCTATCTTCTCACTACGAGAGGTGGTGATGTTAATGCTAGAGAGCGTAAAGGGAAAACTCCAGTGATGATCGCAGCAGAGAATGGGAAAGACGGTTGCATCCACATTCTAGCAGCAGCAGGAGCTAGCTTAGACCAAAGGGACAAACGAGGAAATGCGCCATTGATCGTAGCAGCAAGTCAGGGACACACTAATACGGTTAGAGAATTGATTCTCAATGGTGCTTCATTCGATGTGACAGATAACGATCGATACAACGCACTCGAAAGGGCAATCACAAACAAAAAGGATGGAGCAGCTGCCATCATCATCCGTTTGTCACCACAAGATGAATTCTTTAAATATTATCTAGACCGAGTCGAAATAAACTGGATGAAGATTGTACGCTATCGTCTAACTAAAACACTAAAAGCACTTCTGGATAAAATGGTAGTACAAAATGATCCGCCTTATTTCACTCAGGCAATTGTACACACAAAATACCTAGAAATAGATATTGGCGGGAAAACTCCAGGAAGAGAAGGATACGAAAAGAATAAAAATTATTTGCTTCAACGTATCACAAGATTAGATGATGAAGATATTGCCTACCATGGAACGATTCGTTTATTAGTTGATAAGAAAATGGATAGATTTGGCAATGGGATCCTAAGTATCAAAATATCATTTCATGTCATTTTTCTCTTGTCTCTAGCATACTCATTGTCGCTCGCAGCATATGAACCAATTCAACTGAAGATATATACCAAAGATGCACTGAATAATATCAGGATTCTTACGGATTTATTCGTATTGGGGTACTTTATCATTGACTTTGTATCCGAATTGGTAGAAATTATCAGAGTGGGTAAACTCACGTACACCTATCTGGACGATAAGAAAAAGTGGAAAGAAAACGACAAAAATCGTGATAAAGCATCAAAACCTGGAACAAATAATGATAATAAGAAACGGTCAGTAAATAGCATAGTGAACAATAAGAAACCTACCCGTGTACTCACTGATTATTTGAGTGATAAATTCAACTACCTGGATGTACTCGGTTTACTAACACTCTTCATTCTGATAATCCTTCGTGTCACTACTCAACCAACCCAATGGATTTTCGCAACATTAACATTCTTAATCCACTGTCTAAGGTCATTCAAGTTAATAGCACTTCTACCTCGTATCGGTCCATACGCTAATATTATCTATAAAATCCTTGTTAACGATGTGCCTCTGTTTCTAACGCTTTTTTCCTCACACTTCTCATCTTTACTGGCGGCTTTTTTATCTCCCTAAGAACTCCCTACACCATTCCAGGATTCGTTAACGCTTCACTCAATCAAGATACTGAACGCATAAGTGGTGTAGACAATGAAGTACAGTGGGTGTTCCTATCTGGTCTAAGAGTACTGTTGGAGGGAAACGTGTACGAAGGACAATACTTGTTTCGACAACTCAACTGGCTGGCTGCTTCCCTCTACTTAGGATTCCTATTCCTAACCATTGTTGTGTACCTGAACGTGTTCATTGCTCAGCTATCAGATACCTACGGTATTGTTAGGAAGAACGCAGAACGCACCTATGCATGGCAGAGACTTAACTTCATTGTACAAGTAGAGACTACTTCTTTGATGTCATTAGGCATTGATTACAGAAAAGATTACTTCATTAAAAAGATAACTATCGATAAAGAGACTCTCTACAAATACTATGGTGTACACAATATAAAGTGGTTGAACATAAACAGTTTCACAAATGAAGTTGCTGCAAAGAGCGCACTTGCATCTATCCAAAGTGAACAGAAGGTAATGCGAAGAGAAATAGTTAATATAAACAAGGCTGAAGAATCTACAAATACAATACAACGGAAACAAACTCAAGAAATAAAGGAATTGAAAGATCGAATAGATAAACTAGTGACCGACATGAGTATTGTGATGGAAGATAGATTGGAGAAGTCAACCCAAACAATACTGAGGATGATTGAAGAGAAGTTCAAAGAATTGAAATAACGTATTTTTTGCAAGAACCTTCTTATTTTCAATTATCTGTATATGACTTGTAATTAGGCCTTGGATTTACAAACTCTCCTAATACTGTATCTAGGTTGTCATTGAGTATAGTAGTCTGAGGATTTTTTTTTCAGTAAAAAGATAGCCGTATTATTAAAAGTTTAATCTGAACCCATTTTCACGAATGTACTACTTATTTTAATCCATAAAACCGGAGCCACAGTATATTATTTAGCATATTTTTACCATTAGTTGCAGAACTTAAAAATATTGATCCGATTCCTATACTCATTCACTGTAGTTATAGCTCGTAACTATCATGATTGGTAGGAGACAAATTAAGATACTGTATCCTTAAATTAGGTAACAGATGGGGCATTTATTTTGAACTAAATACGTATATGATAGATAACAAGTATAAACTAAACAATCCAAACTAATGAATTATGAAAAGTACTAACACAGCATAGCCTTACCAATTTTATCAGAGAGTTCCTTATCAAACAACAACTCAACCAATCTCAAAGAAAATTCAATAGCAGTAGCTGGTCAGGGGCGTAGGCAGGGGGGGTTTCCCGTTGCCCGGAAACCCCCCTAAACCTCTTAGATATACGTAACAGTAGTCTAAGTGTACAGAGTCGACTGTACTAGTAAGCTGTTTGGAAACCCCCCTAGTGACCACCCTGGCTACGCCCCTGGCTGGTCCCAGTGAAGTAACACAGTTTTGATCAACGACTACCCTTTCTTCAATGGACGCAAGCTGACCTGAAGGAATCTTCTCCCTGAAAGCTGGATAACAACATGCCTTCCTACCCTCTAACAATCCATGTGGTTGCAAGACAACCGCGGGACTAGCACAAATAGCTGCGTACAACTTACCTTTCTTATTTTGGTTCTTTAGCAATTCAATTAGAATTATGTTTTCAGAGAGATTTGTTGCTCCAGGCATTCCTCCAGGCAACGCAATCAAATCCCATTCTTTGTCTTTGCAGTCACAAATATTCACATCTGCGATTATCTTAGTACCTCTCGCAGCTTGTATCAACAGATCCCCTCCAACGCTGGCTACTGTAACATTGGCCTGAGCTCTGCGGAGTACATCTATCAGTGTTACAGTTTCTATATCTTCTGAACCATTGGCAATTGGGATTAGTACCTCTTTCGCCATACAGACTAAAACAAGACACAAATTACAAATTACAGGACAAACCTCAAAAATTCCTATGGATTCTCAACTATTCATATAGTGTAGGAGTTCAAATAATATTATATGGGCTAATATAAACTAATATTGAACAGCAATTTGTAATGGAGAATTTAATTATGTAAATAATAATTTACAGTAATGTTAAATTACCATAACTTCATCTACAATATTTAAATATATTATATTTTATGAGCAATTCTTAGCCAGCCTGTAAACGCATTGATTTTAGAAAGAAGCTATATAATAGTGTTTTTTCGATGACAAATTAGTTCTACACAGGCTGTATAGATAAATCGTTGAAGGAATTGAGGAACAAGACCTCTTTCTAATGTCTGATGATTCCCTTGATCCTTCTTGAGTAAATACATTAATGATACCGACATATGATTTCCCCAACCTGTGACAAATTGTCAATCACTGCAATTTTCTTATAAATATAGTATTTACACCTTGATGCCATACTAGTAATAATATTATATAATATTATATTATATTATTTAATATTATATTATTATATTATATATATAACTGTTATTAACAGAATCCTATTCACAGGCCGGCAATACGAACTGTTAACCAGACAGGAGGAGGAAGTCGTGCACCAAGTGGTCGAGGGTTACCTCAGCTCTACAATGGAACGAAACCTCACACATAACATCTCGATGATCTATGATATTAAAACAATGTAGCATGATATAATTATATACGTATGATAAAGTATTAAACTCCAGGGAATTTGAATATTTCCTTGTTAACCGGAATTTCGAATTAACCGGAGTCAATTAGCATGCACTTGAATAGGCTTGGTGAATAAAACATTCTATATTACCTAACCCAATTGTCTTATCCGAGTTCTATAAACGAGAGTCTGCTATACTAGTAAGTATAATTATCATTAATTGATAATTCATAATATGACAGGAATCGAGAAATTGTTACAAATTAATTAATTAATTGCTAAAAACAACCAATTATTCTCATAAGACATCGCTAATACCCCCAATCATATAATTCATTATATGTTTAATTTCTCAAATAATTTCTTAAAAATGAGAACCTACAAAAATAATGATATCTCCACTTCGATGGAATAATTAATCAAAATGACCGAGTTGCAGAACATTGTAAAGGATTCTTTGAAGAAATTACAAATATTTAATTAACAAGATAATGATATAATAATACAAATTGCATTGAGTCCGTACAATGAAAACTAAATAAATTCCTTTGAATCAGATATTATGCCGAGAATAAAGATAATCAGTGCAATGATAAGATTAATAGCAAATAATTTCTGAGATTCAATTATTATACCAAATAGGCTAGCGAGAGGCCTATATAAGATTAGCAGCGATTATTAATTAATAAGACCGAATTATTGTATAAATTGTGTAGATATTATATTAGGGGAAAGAAATGTTGTGAATTTTGATCAATGAGGTAAGATTAGTTTTGTATTGATATGTATATGAGGTACTTATACTCAAGGAAAGAAACAGCAAAGAGAAATGAGGAAATTATACCAGTAAATTAAGCGCTAGTAGAAATATTATTTCTTTTACTACGTCATATTTATATTTATTAAAACTAGAATCAACATTCCCCCTTGCGAAAACATGCATAAATTATCTAAAATTCTTCTTCTGAGGGCTTTTTATAAAAATTATATCTGTAATAGGAAGCGAAACAACTTTTAACAGACAAGTTTGGTGTGTTGCAGTATGTATAGTGATAAATAACAGCCAAATATGCGGTTAACAAAAAAATCAAATATATCTAGACAATAGTTTAATTATTACGTATTATTTTCGTCAAAACTTTTTTGACATTTTGTCAGTTGCAAAATGAACCATGCCAGAGGAAATTCCAGTTAATTATAATAGCAATATTTCAGTCCCTTCAAAACCTTTTCAATACAAATGACAGTGGTCAATACGTTAAGGCGAACGTATTTTGACGGTCCCCTGGTGTTCCTACTAACGAGGTTCTACTGTAATTGGGAATATAGACGTGGCTGTCAGGCAGGTTCGACAGCTTAACGACCTTTGCTTCTCAAGGAATACTACTACTTACATTGAGGTCAATTGTGGCAAATTTAACTATTAACGCTCTCTAAAATAGGAATAATATATGTATACTTAACTTAGATTATAATAAACTTATAATTAATAATATATTTCTAACCAAAATGCAAATAATAATTAAATTTTCAAAGTTTCACTACTTTTCGTGTTTGCGCACAACAAATCAATTGGTTTATATACTAAATGCTACATACTACGTTGCCTATTTCAGGTATAGTTTACAAGTCAAACGCGACATTTCAGTAGAATAATGAGTCTGATACATGATATGGCATAATAGTGTGGAAGTTAAAAATAGTATTATTGCTAATTCCATGTAACCTTATAGCATACGAAACTAATCAGTAATTTATAGATTGAGTACATTAAAGCTAAAATTAGCCTCGCAAGACCAGGTGCATAGAATAAACAGTAATAAGTATTTAAGAGACATTGATAGGTAGAAATACTGTATTATTGTATGTTCTCTTTCCATTTTTAAAGAAGAAGCTATTAAGAGTAAGTATTAATAATAAATTAACAATAAAGTAATATAAGGCCCGTCCGTCCCAATTTTAACCACTCCATCCGGATATATTTTATTATTATCCAGACATATATTTACTAATCAAAACTAAAGATTTGTTTAAAGAATACGCTTCTAATTTGAATTTTATTAGGTCTTGTATTTACAGCACCAATTGAGAGGTCTCGTTAGTAGTACCTTGTAATTCCCTTATTTCATAGAATAGCTACCTTTTATTGTTTGACTTAAGATAATGATTATTAAGTATGAGAATCCTTATATAGAGCTGAGCTTTGTAGAGTTCAGATTTTTTCCCATACTAAAAGCCCAGGCTTACTTTCAAAGGTCAATTTCAAACTCTGGAAAAAAACTGACCTTTCTCAGTGCCTGAATACACATAGTGGAAAACTGAATTCTACTAGAGCTGAGCTCTATATAAGTAATTTCATTAAGTATATCATTAAATTAATTAAAATATTATTCATGACGTCCGTATTTTGTAAAAAACATGGGTATACTTACAAGTACATAGTAATTTGTTTTCAAAAGCCTAAGGACGCTTGAATTTTTATATCTATCTACTTATCTATGAGTATGAAATACACATAGAAATACACATACACATACACATTGTGATACAGAAATACACATACGGCCGTGATGTCACCGAGAAGGCCAGTTTCTTAATTCATTTTAGAATAAACTATGCCTCCTATTGTTATTATTTGGGTTGTATATGGGGTAATCAACCATTGCGAGTCCAATGGAACCACTTTTGAGAATCTGAGACTTGTGGTTAAGCTGTTTAGGCGCCATTTAACGATTACATCACAAATATACAAAATATACAATTCGAGTCTAAAGAACAACGAGAAAATGAAGATATTTTGTTACTATACATTTCCGAATATATAATGAGAATGAATATATATAAACCAACAATTATATATGTTTTATGGATGAAAATACATAGTAAGTTGTAACTCGGATACTAGTTGTATTTCAGCATGTGGTTGCTTTATAATTTTTTGAATTTTTGAATTTTTAGAATGTCGCCATTTTATGATTTAGTAGCCTTTGGAATGTGAAATAAATCCCTATTTTAGTATTCCTGTTATAAAATTATTATAAAGTAGGAAGAAAATGAAAATTATGATATTTGAATTTTTTTTTCATTTACCATAAATTGTTACCGCCATCATGAAATGGCGCCTAAACAGCTTAACCACAAATCTGAGATTCTCAAAAGTGGTCCCATTGCCTCGCAATGGTTGATTACCCCATATACAACACAAATTATAACAATAGGAGGTATAGTTTATCCTATAATTAAATTTATAAACTGGCCTTCTATTTTTTGGCCTTCACGGTGACATACACGGCCGTATATTAAGTAGACCATGTATGACAGTAAACTGTATGGTATGTTCTTGGTCCTCGGGTAAGGATAATAACTACGTGTCATCTGATAGTACATACTAACAGAATTAAACATATATTGAAATACCGTAGGTACATTTTGCATTATATAGTTTTGGAAAGAACTAAGATTCAACAGTAGATCGTAATGCGCTATTTGGGTTAATTAGGTTTTGTCTAATTCCTGTGAACTTTCCAAAAAGGTATGCAGAGATTCTTGATTTAACAAATAAATAAATAATAATAGCTAACATCATATGGCAGTTGCAGTTAACCCAGAATATCCGCTACTAAGAATGGATGGGAATGAAGAATCAGGGTTTGTGCCACAGCCATACCTCACGAAATTCATCAAAAAAATGTCTGTAGTGACGGATATTAAAAAATGGAACGATAGCGAAGAAGACTACGCTGAATACAATGAAGTAATACGTCATTTCAGTATGGACAAGATGAAGAGAATGTTATTAGGTGGAGCACCCTATTTGTACAAGGCAGATGACTGTAACTATCCAATTACGCATACTGCATTCTATTCCCGTACAGATATCATGGAGATAATCCTAGAGAGACATAAGAACGAAGGGACCCCTGATGATGATGCTGAATTTCGCCAACAAACATGTGAAGCACTCTACACTGTTTGCACAAACAACTGTGGAGATATAGCACGAATACTCCTTCAAGTTGATACGCCAGTTATACCGAGAGCACACTTGAACCAGGCAGCAGAGAATGGCAGTACAGCAGTGCTGGATGAGATAATAACATTCATTCCAGACATAGCAATAAATACAATGGACAGAGAAGGGAATACGCCGCTACATAAAGCTGTTGAGAGGAAACATATGCATACCGTCCAATATCTACTCAACCACAGTGCCAATCCAAATCTTGCAAACTCTTTGGGATACAATTCAGTTCACATGGCATGTCAATACGCTGATGAAAACATTCTCTATCTTCTCACTACGAGAGATGGTGATGTTAATGCCAGAGAGCGTAAAGGGAAAACTCCAGTGATGATCGCAGCAGAGAATGGGAAAGACGGTTGCATCCACATTCTAGCAGCAGCCGGAGCTAGCTTAGACCAAAGGGACAAACGAGGAAATGCGCCATTGATCGTAGCAGCAAGTCAGGGACACATTAATACGGTTAGAGAATTGATTCTCAATGGTGCATCATCCGATGTGACAGATAACGAGCGATATAACGCACTCGAAAGGGCAATCACAAACAAAAAGGATGGAGCAGCTGCCATCATCATCCGTTTATCACCAGAGAAAGATTACGTCGGCAATTATTTATTAACAGTGGAAATAAGTTTGTTGAAGATTGTACGCTACCGACTAACTGAAACACTGAAAGCACTGTTGGACAAAATGGTAGTACAAGACGATCCTCTCGATTCCTCAAAGGGAATAGTGCGCACCGTGTACTTAGATGTTGATACTGATGGAAAAACTCCAAATGATAGACAATATCAAAAAAACAAAACCTTTTTTCTCCAACGCATCGCAGGTCTAGATGATGAAGAAATTGCATACCATGGCACAATTCGTCTGCTTGTTGATCAGAAAATGAGAGTATTCGGAAATCGAATTTTGGGTATCAAAATAATTTTCTATACAATTTTCCTCTCATCTCTGGCTTACTCCCTTATTGCAGCAGCAAATAGGCCAATTGAACTTAGTTCCTATACCAGTGATGCATTTGGGTTCGTTCGTATTTTCACTGACCTAATCGTGTTGGCTTATTTTCTCTTCAACCTGGTAACTGAGGGGGTAGAATTCTTCAGGGTTACTAGACTCACATTTCGATATATCCAAGATAAGAAAATGGATAGAAAAAAAGAAAAAGAGCGTCAAAAAACGGTAGAAACACAATTTGATACGGATGACCATGATTGCGAAGACGACGACAGAGATGAGTATGCATTCGAGCCTGCGGAGGATAAGAAAGAAACACCTAAACGGGCAAGGACCAGTAGGTTGAACGACATCATTTTAATACGTATATTCACTGATTATTTCAGTGATAAATCCAACTATCTGGATGTACTCGGTCTACTAACACTCTTCATTCTGATAATCCTTCGTTTCACCACTCAACCAACTCAGTGGGTATTCGCAACCTTAACATTCCTAATAAACGGACTTAGAATGTTCAAGTTAGTAGCACTTCTACCTCGTATCGGGCCATACACTAATGTTATCTATAAAATCCTTGTCAACGATGTGCCTCTGTTTTCCACGCTTTTCGTCCTCACACTTCTCATCTTTACTGGCGGTTACTTTATCTCCCTAAGAACTCCCTACACCATTCCAGGATTCGTTAACGCTTCACTCAATCAAGATAATGAACGCATAAGTGGTGTAGACAATGAAGTACAGTGGGTGTTCCTATCTGGTCTAAGAGTACTGTTGGAGGGAAACGTGTACGAAGGACAATACTTGTTTCGACAACTCAACTGGCTGGCTGCTTCCCTCTACTTAGGATTCCTATTCCTAACCATTGTTGTGTACCTGAACGTGTTCATTGCTCAGCTATCAGATACCTACGGTATTGTTAGGAAGAACGCAGAACGCACCTATGCATGGCACAGAATGAACTTCATCGTACAAGTTCAGAGGACCTCGTTAATGTCAATTTTCATTGACCACAGGAAGAAATACTTTGTCAACGAGATATCAATCGATAAGGAAAGTCTATTCAAATACTATGGGGTACACAGTATTAAGGGGTTGAACACGAAAAATTTCACTGAAGATGTTGACGTGAAAGGAATGCTCGCTTCCATTCAGAATCAACAGATCGTGGCTCGTCAGACTCACGAAATATCCCAGTCAACCAACACAGCCGGGCCTCCAGCCCAGCTGCCTCCGCCCCCTCAACAGGAAGAGTCCCAGTCCCAACAGATACAGGAGCTGAGTGGGAGGATAGACCAGCTGCTGGCAGAGATGAGACAGAAGGACGCTCTGCTTGAGGAGCGCTTGGAGAAGTCCAATCAAGCCTTGTTAGGGATGATTGAAGAAAAATTTAGAGAACTGAAATAACTATATATCTCGTTTTGGCCCCTTGCATGAAAAAATTTCAGTTCTCAAATGTTAAATATAATTTTTATATGCTTACATTTGGTAAGTACTATCTATTTTTCCATCTATAAGCTTATACTTTGTATATTGTGTGAAAGCTTATATACAAGCTGTATATTTGAGGTTATCGTTTTGTACATGTTATACTTAAAATGATTTATTAATGTTGTACCATATTATTTAGTATGTAATATGTTTTAGTGATTATGTACAAGGACAGAACTGTACAAATAATCTAAGTATTCTAATTGTTACACAACAAGAAGTTTTTGTTTTTTTCACGCATACTAATTGGCTACTATATAAACAAGACGTTGATTTGTCCCATGATCCTTCCAGTTTTTTTGTGACTATCATAAAATTCAAAATGTAACATTTAAAATTACATAGATGTTTCCCCAAATTATCACTCACTCATATGGAATAATCTGCAACTGCAAAGGCAAAGTGGTGGAAGGTGCTGATTGTTATCATTAGATAACTAATTTATTTATGATTTACAGAAGTATGGTTTATCTATCTATTTTCAAAAAGAAACCAAACGTGTTTCAAGGATCATGTTATACAGGCAGAGCAGTTGAAATACAGATTCCTTATATATTTGAATGAAGCCCTAAGGAGATGCCTACTATCATAATGTTGAACGGAATCAGTAAGTACATTTAATAAATCGAAGTGCCTTTTGGATATTATCTATTCTTTAAATTAGGACTAAAATAATTGACGAATATTATATACTAGTCTGAATAGGTGACATGCATAGAAGGCAAAAATTTTGAATGATAATTATTTTTAATACTGGATACATTCTATACTATAGATATACATTTAGTAAATCTACTAAACAAATACTTTTGAGTAAATTATAGATAATTTAAAGATTTTACTTATATGATAATGGAGCTGAGTTACTGGTAACTGAAGTGGTTTTTATTTATGTCGAAATTTCATTTCGGAGGTTATGGGTTTTTTAGAATTCAAAAACTTCCTTATATGGCAGTTCAGTACCAGTAACTGAGCTCCATATAAGTAATCCGTAATTTAAATAGGTTGGAATCTCCAGAATTAACACACGCGACAGACTTGTTTTGTATACACATGCAATACCACTTGATTCTATTTTAGTACATACATATGAAGCTAGAACCTCACATTATTCCGACGCGAGAAATATATCATTCTCATGGGCCATGGCAACCTGTTATATACAGTGTATAAAGTTTCTATCACGATGTCTAGATGCAAACATTCCAACGGACAGGTAACTGGTGTAAAAAACAAGCTTTCTCCAGCTTGTAACTCAAAATTATAGAAGTTGAATAATTGTTTATTACATAATACATACCAATATACAGAGCCCTTCGGTCTCGGTAGTTTTCGACGGATCGGTGCTAGGGAGCTCAAGTTGACGGCCGCTATGCGGCCCTAGTGACCGCCCTACTCCTCACTAAACCAATGTAATTATATACATCCTTTTCCACCATTTTCCATACTTTTAACTAGGGCTGAAACGAATATACCGAATATTCGAATATTCATTCGAAATGATTGAACGAATATTCGTTCGTTTGGACGAATATTAGATTGAAACGGATATTCGTTAACTAATTTTGGACAACAATAAGACTTTTGTATAGCTTAGAGATATCGTAAATATAAATTCCCACTTAAACTAGCTGATTATTAGTTAACTTGTGTATAATACACTTTGTAACTATTTATACCATTCTAACATTATCAAAAACCTATTTTCCAATGTATTTTGTCTCTAGAAATTGATTTAATGCTTAGTCATCCAAACGAACGAATATTCGAATATTCGTTCGTTTAGAAAAAGTTTCGTTCGTTACATTTCGAATATTCGTTTCAGCCCTACTTTTAACTTGTTCACCTCTAATACCCATTGGAACTTGGAAGCTGCCTTCTGGGTTCATTAAGAATTGTTGATGTTTTGTTTACCGATTAGTGTAAAAAAAAAAATTCTTTTAGAAATATATAAAGCGAAATTCGAAATGAGCATACTTGTTTACCTATAATACCCGTTGAAAGCTAGCTTCGAGGTTGATTTGAAATTTCATCAACTTGTTTACCTATTTTTGTAAACAATAAATATTCATATTATAAATATATAAATGCGAAATTCGAAATCAGCAGACTTGTTTACCTACTACAGTAGAGCCTCTGAACAACGGACACCTTGGGACCGGAACCGTTGTCCGTTATTTAGAGGTTGTCCGCTATTTAGAGGTTGCTTTTCTATTAGACATATGCTAAATAAATAAATCCGTGCCACGAGGGTTGCCCGTTATTTAGAGGTTGTCCGTTATTTGGAGTGTCCGTTATGGGAGGCTCCACTGTATAACATTTGGAAGTTAGTCTTTATTTCAATCCGAAATGCGATTTCTGTTCCCCCACCCATGGCCTACTTAATATACGGCCGGGTGTCACCGAGAAGGCCAAAAAAATGGAAGGCCAGTTTATAAATTTCATTCTAGGATAAACTATACCTCCTATTGTTGTTATTTGGGTTGTATATGGGTAATCAACCATTGCGAGTCCATTAGAACCACTTTTGAGAATCTCAGATTTGTGGTTAAGCTATTTAGGCGCCATTTAATGATGACACCACAAATATACAAAAATATACAATTCGAGTCTAAAGAACTACAAGAAAATGAATATAATTGCTAATATACTTAGAATACATTTTCCGAATATAGAATAAGAATGAAATTCAATGAATATATATAAACCAGCAATTATATACGTTTTATGGACGGAAATAGTAAGTTGTAAGCCGGATAATACTTGTATTCTAGCATGTGGTTGCTTTTTAATTTTTTAAAATTTTAGAATGTCGCCATTTTGTGATTTAGTAGCCTTTGGGGTATGAAATATATCCCTATTTTAGTATTCCTATTATAAAATTATTAGAAAGTAGGAAGTAACTGAAAATTATGATATTTGTAATTTATTTCATTTTACCAAAATTGTTACCGTCATCATTCAATGGCGCCTAAATAGCTTAACACAAATCTGAGATTCTCATAAGTGGTTCTAATGGACTCGCAATGGTTGATTACCCATATACAACCCAAATAATAACAATAGGAGGCATAGTTTATCCTATAATGAAATTAGAAACTGGCCTCTTTGTTTTATGGCCTTCTCGGCGACATATATAGCCGTATATTAAGTAGGCCATGGTAGGCCATGCCCCACCCTTTTAATAAAATCCGGACAAACAAACTCACAAACAAACACACAACAATCGAGTTTTAATTTTATTGATTTAATTAGCTCTGGTAATAAATGGCAAATCAAGGAGAATATAAACCAATACAAGCAAATGAGGATAATACAAACAAAGTTGAAATGTTTGAATCAAGACCCTACCTTAAGAAATTCATCAAAAGAACGTCCCTCAGTGCTGAAATAATTAAATGGAATGAAACGGTTGAAGAATATGCTGAATATAATCTAGTCATACAGAATTTCAGTATGGACAAGATGAAGAGAATGTTATTAGGTGGAGCGCCCTATTTGTACAAGGTAGATGACTGTAACTATCCAATGACGCATACTGCATTCTATTCCCGTACAGATATCATGGAGATAATCCTAGAGAGACATAAGAACGAAGGGACTCCTGATGATGATGCTGAATTTCGCCAACAAACATGTGAAGCACTCTACACTGTTTGCACAAACAACTGTGGAGATTTAGCGCGAATACTCCTTCAAGTTGATACGCCAGTTATACCGAACGCACACTTGAACCAAGCTGCAGAGAATGGCAGTACAGCAGTGCTGGATGAGATAATAACATTCATTCCAGACATAGCAATAAATACAATGGACAGAGAAGGGAATACGCCGCTACATAAAGCTGTTGAGAGGAAACACATGCACACCGTCCAATATCTACTCAATCACAGTGCCAATCCAAATCTTGCAAACTCTTTGGGATACAATTCAGTTCACATGGCATGTCAATACGCTGATGAAAACATTCTCTATCTTCTCACTACGAGAGGTGGTGATGTTAATGCCAGAGAGCGTAAAGGGAAAACTCCAGTGATGATCGCAGCAGAGAATGGGAAAGACGGTTGCATCCACATTCTAGCAGCAGCCGGAGCTAGCTTAGACCAAAGGGACAAACGAGGAAATGCGCCATTGATCGTAGCAGCAAGTCAGGGACACACTAATACGGTTAGAGAATTGATTCTCAATGGTGCTTCATTCGATGTGACAGATAACGAGCGATACAACGCACTCGAAAGGGCAATCACAAACAAAAAGGATGGAGCAGCTGCCATCATCATCCGTTTATCACCAGAGAAAGATTACGTCAGCTATTATTTATTGACAGTGGAAATAAGTTTGTTGAAGATTGTACGCTACCGACTAACTGAAACACTGAAAGCACTGTTGGACAAAATGGTAGTACAAGACGATCCTCTCGATTCCTCAAAGGGAATAGTGCGTACTAAATATCTAGATCTAGACACAGACAAGCAAACACCTGAAGATGAAAACTACCAATGCAACAAAACATATCTTCTCCAACGAATAGCAGGGTTAGACAATGAAGACATCGCTTATCATGGAACAATCCGTCTGTATGTTGATGAGAAGATGAATCAGTTCGGAAATCGTATAATCGCTATAAAATTACTCTTCTTCACGCTATTCCTTTTTGCGCTGGCTTACTCCCTGATAGTAGCAGCCTATGTCCCTATAGAACTTAACGTGTACAAGAGAGACGTGCTGAATCTGATTAGAATACCCACTGACCTGTTTGTGTTGTGCTACTTCCTATTCAATATTCTAACCGAGTCAGTGGAGTTTTTAAGGGTAACAAGACTAACATTTCGCTATACCCGAGATAAGTCGAAGGATAGAAAGAGAGAGAAAGAACGCCAGGCAACCATAGATTCTGACGATAACAGTGATGATCAAGACATTAATCCATCTATACTTAAAACTAATCCAGCCAAACGCTCGATTACCAGTAGGTTGAACGATAACATATTTGTACGTGTCTTCACTGATTATTTCAGTGACAAAACCAACTATCTGGATGTACTCGGTCTACTAACACTCTTCATTTTGATAATCCTTCGTCTCACCACTCAACCAACTCAGTGGGTATTCGCAACCTTAACATTCCTAATAAACGGAGTTAGAATATTCAAGTTAGTAGCACTTCTACCTCGTATCGGTCCATACACTAATGTTATCTACAAAATCCTTGTCAACGATGTGCCTCTGTTTTCCACGCTTTTCGTCCTCACACTTCTCATCTTTACTGGCGGCTTTTTTATCTCCCTAAGAACTCCCTACACCATTCCAGGATTCGTTAACGCTTCACTCAATCAAGATAATGAACGCATAAGTGGTGTAGACAATGAAGTGCAGTGGGTGTTCCTATCTGGTCTAAGAGTACTGTTGGAGGGAAACATATACGAAGGACAATACTTGTTTCGACAACTCAACTGGCTGGCTGCTTCCCTCTACTTAGGATTCCTATTCCTAACCATTGTTGTGTACCTAAATGTGTTCATTGCTCAGCTATCAGATACCTACGGTATTGTTAGGAAGAACGCAGAACGCACCTATGCGTGGCACAGAATGAACTTCATCGCACAAGTTCAGAGGACCTCGTTAATGTCAATTTTCATTGACCACAGGAAGAAATACTTTGTCAAAGAGATATCAATCGATAAGGAAAGTCTATTCAAATACTATGGGGTACACAGTATTATGGGGTTGAACACGAAAAATTTCACTGAAGATATTGACGTCAAAGGAATGCTCGCTTCCATTCAGAATCAACAGATCGTGGCTCGTCAGACTCACGAAATATCCCAGTCAACCAACACAGCCGGACCTCCAGCCCAGCTGCCTCCGCCCCCTCAACAGGAAGAGTCCCAGTCCCAACAGATACAGGAGCTGAGTGGGAGGATAGACCAGCTGCTGGCAGAGATGAGACAGAAGGACGCTCTGCTTGAGGAACGCTTGGAGAAGTCCAATCAAGCCTTGTTAGGGATGATTGAAGAAAAATTTAGAGAACTGAAATAACTATGTCCCATGAATGTATCTATGGAACAAAGCACTTCCTTCTCACGAATTATTATTTATTTTGCAATCTTAACTCACTTACATTAACTAGAATCTCTATTTAACCATGCATTTATTTATTCATTTATTTTCTCATTCCATATTACAATTCTCTTTCTTCTATGGCGTTCAAAGGTTACTAAATACTTCCAAAGGGTGTGGCTAACCTGTATATTATACAGCCAATTGTCGCGCTCCTGGATAATTCCTTGTGAAAACCAATGTGTAACAACCCCTATGCACAGTAACACGAATACATTGATAATTTATTTCTCACAGTCAAAGTACAATCACTATGGTCCAGGCGTATGCGACGCGCCTCCAGGCGCGTAATTTCAAAATAGAACTTTTCTAGGCGCGCGAAAATCGAGAAATGCTCCCATAGACGCAATACAAATTGAGCATTTTGGGCGCGTGTGAGCGAGCTCAATCTTAATCTAGGCGCGCGGGAAATTTTTCCTGGATGAAAGCCTGGTCTGAGGGTAGTTAGTCCCAATTAAAGCGGAAACAACTATTTATTATAGTTGTTTTCGAAAAAATAGAAGGCCAGTTTATAAATTTCATTCTAGGATAAACTATGCCTCCTATTGTTATTAATGTGTTGTATATGGGGTAATCAATCATTGCGAGTACAATGGAACCACTTTTGAGAATCTGAGATTTGTGGTTAAGCTTTTAGGCGCCATTTAATGATGACACCACAAATATACTATATATACAATTCGAGTCTAAAAGAACTACGAAAAATGAAGATATTTTGCAATATGCTTAGAATTCATTATGAGAATGAATATATATAAAGTATTATAAACTGGCAAATATATACGTTTTATGGACGAAAATATTAAGTTGTAACTCGGATCCACTTGTATTTTAGCATGTGGTTGCTTTATAATTTGTATAATTTTTTAGAATGTCGCCATTTTGTGATTTAGTAGCCTTTGGTGTGTGAAATAAATCCCTATTTTAGTATTCCTGTTATACAATTATTATAAGTAGGAAGAAAATGAAATTTATGATATTTGAAAAAAATTCATTTTACCATAAAAGTTACTGTCACCATGAAAAGGCGCCTAAACAGTTCAACCACAAATCTGAGATTCTCAAAAGTAGTTCCATTGGACTCGCAATGGTTGATTACCCCATATGCAACCAAAATAATAACAATAGGAGGCATAGTTTATCCTAGAACAAAATTTATAAACTGGCCTTCTATTTTTTGGCCTTTTCGGTGACACACACGGCCGTATAGGCCATTTCTTGATTCAACAACGGATAAGGCGAAATATCAGTTAAGGAGTACAAAGTTTAATTCCTTAGCCTATAAATGCATGCAGCGACTACGGTTAATAGGAATTTCTGGATAATACGTACAGATTTCGACGGTTCCCTGGTGTTTATTAACGAGCTACAATTCGTAATGTATAAAATAATATATTTACTAGATATATTAATAAATAAATAAAGAGATATAAAATAATAGTTAGAATATTCGAAATCTACGGAAAAGTATAAATTATATAGAAAAGTGATCTACTGATATGCTGGCCTAAGAAAATACAAAACAAGAGTTATTTTAAGATTAAATATTAAATCGGACGTTTAGTTATTTTAGAGAGTTTCTCATCAAGAATCCGAGATATTTTCTGTTCCAAACGCGTGTCTCTTTCTCGCAACAATTGCAATATTTGAGAAACGCGGGCATTCAATTCACTTATATTTTGTGAATCCTCCTTTACGGGATCAGTTGATTGTTTAGCAGCACTAGACTTGAGGGAAAAAGCTCTAGCTACTTCCTGTGTCTTCCTAGTAACTGTTTGGTGAGATTGTATTGTAGTTAGCATTGTCTTAACATCAACATCATCAGTGAAATTCTTAATATTCAAATCACTGATGTGAAATACTGAATAGTAGTGGAACAATTCATATTTATTAATACGCACTTCGCTAATGAAAAACCTTTTCCTAAAATCAATAAAAAGCGACAAAAGTGATGTTCTCTGTACTTGAACGATGAAATTAAGTCTTTGCCAAGCGTACGTTCTCTCAGCATTAAGTTTGACCCGTCCATACGTATCAGACAACTGGGCAATAAACACATTTAACAAGACAACCACAGTCATGAATAGGAATGCTAAATATATCACAGCTGCTAGCCAGTTAAGCTGGTTATATAAATACTCATCTTGATATACATTACCTTCTAGGAGTACTCTCAAGCCTGAAAGCAATACCCAGTATATGTTATTATCAACCCCGAGTGTACGCTGTGTATCTTGAATGAGAGAGGCATTACGAAACCCTTCTAATGTATAGGGAGTTCGTAAAGATACAAAGTAACTCCCTGTGAATATCATCAGTGTTAATAGGAAGAGACTTGAGAAAAGTGGAACATCTTTGACAAGTATTTTATAAATTGTAGTTGCATACGGTCCGAGATGAGGTATCAGTACTATGAACTTGAATATGCGAAGTGCGTTTATGAAGAATGTTATTGTAGCGAATACCCATTGAACTGGTTGAGCCGTAGCACGCAATACGATGAGAATAACAAGTGTTAATAGCCCGAGTAAATCTAGGATGTTAAATTTATCCGTGAAATAATCTGTAATAACGCGAATAATAAAGAAGTCATTGAGACGGCTAGAAAATTTACGCATTTGTTTTTCGTTTTCTGACAAATTTGACACTTCATAGTAATCGTCTTCATTCACAAAATCTGACAGATTTTCCACTGTTAAGTCTCGTTGCCGTGCTTTCTTCTGTTCCTTCCTCTTGTCGCGTAAATAGTTATAAGTCAGTAGCAAGATACGAAAGAACTCCACGGATTCAGTGAACAGATTGGCTAATAGGAAAATAACAACATACGCATCTGTAACTATTCTCGCGAGATTAACTCCACCAATAAGGTAGCTACTTAGTACTGGGGTTCGCACGAATGATGCCTGTATAAGCGAATAGGCCAGAGCCAATAGAAACATAATGTACATAAATAACCTCACACCTATCAACAGATTACCGAATTTCGCCATTTTCTTATCAACAAGCAGTCGGATAGTGCCATGATAAGCCAACTCTTCATTCTCCATTTCAGACAAGCGTTGAAGGAAGAAAGTCCTATTAGAAGCATAGTTGTCATCTTCAGGAGTACAATTTTCAGTGTCGATATCCAAATACTTTGTCAGCACTACTCCTCTGTTGGTATGAGACTTATCGTCTTGTATCACCATTCGATCCAATAGAGCCTGTAGCGTTTCAGTTAAACGGAGACTAATCGAACGGAAGATATGTATTTCTATAGTTTGGAGGTAAACAGATAGAAAGTCAAAACTCGGTTCTAACCGTATGTACATAGCAGCTGATAAATCCTTCCTATTCTGAATTGCTCGCTCGAGACAGTTGTACCTATCTCGGTCTGTCACTTCATGAGACGCGCCATTAAGCATCAGTTCTTTAAGAGTAGACGCGTGCCCGTTTTTAGCAGCGGATATAAGAGCCACGTTTCCATGATTATCTCTCCAATCGAGGTCAGCACCTGCGCCTGCTAAAATATGAATAACGCCCGCCTTTCCGTGTTCTCCGGCTATTAGGGTTGGGGTTTTCCCGTGTTTATCTCTCGCATTAACGTCCGCACCTCTCAGCGTAAGCAGATACACTGCGTCCTCATCTGCATGCTCACAGGCCAAATGCAATGCAGTGGAACCGCTGTGATTTGGCTTGTTCGGATCAGCCTTCTTGTCTAGCAGATATTTAATGGTGTGAGTGAAACCTCTTTCAGTTGCATAGTGCAGTGGCGTGTTGCCGCGTATATCATCCGTGTTAAGGTCGATTGACGGCATTATTGATAATATCTCCTCTAGAACCACCCAGCTGCCATTTTTCGCGGCTTCATGCGGATGCTTAGTCACTGACACTTGTGTACCGCTTTGTAGCAACATTTTCGCTATTTCTGCGGAATTTGACTGGCAAACCTGTTCTAATGCGAGAGAAGTTTGTAAATTAAACTCGAGCTCATCTTCTGGTGTTTTCTCATGCTTGTGTCTTTCTAGAATAATCTCCATTATATCGCTACGGCTGTAGAATGCACAATGGGCTATGGCGTACTTGTATTCATCCAGTTTGTACAAATAAGGTGCTCCTCCTAAAATCATCTGCTTCAACTTATCAATGTTACAATTCTCCAACACATTATCCAGTTCCAGATAATCTGCCTTAGAGCCAGTCCATTGTATGCTCTTTTTAGCGAATTTCTTATCCAAAAACCGGGAAAGATACGGTTTAATAGGAGTCTTCTCTTTGGGAAAATCTGCTAACATTTCGTTAACAAAAACATCTCCTTTCTCTGGTGACGTCATCTTAGAGAATCGCTAATTACCATTAAATTATCATAATAGAGTTAAAATGTTATAGTCAATTATTCATATATTAGCAGTGAGTGGTTTTTCACCAATTAATTAATGCCTCCTTAAAAAGCCGTCAAACGTTACGTAACGCTTCCAAAGGGGTGGTTCATGGCCTACTTAATATACGGCCGTGTATGTCACCGAGAAGGCCAAAAAAATAGAAGGCCAGTTTATAAATTTAATTATAGGATAAACTATGCCTCCTATTGTTATTATTTGGGTTGTATGTGGGGTAATCAACCATTGCGAGTCCAATGGAACCACTTTTGAGAATCTCAGATTTGTGGTTATGCTGTTTAGGCGCCATTTCATGGTGACGGTAACAATTTATGGTAAAATTAAAAAAAATTCAAATATCTTAAATTTCATTTTCTTCCTACTTTCTAATAATTATATAATAGGAATACTCCATAGGGATATATTTCATACCCCAAAGGCTACTAAATCACAAAATGGCGACATACTAAAAATTTAAAAAAATTATAAAGCAACCACATGCTAAATTACAACTAACATCCGAGTTACAACTTACTATTTTCGTCCATAAAACGTATATAATTGCTGGTTTATACATATTCATACACATTATATATTCGGAAAATGTAAACTAAGTATATTAGCAAATTATCTTAATTTTATCGTAGTTCTTTAGACTCTAATTGTAAATTTTGTATATTTGTGGTGTCATCATTAAATGGCGCCTAAACAGCTTAACCACAAATCTGAAATTCTCAAAAGTGGTTCCATTGGACTCGCAATGGTTGATTACCCCATATACAACCCAAATAATAACAATAGGAGGCATAGTTTATCCTATAATTAAATTTATAAACTGGCCTTCTATTTTTTTGGCCTTCTCGGTGACATACACGGCCGTATATTAAGTAGGCCATGGGTCAGGTTAACCAATGTATAACAAACCAAAATTTCTATATTACAAAATGGATAAACAGCGTGACAAAGGAGGGGATATCTAACTTTCTGGAATTTTGCGTTACGTACCGTTTGACTCCTTTGCCAAAAATAAATGAATAGAAACTGTTCAGCACTCCTCTGTTAAGAAAAATCCATAGTACTTTTAGTTAGTTACAGTAAAACCTCGTTAATTATACTTGTACCAACACGGTTAATACGGAATTCCGGGTAATACGAACACTATTCAGTCCCCTACAAAGCAAATAACACCGAACAATACGAATTTTGGATATGGCGAACACATTTGACGGTCCCCTGGTGTACTTATTAGCGAAGTTATACTGTATTTGGGGAAGCTGTATTTGTCCGAATTATTGAGTTGTTGTTTGTCTGAATACTCAGTTAGGACAAATGCATCACCCTTAGAAAAACAATATAGCAACAAAATAATTTAATGATAAACTCAAAAGAAAATAAGATTGCCAATAATTAAATAGATCTATTAAATGAAAAAATAACATTTTAAGTGACAAGTTTACCATTCGTCTTCGTACAACACATTATCATGTCCGAATCTCTTAATACACTGATCAGCTGTTTGTAATAAAATCCTAGCCATTTGGTCGACAATTTTCAAAGAGAAATTATTTTGTTTGGAGTGTGAAAATGCAATGTTAAGTGGATCGGCATTGAGAGCTCTGTAGAGAATTGAAGCTATAGTACACTCAGGTTTTTCTTTCAGCTTAACTAGAATCTCAATAACGTGTTTAGGGAATTGACAGTTATTGAAATATAAGAATATGTCGTTTGGTACTACAGTGAATGCAGCATCATTGTCTATGTGGATATTGTAGCCTTGTTGTACCTGGACAGCGTTTTGAGGCCTGAAAATAAAGAATAATAACCTAGTTAATAGCATAGCTACAATGAGAACCTTATAGTACATTAGTATCCATAGTACATCAAAGTAGAGTATTGATGTGCTTGTTAAATGTATCGATCAACTATACTATGGATTAACAAACAATACGAGAGAACATACAAACAAGCAAAGTAAGTACTGTTATTTATTACTTCAGTTTGAAATTAAATGAGTATCCAAAAGTTTTTCGGAATTTCACCTTTGAGATGCCGGGTTTTATATTAATAGGTGTTAGTCGCTATATAAGTAAGCTCGATATTTAAAATGTCCTTCATACTTATCAATAAACTATATGTACAGTATAACTCGGATAATACGTACCGCTCAGGAATAGAAAAATAAGTACATATTATCCGAGTATACGTACTAACCCAGTTACGTTATACCCGAGTTATACTAAGGCTTTCATCCAGGCAAAATTTTAGATTTAGTTTGAGCTAGCTCACACGCACCTAAAATTACTCACTTTATATTACGTCTATGAGAGCATTTCTCGATTCTCGCGACTGGACATGTTTCCTTTCAAAATTACGCGCTTAGAGGTGTGTCGCACAAACCTGGATGAAACCCTAGTTATACTGTATTACTATCCTTACTTGAAAGGCATGAGTCCCAGCCAGTTAGCGAGCAGGAACGCTAGCTGGTTCTTCTGACTGGGACTGAAGCTGGATATGGCCCAGGCCACCTCTCTCTGAGGGGTCAGGGTCCATCTCTGTCCCGCGATGCCCTGCACCGAGGTGGCCCAGGCGGAGAGGGTGCACTTAAAGGAGGAGTCTTCGTCTGGAGAGATCTGCATCTTGCTTAGAGCGATGGTGATATCCGAGTCAGTTATCTCATTCACTAACAGTCTACGACCTATTTAATAAGAATAACTTAAGGTTATGTAAATAGATAACTAACTAACTATCTAACTAATTAGCTAGCTAACTAACTAACTAACTAAATAAATAATTAATAACTGATTAAAATAATATCGTAATATTTAAATAAGTAATACGTATTGACAAATAATAATGAATTAATCAAATACTTCAAATGCCCATCAATTTGGCTAATTTTGGCTATCTAATTGAATCTAATTAATTGTCTAATTAATTAGACTTAGACATCAACATGCATTATTTAGACTTTGTCTCAATAAAGCAACTTTCGAAGTCAATGATATTAGTGACTACGTAATACTACAGTGCTGTGTGTAGGTTGCATAAAATCTACCTCATGAAGAATAATACGAACTTCCTCTAATTATACAAGTATATAACGTTATTTCTTGGATCATTAAATTGCTAATGAATACATCTTAAAAAAATTCTCGCTATATTGTGTAATAGTAACTACATGTAACTAGAAAGGAAATTCTAGATCATGCTTTCACTAAATTAAAATTAAAACGTCAATAATCTTGTAAAAATAGATTTATATAATTTTGTATTACATAGATGAGCTTTATATTAAATAGATACGTAATTGTAAATATTAATTAATTAAACATTAATTATAAAATTACAGTCTAGTGATGGATTTATATGAACAAACTTTTGCTAACGTGTAGTAGAATAGATTACTGGATGACAGTATTACAATAAATAAGTGAGAACGTGTTTCAACAACACAACATGCTTTATGGCACATGACTTAGTAAGCAGGCGTTGAGAAGCGCATACATTGAGAGCACCCCCATAGACATTATATGAAAAATAATTTAGGTGCGTGAAATCCAAACCAAAGTTAATGGTATTCGTTTTGAAAATATAATTAATTCCGAATAACCAAAGTAGGGAGATTGTGCATATTTTTGGGTAATTAATGAAAACATATAATTCAAATTAAAAAGAATTCGAATAGATACTTAATTAACAATCATTTTGAATATAATACAAGACCACATATGAACCAGATAGAAATAATGGTAGTATTGTATTACAATGTAACTCATGCAAACTAGTTCGCATTAGAATGGCTGTATCAAACAAGGATATCAAACTGCCAGATATCCCAGCGCGTAAAACACTGCTATTAGATTTACATGCAAAATCATTGGAAGCTTATGGGAAAGATAAAAATGATTTCGATTACGTCATGTCTGACTATTTCCATATGAGTGGAGTCTACTGGGTTTTGACAGCACTAAAGTTAATCGGAAGAGAACATTTATTGAACAAACCCGAGTTGTTAGAAATCGTGTTATCGTGCCAGCATGATGACGGAGGGTTCGGTGGCAATGTTAAGAACGATTCGCATTTGTTGTACACACTGAGTGCAGTGCAGGTTCTAGCTACATTCGAGAGTTTGGATAGAATAGACGCAGACAAGGTGGCTAGCTTCATAGCAAGCCAGCAGTTGGAAGACGGCTCATTCGTCGGAGACAAATGGGGAGAGGTAGACACCAGATTCTCGTTCTGCGCTGTCGCCACACTCCTGTTGATAAACAGACTGAATATAATCAATGTTGATAAAGCGGTGGATTTCGTGGTGAGCTGTATGAACTTCGACGGAGGGTTTGGCTGTGTTCCAGGCTCCGAGTCTCACTCAGGGCAGATATACTGTTGTCTCGGGACCCTAGCCATCACCAATCGTCTGTACAAAGTCAATGAAGATGTATTGGGTGCTTGGTTGTGCGAGCGACAGCTGGAATCTGGCGGGTTAAACGGGCGACCGGAAAAACTCCCTGACGTATGCTACTCTTGGTGGGTGCTCGCTTCGCTAAAGATAATCGGAAGAATCAAATGGATTGACGCGGACAAAATACAAGCATTCATACTGGCCTGTCAGGACGAGGAGAGCGGTGGGATAGCCGACAGACCGGGAGATGTAACAGACCCATTTCACACACTGTTCGGTATAACGGGTCTCTCACTGCTGGGACGTATGAAGGACAGTATTAAACCAGTCAATCCTGTGCTCTGTATGCCGGAAGAAACACTGGAGAAACTGGGAATAAAGATTTACCTGCTGCGATGAAACTCTGACATATAAAAGTACATTTATATAGAATATGTATTCTGTTTATTAGATAATAGTTAGACTGAATGGAAATTGATAGTGTTTGTTGGTGGATCCATTTATTCAACTGCTATTGGCAATTATTAAGGTAAACATATAAACATAAACTATTGAGAATATGGCTGATTTGCTTATTTTTTGCTTCCAAAAGTATAAAGTTATAAACACATGGTTTATAATCAAGCTTAGTAAAAGTTCCATAATTGTTAACTCCGGTCAGGTCTTTTAAAAATTGGTTCGGTCATGACCTGAACTTTTTACAAGCCTGTGGTTTAAAGTAAAATTATATTACGTATAACTAGAAATTGACTACCAAGTATATCTGATTTTATTATATTCACGTAAATATATACAGTATACTCCGCTTAATAGAACCACAGGTTAATAGACAAACATAATGCAAAACACAAACATAATGCAAAGTATCGGTTAAGGAGTATAAGGTTTAATTCCCCTAGCCTATACTAATGCATGTAAGTGAATCTAGTTAATACAAAATTTCGAAAATACGAATAATCTGTATATGTAATTTAGGACAGCCCCAGGAAATAAATGGTAATTACAACATTCAACTTTTCGTAAAATACTTTTTAATTAATTGACAATTTACTGACTACTAGCTAATAGCTATACTCACAATTTGTTAATTGTATAAACAAATATAATTCCTTCTAAGAAAAAACATATGATAGAAACAACTGAGACGCGATAAAATAAAGGCTAATTAATCAATTAATAAGAATATGCTAACAGCCAGAATTTAGAAAGAACATTGTTTATTAATCAAAATATTCAATCATTCGCATAATCTATTTTGACAAACTTAAAATAATAGTAATAGCTTATGAAATCAAAAGTCTACTCAATATTTGTATTGTTAAGCACCTCCACGGCAAATTATCGATATTTAACTAATGCATATGATTATTCGTAGTAAACTAAATAATTTTAAAGAATCAACTATTTTTACGGAAAAGAAAATGTAAATACAGTCAACATCCGGTAACTCGAACCCTCAGGGGAATGAAAAATCCGTTCGAGATAACGGGCATTCAAGTTACCGGATGTTGACTGTATATAAATATTTGAACACTCAGAATTTTGCGAGTCTGAGCTTATTAATAATTATCATGGATGCCGAAAACAAATCGAGATTGGATACTTTTTATTATAAATAATGTCTTTGTTCGCCTGGAAAATAGAGCCAAACGTGTTGGCTTATGCCAAATGCGTTTTGATTTTTAGATAATTACCATGGGCGTTCATTATGAGTCATTAAATCTAATCTTTATTTATACCTGGGATTTCATAATATTAAATGTTACAGTAAATGAATTAAGCCGATTAAGGTTGACTTAGGTTGAGTGGCGTATTAACTAACGTATTAGAAGTGATTAGAGTATAAACACACAATTATCCAAATTGTTATCAATAGCTTATTTTAAAAATCCCATTATAATTAGATATAAATGAAGATGAGATTGACCCAGGCCATGCGCGTTTCGCTTCAAAAGGTATTCAGCCCACACCTACAAAATATAAACACACTCAGTTAGTACATATACCAGCTTAGCATATTTACTTTTCAATTCTAGCTTGCAAAATTATAATATATAACTAAGTATATATATATATATAAATATATTGTATGTATTTATTAAGTATTGATTTTCACTTTAATTGTACAACAAACCCACAAGCAATCCGTCAGCAATTACACGTAGTAAGATTACACAAATGTTTAATGACTACTCTACCAGTGTGATAAACATGGAAATAAACTGATAATTCACATATTGGAACAATTATTTAGAATCTTAAGCTATTAAGTTGAAATATACCCACACAATATAATCCAATATAAATGTTTCCCAATATATTGCTTGATAGTATAATAATCATAATTCTAATTAGTTGTGTCCATTGGTTGCGAGAATAAGGAGGAACTTACGCCGAAATTTGTGTCATCAAAAGAATTAATGTAATTAACGTGATATTATGCATAATTTTAAAGGTTTAATCTACACTATAATGTATGAATCATGCATGCAAGAATCTACCAAATGTGAATTTCATGGAAAATAAGTTAATGACAAACAACATACAGTATTCTTATCCATAAAATAATTCTATGAAGAAGAAATATAGTGATTAAATAGTAATTTAGTATTCTAAGAAATACAAGGGCTATTGGGATTGATAATAAAATATATTCTTGCTAATACAAACACGGATAAGGCGAAATATTGTTCAAGGAGTACAAAGTATAATTCCCTAGCCGATACAAATGCATGGAAGTGGCTGGGTTAATACGAATTTCAGAATAATACGAACAGATGCAGATTTCGACGTCCCCTAGTGTTGGTATTGACCATGAGTATACTGTAGTATACCTTATTATAGGAAATTAACGCGCCATGATATTAACGCGAAGGAAATTAACGCTCCATGAAATTAACGCGAATTGGAGCTGAACATTTTCAAATACATGAATTAACGCGATAAATTTTATAAAAAAATTTAGAATTATTCAATCTCCTGATTGAACACAATTATTTGCCCAAATAGGCTTCCAATCTATTTGATAGACATGGTATATGCTCTCAAACTAGTTGCACATCTGAAAATATGTAGCTCGGAAGTTTGTCCATCCATTGTATAATTTTGCTAAATAGCAGGAAATTAAGGTCATGGAAATTAACGCTCCATGAAATTAACGCGAAGGAAATTAACGCGATTTGGAGAAATTCGCGTTAATTTCATGGCGCGTTAATTTCCTATAATAAGGTAGTTGGTTGTATAAAGTGAATATTTTAACAATGAACTATCAATTGGTAGGATACAAAAGATTGAGTGGAATAAAATTGTAGCATATAACTGCAGAGATGGAGATCACCACAGAGCAAACCTCAAAGCATAAATAAAATCTCATTTCTTAGTAATATTATGAAACATACACCAATCATAACTTAGCAGTAATTACAGTAGCAATAATATGTCTGTGGGATAGGTCGTGGAGGGTTTGCCTAGCACATAATAGTACAAACTGCAGATGTTATAGCAGCAAAGCCAACTGAGAGTGAATAGTCAAACCACATGTATTATAATAAAGATGAAAAGAGCTTTTGAATCTTAAAGCAATTTTCTTGTTTCCAAATAAAGAGATTCCCCAAAGAACATAAATCAATTCAAATTGAGACAAGTTTGGTTAATTCATTATAATACAGCTGTTTGGCTTATTCTTAATGTAGTTGTTAGACAGATTCAGTTATAATGTGGAACAAAGGCTTGCTTGTTATAATTCCCGCAACAAACCATTACTCTATTGCAGTGAATTAGTATTCTGTATAAAAGAAGTGCTATATATATATATATATATATTCGTACAAAAATTTCGCAATCATTTAAGGATGTTGTTTCTATTATTCTCTGGGAATTATTTAATACAGACGCGAAAATTTGATTTTTAAGGGTTCAATTTTTTTGTAGGCGCAATCATATTTAAATAATAGGATCAAATAAAAAATTTATAATTTAATCAGGAAGATACCTCTGTGTATTAAATCAGTAGTTAAGCAGTAAGTTACCAATTTTCCATTAAATTCCCTAATTAAATCTAATGGATTAGATAAGCAGTATTGGGTTACTCAATACTATGCGTTTCACCGAAAATAAGATTTGTGAATACGTTATGAAATTGACTGGGTTCAAGAAATAATAATAACAATAATTGCTAGCCAATTACAATCAGTAGCCAGGGCCGAGTATAAATAGTAGATGATTAGTATAAAAAAGCAACAAATAAATTCAAATAAACAACAATCAATAATGGCAACAATCAATATTGAAGATTACCCACTCGTTTTGCAAGATATATACGCTGCCAAACAGAGAGTAGTAGATGAATTCTATGTTTTAACAGAGAAGATTGAAGAGAGAAAGGAAGTGCTTCTCAACAAACTGCAAGAGTTGGAAGATGAAATTATATGTGCAGTCGAGAAAAAACTCACAAAAATCAAGGAATTCGAGAGAACAAAATACATAGCACTCGACAGCGAAACTATAGAGAATCACCGCACAATTAAAGCTAGTCTCCTAAAAACGCTAGAAGATAAAATAAGAGATTTACAAAGCATGAATACAGCCAAGTATACTGATGTTAAATTCAGCTACGATAGGACTTTGACAGACCAAATCGATAATTTCGGTAAAATAGTTTTAACCCCACGAAATGTCACACCTTATCGTGTGATTAATAGCGATCCGCAAACGATCGGAAAACTGGAACCACATGCGCTAGCAACAGACCCAAAAGACGGGCATATCTACCTCCTAAACCTTGTACAGGGAAAAGAAATTAAAGTATTCGACTCTCTATTCAAATTACAGAAAACCTTTTCCATTCACAAATCTGGTTCATTGTCCCTGGGTGGCATAACATTAGACCCGCTGTACTTGTACGTGTCTATCTGCAACAAACATGTCGTATACAAGTTCAACAAAGAAACTGGGATCCTAGCAGAACAGATCGGTAAGAGGGGACCTGGCACATTGGAATTCGAGTATCCATCTGGGATAAAATGCCATGAAAAGTACCTATTAGTCTGTGACTCAGGCAACAACCGTGTACAAGTGCTGAAGAAAAACGTGCCAGTTACTTTCTCACATTATATCGGCTATGCAGATAACAGCCCAGGCCCGCTACGAAAGCCCAGGAGCATTGACACCAACACAAGCGGACAGGTTGTAGTACTACACACAGGAACTCCCTGTATTAACGTGTACACCGTAATGGGAGAGCTGCTGTACCTAACTGGGATTCAAAACGACCCGAATGAATTACTCGGCGGATTCGGTATAACTATCAATGAAGAGGGCGTTATAATGGTAACGGACTATGCTAGGAATAGCATTATGATCTACGACAGACCTGATAGCTCGATCTGTCTTAGTTTCGGCGGAGAAGGAAATGCGCCCGGAAAGCTCAACAAAGTACACGGCATCCACGCGTCGGAAAAGTTCCTATTCGTCTGCGATAAAGACAACGAGAGAGTGCAATGCTACATGATGAACAAGATTAACGCACTGCTGGACTTCGGTGTTAACTAATTGAATAAATGGATTCAAGAATATACTACGATCTAATTAAAGTTCTTTTGATAGGAAATATCGTATATTGATAAGTTATTATACTTGTATTTTTCTGAAAATAATTAAACTTACGAATAATGTTAAATGTATTACTTGGCAATAAAATTCAAAATCTAATTACAATGAATTCGCGTTAATAAGAATAATGATATGCGAAATATATATCGGTTAAATAATACAAGGTTTAATTCCCCTAGCCTTACTAGTGCATGGAAATGACTTTGGTTAATAAGAATTCTGGATAATACGAACAAATTTCGACGGTCTGGTGTTCGTATCATTGAGAACCTACTGTATAATTAGACCAAGATTTAAAATTGTATAAACCAACTTTTCACCAATGGCATTCTATAGTGAAGAAATAACATTTATAAGATTTACTATCTTCTTTATAAATTATAATTAGCACAAATACAAACTTTCACCACTATTCCATTACTTCTATATTGCATTGAAAACAAGTACACCACTACTTGTATGTAAAAATGTGTCCCAAATAACCAGTTGGCTATATTGTTCCTGATCAGTTGGTGCATAATAGTTTAGCCGTATATAGATTGAAAGAATAGCACAATTGCAATATAATTATTGTAAGAAGTTGGATATTTAACCACAGTCTACTGTAATAAGATTATTACATGTGTGATTATGAGATTCCAGTGACGGTAAGAATACACTTATGCCGTTGCTAGAAAGAGAGATAACCTCAAACACGGTAGTTTAAACAAATGTAGGGTTAATTGGAATTCTAATCCAAATTCAGCCCATCTATAACGGATTTATAAACCCAATTTATTTAATAAATCCATAAGCATAACTGATCTACCATTTCTCTGGCTGAATCACATATCCTGCAAATTAAAAAATATCCATCTGTAATTTTGGTATATTATAACACCAATAAATGACATATACAGTAGAACCTCGTTAGTATGAACACAAGGGGACCGTCAAACGTGTTTGCCTTATCCAGAAATATAATTTACCAATATTATTTGTATTGAAATGGCTTTGAAGGGGACATAAATAGTGTTCGTACTAACGAGGTTCTACTGTACATTCATAGAATATTCCAATTTAATCCAAAATCTATCTGCACCTAGGAACCTTATTAAGTCATTGGAATGTTGGCGAGTAATCTCAGTATACTTCGAAATGTACCTTACATTAATTATAAAGTAAAATAATAGCAACAATAGAATACGTCGCATATAATGGTTCAATTCAATGTATAATAGGAAAGACAATTAAGGTGTAAAAAGGCAACATTTTATAATGTTAAGTACCCATAAGAAATATATACAAAACCATTCGACAATTGAGAATATACTCAACTACCCTTCTTACAAATGTCTAATTTCAATTCAACTGACAGCTCTTCTAATGACAGTAACAAGCTTATCCCTGGTCTATACAAGCTAGTGTCTGGACTGAATAAAGTGAATGAGACAAGCAACGTCCCTTCTAAGGATTTGCTTCTTCAATTGGATTCTAACGATACAAACGAGCTAACTACAAAACTGAAAGAAAGGCTTACCAAATCCCTTGGGCCTCTCATTGAGAAGGAAATAGAGAAACATAATCAAGCCTTGGTTTCCAACACAAACCCAGGGGCTATTGTCAATAGTATAAGTGAATCTGTGCTAGAAAGCACGAGTTATAAAGAAGTGTACAGTACAATTAGCGACAGCCTAAAAGAAGCTACATTCAGTGTAATAGAAGAAATGGAGATCCATTCCCGTGAGGGCTCACTAAATAACTATCTCCCTGTTGACACGCAAACATCTGAAAGTATTTCATTGAATCTGCAGTATGCATACATGCCTTACATTTCTTCTAACTACCTCAAAGAACTGGTCATCAAATTTGATCCGAACAACAGTGCAGATGTTAGACGAGAAGCACTGCAAGCTATTATACAATTCTCGCCATCTGAGATATTATCCTGTCCTGATTGGCCCACGCTACATGTGTTGGTAACAAGATCCCTCGCAGATCTGGACCAGTTCATTTCTAACAACAGTTTCGGAATTCTGCTACGTCTCTTCTCGACGTCAAATCTCACAGCCATCAAGGAAGCGTATCTAATCCTAGTCGAACATTTGATTGAAAGCAGTTCAAACGCCACACTCTGTGTGAAACAAGGCGTTGATGTGAGTAAACCGGATATCGGTTGTGTAATGCAAAGGTTCCATTTACTAACAGTGTTTATTCACCGGCTCCCTAATTACTGGTTTAGGTTCAATAACGCATTTATGAGTGAAATCATTGATATAACAATAGATTTATTGATGCTAGAAATCGATCGCGAGTCACTCACTTCCTTCTCGAAATCCCACTCAGTATCGCCTATACATATTCTCGGAATAATAGAGCATAAGGCCAACTGGTTTCAGACGTTACTGCACTCAGAATATTCAAGACAGTTTATAGTCAATAAACTCGAAAAACATCCCAATTTCCTATCAACCATTGCAGAATACGTTCTAATATTCGCGCGACAAATCGAACCAAATTTATCTCATTTTTCAACAGAGGTAATTGACGCACCAAATGACTATTATTACAATGAAGATTGTCTCAATTATTTATTTTTTATCGCCGCCCTCAAAATAATGCAGAATGTTATAATATTCGAGTGTAGGCAATTGATATTCCCAAATTCATTCGACGGAGAATATTTCAAGCTCAAGAACGATGCTGTGATACACTTCATCACTACACTGCTAGATAATCTGTTCTCCCATAACAACAACTCTGTTGAAAAGGAATTCGATCCCTCTTATATTATACAAGATACTCTAATGAAAGCCTTGAAAAGAGGTAGGATCAGTGATGCATTATTCTCCAACGGGAAAATAGTTGCTAGTTTGATACGATCAGTTAATAGGAGGGAAGAAACTACCGATTTTTTCCGCGAAGTCAATTCGCATCTCTACTATGTATACGAAGTGTTAGGTTGTATCACAGAATGCGATATGGGGAAAAAGTTGTTTATTAGTCACGGTACTGGAAATACAAACTTCATTGATTTGTTTACACAAACAAAAGCTTTATTGGAAACAATTCCTACTTCACCTCTTCCCAATACAATAACTACAGTCCTATTCCCCATAGTAAACTTATTAGCCACACCAGAAGGTTCCGTATTAGAAGCTACATACACAATAACACAGTTCCTATCGAATCTATTGCAAACGCCTACGTTTTCACAGAATAGCAATAATAGAGACGAGCTAATAGATATGCTTTCTAATCTCATTACAACACCAAAGGGTGTGCTGTGTCTCAAGCAACACAACCTATTAGATGAATGCGTTGAATTTCTCTTCCTAAAGAACGATGTGAATCTCCATTCGTATAAGAAAGGGTCGGCTCGTTATGGGTGCTTACTGAGCCAAATTTGCAACTTTCCTTGCAGTATAATTACGTTAGAACGCACTGGGATATTTGAATATTTAACTGATGTATTGGTTAAGTTGCTGAAGCGAACAAACGAACATTTGCTGTACCAACAAGCTAGCTTGATTGCCCCATTAACAAGAGATGTGCATAAAGCAATCTACAATATAGCAACTGTATTTGTTAATTATGCAACTCTAACAGAGATTCTAGGTGGCCAGAGCATTACGCTAATTAAAGAGCCTAGCTCTATAGTGCCACCTATTATTCAGCTTATATTGGATTACGTATTGGTTTCACCATCAGAGCAAATTAATAATATTTCCAACTTTGAGGAAATTCATATAATCTGTCTCTCTCTGTTAAACTTGATACTAACTTCCCTCGATAACTTCTTGTTACTGGAAGAAAGTGTTGGCTTAACAAACGTGTTAATCTCGTTACAGAACTATACGGCGACTAAAAACGATATACAAATGTTAGATCAACTTTGGTATGAACGAAATCGAGCCTTGCTGAAAATTGGAATAATTGGGGGACCGAGTGAAAAGTTACACCCAGCGAATTCTCTATATTGTTATGAGGAAATTGAAAGAAATAAGTTTCCTTCTTATAAAGATTTTCCTCTACCGTTAGCTTATTCTAATTTCAAACAGCGAATACCATGGATACAAGAAGGTACAAAAGAATTCCCAACAACCCAATTTGAATTACAAATTTGGTTTTCCAAACATCTCTCTTCAGGTCAAAATAAAGCGATCCTCAAAAGCACACAGTCTCTATTGCAACACACAATGTCTCAGACATCTGATAATACATTTCCAAAGAACTTGACTGCATACGATAGCAATATTAAAGGCAAGCTACTAGCTAGCGAGCAAACTGCTACCAGATTAATAGTACAGTACGGAGTTAACCATGGATTACTGAGAGATAAAGAGTCGAATGAGAAACAGCTACTCTCGCTGATATTAAATACAAAGGCGTTTCTAGTTTCCCAACAAGTTAATATTGATAAAAATAACACAGAGTTAAAGTCTCTTCAATCAGACACGTACTGCTATGATTGGTTTGTTAGTTTAATATTTATTCTAATGCAAGGAGACGCTCAGCTTTCTTACACACTTTTAGCTTCATTCTCAACACAGATTTGTTCAGGTTACATATGGGTTAACCGGCTACACAAGTCAAAGTTATTAGCGCAGAATCAAGCCATGATGGGATGTCATTATGCTATGACCAATCTAATGCAGTGGTTAGAGTTAATTGTGAAATCAGAACTACCGAATATTTACTCTGCATTTCAAATCAGTGGATTGTGTCTCAGTACAGTTTGCAGTATATGGGTGAGACAATGCTTTTTGAACTTTCTAGATTTTGAAGAGATTTGCAACTACTTTCTAACTGTGCTAATAATGGGTGTTAAATACCAAATGTACTTTATTGTATCTATTCTGAAACACCTGGAACAAGACATACTGAGGTCAACGCAAGAAAATAACTTGATGTACAGTCTACTGGAGAACCCAATAAGAGGATTTGAAACCTCTGAGTGGATAGATTATATGAGAGAACTCGAAGATAAATGGAAGGGAATAGTTAAAGAGGGATTTCTTACGTTATCTGATAAATAACTGTATTTATTAGTTATGAATAGATAATTCATTATATTCGAAAGGCTGTGTTCTGTAAAAATAATACAATAGCAACAAATTACAGATAACTTTGTAGAAAAATTGTATTGCTATCAGTCAATAAATTATCAAAGAATTTAGAAATGTACGACAAGCCAAGGGGCCTTAGACACAAATAATTATTAACTTTTTCTTAACTCTTTAAGTCTGTATTCTTGAATTACAAGTTGATTACTACCCTAAACGTTCGAAATAACTAAATACCTTGGACAATAAATTTTGTTAAATTCCTCAGAATTTTTCAGAATTATGCCACCATTTAGGCTAACTGGACTTAATTTTAATTTTAATTTATATTTATTGTCTGGAGTACTATTATGAGCAGTATTCGTTATTTGTATCCTACTTCGTTACAATTTGCCATTGCCTGAAAATTACATAACAAGTGTTGGCCGATATACGTGTATAATAATTCCTTAATACATAATTGCATTAGTTAGTATAAGAATGAAATTGAATACATATATATACGTATCATTATTAGATACATGAGAAGATTTGAAGACAATAGCTATCTTTCCTAGCTACAACTACTAAACTCAAATTATGATTTAGAGTTAATCCTCGAAGAAATTCAAACATTCGTATTCCATCTCCTCTGCCTCCGATGGTGCAAATGGGATTTCCTTCTTTAGAGAATACTTTTATGTTGTCAGCACCGAAATCGCTAATAACGATATTCTCCTGTGCGTCCAAACAGAAGAACCAAGCGTAATTAACCTGTAGTTGGTCCCCTCGTGTTATGAGAGAGCGTAGCATGTCTCCTGTGTGGGAGAACACACGGATACAGGGAGAATCAGCACATAGTATATATACTGATTCAGCTGTTAGCTTGATGTCAAGAGGGTATTGAATTGAGTGTTCAGCTAGTTTCCTTATGTAGTGTAGTGTGCTATCTAGGATCTGTACTCTGTTGTTCTTATAATCTGCTACATAAACATCTCCGTTATTAGAGACAGCAAGGTTAGTAGGCCAATCGAACTCTCCGTTCCCAGTTCCCCTTGTTCCAAACTTAGCTACTAATCGTAAGTCGGATTCTATCTTTAATTGAAACACTGCATCTACGAGTGTATCTGTAACATACAAGTTGTCTGTGTGTATGGCTATACCGTGTAGACACTTCATGTGCTCCTGAGTGTAACTGTTTAGGAACTCGCCTCCATCTGAGAATATGGAGATACGCGGGAAGTTAGCTAACATATCCCCCTCTGTAACATAAATATGGTTCGTATTTCTATCAATCGCTACAGCATTAGGATACCATAGCTCTCCAGGCGCTTTGCCTTTCTTCCCAACAGCTATGGTCTGTCTCATGGCTTCGTATCTGGGCACAGCTGTTACTTCCTCCTCCCGTATCTCTCCCACAGTTGCTATCAGCTGTTCCAGGTGTCCGTACTCTCCTCGGAACTCCACGCGTGTCTCCGGCAGAGGCGTGCTCACCTCTTCCAGCTTTCGCTCCACTTCTCTCAGAAGCAGCTGATGGGTCTCCTGGAGAATATTCTCCTTCAGAATTCTCTCTATTTCTCCCTTCGTCGCTTCCAACTGCTGGCGTGCCTCGACGCGCCGTCTCAGTCGCTCGATTTTCGCGTTCCTTATCTCCTGAACGGTTGCTAGGAGCGTCATTCGCCTTGCGTTCACACACGTGATTATTCTATCGCAGAATTTATTGATTTCTGTCTCGATTGAGTCAATGGGAGGTATCGGGTCAGGATATCTAGCGGCCATTTGAATTATCTAACAAAACTCTTAGAATGTCAAGATTGTCAACTACCAGGAAATTGTGTGCCTACAAATGCTGTTTTGAGCTCTAAACCAAATATATAACAAAAACTATGCCTAAATGAAACCCTTGGAATGTGTGAAATGCGATGCTAAATAACATTCCTTTCGATAGATACGGTTGTAATAGCTAGCAAAGTATTTTCACACAGAACTAATTGTAATCAAATATTTGAATTATTCAAAGAAAGTTCGCCATTGAATGAAATAGGTTGGGAATCACTCCTCAAGAATTAATTTGCATACAACCACGTTTTCATTTTTCAAACGTTTCAAAATATATATAGAAGGATAATTTGTATAAAACAAGACCTGTTATAGGTGAACCCCCCACTGTATAAATACTGTTTGTTTCCTGAATGAATTTAATAACTAACTATGTCCAGAAAGTAGAATGGATATAGTAATTCTAGATACACTTTAAATTTTGTATATTTTCCGAATTATAATTTTTATTTACATTTATACGAAATTGCCCCTTGGCAGTCAGATTTATCAAAATTTTGGTTGAATACTAATCTAACCCAAATTCCCAATCTTCTTGAATTTCTAATTATTTGTCCTAGAATTGATTTAAATTAGAGTAAAGAAAAAAAAATTAGTGAATAAAGCCCATACTAAGGCTTACAAGGTGGAGTAATCGATAAAGAAGCTCACTAATAATATATTTTAATCTGTAAGTAATAGAAAAATAAATAATGTATTAGTAGACTGTCTACATATTTCTCGACCAGGTTTATTAACTTAAATAGTATTATAATCGGAGAAGCGTCAATTCATCGACTTTCCAAAGTTTTGCAATTCATCGACTTTCCTAGGTTTGCAATTCATCGACTTTCCTAGGTTTGCAATTCATTGACTTTCCTAGGTTTGCAATTCATTGACTTTCCAAGGTTTGCAATTCATCGACTTTCCAAGGTTTGCAATTTATTGACTTTCCTATGGTTAGCAAATTATCGACTTTACTGTGACAGTGGCGTAGGGAGGGTGGTCCTAGGTGACATACCATCCCCCAATCCTGTCAGAATGAAGTATTTTATTAGGAACGGAGGACTACTTCCGCTTCAAAAGCATTGTACTAGTCACGAGTGAAGCGGGAAATGTTTTAAGTTATATTTAAAAGTGTTTCATTGTTAGTGGATAAAGGCTATGTACTGCAAAGGATTTCCATATACAAAATCTGTCGTTTGTTACAGTAATTTTAAACATTTCGCTGGGGGCTATGACTCCAGAAGCCTCCCCTTCAACCCAAATCCTGGCTACGCCCCTGTAGTATGGTTAGTACTTAATCAAAGAACTTTAATACCGAGTAAACAATCAGAGTTGTTTATGAATAAATGAATAAATAAAAGTAACTAAATGAGAAAAACAATAGAGTAATATAAAATTATTCAAGTATATATTTGGAATCGTTCTTCGATGGTAGACCTGCACATTGGGTATTGTTCTAGGTGTACGCTGCAATTCTCGCAACATTTAGCATGCCTGCAGAGAAGAAATACTACGGTTGTTTCTCTACGTAATAGGCACACACAGCAAGCAGCAATTTGTTGAGGAGTTTCACGCTGATCATCTTCATCGATTGAAGAATTGCTTTGAAGATCTCCATGTATCATATCAATCGAATTGTTTTCTGGTTGAATCGAGTTGGCAATTGATTTCACATATTGGACTAGATCATATTCACCTGACACAAGCTTTTCTCTGCAGTTACTAAGGAATGAATCTTTCTGGATATCTTTCAATTTTCGTGTGCGAGTGATATCAATGCCTCTGCTTAGACGCTCAATATCCAGATCAGTATCCTGGATTGTGTTATTTAAGACTTCTACAAAGAACCAAATGCGTGGATGTGCGACTACGATGTCCTTTTTCAATCTACCATGGTAGTTTTCCGCTCCATTGCTCGTTCTGAATTGACAGTTAAAAACAGAGAGTTCGTTGCTAGGAATGCCATCAATCCATTGCTTTCTGAATTCTGATATAATTTTAAAAAATGGTAAAGTTATCCATATTCTCAGCAGTAAGAATGACATCTTCCAAATTTAAGTGATTATATTATATATTGGTCGAATATGATCTTCGGGAAGAAATGGAAGAGCCATAAAACACCTAACTGCTGTTTTAAATTCCAATTCGAGTGATATGCATTGGAAAGGCCTAACCTTTGAATCTTACGCCAGACACTTTGAGAATAGTGAAAATGACATCCTCTAAGAAGAATACCTGGAAATCGTGTTTTTACAGCGTTTCTAGCACCCCTTTCCCAATCGGACATCCCATTAATAGGTGTTAGTTGCGGAGGAAGTTCATGAATTCTGCTAGAACAGCAGTATAGATTTCTTCCTGTTTGCCTGTAAGCAGACAACTAATCGTAGGGAGTACGTGACGCCCAAATCGTGCAAAAACTGTCCACAGTTGATATAATTGGGAAGGGACGGTGTAAAATGTTCCATCTAAATAAATGTCTTCTGCTTCTGATAGTGTAGCAGTCATCTTATCTGAGAAAAAAATTACTCCGATATCATTTCCCACATGTACCTCACCTTTGTAATGGACACCAAATTGTGATGACGGAATCATTTGACAAAATTCAGCAGGACTTCCAGGAATAGGTGGCACAATTTCTCTACGTGCGCGATACATTGTTGATTCTAAATTTTATATGATAAAGTAGTCGCAGCAGGATCATCACGGACCACTTGTTTAAACACCTTAGATAGTCTGTCACGTGAGGTTCTCGCCGCGATTAAGCACTTTGATTTTAAGAGGTAAAGTTCGGCCCTATAATCTGAAAGCGGGTGATTGTGTGCTTTTAAGGGTGTAATGGTATCGGAGTGAGAATCCAACTTTGCGGATCCTCTACATGCTTTTTGTGTCAGATATAAAACACATCGTAAATTTGTCATACCATGTTTGGCTTTATAGCGATTATATTTGAAACCATCTGATGTAGTAATGATCGTTCCTCTTTTATGTTTGTAATGTCCGCTCGTTTAATCCATGATATTGTATGAAGTAAGTCAATAAAAGCAATTTCGAAAGAATATTAACTTGATATTGAAAAGTTATTTATATAGTTGGATACATAAATGAAACCTCATGCTACTACTGTCAATACAAAACATGGGAAATCCCATTCTTATTTAAATACTTAATTAAAAGTCGATGAATTGCAAACCTTAAAAAGTCGATGAATTGCAAACCTTGGAAAGTCGATGAATTGCATGCGCCTCTTATAATCCCATAGACGGCAGGGGCTTTAGCATACAAATTTTAGCATAGTTTGTATGGGCTTTTATAGACCGTATACATATAAGGAAGCTCTAAAATGTATGTGTGCTACATTTGGAAGGTTTGTTAAAGAATTTGTTATATCTTATAAATAAATAATGGCTCAGTAGCCTCAGTTACAAAAGTCATCTAAGCAATTAAGATATAAGAATGATAGATCTATTTAGCGACATTCAAACAGCGGCTACCGACGAGATGAGACGAGCTATGTCCGCAGCAGAAGTGGGGTATGATGGGTTCGGAGAAGACCCGACAGTTAATACACTGCAAGAAAAAGCAGCCGTAATTACAGGTACATTAGAAGTAATTCTAATATTGCTAATACAAATTATATACAGTAGAACCTCGTAAGTACGAACACGGTTGAGACTAAATTCCGGTTAATACGAACACAATTTCAGTCCCCTTCAATGCATTTTAAATGCAAATGACACCGGTTAATACGAACCCAGGGTAAGGCGAACACATTTTGACGGTTCCTTAGTGTTCGTTCTAACGAGGTTCTATTGTATATAATATTGGTATGAATGAAAATAAGTGGCTCCATTTCCCCATATCATACCCATGAATATATATACGTATATCTAATTGAAGTATTGTTCTCTGTTCTAACTAAAATTAAACAGTTCTGTATCAATTAAATGAGCAACTAAGAATTTAGGTAAAGAAGCTGCTCTATTCGTCCCATCCGGCACAATGGCTAACCTAATATGCGTGCTATGTCACTGCAATGGGATAGGAGAGGAAATGTTAATAGGAGACGAGTCCCATTTGAACATATACGAACCAGGATCCTGTGCGCTAGGAGTACACGCTAGTCTCGTGAAGAACCTTCCTAACGGAGAGCTAGATTTGGTTGAGTTAGAGGAGAAGATACGACATGGCAGTGTATTCCCTGTCACTAAACTGATCTGTCTCGAGAATACACACAACTGCTTAGGCGGGAGAGCTCTCTCTGCTGAGTATACAAAGAAGGCGAGTTAGGAAAGTACGTATACAGTGGAGTTCGCATAATAGCAACCCGTGTTGCCACTAAATCTGGTTGCTAATAGGGAAATGAAATTAACAGTATTATCTCGCTTGGGACCCGAAAAGCGGTTGCTAATAAGCAAACTCCACTGTACCCAATATTTAGTTCATCAGAACAAAGGAGAAATGGTAATTATGTATAGGTGACCGCTATACACAGGTTGAGTATAATATGGGAAGTCACGTGGGACCTATTGTAAGTTTCCGTTATAGACAGGTTCTACTGTGTTTTGTATATCTTATAATTAACATAAGGTGCCATCGAAAATTAATGGAGGGCGAGATATTTATTTATATGAAATAATCAAAATAATTTGTATAAATAGTAGTTATAACTATATTCACATATAAATAATTTCGCCTTTAAATATTAGACTAATTTTTTATGTTTACAAAATATGGAGAGTGGAATTATACTCTATTCCAACTAAGTATATTGGGGTATGGGGGGAATACCAGTTTACCCTTCCCGTATCTAGGTATCACAAATAGCTAAGAAGCACAATTTAAAACTCCACATAGACGGAGCTCGTATCTTCAACGCTTCAGTAGCGCTGAACACGCCGGTATCAGATCTACTGGAGACGGCAGACTCTGCTAGCTTCAGTCTCTGCAAGGGCCTATCTGCTCCCGTCGGATCTCTGGTAGTAGGCAGTAAGGAGTTCGTACGGAGAGCATTCAGGTACAGGAATAACACAATGGGAGTATTGTGAAGTAGGAAATATATTCAGGGGATTAATGACGAGCCATATCTCGAGTAGTAAGTACTATTCGTTCAAACCGATACTAATGCAAAATTGATGTATTTCAAATACCGTATAAGATTATTTCAGTTAGTATAATCGAACAAAAGTACATTCTTGGAGGCATTGGCATTTCCGATATAAATCGTATTTACATGTAGTTCAAGTAAAGATGACATTATATAAGTTATTTAAGTTATACAATATTTGATATAGTATATATATATATATGATACATATATCCGATGACTCGCTCACCTCGAGTCATCGAGTCAGATTCGGATAATTCCCTGGATAATTCGAAAATTCGCTAATTCGAACAAATATACTTTCCTTTGACAGTTCGAATTAACGGATGTTAACTGTTGTACTACAGTGGATGCCGGTTATAAGCACATCGTCGGGAGCTGCACTTAATGTGCTTATAACTGACATGCGTTCTTATAACCGACATAAATCATATAGGGTATATGGCAACCGTTTTCATAGTGTTCGTATAACCGGCATGTTCTTATAACCGGCATGTTCTTATAACCGGTCTGCTTATATCCGACATCTACTGTAATTAGGATGCGTAAGCTGCTAGGCGGCGGCATGGCTCAGTGTGGCTTCCTGGCAGCAGCTGGCATAATAGCGCTAGACCGGATGCCTCACAGACTGCAGTGTGATCACGATACAGCCAGGCTGCTCTCTACTAAGCTAGCAGAGCTCAGTGAGTACGGGGTTATAGCGAGCCCAGATGAAGTGGATACTAATATCGTTCTGTTTCGAGTTAAAGGGGGTAGGATCAGTGGCGGAGAGCTAGCAGCGAGGTGTGAAAAAGCGCAGGAATTGTATGGAGTGTTTAATGTACGATTCTCGGTGCTATCACACGACATAATTAGAGCAGTGCTATATAAAGATATCAGCAGAGAGGATGTGGAATTAGCTGTTGCTACTGTCAGGACTGTTATGCAGAATGCAGTGTGATTAGTTCTGTCATAGAATCAATTTACAACTAACATATTGATAGTTGTATTTGTCAATAGTATCCTGTTTGTAAAATATAACAAATTAATATGTATACGTATTTGCCTCATCATTTTCAATATAAAGAAGAAACAATGATACGTGTTATTTTACATAGAAAAATAATAGATATACAAACGGAATTCTTAAGAAATATTACTAGAAATGCTGTGTTTCTACATACTTACATTACGAGGCGAGATAATTCGTAAATAGAGTATAACAGTAACCAACAATAATAAAGGATATTTGTAATAAGAAATAATTTAAATAAGATTCGGTTACCTGTTGTAGGAACAGTTACAAAGAGCCCGAGTAATCTGTCCAATAGGAAGAATGCTAGCTGAGATATGTGGCGCTGTTGTGACGTCATATCTGGCTTTATCTTCATCCAAGCCTTCTTGTTTGGATCTGATCCCAAAGTTAGCTTTATCCCTCCTCCTGGATTGGATTTAGAGCTCTTCATTAATCCTAATTATATGGTATTTTGAAATTTTATTAATTGAGTCAGGAGTTTTTAAATGAGCATTCCAACTTCAAATTTGGAATAAAGGATTTAAGAATATTCATTCAGTCATGAATTAAATGAGTATACTAATTAGTCTTTCAATGGATAAGTATAAAATCTATTCAAAAAAAGGAATATAGCACAAAACAATACCCTCTATTTCCAGAGTAAATTCAAATGTCTTATGAAGAGAAAAAAAAGAAAATTCTCTTAAATTTGGCGAGAAAAATTGGTCAAGAATCTTTCAAGAATTTACGATGTCTCTATATCAATGAACTTCCATATTCTGTAAAGATCGATAGTACTATTCAACTGTATCATTATTTGGATATTGGAAACAGTATCAGTTTGAAACTTTTGCTCCACAACTTAAAGTCAGTGAATTTAGACTTGTTAACTGAGGAGTTAGAAATGTTCATAAAAGAGACTGAATCAACAAGGAGCAGTGAAATAACAATTAGTAATTGCCTCAGAGCACTAAAAGATGGATTACGAACATCTGATATGAAAAAAATCAACTATTTATTGGGAAGAAAGAATTCAACAGATTTTACTTTGATTTTGTGTGACTTAATCTTTTACTATGGAAGACACTTGTTGAATTGGACGAATCTTTGGGGTGGCGTAGCTAAGCTTGATAATAAGTTATTCAAAACACTAATTCTACCTGAATTAGAGGAGATTTCAAAGAAATGGCCAGTAAGAGATGAGATGAAATATAAAGAAAGATGTCTAATATTAGAAATAAGCAGTCAGCTATCAAAACGTAATATTGAAGAGCTAGCATTCTTCTATAAAATGCCATTGTGCTACATGAATGACGAGATAAATGCACTAGATCTTATAGTTACGTTAGAAGAAGGAAACCAGCTAACGTTAAATGAATTTGCAAGATATTTAAATTGGATTGGTTGGGAAACATTTCAGGAAAGGTTAAATGGATTGGAAAAAAATGTGTGTGAACAAGTTGTTTCACAGAAGGTAACTAATAAAAGTGTAAAGAATCCATTAAAAATATTATACAACAATTCATCAAATAGTTTGATTAGAGGTATTGCAAAATCACAAAACTTAGAAGGCTATATCACAAACTTCGCTGATTTGTTGTTTGCTCTAATACATATAGTAAAAGGAAAAACAATCGATCTTAATCCAATTAAAGGATTTCTTGTTCAAGTAGAAAGATTCGACCTTATCAAAATTGTAGAGAGAGTTCCTGGGCAATGTAATGCAAACATTTTGACTGAACACAGGAAACTTCCACACAATGAATATGTGCTATTTCATTTATTAGAAAAATTAGATCCAGTTACCACAGGTAAATTGGCAAAAACATATGGATTAGAAAAGATGACTCTCAATTTCTCTGGAGAACTCTTGCATTATATGATGGCACATGGCCTGACAGATATAGATCTATTAAAAAAGAATCTTATAAGTATCGAGAGGAAGGACTTAATCGAGTGCCTAGACGTTCCTATTAGAGAATGACTTACTGAAGAAATTTCAACAAAGCAAATACAGTTTATTCATTCACTTAAGAAAGCAAATCATTACCTCACAAGGAACATGTATAATTACCCTCTACCTAACAAAATAATTTTAGTTTGGATATCGCAGTGATACGTGTTAGTTGTACTTTATTTCGTGTGGAGAATTAGTGAATTATTCGAAAATATTATTAGTTGTGAAGTATTATTATTTTACCGAGCCAAATCAGGTTCACACCCATAATTCCAAACTTTTCCATTAAAAATGCTCCGGGCTATTAAATATGCTACTAAGGTAAAACTTAGGTCGTGTCTGGTTAATAATTTCACCGTTGGGCAAACAATGAAGAGTTTGATTTACAGTAAATGAACTAAGTTTAGTAATTTTTTTTAAATTGTTAAATAAGTGTGTCGTAAATAATCAATTTAGGTTTTATCCCAGCCGCAAAATTAAAAAACATTTCGCATAATAATCTAACCAATCAATTCGAGTACATTAATTGGTATTCATTTAAAGAAATCATATTTATAAAATTTCTCTTAAAAAGTATCAAAATTTGGCTCGTTTAATATGGAAAGGAGAAAATTTCTTGTATTTGTATCGCAACTCTATCATGGTGAGTCAGAAAAATTGAAACAATTATGTCAATTGTATAGAATACCTGAAGATATTAGAAAAAGCATTGAATCACCAATAAACCTATTCTATTATTTAGATATTGAAGAAACGCTAAATTTAAAAACGCTGTCACAGAATTTAAAACGATCAGAATTATTCGAAATGGCGAGTTATGTTGACAAATATAAAGAAACTGACACTCTTAAATGTATTAATAATGATAACCCAACTGCAAAGGTAGTAAAAATTTTAAGGGACGGCCTAACATTGAAAAATATTTATGACTTAAATTATATACTAGGGTCAAGTCAGATGTGTGATGAATTTGACACTTTATTAATTGGATTTCTCACAAGAGCCAAATTTATGAATCTTGACCTTGACTATATTGCAAGAGTACTAAAAATAATAAATCATCATGATGCAGCACAAAAATTAATGAACTATCCAAAGCGGAAAGAATCTTTAAGAATTTGTTGGGAAACTGATGAAAGAAAGAGGTTAGTGCTTATTAAAATATCCCAAATAATGACGAGTGAAGATGTGTCGCATCTAGCTTTTCTGTTTAGATTGCCAATTGGAATAAGAGATGTTACAAATCCAATTGACTTGTTTAAATATTTAGAAGACCGTGGTGAGCTGAATCTTCCAGAGTTGGCTCATCATTTAAAGATATTACAAAAAACTGACTTAATAAAGGAACTGAACGAATATATTCAGAACGATGAACAAATGTTGAGTCAAATTTGCTTCTCCTCTATATTCGAAGAACTAAATGATTGTTTAACAAGAGAAGATATATTCAAGTTAGGTTTTTTGTTAGGAGCTAAAAAATTCCCCAAAACGATGTCAGATTATATCATACAACTTGTTGAAAAGGGAAAAATTCAGAATCTGAATCTAAAATTTTTAGATACAGCATTGAAGCATATACACAGGGACGATATATTACATATCATATTTAATGTTGTAGAAGGTAGAAATCAATCTTGTCAAATAATTTATGGAAATAATGCTTCAACAGAGGGTGAAACTAAACGCACTCAGCTATTGGAGATATCAAGGAACATATCGACAGAAGAGTTAGAGAAGTTAGCCATCATATACAATGTACCCCCAGCAGTATCGGAGGCAATAACAATGCCAATAGAACTGTTCTACTATCTGGATAGAGAGACTCAGTTCGATGTTGAATACCTCAAGATGTCGCTCTCTAGCATTCAGCGTAACGACCTAATTAGCATACTGGAACCTCAGTGATAGGGTAATACATATTATTGAACTGTTTGGTTGAGTACTTATATAATATTGTGAAGATATGAACAAAATAAACACAAAATGAGGGCAGAAATAATATAAGATTCGTTTGGGTTTTAATAAATAAATCCATTATGTCAGAATGACCATAAAGGTGTTAAACCATTTCAGAAAGTAGTTCGAAGGTTAACGACCCTAGTGTGTTGGAAGTTTCCTTTTAGAAAATTCGTTTCAGAGTTATTCTAATCTGAGAATAAATACTGTACGTGCTGAGTCCACATAATTTTGTACATGTTAAATAATTCCTATACACCGCCAAATACTTTGAAAATCGCTAATTACCTAAATTGAAAAACATATTTTTTTACGATATCATTATTTACTTCAAAGTGTTAATTAATACACTGCAATATATACAGTTTGTGTTTTAATGGTAAAGATAAATAAGTAAGACAACATTACGGCTAACTAAATTAAACACTCAAATTAGTAACACTAAACATTGATTTAACGATTGACTCAATTTCACCTAGGAGCTAGTATCTATCTCAATACCAATAACCTAAATTTGGAAAAACTCGATAGTTTGACAATTATTACGCGCTAGAACTAACTTACTGGATTGCTTGGAATACAAACTTCCGAAGGAATCAAGGTCTGCTTTCGATGGACAATTTTTCGTCAGCTTAATATGTATATTATTATGTCCTATAGGACATAGCCTAAATTTAACTACGTACTTCATATAAGTCCATTGTTTGTATTAAATTTAGTCAACATATTATAAAGTCTCTCTATTATGAACAAATATTTGGTGGCAGTAAAAGAAATCAACTGTATTTCACTCGATGAGCAAGGTTTATTATATGAACTATAAACCTTAAGTATTTCTGAATGGGAATGATTACACCTTAAATCATTATTACTGACTGAAAGTTACAATGCTAAGCTTCAGGTTAATTTAAATTAATGCAAATGAGCATTGAACCATATAATGGCGTAATTATTCTATACAGGAAGATTTATTATATGAGTACACAGGATATCAAATAACCCCTGCAAATTAACCTATGAAATTATAGTGGAGGAACTATTAAATTGAGTACATAGATTCATATGTGTATTATAATTAGTTGGATCAACTGTACTGTGACATCTAGCAATGAAGAGTGTATGTGATAAATTGGTGGTGTTTTTGATAACAATTTTGTCAGTGTCAGTTCTACAAATCAAAGCAGGTAATATTAATAGTAAATAGTAAACAAAAATGTAACACGGATTGCATGGATCAGAACTAAACATTTGATATTTGTATGTTGTTATCTTTCTCACAGCTCCAGTTCCTGACTTAGTTTTCAGAAATACTAATTATAAGTTCTTCTCTCATTCTCCATCAATTACCAGGGCAACAGCTGAAACATATTGCAATGCTTGGGGAGGTAATCTGGCTACAATTGAGTCATCAAAAGAAGATACAATGCTGAAGCTGTTGACCGATACAGTGGATTACTTTTCCTGTTGGATAGGACTGAATGACATGGGCACTGAGGCAGGTACAGATGCTAGTGCATTTGTATGGGTAGATGGTAGTAACAGTACATTTAGGAAATTAGGTATGTTTCCAAATGACATTAATGATGCTGACTGTGTGACTTTCCGATATATGAAGGCTAATGGAATTATATCGAATGAATGGCAAAATTTGGCTTGTGATCAGTTAACCAATTGCAGCTATTGTTCAAAACCAGGTAACTATTTGAAACATATTTTTATAAGTAAAGGTAACACTGATTCCAACTATTATTACTAGGTGACTCCAGAGGATGTGACCTGATCTACGGAGGATCTTGTTACAGAGCATTTGAAGTGAGCGGTGGGATCAACTGGCTAGATGCTCAATCTAGCTGTGCTGTGTGGGGTGGTGACTTGACTAGTTTTGACCTTGTAAGAGATAAGGCCCTACTGTTTGAGTATATTCCTGACTCAGTGGGAGATTGCTGGATAGGATTGCATGATAGAGATGGAGACGGGACTTTCCAATGGATTGATGGGACAGCATTGGATTATAAGAGATGGGATACAGGGGAACCAGGTGTAGCTAGTACAAATAAATGTGTAGAAATGATCGCTACAAGTAGAAGGTGGAGAAGTATCAGCTGTGATGGAACAAAGAATAGCTTTTTGTGTGAAATAGGCTTAACCAACATAACAACCCCAGGTATGTGTAGATAGCATGTTTTCTCAAATTATTTAAGCATATGGATGGAATACAAAACCATTTAGTAACTATTAATTAAATTTTCTCAGTGTATTATATAATAGCACTGATTACTATCGAATGGCATATATAAATTGAATAGTAAATTGTAGTTCATTTTGTAATTTTGGATTTTGAGAAAAGGTGCATGTAGGTTACAGATTTGGAGAGTTAATAGATGGAGGTTTGAATTTCAGATTATTGACTGTACATTTTTTCATATTCGACTCTACAACACTCGCATGCAAAGGAGATGTGAATTCAGGTGCAACTACATGGCAGTACTCTATTAACGCTGATCTCTCATCAAGTGAAGTGCTAACTGCTACCTACATGAGTACACAGACTGGAGTGAGTTGGTTAGCAGTTGATAATACCAAGCAAGGATACTATCAGTGTCGCATCAGCAGTGCAAACAGATATACAGTAGGACTGTATAATAGTGAGAAGACAACAGGTCAGTGAATTCACAACTTTATAATCAATTTTGAATGACTCCAAATACATTTCCTATCTAGTTGCTGTATCAGGAAGCACATACACCTATATAGTAGGAGTAGATAGAGAGGATGTATTATTGCTGTGTGATCCTATGGACAGTAGTGTTGTTCTGAGCACTATAGCATGGACTGTTTTAGGTGGAAATTCCTTTACAAACCCTCTCAATATATATGATGAGAGAAGTAATTTACCATTTGAATCTACTGAGATGAATTGCTTCACCGGAGCAGTTTTAGTGACAACTAGTAGGATTAATGTGAAAGGTAACTTCTAAGTTCTAACCCAAACCATATTAATAATAATAATCGACATTTCTATTTGTTGCTCAAACACGAAACATTTAAATACTTCGCGTTAACATATCCAAACTAAACTCACAGTTTTGTTAATAATTTTGTATCCAATTTAGCAAAAACTCAATGATGAGAACAAATTCTATATTGGGAAGTCTACAATATAGAATATGTTATAATCAAAATACAACCCGATTTTTTCTGCTAAAGAAAATGGTCTTGCCTGTATCAAAAGTAAAAAATTGTATATTTGTTGACCCATTGAAACATCTACAGTAGAAACCAGTTTTTTCTAAATAATGGTTTTTTCTAAATATGTAAGAATTTCCAATTGTGTTATATTTTCAATCGGTTTATTCTAGCTATCGGATTTTTCTTACTATATTTCCATGGAAATAATTGGTTAGAAAAAAACCCGTTTTATAGTGAGAACAAATTCAGTTGGTATTTTCCCTAATTTCTTAATATAAACTGACACATAAAGAAGAGACAGACAACCATCAAACTAAGATGTTGTAGATATTATACATTCCATATTCTATTCTCTAGTACCAGAAATGACCATTCGATACGGATCTATTGTTGGCAATACCTTCTATTCAGTAAATCCAACAGTGAATATAATTAATCTACCTTTATCAACCAAAGACATAACTATATCATTCAATCTTGATGGGAAATGGAAGCTTCCTGACAACAGCAATTATTCTAACTCTGAACTGACAATTTCTATATTCACCTCACAAAATGAGGGACTGTACAAGTTTTATATTATTAACTGGGATAGGGGAGAGGAATGTGCCATGCAATTAAGAATTGATTCAACAATTGCAGGTATGTATGATATAATGTAGTATCGGTGATTTACTAATTGTATATTTAATATCAATATCTAGATGTTACTCCAGTGAGAGAGGTTACATTTGGAGATTCAACATATGGATACTTTACTACCACAACAAGAATTCATTGGTTAACAGCTCAACTACGTTGTAATAACTGGCAAGGAAATCTAGCAACAATAAATTCGAAACAAATAGACTCTTTACTCTACTATCTGGTTACAGAGTACTTTACATGTTGGATAGGTTTGAATGACATAACAAGTGAAGCTAATCATACCGCTAGTGCATTTGTATGGGCAGATGGTAGTACTAGCACCTACAGACAGTTTGATACGGTAGCCAATCCTAATGGTGAGCCTGATGATACAAATGGTGATAGGGATTGTGTAGGATTTCGATATGACAATAATCTTGGTTCAGATGGCTGGGATGATAGAGGATGTAATGCCCATGTTTATTGCTACTTCTGTCAGAAGTCTGGTAAGTTCTTATCATAACATTATGAGATATCAAGTTATGTTAATATGACTGATTATTATCCAACAGGTGACTCCAGGGGATGTGACCTGATCTATGGAGGATCTTGTTACAGAGCATTTGAAGTGAGTGTTGGTATCAACTGGCTAGATGCTCAATCTAGCTGTGCAGTGTGGGGTGGTGACCTGACTAGTATCGTTACAGAGAGAGAGAATAGCTTGTTGTACACTGCTATCTCTGATGCAGTGAGTAATTGCTGGATAGGATTGTATGAGAGAGGTGGAGATGGGACGTATCAACGGGTTGATGGGACAGTATCGAGTTACACTAACTGGACAGGAAGTGCTCCTACTGCTGACAATATAAATGATTGTATTCAAATGGACACTAATGGAGCTGGTAGCTGGATAGCTACAGACTGTAAGGGTACCAGCAATAGCTTTATTTGTAAAAAGCCTAATACAAATACAGACACAACAGGTCTGTTAACTTTAAACATTGTTAATTTAATTTATAGAAACCTTTAAATTTACATCACTCTACAGGTTATGTATTCGGAGAACTGACTGACCAAGGCCTGAATTTCCGCTCACTGACAGGAAATACATTCTTATTCGACTCAACAACAATCGCATGCAAAGGAGATGTGAATTCCGGTGCAACTACATGGCTATACTCTATTAACTCAGACCTCTCATCAAGTGAAGTGCTAACTGCTGCCTATATGAGTACACAGACTGGAGTGAGTTGGTTAGCAGTTGATAATACCAAACAAGGATACTATCAGTGTCGCATCAACAGTACAAACAGATATACAGTAGGACTGTATAATAGTGAGAAGACAACAGGTCAGTAAATTCGGATAATTCTCGTCATAATCTGGTTCACATTTTCATTATTTACTATAATTCCAATTAGTTGCTGTATCAGGATTCACATACAACTACACTGTGGGAGTTGATGGAGAAGATATCCTGTTGCTATGTGACCCTATGAACAGTAGCTATGATCTCGGTAGCTTGAGATGGCGCTTAATAGATGGAATGATGTACGCCAATCCACTAAATGCCTCTGCTTTGAAGGAAATATTATTACCTCAGTTGAGCACACAATTATCATGCATTTCTGAGGGAAACACAGATACTATTATTCTCATTAACATTATATTATATTGTAAGTTATAATGTTATAGTATACTTAATTAGATATAATATACAAAGATTTGTTACCAATGTGTTAAAAATACAAATTTCTCTCATTTAGTTCCAGAGATTACAGTATCATACAATTCATTGACCAGTTTGAAATACAGTGCACCCTACCCTGCAAATAATATACTCAATCTTAACATCTCAACACAAGACTTGTTGATTTCCGTAACTTCCCCAGGGAGATGGAAACTACCGGATAATACTTATGATACATCATTAATGCTGTATTTTGCATCATTGAGCAATGATACATTCGGACTATACCAGTTCTATACTATCAATTGGAATGGTGTTGAAGTATGTTCTATACAAATCATATTATTACAAGGAGGTAAGTACAGGTATCCCTCTTTTTACGCGGTAGATGCGTTCCTTGAAAAGCCCGCGTAAAACGAAATCGCGTAAAAAAACGGTTCATTCTCATAGTAACACATATTAAACCAATAGATGCGTTTCCAAATATTATAAACATCGAATAAAATTTTAAATACCTAGTGTTTAAACACTAAGAAATCCAACATCCGGACCTCTCAGATAGCCAAGGTTTCCGTGTGTATGTTAATCCCATGGGAATTCCCATAGGATTTCCAATATCGTTTTGAATGGAATTATTTTTACCTATGGGAATCCTGATAGAAACCAACTTGTGAGAATACTTGGGAATTCCCACAGAAAGGTAATTGTGTTGTGAAGTGAATTAAAATTCCCTTCACACCGCAACCCTACACCTTCGGGTACCTCCCACAACCGGGTATCTCTAGTGTGAATAGTGAAGCAAATATGTATTCATTTGACCAATAATATATTTGGATGAACTTAATATACCACAAATACATATCCCTAACTATCTACTATCTCTAAATCATCATCTTTGTTTTTTTGGAAATGTAGAACCGCTTTGTTACCACTAAATCTTAAAAATTATCGAAAATATCCATAAAAAATAGAATTAATTGTATGAAAATCATAGATAACCGCATAAAACGAGTTGAAAAATCGCGTAAAAAAAGTTTTGGTCATAAAAATTGTTCCGCGTAAAACGAAAACGCGTTAAAAAAAACCGCGTAAAACGAGGTATTACTGTATATGATTAATTTACATTATAAATATACAGTGTTATGAAGTTATATTTCATACAGATTATACAAATGCACTTTCAATCTCAACATCAACATTGGGAACAGTCCAGAATGAATCAATAATAGTATTGAAGAACGAGATTATCACAATATCATGCGGTATTTCTAACCCAACAGATAGAGTACAATGGTATTACAGATCCTATTACGATAGTGAGGTGATTGACAAAACCTCTCTATCAACATTCTCCGTACAGACTGGCATCAGTAGTCTAGAGGTCAGTTCAAATCAACCTGGCTACTACAGCTGTGTTATAAATGCAAACACTCTATACACAATCTCCATTGCAGACAGAGCAACATTAGGTAAGTGTATCTAATTTACATGTTAGAAGCTTCTAGCTTTTTCATTACAATGGATCCTATTCTTCTAGTTGAAATTACGAACTTTGACTCTCCATCCCAACAAGTTGACTACACAGCTGGCTCTACTAGCTCAATGCTCTACTACTCTCATGCTAACATTCCAGACAACTCATTACGTTGGACACCAGACACGGTAACAAATGGTATTGATGCACAATACAGTATTGAGTATCCAAATCCAGTTCTGTTGAGTAGAATATTCTCTGATGTGGGAGCAGGTGTACACACATTTAGTTGTTTCTATAGAATGAGTCCTGTCACTCTTGTTGGAAGTCTACAGCTTGTTATCAGAGGTTTGTATTCCAAATTTATAAATATTTATACATTATTTGTTATTATCTTTAGATACAGCAGAGATAACAGTTAATTATGAGGGCTACAGCAATGCATTCAGTGATGCGAATAATCCAAACTTTCCATCTCCACAGCAAATAAATATCCTGATAGAAACATCCAATGTAACAATTAGCTGCCACCTTACTGAATGTATTGGAATAGTAAAACTTGAAAAATCTGGACAAGAAAAGGTAACTGAATTTCCCTTATTTATACCACAATTTACTTCAGAATCTGGTGGAGAATATTCGCTAATGAGACAAACAAGTTCTGGAAAAAACTACACCACAGCCCATCTGAGCATAAATGTGATAATTAATCCATCGCAAGTATCTTCAAGTGCACTACTTATTTCTATCATATCAATAGTGCTCGTCGTCAAATGTATAACAGTATAAATCAACGTACTTGTTCCGATATGTATTAAAGTATTTGTCAAAAAACGGCAAAAATTGAACTCAAGTCCGTTCAAAGACAAAAAAACAGATTCCGCTAAAAATGAATTCTCCCTCATCAAAAGAGGCCACCATAACAAACGCAAAAGATCTTCTCATTCCAGAATAGCAGGAAGTGATGCATACTCTGGTTATGCAAACCTAGAAGAAATACAATCTCCGACAAAAGAATACATTGATCTTCCTGTTAAAACCAGTGTGGGAGAGTATATGACTATCGATGAGACATCAATAGTACATATTGAACCTGAAACTAAAGCTCAAAATCAGAAAGGTCCGTACTATTCAAATTTGGGTAGCTTGCCTTCAGATGATAGAAATTATGAACAATTGAAGGAAGATAAAGAGTATATGGAAATAAATCGGTTTGAATTATATGAAACATATACATCAATGAGCGCAATCAAAGACGAAGAAATGAAATTCGTCTCAAAAGATATTCCTGTGAAGGATTTTCCAGCCGCATACCAACAGTATGTTGCAAATGGAATGGGAAAGGATTCATTATTCTCTGTTGAATTTCGAGCATTAAACGAAGAATCAAGGGAAAATGTTGAACCAGACAGTGATGAGGCTAAAAAAGAGGTAAATGTTGGAAAAAATCCCATTAAAAACATACTTCCTTATGATGATAATAGAGTTGTATTGCAATCTCCATACATTAAATGTAACTACATCAATGCAAGTTGGCTTGAGAATAATCAATTCATAGCCAGCCTCCATCCAACAGGAGAAACATTACAAGATTTCCTACAGATGATCTACCAGACTGAAGCTAGTATGGTGATAATGCTAACTACGAGAAAGGAGAAAGCTAAGATCATTGGTGGAATTTCAACTCGTGTGTGTTATTGGCCTAAAAAGGAGGAATCTTTGAAATGTCATCCTTTTGAAGCCAGTTTAATCAGTTCTACTGAAACCAATGCATTTGCCAAACAAGAAATTTCAGTGAAGAACACTTTAGAAGGAAAAAATCACTCATTTACCCAGTGTATTTCTCCTATATGGAACGAAGATAGTACTGTAGTTGATTTGACGTGGGTATTTGCTCTGTTGACTCGAATCATGAAACAGAAGCAGGACTCACCTAATATTCCCATCATAATCCATTGTACCGATGGTATCTCAAAGACTGGCATCATAATGACTGCATTGAACTCAATCAAAGAACTCAATGCTAGGAACTCAATTAACATTTTCAACGCTGTTAAGAATCTTCGGAAACAAAGAATGAACATGGTACCTACCTTGGTAAGTGAAACCAATAATCTTTTTCTTTGATTTGGGTACACATGTCAACTGTCATTCAGGCAAAAAACATGCGTGCTTAGTATTTAATTTGTATGCCTTACTTTATCCTGTTTTGTTTCCTCTAGGCTTGCTATTCAACCTGCTACTCCCTACTGAACGAATACTGTTTTATTCACCTTTGATCAGTAGTACATATTACCATAATTATGTACATATTATACGTATATTGATATTATCTTTAACAATATGTGATGTGATTCCCCTTTATACTTGTACATACGTATATCAATAACTTAATAGTGTGTTTAAATTATAATTTTAAATCTACCAATGTGGTGATTTCAATACTGGCCCGCTACGAATAATAATTATAGTATCAAATTTGTTTAGTTATTCACTATTGAAAACAACATAATAAGATCCTTTGCAGCGTTGCCAGTTTCTTTCTATCACATTTCCTTTCATAGTTTTAAATAAATATACTACAGTGGAACTTCCACAAATGGGGCCTGTGGAAACGGGGATCCTCTGAAAATTGGGTAAAAAAATACAGCAAATTCCTAGACACATAAATGAACCTCCACAAACGGCGAATCGGCAGAAATGGGGAATCGGGGTGGCTAAGACCTTGCGTCCCTGGCACCCCGTTTGTGGACTGTAGTTTGATTAACAATATGAAAAGTGATGAGTCAGCATTTATTCTCAGTAAGTTTGTCGATTGCTAAACACCAACCAATATTTCCTAATTATTGAATTCACAAAATTGTAAAAAACATATTTTTGACCATGTCATCATCACCTCAAGGTGTTAAAACCCATTTGTAGTGGTGTTACGTGGCAAAGGGATCAGGGTTTCATCCAGGCGTATGCGACGCGCCTTCAGGCGCGTAATTTCAAAAGGAAACTTTTCTAGGCGCGCGAAAATCGAGAGATGCTCCCATAGACGTAATACAAATTGAGTATTTTAGGCGCGTGTGAGCGAGCTCAAAATTAATCTAGGCGCGCGGGTAATTTTTCCTGGATGAAAGCCTGAAAGGGATGATTAATAAATTGAATTTTTGTTTCTAGCTTGCACCATCAATGAGATAATTTATATTTACTAATCATGTATAAATCACCATTTAATTAAATAGTTAATAAATATATTATTAATAACCACAGTGAATCAATATAATTATTACAAGTTGAACCCAATTATGGCAGAAATTAAGTCCAAATTGAACATTCGTGATTATCCAAAGAGGTGTAAAATTAAATTCTCTATCCAAACATGAAATGTATAAAGGCCACTATTCATAATTTTGTGATAATTATGGGCCATAATTAGTTTAAATAGGTGCTGAAATAGTTTTATTAAAAATCATGACCTCAGATTCAAATTAGACAGTCACTCCACGCCTACATGCAAAGTTTCAGCCCTCAAACTATAAAGATGTGGCCAGGGCACCGTCTACGGTGAAATAATAATAATAAGGCAGTGATTTAGAAATGGCCCACTACATAGTAGTCGGCACAGTAAGAACAATATAAATAAAGGCAGTAGTTTCTGTAGTCACCCACTAAGTAGTAGTCGGCACAGTAAAAAGATTTAGCACCTGAAATTTGATCCCTGAAATAATGGTTTGTGTTATGAATTTTCATCATCCATGCCTCAAAATAACTCAATTTATACGCCTCTAGGCATATCTCACGCTTCAATATAAGGCATAACTTGTTAGAGTTAAGGAAAAGCCTAAAATAAGTCATATAAGTATAACTACCTTCTGATCTCAGAGATAATGTCTGCATCGACTCAATCCATTGAGAATCAGTGACACCGTTCCAACCACAAATTCTCATCAGCTTATCTTCCTTTTAGCAAAAAATTCTTTATATTGAGAATATATTGTTTTATATCACTATAAAGGTGTTAAACCCATTTCAGAAAGGTGGTTCGAAGGTTAACGACCCTTAGTGTGTTGGAAGTTTCCTCTTAGACAACTTAATTTCAGAGTTATTCTATTTCGAGAATAAATACTGTTGTGCGAATTCACATATTTCTATACATGTCAAATAATTCCTATACACCGACAAATACTCTGTATTGGCAAATTGTAAACATGTTTTTTCATTATCACTTCAAAGTGTTAAGACCAATATGTTAAGGTGTCATGTGGCACAAGGATCGACTGATAAATTTGAAGTTTGTTTCTATCTTGCACCATCTCTGAGATAATTTACATTTATTTGATAAGCATACATATATTATCATAAGTATAATTAATTAATTAATTAATTAAACAATTAGATTCACAATGAATTTAATTATGTCAAACAAATTCCTGTAATTAATTTTAATCCATTGTATAGAAATACTACAAGTAAATAGAAATCTATCAAGAAAAGCATAGTTGTTGCAGTGTATTAGAGATTTTCGGGTGTCACGTATAACGGTAGATCTCTAATACATGCAACATAAACGGTCTTGTGTTTTAATAATATAGATAAATAAATAAGACAGCATTACGACTAACTAATTAAACACTCAAATTAGTAACATTGACTCAATTTCACCTAGGAGCTAGTGTCTATCTCAATTTCAATAACCTAAATTTGGAAAAACTCGATAGTTTGACAATAATTACGCGCTATAACCAACTTACTGGATTTATTGGAATACAAACTTCCGAAGGAATCAGGTCTGCTTTCGATGGACAATTTTCGTCAGCTTAATATGTATATTATTATGTCCTATAGGATATAGCCTCAATTTAACTACGTACTTCATATAAGTCCATTGTTAGTATTAAATTTAGTCAACATATTATAAAGTCTCTCTATTATGAACAAATATTTGGTCCCCTGAATGTTCTTAATAAAAGAAATTGACTGTATTTCACTCGAAGAGGAAGGTTTACTATATGAACTATAAAGTTTATAGTTCATAGTTTAGTTTATAGTATAAACTATAAGTATTTCTGAATGGGAATGATTACATATTAAATCATTATTATTGACTGAAAGTTACAATGCTAAGCTTCAGGTTAATTTAAATCATGCAAATGAGCATTGAACCTTTTAATGGCGTATTATTCTATACAGGAAGATTTATTATACGAGTACACAGAATATCAAATAACCCCTGCAAATTAACCTATGAAATTATAGTGGAGGAACTATTTAATTGAGTACATAGATTTCTATGTTAATGATAATTAGTTGGATCAACTGTACAGTGACATCTAGCAATGAAGAGTGTATGTGATAAATTGGTGGTGTTTTTTATAACAATCGTGTCAGTGTCAGTTCTACAAATCAAAGCAGGTAATATTAATAGTAAATAGTAAACAAAAATTCAACACATATGCATGGATAAAAACGAACCATTTTGATATTTACATGTTGTTATCTTTCCTGCAGCTCCAGTTCCTGACTTAATTTTCAGAAATACTAATTATAAGTTCTTCTCTCATTCTACATTAATTAACTGGGCAACGGCTGAAACATATTGCAATGCTTGGGGAGGTAATCTGGCTACAATTGAGTCATCAAAAGAAGATAAAATGCTGAAGCTGTTGACCGATATACACAAATACTTTTCCTGTTGGATAGGACTGAATGACATGGATATTGAGGCAGGTACAGATGCTAGTGCATTTGTATGGGTAGATGGTAGTAACAGTACATATAGGAAATTAGGTATGTTTCCAAATAATACAAATGATAGTGACTGTGTGACTTTTCGATATGAGATGCCTAATGGAATTATATCGAATGAATGGCAAAATCTGAATTGTGATCAGTTAACCAATTGCAGCTATTGTTCAAAACCAGGTAACTATTGAAGCATATTTTTATAAGTAAAAAGTAACACTGATTCCAACTATTATTACTAGGTGACTCCAGAGGATGTGACCTGATCTACGGAGGATCTTGTTACAGAGCATTTGAAGTGAGTGGTGGTATCAACTGGCTAGATGCTCAGTCTAGCTGTGCTGTGTGGGGCGGTGACCTGACTAGTTTTGATTTTGTAATAGATAAGGCCCTAATGTTTGAGTATATTCCTGACTCAGTAGGAGATTGCTGGATAGGATTGCATGATAGAGATGGAGACGGGACTTTCCAATGGGTTGATGGGACAGCATTGATTTATGAGAGATGGGATACAGGGGAACCAGGTGTAGCTACTACAAATAAATGTGTGGAAATGATCGCTACTAGTAGAAGGTGGAGAAGTATCAGCTGTGATGGAACCAAAACTAGCTTTTTGTGTGAAATAGGCTTTAGCAACATAACAACCCCAGGTATGTGTAGATAGCATGTTTTCTCAAATTATTTAAGCATATGGTATGGAATACAAACCATTTAGTAACTATTAATTAAATTTCTCAGGGGTATTATATAATAGCACTGATTACTATCTAATGGCATATAGAAATTGAATAGTAAATTGTAGTTCATTATGTAATTTGGGATTTTGAGAAAAGGTGCATGTAGGTTACAGATTTGGAGAGTTAATAGATGGAGGTTTGAATTTCAGATTACTGACTGTACATTTTTTCTTATTCGACTCTACAACGCTCGCATACAAAGGAGATGTGAATTCAGGTGCAACTACATGGCAGTACTCTATTAACGCTGATCTCTCATCAAGTGAAGTGCTAACTGCTACCTACATGAGTACACAGACTGGAGTGAGTTGGTTAGCAGTTGATAATACCAAGCAAGGATACTATCAGTGTCGCATCAGCAGTGCAAACAGATATACAGTAGGACTGTATAATAGTGAGAAGACAACAGGTCAGTGAATTCACAACTTTATAATCAATTTTGAATGACTCCAAATACATTTCCTATCTAGTTGCTGTATCAGGAAGCACATACACCTATATAGTAGGAGTAGATAGAGAGGATGTATTATTGCTGTGTGATCCTATGGACAGTAGTGTTGTTCTGAGCACTATAGCATGGACTGTTTTAGGTGGAAATTCCTTTACAAACCCTCTCAATATATATGATGAGAGAAGTAATTTACCATTTGAATCTACTGAGATGAATTGCTTCACCGGAGCAGTTTTAGTGACAACTAGTAGGATTAATGTGAAAGGTAACTTCTAAGTTCTAACCCAAACCATATTAATAATAATAATCGACATTTCTATTTGTTGCTCAAACACGAAACATTTAAATACTTCGCGTTAACATATCCAAACTAAACTCACAGTTTTGTTAATAATTTTGTATCCAATTTAGCAAAAACTCAATGATGAGAACAAATTCTATATTGGGAAGTCTACAATATAGAATATGTTATAATCAAAATACAACCCGATTTTTTCTGCTAAAGAAAATGGTCTTGCCTGTATCAAAAGTAAAAAATTGTATATTTGTTGACCCATTGAAACATCTACAGTAGAAACCAGTTTTTTCTAAATAATGGTTTTTTCTAAATATGTAAGAATTTCCAATTGTGTTATATTTTCAATCGGTTTATTCTAGCTATCGGATTTTTCTTACTATATTTCCATGGAAATAATTGGTTAGAAAAAAACCCGTTTTATAGTGAGAACAAATTCAGTTGGTATTTTCCCTAATTTCTTAATATAAACTGACACATAAAGAAGAGACAGACAACCATCAAACTAAGATGTTGTAGATATTATACATTCCATATTCTATTCTCTAGTACCAGAAATGACCATTCGATACGGATCTATTGTTGGCAATACCTTCTATTCAGTAAATCCAACAGTGAATATAATTAATCTACCTTTATCAACCAAAGACATAACTATATCATTCAATCTTGATGGGAAATGGAAGCTTCCTGACAACAGCAATTATTCTAACTCTGAACTGACAATTTCTATATTCACCTCACAAAATGAGGGACTGTACAAGTTTTATATTATTAACTGGGATAGGGGAGAGGAATGTGCCATGCAATTAAGAATTGATTCAACAATTGCAGGTATGTATGATATAATGTAGTATCGGTGATTTACTAATTGTATATTTAATATCAATATCTAGATGTTACTCCAGTGAGAGAGGTTACATTTGGAGATTCAACATATGGATACTTTACTACCACAACAAGAATTCATTGGTTAACAGCTCAACTACGTTGTAATAACTGGCAAGGAAATCTAGCAACAATAAATTCGAAACAAATAGACTCTTTACTCTACTATCTGGTTACAGAGTACTTTACATGTTGGATAGGTTTGAATGACATAACAAGTGAAGCTAATCATACCGCTAGTGCATTTGTATGGGCAGATGGTAGTACTAGCACCTACAGACAGTTTGATACGGTAGCCAATCCTAATGGTGAGCCTGATGATACAAATGGTGATAGGGATTGTGTAGGATTTCGATATGACAATAATCTTGGTTCAGATGGCTGGGATGATAGAGGATGTAATGCCCATGTTTATTGCTACTTCTGTCAGAAGTCTGGTAAGTTCTTATCATAACATTATGAGATATCAAGTTATGTTAATATGACTGATTATTATCCAACAGGTGACTCCAGGGGATGTGACCTGATCTATGGAGGATCTTGTTACAGAGCATTTGAAGTGAGTGTTGGTATCAACTGGCTAGATGCTCAATCTAGCTGTGCAGTGTGGGGTGGTGACCTGACTAGTATCGTTACAGAGAGAGAGAATAGCTTGTTGTACACTGCTATCTCTGATGCAGTGAGTAATTGCTGGATAGGATTGTATGAGAGAGGTGGAGATGGGACGTATCAACGGGTTGATGGGACAGTATCGAGTTACACTAACTGGACAGGAAGTGCTCCTACTGCTGACAATATAAATGATTGTATTCAAATGGACACTAATGGAGCTGGTAGCTGGATAGCTACAGACTGTAAGGGTACCAGCAATAGCTTTATTTGTAAAAAGCCTAATACAAATACAGACACAACAGGTCTGTTAACTTTAAACATTGTTAATTTAATTTATAGAAACCTTTAAATTTACATCACTCTACAGGTTATGTATTCGGAGAACTGACTGACCAAGGCCTGAATTTCCGCTCACTGACAGGAAATACATTCTTATTCGACTCAACAACAATCGCATGCAAAGGAGATGTGAATTCCGGTGCAACTACATGGCTATACTCTATTAACTCAGACCTCTCATCAAGTGAAGTGCTAACTGCTGCCTATATGAGTACACAGACTGGAGTGAGTTGGTTAGCAGTTGATAATACCAAACAAGGATACTATCAGTGTCGCATCAACAGTACAAACAGATATACAGTAGGACTGTATAATAGTGAGAAGACAACAGGTCAGTAAATTCGGATAATTCTCGTCATAATCTGGTTCACATTTTCATTATTTACTATAATTCCAATTAGTTGCTGTATCAGGATTCACATACAACTACACTGTGGGAGTTGATGGAGAAGATATCCTGTTGCTATGTGACCCTATGAACAGTAGCTATGATCTCGGTAGCTTGAGATGGCGCTTAATAGATGGAATGATGTACGCCAATCCACTAAATGCCTCTGCTTTGAAGGAAATATTATTACCTCAGTTGAGCACACAATTATCATGCATTTCTGAGGGAAACACAGATACTATTATTCTCATTAACATTATATTATATTGTAAGTTATAATGTTATAGTATACTTAATTAGATATAATATACAAAGATTTGTTACCAATGTGTTAAAAATACAAATTTCTCTCATTTAGTTCCAGAGATTACAGTATCATACAATTCATTGACCAGTTTGAAATACAGTGCACCCTACCCTGCAAATAATATACTCAATCTTAACATCTCAACACAAGACTTGTTGATTTCCGTAACTTCCCCAGGGAGATGGAAACTACCGGATAATACTTATGATACATCATTAATGCTGTATTTTGCATCATTGAGCAATGATACATTCGGACTATACCAGTTCTATACTATCAATTGGAATGGTGTTGAAGTATGTTCTATACAAATCATATTATTACAAGGAGGTAAGTACAGGTATCCCTCTTTTTACGCGGTAGATGCGTTCCTTGAAAAGCCCGCGTAAAACGAAATCGCGTAAAAAAACGGTTCATTCTCATAGTAACACATATTAAACCAATAGATGCGTTTCCAAATATTATAAACATCGAATAAAATTTTAAATACCTAGTGTTTAAACACTAAGAAATCCAACATCCGGACCTCTCAGATAGCCAAGGTTTCCGTGTGTATGTTAATCCCATGGGAATTCCCATAGGATTTCCAATATCGTTTTGAATGGAATTATTTTTACCTATGGGAATCCTGATAGAAACCAACTTGTGAGAATACTTGGGAATTCCCACAGAAAGGTAATTGTGTTGTGAAGTGAATTAAAATTCCCTTCACACCGCAACCCTACACCTTCGGGTACCTCCCACAACCGGGTATCTCTAGTGTGAATAGTGAAGCAAATATGTATTCATTTGACCAATAATATATTTGGATGAACTTAATATACCACAAATACATATCCCTAACTATCTACTATCTCTAAATCATCATCTTTGTTTTTTTGGAAATGTAGAACCGCTTTGTTACCACTAAATCTTAAAAATTATCGAAAATATCCATAAAAAATAGAATTAATTGTATGAAAATCATAGATAACCGCATAAAACGAGTTGAAAAATCGCGTAAAAAAAGTTTTGGTCATAAAAATTGTTCCGCGTAAAACGAAAACGCGTTAAAAAAAACCGCGTAAAACGAGGTATTACTGTATATGATTAATTTACATTATAAATATACAGTGTTATGAAGTTATATTTCATACAGATTATACAAATGCACTTTCAATCTCAACATCAACATTGGGAACAGTCCAGAATGAATCAATAATAGTATTGAAGAACGAGATTATCACAATATCATGCGGTATTTCTAACCCAACAGATAGAGTACAATGGTATTACAGATCCTATTACGATAGTGAGGTGATTGACAAAACCTCTCTATCAACATTCTCCGTACAGACTGGCATCAGTAGTCTAGAGGTCAGTTCAAATCAACCTGGCTACTACAGCTGTGTTATAAATGCAAACACTCTATACACAATCTCCATTGCAGACAGAGCAACATTAGGTAAGTGTATCTAATTTACATGTTAGAAGCTTCTAGCTTTTTCATTACAATGGATCCTATTCTTCTAGTTGAAATTACGAACTTTGACTCTCCATCCCAACAAGTTGACTACACAGCTGGCTCTACTAGCTCAATGCTCTACTACTCTCATGCTAACATTCCAGACAACTCATTACGTTGGACACCAGACACGGTAACAAATGGTATTGATGCACAATACAGTATTGAGTATCCAAATCCAGTTCTGTTGAGTAGAATATTCTCTGATGTGGGAGCAGGTGTACACACATTTAGTTGTTTCTATAGAATGAGTCCTGTCACTCTTGTTGGAAGTCTACAGCTTGTTATCAGAGGTTTGTATTCCAAATTTATAAATATTTATACATTATTTGTTATTATCTTTAGATACAGCAGAGATAACAGTTAATTATGAGGGCTACAGCAATGCATTCAGTGATGCGAATAATCCAAACTTTCCATCTCCACAGCAAATAAATATCCTGATAGAAACATCCAATGTAACAATTAGCTGCCACCTTACTGAATGTATTGGAATAGTAAAACTTGAAAAATCTGGACAAGAAAAGGTAACTGAATTTCCCTTATTTATACCACAATTTACTTCAGAATCTGGTGGAGAATATTCGCTAATGAGACAAACAAGTTCTGGAAAAAACTACACCACAGCCCATCTGAGCATAAATGTGATAATTAATCCATCGCAAGTATCTTCAAGTGCACTACTTATTTCTATCATATCAATAGTGCTCGTCGTCAAATGTATAACAGTATAAATCAACGTACTTGTTCCGATATGTATTAAAGTATTTGTCAAAAAACGGCAAAAATTGAACTCAAGTCCGTTCAAAGACAAAAAAACAGATTCCGCTAAAAATGAATTCTCCCTCATCAAAAGAGGCCACCATAACAAACGCAAAAGATCTTCTCATTCCAGAATAGCAGGAAGTGATGCATACTCTGGTTATGCAAACCTAGAAGAAATACAATCTCCGACAAAAGAATACATTGATCTTCCTGTTAAAACCAGTGTGGGAGAGTATATGACTATCGATGAGACATCAATAGTACATATTGAACCTGAAACTAAAGCTCAAAATCAGAAAGGTCCGTACTATTCAAATTTGGGTAGCTTGCCTTCAGATGATAGAAATTATGAACAATTGAAGGAAGATAAAGAGTATATGGAAATAAATCGGTTTGAATTATATGAAACATATACATCAATGAGCGCAATCAAAGACGAAGAAATGAAATTCGTCTCAAAAGATATTCCTGTGAAGGATTTTCCAGCCGCATACCAACAGTATGTTGCAAATGGAATGGGAAAGGATTCATTATTCTCTGTTGAATTTCGAGCATTAAACGAAGAATCAAGGGAAAATGTTGAACCAGACAGTGATGAGGCTAAAAAAGAGGTAAATGTTGGAAAAAATCCCATTAAAAACATACTTCCTTATGATGATAATAGAGTTGTATTGCAATCTCCATACATTAAATGTAACTACATCAATGCAAGTTGGCTTGAGAATAATCAATTCATAGCCAGCCTCCATCCAACAGGAGAAACATTACAAGATTTCCTACAGATGATCTACCAGACTGAAGCTAGTATGGTGATAATGCTAACTACGAGAAAGGAGAAAGCTAAGATCATTGGTGGAATTTCAACTCGTGTGTGTTATTGGCCTAAAAAGGAGGAATCTTTGAAATGTCATCCTTTTGAAGCCAGTTTAATCAGTTCTACTGAAACCAATGCATTTGCCAAACAAGAAATTTCAGTGAAGAACACTTTAGAAGGAAAAAATCACTCATTTACCCAGTGTATTTCTCCTATATGGAACGAAGATAGTACTGTAGTTGATTTGACGTGGGTATTTGCTCTGTTGACTCGAATCATGAAACAGAAGCAGGACTCACCTAATATTCCCATCATAATCCATTGTACCGATGGTATCTCAAAGACTGGCATCATAATGACTGCATTGAACTCAATCAAAGAACTCAATGCTAGGAACTCAATTAACATTTTCAACGCTGTTAAGAATCTTCGGAAACAAAGAATGAACATGGTACCTACCTTGGTAAGTGAAACCAATAATCTTTTTCTTTGATTTGGGTACACATGTCAACTGTCATTCAGGCAAAAAACATGCGTGCTTAGTATTTAATTTGTATGCCTTACTTTATCCTGTTTTGTTTCCTCTAGGCTTGCTATTCAACCTGCTACTCCCTACTGAACGAATACTGTTTTATTCACCTTTGATCAGTAGTACATATTACCATAATTATGTACATATTATACGTATATTGATATTATCTTTAACAATATGTGATGTGATTCCCCTTTATACTTGTACATACGTATATCAATAACTTAATAGTGTGTTTAAATTATAATTTTAAATCTACCAATGTGGTGATTTCAATACTGGCCCGCTACGAATAATAATTATAGTATCAAATTTGTTTAGTTATTCACTATTGAAAACAACATAATAAGATCCTTTGCAGCGTTGCCAGTTTCTTTCTATCACATTTCCTTTCATAGTTTTAAATAAATATACTACAGTGGAACTTCCACAAATGGGGCCTGTGGAAACGGGGATCCTCTGAAAATTGGGTAAAAAAATACAGCAAATTCCTAGACACATAAATGAACCTCCACAAACGGCGAATCGGCAGAAATGGGGAATCGGGGTGGCTAAGACCTTGCGTCCCTGGCACCCCGTTTGTGGACTGTAGTTTGATTAACAATATGAAAAGTGATGAGTCAGCATTTATTCTCAGTAAGTTTGTCGATTGCTAAACACCAACCAATATTTCCTAATTATTGAATTCACAAAATTGTAAAAAACATATTTTTGACCATGTCATCATCACCTCAAGGTGTTAAAACCCATTTGTAGTGGTGTTACGTGGCAAAGGGATCAGGGTTTCATCCAGGCGTATGCGACGCGCCTTCAGGCGCGTAATTTCAAAAGGAAACTTTTCTAGGCGCGCGAAAATCGAGAGATGCTCCCATAGACGTAATACAAATTGAGTATTTTAGGCGCGTGTGAGCGAGCTCAAAATTAATCTAGGCGCGCGGGTAATTTTTCCTGGATGAAAGCCTGAAAGGGATGATTAATAAATTGAATTTTTGTTTCTAGCTTGCACCATCAATGAGATAATTTATATTTACTAATCATGTATAAATCACCATTTAATTAAATAGTTAATAAATATATTATTAATAACCACAGTGAATCAATATAATTATTACAAGTTGAACCCAATTATGGCAGAAATTAAGTCCAAATTGAACATTCGTGATTATCCAAAGAGGTGTAAAATTAAATTCTCTATCCAAACATGAAATGTATAAAGGCCACTATTCATAATTTTGTGATAATTATGGGCCATAATTAGTTTAAATAGGTGCTGAAATAGTTTTATTAAAAATCATGACCTCAGATTCAAATTAGACAGTCACTCCACGCCTACATGCAAAGTTTCAGCCCTCAAACTATAAAGATGTGGCCAGGGCACCGTCTACGGTGAAATAATAATAATAAGGCAGTGATTTAGAAATGGCCCACTACATAGTAGTCGGCACAGTAAGAACAATATAAATAAAGGCAGTAGTTTCTGTAGTCACCCACTAAGTAGTAGTCGGCACAGTAAAAAGATTTAGCACCTGAAATTTGATCCCTGAAATAATGGTTTGTGTTATGAATTTTCATCATCCATGCCTCAAAATAACTCAATTTATACGCCTCTAGGCATATCTCACGCTTCAATATAAGGCATAACTTGTTAGAGTTAAGGAAAAGCCTAAAATAAGTCATATAAGTATAACTACCTTCTGATCTCAGAGATAATGTCTGCATCGACTCAATCCATTGAGAATCAGTGACACCGTTCCAACCACAAATTCTCATCAGCTTATCTTCCTTTTAGCAAAAAATTCTTTATATTGAGAATATATTGTTTTATATCACTATAAAGGTGTTAAACCCATTTCAGAAAGGTGGTTCGAAGGTTAACGACCCTTAGTGTGTTGGAAGTTTCCTCTTAGACAACTTAATTTCAGAGTTATTCTATTTCGAGAATAAATACTGTTGTGCGAATTCACATATTTCTATACATGTCAAATAATTCCTATACACCGACAAATACTCTGTATTGGCAAATTGTAAACATGTTTTTTCATTATCACTTCAAAGTGTTAAGACCAATATGTTAAGGTGTCATGTGGCACAAGGATCGACTGATAAATTTGAAGTTTGTTTCTATCTTGCACCATCTCTGAGATAATTTACATTTATTTGATAAGCATACATATATTATCATAAGTATAATTAATTAATTAATTAATTAAACAATTAGATTCACAATGAATTTAATTATGTCAAACAAATTCCTGTAATTAATTTTAATCCATTGTATAGAAATACTACAAGTAAATAGAAATCTATCAAGAAAAGCATAGTTGTTGCAGTGTATTAGAGATTTTCGGGTGTCACGTATAACGGTAGATCTCTAATACATGCAACATAAACGGTCTTGTGTTTTAATAATATAGATAAATAAATAAGACAGCATTACGACTAACTAATTAAACACTCAAATTAGTAACATTGACTCAATTTCACCTAGGAGCTAGTGTCTATCTCAATTTCAATAACCTAAATTTGGAAAAACTCGATAGTTTGACAATAATTACGCGCTATAACCAACTTACTGGATTTATTGGAATACAAACTTCCGAAGGAATCAGGTCTGCTTTCGATGGACAATTTTCGTCAGCTTAATATGTATATTATTATGTCCTATAGGATATAGCCTCAATTTAACTACGTACTTCATATAAGTCCATTGTTAGTATTAAATTTAGTCAACATATTATAAAGTCTCTCTATTATGAACAAATATTTGGTCCCCTGAATGTTCTTAATAAAAGAAATTGACTGTATTTCACTCGAAGAGGAAGGTTTACTATATGAACTATAAAGTTTATAGTTCATAGTTTAGTTTATAGTATAAACTATAAGTATTTCTGAATGGGAATGATTACATATTAAATCATTATTATTGACTGAAAGTTACAATGCTAAGCTTCAGGTTAATTTAAATCATGCAAATGAGCATTGAACCTTTTAATGGCGTATTATTCTATACAGGAAGATTTATTATACGAGTACACAGAATATCAAATAACCCCTGCAAATTAACCTATGAAATTATAGTGGAGGAACTATTTAATTGAGTACATAGATTTCTATGTTAATGATAATTAGTTGGATCAACTGTACAGTGACATCTAGCAATGAAGAGTGTATGTGATAAATTGGTGGTGTTTTTTATAACAATCGTGTCAGTGTCAGTTCTACAAATCAAAGCAGGTAATATTAATAGTAAATAGTAAACAAAAATTCAACACATATGCATGGATAAAAACGAACCATTTTGATATTTACATGTTGTTATCTTTCCTGCAGCTCCAGTTCCTGACTTAATTTTCAGAAATACTAATTATAAGTTCTTCTCTCATTCTACATTAATTAACTGGGCAACGGCTGAAACATATTGCAATGCTTGGGGAGGTAATCTGGCTACAATTGAGTCATCAAAAGAAGATAAAATGCTGAAGCTGTTGACCGATATACACAAATACTTTTCCTGTTGGATAGGACTGAATGACATGGATATTGAGGCAGGTACAGATGCTAGTGCATTTGTATGGGTAGATGGTAGTAACAGTACATATAGGAAATTAGGTATGTTTCCAAATAATACAAATGATAGTGACTGTGTGACTTTTCGATATGAGATGCCTAATGGAATTATATCGAATGAATGGCAAAATCTGAATTGTGATCAGTTAACCAATTGCAGCTATTGTTCAAAACCAGGTAACTATTGAAGCATATTTTTATAAGTAAAAAGTAACACTGATTCCAACTATTATTACTAGGTGACTCCAGAGGATGTGACCTGATCTACGGAGGATCTTGTTACAGAGCATTTGAAGTGAGTGGTGGTATCAACTGGCTAGATGCTCAGTCTAGCTGTGCTGTGTGGGGCGGTGACCTGACTAGTTTTGATTTTGTAATAGATAAGGCCCTAATGTTTGAGTATATTCCTGACTCAGTAGGAGATTGCTGGATAGGATTGCATGATAGAGATGGAGACGGGACTTTCCAATGGGTTGATGGGACAGCATTGATTTATGAGAGATGGGATACAGGGGAACCAGGTGTAGCTACTACAAATAAATGTGTGGAAATGATCGCTACTAGTAGAAGGTGGAGAAGTATCAGCTGTGATGGAACCAAAACTAGCTTTTTGTGTGAAATAGGCTTTAGCAACATAACAACCCCAGGTATGTGTAGATAGCATGTTTTCTCAAATTATTTAAGCATATGGTATGGAATACAAACCATTTAGTAACTATTAATTAAATTTCTCAGGGGTATTATATAATAGCACTGATTACTATCTAATGGCATATAGAAATTGAATAGTAAATTGTAGTTCATTATGTAATTTGGGATTTTGAGAAAAGGTGCATGTAGGTTACAGATTTGGAGAGTTAATAGATGGAGGTTTGAATTTCAGATTACTGACTGTACATTTTTTCTTATTCGACTCAACAACGCTCGCATACAAAGGAGATGTGAATTCAGGTGCAACTACATGGCAGTACTCTATTAACGCTGATATCTCATCAAGTGAAGTGCTAACTGCTACCTACATGAGTACACAGACTGGAGTGAGTTGGTTAGCAGTTGATAATACCAAACAAGGATACTATCAGTGTCGCATCAACAGTACAAACAGATATACAGTAGGAGTGTATAATAGTGAGAAGACAACAGGTCAGTAATTCACAAACTTTATAATCAATTTTTCATTACTCCTAATACATTCCCTTATCTAGTTGCTGTATCAAATACCACATACACCTATATAGTAGGAGTAGATAGAGAGGATGTACTACTGCTGTGTGACCCTATGGACAGTAGTGTTGTTCTGAGCACTATAGAATGGAATGTTTTAGGTGGAAATTCCTTTACAAACCCTCTCAATATATATGATGAGAGAAGTAATTTACCAGTTCAATCTACTGAGATGAATTGCTTCACCGGAGCAGTTTTAGTGACAACTAGTAGGATTTGCGTGAAAGGTAACTTCTAACCCAGGTCAAACTAATTAAATAATCATGGGCATTTGCATTTGTTGCGTCACGACGAATCATCAAAAAATAGGCGTTAACTAACATATCCAAACTATACTCACAGTTTTGTTAATAATTTTATACCAATTTAGCAAAAACAGAATGATAGAACAAATTCTACAATATAGAATATGTTATAATCCCTATTTTATGCTAAAGAAAATGGTCTTGTCTGTATTAAAAGTAACAAATTTGTTTATTTGTTGACCCATTGAAAACAGCTAGAGTTAAAACCGGTTTTTCTAACACCGGTTTTTTCTAACTAATGATTTTTTCTAAGTATCTACTATATATTCTAAATATGTAAGAATTTCCAATTTTGTTGTATTTTCAATCGGTTTATTCTAGCTATCGGAATTTCTTACTATATTTCCATGGAAATAATTGGTTAGAAAAAAACCGGTTTTATAGTGAGAACAAATTCAGTTTGTATTTTCCTAATTTCATAATATAATCGGACAACAAACAAACTGACACATAAAGAAGAGACAGACAACCATCAAACTAAGATGTTATAAATATTATATATTCCAAATTCTATTCTCTAGTACCAGAAATGACCATTCGATACGGGTCTATTGTTGGCAATACCTTCTATTCAGTGAATCCAACAGTGAATACAATTAATCTACCCTTATCAACCAAAGACATAACAATTTCAATCAATCTTGATGGAAAATGGAAGCTTCCTGACAACAGCTACATTACTAACACTGAACTGACAATTTCTGTATTCAGCTCACAAAATGAGGGACTGTACAAGTTTTATATTATTAACTGGGATGGGGAAGAGGAATGCGCTATGCAATTAAGAATTAACTCAGCAATTGTAGGTATGTATGATATAATGTAGTATCGGTGATTTACTAATTGTTAAATAATATCAATATTTAGACGTTACTCCAGTGAGAGAGGTTACATTTGGAGATTCAACATATGGATACTTTACTATCACAACAAAAATTCATTGGTTAGAAGCTCAACTAGGTTGTAATTACTGGCAAGGAAATCTAGCAACAATAAATTCGAAACAAATAGACTCTTTACTCTACTATCTGGTTGCAGAGGACTTTACATGTTGGATAGGTTTGAATGACATAACAAATGAAGCTAATCATACCGCTAGTGCATTTGTACGGGTAGATGGTAGTACTAGCACCTACAGACAGTTTGATACGCTAGCCAATCCTAGTGGTGAGCCTGATGATACAAATGGCGCTAGGGATTGTGTAGGATTTCGATATGGCAATAATCTTGGTTCAGATGGATGGGATGATAGAATATGTGATTCCTATGTTTATTGCTACTTCTGTCAGAAGTCAGGTAAGAACTTATAATAACATTATGAGATATCTAGCATAGGGTTAATTTTAAGGCCGATCTTGGTGTAAATTTTGCACGATTCGGTTCACGATTCGGATGGGCCGCGGCCGCTGCAGTGTTGAGTACACCAAAGCGACAACCTTAAAAAAACCCTGATCTAGCAATGTTAATATGTCTGATTCTCCAACAGGTGAATCCAGAGGATGTGACCTGATCTACGAAGGATCTTGTTACAGAGCATTTGAAGTGAGTGGAGGTATCAACTGGCTAGATGCTCAATCTAGCTGTGCTGTGTGGGGTGGTGGCTTGACTAGTATCGCTACAGAGAGAGAGAATAACTTGTTGTACACTGCTATCTCTGATGCAGTGAGTAATTGCTGGATAGGATTGTATGAGAGAGATGGAGATGGGACGTATCAATGGGTTGATGGGACAGCATCGAGTTACACTAACTGGACAGGAAGTGCTCCTACTGCTGACAATATAAATGATTGTATTCAAATGGACACTAATGGAGCTGGTAGTTGGATAGCTACAGACTGTGAGGGTACCAGCAATAGCTTTATTTGTAAAAAGCCATCTACCAATACAGACACAACAGGTCTGTTAACTTTAAACATTGTTAATTTAATTTATAGAAACCTTTAAATTTACATCACTCTACAGGTTATGTATTCGGAGAACTGACTGACCAAGGCCTGAATTTCCGGTCACTGACAGGGAATACATTCTTGTATGACTCTACAACGCTCGCATGCAAAGGAGATGTGAATTCAGGTGCAACTACATGGCAGTACTCTATTAACGCTGATCTCTCATCAAGTGAAGTGCTAACTGCTGCCTATATGAGTACACAGACTGGAGTGAGTTGGTTATCAGTTGATAATACCAAACAAGGATACTATCAGTGTCGCATCAACAGTACAAACAGATATACAGTAGGAGTGTATAATAGTGAGAAGACAACAGGTCGGTAAATTCGGATAATTCTCTTCATAATCTGGTCTATATTTTCGTTATTTACTATAATTCCTATTAGTTGCTGTATCAGAAATCACATACAACTACACTGTGGGAGTTGATGGAGAAGATATTCTGTTGCTATGTGACCCTATGAACAGCAGCTATGATCTCGGTAGCTTGAGATGGCGCTTAATAGATGGAATGGTGTACGCCAATCCACTAAATGCCTTTACTTTGAAGGAAATATTATTGCCTCAGTTGAGCACACAACTATCATGCATTTCTGAGGGTAATACGGAGACTATTATTGCCATTAACATTATATTATATGGTAAGTTATATGAATTTTTGCAACATTAAACAATGATACATTCGGACTATACCAGTTTTATATTATAAATTGGGATCGTGTTGAATTATGTTCTATGTAAATATACTTGATGCAATTGCAAGGAGTATAGTATATGCATTTACATTCTAATCATAATGTTTTATGAAGTTCCTTTCATACAGATTATACCATTACGCCTACAATCTCTACATCAACATTGGGAACAGTCCAGAATGAATCAACAATTGTACTAAATAATGAGATTATCACAATATCATGCGGTATTTCTAACCCAACAGATAGAGTCCAATGGTATTACAGATCTTATGACGATAGTGAGGTGATTGACAAAACCTCCTTATCAATATTCTCTGTACAGACTGGCATCAGTAGTCTTGAGGTCAGTTCAAATCAACCTGGCTATTACAGCTGTGTCATAAATGCAAACACATTATACACAATCTCTATTGCAGATACAACATCAATAGGTAAGAGTATTCTAATTTAAATGTTTGAAGCTTGCTAGCTTTTTCATTACAATGGATCCTATTCATGTAGTTGAAATTCCGAACTTTGACTCTCCATCCCAACAAGTTAACTACACAGCTGGTTCTACTAGCTCAATGCTCTACTACTCCCATGCAAACATTCCAGACAACTCATTACGTTGGACACCAGACACGGTAACAAATGGTATTGATACACAATACAGTATTGAGTATCCAAATCCAGTTCTGTTGAGTAGAGTATTCTCTGATGTGGGAGCAGGTGTACACACATTTAGCTGTTTCTATAGAATGAGTCCTGTCACTCTTGTTGGAAGTCTACAGCTTGTTATCAGAGGTGAGTGTTTTAAATTGTAGAAATACTAACAAAATTATTTGTGTTTTCTTATAGATACAGCAGAGATATCAATCAACTATGAAGGATATAGCAATACATTCAGTGATGCCAATAACCCAAACTTCCCATCTCCACAGAAAATCAGAATTCCAACAGGAACAACAAATGTTACGCTTAGTTGCCACCTTATGGAATGTGTTGGCATAGTAAAATTTGAAAAATCTGGGCAAGAAATGCAAAATACATCTCCCTTCATTATTCCAAAATTTACTTCAGAATCTGGTGGCGAATATTCGCTAATGAGACAAACAAGTTATGGAAAAAACTACACCACAGCCCATCTGAGCATAAATGTGATAATCATTCCATCGCAAGAATCTTCAAGTGCACTACTTATTTCTATAATCTTAATAGTGCTCGTCGTCATATGTATAACAGTATTAATCGTCGTACTTGTTCCGATATGTATCAAAGTATTTGTCAAAAAACGGCAAAAATTGAACTCAAGTCCGTTCAAAGGTAAAGAAACAGATTCCGCTAAAAATGTATTCTCCCTCAACAAAAGAGGCCAACATAACAAACGCAAAAGATCTTCTCATTCCAGAATAGCAGGAAGTGATGCATACTCTGGTTATGCAAACCTAGAAGAAATAAAATCTCCGACAAAAGAATACATTGATCTTCCTGCTAAAACCAGTGTGGGGGAGTATATGACTATCGATGAGACATCAATAGTACATATTGAACCTGAATCTAAAGATCAAAATCAGAAAGGTCTCTATTATTCAAATTTGGGTAGCTTGCCTTCAGATGATAGAAATTATGAACAAATGAAGGAAGATAAAGAGTATATGGAAATAAATCGGTTTGAATTATATGAAACATATACATCAATGAGCGCAATCAAAGACGAAGAAATGAAATTCGTCTCAAAAGATATTCCTGTGAAGGATTTTCCAGCCACATACCAACAGTATGTTGCAAATGGAATGGGAAAGGATTCATTATTCTCAGTTGAATTTCGAGCATTAAACGTAGAATCAAGGGAAAATGTTGAACCAGACAGTGATGAGGCTAAAAAAGAGCAAAATATTGGAAAAAATCCCATTAAAAACATACTTCCTTATGATGATAATAGAGTTGTATTGCAATCTCCATATTTTAAATGTAACTACATCAATGCAAGTTGGCTTGAGAATAATCAATTCATAGCCAGCGTCCATCCAACAGGAGAAACATTACAAGATTTCCTACAGATGATCTACCAGACTGAAGCTAGTATGGTGATAATGCTAACTACGAGAAAGGAGAAAGCTAAGATTATTGGTGGAATTTCAACTCGTGTGTGTTATTGGCCTAAAAAGGACGAATCTTTGAAATGTCATCCTTTTGAAGCCAGTTTAATCAGTTCTACTGAAACCAATGCATTTGTCAAACAAGAAATTTCAGTGAAGAACACTTTAGAAGGAAAAAATCACTCATTTACTCAGTGTATTTCTCCTATATGGAACGAAGATAGTACTGTAGTTGATTTGACGTGGATATTTGCTCTTTTGACTCGAATCATGAAACAGAAGCAGGACTCACCTAATATTCCCATCATAATCCACTGTACCGATGGTATCTCAAAGACTGGCATCATAATGACTGCATTGAACTCAATCAAAGAACTCAATGCTAGGAACTCAATTAACATTTTCAACGCAGTTAAGAATCTTCGGAGACAAAGAATGAACATGGTACCTACCTTGGTAAGTTAAACCAATAATCTTTTTCTTTGATTAGGGCTAAAAATATGCCTGTTTAGTACTTAATTTGTATGTCTAAGAAGCTAAGAAACAACGTATAATTATCTTATCTATTTAATTATGCCTTACTTTATCGTGTTTTGTTTCCTCTAGGCTTGTTATTCAACCTGCTACTCCCTACTGAACGAATACTGTTTTATTCACCTTTGATCAGTAGTATTACCATAATTATGTACATATTATACGTATTTTGATATTATCTTTAACAATATGTGATGTGATTCCCCTTTATACTTGTACATACATATATCAATAGTTTATTAGTGTGTTTAAATTATAATGTTAAATCTACCAATGTAGTGAAATCAATACTGGCCCGCTACGAATAATAATTATAATATCAAATTTGTTTATTTATTCACTCATTGAAAACAACTTATAAGATCCTTTGCAACGTTGCCAGTTTCTTTCTATCACATTTCCTTTCATAGTTTTAAATAAATATACTAGTTTGATTAACAACATGAAAAGTGATGAGTCAGCATTTATTCTCAGTAAGTTGTCGTTGATAAACACCAATCAATATTTTCTAATTATTGAATTCACAAAATTGTAATAACATATTTTTGACGATGTCATCATCACTTCAAGGTGTTAAGACCCATTTGTAGTGGTGTTACGTGGCATAAGGGATGATTGATAAATTGGATTTTTGTTTCTAGCTTGCACCATCTCTGAGATAATTTACATTTATTTGATAAGCATACATATATTATCATAAGTATAATTAATTAATTAATTAATTAAACAATTAGATTCACAATGAATTTAATTATGTCAAACAAATTCCTGTAATAATTTTAATCCATTGTATAGAAATACTACAAGTAAATAGAAATCTATCAAGAAAAGCATAGTTGTTGCAGTGTATTAGAGATTTTCGGGTGTCCGCGTATAACGGTAGATCTCTAATACATGCAACATAAACGGTCTTGTGTTTTAATAATATAGATAAATAAATAAGACAGCATTACGACTAACTAAATTAAACACTCAAATTAGTAACACTAAACATTGATTTAACGATTGACTCAATTTCACCTAGGAGCTAGTGTCTATCTCAATTTCAATAACCTAAATTTGGAAAAACTCGATAGTTTGACAATAATTACGCGCTAGAACTAACTTACTGGATTTATTGGAATACAAACTTCCGAAGGAATCAGGTCTGCTTATGATGAACAATTTTTAGTCAGCTTAATATTAATATTATTATGTCCTATAGGATATAGCCTCAATTTAACTACGTACTTCATATTTGTATTAAATTTAATCAACATACTATTATGAACAAATATTTGGTCCCCTGAATGTTCTTAATAAAAGAAATTGACTGTCTTTCACTCGATGAGGAAGGTTCAGTATATGAACTATAAACCTTAAGTATTTATGAACGGGAATGATTACATATTAAATCATTATTACTGTAAGTTACAATGCTAAGCTTCAGGTTAATTTAAATTCATGCAAATGAGCATTGAACCTATAATGGCGTAATTATTCTATACAGGAAGATTTATCATATGAGTACACAGAATATCAAATAACCCCTGCCATGGCCTACTTAATATACGGCTATATATGTCGCCGAGAAGGCCATAAAACAAAGAGGCCAGTTTCTAATTTTCAAAATGGAGAATTGATCTTTATTCGAATAATTAGCTATGATAAAGCTGAAAAGTGTATTATAACTATATAGGAATATGGTATCCAGGTATACATAGCACCCTCCAGAATTGTGATATGTCATCATCTGATGACGTTATGGTTATTTTGGTTTCGAATTATCTTGTTTTTCTAGCATACTTTTAACATAGTTAAACGCGTTATAAATGTTTAAAATTGTAACATGGGTCTACCCAGAAGTAGTAGAATAAGATATATCGAAATTATAAATGGAATGTTGACACATTCCTCGGGTGCCATGGAAAATGTATATTTCCTAAAATGTGCCATAACTCAAAAACTATGAATGTTATCTAAACTAGACTGGTACTGATCTGTCCGGAATAGGTAACTTCCTATTCATCGATAATACATTTTATATGCCTAACTTCTATAATTTTTGAGATAATGAGATAATTAACGCTTAGGCCACATAAAATAAATTACTTGTTTATCATCCATATTTATCGAGAAAATTGGGACGGCGGACGGGATTTTATTTTTATTTTTATTATCTCATTATCTCAAAAATTATAGAAGTTAGGCATATAAAATGTATTATCGATGAATAGGAAGTTACCTATTCCGGACAGATCAGTACCAGTCTAGTTTAGATAACATTCATAGTTTTTGAGTTATGGCACATTTTAGGAAATATACATTTTCCATGGCACCCGAGGAATGTGTTAACATTCCATTTATAATTTCGATATATCTTATTCTACTACTTCTGGGTAGACCCATGTTACAATTTTAAACATTTATAACGCGTTTAACTATGTTAAAAGTATGCTAGAAAAACAAGATAATTCGAAACCAAAATAACCATAACGTCATCAGATGATGACATATCACAATTCTGGAGGTGCTATGTATACCTGGATACCATATTCCTATATAGTTATAATACACTTTTCAGCTCTATCATTGCTAATTATTCGAATAAAGATCAATTCTCCATTTTGAAAATTAGAAACTGGCCTCTTTGTTTTATGGCCTTCTCGGCGACATATATAGCCGTATATTAAGTAGGCCATGCCCCTGCAAATTAATCTATGAAATTATAGTGGAGGAACTATTTAATTGAGTATATAGATTTCTATGTTAATTATATATAGTTGGGCCAACTGTACTGTGACATCTAGCAATGAAGAGTGTATGTGATAAATTGGTGGTATTTTTTATAACAATCGTGTCAATGTCAGTCCTACAAATCAAAGCAGGTAATATTAATAGTAAATAGTAAACAAAAATTTAACACAGATTGCATGGATCAAAACTAAACATTTTGATATTTACATGTTGTTATCTTTCCTGTAGCTCCAGTTCCTGACTTAGTTTTCAGAAATACTAATTATAAGTTCTTCTCTCATTCTCCATCAATTAACTGGGCAACGGCTGAAGAAGACTGCAATGCTTGGGGAGGTAATCTGGCTACAATTGAGTCATCAAAAGAAGATAAAATGCTGAAGCTGTTGACCGATATACACAAATACTTTTCCTGTTGGATAGGGCTGAATGACATGGATATTGAGGCAGGTACAGATGCTAGTGCATTTGTATGGGTAGATGGTAGTAACAGTACATATAGGAAATTAGGTATGTTTCCAAATAATACAAATGATAGTGACTGTGTGACTTTCCGATATATGAAGGCTAATGGAATTATATCGAATGAATGGCAAAATCTGAATTGTGATCAGTTAACCAATTGCAGCTATTGTTCAAAACCAGGTAACTATTTGAAACATATTTTTATTAGTAAAGGTAACACTGATTCCAACTATTATTACTAGGTGACTCCAGGGGATGTGACCTGATCTATGGAGGATCTTGTTACAGAGCATTTGAAGTGAGCGGTGGTATCAACTGGCTAGATGCTCAATCTAGCTGTGCTGTGTGGGGCGGTGACCTGACTAGTTTTGATTTTGTAAGAGATAAGGCCCTACTGTTTGAGATATTCCTGACTCAGTGGGAGATTGCTGGATAGGATTGCATGATAGAGATGGAGACGGGACATTCCAATGGGTTGATGGGACAGCATTGGTTTATGAGAGATGGGATACAGGGGAACCAGGTGTAGCTACTACAAATAAATGTGTGGAAATGATCGCTACAAGTAGAAGGTGGAGAAGTATCAGCTGTGATGGAACAAAGAATAGCTTTTTGTGTGAAATAGGCTTAAGCAACATAACTATCCCAGGTATGTGTAGATAGCATGTTTTCTCAATTTATTTAAGCATATGGATGGAATACAAAACCATTTAGTAACTATTAATTAAATTTTCTAGTGTACAATTTAGAATCATGCTATTATATAATAGTTCATTATGTAATTTTGGACTTTGAGAAAAAGTGCATGTAGGTTACAGATTTGGAGAGTTAATAGATGGAGGTTTGAATTTCAGATTACTGACTGTATATTTTTTCTTATTCGACTCAACAACACTCGCATGCAAAGGAGATGTGAATTCAGGTGCAACTACATGGCTATACTCTATTAACGCTGATCTCTCATCAAGTGAAGTGCTAACTGCTACCTATATGAGTACACAGACTGGAGTGAGTTGGTTAGCAGTTGATAATACCAAACAAGGATACTATCAGTGTCGTATCAGCAGTACAAACAGATATACAGTAGGACTGTATAATGGTGAGAAGACAACAGGTCAGTAATTCACAACTTTATAATCAATTTTTCATTACTCCTAATACATTTCTTTATCTAGTTGCTGTATCAGGAAGCACATACACCTATATAGTAGGGGTAGATAGAGAGGATGTACTACTGTTGTGTGACCCTATGGACAGTAGTGTTGTTCTGAGCACTATAGCATGGACTGTTTTAGGTGGAAATTCCTTTACAAACCCTCTCAATATATATGATGAGAGAAGTAATTTACCAGTTCAATCTACTGAGATGAATTGCTACACCGGAGCACTTAAAGTGACAACGAGTATTATTAATGTGAAAGGTAACTTCTAACTTCTAACTTCTAACCCAGGTCAAACTAATTAATAATCATGGACATTTGCATTTGTTGCGTCACGAAGAAACATTTAAATACTTCGCGTTAACATATCCAAACAAAACTCACAGTTTTGTTAATAATTTTGTATCCAATTTAGCAAAACTCAATGCATTATGGTGAGAACAAATTCTACATTGGGAAGTCTACAATATAGAATATGTTATAATCAAAATACAACCCGATTTTTTATGCTAAAGAAAATGGTCTTGCATGTATCAAAAGTAAAAAATTGTATATTTGTTGACCCATTGAAACATCTACAGTAGAAACCAGTTTTTTCTAACTAATGGTTTTTTCTAAATATGTAAGAATTTCCAATTGTGTTATATTTTCAATCGGTTTATTCTAGCTATCGGATTTTTCTTACTATATTTCCATGGAAATAATTGGTTAGAAAAAAACCGGTTTTATAGTGAGAACAAATTCAGTTGGTATTTTCCTATTTTCATAATATAATCGGACAACAAACAAACTGACATATAAAGAAGAGACAGACAACCATCAAACTAAGATGTTGTAGATATCATACATTCCATATTCTATTCTCTAGTACCAGAAATGACCATTAGATACGGATCTATTGTTGGCAATACCTTCTATTCAGTAAATCCAACAGTGAATATAATTAATCTACCCTTATCAACCAAAGACATAACTATATCATTCAATCTTGATGGGAAATGGAAGCTTCCTGACAACAGCAATTATTCTAACTCTGAACTGACAATTTCTATATTCACCTCACAAAATGAGGGACTGTACAAGTTTTATATTATTAACTGGGATAGGGGAGAGGAATGTGCCATGCAATTAAGAATTGATTCAACAATCGCAGGTATGTATGATATAAGGTAGTAGCTTCAATTTAGTCATAAATTTAATATCAATATCTAGATGTTACTCCAGTGAGAGAGGTTACATTAGGAGATTCAACATATGGATACTTTACTACAACAACAAGAACTCATTGGTTAGCAGCTCAACTACGTTGTAATAACTGGCAAGGAAATCTAGCAACAATAAATTCGAAACAAATAGACTCATTACTCTACTATCTGGTTACAGTGGACTTTACATGTTGGATAGGTTTGAATGACATAACAAATGAAGCTAATCATACCGCTAGTGCATTTGTATGGGCAGATGGTAGTACTAGCACTTACAGACAGTTTGATAAAATAGCCAATCCTAATGGTGAGCCTGATGATCCAAATGGCGCTAGGGAATGTGTAGGATTTCGATATGGCAATAATCTTGGTTCAGATGGATGGGATGATAGAGGATGTAATGCCCATGTTTATTGCTACTTCTGTCAGAAGTCTGGTAAGTTCTTATCATAACATTATGAGATATCAAGTTATGTTAATATGACTGATTATTATCCAACAGGTGACTCCAGGGGATGTGACCTGATCTATGGAGGATCTTGTTACAGAGCATTTGAAGTGAGTGGTGGTATCAACTGGCTAGATGCTCAATCTAGCTGTGCTGTGTGGGGTGGTGACCTGACTAGTATCGCTACAGAGAGAGAGAATAGCTTGTTGTACACTGCTATTTCTGATGCATTGAGTAATTGCTGGATAGGATTGTATGAGAGAGATGGAGATGGGACGTATCAATGGGTTGATGGAACAGTATTGACTTACACTAACTGGACAGGAAGTGCTCCTACTGCTGACAATATAAATGATTGTATTCAAATGGACACTAATGGAGCTGGTAGTTGGATAGCTACAGACTGTGAGGGTACCAGCAATAGCTTTATTTGTAAAAAGCCTTCTACTAATACAGACACAACAGGTCTGTTAACTTTAAACATTGTTAATTTAATTTATAGAAACCTTTAAATTTACATCACTCTACAGGTTATGTATTCGGAGAACTGACTGACCAAGGCCTGAATTTCCGGTCACTGACAGGGAATACATTCTTGTATGACTCTACAACGCTCGCATGCAAAGGAGATGTGAATTCAGGTGCAACTACATGGCAGTACTCTATTAACGCTGATCTCTCATCAAGTGAAGTGCTAACTGCTGCCTATATGAGTACACAGACTGGAGTGAGTTGGTTATCAGTTGATAATACCAAACAAGGATACTATCAGTGTCGCATCAACAGTACAAACAGATATACAGTAGGAGTGTATAATAGTGAGAAGACAACAGGTCGGTAAATTCGGATAATTCTCTTCATAATCTGGTCTATATTTTCGTTATTTACTATAATTCCTATTAGTTGCTGTATCAGAAATCACATACAACTACACTGTGGGAGTTGATGGAGAAGATATTCTGTTGCTATGTGACCCTATGAACAGCAGCTATGATCTCGGTAGCTTGAGATGGCGCTTAATAGATGGAATGGTGTACGCCAATCCACTAAATGCCTTTACTTTGAAGGAAATATTATTGCCTCAGTTGAGCACACAACTATCATGCATTTCTGAGGGTAATACGGAGACTATTATTGCCATTAACATTATATTATATGGTAAGTTATATGAATTTTTGCAACATTAAACAATGATACATTCGGACTATACCAGTTTTATATTATAAATTGGGATCGTGTTGAATTATGTTCTATGTAAATATACTTGATGCAATTGCAAGGAGTATAGTATATGCATTTACATTCTAATCATAATGTTTTATGAAGTTCCTTTCATACAGATTATACCATTACGCCTACAATCTCTACATCAACATTGGGAACAGTCCAGAATGAATCAACAATTGTACTAAATAATGAGATTATCACAATATCATGCGGTATTTCTAACCCAACAGATAGAGTCCAATGGTATTACAGATCTTATGACGATAGTGAGGTGATTGACAAAACCTCCTTATCAATATTCTCTGTACAGACTGGCATCAGTAGTCTTGAGGTCAGTTCAAATCAACCTGGCTACTACAGCTGTGTTATAAATATAAACACATTATACACAATCTCTATTGCAGATACAACATCAATAGGTAAGAGTATTCTAATTTAAATGTTTGAAGCTTGCTAGCTTTTTCATTACAATGGATCCTATTCATGTAGTTGAAATTCCGAACTTTGACTCTCCATCCCAACAAGTTAACTACACAGCTGGTTCTACTAGCTCAATGCTCTACTACTCCCATGCAAACATTCCAGACAACTCATTACGTTGGACACCAGACACGGTAACAAATGGTATTGATACACAATACAGTATTGAGTATCCAAATCCAGTTCTGTTGAGTAGAGTATTCTCTGATGTGGGAGCAGGTGTACACACATTTAGCTGTTTCTATAGAATGAGTCCTGTCACTCTTGTTGGAAGTCTACAGCTTGTTATCAGAGGTGAGTGTTTTAAATTGTAGAAATACTAACAAAATTATTTGTGTTTTCTTATAGATACAGCAGAGATATCAATCAACTATGAAGGATATAGCAATACATTCAGTGATGCCAATAACCCAAACTTCCCATCTCCACAGAAAATCAGAATTCCAACAGGAACAACAAATGTTACGCTTAGTTGCCACCTTATGGAATGTGTTGGCATAGTAAAATTTGAAAAATCTGGGCAAGAAATGCAAAATACATCTCCCTTCATTATTCCAAAATTTACTTCAGAATCTGGTGGCGAATATTCGCTAATGAGACAAACAAGTTATGGAAAAAACTACACCACAGCCCATCTGAGCATAAATGTGATAATCATTCCATCGCAAGAATCTTCAAGTGCACTACTTATTTCTATAATCTTAATAGTGCTCGTCGTCATATGTATAACAGTATTAATCGTCGTACTTGTTCCGATATGTATCAAAGTATTTGTCAAAAAACGGCAAAAATTGAACTCAAGTCCGTTCAAAGGTAAAGAAACAGATTCCGCTAAAAATGTATTCTCCCTCAACAAAAGAGGCCAACATAACAAACGCAAAAGATCTTCTCATTCCAGAATAGCAGGAAGTGATGCATACTCTGGTTATGCAAACCTAGAAGAAATAAAATCTCCGACAAAAGAATACATTGATCTTCCTGCTAAAACCAGTGTGGGGGAGTATATGACTATCGATGAGACATCAATAGTACATATTGAACCTGAATCTAAAGATCAAAATCAGAAAGGTCTCTATTATTCAAATTTGGGTAGCTTGCCTTCAGATGATAGAAATTATGAACAAATGAAGGAAGATAAAGAGTATATGGAAATAAATCGGTTTGAATTATATGAAACATATACATCAATGAGCGCAATCAAAGACGAAGAAATGAAATTCGTCTCAAAAGATATTCCTGTGAAGGATTTTCCAGCCACATACCAACAGTATGTTGCAAATGGAATGGGAAAGGATTCATTATTCTCAGTTGAATTTCGAGCATTAAACGTAGAATCAAGGGAAAATGTTGAACCAGACAGTGATGAGGCTAAAAAAGAGCAAAATATTGGAAAAAATCCCATTAAAAACATACTTCCTTATGATGATAATAGAGTTGTATTGCAATCTCCATATTTTAAATGTAACTACATCAATGCAAGTTGGCTTGAGAATAATCAATTCATAGCCAGCGTCCATCCAACAGGAGAAACATTACAAGATTTCCTACAGATGATCTACCAGACTGAAGCTAGTATGGTGATAATGCTAACTACGAGAAAGGAGAAAGCTAAGATTATTGGTGGAATTTCAACTCGTGTGTGTTATTGGCCTAAAAAGGACGAATCTTTGAAATGTCATCCTTTTGAAGCCAGTTTAATCAGTTCTACTGAAACCAATGCATTTGTCAAACAAGAAATTTCAGTGAAGAACACTTTAGAAGGAAAAAATCACTCATTTACTCAGTGTATTTCTCCTATATGGAACGAAGATAGTACTGTAGTTGATTTGACGTGGATATTTGCTCTTTTGACTCGAATCATGAAACAGAAGCAGGACTCACCTAATATTCCCATCATAATCCACTGTACCGATGGTATCTCAAAGACTGGCATCATAATGACTGCATTGAACTCAATCAAAGAACTCAATGCTAGGAACTCAATTAACATTTTCAACGCAGTTAAGAATCTTCGGAGACAAAGAATGAACATGGTACCTACCTTGGTAAGTTAAACCAATAATCTTTTTCTTTGATTTGGGCTAAAAATATGCCTGTTTAGTACTTAATTTGTATGTCTAAGAAGCTAAGAAACAACGTATAATTATCTTATCTATTTAATTATGCCTTACTTTATCGTGTTTTGTTTCCTCTAGGCTTGTTATTCAACCTGCTACTCCCTACTGAACGAATACTGTTTTATTCACCTTTGATCAGTAGTATTACCATAATTATGTACATATTATACGTATTTTGATATTATCTTTAACAATATGTGATGTGATTCCCCTTTATACTTGTACATACGTATATCAATAGTTTATTAGTGTGTTTAAATTATAATGTTAAATCTACCAATGTAGTGAAATCAATACTGGCCCGCTACGAATAATAATTATAATATCAAATTTGTTTATTTATTCACTCATTGAAAACAACTTATAAGATCCTTTGCAGCGTTGCCAGTTTCTTTCTATCACATTTCCTTTCATAGTTTTAAATAAATATACTAGTTTGATTAACAACATGAAAAGTGATGAGTCAGCATTTATTCTCAGTAAGTTGTCGTTGATAAACACCAATCAATATTTTCTAATTATTGAATTCACAAAATTGTAATAACATATTTTTGACGATGTCATCATCACTTCAAGGTGTCAAGACCCATTTGTAGTGGTGTTACGTGGCATAAGGGATGAATGATAAATTGGATTTTTGTTTCTAGCTTGCACCATCTCTGAGATAATTTACATTTATTTGATAAGCATACATATATTATCATAAGTATAATTAATTAATTAATTAATTAAACAATTAGATTCACAATGAATTTAATTATGTCAAACAAATTCCTGTAATAATTTTAATCCATTGTATAGAAATACTACAAGTAAATAGAAATCTATCAAGAAAAGCATAGTTGTTGCAGTGTATTAGAGATTTTCGGGTGTCCGCGTATAACGGTAGATCTCTAATACATGCAACATAAACGGTCTTGTGTTTTAATAATATAGATAAATAAATAAGACAGCATTACGACTAACTAAATTAAACACTCAAATTAGTAACACTAAACATTGATTTAACGATTGACTCAATTTCACCTAGGAGCTAGTGTCTATCTCAATTTCAATAACCTAAATTTGGAAAAACTCGATAGTTTGACAATAATTACGCGCTAGAACTAACTTACTGGATTTATTGGAATACAAACTTCCGAAGGAATCAGGTCTGCTTATGATGAACAATTTTTAGTCAGCTTAATATTAATATTATTATGTCCTATAGGATATAGCCTCAATTTAACTACGTACTTCATATTTGTATTAAATTTAATCAACATACTATTATGAACAAATATTTGGTCCCCTGAATGTTCTTAATAAAAGAAATTGACTGTCTTTCACTCGATGAGGAAGGTTCAGTATATGAACTATAAACCTTAAGTATTTATGAACGGGAATGATTACATATTAAATCATTACTACTGTAAGTTACAATGCTAAGCTTCAGGTTAATTTAAATTCATGCAAATGAGCATTGAACCTATAATGGCGTAATTATTCTATACAGGAAGATTTATCATATGAGTACACAGAATATCAAATAACCCCTGCCATGGCCTACTTAATATACGGCTATATATGTCGCCGAGAAGGCCATAAAACAAAGAGGCCAGTTTCTAATTTTCAAAATGGAGAATTGATCTTTATTCGAATAATTAGCTATGATAAAGCTGAAAAGTGTATTATAACTATATAGGAATATGGTATCCAGGTATACATAGCACCCTCCAGAATTGTGATATGTCATCATCTGATGACGTTATGGTTATTTTGGTTTCGAATTATCTTGTTTTTCTAGCATACTTTTAACATAGTTAAACGCGTTATAAATGTTTAAAATTGTAACATGGGTCTACCCAGAAGTAGTAGAATAAGATATATCGAAATTATAAATGGAATGTTGACACATTCCTCGGGTGCCATGGAAAATGTATATTTCCTAAAATGTGCCATAACTCAAAAACTATGAATGTTATCTAAACTAGACTGGTACTGATCTGTCCGGAATAGGTAACTTCCTATTCATCGATAATACATTTTATATGCCTAACTTCTATAATTTTTGAGATAGTGAGTCATTACATAATAATGAATTAAGGCCGTATAAAATAAATAACTTGTTTATCATCCCCGCCCGCCCCAATTTTTACTATCCGTCCGGATCTATTTTATTATTATCTTATGAACATAATCGTACAAAATATAAGCAATAAACTTGTGTAAAGTACATACTATGCATAAATTTTTAATAAGTCCTATATTTTAGAGCATTACTTTAATTATTTGGGTATTGTCATGTTATTTTCTAATTAAATTAAATATTTATATTTAATTTTGGCATAGAATGATGTTATTTGCATATTAATGGGAATAAAAAATAAAAATAAAATCGCGTCCGCCGTCCCAATTTTCTCGATAAATATGGATGATAAACAAGTAATTTATTTTATGTGGCCTAAGCGTTAATTATCTCATTATCTCAAAAATTATAGAAGTTAGGCATATAAAATGTATTATCGATGAATAGGAAGTTACCTATTCCGGACAGATCAGTACCAGTCTAGTTTAGATAACATTCATAGTTTTTGAGTTATGGCACATTTTAGGAAATATACATTTTCCATGGCACCCGAGGAATGTGTCAACATTCCATTTATAATTTCGATATATCTTATTCTACTACTTCTGGGTAGACCCATGTTACAATTTTAAACATTTATAACGCGTTTAACTATGTTAAAAGTATGCTAGAAAAACAAGATAATTCGAAACCAAAATAACCATAACGTCATCAGATGATGACATATCACAATTCTGGAGGGTGCTATGTATACCTGGATACCATATTCCTATATAGTTATAATACACTTTTCAGCTTTATCATAGCTAATTATTCGAATAAAGATCAATTCTCCATTTTGAAAATTAGAAACTGGCCTCTTTGTTTTATGGCCTTCTCGGCGACATATATAGCCGTATATTAAGTAGGCCATGCCCCTGCAAATTAATCTATGAAATTATAGTGGAGGAACTATTTAATTGAGTATATAGATTTTTATGTTAATTATATATAGTTGGGCCAACTGTACTGTGACATCTAGCAATGAAGAGTGTATGTGATAAATTGGTGGTATTTTTTATAACAATCGTGTCAATGTCAGTTCTACAAATCAAAGCAGGTAATATTAATAGTAAATAGTAAACAAAAATTTAACACAGATTGCATGGATCAAAACTAAACATTTTGATATTTACATGTTGTTATCTTTCCTGTAGCTCCAGTTCCTGACTTAGTTTTCAGAAATACTAATTATAAGTTCTTCTCTCATTCTCCATTAATTAACTGGGCAACAGCTGAAACATATTGCTATGATTGGGGAGGTAATCTGGCTACAATTGAGTCATCAAAAGAAGATACAATGCTGAAGCTGTTGACCGATACAGGGGATTTCTTTTCCTGTTGGATAGGGCTGAATGACATGGGTATTGAGGCAGGTACAGATGCTAGTGCATTTGTATGGGTAGATGGTAATAACAGTACATATAGGAAATTAGGTATGTTTCCAAATAATACAAATGATAGTGAGTGTGTGACTTTCCGATATATGAAGGCTAATGGAATTATATCGAATGAATGGCAAAATCTGGCTTGTGATCAGCTAACCAATTGCAGCTATTGTTCAAAACCAGGTAACTATTGAATGAGATTTCGATAAGGAAAAAGTAATATTGATTCCAACTATTATTTCTAGGTGACTCCAGAGGATGTGACCTGATCTATGGAGGATCTTGTTACAGAGCATTTGAAGTGAGTGATGGTATCAACTGGCTAGATGCTCAATCTAGCTGTGCTGTGTGGGGTGGTAACTTGACTAGTTTTGATTTTGTAAGAGATGTGGGCCTACTGTTTGAGTATATTCCTGACTCAGTGGGAGATTGCTGGATAGGATTGCATGATAGAGATGGAGACGGGACTTTCCAATGGGTTGATGGGACAGCATTGATTTATGAGAGATGGGATACAGGGGAACCAGGTGTAGCTACTACAAATAAATGTGTAGAAATGATCGCTACAAGTAGAAGGTGGAGAAGTATCAGCTGTGATGGAACAAAGAATAGCTTTTTGTGTGAAATAGGCTTAACCAACATAACTACCCCAGGTATGTGTAGATAGCATGTTTTCTCAATTATTTAAGCATATGGTATGGAATACAAAACCATTTAGTATCTATTAATTAAATTTTCTCAGTGTATTATATAATAGCACTGATTACTATCTAATGGCATATAGAAATTGAATATAGAAATTGAATTGTAGTCATTATGTAATTTTGGACTTTGAGAAAAGGTGCATGTAGGTTACAGATTTGGAGAGTTAATAGATGGAGGTTTGAATTTCAGATTATTGACTGTACATTTTTTCTTATTCGACTCTACAACGCTCGCATGCAAAGGAGATGTGAATTCAGGTGCAACTACATGGCAGTACTCTATTAACGCTGATATCTCATCAAGTGAAGTGCTAACTGCTGCCTATATGAGTACACAGACTGGAGTGAGTTGGTTAGCAGTTGATAATACCAAGCAAGGATACTATCAGTGTCGCATCAGCAGTGCAAACAGATATACAGTAGGACTGTATAATAGTGAGAAGACAACAGGTCGGTAATTCACAAACTTTATAATCAATTTTTCATTACTCCTAATACATTTCCTTATCTAGTTGCTGTATCAGGAAGCACATACACCTATATAGTAGGGGTAGATAGAGAGGATGTACTACTGCTGTGTGACCCTATGGACAGTAGTGTTGTTCTGAGCACTATAACATGGACTGTTTTAGGTGGAAATTCCTTTACAAACCCTCTCAATATCTATGATGAGAGAAGTAATTTACCATTCGAATCTACTGAGATGAATTGCTTCACCGCAGCAGTTTTAGTGACAACTAGTATTATTAATGTGAAAGGTAACTTCTAACCCAGGTCAAACTAATTAAATACTTCGCGTTAACATATCCAAACTAAACTCACAGTTTTGTTAATAATTTTGTACCAATTTAGCAAATACTCAATGATGAGAACAAATTCTACATTGGGAAGTCTACAATATACGTATAATATGTTATAATCAAAGGGCTTACTCAATTTTCATCAGCCGCTGACATCATTTCAAAATACAACACGATTTTTTATGCCAAAGAAAATGGTCTTGCCTGCATCAAAAGTAACAAATTTGTTTAATTATTGACACATTGAAAACAGCTACAGTTGAACCGGTTTTTTTTAACTAATCGTTTTTTCAAAGTATCTATATATTCTAAATATGTAAGAATTTCCAATTTTGTTTTATTTTCAATCGGTTTATTCTAGCTATCGGATTTTTCTTACTATATTTCTATGGGAATAATTGGTTAGAAAAAACCGGTTTTATAGTGAAAACAAATTCAGTTGGTATTTTCTTATTTCATAAACAATCAGAACAACAAACAAACTGACACATAAAGAAGAGACAGACAACCATCAAACTAAGATGTTGTAGATATCATACATTCCATATTCTATTCTCTAGTACCAGAAATGACCATTCGATACGGATCTATTGTTGACAGTACCTTCTATTCAGTGAATCCAACAGTGAATATAATTAATCCACCCTTATCAACCAAAGACATTACTATATCAATCAATCTTGATGGGAAATGGAAGCTTCCTGACAACAGCTACATTACTAACACTGGACTGACAATTTCTGTATTCAGCTCACAAAATGAGGGACTGTACAAGTTTTATATTATTAACTGGGATGGGGAAGAGGAATGCGCTATGCAATTAATAATTAACTCAGCAATTGTAGGTATGTATGATATAATGTAGTATCGATGATTTACTAATTGTTAAATAATAACAATATCTAGATGTTACTCCAGTGAGAGAGGTTACATTTGGAGATTCAACATATGGATACTTTACTACTACACGAAGAATTCATTGGTTAATCGCTCAACTAGGTTGTAATTACTGGCAAGGAAATCTAGCAACAATAAATTCGAAACAAATAGACTCATTACTCTACTATCTGGTTACAGAGTCCTTTGCATGTTGGATAGGGCTGAATGACATAATAAATGAAGCTAATCATAACGCTAGTGCATTTGTATGGGCAGATGGTAGTACTAGCACTTATAGACAGTTTGATACGGTAGCCAATCCTAGTGGTGAGCCTGATGATACAAATGGTGAAAGGGATTGTGTAGGATTCCGATATGACAATAATCTGGGTTCAGATGGATGGGATGATAGAATATGTGATTCCTATGTTTATTGTTACTTCTGTCAGAAGTCAGGTAAGTAGTCATGATAACATTATGAGATATCTAGCATAGGATTAATTTTAAGGCCGATCTTGGTGTAAATTTTGCACGATTCGGTTCACGATTCGGATCGGCCGCGGCCACCGCAGTGTTGAGTACACCAAAGCGACAACCTTAAAAAAACCCTGATCTAGCAATGTTGATATGTCTGATTCTCCAACAGGTGACTCCAGAGGATGTGACCTGATCTACGGAGGATCTTGTTACAGAGCATTTGAAGTGAGTGTTGGTATCAACTGGCTAGATGCTCAATCTAGCTGTGCTGTGTGGGGTGGTTACCTGACTAGTATCGCTACAGAGAGAGAGAATAGCTTGTTGTACACTGCTATCTCTGATGCAGTGAGTAATTGCTGGATAGGATTGTACGAGAGAGATGGAGATGGGACGTATCAATGGGTTGATGGGACAGTATCGAGTTACACTAACTGGACAGGAAGTGCTCCTACTGCTAACAATATAAATGATTGTATTCAAATGAACACTAATGGAGCTGGTAGTTGGATAGCTACAGACTGTGAGGGTACCAGCAATAGCTTTATTTGTAAAAAGCCTTCTACAAATACAGACACAACAGGTCTGTTAACTTAAACATTGTTAATTTAATTTATAGAAACCTATAAATTTACATCACTCTACAGGTTATGTATTCGGAGAACTGACTAACGCAGGCCTGAATTTCCGCTCACTGACAGGGAATACATTCTTATTCGACTCTACAACACTCGCATACAAAGGAGATCTGAATTCAGGTGCAACTACATGGCAGTACTCTATTAACGCTGATCTATATTCAAGTGAAGTGCTAACTGCTACCTATATGAGTACAGAGACTGGAGTGAGTTGGTTAGCAGTTGATAATACCAAACAAGGATACTATCAGTGTCGCATCAACAGTACAAACAGATATACAGTAGGACTGTATAATGGTGAGAAGACAACAGGTCAGTAATTCGGATAATTCTCGTCATAATCTGGTTCATATTTTCATTATTCACTAAAATTCCAATTAGTTGCTGTATCAGAAATCACATACAACTACACTGTGGGAGTTGATGGAGAAGATATCCTGTTGATATGTGACCCTATGAACAGCAGCTATGATCTCGGTAGCTTGAGATGGCGCTTAATAGATGGAATGGTGTACGCCAATCCACTAAATGCCTCTGATTTGAAGGAAATATTATTGCCTCAGTTGAGCACACAATTATCATGCATTTCTGAGGGAAACACAGATACTATTATTGCCATTAACATTATATTATATTGTAAGTTATAATGTTATAGTATACTTAATTAGATATAATATACAAAGATTTGTTACCAATGTGTTAAAAATACAAATTTCTCTCATTTAGTTCCAGAGATTACAGTATCATACAATTCATTGACCAGTTTGAAATACAGTGCGCCCTACCCTGCAAATAATATACTCAATCTTAACATCTTAACACAAGACTTGTTGATTTCCGTAACTTCCCCAGGGAGATGGAAACTACCGGATAATACTTATGATACATCATTAATGCTGTATTTTGCATCATTGAGCAATGATACATTCGGACTATACCAGTTCTATACTATCAATTGGAATGGTGTTGAAGTATGTTCTATACAAATCATATTATTACAAGGAGGTAAGTACAGGTATCCCTCTTTTTACGCGGTAGATGCGTTCCTTGAAAAGCCCGCGTAAAACGAAATCGCGTAAAAAAACGGTTCATTCTCATAGTAACACATATTAAACCAATAGATGCGTTTCCAAATATTATAAACATCGAATAAAATTTTAAATACCTAGTGTTTAAACACTAAGAAATCCAACATCCGGACCTCTCAGATAGCCAAGGTTTCCGTGTGTATGTTAATCCCATGGGAATTCCCATAGGATTTCCAATATCGTTTTGAATGGAATTATTTTTACCTATGGGAATCCTGATAGAAACCAACTTGTGAGAATACTTGGGAATTCCCACAGAAAGGTAATTGTGTTGTGAAGTGAATTAAAATTCCCTTCACACCGCAACCCTACACCTTCGGGTACCTCCCACAACCGGGTATCTCTAGTGTGAATAGTGAAGCAAATATGTATTCATTTGACCAATAATATATTTGGATGAACTTACTATACCACAAATACATATCCCTAACTATCTACTATCTCTAAATCATCATCTTTGTTTTTTTGGAAATGTAGAACCGCTTTGTTACCACTAAATCTTAAAAATTATCGAAAATATCCATAAAAAATAGAATTAATTGTATGAAAATCATAGATAACCGCATAAAACGAGTTGAGGATCGCGTAAAAAAAGTTTTGGTCATAAAAAATTGTTCCGCGTAAAACGAAAACGCGTTAAAAAAAACCGCGTAAACGAGGTATTACTGTATATGATTAATTTACATTATAAATATACAGTGTTATGAAGTTATATTTCATACAGATTATACAAATGCACTTTCAATCTCAACATCAACATTGGGAACAGTCCAGAATGAATCAATAATAGTATTGAAGAACGAGATTATCACAGTATCATGCGGTATTTCTAACGCAACAGATAGAGTCCAATGGTATTACAGATCCTATTACGAAAGTGAGGTGATTGACAAAACCTCTCTATCAACATTCTCCGTACAGACTGGCATCAGTAGTCTAGAGGTCAGTTCAAATCAACCTGGCTACTACAGCTGTGTTATAAATGCAAACACTCTATACACAATCTCCATTGCAGACAGAGCAACATTAGGTAAGTGTATCTAATTTACATGTTAGAAGCTTCTAGCTTTTTCATTACAATGGATCCTATTCTTCTAGTTGAAATTACGAACTTTGACTCTCCATCCCAACAAGTTGACTACACAGCTGGCTCTACTAGCTCAATGCTCTACTACTCTCATGCTAACATTCCAGACAACTCATTACGTTGGACACCAGACACGGTAACAAATGGTATTGATGCACAATACAGTATTGAGTATCCAAATCCAGTTCTGTTGAGTAGAATATTCTCTGATGTGGGAGCAGGTGTACACACATTTAGTTGTTTCTATAGAATGAGTCCTGTCACTCTTGTTGGAAGTCTACAGCTTGTTATAAGAGGTATGTATTCCAAATTTATAAATATTGATACAAATTATTTGTTGGTATCTTTAGATACAGCAGAGATAACAGTTAATTATGAGGGCTACAGCAATGCATTCAGTGATGCGCATAATCCAAACTTTCCATCTCCACAGCAAATAAATATCCTGATAGAAACATCCAATGTAACGATTAGCTGCCACCTTACTGAATGTATTGGAATAGTAAAACTTGAAAAAACTGGGCAAGAAAAAGTAACTGAATCTCCCTTAATTATTCCACAATTTACTTCAGAATCTGGTGGAGAATATTCGCTAATGAGACAAACAAGTTCTGGAAAAAACTACACCACAGCCCATCTAAGCATTAATGTGATAATTAATCCCTCGCAAGAATCTTCAAGTGCACTACTTATTTCTATCATATCAATAGTGCTCGTCGTCATATGTATAACAGTAATAATCGTCGTACTTGTTCCGATATGTATCAAATTTGTCAAAAAACGGCAAAAATTGAACTCAAGTCCGTTCAAAGGTAAAAATACAGATTCCGCTAAAAATGAATTCTCCCTCATCAAAAGAGGCCAACATAACAAACGCAAAAGATCTTCTCATTCCAGAATAGCAGGCAGTGATGCATACTCTGGTTATGCAAACCTAGAAGAAATACAATCTCCGACAAAGGAATACATTGATCTTCCTGTTAAAACCAGTGTGGGAGAGTACATGACTATCGATGAGACATCAATAGTACATATTGAACCTGAAACTAAAGATCAAAATCAGAAAGGTCTCTATTATTCAAATTTGGGTAGCTTGCCTTCAGATGATAGAAATTATGAACAAATGAAGGAAGATAAAGAGTATATGGAAATAAATCGGTTTGAATTATATGAAACATATACATCAATGAGCGCAATCAAAGACGAAGAAATGAAATTCGTTTCAAAAGATATTCCTGTGAAGGATTTTCCAGCCGCATACCAACAGTATGTTGCAAATGGAATGGGAAAGGAATCATTATTCTCAGTTGAATTTCGAGCATTAAACGTAGAATCAAGGGAAAATGTTGAACCAGACAGTGATGAGGCTAAAAAAGAGCTAAATGTTGGAAAAAATCCCATGAAAAACATACTTCCTTATGATGCTAATAGAGTTGTATTGCAATCTCCATATTTTAAATGTAACTACATAAATGCAAGTTGGCTAGAGAATAATCAATTCATAGCCAGCCTCCATCCAACAGGAGAAACATTACAAGATTTCCTACAGATGATCTACCAGACTGAAGCTAGTATGGTGATAATGCTAACTACGAGAAAGGAGAAAGCTAAGATTATTGGTGGAATTTCAACTCGTGTGTGTTATTGGCCTAAAAAGGAGGAATCTTTGAAATGTCATCCTTTTGAAGCCAGTTTAATCAGTTCTACTGAAACCAATGCATTTGCCAAACAAGAAATTTCAGTGAAGAACACTTTAGAAGGAAAAAATCATTCATTTACCCAGTGTATTTCTCCTATATGGAACGAAGATAGTACTGTAGTTGATTTGACGTGGGTATTTGCTCTGTTGACTCGAATCATGAAACAGAAGCAGGACTCACCTAATATTCCCATCATAATCCATTGTACCGATGGTATCTCAAAGACTGGCATCATAATGACTGCATTGAACTCAATCAAAGAACTCAATGCTAGGAACTCAATTAACATTTTCAACGCTGTTAAGAATCTTCGGAAACAAAGAATGAACATGGTACCTACCTTGGTAAGTGAAACCAACAATATTTTTCTTTGATTTGGGTACACATGTCAACTGTCATTCAGGCAAAAAACATGCGTGCTTAGTATTTAATTTGTATGCCTTACTTTATCCTGTTTTGTTTCCTCTAGGCTTGCTATTCAACCTGCTACTCCCTACTGAACGAATACTGTTTTATTCACCTTTGATCAGTAGTACATATTACCATAATTATGTACATATTATACGTATATTGATATTATCTTTAACAATATGTGATGTGATTCCCCTTTATACTTGTACATACGTATATCAATAACTTAATAGTGTGTTTAAATTATAATTTTAAATCTACCAATGTGGTGATTTCAATACTGGCCCGCTACGAATAATAATTATAGTATCAAATTTGTTTAGTTATTCACTATTGAAAACAACATAATAAGATCCTTTGCAGCGTTGCCAGTTTCTTTCTATCACATTTCCTTTCATAGTTTTAAATAAATATACTACAGTGGAACTTCCACAAATGGGGCCTGTGGAAACGGGGATCCTCTGAAAATTGGGTAAAAAAATACAGCAAATTCCTAGACACATAAATGAACCTCCACAAACGGCGAATCGGCAGAAATGGGGAATCGGGGTGGCTAAGACCTTGCGTCCCTGGCACCCCGTTTGTGGACTGTAGTTTGATTAACAATATGAAAAGTGATGAGTCAGCATTTATTCTCAGTAAGTTTGTCGATTGCTAAACACCAATCAATATTTCCTAATTATTGAATTCACAAAATTGTAAAAAACATATTTTTGACCATGTCATCATCACCTCAAGGTGTTAAGACCCATTTGTAGTGGTGTTACGTGGCATAAGGGATGATTAATAAATTGAATTTTTGTTTCTAGCTTGCACCATCAATGAGATAATTTATATTTACTAATCATGTATAAATCACCATTTAATTAAATAGTTAATAAATATATTATTAATATCCACAGGAATCAATATAATTATTACAAGTTGAACCCAATTATGGCAGAAATTAAGTCCAAATTGAACATTCGTGATTATCCAAAGAGGTGTAAAATTAAATTCTCTATCCAAACATGAAATGTATAAAGGCCACTATTCATAATTTTGTGATAATTATGGGCCATAATTAGTTTAAATAGGTGCTGAAATAGTTTTATTAAAAATCATGACCTCAGGTTCGAATTAGACAGTCACTCCGCGCCTACATGCAAAGTTTCAGCCCTCAAACTATAAAGATGTGGCCAGGGCACCGTCTACGGTGAAATAATAATAATAAGGCAGTGATTTAGAAATGGCCCACTACATAGTAGTCGGCACAGTAATAACAATAAAATAAATAAGTGATTTCTGTAGTGACCCACTAAGTAGTAGTCGGCACAGTAAAAATATTTAGCACCTGAAATTTGATCCCTGAAATAATGGTTTGTGTTATGAATTTTCATCACCCATGCCTCAAAATAACTCAATTTATACGCCTCTAGGCATATCTCACGCGTCAATATAAGGCATAACTTGTTAGAGTTAAGGAAAAGCCTAAAATAAGTCATATAAGTATAACTACCTTCTGATCTCAGAGATAATGTCTGCATCGACTCAATCCATTGAGAATCAGTGACACCGTTCCAACCACAAATTCTCATCAGCTTATCTTCCTTTTAGCAAAAAATTCTTTATATTGAGAATATATTGTTTTATATCACTATAAAGGTGTTAAACCCATTTCAGAAAGGTGGTTCGAAGGTTAACGACCCTTAGTGTGTTGGAAGTTTCCTCTTAGACAACTTAATTTCAGAGTTATTCTATTTCGAGAATAAATACTGTTGTGCGAATTCACATATTTCTATACATGTCAAATAATTCCTATACACCGACAAATACTCTGTATTGGCAAATTGTAAACATGTTTTTTCATTATCACTTCAAAGTGTTAAGACCAATATGTTAAGGTGTCATGTGGCACAAGGATCGACTGATAAATTTGAAGTTTGTTTCTATCTTGCACCATCTCTGAGATAATTTACATTTATTTGATAAGCATACATATATTATCATAAGTATAATTAATTAATTAATTAATTAAACAATTAGATTCACAATGAATTTAATTATGTCAAACAAATTCCTGTAATTAATTTTAATCCATTGTATAGAAATACTACAAGTAAATAGAAATCTATCAAGAAAAGCGTAGTTGTTGCAGTGTATTAGAGATTTTCGGGTGTCGCGTATAACGGTAGATCTCTAATACATGCAACATAAACGGTCTTGTGTTTTAATAATATAGATAAATAAATAAGACAGCATAACGACTAACTAAATTAAACACTCAAATTAGTAACACTAAACATTGATTTAACGATTGACTCAATTTCACCTAGGAGCTAGTGTCTATCTCAATTTCAATAACCTAAATTTGGAAAAACTCGATAGTTTGACAATAATTAAGCGCTATAACCAACTTACTGGATTTATTGGAATACAAACTTCCGAAGGAATCAGGTCTGCTTTCGATGGACAATTTTCGTCAGCTTAATATGTATATTATTATGTCCTATAGGATATAGCCTCAATTTAACTACGTACTTCATATAAGTCCATTGTTAGTATTAAATTTAGTCAACATATTATAAAGTCTCTCTATTATGAACAAATATTTGGTCCCCTGAATGTTCTTAATAAAAGAAATTGACTGTATTTCACTCGATGAGGAAGGTTTACTATATGAACTATAAAGTTTATAGTTCATAGTTTAGTTTATAGTATAAACTATAAGTATTTCTGAATGGGAATGATTACATATTAAATCATTATTATTGACTGAAAGTTACAATGCTAAGCTTCAGGTTAATTTAAATCATGCAAATGAGCATTGAACCTTTTAATGGCGTATTTATTCTATACAGGAAGATGTATCATACGAGTACACATAATATCAAATAACCCCCTGCAAATTAACCTATTAAATTATATGGAGGAACTATTTAATTGAGTACATAGATTCATATGTGTATTATAATTAGTTGGACAACTGTACTGTGACATCTAGCAATGAAGAGTGTATGTGATAAATTGGTGGTGTTTTTGATAACAATCGTGTAAGTGTCAGTTCTACAAATCAAAGCAGGTAATATTAATAGTAAATAGTAAACAAAAATGTAACACAGATTGCATGGATCAGAACAAAACATTTGATATTTATATGTTGTTATCTTTCCTGTAGCTCCAGTTCCTGACTTAATTTTCAGAAATACTAATTATAAGTTCTTCTCTCATTCTCCATTAATTAACTGGGCAACGGCTGAAACATATTGCAATGCTTGGGGAGGTAATCTGGCTACAATTGAGTCATCAAAAGAAGAAAAAATGCTGAAGCTGTTGACCGATATACACAAATACTTTTCCTGTTGGATAGGACTGAATGACATGGATATTGAGGCAGGTACAGATGCTAGTGCATTTGTATGGGTAGATGGTAGTAACAGTACATATAGGAAATTAGGTATGTTTCCAAATAATACAAATGATAGTGACTGTGTGACTTTTCGATATGAGATGCCTAATGGAATTATATCGAATGAATGGCAAAATCTGAATTGTGATCAGTTAACCAATTGCAGCTATTGTTCAAAACCAGGTAACTATTGAAGCATATTTTTATAAGTAAAAAGTAACACTGATTCCAACTATTATTACTAGGTGACTCCAGAGGATGTGACCTGATCTACGGAGGATCTTGTTACAGAGCATTTGAAGTGAGTGGTGGTATCAACTGGCTAGATGCTCAATCTAGCTGTGCTGTGTGGGGTGGTGACTTGACTAGTTTTGATTTTGTAATAGATAAGGCCCTAATGTTTGAGTATATTCCTGACTCAGTGGGAGATTGCTGGATAGGATTGCATGATAGAGATGGAGACGGGACTTTCCAATGGGTTGATGGGACAGCATTGATTTATGAGAGATGGGATACAGGGGAACCAGGTGTAGCTACTACAAATAAATGTGTGGAAATGATCGCTACAAGTAGAAGGTGGAGAAGTATCAGCTGTGATGGAACAAAGAATAGCTTTTTGTGTGAAATAGGCTTAAGCAACATAACTACCCCAGGTATGTGTAGATAGCATGTTTTCTCAATTATTTAAGCATATGGTATGGAAATACAAAACCATTTAGTAACTACCGTATTAATTAAATTTTCTCAGTGTACAATTTAGAATTACTATATTCAATTTCTATATGCCATTAGATAGTAATCATGCTATTATATAATAGTTAATTATGTAATTTTGGATTTTGAGAAAAGGTGCATGTAGGTTACAGATTTGGAGAGTTAATAGATGGAGGTTTGAATTTCAGATTATTGACTGTACATTTTTTCTTATTCGACTCTACAACAATCGCATACAAAGGAGATGTGAATTCCGGTGCAACTACATGGCAGTACTCTATTAACGCTGATATCTCATCAAGTGAAGTGCTAACTGCTACCTATATGAGTACACAGACTGGAGTGAGTTGGTTAGCAGTTGATAATACCAAACAAGGATACTATCAGTGTCGCATCAACAGTACAAACAGATATACAGTAGGACTGTATAATAGTGAGAAGACAACAGGTCAGTAATTCACAACTTTATAATCAATTTTAATTACTCCAAATACATTTCCTATCTAGTTGCTGTATCAGGAAGCACGTACACCTATATAGTAGGAGTAGATAGAGAGGATGTACTACTGCTGTGTGACCCTTTGGACAGTAGTGTTGTTCTGAGCACTATAGCATGGACTGTTTTAGGTGGAAATTCCTTTACAAACCCTTTCAATATATATGATGAGAGAAGTAATTTACCAGTTCAATCTACTGAGATGGATTGCTTCACCGGAGCAGTTTTAGTCACAACTAGTATTATTAATGTGAAAGGTAACTTCTAACTTCTAACTTCTAACCCAGGTCAAACTAATTAAATAATCATGGACATTTGCATTTGTTGCGTCACGAAGAAACATTTAAATACTTCGCATTAACATATCCAAACTAAACTCACAGTTTTGTTAATAATTTTGTATCCAATTTAGCAAAACTCAATGCATTATGGTGAGAACAAATTCTACATTGGGAAGTCTACAATATATAATATGTTATAATCAAAATACAACCCGATTTTTTATGCTAAAGAAAATGGTCTTGCATGTATCAAAAGTAAAAAATTGTATATTTGTTGACCCATTGAAACATCTACAGTAGAAACCAGTTTTTTCTAACTAATGGTTTTTTCTAAATATGTAAGAATTTCCAATTGTGTTATATTTTCAATCGGTTTATTCTAGCTATCGGATTTTTCTTACTATATTTCCATGGAAATAATTGGTTAGAAAAAAACCGGTTTTATAGTGAGAACAAATTCAGTTGGTATTTTCCTATTTCAAAAACAATCAGAACAACAAACAAACTGACACATAAAGAAGAGACAGACAACCATCAAACTAAGATGTTGTAGATATCATACATTCCATCTTATATTATCTAGTACCAGAAATGATCATTCGATACGGGTCTATTGTTGGCTATACCTTCTATTCAGTGAATCCAACAGTGAATACAATTGAAGTACCCTTATCAACCAAAGACATAACAATATCAATCAATCTTGATGGGAAATGGAAGCTTCCTGACAACAGCTACATTACTAACACTGAACTGACAATTTCTGTATTCAGCTTACAAAATGAGGGACTGTACAAGTTTTATATTATTAACTGGGATGGGGAAGAGGAATGCGCTATGCAATTAATAATTAACTCAGCAATTGTAGGTATGTATGATATAATGTAGTATCGGTGATTTACTAATTGTTAAATAATAACAATATCTAGATGTTACTCCAGTGAGAGAGGTTACATTTGGAGATTCAACATATGGATACTTTACTACTACACGAAGAATTCATTGGTTAATCGCTCAACTACGTTGTAATAACTGGCAAGGAAATCTGGCAACAATAAATTCGAAACAAATAGACTCATTACTCTACTATCTGGTTACAGAGTCCTTTGCATGTTGGATAGGGCTGAATGACATAATAAATGAAGCTAATCATAACGCTAGTGCATTTGTATGGGCAGATGGTAGTACTAGCACCTACAGACAGTTTGATACGGTAGCCAATCCTAATGGTGAGCCTGATGATACAAATGGTGATAGGGATTGTGTAGGATTCCGATATGACAATAATCTGGGTTCAGATGGATGGGATGATAGAATATGTGATTCCTATGTTTATTGTTACTTCTGTCAGAAGTCTGGTAAGTAGTCATGATAACATTATGAGATATCTAGCATAGGATTAATTTTAAGGCCGATCTTGGTGTAAATTTTGCACGATTCGGTTCACGATTCGGATCGGCCGCGGCCACCGCAGTGTTGAGTACACCAAAGCGACAACCTTAAAAAAACCCTGATCTAGCAATGTTGATATGTCTGATTCTCCAACAGGTGACTCCAGAGGATGTGACCTGATCTATGGAGGATCTTGCTACAGAGCATTTGAAGTGAGTGTTGGTATCAACTGGCTAGATGCTCAATCGAGCTGTGCTGTGTGGGGTGGTTACCTGACTAGTATCGCTACAGAGAGAGAGAATAGCTTGTTGTACACTGCTATCTCTGATGCAGTGAGTAATTGCTGGATAGGATTGTATGAGAGAGATGGAGATGGGACGTATCAATGGGTTGATGGGACAGTATCGAGTTACGCTAACTGGACAGGAAGTGCTCCTACTGCTGACAATATAAATGATTGTATTCAAATGGACACTAATGGAGCTGGTAGTTGGATAGCTACAGACTGTGAGGGTACCAGCAATAGCTTTATTTGTAAAAAGCCTTCTACAAATACAGACACAACAGGTCTGTTAACTTTAAACATTGTTAATTTAATTTATAGAAAGATTTACATTATATGATGTTCACTCTACAGGTTATGTATTCGGAGAACTGACTAACGCAGGCCTGAATTTTCGCTCACTGACAGGAAATACATTCCTGTATGACTCTACAACACTCGCATGCAAAGGAGATGTGAATTCCGGTGCAACTACATGGCAGTACTCTATTAACGCTGATCTCTCATTAAGTGAAGTGCTAACTGCTACCTATATGAGTACACAGACTGGAGTGAGTTGGTTAGCAGTTGATAATACCAAGCAAGGATACTATCAGTGTCGCATCAACAGTGCAAACAGATATACAGTAGGAGTGTATAATAGTGAGAAGACAACAGGTCAGTAAATTCGGATAAGTCACGTCAATAATCTGGTTTGCATTATTATTTACTATAATTCCAATTAGTTGCTGTATCAGGAATCACATACAACTACACTGTGGGAGTTGATAGAGAAGATATCCTGTTGCTATGTGACCCTATGAACAGCAGTTATGATCTCGGTAGCTTGAGATGGCGCTTAAAAGATGGAGTGGTGTACGCCAATCCACTAAATGCCTCTACTTTGAAGGAAATATTATTGCCTCAGTTGAGCACACAATTATCATGCATTTCTGAGGGAAACACAGATACTATTATTCTCATTAACATTATATTATATTGTAAGTTATAATGTTATAGTACTTAATTAGATATCATATACAAAGATTGGTTACCAATGTGTTAAAAATACATATTTCTCTCATTTAGTTCCAGAGATTACAGTATCATACAATTCATTGACCAGTTTGAATTACAGTGCACCCTACCCTGCAAATAATATACTCAATCTTAAAATCTTAACACAAGACTTGTTGATTTCCGTAACTTCCCCAGGGAGATGGAAACTACCAGATAATACCTATGAGACATCAGCAATGCTGTATTTTGCAACATTGAGCAAAGATATATTCGGACTATACCAGTTCTATACTATCAATTGGAATGGTGTTGAAGTATGTTCTATACAAATCATATTATTACAAGGAGGTAAGTATATGATTAATTTACATTATTAATATACAGTGTTATTAAGTTTTATTTCATACAGATTATACCAATGCACCTTCAATCTCTACATCAACATTGGGAACAGTCCAGAATGAATCAATAATAGTATTGAAGAACGAGATTATCACAATATCATGCGGTATTTCTAACCCAACAGATAGAGTACAATGGTATTACAGATCCTATTACGATAGTGAGGTGATTGACAAAACCTCTCTATCAACATTCTCCGTACAGACTGGCATCAGTAGTCTAGAGGTCAGTTCATCTCAACCTGGCTACTACAGCTGTGTTATAAATGCAAACACATTATACACAATCTCTATTGCAGACATAACATCAATAGGTAAGAGTATCCTAATTTAAATGTTTGAAGCTTGCTAGCTTTTTAATTACAATGGATCCTATTCTTGTAGTTGAAATTCTGAACTTTGACTCTCCATCCCAACAAGTTGACTACACAGCTGGTTCTACTAACTCAATGCTCTACTACTCTCATGCTAACATTCCAGACAACTCATTACGTTGGACAACAGACACAGTAACAAATGGTATTGATGCACAATACAGTATTGAGTATCCAAATCCAGTTCTATTGAGTAAAGTATTCTCTGATGTGGGAGCAGGTGTACACACATTTAGCTGTTTCTATAGACTGAGTCCTGTCACTCTTGTTGGAAGTCTACAGCTTGTTATAAGAGGTATGTATTCAAAAATTTATAAATATTGATACAAATTATTTGTTGGTATCTTTAGATACAGCAGAGATAACAGTTAATTATGAGGGCTACAGCAGTGCATTCAGTGATGCGAATAATCCAAACTTTCCATCTCCACAGCATATAAATATCCTGATAGAAACATCCAATGTAACAGTTAGCTGCCACCTTACTGAATGTATTGGAATAGTAAAACTTGAAAAAACTGGGCAAGAAAAAGTAACTGAATCTCCCTTAATTATTCCACAATTTACTTCAGAATCTGGTGGAGAATATTCGCTAATGAGACAAACAAGTTCTGGAAAAAACTACACCACAGCCCATCTAAGCATAAATGTGATAATTAATCCATCGCAAGACTCTTCAAGTGCACTACTTATTTCCATCATATCAATAGTGCTCGTCGTCATATGTATAACAGTAATAATCGTCGTACTTGTTCCGATATGTATCAAAGTTGTCAAAAAACGGCAAATATGTAACTCGAGCCCGTTCAAAGGTAAAAAAACAGATTCCGCTAAAAATGTATTCTCCCTCATCAAAAGAGGCCAACATAACAAACGCAAAAGATCTTCTCATTCCAGAATAGCAGGTAGTGATGCATACTCTGGTTATGCAAACCTAGAAGAAATACAATCTCCGACAAAGGAATACATTGATCTTCCTGTTAAAACCAGTGTGGGGGAGTATATGACTATCGATGAGACATCAATAGTACATATTGAACCTGAAACTAAAGCTCAAAATCAGAAAGATTTATATTATTCAAATTTGGGTAGCTTGCCTTCAGATGATAGAAATTATGAACAAATGAAGGAAGATAAAGAGTATATGGAAATAAATCGGTTTGAATTATATGAAACATATACGCCAATGAGCGCACTCAAAAATGAAGAAATGAAATTCGTTTCAAAAGATATTCCTGTGAAGGATTTTCCAGCCACATACCAACAGTATGTTGCAAATGGAATGGGAAAGGATTCATTATTCTCAGTTGAATTTCGAGCATTAAACGTAGAATCAAGGGAAAATGTTGAACCAGACAGTGATGAGGCTAAAAAAGAGCAAAATATTGGAAAAAATCCCATTAAAAACATACTTCCTTATGATGATAATAGAGTTGTATTGCAATCTACATATTTTAATTGCAACTACATAAATGCAAGTTGGCTTGAGAATAATCAATTCATAGCCAGCGTCCATCCAACAGGAGAAACATTACAAGATTTCCTACAGATGATCTACCAGACTGAAGCTAGTATGGTGATAATGCTAACTACGAGAAAGGAGAAAGCTAAGATTATTGGTGGAATTTCAACTCGTGTGTGTTATTGGCCTAAAAAGGAGGAATCTGTGAAATGTCATCATTTTGAAGCCAGTTTAATCAGTTCTACTGAAACCAATGCGTTTGTTAAACAAGAAATTTCATTGAAGAACACTTTAGAAGGAAAAATTCACTCATTTACTCAGTGTATTTCTCCTATATGGAACGAAGATAGTACTGTAGTTGATTTGACGTGGGTTTCTGCTCTGTTGACTCGAATAATGAAACAGAAACAGGACTCACCTAATATTCCCATCATAATCCATTGTACCGACGGTATCTCAAAGACTGGCATCATAATGACTGCATTGAACTCAATCAAAGAACTCAATGCTAGGAACTCAATTAACATTTTCAATGCTGTCAAGAATCTTCGGAGACAAAGAATGAACATGGTACCTACCTTGGTAAGTGAAACCAACAATATTTTTCTTTGATTCGGGTACACATGTCTAACTGTCATTCAGGCTAAAAATATGCCTGTTTAGTACTTAATTTGTATGTCTAAGAAGCTAAGAAACAACCTATAATTATCTTATCTATTTATTTATGCCTTACTTAATCCTGTATTGTTTCCTCTAGGCTTGCTATTCAACCTGCTACTCCCTACTGAACGAATACTGTTTTATTCACCTTTGATCAGTAGTATTACCATAATTATGTACATATTATACGTATATTAACAATATGTGATGTGATTCCCCTTTATACTTGTACATACATATATCATAGTTTCTTAGTGTGTTTAAATTATAATGTTAAATCTACCAATGTAGTGATTTCAATACTGGCCCGCTACGAATAATAATTATAATATCGAATTTGTTTAGTTATTCACTATTGAAAACAACATAATAAGATCCTTTGCAGCGTTGCCAGTTTCTTTCTATCACATTTCCTTTCATAGTTTTAAATAAATATACTACAGTGGAACTTCCACAAATGGGGCCTGTGGAAACGGGGATCCTCTGAAAATTGGGTAAAAAAAATGCAGCAAATTCCTAGTCCACATAAAATGAACCTCCACAAACGGAGAATCGGCAGAAATGGGGAATCGGGGTGGCTAAGACCTTGCGTCCCTGGAACCCCGTTTGTAGACTGTAGTTTGATTAACAATATGAAAAGTGATGAGTCAGCATTTATTCTCAGTAAGATTGTCGATTGCTAAACACCAATCAATATTTCCTAATTATTGAATTCACAAAATTGTAAAACATTTTTTTTACGATGTGATCATCACCTCAAGGTGTTAACACCCATTTGTAGTGGTGTTACGTGGCATAAGGGATGATTGATAAATTGGATTGTTGTTTCTAGCTAGCACCATGAATGAGATAATTTATATTTACTAATCATGTAGCTGAAACTTGGCATGTAGGCGCTGAGCGGGGACCGCCTAATTCGAACCTGAGGTCATGATTTTTAATCAAACTATTTCAACACCTATTTAAACTAATTATGACCCATAACACAGAATTATGAATAGTGGCCTTTATACAATTAATGTTTGGATAGAGAATTAAATTTTACACCTCTTGGATAATCACGAATGTTCAATTTGGACTTAATTTCTGCCATAATTGGGTCCCAATCTCTTGTATGTCCTCACACTTCAGATTCACTAAAACTGTTACATCTAATTCTATAATTTTAACTTGTAATAATTATATTGATTCACTGTGTATGTATATTAATAATAAATTTATTAACTATTTAATTAAATGGTGATTTATACATCCCTAAACTATAAATAAGTGGCCATGCCCCAGGGCATGGCACCGTCTAAGGTGAAATAATAATAATAAAGGCAGTGATTTTAGAAATGGCCCACTATATAGTAGTCGGCACAGTAAATATTTAGCACCAGAAATTTAATCGCTGAAATATTGGTTAGTGTTAGGAATTTTCATCCTCCATGACTCAAAATATCTCAATTTATACGCCCTAGGCCAGGCCAGTGTATTAGACAGCAATTTGTAAATACGCTCCTAATCAAGTTCCGATTCAATTTTCATACGCCTAAATCACAAATTAGAGTTACGGTATGGGAGAATATTCCAATTTTTCGCGCTCCTAATTAATTTTTTTCTTAAAATCATACTTCAAAAGGAGCGTCTCACGCTCCTGGATAATTCCCTGCTCTAGGCATATGTCACGTGTCAATATAAGACATAACTTGTTAGAGTTAAGGAAAAGCCTAAATTGATAAGTATAACTACCTTCTGATCTCAAAGATAATGTCTGCATCGACTCAATCCATTGAGAATCAGTGACACCGTTCCAACCACAAATTCTCATCAGCTTATCTTCCTTTTTAGCAAAAAAATCTTTATATTGAGAATATATTGTTTTATAGCACTCATCATTATACATCGCCTAACAAATATACAATAATAAATATTCCCATTAGACAATATACAAATTTGACTGTAATTTAAGTATACATTAGAAAAGATGTTGGACAATATATAAGATAATTCCAAAATTGAATACCTCTAAAGAGCTAGATGCTATTGGCTTTCCAACCATTTCTCCAATTATCTCTCTCTGCTCTAATTCTTTCTTTTCTTCCTGGATTAAATAAAGGAATATAATATAAATATTATCTAATTAGTTAGTTATACTAACGAACCTTTTTAGATTCCTGAATCTTACTTTCTGCGTTAAATTTTGAATCAGATTCATGGTGTATATGTATCTAAAGGAGAAATTTGATACAAAATAATATATAATTATTCTATAACAAAATATATGCTTGAATAATACAACAGAAAATAACTATATTCTACATAAGTGTTATAATAATTATATCGTCGATTCTTAGAGGGTATTTCCATCCAATTAACGACCTACATAGTATATCCTATTCCATTTTACGTTATATGTTCTAATGAAGTTTTGATTTATTTAGTGGATAAAATATGTTATAACAAGCCTGTCCAAACTAATTTACTCGTGGGCCAAGGTGTCACGAAAGTTTTTCAATAATTAATAAATGTATAATTACATTAATAGGATGGGTTACATTTGCACAGGTTATATTGGACAGACCTAGCTTATACACCCCATTAGTCCATTATTAGTTCTCAACTCTGGGGTCCTTGCTGCCTCAATGAAAAGCTGTGTTATCGTAATCAATATAAAATCAAGTACCTTATTTGCTCTAATTGGGGATTAGTCGAGGCAGGCGTATATTTATAGCACACTCAGGGGTCTGGCTATTATTTGCTTAACAAATTATAATCGTTAAAGCGAAGTGCTTGGGACCTGTAAACTCCTTCGTTATAAGTGACCAGATATTCGTTATAAGCGGATAATAATTAATGTATCAGTGCTCTAGGGAAAAATATCTATTTCGTTATATCCGACTTGGTTATAACGGGGGGATTGCTTAATACAGTTGCTCCGCTTAATAGAGTCACCTCGGGACCAGATTACTTTGACCCGATTAAGCGGAGAAATCTATTAACCGAAAATATTTTAAGCCAAACTGTCATCCGTCCTGTAAATCCTGTGATATTTTGACCCCATTAAGCGGATAAATCTATTAACCGCTGGCTCTATTAAGCGGAGTCGACTGTATACGTATAATGATTGCTTAATACGGTATAACGATCTGAATGCATACCTGTTGCTGCGGTCTCTCCAACACGCGTCTGAGGAAGAGTCTGCTCCCGGGTCTGTAGAGGAGATTGGAAGCGGACTTCTTTAGGCTGGCCAGGAACCAGCCGGCCTGGCTAGCCGGGTTAGGCGCTATCGACACAGACTGACACTCTTCGTCCGAGGAACACAGGTCCTGAGCCTGGCTGGGACTGTCCACTGGGAACACACAGCGGTCCGGCTTAATCGTAGAGGAGCAGTGGTAGTTGTGGCTAGATAGGATTAGCCGATTAGTATACTCACTCTAATATAGTAGAACTCGGGTATAACGTACCTGGGTTAGTACGTAGTTCAGGCTTAGTGCGTACTAGTTTATTTTAACCAAGTTTATAAAGCAGTATGTATTTCTATGTAAAGTAAACTCGGTTACTACGTCAATTGGATAATACGTACTTATTTCCTTTCCTAGGGGTACGTTATAACCGAGTTCTACTGTACGTGAAGGCTGTTAGAGCTGTAACGACTATCGAATAGTTATATATACAGTAGAACTCGGGTATAACGTACCCCTCGGGAATGGGAAATATGTACCTACAATGGTCAAATTACTCTAGGTGCATAATTTCTAATTATTACGAATGTTTTCCACTGAGATATAGCACATTTCCTTTTGTGCCACTTATGCCACTTCATGGTTATGGGATGAAAATGACTTAAAATCTCAATGTTGTGATATTTATAAGTATAACAAGATATTTAAAGTCATTCCAGAGTAGTTTAGGCAGCCGTTATTACACTACATGAAGTATAATGTGTCTGGAATAAGATTCCTGTGTTCAAATACTTTTGGTGTCTTAGTGTACATATGTTACAAAGCATAACATTCTGCAGATAACTATTTGGGCGGAGTATCCAGGCCCTGAAGTGAAACTACAAATTAAGAGGATATAAGAATATAATTAATCCCTTACGTCTCACTGATCTCAGCGTCTGGTATCTCGTCATACACATACTCAGCTCTCTTCTTCTTCTTATCGGTGAGTAGAGAGTTTGTGTTAAGATCCAAGTCGAGATCTCCTGTAATATAGCATAACATAACAGACATGTCCATAACAGACATGTCCATAACAGACATGTCCATAACAGACATGTCCATAACAGACATGTCCATAACAGACATGTCTATAACAGACATGTCCATAACAGACATGTCCATAACAGACATGTCTATAACAGACATGTCCATAACAGACATGTCTATAACAGACATGTCTATAACAGACATGTCCATAACAGACATGTCCATAACAGACATGTCTATAACAGACATGTCTATAACAGACATGTCCATAACAGACATGTCTATAACATACATGTCCATAACAGACATGTCTATAACAGACATGTCCATAACAGACATGTCTTTAACAGACATGACAAAGAGTCCCTTGGGATATAACAGGAGTTGACTTTAAATAGGATGTAATTACTTATTTACAATTTACAATATCCCTATCTCAGATTCTCACTTACCGTGTTTACTCGAATAATCGCCCCTCTAATGGCTTTAAAATTAATAATCGCGAATTAATGCCATACCTAAATCAAATTAGGTAACTAGACATATCCGGGAATACATAATAACATAAGCACTTGAGGGGAGTTGGTTAACAGGTTGATGCTATTTAAACGTATTTCCTTAAATAGTAAATAGTTGTTCAACTCAAATAATAGCCTAGGCTAATATTTGAGCAAATACCGTATCTGTATAATTGACACACTACAGTGGATCGCTTAATAGCAAGTCATATCTTGCACGAAATTTACTTGCTAATAGGCGAACTTGCTATTAGAGGAGAAAATTAACATTAAATGCTCCTTGCGGACAGAAAATAACTTGCTAAAGAGCAATATTGCTATTAGGTACCTGTTATTCTGAATATCCCGTAAGTATCAATGTAGTTAGACACATTGTGTAGCTTGAGTAGCTTGGAGGTGACACTCGGAGGCTTGAATCTGGACTTCTGTATTCCTTCCAGCAGAGACATTACGTGAGGCAGCAGAATGGAGGGAGGCTGCTTAGATAGCAACACACTGTAGAATACCCTACGGACATATGTATGTAGAACGAAGTATAATAAGTGAAAGTAATATATACACGTACAAGAAAGAAGGGTGGGGTTGGTTAATCGTTTTGAGGCCACGGTTACAATTGGTCTTCACACTACGGTTAGCCGGTTAACCGCCACTGAAAGTTAAAACAAAATATAGATATTTTCCTAGAAAATATTTAAATTATAGTACCGAAAAAGACATCTTTTAGCTAAGTACAGTTAACATGCAAATTTATCACTTCTGGTTACTTGTACTGTACACTGTGTTGTCACCAAAATATATCGTGTGACTATGGGTAATAGGAAATATATTATTATATTCTGAACAAAAGCATATAATTTCACACTTTTCCTACAATGATATAGTTATAATGTAAATATTAACATATCGGTTAACTAATCAATAAAATATGTAACCGGTTAACCGAATCCAGCCTTGAGAATCAAGAAAAAAAAGATGCGACAAGTAAATATTTATAGTAAATATGAGTTACATCTGCCCCAATTTTATTGTTTACTGTACTGTATAGTGTGTATACCATATTGGATACTGCATAGGGAGTTAATACTACACAGTTATATAATAGACTCCGTAAAAAGAGCTAATGTTTAATTGGGTTTTACGCTAAGTTGGGTGAATATTTCACAGCATTTACGGAACATATTTGCAGTTTAAACAAAGTGGGATAATATAATATTGCATTTGATTAGAAATACAGTTCAGATTAAGAAGTACAATAAAATACACACTGATAGCTGTTCTCAGCTAATATACACCTTAACTCTCTCCGTTATATGAGAGTTACATTCCAGACACGTCTTCCTAGCAACGCTGCACTCCTCACAGCTGATGAAGTGACAACACGGCAGAAACAGAATCTTACAATCTCTTGCGTCACACAGTTTACACCTCAGCATTTTATCCGCGATTCTAAACACCTCATCTATGCTAGAAGTCGGCAGGAGCGAGTGAGTGCTCTCAGAAGAATTGCTATTCGAATCTCTCCCATGCTTACGAGACCTCAAACTATTGAAGGAAAACTTCTTCTTAACCATCCTACCAATCTCTGGTATAGAGCAAACTTTGTATAGCTTCGACTGATCGCTTGTGTTGCTATTAATCTTCCCGTCCACTACTCTACTCAGTATAGAGTGCGTGGTTGGGTCAGCAGCCAAGTGCTGCACTGAATAAAGACTGGGGTTCAGTTGTGAACACGTGTTTGTGATGTCATAGGCAAATACTGTTATGAACCTAGCGCCTTTCCACTGCTTATAAGTTGTGTTAGAGATTACGTCGCTAACTGATGGTCGTGTGAAGAAGGTTAACATTTCCTGTATGTTTCTGTGTAGGATTTTAGCCTCAAAAATAGAGTTAGATTTGAGTTTTATTTTCAAGTCAGATTGTTCAAAGTTAGACAATGACAATAGGACGGTACTGTAGCTACGAGTCGATTCCTTTATTAAATGAAGCGGAAAAGTTTTTGTAGCATTGCCAAGTGTATACTGGCAGGTGTGAGGCGAAATCGAAATACTTCCGTTCTTAAATGTGTAGAGCTGTTGACCGTAGCTACTGAGGGAACTCGCGGTTTTTAACACTTCATCGAGAGCATCCATTTTGGGCATCGATTCTATCAATTTGTGTTCTTCTATTAGGTTTCTTTCCAAAATGAAATCGGGTGGAGTTGTATAGGAAATCTGTTTAAAGTAAGCGCAATACTCAGCTTGAGCTAATAGCGCTAAAAAGCGCAGAATCTCATCTGTCTCGTCTGGAGGTGTCAGTTTCCGACTGCAAATATCATTTTTTATTTGCAGCATATAAGCCTTCTTAATAGGATAGTCTTTGAGTACGTTGGAAGGTACATAGTATTTGACTGCTAATTCAAGTTTTATTGGCATTGATGGATTATCGACTTCATATACAAGCGGATTCCGTAAATTAACCCATCTATCTAACCCTTTGCTATCAGTGTACTTGAGTCCGAAATAGTTAGCATCGTAAATAAAGTGTTTGTTTAGAACCAGTTTTAATAACTGCTGGCCTTTCGATTCTTTGTGGAGATGGTACTCGAATTGACGCCCGTCCAACTCACGAACAAAGAACTGCAACAACACATCGTTAATCATTTCGTATAATTTCTCAGTGTAAGGCATTGTTATAAAGTTGTATACAAAAATATAAATATATAATATAATTTGTAGATACACAATTTACTATTTATAAGAAGAGAGAGAATCTCAAAAGACTATTGGCTAAATAGCCCAATAGGATCGTGGGATTATAGACAATCTATTGTATACATTATGAATCTATTTGTTGGTAGTAAATATAATTAGAATCTAAAGTATAGTAGATTCCAGTTAATAAGAACATTAGGAGACCGTCGAAATATATTCGTAGATAATGTGGAATTCATATTAACCGGAATCATTTGCATTCATTTGTTAGGCTAGAGAATTAAACTTTATACTCCAAACCTATTTTACGCTTATTTGTGTTAGTATCAACGAGAGTCTACTGTATGTAAATGTAGTGTAAGTATAATTACCCATGTCCGTAAGTATATTATTATTAACATTATTCAGTGGCCAAGTCAAACTCCCCATATAAATACTACTAACTACTACGTATATGAATTTTCGAGAATATCACATTTTATTCCAATTTATTTCTCATTGTCGGTTGATAATCGTATTGAGACTTATTAGATAAAGATGTTTACTCCGAGAAGGAGTAATAAATTTTTATTTGCTACATTTGGGGAGGGGGGGGGGGCTACTAATATATGCGCTATTAACATTATTCAGTGATCAGCCAAACTCCCATATAATACTACTACTACGTACTAACCTGTGTGCACTGATGGAGTTGGCTTTCCATGAGAACTCACTACAGCTGCTGTTGCTGCAGTCAGTAGAGACCGTGCTGGTTACGTAGCAGTCCTCAACCGAGGAACAGCTGGGCTCTGTGGCCACGAGACCTCCCGTGTCCACCAGTCGTATGACGTCATGCTTAGAGGATATGTAGAACTGACGGAGCTCGAATGGTACCAGCTGTAGCGATATATTGGTGTAGAGACGCTCTACGATTGAAGCTACGGAGATAAGAACTGGGTTAATACAAGCAGTATGGATATGGTATTTGCATAGCCTATGGGTATTTGCTAATTTCCTGTACACATAGTTAATATTTAATGACCGTAACGGATGCATTGAAATACAGTGGAACCTCGACGACAGTTCAGGGTTGATAAAAATCATGATTTTTTTTAAAAAATCAAAAAAATCCGATTTTTTTGATTTAAATCAGAGTTTTTGATTTAAATAATGATTTTTATTAATAAAAATCATTGATTTAAATCAAACAACCCTGAACCTCGTTAGTACGAAGTCTCCTTTTAAGCCTTTTCAATAAACATGATATTGGTAAGTACGAATTCCAGAAAAGGCGAACGCATTTTGACGGTTTATGATAATTAAACACTTGTACTACCGTACTAAGAACTACTTGATATTTGGGAATACAGATTTAGCTTCGTTAATTAATAGGTTATATATTATTGCTAAGTTGCTAACTCTCAAAACATAAACAGCAAGTGACATTGCGGACAGGGATTAGGTGCCAGTCAGGCATTGTTCGATGCGCCAAGGTGGTTGCAGTGTGATTCGGTTTAGGTGTCGGGTGTCTGGCCATTCCCAGAAATTCCCGAATAAACGCCTGTTTGGGTTCCGTACAAACCTTATCTCTTCAAATAATTCCGCATCATTGAGTTATACCAGTATGTATTTATGGCTAACACCTTTAAATTTGTTACCACCATAATAAAGTGCCGGCCAAGAAAATTATTGTGGAGTAAATTGGATTTAGTGTATTAGCGAATACACTTATAGACTGTAATATAGATCTGTCAATGAAGAAATACAAAACAAATATCAATGGGGAACAGCTAACAGTGCATTTTTATAAATCACATCGGTACAAACAGATAAGTGTAAAAACAAGTGATGAATGAGGGAACTTTCAGAAATAAAATAATTAAAATGTTTCTACTCCGGCTAGGGTTCTGAGTTTCTCGTAAATAACCCAGAACGTTAGGGACCATGGACCCATGCGAGTCCAGATAGGAAAGAATCCTTTGTACAAAGAGAGCACTCCTTCGTTCCTTATAGATTTAAACAGACAGTCTAGAGAAGACTTGTAGTATACCCCCTTGCCGTCCTTTGTAGGCTGATTCATAACCCGAGTCTTAATCACGTCAGCGGGAGTACCTGAGACAGAATACAAATTAATTTAGGTAAACACTCGGTTACATATACTTTGTGCTACTCAATAAGAAGTATAGACTGGTGTTCAGGGCTGGGGTCAAATACAAATATATTTTGTATTTAGGTATTTTAAATACATTTTTGTTGTATTTGAGATGTATTTAAAATACTTCATATTATAAGAAGGAAAGTATTTGTATTGTATTTAAATACATTCCGAAAGTATTGAATGTATTTAAATACTTTTGGATGTATTTGACCCCAACCCTGAACTGGTGTGTGCTTATTTATAGCAATTGCTTTATTGGCAAGTTATTTTTCAGTCCCTACACAGTATTTGAGGATACTTCTGTTCCTCTAATAGCAAGTTCGCCTATTAGCAAGCAATTTAGTACAAAATGCGACTTACTTTACGCGAACACCACTGTATACATCGAAATTGTGTATTTGGATGCTAATAGGCGAACTTGCTATTAGAGGAACTTAATTAATTAACAATAAATACTGGCTTGGGGAGTAAAAGTAACTTGCTAATAGAGAAATATAATAGAGCAATTATTTGCAATTGCTAAAGGCGAACATCACTATAAAGTGTAGTCTGTAGAACTCAACTCAAACTATTCTCATTAATAACGGAGTTAAATTTACAAACTTTGTTTATACAAGTTAGTACGTACTAAGCCGAAGTACGTACTAAGTACTACTAATCGAGCTCTACTGTAATATAAGCTAGTCATATAATAACAGAAGACAGTACTTACTCAGTAGAGTAGCAGACAGGCCAGCCAGTCCGGATGAGATGGTGTGAGTAGACACGTTATCCTTCAGTCTCGTGCGCTTCAGAATATTCCTCTTAGCCGTGTCATAAGTGGCTAAATCTCCCAAGGCGACGAAAGCCGCGCGCTGGCAGCTAGGCACCACTCCGCGCCACAGCTTCAGCACCCCTTCCTCTCTAACGATAGTAACAAGAGCGTTACACACCCCCTTATACCGCGGGGCGAACCCCTGCAGCTGTCTCCGTCCGTCCGTCTGGAACCGGACTTTAATCAGGTCCATCGGATTCGTGAAAAGCTGTCCGAACATCCCGGCAGCCAGGCTAGCCAGCACGCACTTGTAAAACGGGAATTCTCCCTTCGCGTCTCTCTTAATAACGCGCTCCCTTAGGTACTCATAGCAGGAGACTCGGAGACTGGTGTAGAACAGGTGTCGGATAATGGCTGGGGACACCCCGCGCCAGAGCTTGGACACGCCCTCCTCGCGAATAACGCCCCACGCGATGTGGAACATGCCGCGCTTGTGTGCGCTGTGCGTCCCGCCGGCCAGGGCCTCGCCCTGTATCTGCAGTCGCGTCTTGGTCAGGTCCAGGGGAAATGTGACGGATTCCGCGATAGCAGCTGAGGTGCCAGCTAGCGCGAGTTTAGCAAAGTTTCTGCGAAATTTCGAGGTAGGCTGTAACAGTGGCTTTGGGAGATTGCTCTGATGAGTTTCCATTTTTTAATGTTAATTTATTCGTATTATTTCGTAGTATAGAAATACAGTGAAGTTCAATAAATAGTTTGTTAATTACCGGAAAAAGATTCACCAAAGATTATTGAAATATGTTATAGGAATGGGAGCGTAAAATGTATGCTTATATGCGTATGATTAGAATTACGTACTCGAACAATAGAAATAGAAGCGTAAGTTCTAATCGAAATACGTAAGAACAACCTGTGACTAGAAAATACGCCAGTAATCTAAATACATTGTGTGAAGTATCTACCTACGTAAATGTATTTCTAAGATTTGATATTCACTTTTAGGAATTCCGACAATTCGTTACACGGCAATTCGTTACAATTCTCTTATGATTTTGACTGGTTGATATATTATAAATTATAATTAATTAAAATTAGTTTAGAATTTTAATTAATGAAGTTTGGAATAAATCCTAAATATAAAAGCTAAGAGAACAGTGTTATCTGCTAAATTAGGAAGTTTTATGAAAGCAACGTGCTATAAATACCATAGTATCCAATCTATTTATCTGATTAGACTGCATGAACTAGATAATAACACATTGCAACAATCAAATAACTAATGTATGCGAGTATATAAATTTAGAAAAAACTTATATGTTTTACCTATTTCTGGTTTGCAGGACTTTTGGTCTACAGAATTTATAGACTGTCTACAAATTTTTGGCATATTTGTATGGGCATTTATAGACCGTCTACATATAAGGATGCTCATAAGTTTATAGTGCATTTACGTAGAGAAACCCAACTCAGATTTCGACAACAGTTTAAATTATTTACAATCCCAATCAGCTATAACTGAGGTGATAGCTCCTCAAAAATAAAATTGTTCCTGATTTCAAGTTAATTAAAGTATGGACGACTCTTTTTTGGCCATTTCGCAATACAATAGGTTGGTCTGTCACATCAAGTTAAACGATTGAAAACTACCTTCTGGGTTGCATAAACCCTTCCAATCCCAGGAATGTGAAAGTAAAACCGGAAGTAAATTCAATTTCAATTAAATGGGATTTTTCTATTTCTACCTTTACATCCGAGGGTTAATTAACTTAACTTAAAAACTTACATAAATATATAATTATTAATTAAAGTTAATTTATTGAATACAGAGCCTAATCACAAAAGCAGGAATGTTATTAATAATTTGTTCAGAAATTATAGAGCCTCTTCAATACATATAAAGTTAATTATTTAGTGAACAATAAAAGCACTAAAATTATTTATATTTGTAATACAAGTTTATTCGACTGCTGAATTCATTTAAATAAGTTCGATTTAATTATTCAAAATGAATGAATTCAAACATTTTATGTTCGGAAAACTGTAAAAATGTTGATTTATCAGAGCTACTAGCCATTATAAGGCCACTGTTTGTTGGAATCTTGTTTCAGCTCCACCGCCCGCGTCAGATTTCACTGCCGCACGATTATTGTCATTATTGTCATTATTTCCATTATTACACTTACATTTCAAATTTTCAAGTAAGGCCACTGTTCGTTGCCAATTTTATTGTAGGACACACTCTAAAATAGCCATAATTAGCTAGTAACAAAATCAAAACCTATAACAAGCATTATTACCCAAAGATTGCATATTTTATCAATAAACACTCACAAGTTAGAATATTTGCTTAGATAATTATTAACTATGTCGTCATCAAATAATGAGATAATGATAATGAGATGCCGCCCGCCCGCATCCTCAGATAGACTTCGTGTGGAGCTGAAACAATATTGTCATTAACAGTGGCCTAATCTCAAAATATCAAGTTTATTATTGTAAGCAGGAGTTCGTGAAACAAGGTTAATAATTGCAAATAGGTATTTAGGAACTTAACCTTTTATTTATAAGACAATATTAACTCGGTACTCATTTGGCAGAAATCAATAAGACACAAATATAAAACTAACCTTATAACAATTACGTTTTTTTTTTCAATAAAGGATGTATTTCCAGATAATACGTATGAACAAATTTAGACAGTCCCTAGTGCTCATATTAACGAATGTCTACTGATAGCAAACTTATAACTAAGATATCTAATAAAGTATAATACTTAAATAAATATAGCTTACCAATGTCAATACACATCTTGACTCTAATCTTCCAATCTAAATTCAGCATTTCATTCATATCGAGAGGCTTAGCATCTTCCAGTATCATTAGCTTAGTCCCCACACGCGCTAACGCATTGGGACTGCCATCTACTCTCCTACACACATTGATAACAGGCGCTATGCTAGAGTGGCTTAGCTTGCTAAGGAGATTAGCTTCGTGAGATAGAATCTCATCCGATATTCCGTTGCAGTCGATATTAAGTTCATTGGAATTAGCCTGTGACAGACAGGCAGACACGTCTGGGGACTTCTTAGACACAATCCGGATCGAGAACCAAGTAGAGCCAACATCTAGTTACAGCAAGAAATGTAGCAAACACACAACAACAACAACAATAAGTTAGTTACTAAACACACAACAACAAGTTAGTTAGTAAACACACAACAACAACAAGTCAGTAATTACCTTATGAGGCCAGGGTCAGGGGCCGTTCAAACGTTACGTAACGCTTCCAAGGAGAGGGGTAGTTACTAGTTATTCAATGTGTGAAGGACAATCCTTTCCTTTTGTATTACAAAATGGTCAAAAAGCGTGAAATAGAAGGGGAGTGTCTAATTTTCGGGTATTTTTGTATTACGTAGCATTTGAACGGCCCATTAAATTAGATTTCTCACTAGCAATGGTTAACTTAGCTCTATAAACAAGGTGTTGGACGATATATAAGTAAGCCTTATGTATTATGTAGCGGTCAGGTTAATTGGTCAGTAACATTAACTGACACTACGTATTAACGGTTAAACGAATACAGCTTACTGTAGTAAATACAGTAGAACCTCGTTAGTACGAACACGGTTAATACGAATTACCGGATAAGACGAACAAACAGTTCCACAAATTCAGGTCCCTACAATGGCTATTGAAAATGGGTATTACTCTGGTTAATACTAACTCCGGATAAAGCGAACAGATTTTGACCGTCCGTTGGTGTTCGTAATAATTAGGTTCTATTGTAGTAAGAATAACTGCTTACTGAGATCAGCTTTGGCTCCATACATAATGGAGTTAAATCCACTTGCTATGACGTATTTAACTTTAATCCTTTTGATGCTCTCGCAGTCGAACAGACTGTTGTTGTACCCCTCGGATTGAGTGTAGGAGAATCTGAATACTTTAGACGACTTGCGGAGGCGAGTAACATCTGGTTCCAACATACCTATGCAACGGATTGGTTGTATAGCAGTAGAGTAATTAGTATACCGTATTACGATAATACCTCCATATATGGTACTACAGTCAGGTTTTTTTATTGTGAACATTCAAGGGACAAAAAAATCGAACTTAATACAAACCCTATGTAAGTTGTTAAATTGGGACATAGGGCTTGTTCATAATAAAAAGTTTTAAGCAGACGAAGAATTGTTCACAATAAGCAGACCTGATTGTATTTATTATATTACGAGTCATTAGTTTAATTAAACATTTGTTAAATAAATCTCATTATTGCCTATAAACTCGACTATATAGTTAATAAGCCCTCCAAACAGAAATAACAAGTCCTATGCACACTTCCAATTAGTCTATAAAAATAAAAAGTGTAACTACGAACCAATAACTAATCAGTTTGGGAAAATAAGTCAATGATTGGGGCTGCAGCTGAGGGAATGATTGAGAGGTCAAAATGAATAAGAAACACTTAACAGTCGGATATATTGCATGGTCGAGGGGACAAAAACTCAAGGCAAGACAATAGAAATTGTACCTAAGAGCAACATGCACGATAAGCCCTCCGAATTTCTAAACAAAACAAAGTGGATACATGTTATAATAACATGCTTGTGAGTAGAAAATATATTATGTTAAGAGTTAACAGATACTTATTCAAAATAAATAGATAAAAGCGTTTCCCATAATATGGTCATATCACCGGTATCCACTATACTAGCTATAATAATAGAATAAGATTAGTGCAGCTAGGAAATAGAAATGAGTCTTAAATGTACAAATAACCAAACCGTATTTCCCCGAATAAGCGCCGGGTCAATAAAAATGATATTTGTATGAAGAAATTAACACACATTAGTTGATAACTGAAGAGTAATTACAACAATAATTTATTGATATTGATTTATGCTGAGAACCATTAGAATCCACCTAAATATAATTTTATGGATTCTTCATATAAATTTGAGGGGAAAAAATTTGGCCCACGAAAACAATTAATTAATTAACACCGGGACGCCTATTCGGGGAAATACAGTATTTACAGAAAGCAATGCGCTAGACTACCTTGCGAGTTAGATACGATGAGATCCTCTGAGTCCAGAATTCGGTCGTTATATATCTTAGTATCGAAATGTGCGATAGTAATGGTAGTATCCGACTTAGCTAGCTTTGTAATTGCGATTATTGTGAAGCAGAAGAGAACAAGAACAGACAGAGTCCATCTGTATCTGTTCCGAAGCGGAGAGAAGAGAGACAGTCTCCGTACGTAGCGAAGCGATCGGTTAAAGCCGTCCATACATTAACCTACCTACCTTACAGCGTATTGATACAATTGTAATACATTCATGATACAAGAAAAGAAGAAATTAACCACAAAATATTTAGAAACATTGTTAACATTTAAACCAAGATTGTCCGTACATTATACAGTAGAACCTCGTTAGTATGAACACTATTTTAGTCCCCTTCAAAGCCTTTTCAATGCAAATGGTATTGGTTAATACGAATTCCGGATAAGGCGATCTATTTTGACGGTCCCCTGGGGTTCGTACTAACGAGGTCTACTGCATTTATTACTAAATAATTTGATATAATATCTCAATTTGATAATTAGGAAACGAATTCTAAGACGAGTTTTAAAATATACCAATTGGGAACAAATGCTTTAGTAGTGTAAATTTATATTTTATTCTTACTAAGAGAGCTCATAGGACACTAACGAGTGAGCATACGATCGAAAGGATTAAAAATACACTGAAAGCTCATTATATACTAATAGAAGCGAGTTCTTATCCCAAATTGGTCCGGATTAACCATATATCCCGTTTATCCGTATACCGATTAAGCGGCATCCACTGTCGAATATTCATTTGAACAATCTATAGTAATAATCTGTGTTAAAGTTGAATAAAACAGACTATTACTATAGATTGTTCAAAGCATACATATAACCATGGATTATTTCAAGTCCATTGAAAAAGCTTTAATTCAATAATTAGTAATGCTGGAGCTGAAAATGTGTTATAAGTTATAACTGATAAGAACATGGTCCACAAATGATAGAGCCTTCAAAGGCAATTTTACCAAAAATTATCCTTTCCCTATGTCACGCTTTTTGATAATTTAATTATACAAAAGGATGGTCTGTCATATTGATTAACCGACCCCTGGAACGAAACGTTTGAATGGCCCCATAGACACTTAATTCTACCAATCAACCAACAAACAAATAACATTTAATATACTGTATCAAATGTACATCAAAATCTGCAAATGATAACATTAACTGGAGAAAATGCCACCTATAAACTAGCTGAAATACAAAGCTGGTTGTTAACGATTCTAAATTACTTAATAATAATATAATTATAATAATAACACATTTGAGTATTACCAATTGTGTCAGATGAAAATTATAAATCATACACAAATATATATATAGATATATACAAGAGCAGAGTGTATATAAGACCTAAATTGGTAGTAGAAAGTTGTCTAAAGATTGGGACAGGGGAAGTTGAATCCAGTTAAAATTTGGAAGACTAAAACGCTGCTATTGAAAAATTAAATTTCTGACTGCATCACGCGTGTGGGTGACGTGGCTGGTTGGTACTTGAAAGGCGAGAGTTCCTCTGTTGAGTGGGAGCGGGGCCGAATGTCGGTTTCGTAGGACTGAGATCGAACTGCGGTTTTTTGCTCATCTTGTTCGTCTAAATCCGCACGCATCATCTGCGGCACAGATATTAAGTCGGGTTTATTCTCAAAGTTATCCTTGGTAGCTCTCCGCTTGAACAGACCGGTGCGCTTATGTTTCTTCTCCTCCTTAGCCGGTTTGTTCCTGTCGTGCAGAGACACAGATTGGGACCTCAGCTGCTGCAGCTGTAGTAACTGCGCTTGGTCAGGCTGTGCCGCCCCCTGCGGTTTCGAATGCAGTTTCTTCGGAAGCGTGTTGCTCCTATAGGGATAGAGCTGCTCCATTAAGGAGTACCTTCCGCCGCCCGGTCGGTTGTACTGCACGCCCGCGGGGCCCTGCGTTAGGAGAGACACCGTGGAGCCCAGCTCCGGGTCCATGGGGGCCAGCACCTGCGGCTTGACCGTCTTGAGGTTGCTGTAGAATTCGTGGAAATGTGCGACTGCGAGAGGGCAGGTGGAGACAAGCGCGTTTTGCAGGAGACTCCCGATGACCAGGTCGGAGGTGGGGAGGTTGGGAGCTGTGTACATCGCGTTCTTAAGCAGCAACTGGTCTTCGATGAAGGGAGCTATTTTATGGTTCCATATCTTGGCTAGCCAGTGGTAAATAGCGCACCAGTCGTCGCTCTCAGTGGGACAGGAGAAGAAGTGCCGCGGGCCGATCTGCAGCTCGACCAGCTGGTACTTCTGCAGATAGCAGTTGTAGAGGTACCACACCTCAGATACCCACTGCAGGGAGGAGAACAGATCGTTGTTCTTAACAACCACGCCTCCGCTCTGGGAGATAACGCTGCGCATTAGGAATCTATTGAGCAGCCCCGCCACTGGCTCTTCGAACACGGAGCACTGAATGTGGGAGAAAGAGTCTCTAACCACTGCACTCAGGCCCGACCAGCCGGACCGACTGAGTGTAGCGAGGAAGTACGCATCGCTTCTGAGGAAGTATTCGCCGGGAGGGAATCTGGTTTGGGAACTCGTGGTGAAGCCAGAGGTCCACTGGGGACAGGACAGGCCCCGGAACTCCAGCGAGGTCAGCAGCTCGCCTATCACTTCGGTTATGTTAACCTGGTCTAGGTTGTCCAACACGATTATAGGCGTAACCTGCAACACTGACTTATTCCTGCTAATAGCCAGTGGCGCAGATTTATCCGTCATTTGCAGAATGCAGCCTGTCTCGATAAGCAGCTCTAGCAGATCCTCGCGCTTGAAACTAGGATGCAGACACGCGGTGAAAACCTGCGCTTTCTTACCTTTAAACGCGAACTGCTGCTTCAGACACTGAGCCATGTATTCAGCCAGTTGCGTCTTGCCACACCCAAGAGCGCCGCTTATAATAACATTCTTCGTATCCAGGATCAAGTCAATGTAGCCCTCCAGCTTCGTAATAGGCGTTAAGCTCTCGTAAGCCAGCTGATCCAACTTCCCCTCTGACGCGCCCTTAAGTCGCACGACTAAGTTGAGTGTCAGTGAGTGCATCTGGGACCTAGAGGGGTCCACGGATTTACCTTCGATGTACAAATTCCGGAGTTCATTCTCCAGGATTTGATATACTGTTTTGCTAGCGGATATTTGCGGGTACTTCTCAGGTGACCATGAGTATCTCCCTAGTGTATAGGACCCTATTGAGGACTGGTCTAAGCCTAGCTGCACGTGTGTTGTGAAGTAATGCGCTAGGATCTCTTGCGCTGCGCCCTGCCGCTTCTTGGCCTCGACACTGAACATCAGGTCCCAGTACTTCTCAGTCAGCATCGGTATGTTGGCCTGAGGCGGGTAATCGGCTTCCCGAATGTTCGGCGCGCTGTTTCGTCTGTTCAGACGGAGTCGCCCCTTCTTGGACTGATGCTGAGCGTTGTTAGAATTCGCGATGGCCGCTTCGCTCGGCTTAACGTAGCGCAGCGCGGTTATGTCTCTCTCCTTGAGCATGTTGTAGGAGGAGCCCAGGTCCATGCAGTGCTTCTCCAGAATCTGACCGACCAGAAGGTCGAAATCCTGCCACGTGAGTTCGTTCTGCACCTCTATAACCCCGACTGCGAAAAGCTTCTCATTATTCGCGGCATCTCCCTCGTGCCCGCCCGTGGGAGTCTCGCTAGCAGAGGCTATGTGCACCACCACGCGCTTAGCCTCCATGCTGTTAAGCAGGAGTCGAGACTCGGGCGTGGCCGTGTCCCAGGGGGACTGCTGCCATCTGTCGCGAATGCTGAGGTCTAGCAGGCCCTGGCAACGGCAGAGGTGCTCAACTATGTTCGTGAGATTACAGGACGCGGCCATGTGAGCAGCCGTGCGTCCGTCTCTGTCCTGTGCATTCAGCAGCTGGTACACCTGCTTAGAATTCCAATTGGCCTGTACGTAGTCAAGCAGACAGTTGAGCTCAGCTAGTCTGTCTCTTAGCACCGCTGCGTGCACACAAGTGCAGCCGGACTTATTTGGGTTCATAGGACTCCCGCCCGCGTCGAGACAGGCCTGCACACATTCCAAGTTACCCTGTAGCGTTGCTATGTAGAGGGGGGTGCGACCTACTCTGTCCTTCATCTCGATTTGTCCTCCGTAGCGGATCATTTCGCGGAGGAGGTTCACCTGTCCCGAGGTGGCGGCCAGGTGGATGGGGGCGGCGCCGTCGCTGGAGAGCGCGTTGGGGTCCGCGCCGTTCTGGAGAAGCACGCGGATGAAAGGGAGCGGGTTCGAATCCGGGTTGGGCTTCTTTTTTCTGCTCAGATTTTGCAGCTCGAGTACCACGTGTAGGAGGGTGCCCCCGAGTCCGTCCTTCTCCGTTACGATGAGAGGGTGCTTGAGAGCTAAACTCGCGAACGCGGCAAGGTCCTCCGAATGCAGTGCGTTTATAATCTCTGTTCTCGCGGCGTCGAGGTCCACCTTATTGAGCATGTCCAGTATGTCTGAGTCCAGACCCTGGAATACGGACATGGTCAGCTGGTTGTCGGCCTCGCTCTCCTCGTGTCCGTTGCCGTGGTGCGGGGTGGGTACGTAGTCGGTTATAACGGAGAGCGGCTCCGGGAGGGCCGCCCTGTGTCTGTTGAGAACCGATATGACCTGACTGACGAACTCGTCGAGTGTGGGGGGGTGTTGCGAGCTGGAAATACTCGACTTGTCGCTGCTGTGGAGAGTGAGCATAGCGGAGGTCTGCGCGACTATCTTCTGGACATCCTGCAGGGCCCGGCCCCTGAGGTCTAGCAACTCCTCGAGCTCACTCGTTTCGTAACTCATACTCATAGAGCTAAGTGGGTACACAGATAATAGCAGTGATAGCTAGTCACTGTACAAATGTAAATAAACAGTTGTTTGTGGTAATTCTCCAAATTCTACAGCGAATTATAAGGTTTTTCAATGCGTATAAATATGTCAGACTATAATTTATTTATTATTAAATGATAGGCTTGAGTAAAAGGATTCATTTATGTTACAAATTCTTCAGAAATCTTTAAAATATATTTCAAACTTACATTATACTACTGTTTCAGAAATATTATATTTATACAGACATATAAACTAAATTAGAAATGTGACTAATTAACTAATTTAAATTAACTAATATACAATAGGAATAACTCACTAGTCTGGTATATAACTGTGATAATTAAGAGATAAACCATTTTGAATATTCTAAGTAAATATGCAAATTTAAAAGGCTATTTCATTTGTGAGAAAATACACATTCCATTTCAGAACCACAATAGAATTAACTGGGTTTCACATTATGATGATTAAATAATTATAAAACGTACTTAATGGAATAGTTATGGAATGGTCATGCTTAGATTAATCTATTAAACATTTATAGCCTACTCATTTAACATAGCTAAATGCATTACTGTATTATGAAATATAATTACAAATATTGAGCTTCCCACAAACGAGATAAATGAAGCCTAAACAGAATACAGTCGACTCAATCTGAACTGATTTATAAATTATCCATCAACAATAGCAAAACAGTAAACTCCCATTATAATTAATTAAGCCAGATATAAAGAAATACCCGCTTATAACAATAGTTATATGTATTCCCAGACGGATAAAGTATTGGTGATATTACTTATATCGAACTTTTAATCGAAGTGTGTGATGAAAAGTCCCTTGGACTTCGTACAAACGGGTGTTGACTTGCATTGGAAAGGACATAGCATTTGTATCAAACCTAATAATAAGGTTAATACAGATGCTTATGGTTGATTTAATAGGGTTTTAAGTAAAAGCAACTAAATTGTAAGTTGCATAGTTAGGACTGATAAAGTAGACATTACAACACCATACCAACGTCCTATGCCAATTTCTATCTATCCACACTCCTGTTGTTACCAAATATTGGAAGGGTCTAGAGATGCGGTCGGTAAGCTTTTCGTAGGCCACCTTACAATAAAATTGGGTGTGTATACTGTGTAGTAGTGTTGCCCACTATATACATCGGTCAAAATATCAATGCGGCCTAAACAAAATGACTTCGCGGGCCACCAGTGCCACTACTAGCATTTGCAATCTCAGAATCCTGATCAATTTAAAAAAAAACCTAGCACGCGGATCAATCTTGAAATATGAACTCACTATCGCTGAACAGCAAAAGATGCCATTTTTTTAGAAAATACGTACTAACAGTTCCTCCAACCCAACCACTGTATACATAACGATTATTTTCCTCTTTAGGCTGCCTAGAACTAACTATCTAGTTGAGACAAGACAACCAATCTATGCTTCAATCAAAACATTCAGCTGTTGCAGTCAATTGCCGAAGTTAGTCAGTTGCGCAAATGACTAGTTTATTGCCGTCAACAAAAATCATCACTTTTCAGACATTTGTGGAAATAAGGCTAATAACTAACAATTTAATTTCACGCAAAAACTAATCATTAATTTTGCGCTAAAAACTAGTCAATTAAGCAAATGACTAACTTCGGCAATTGACTGCAACATATATTGAGAAGTATGTACTCATCCCAGCATTGCAAACGACATATCGGGCAAAATATTTTCTAAAATAATTTTAATGTATTGCATTGCAATATCATTTTGGATATAAATCTAGTCAAGACTCGACCTCCACCTTTAATTAATTAAGCTTTTCGAGCAGGGTTTTTATACTAAAATCGTGTTTGCTTGCGCTACATAACAGGGGAAACACTAATAACTTAGTAAAAAGGAGGATTGCGCCGGCTGCAGGGGAAACAGAAGTGGGGATCGAACCCACGCGTACATAAGTACAATAGTTCATAAGACAATCACCTTTAACCACTCGGTCATTCTGAAGTAGCAGCAGACAAAGCCTCCACAAATATAACTCAACAAGAGACTTATATCCTCAACTATATTGAGAGATTATATAATGTGGTTGCTTATCAAATCTATTGAAATTGAACTCCGGATAGTAATGAATGTTTCATGCCATAATTGCCATTACATAATAAAATCAACCAAAATTAACCAACTTTTACATATTAAATATAATGCGGTCATATAAATATGCAGTTTATAGAAAAACTAATCAATAAACACAACAAAACATCACAGCCTTATTGTATGAAGAATAATAAACCAATAATGTAGACTGTGTGTAAATCTGTATTACGTTTTATGAGAATCGTAAAGAATTGAGGTAAGGCAAATTATACAGAAATAATTATTGTAGGAAGTGGAGAATAAAAATCAAGGTTTCATACAGGGGGTTGTAGGGGGGCATTTGCCCCCCCCCCCCCTTAAGAACATACATATCCCAGAGTGCCCCTTGAGAATTTACATAACCCAGATTGCCCCCCTTGTATGCAAATCCTGTATAAAACACTGAAAATACAGTTAGAATCCTCTCTATACGGATCGCCCATAGGAATGTAAATTGCCCCTAAACGAGACTTCAAAATAAATGTTAAAGCAGTGTTCTAGACAAGGAAAATTAGTTCCCTATCAAGGGTTTTTGTTATTATACTAGTATTTAGTTAGTAACATTTGCTTATTGGATCAAAATTGTACAAATAAGAGGGATATTTCTTAAGAATTTCACAAAATATAATATTAAATATACCCATACAATTAAGACGTTAGAAAGAGAATTGTCTATGTGAAAATAAAATAAATTAAAAATAAATAATTGTCTAAATGGGTTATATAAATGGGTTTGGTAGTAGAGTTAGGGATTAAACTGAGTATAAGGAATGTAACTAATCAGAATAGAACATCTCTGTTCTTATTCTCTCTCTGCCCAGGCATACCTTTGTACTTGAGATCTGGCTCTAGAGAGACAGACGGTATATAGCTGTGCTGTCGATCCTTCAAGCGTTGTTTCGCTTCTTTTTCGCGTTCTTTGCGTCCACTTTTCGCGCGCATTTCACGCGCCTTTCTCTCCTTAAGCGCGATTTTATCCCTCAACTTTTTCTCCTGGTCCAAACGTTTCTTCTCAACCTTAATCTTTTTATCTTCCATCTTGAGGTTGGCAACTTCCCGCTTGGCTTTGGTGAACTCAAAGGAGATATGCGAGTACTGCGCCGCCGTGCTGTCCTCCCTCTCCGAGGCAGGCTGCGGCTCCCGATCAGCTGACAGACTCTTCAGGTAGTCAGCATACGTCACGCGCTCGTCGTCAGAGAGATCTGAGTTCTCGTGCGGGTAGAAATCAGCTGGAGTCTGACTGTCAGAAAGACGATCGTCATCGTCAACATCATCATCCGAATAGCTCATGGCATGCAACACAGGTGCCTCGCGAATTGTATCACCCATTACTTCATCGAAATCAGTTTGTTTGGTGGTTTTCTCCTCACCGACTTTTGGCATTATAGAATCATAATTGTAAATAGCCTGCGCGCTATCGTGTGGCGAGTCAGTACGTTTATTGGCATCGAACACTTCTGTGTTTATACCAGACATGGAACCGGAGCCTTCGTCTGTGTCTGAATAATCAGAGTTGGACGGAGTCACTTCATGCTCCGAGTCTCCCACTGACTGCATTATCTGTCGGTTTATCTCGTTGATTGCCGCGAGGTACGATTCTTCTTTCCCGGGCGGAGAATCGCGCTTAGAAGCACCTGAACTTGGCTTCCGGATGATGTCATCAAATCCTCTGTTTTCCGTTTGGAAGTTCGCTTCTTGGAAGGAAGCGCTGGGGGCCACTAGCGGCCGTCTGGCACTTCCGGTCTCACGGTAGCCGGTGCGGCGAGACGCGCTCTCTTTCCAGTTCTGGTAAGACGGGAAGAGTACTAACGCCGAAATGATACAGAATAGTAAGCAGGCAATCAGAAGAAGTGGGACAAGGATCGCAGGCACAAGGATGGGGACAAGATTGACAATATTCCTTCCAGAAATGGCAGATTGTACTGAAGAGTTGGGACCGACACCTGCGGAATTAACCGCTTGCAATTTGATATCGAAATAGTACTCCTCTCTTAGCAACCCACCAAGGGTAAAGGAATGTGTGTGTAAATCAGAATTCACTGGGATTGATAGTAATGTATATGATTTATTTCCCGCCTTATAATACTCAATTAACTCTTTCCTGTAAGTATTGATAATATCCATAGAATGATTTGTTTTGTTAAAATCAAAAGGTGGGAGAGTTGGAATTGCGAAATTTAACTGTGATTCCCTGTAATGCAAGTTATAAGCAACGATAAGGCCCTGTCTAAACTCAAATACCGGAGCGTTCCATTCTATATAAATACCCCCAGGAGCTGTGGTTAAATTAACATTCAATGGCGGGCCAATTGGCGGTTCTTCTCCAGAATATTGGTACACAGGATTTGACAGAGATCCATTGAAGGTGCCTCCCATAGGATTAGTATTAATAGCGCTAAGAGCGAACACATATTCTGTGTAGATAGATAGAGAAGTGAATAAGTGATGTAAGCCTTGGGAAAGTGGAATAGGAACTGTGGTCACTGTAGCACCAGATAATCCCCATGATATAACATAGTACTGTAGTACACCGTGTGCATAGGTAGGGGGCAACCAGGTAACTAGGATAGCGGAGGAATTTAGTGCACGTGTTGTCACATTCTCAGGCGGGGGTGGGTAACTAGGGAAGAGTTGCACGTACTCAGTTAGAACAGAATAATGACTCAACCCAATATTATTAACTGCAGCGATCTGAAATCGGTAGAACTCAAACGGTATAAGAGAAGTTACGTTTGCAGAATCAAACTCTCCTTCACTGAGACTAGTATAGTTCCGCCACAATATAACTGATGCTTCGGAATCTCCTCCCAGTATTTGCTGCAGAACGCTATACCCTGTCACACTGGAGTATCCATCGAAAGCGACTCTCCAGGCTAACCCTACTCTAGTAGCGCTCATAACAACAACACTGACGTTAGTAGGCACACTAGGGGGCACCCCTACTGTCAGGAAAATAGACAGGTAAGCAGTACCAGCGTCGTTTGTAATAACACAGGTGTAACTGCCCTGATCGGATGCAAGTGCGTTTGTAATAGTGAGACGCCCGTTAGCCTCTAGGGCCCAGGAGTAGTGGCTGTTATTCGGAACGGCTATGTTGTTGGGGAGTAGCCATGACGTCAGAGGGGTGGGTGTGCCCTCTGAGTAGCAAGGAATGGAAATGTCAGAGCCTAGAGCTACAAACTGAGCGGTAGCAGCAGAGACGAATGAGGGCCGAATAATCACATCCACTGTACAGCTAGCAGTGTCGGTTCCCTCGTCATTAAGCGCTATACATAGATAGTCGCCTTCATCGGTTAGTATAACACTCCCGAATACTAGAGATCCGTTTGTGAAACTCTTCACACGGGAATCAGTGGTTATTATGAGAGAGTTCTTGTACCATTGGAATGAAGGTGAGGGCACAGAGTATATAACTTGGCACGTTAGTATAAACTGGAGTCCCAGAGTGGCCTGCTGATTATCTGGTATTATCGCTACTTGCGGTAAGCTAATTATTGATAAGCGAGCTGTGCTTCTAGCTTCCAAACCGTTATTCGCAACACAGGTGTAGTCACCTGCTTGTTCTAGTTCTGCATTAGTTATAGTCAGTGTTATAGTAGAAGGGGATAAGGAAACTGTATATTTCCCACCCGTCTCTATCTTATCACCGCTAGACTCCTCTACCCATTTCAGTGTCGGAATAGGAACGCCGGAAACGGAGCATACGAAAGTGACCAGGGTGCCTGAGGCTACTGTTATGTCTGCGGGGGTTTGTAGGAAGTACGGACGCTGTATTACAGTTAGAATCGCGGTTGCATCAGACATACCGGCTGGGTTAGAAATACGGCAAATGTAAGAGTTCGTATCGCTTAATATGAGATTATAAATGATGAGACTACCATCAGTCATTGTGAAGTATTTAATCCCAGAAGTAATCTGTGTACCATCCACATACCATTCTATGGTAGCCGTTGCTGGGTACGGACTACAGTAGAATTGAACTGACTCCCCAACCGCCGCCAAAGTTGTCGTAGGAGTTACAGAGAACTGCGGTATGGGGAATATAGTGAGCGTTGCAGACGCATTAATCGAGCTGTACACATTGGTTGCCATGCAGGTGTACAGGCCCTGGTCGCTGGAATGCACATTACTAATTCTAAGCTTGGAAGGGATCGGAGCAGCCAGCACTGTGTAGTAGTTATATATCCAAACGAGCGTAGGCGTAGGAGACCCAGCTACAACGCAGAATAAGGTTACGTCCTGTCCTATACCGACACCCGTGTCAGTAGGCGGAGTCACGAACGCAGGCTCGCTCAACACTGTTACGACAAAGCTAGTCTCAACGGATATTGTGTGCACAGCAGCGATACAAGTGTATGTGCCTTCATCTCTATAGGAAGTCACTGATAGCGTAATAAAGCCGTTTTGATCCAGGGCGAGTGCGCTGTTGTTTGGATGCGTGAGTGTGACTGTTGGTGTGGGAGTGCCACTAGCGGAGCAATACAAGGCTATAGAACTACCGGCATTAACCGTAGCGTCACTAGAAGCACTGACGACAGGCGTCTCTACGACAGTGACGACAACAGAGGCTGTGTCTGCGGTTAGTGTGTTGTTAGCGTTGCACGTGTAAGTGCCTGCGTCCTGGAGAGCAGGGGCCGTTATGTAGAGGATCGGGATCTGCGTGGCATGGTTTATAACCACGCTTGCTGTCTGTATTGACGCTGGGACTGTCCACTGGAGTGTGGGCTTAGGCAGACCAGTCGCGGTACAGGGCAGGCTTATAGAGTTAGGATTGTACGCTATTAGTGTGTAAGCAGCGCCGTCTATAGGCTGCGTAATAGACACAGACTGTAACTCCTGGTTCTGCACTGTTATGCGAGCTGTGCGATCAGCTGTGCCGTAGGAATTCTCCGTCTCACAATGGTACGTGCTGTCATGCGATGTCTGCGCACTGGTTATAGTTAGAGTGCTAGAAGTTTCGTAGGAGTTAATTCTATTCGTTATAATAGAGATTAATCCACCGGGTGTCACAGCGATGGTTCCTTCAGTGACGTCATAAGTCCATTTTAGTGTTGGTAGCGGCCCGCCTTGTATGTGGCAGATAAGGATAATCGGTTGGTTGAGGTAAACGACTTGATTTGTAGGTTCCTGGAGATAATACACCGGACCAGCCATAGTAAGAGTGCCCGGATAAGATTCCTCTAGGAAAATAGTTGCGTCATAAGCGAGACAGGTGTAGACACCTGTGTTAGAAAATGCGCCAGAATATAAGTGGAACTGAGATGATAATCCAGTGCTAGTCGGAACTGAGAGAATCTCGTAACTCGAGCTAGATGGACTCAATACAATTCCATTTTTTGTCCATTGTATTGTAGTTTCCGAAGCGACAATAGTGCAGTCAATGCTGAAGTCTGTGCCGACTACACGTGTAGTGTTAGGCGGATGCAATAGGAATAACTGCGCGAGAGAATTCAGCGGGAAAAGGATGGATAGGAATACAACGAGTTTCATGCAAAACATGGCTAATCAGTGCTTGTTAGTTGTAGGAGAGTATATAGTATGGATTGTATAAAACTCGCTTGAAATATAAGAAATAATGCTTTGTAGGTAAAGTTTCTTTAATATGTTGATAGAATAATTATAGAAGTAGAATATCAAAAAGGTAAGTAATTATTTATAAAAGGCAATACGTATTATGAAAATTTGAAAGTATGGTGCAAACGAGTGTAGTTATTTCGGAAATAATATTATTAATATGGTGCATATTTTTGATAAATATAATATTGACTGTATTAGAATGTCTTAATTGAGGAAATAACAAACTTACCCTCATAAATTTAGTTTAAATATACGTAATATATTAATAAGGATATTAAACATACACTTTGAAAGAAAATGAGGAATAATTAAAATATAAAATAAGTTCGTTCTATTATGGGTAATAACTCACGGCCCAGTTGAATAGGAATGAATGAGTTTTGAAGTCAAACGAATAAGTGAAGTTAATAATATTTTGAGTGTAGTTCTTCTTGTTTGAATTGTAGCCCCTGAATAGAGAAACAAACAGTTATAAATACCAAAGCATACATTATGTAATACAGGTAAACCTCCCAAAGCGGCACCCATCGGGAGAATGATTTTGTACCGCTTCTCGGAGGTTGCCGCAACTCGGAGGTGCCGCTTTGGGAGGTTTACCTGTAATCTTTAAGCCTAGCAATTCTCAAAATCAAAACGAATGCCAATAAACTAGATTAACTGGTAAAATAAATAAATATACGATTTGACAAGTCAGAAACTCTCCTCATTAATACGAATACGGATAAGGCGAAATATCGGTTAAGGAGTGAAGGTTAATTCCCCTAGCGGCTAGCCTATACGGATACATGCAAGTATCTACGGTTAGTATACAAATTTCCGGAGAATACGAACAGATTTCGACGGTCCCCTGGTGTTCGTATTAACTGGACTCTATTGCATTATAAAAATACAAAGCTAACCTGTTTTAGCTTTTTGAGTTGTCTTATAACATTAAAGCTCTCCTCGCCGTCATAAACTCGCTGCAAAGAACATAGAACAAATAAGAGAATCGTTAGTATATAGATTGCGAGCTAGCATACTTTAATAGACTATTATAGTGTAGTACCTATTATATAATAGATTTAAGCATAGCATGTCTACCACAAAAAGACAATTAGACCATATGTGTTTACACACTGAACTATAGAACGGCTTAGGCAACAAAAATAACCCAATTACCAATCGTAATAACCAATAGTAGGTGTAAGGTATTTATTATTATTGAATATTCACAAAAATGACAAAAAGTAATAGTGTATACTCAGTGAGTGGTGATTTGTGGAAAAGTTAATTAATAAATTCGGTCAATTGTTAATTTACTGTTGAGTTGAGTTCGTAGGTAGTCGATATATGCTGATATCAGTGCATGTATGATTTTTCTATGTATAACTTGAACAATAATAATTAACACCCACTCCAAAATGTCTTAGAATTAGGTATTTCCATGTTCTTTATATTTGAATATAAAACTTCACCACACAGAATATCTTCGCAATACGTATATAATATTTTCATTTTGTATACTTCGTTTCTACGAATAATATTGTGTCTAAATAATTAATTTTCAAACGTGGACATTGAAAAGTATACTGTACGTATAGGCACGTAATAGATTGGGTGTGAGAATCTGAATTAAAATGTGCGCTAACAGATATTCTTTACTGAGGAAATTAGCAAACGAAACCTTGGAAATGTTGTACCAATTGATGTCAAAAATTTTAAGATAAGTATTAACTTTAGAAGTTGAAATGATATATCAGTATAAAAACGAGTGTGAAGTTAGCAAAAGATTCAAGTGAGCACACTTCAAACGCCAATGTGACCCACTTATACATGCTCAATTGACTTGATCTTTGTTTTGCTTGAAAGAGGGGATAAAGTGGATTAAGCATATACCATACTTTAGACAAAAAGCTGTGAAATTTGTACTTGAAAACTTTACATAAAATTTCATTTCTTTTTCAAAAAGTGAGCACACTTCAAACGCCAATTTGACCACTTATACATGCTCAATTGACTTGATCTTTGTTTTGCTTGAAAGAGGGGATAAAGTGGATTAAGAATATACCATATTTTACACAAAAAGGTGTGAAATTTGTACTTGGAAATTTTACATAAAATTTCATTTTCTTTTAAAAGTTTGTTTAGAAAATTGTCAATTTTTTATTTGAGCCTACAAATTCATGTAACAGTGAATTATAGATCTCAAAATGTCATGAATAGATCAGTATTTCCAACTACCTCTGATAATTTAAAGTTTAATTTAGTTTTTCCTACTTATTCACTTACAATTGTAAATCTAAGACCTTCAGAATTTATAGATCCCATTCGATACAATTTGAAATACTAAGTAAATTCATATTAAACAACATTTAATAAGAATAATAACTAATAATGATAATAGAGACTAATAATATGCATAGAACTGTATAAACTATACAAATCCCCACTAAAGTACCTATTACATAATTTAGATGCTAGAGTAAGTATTAACTGTCTTTTACTACTCCTAGAATGGGTTCATAATGATTTCCTGTGTAATGAATGTATATACTCCCTAAATAGTTAGATGGTGGTGATTGTATCACTTCACCTATACTTTTCCCTGATCCTGAGAATATTTCCCATTTGTTTCCAACTGAATAGACCCAAATATCAGTTTGGATAATTAAGGCCGCGGAAAACAATTCAGTATCAGTTCCCCATATTCTGTCTCTTCTCATTCTGATTTTATTTACGTAATCTATGGTACTTCTGAAACCACTGACTGTGACTGGATACTTGTTTTAAATATAATTATAGCAGACATCCCTATACTTCCCTACCATATTATTGACTATTATATTGCGTACTGTCGTTTGGTCATCAACACTGCCAGTTTTCCAATAATATAATGATGAAAATAGACAATTCCCATCTCCTGCAATTGTTTTATACCTGCAAGGACTACATACTTGTAGATTAATATTTTTGTTATCATTGTTTGAAATATATTCTATAGTACCATTTACCCATGGGCGGCGCGGCCGCACCCCGCACGGGTGATTCACCCGCGGGCCCCTCAACCGATTACAAGGGGGGCCCCCTTGTTCAGGGTTCCCCCTTGTTCAGGCCCCCCGGGGCCCTGGACAAAGGGGACTAGTAGGTCGATCACCCGGGGGCCCCCAAAAGCCGCGCCGCCTCTGCATTTACCATATTGAGCTTAAGATATTTACACATGTTACTTTGCCATAATGGTGTAACAGGATGAAATGGAGGTAGTATGCTATAGTCAATTGAAATTTCAACTAAATCACAATCCGATATAATATTGACACCTTGGATAGGTAGTTTGAAAGAAGAAATATCACTTCGATCTTCCTTGTAAAGTACAAGTACATTATCTTTGGGTGAATTCAAACTAGGTGTTCTTTTATTTAGATTGGACATTAATGAATTATTGCAATGTTGCAAGGTATTTTCTAGTTGGTCTTTTACAAACCTTTTAGTCACGTTGCTACAATGTCGTTTTGTAGGAAATTGCCCAAATGCTTTCTCAATTTTATTTATCTGAGGGTATATATAACTAGAATTGCATTTCTTTCGTTTGGACCATTTTTCATAACAAAGTTCCTCTTCAGGGATAACTTGTGATAACTTCCTCTTCTTAGGTACAAAGACTTTATTCGCTATAGCCTCAAAGCCAAATCTAAATGCCGCAATTCGCTCTTGAATATTTGGATATATTTGTCGAATAAAATCTGCAGCTTTAATATTTAATTTGCCATCAAAAATACTGTATTTAACAATCCTGAACCAATTTTCAACAGGTGCATTACTATCTGTAGGATGATTATCAGGTTTTATAATATTAAGAATTAGCCCACTCCACAAAGGAACTAATGACATGTAATAAGTGAGAATATGTTTTAAGATATTAGGATTAAAACAGGTATTAAAATTTAATTTGGTTTTGATAGATGTTTCATATTTCTGTATGTCATTAATACATTTATTCCACAGGGAACTAAAATGTCGACCAAATAGCGATTTTTCTTTATATGTTTTAGCATTTTCATTGGATTCGTTTTCTTTATCAATGTCCTCTACATCCAAATCGAAGGAATACTTCCCCTGTATTAATGATTCTAGGACAATCAAATGTTCACTCACTGAAGGAATAATAAATTCACTAGCTAGCACATAGCATAATGAGGTGAACAAAGTATCAAGTTTTGAAATTTGTTTACACGAAATCATTGATCCTAAAACATACAGTATCAATGATTTTAATTTCTTGTCAACCTTGAATTTCTTAGCTATTTGATGAGAAAATCTATGCATTATGTGTGCTGAACAAATATGAAGGACTGGTTCCAAATTAAGTTCTTCTTTGTTGACGATAATACGCCAGCACTTTTCAAGGTAATCAACCAAGCTAGATTTATTAAACACAGTACATTCGCTATGTAAAATAGCCCAACTGTAATCCATTTCAACTTGGGCTATATTTAGGTCTTTGGAAATAACTTTTTTGCATGTTAAAAACCATCTGTATAGGAAATGGGTTATTTCAGCTGTTGTATGGTCATTACTTATCATTTCCGCAACTGGAACCAGACTCATTTTATACTTTGGGTGTTGTAGAGTTAAGGCATAGTAAAATATTCTTGTAGAACAAGGAAAAGGGTTACTGATAATTGATCCAGTCGCATCTAAATTGAGAACTATCATATCTTTTTTATAACAATTAAATAACCTAATCTGTTCTTCTGTATGCATGTGTATTACAAAAGGATGTTGAGCAAAGTATTGTATATATCCTGACATTAAGCTACCAGGTAATAATTAACAAAAATATGACCGTGTTTCTGAAATATCAACTAACTGATCAGTAGAAATCGTGCTGCAGATCTTGTTTCCGATTTAACTTTCCTTAAACATGTTTGTGATTTTAAGCGAGTTAAATTACCGTATTTATATTGAGAAAGTTCAAATGGATCGCCAAATTGGGAATGGTAATACTTACTGGTGGAAAAATTATCCAATTTTTGAGCGACCTGACAGCGCAAATTTCCTGATAGATGTCTCGAATGAGCAGTTTTTTCTTCAAAATGTTGAGAAGATATCACCCCTCGGGTAGAATAGATAACCCTAACCCAAGTATTTAAAGGATCTGATCTATCTTGAATACAAATATGAAATGAAAGGCAGTTATCAAATTTACAATAAGCACGAGCCTGAAAATAAGTACAGTTATGTTTACGACTATTCAATTTGCTAAACCAGTGAATCTTAAACACTAACACACAGTACGGGACACATTCTAGTAATTTTTCTGCAAAAATATTGGTCCAGTTTTGATTACATTTAGTATTACCTTCGGAATCCGTTGAAGTAATATTTTGCCATTCTTCAAAACTTACAATGAATTCACCATTTTCATTGATTTCCAATTTATCTGATGACCCTAATAAATTTGCAGAGTTTGAAGAAATATCAAAGTCAGTACTACATAAAGAGGTATGATCATCTCGGTTAGAGACTTCTACGCATGAATCATTACTTTCATGATTTTCTAAATCTATGCATTTTGTTTCGGAAGAATCCAGGAGAAAACCAGGTTATTATTGATCTTAATAATAATTTTAGTATACACGCTTCTTAATCTTTCTCTATAGAAAATCTCATTTTTCTCTCTTAGTCCAATTATCCATCCAATAAAGTTAGCTATTTCAGATTGCGTGATCCAGATATAATATTTACCCCATAAATAAACATAATTAGGACTATCTATGTTTTTCTAATAGCTTCGATTTATATTTTCCAATAAAAACATTTACAAAATTTTGTATTACATCGAATATGTAATCTTTCTTGAATAATATGAAACCATTGTCGAAATGAATATATTCTTCATTTGTACATTCGTAATGTTTAATACCGTCGAACCAAATTTGGCTATCGCAATTATTAAAATAGGCAAGATTATCGCCATGATTTATCTCTCTTTCGCTAAGGCGCCTTTTAACATCTTTAACAGAATCCAAATACGAATCTATATCACATGATCCTGATGCCCATAAAGTGAAGAGATGATCATTAGTTAGCTCCGATTCTACCAGGGTTGCCGTGGGAAGGAAATTTTCATTCCCATTCCCATCCCATTCCCACAGGATTTCTGTGGGAATTCCCATAGGATTCCCACAGGATTTCCCATAGGATTCCCACAGGATTCCCACATGTGGGAATTCCCATAGCATTTACAATTTTACACAGGATTCCTACGTATGGGAATTCGCCTATATGTATAGTGTTCATGAATCATTATGGTTTGTCTACAACCATAATGTACACTATGCTTTATTGTAATATGATGATCTATATGAATGTGTGGAAATTCTAATGATAGTCCTATGGGAATTCCCATAGGATTCCCACAGGATTCCCACATGTGGGAATTCCCATAGGTTTCCCACAGGATTCCCACATGTGGGAATTCCCATAGGTTTCCCACAGGATTCCCACATGTGGGAATTCCCATAGGCTAAAAAAATTTCCCATTCCCATCCCATATGGGAATCCTGTGGGAATTCCCACAGGATTCCCATACCCACGGCAACCCTGGATTCTACACATTTTAGGTCTATTTTATGAAAGAATTGGGTTAAATTTGATACAAAATTCAAATTAGAATTCACGGTAGTGGTATTAATATCCTCAATATACGTTTAGAAAATAGAGATGTTCTAAATTGTACAGTTAATCGTTCGAGTTCATACCTTATTTGTAAATCTTCGTTAATAGGCAAATATTGTGGAGGTTGAATAATAAAAACGGGACGAACTTGCTCCGTTTTACAAGGTTCAGGACGATCTTTATTATTCGCTGGAACAAATATATATAGTTTAGGGTGGATTGTAACAGCCTCAAAATGCTTGTTTACACAATCCTGAATTTTAAAAACATTCTTCTTCCTCAACAATGGACGATTTCGGCCATTTACAGCATTACTAATTTTGCCCCAAATAGAGTTAGGATGCGAGTCAGTTTGATTTAGAAGTTCCATTGCACTTGAGAGAGAAAATGTATTTTCAATGATAAATTCAAGTAACCATTGTAGATCGGGTGGTAAATCTAAAAGTGTGTAAGCAGTAGATATAACTACATTATAAATAAAGATTTGAACAAAAAACCAATCGTCCGAGTAGATTATACGAACTTACGAAGTACACATTGTTTTCCCAATAATCTTATATATTAATCGCGATGGTTTTTTTATTATAAAATGGGAAAAACGTATCGACGTAGGGCGAGGGGATGCATAATTTTCATTAAATTTTCATTAAATATCACAATATTTAATTACAATTGGCATAGCATTTGAAAAGGTATATGCTTTTGAATACAAGCGAGGGCCGCAGGCCCGAGTGCAAGTTTGTCTTTTAACGCGCGTAGCGCAGAGGAGCAGCTTGTCAATACGAACTGCAAACGCAATTATTCCGAATGTTATGGACTGGCTGTAAGTTAATGAATATTCGCTTTAATGAAATATTCGCTTTGAATATTAACTCATAACTAAAATCCCTAAAGAACTCGAGTAATGTCAATTAAAATACTCATAAGTAAAAGACTGGAAATTGTATCATATTTTAATGAATCAAAGTACTTACCGAAGACGTTGAATGGGATTCCATTTTTATGTGGAGGTATTTCCATTACTCTAAATTTGAATGTTGAAAATTAGTTGTGAACTAACAAATAGTACTCAAGGATCATCATTAAGGTTGGGGCCGATTACGATTACAATCTTCATCAATTTTATTCGATCACACAATTTAGCTATTATCCTAATCGTAATCGTAATCATAACTAACCTATCATATCATCATGTCTTTACGTCAAGGGTTATATAGACAATGTTAAATTAGTAACACATTAATCATCTAATAGTGATGAAGAATTAATTAATTAATCAACAATTGAGTATCGAACTTTACGGAAAAGTCAAATAATGCAGAACTTGAAATTATCAGAGGTAGTTGGAAATACTGATCTATTCATGACATTTTGAGATCTATAATTCACTGTTACATGAATTTGTAGGCTCAAATAAAAAATTGACAATTTTCTAAACAAACTTTTTTTTAAAAAGGAAATTTTTATGTAAATTTTAAAGTACAAATTTCACACCTTTTTGTGTAAAATATGAGATATTACTAATCCACTTTATCCCCTCTTTCAAGCAAAACAAAGATCAAGTCAATTGATCATGTATAAGTGGGTCACATTGGCGTTTGAAGTGTGCTCACTTTTTGAAAAAGAAATGAAATTTTATGTAAAATTTTCAAGTACAAATTTCACACCTTTTGTGTAAAATATGGTATATTCCTAATCCACTTTATCCCCTCTTTCAAGCCAAACAAAGATCAAGTCAATTGAGCATGTATAAGTGGGTCAAATTGGCGTTTGAAGTGTGCTCACTTGAATCTTTTGCTAACTTCACACTCGTGTATAAAATCTGTTTTCTTACCACAGATAAGATTTAAAATAGTTTGCAAAAATTACACAGAATTAGATCAGAAGTAAGTAAGTCACAGTAATAATGTCAATCTCTCGATAAGAAGACTATCCTATTACTCACCTGTTGCAATATAGCTGCAGCATTGGGTTGAGCTGTCAGCTGTGCATTCGTATCGTGAGTAGGATTAACAGGGTCTATGCTGGTGGCCACAGAACAGGGCTTGCTAACTTCTAACAAACATTCTGAACTCACATGCAAGTAGTTCTTACCATTCTCATAGTGCTCACAGTCAACCTCTCTTGTTGTAGGCATTGAAGAAGATTTTATATTCGTATTAATGTTTTTAGGATTTGATTTAATTAAATGTATTTGAGAGGGAGGGGGGTTTCTGATCTTAACTTGTTTGCTATTTGTTTGTTGTTCAGTTGGCTTTTTGGGTTCAAAACTTTTCTGTTTGTTATTAGATGAATTGATAACAGTTGAATTAATTGTTTTAAGGCTGATAGGAGAATCGCTTTGTTTCACTCGTGATATATTGGTGTGATGACGTTTGTTATTTCTCTCTCTTTCTGCGATTGCCAGTTGCCTCTGTTCCTCTATCTTAGATTGGAGATACTCGAAACGCTTGTTCGCGTCTTGCTATAAAATAAGTACATTATACGAGAATAAATTTGGATTTACCAAGGAACGTAGTAAAGATGATTCAAAATACTAATTTAAAATTCAGCTGATTATTGGATAAAATATACAGTAGAACCTCGTTAATGCGAACGCCAACGGACGGTTAAAATTTGTTCGTTTTATCCGGAGTTTGTATTAACCGGAGTAATACCCATTGAATAGCCATTATAGGGACCAGATTTTGTGGAATTTCCGGGCGGCCCGAAGGATTGACCTTTGCATTTACGACGCCTATGGATATCGGTTAATACGAATTTCGGATAAGGAGAACACATTTGACTGTCCCCTAGTAATCGTACTAACGAGGTTCTACTGCATTTACCTTTTTCAGATTGAGTCTCTCCTTTTCCTTCTCCGCCTCTACGAAGAGATTATTTTGTTCCCTGGCGATCCTATCACTCAACAATCTATCAAACTCAGCTTGTCTCTCTTGCTCTTTTCGCTTGAGCCGCTCCTTCTCAATAACCTGTGCCCGCAAGTCTAGCTAGAGTAAGAATACTTAACAACAATATTTATTGAGAAAGTTGAGAAGAATTGATAAAGTTGAGAAAAATTGTATTGAAAATAAAAATACAATAACAGTTTTACCATTGTCGCTCGGTTATAAAATTGAGTTTCTTATATATCGGCCAACACCTTTTAATATAAAACCCGGCTTCGCAAAGGTGAATATTCTGAAGCTATAAAATGACGTTTACTTAACAAAGGTATTGACCGATATAAGAATTAATTTATTCCATTAGGATATACTAGGACTCCCCTAGCTAATTAAGTAGATAAACGGATTATATAAAGAGTAGCAGAATTCCAACAGTAATGAGATTTAATAAGATAGATTATTGTTGTATTAAATTAATTATATAAGGATTCGACTCTCAAAGAGATTATAAGATAAGAGCATTTCATTCCCTTGGGAATTTAAGTTTAAGTAGAAAGATACCTTTAAACACAAACTCAAACAGCTTTGAAAACCTATCCAGAGAATGTAGGAATAATCAATTCCTAAATAATTCGTAGCGACAATATTAGCCTAAAGGTTAGTCCAGGCAATTTTAAGAATGTTATTGCTTAATTACATATATTTGGGCTGTTATAGAGTATACAATGAACTCCCGTTATAACGAAAATCGGATGTAATGAAATAACCGCTTATAACGAAATGGAGATTTTACCCCAGAACACTAAATGCATTAATTATTATCTGCTTATAACCAATATCCGGATATAACGAAGGGATTTATAGGTGCCAAGCACTTCGTTATGTAAATACTGTCAACTCAGCAAATTGGGTGGCGGTGGCCCATGGAATTCCGACGCAGTGTCTAATATCACGAAAGAGAAAATTTCATAAATTCCCTTTCTGGTGCGGGGCATGTTGGATCCTGGATATTTGTCCCGATTAACTGGTGTCTCAATAAGTGGGATTGGTCGTAGTTTTAGTTTATACAGTAAAACTCGCAAACTGGGGCACCTCTCAATAATTATAGTCTTTGTCTTTGTCTATAAAATGCACTCACAAACCAGGGCGCTTTTCAAAAACGCCAAGGTACCCAGTTGCGAATTTGTATCTTAATTATCTTATACGTTCAATATAAATCTAAATAAAATATCTTTCTAATTTGCGCAATAAATTGGTCAGTGTTATGACCTATTATAAATTAGTAACAATATACTTAAATGGCAAAAACATACATTTAATTTAGAGAGTAGTTTGTGATACAGATACAAATAGCATAAATAATAGTTTACAAATAATAGATTGAGATTAATACAATCTCACCATGTATTGAGAAGCTTTTCTCTTCCTCTCTTCTTCTGGCCTCAGTGAATTCGAGTTAATTATCGGAACACTATTATGAGCACTAGATGGAATAGTATTCAATAAGCTACATTATTCATACATTTGTATAAAGCTATCAGCTATAAAGTTATATGGGTTTACCTGTTATTAGAATAGTCATGTTGAGTATTCACTTGATTGGGTTTTTGGTTAATAGCGAGATTCGCCTAGAATTAGTAAATTATCACATATGTACTATGTAATGTATTACGTAGTCAATAAGATTGGTAAATAGCATTGATACAAACTACAAGTCCCAATCTAAATGTTCGTTATATGAGAATACATTATTATGTCTATCCAGAAGATATTATAGATAATAAAACCATGGATAATTACAATAGAACCTGCATAAACTTAGCTACATATATTAATCAATTTATCCTGATAACTAATGGCCCACTTGGCATATACGCTCTCGCGTGCCCAGTGTATTATAATCCTGGTCTCATCCAATTTCATACGCCTAAATCACAAATTTTTAATGCTACGGTATAGAAAAAAAGATAACAAATTTTCGCGCTAGTAATTAATATATTCCAAATTCATACTCCAAAGTAGCGTCTCGCTCCTGGATAATTACTTGCACTGCCCTCTTCAAGCTCCGGATTTAGCTAATCTCGCATTATAGATTTGTCGGATTATGCAGGTGCTACTGTAAATATTTATAAACTTATTACAGCATATATCGTATAGTCAGTAATTTCTCTCTAACGGTCCTTATCTCTATATTAGAGAAAGTGTGTAAACAGACTAGGAATATTATCTAAGTACGTACAGTACAATCTCGTTAATACGTACACAAAGGGATCGTAAAATTATTACTCCTTATAACCGGCATTTCGTATTAACTGGTGTGATTTGTACAGTATTGAAAAGGCTTTGAGGAACTGAAATAGCATACGTATTAACTGTGTTCGTATTAACGAGGTTCCACTGTAATACAGTGGTGTTCACCTAATAGCAATTTTGCTCTATTAGCAATTTACTTCAGGACCTAAGCGAGCATTTAGTGATAATCTTGTTCCTCTAATAGAAAATTAGTTTATTAACAATTTTTTTTCGTGCAAAATGTGACTTGCTATTACGCGACACCACTGTATACATTATAGGCCATGGATAAGATACACATAACTCAATTAATTAATTACTATTTACTTGTGGCTGCACATCGTATCCTTTGCAGGCAGTCAGTGGCGCCCCGGCCCCGGGTTTGCCCCACGGATAATACTCGGTCTCCGGCACCTGAGCTCTCTTAGCTAGCTCGCTAGCGCGACTACCACAAGGCTGCTTAGGAATGTATGGGAGAGGTGGCGGGGCGCTGTCTAGCTCCAGCAGCTGACGCAGGCCCTGACCCCGTCCGTAATACGGCTCTGTGCTAGCCAGCTGAGGAACAGCTGTTCGTATCGGAGAATCAGATAGGGGAACTCTAAATGTAGTATACATGATGACCTGTCTGATATGGTATAACATAGATCACTTTAATACAATCCGAACAAACACACAAACAAAGACACACACACAAACAACAATCGAGATTTAATAATATAGATATACGAGCCCTTCGGTCTCGGTCGCTTTGCGACAGATCGGTGCCACGCACCTCAAGTTAACGGCCGCTACGCGGCACTACTCCTCACTACTCAACTGATTACATTGTTAGTAATATTTGCCATAGTTATACAGGTAAACCTCCCAAAGCGGCACCTCCGAGTAGCGGCAACCTCCGAGAAGCGGCACAAAACCATTCTCCCGATGAGTGCCGCTTTGGGAGTTTTACCTGTTTACTTATAATACCCGTTGAAAGCTAACTTCTAGGTTGATTTTGAATTTTCATTAATTTGTTTACCTATTTTGTGTAAACAACAACAACAAATATTCATATTACAAATTTATACCGCGAAATTCGTGTTCAGCATACTTGTTTACCAATAATACCCGTTGAAACCAGGGTTGCCAATCCAATCCAATCGAGAAGATTTTCGATTGCCGATTGCTGCATTTTTCATCGATTGGATTATCGGTTGGATTGCAATCGATGAATTTTCATCGATTTTTTTCGATTGTTTGTTTTTTCGATTGTTTGTTTTTTCAATTTCTAAATAATGCCAAAATTTAAAATGCTCAATTGCTCGTCAGTTAAACCCAATAATATATGTTTTAAGTTTGAATATAAAATGAAACATAACTCTTCTTGATATAATACTGAGGAGTAAACGATCGAAAAAAATCGGAGAAACAATCCAAAAAAATCGATGATATTTTGGATTGTCGATTGCGATCGGATTGTCATCCGAATAATCGATTGTCGAAATTTGGATTGCCGATTGTCCAAATTTGGCTCGATTGGATTGGATTGGCAACCCTGGTTGAAACCTAACTTCTAGGTTGATTTTGAATTTTCATTAATTTGTTTACCTGTTTGTGTAAACAACAACAACAAATATTCATATTACAAATTTATAAACGCGAAATTCGGGTTCAGCATACTTGTTTACCTATTATAACATTTGTTTACCCATTATAACATTTGGAAGTTAGTTTATATATCATATATTAATGCGGTTTCTTTTCCCCCATCACTTTAATTTTGTAAAATTAGAAATTTTCCATAGGATTTATTGTTAAGCACTGATCTCAATTGGCGTACCTACGAATTCCTTTCAAGTGGTCCCATAATATAATGTTTCAATCAATCTACATTAATAAGTTATGTATAGTCCCACCTGGTTATACCTAGTTTAAACTTTAAATATTATCTTATTATTTGTTTTGAAAAACTCAGCAAGTTAGTGAGAACCTGGTCATATGACCATGTCAACCTGGTCTGGAAAAATTCTGCCCAGGTTTGACCTGGTCAGTTTGTATTAGTGGCACGGCCCTGGACTTGAACGGGATATTTGGACCTGAAGGGGATATATATTTGGACTTGAAGAGGATATTTGACTTGTATATATGAAAATGGGGCCCAAGGGAATATCATAATCAATATTGAACAAATAGAAATAAACGGGAAATTTGTCCTGAAGGGTATATTTGGACCTGAAGGGGATATTTGGACCTGACGGGATATTTGGACCTGACGGGATATTAGGACCTGAACGGGATATTTGGACTTGAACGGGATATTTGACTTGTATATGAAAATGGGTCCTTTTAAGGGAATATCATTATCAATATTGAACAAATAGAAATAAACGGGATATTTGTCCTGAACGGGATATTTGGACCTGATGGGATATTAGGACCTGAACGGGATATTTGGACCTAAACGGGATATTTGGTCGGGAATACTTTTAGAGATTCTATCAAAATTCAGGGAGGAACACACCATTTTATTGACTTGATTTACGAACAACAATCCTTATTTTCTATAAATTTCGCACGATTCCATCAAAAATTATAACATAAATGTAGGTATTTAATTAACAATTTAATATTTTCTAATTTCTACATATAAATTAAACGAATATTATCGACTCAAACCATAGACTCCTTTAGATAAGGACTGGAACGTCGCGATCTCGGGGTTTTTAACTTGAGTCTGAGAGGCTCCAATTTTAAAAATTGAAAATGCATCAGGTTTCCGGTTTCCAAATGTGATTTTTGGCATATAGGGGTAACTTTTGCCACCCGTCAACAATTTGAGGTTTCCACTCAAAATTTCTTACACCTCGACAAGTTATGACGTCATTGTCACATTTCGAGAACCCTGAAAAGTCACTTAATCGCACATAATTCGCGCACTCTAAGAGATAAAAATCTGAAAATTTAATAGAACATGCACATTAATGATGCGGACACTTTGGTCAAACCAGATTGCCAATATGCTTACTCATTATCGCATGATGACGTAATCACTAAAATTTCACATTGTTAAATTTGACTACTTAGGCCTATTTACGCTTTATAATCAATGTTAGAAGTGTATAAACCACACACCAACCGCGAAGCGGTTGGTGTGTGGTTGGGTTCTGCCGCGAAGCGCGCTAGTATCTATATAGATTGATGCTACAGTATATCTATATAGACTAGGGCGCCTCGCTTGCTAAGTTGTTTGCGGTAGAACCCAACCACACACCAACCGCGAAGCGGTTGGTGTATGGTTTATACACTTCTAACATTGAATTTTACTCCTAAATAGTCAAATTTAACAATGTGAAATTTTAGTGATTACGTCATCATGCGATAATGAGTAAGCATATTGGCAATCTGGTTTGACCAAAGTGTCCGCACTATTAATGTGCATGTTCTATTAAATTTTCAGATTTTTATCTCTTAGAGTGCGAGAATTATGTGCGATTAAGTGACTTTTCAGGGTTCTCGAAATGTCACAATGACGTCATAACTTGTCGAGGTGTGAGAAATTTTGAGTGAAAACCTCAAATTGTTGACGGGTGGCAAAAGTTACCCCTATATGCCAAAAATCACATTTGGAAACCGGAAACCTGATGCATTTTCAATTTTAAAATTGGAGCCTCTCAGACTCAAGTTAAAAACCCCGAGATCGCAACGTTCCAGTCCTTATCTAAAGGAGTCTATGACTTAATAGTCCAGCAATATGGTGCTGAAATGGTCGAATTGTGCATATTCGAGATAAAAGTACCAAATTTTGCACAATTGTAGTATTATAGATTCTGATCAACTTCAGCTATGGCACATAGCAGAATTTTTGGAAGAACAAATTTTTCAGGGGGTCAAAAATTGGTGCCCAATCGAATCGCCGGTAGTATAAATGCAGGATAGCTCATTCAAATGCATTCTTAACGACTTTATATTGTCAGATTCGTGCTCAGCACTTAATTTCCAGCATTTTTATAGGTATATTGACTATATTCGGTGAGAATATTTTTTGGTTTTCCATAGCAACGGTAAGAATGTGATAAACATTCCGATCTCCCAATTTGGAGTAATCATATCGAGTGACCCCTTGTTTTTCTCGGGTATGCGTACTGAGTGCGAATATACTATTAGAATATACTATTAGATACTATTTCACCCAAATTTCAATACCTACGTACAAGTGCGATACTAGAATATTCGAGGGTATTAATACAAAATGTGAGCATGAGGAAATTGAAACTCCAATAATATACAATTCAACAACAAATCCAAATGTCAGATATATCACAAAAGTTAACCTAGCCGGCGAGCCTCCCCCTAGCTACTGGCCTGACACAAGGTCGAATAAATGGGGAAGCATGTGCATTGCACTATGGAATTATTGCCGGTCCAAGCCTTCCTAGAAGTAGTACAAGTACAAAGACATGTTCTTGCGGCTTTTTCTGTGATCAAAGTACAGAAGTGCTCCTTCAAGCAACTATGTACTACTTTTGATCTTGGATAAATCTTGGCTTTGAGCTGGAATATGATAAATGCATACTTTTGGCTTGACAATTAATTTTAGAGTGTTTCTAATAGTATATTCGCACTCAGTACGCATACCCGAGAAAAACAAGGGGTCACTCGATATGGTTACTCCAAATTGGGAGATCGGAATGTTTAACACATTCTTACCGTTGCTATGGAATACCAAAAAATATTTTCACCAAATATAGTCAATATACCTATCAAAATGCTGGAAATTAAGTGCTGAGCACGAATCTGATCATATAAAGTCGTTAAGAATGCATTTGAATGATCTATCCTGTAATTATACTACCGGCGATTCGATTGGGCACCAATTTTTGACCCCCTGAAAAATTTGTTCTTCCAAAAATTCTGCTATGTGCCATAGCTGAAGTTGATCAGAACCTATAATACTACAATTGTGCAAAATTTGGTACTTTTATCTCGAAAATGCACAATCTTTCACCATATTGCTGGACTATAAACAGATAAATTGATTATTTAAATTTAAAACAAGTATAATTAACTCAACTTTTGTTTGCATGTTTTGGTCTTTTGGAAGTAAATTCTTATTGTATCTAATTGTCCTAATCAGTAGATACTTTGACCTTGGTTGACTACTAGTTGTGAAAAAAATTGTGTGTTCTAAAAACGGTTTAATAATTGTCTGTATTAAGCACAGATATAAGACGGAGTCTATATTACAGAGCGTTATTGTTCCCCAAAGTCCCTTGTGTTCCTTATTATAACTGTTTATCTTAAGAATATTCAGTCATCTCAATGAGCCAATTTCCTCTATATTGTCTCAAGTCTAAATGATCTGTATTAGCTAGTAGTAATTCATTTAACATTTGTATAATAATATGATTAAAGGATATTTTTTAATTTTTTAAAATACAAATGCACTAGTATAGTAAACACACTTTCCAAATGACATATTTATTCATTTTATTAGAGGTTGAACTAAGCTCTCAATTTCATACTTGTCATTCACATGGAATCTGTGTCTGTATACCCTCACGAATAGAAACCTGTCACACAGGTAGTACATTGAGAATATCACGTATGCAGGCATGTACATAAGCGTAATAAATAAGTAGGATCCATTGGTTACAAACTCGATGGCTATATTGATATAGTAATATATATCTGAGTGAATAAATGTTATATTATTCTCTGTCAGTCTTTCTTTAATGAACCTTTCATTTAGGAGCTGGAATGGTACAGTAATTACGCCCCAAGTTATTAAAACCACCAAGCAAAATAATATTATAAACATCCAAATAGTCCACCATTTGTAGTGTTTCTTGTGTTTCAAAGCAGTTCTAGCTTCTATACTTTTGCTCCCAAACTCGTAATTAGTGTCTTCATAGTGCATTCCTAACGACCTGTAGAGTTGCCTGGAGTATCTGTAGTACTGAACTAGTTGTGTGATTAGAAACACTTCGCATAGGATGTATGCTATTCCCAATCCAATCCCACTCACTCCCAGAGCTAATACTAACAGGAATCTCGCTACAAACCTGTTAATCTTCTTCCTCATTCCACTGTGTGTGCTGTTCCGTAGATACACGTCTTTAACAAACAATGTTGTTAGGTTTAACGTCTCTAGTATGCATAGGACCAAAACCATTTCTATAAACCCTGAAATGTACTTCACATAGATATAGGCGAAGAATTGCCAATCTATTTGTATATTATCGGCTATTCCTCTAATTGGCTTACTTCTGATGATCAGGGTTGGAACGTTTAGTGCAAACGTTAACAATTCGAATGCTACATTCATTAGCAAGTATTTGTATAACAATAGTTTGTTTCTGTGGCTAGAGAATCCATTTACGTCATCATGTTGATAGCCATTGCGGACCAATCTAGAGACTATTTTCGCTTTTTGTGAAATGTTTACTATTATGTATATTAGCCATGGCATTTGGACTGCTATAATTAGTATGTACAGTATAATTGTTGAATACTGGACAACATATTTCGTTGATACATACCTGTCACTAGTGAATGACATTCCTAAATTAATAAAATTATTTATGTTGATGAAAAATTAGTTTGAACTCAATTTATATATTTACTTAGCTTCTGAAAATTAAGAGATTTCATTAACAATCTGTATTGTATGTACGTATATTCTTACATTAGGTTTTGATTACCAATGAATTACTTTAATGAAATGTAATATACCTGCAAGGATAAATTAATATTTAAATTTGTAGCTTACTTTCTAATAGAATGATACCTTTTAAGGTAATGTATTAACTTTCCCTACTATTAGACGGTGAATTTACCTTCCGGACTGGCGGGCTTCAGGGCACTGTTCCCTATGAATAACGCTCGTTAGGATAAATATATTATCCCGTCTCTCTTCTCTGTTCCTTGTGGATCAATCTGGCCAGTAGAAATAACTAATCCGCGTTTTATTTCTTATAAGCCCCTGCGAACATTGTTAGTTACTTTATAAACCAATTTATTATTCTGTCTGATGGTCCCTTGGCTTACACTCTCCCACAGCAGAGTTGGAATCGGGTCCACTTTTCAGAACCCGACGATCTTCAACCCGAACCCGAAGTGTATATAAGTGTAGATATTAACTGAAATTCATCTAAAATATATGTTTTGTTGACATTTCAACTAATATTAGTCAAACAAGCATGGGTTAATAATATTTATGATAACCCATAAATGTCCTTATGAAATAATTAAAGTTCCATAATTAAAGTTCCATATAATGTTTAATTAAAGTTCCATATAATGTTTCTATTGTAAATATAATCTTTCAAAAAATAGAGTTAAATCATTGAATAAAAAAAAATTACGCACAAAGTTCGAACTGATCAACTTAGAACCCGAACCCGACCCGACCCGAGAAACCCGAACCCGATTCCAACTCTGTCCCACAGACCTTTCGTTACTCCGGCCCTGGGACAACTGCTAGTTAAGTATTTACTTTCAATATAGTAGAGCCTACATTAATACTCGTTGGGATATAAAAATATGTTTAGCCGAATTCCGGATTATAGATCCCATTATATTGTATAATAGTACATATATGTATAAGTATATAAATAGTTGATAGGACAAGTGAATAAGTGGACTATTAGAGAGAACATAATGTACTTGTTTACCTATTATAACATTTGGAAGTTAGTTTATATCTCAATTATAAACGCGGTTTCTATTCCCCTATCACTTTAATACAATCCGGACAGACAAACAAACAAATAAATAACGAGTTATAATATAATTACAAGCATATGTATAATTAGAAATACTATCATACAAACACATTGCTTTATACGTAGTGCATAATTCATGCACTGATATTTAGATACACTTGTTCAGTTTAAGTTCCACGGTTGGATCAGGAGATACAAATGAGCATATATGTGTCTTAATTTTGAATGCCTTATTATGTACTAAGTTATTAGGTCAAATTACTTTGAGTATATCCTAAATACCACCTGATTGTACCTTATCGCTGATACAGCGCAATAGAAGTAATGTGGAAATAATTAAAATAATTCTTTAAATTCAACTTAAACATAAGATTATACTAAATGAGAAATTGTGTACCACAATATTAAATTTTATGAAATGTAAGCAAAATATATATGTCAAGTAAACACATAAATTCTTATAAATAAGAAATTAAATGGAATATATTAGTGGATAACAATGTCAGATACGATATATATCATTGTGTTGATGGCCTTTTTATACACATCTATAGCTCTATTTGTGCTTGTAATCCTAATTCAGATACCATGGACACTATATTTTATTGCTAGAATACTTCAAGAGAGGAAGACTGTGTCTACATTCAAAAGGAAGAGAGTGCAGAGTGATGCAACAGGGGAACTAATGCTAAAGCATAGAAACCAATTGACGCTACAAAAATTCTTTTTTACTACTACGCTATTCGAACTGTTAATGACTCTAACGATTATAGTTGATTACGCATTGGTTGGGAATAGAAACTTAATAACATTCGACTGTTCTCAGTACTACTTTGTGCCATATTTGTTTGTCAAGTATTTCCTCGAATTTATAGATATACTCTTACTTGAAAGTACACTAGAAGTGTTAAACCTAACAACATTGTTTGTTAAAGACGCGTATCTACGGAACAGCACACACAATGGAATGAGAAAGAAGATTAACAGGTTTGTAGCGAGATTCCTGTTAGTATTAGCTCTGGGAGTAAGTGGGATTGGATTGGGAATAGCATACATCTTATGCGAAGTGTTTATAATCACACAACTGGTTCAGTACTACAGATACTCCAGGCAACTCTACAGGTCGTTAGGAATGCACTATGAAGACACTAAGTACGAGTTTGGAAGCAAAAGTATAGAAGCTAGAACTGCTTTGAAACAAAAAAAGCACTACAAATATTTCACCATTTGGTTCTTTACAATAGTCACTCTAATGGTACTGGGCACTTTGGGATTTACAATTTGTTTGCCAGTAATAATCCTCGAAGAAGTATGCATTCCAGAAATCCTACAGACACGATACAATCTAACGTTTTCAAACTTAACAGAATTGACAAGTATCGAGTACATAATACCACCAGTTAGCTTCCTATTTCCTACTATCGCTAGCATTCTGTTCATACCGGTGTACACGGGATTCTCAATGTACTTCGTATGCAGCAAGTTCCTATTCGGGAGAAAAACTAGATACAGGTATCATGTGGGGTGCGGTGAGGGAGCTGATGAATTGAAACTAGTTTTTGTATAATATGAATAGAAATCGTGATAATATTAAAGGATTGCTATAAATAGTACTATATATTAAATCTCGATTGTTGTTTGTTTGTGTGTGTGTGTTTGTTTGTCCGGATTGTATTAAAGTGATGGGGGAATAGAAACCGCATTTATATATGAGATATAAACTAACTTCAAATGTTATAATTGGTAAACAAATGTTATAATAGGTAAACAAGTATGTTGATTTCGAATTTCGCATATAGAAAAAAATGGTAATATTATAAAGGCATCTATATAACGTCCCTTTCTACCATTTTCTATGGCAGAAAGGGTGAGGAGTAAGGCCGCATAGTGGCTGTTAACTTGAGGTACATTGCACCAATCTGTCGCAAAGCGACCGAGACCGAAGGGCTCGTATGTACTATATACAGTCGACTCCGCTTAATAGAGTCACCTCGGGACTAAGTTGCTTTGACCCGATTAAGCGGAGAAATCTATTAACCGAAAATATTTTAAGCCAAACTGTTATTCCGTCCTATAGATCCTGTGAAATTTTGACCCGATTAAGTAGTGAAATTTATTAACTGGTGGCTCAATTAAGCGGAGTCGACTGTATTTGTATGTTTGAATCAGATCGTGCCAATTTAAATATTATATGTTAATATTTAGTATTTACTATTTATATTTTGGACAAATACTTTTAGAGATTCAATCAAAATTCAGGGAGGAACACACCATTTTATTGACTTGATGTACGACCTTATTTTCTAGAAATTTCGCACGATTCCACCAAAAATTATAACATAAATGTAGGTATTCAATGAACAGTTTAATATTTTCTAATTCCTATATATAAATTAAACGAATATTTACTACTCAAACAGAAAAATTGATTACATATACGTATTTAAATTTAAAACAAGTATAACTAACTCAACTTTTTTTGCATGTTTTGGTCTTTTGGAAGTAAATTCTTATTGTACTTTGACCTTGGTTGAGTTACTAGTTGTGAAAAAAAATTGTGTGTTCTGATAATGGTTTAGTAATTGTCTGTATTAAGCACATATATAATACGGAGCCTGTATTACGAGAGCTTTATTGTTCCCCAAAGTCCCTTGTGTTCCTTATTATAACTGTTTATCTTAAGAATATATTCAGTCATCTCAATGAGCCAATTTCCTCTATATGGTCTCAAGTTTAAATGATCTGTATTAGCTAGTAATTCATTTAACATTTGTATCATAGGCGTCAAGTTTTGGAAAATATAATCAAAGATGGGGAGGTCACTTGGGGGATCTGGGGGGGGGGGCACTGGGAGGTTTACTAAATATTTCCAGATTTGTTTCTTCAGAAACAAAATCTGGATATATTGAGTAAACAAACGTGATTCTCACTCTCTATCATCCCTTGGTCGATCAAAAGGACCACTTTCATATAAAAATTAAATCCACCGAAAGGTCCGGGAGGTCCCCCCCCCAAAACCCCAATCAACAATATGGGGGTGGCCGGCCCCACCCAGCCCCCCTCCAATTAAAATAATGGGGGGAGGCCGGCCCCCCACAAAATCCAAAACTTGGCGCCTATGATTTGTATAATAATATGATAAAAGGGTATTTTTTAATATTTTTTAATACAAATGCACTAGTATAGTAAACACACATTCCAAATGACATATTTATTCATTTTATTAGAGGTTGAACTAAGCTCTCAATTTCATACTTGTCATTCACATGGAATCTGTGTCTGTATACCCTCACGAATAGAAACTTGTCACACAGGTAGTACATTGAGAATATCACGTAGATAGGCATGTACAAAAGCGTAATAATTAATCCGAATCCATTGGCTACAAACTTGCTGGCTATATTGATATAGTAATCTACTATATCTGAGTAAATAAATGTTATATTGTTCTCTGTCAGCCTTTCTTTAATGAACCTTTCATTTAGGAGCTGGAATGGTATAGTGATTACGAACAAAATTATAAAAACCAACAAGCAAAATGATATTATAAACATCCAAATTGTCCACCATTTGTAGTGTTTCTTGTGTTTCAAAGCAGTTCTAGCTTCTATACTTTTGCTCCCAAACTCGTACTTAGTGTCTTCATAGTGCATTCCTAACACCTGTAGAGTTGCCTGGAGTATCTGTAGTACTGAACTAGTTGTGCGATTAGAAACACTTCGCATAAGATGTATGCTATTCCCAATCCAATCCCACTCACTCCCAGAGCTAATACTAACAGGAATCTCGCTACAAACCTGTTAATCTTCTTTCTCATTCCACTGTGTGTGTTGTTCCGTAGATACACGTCTTTAACAAACAATGTTGTTAGGTTTAACGTCTCTAGTATGCATAAGACCAAAACCATTTCTATAAACCCTGAAACGTACTTCACATAGATATAGGCGAAGAATTGCCAATCTACTTGTATATTATCGGCTATTCCTCTAATTGGCTTACTTCTGATGATCTGGGTTGGAACGTTTAGTGCAAACGTTAACGATTCGAATGCTACATTCATTAGCAAGTATTTGTATAACAATAGTTTGTTTCTGTGGCTAGAGAATGCATTTACGTCATCATGTTGATAGCCATTGCGGACCAATCTAGAGACTATTTTCGCTTTTTGTGAAATGTTTACTATTATATATATTACCCATGGAATTTGGACTGCTATAATTAGTATGCACAGTATAATTGTTGAATACCGGAGAACATCTTTGGTCGATTCATACCTGTCAATAGTGAATGACATTCCTAAATTAATAAAATTATTTATGTTGATGAAAAATTAGTTTGAACTCAATTTATATATTTACTTAAATTCTGAAAATTAATAGATTTAATTAGCAATCTGTATTGTATGTATATTGATTCTTATATTAGGTTTTGATTACCAATGAATCACTTTAATGAAATGTAATATGCCTGCAAGGATAAATTAATATTTAAATTTAGTAGCTTACTTTCTAATAGAATGATACCTTTTAAGGTAATGTATTAAGTTTCCTCTACTATTTGACGGTGAATTTAGCTTCCGTCTCGTAGTTCTTGTAACGCCCCAGAAATTCCTGTTGTGACTTGCTTTCCACGCCCTGTTATGAATTTGTTTTTAATCTACGTTAGTCCGATCCTTTTCAAGTATTATCTGTCTAATATTTTGATTTTATTCTGTGCATTAATTAGTTCTGCCAGTGCCGCCAAGAGGGCTGGCGGTCCAAACTATAAATAGTAAATATTAATGTGTTTGTGTGTTTGTTGGTCCGGATTGTATTAAAGTGATGGGGGAATAGAAACCACATTTATACGTATATGAGATATAAACTATAACTAACTTCAAATGTTATAATTGGTAAACAAATGTTATAATAGGTAAACAAGTACGTTGATTTCGAATTTTGCATATATAAAAAAATGGTAATATTATAAAGGGATCTATATAACGTCCCTTTCTACCATTTTCTATGGCAGAAAGGGTGAGGAGTAAGGCCGCATAGTGGCTGTTAACTTGAGGTACATTGCACCAATCTGTCGCAAAGCGACCGAGACCGAAGGGCTCGTATGTACTATATACAGTCCATTCCGCTTAATAGAGTCACCTCGGGACTAGGTTGCTTTGACCCGATTAAGCGGAGAAATCTATTAACCGAAAATATTTTAAGCCAAAATGTAATTTCGTCCTATAAATCCTGCGAAATTTTGACCCAATTAAGCAGTGAAATATATTAACCGGTGGCTCTACAGTGGCGTATCCAGGATTATCGTGAGGGGGGTGCTTTGGAGCGAGCTTAGCGAGCGATGGTAAGGGGGGCCTTGGGGGGCAAGCTCCCCCAGAATTTTTTTTGAATCTTAGACGCTCAAACATCAATGTACAGCTATTCTTGTCACATAGTAGGAGGAGTGTAATATAGTGCAGTTGTACAAAATTATAAATAACAACATATCCATTTTGGAAACCAGTTATGAGGGGGTGTTTGAACACCCAAATCCCCCCCCTGGATACGCCACTGCTCTATTAAGCGGAGTCGACTGTACTGTAATGGGATTTATTGTGTCTTATATTAAATGGTCAGTGTAGTTAATGCGAATACAGTGAATTCTCTCCAACGGTATACATTCGAGCTGCGATCTGACCACTCTATAATCCGGAATTCAGCAAACATATTTTATATCCCAACGAGTATTAGTGTAGGCTCTACTATATTGAATGTAATACTTAACTAGCAGTTGTCCCAGGGCCGGGGCAACGAAGGGTCTGTGGGAGAGTGTAAGCCAAAGGGACCATCAGATACGATCGTAGATTGGTCTATATAGAAGTAACTAACAATGTTCGCAGGGGTTTATACGAAAGAAAACGTGGATAAGTTATTTCTACTGGCCAGATTGATCCACAAGGAACAGAGAAGAGAGACGGGATAATATATTTATCCTAACGAGCGTTATTCATAGGGAACAGTGCCCTGAAGCCCGCCAGTCCGGAAGGTAAATTCACCGTCTAATAGTAGAGGAAAGTTAATACATTACCTTAAAAGGTATCATTCTATTAGAAAGTAAGCTACAAATTTAAATAATAATTTAATCTTGCAGGTGATATATATGTAATATCATAAATGAAATGATATTACATTTCAATGATTTCATTAAAGTGATTCATTGGTAATCAAAACCTAATGTAAGAATCAATATATGGACATACTATACAGATTGCTAATGAAATCTATTAATTTTCAGAATCCAAGTAAATATATAAATTGAGTTCAAACTAATTTTTCATCAACATAAATAATTTTATTAATTTAGGAATGTCATTCATTAGTGACAGGTATGTATCGATCTATGATGTTCTCCGGTATTCAACAATTATACTGTGCATACTAATTATAGCTGTCCAAATTCCATGGGTAATATATATAATAGTAAACATTTCACAAAATGCGAAAATAGTCTCTAGATTGGTCCGCAATGGCTATCAACATGATGACGTAAATGGATTCTCTAGCCACAGAAACAAACTATTGTTATACAAATACTTGCTAATGAATGTAGCTTTCGAATTGTTAACGTATGCACTAAATGTTCCAACCCTGATCATCAGAAGTAGGCCAATTAGAAGATTAGCCGATAATATACAAGTAGATTGGCAATTCTTCGCCTTTATCTATGTGAAGTACGTTTCAGGGTGATAGAAATGGTTTTGGTCTTATGCATACTAGAGACGTTAAACCTAACAACATTGTTTGTTAAAGACGTGTATCTACGGAACAGCACACACAGTGGAATGAGAAAGAAGATTAACAGGTTTGTAGCGAGGTTCCTGTTAGTATTAGCTCTGGGAGTGAGTGGGATTGGATTGGGAATAGCATACATCTTATGCGAAGTGTTTATAATCACACAACTGGTTCAGTACTACAGATACTCCAGGCAACTCTACAGGTCGTTAGGAATGCACTATGAAGACACTAAGTACGAGTTTGGGAGCAAAAGTATAGAAGCTAGAACTGCTTTGAAACACAAGAAACACTACAGATGGTCTGCGATTTGGTACTTTACAATAGCAATTGGATTTGTGCTTTCTACAACAATATTCGAACTTTATTTGCCACTGAACTTCATCGGTGAAGAAAGTATCAAACGTAGACTAACAAACGAAACTATAGCATTCACTAACTCAGAAATCTATCATTATACAAATATTGTATACTCAGTACTTTCTAGTGGAGTCTATCTATTTATTTGGATTACCTACCTACCTATCTACGTGATGTTCTCAATGTACTACCTGTGTGACAAGTTTCTATTCGTGAGGGTATACAGACACAGATTCCATGTGAATGACAAGTGTGAAATTGAGAGCTTAGTTCAACCTCTAATAAAATGAAGTATGGTATTGTTGTGCTAATTAGTAATTGAATGTAAAATAAAAGTGTAAAATATCCCTTGTAATTCAATTAATTACTATACTTGTTAATTACATCTTATTAAGCTTAAAATCCATATTGGAAAATTAACCTCATTGAGAATTTGAGATAAATGAGATGATTGCACATATTATATACCAAATAGTTATAGTAAGGAACATTGATGTGTTTGTAATACTTTAAATATAGGAGTTTGACAGAGGCATAACCTTGTGGACTATACATAACTTATTAATATACGTATATTGATTGAAACATTATATTATGGGACCATGAAAGGAATCGTAAGTACGCCAATTGAGATCAGTGCTTAACAACAAATCCTATGGAAAATTTCTAATTTTACAAAATCAAATATTTATAGGTGTAAATTCATGGGCGAAAGATATCAGGCATGTTCAAATAAATAAATTGATGAAACTGGACTATTTAATCGTGAAACAAAGAAACAAATAATTAATGACTAGTCACTCCTCCTGAACTAATATATTTAGAAACTTAGTTTGAAACAATTAAAATAAATAAATAAACTAATAGTTATATGATAATTAGAAAAACTATCCGGGTTCTAATATAGCGGTATCTCAGTATGAAGAGAAAACATGTAATATTACTCCTCTCGCCTCTGTAATTTACCCATATTTAAGATATTTGTAAGATAAATTTAATAATCAAATTTAATTTCAAATAACAATGCTCAGACAAGGTTGAAACAAGATACAAACAGGAATTTTGAGAAGGTACAAATCAATGGGTGGATTCTATAAATAATCTGCAAGCGAGTCATTTATACCAATTAGCAATTATACACAATAAATATAATTAGTGCACAAAGTAAACAATTTAATAGAATGCTAACAGTATTTAAACTGTAATTTATCTCTATATATATTTCCCTGGGACATTTGAGACTTCATAGTTAATCAATTCATTTTGATAACATTTTGATATCATTTAGATCACCAAAAATATATAAATTGAATTGAAATAAAATTAATACTAATTACTATTAACACGTAAGAATGTCAAATACCATCGATTTGTATGATTTGATTCAACAGAGAAGGAACAGAGAAGAGAGTCCGGATAATATATTTATCCTAACGAGCGTTATTCACAGGGAACAGTGCCCTGAGGCCCGCCAGTCCTTTGGCGGCACTGGTATAAATTATTAATGCGCAGAATAAAATCAAAACATTAGACAGATACAGTCAACTCCGCTTAATAGAGCCACCGGTTAATAGATTTCACTGAATAATTGGGTCAAAATTTAGTAGGATTTATAGGACAGAATTACATTTTGGCTTAAAATATTTTCGGTTAATAGATTTCTCCGCTTAATCGGATCAAAGCAACCTGGTCCCGAGGTGACTCTATTAAGCGGAGTTGACTGTAATACTAAAAAAGCATCGGAATAACGTAATAGATTAAAAACAAATTCATAGCAGGGTGTGGAAAGCAAGTCACAACGGGAAATTCTGGGGCGTTACAAGAACTACGAGACGGAAGCTAAATTCACCGTCAAATAGTAGAGGAAAGTTAATACATTACCTTAAAAGGTATTTCTATTAGAAAGTAAGCACTAAATTTAAATATTAATTTATCCTTGCAGGTTATATATATGTAAATATCATAAATGAAATATATGTAATATCATAAATGAAATGTTATTACATTTCATTAAAGTGATTCATTGGTAATCAAAACCTATTATAAGAATCAATATGTACATACAATACAGATCGCTAATGAAATCTATTAATTTTCAGAATATAAGTAAATATATAAATTGAGTTCAAACTAATTTTCATCAACATAAATATTTTATTAATTAGGAATGTCATTTACTATTGACAGGTATGTATCGATCAATGATGTTCTCCAGTATTCAACAATTATACTGTGCATACTAATTATAGCTGTCCAAATGCCATGGGTAATATATATAATAGTAAACATTTCACAAAAAGCGAAAATATTCTCTAGATTGGTCCGCAATGGCTATCAACATGATGACGTCAATGCATTCTCTAGCCACAGAAACAAACTATTGCTATACAAATACTTGCTAATGAATGTAGCTTTCGAATTGTTAACGTTTGCACTAAATGTTCCAACCCTGATCATCAGAAGTAAGCCAATCAGAGGAATAGCCGATAATATACAAGTAGATTGGATACTCTTCGCCTATCTCTATGTGAAGTACGTTTCAGGGCTTATAGAAATGGTTTTGGTCTTATGCATACTAGAGACGTTAAACCTAACAACATTGTTTGTTAAAGACGTGTATCTACGGAACAGCACACACAGTGGAATGAGAAAGAAGATTAACAGGTTTGTAGCGAGATTCCTGTTAGTATTAGCTCTGGGAGTGAGTGGGATTGGATTGGGAATAGCATACATCTTATGCGAAGTGTTTCTAATCACACAACTAGTTCAGTACTACAGATACTCCAGGCAACTCTACAGGTCGTTAGGAATGCACTATGAAGACACTAAGTACGAGTTTGGAAGCAAAAGTATAGAAGCCAGAACTGCTTTGAAACACAAGAAACACTACAAATGGTGGACTATTTGGATGTTTATAATATTATTTTGCTTGGAGTTTTTTATAACTTTGTTCGTAATCACTATACCATTCCGGCTCCTAAATGAAAGGTTCATTGAACAAAGGCTGACAGAGAATAATATAACATTTATTTACTCAGATATATATTACTATATCAATATAGCCGGCGAGTTTGTAATCAATGGGTTCGGATTAATTATTACGCTTATGTACATGCCTATCTACGTGATATTCTCAATGTACTACCTGTGTGACAGGTTTCTATTCGTGAGGGTATACAGACACAGATTCCATGTGAATGACCAGTATGAAATTGAGAGCTTAGTTCAACCTTTAATAAAATGAATAAATATTACAATTGGAATGTGTGTTTACTATATATTTAAAAAAATTAAAAAATACCCTTTTATTATACAAATGTTAAATGAATTACTACTAGCTAATACAGATCATTTAAACTTGAGACCATTTGAGGAAATTGGCTCATTGAGATTACTGAATATTATTAAGATAAACAGTTATAATAAGGAACACAAGGGAAGATGGGGAACAATAAGGCTCTCGTAATATAGACTCCGTATTATATCTGTGCTAAATACAGACAATTATTAAACCATTATTAGAACACACAACTTTTTTTCACAACTAGTAACTCAACCAATGGTCAAAGTATCTACTAATTAGGACAATTAGATACAATAAGAATTTACTTCCAAAAGACCAAAACATGCAAACAAAAGTTGAGTTAATTAAACTTGTTTTAAATTTAAATAATCAATTTATCTGTTTGAAGTAGTAAATATTCGTTTAATTTATATGTAGAAATTTGAAAATATTAAATTGTTAATTGAATACCTACATTTATGTTATAATTTTTGGTCGAATCGTGCGAAATTTATAGAAAATAAGGATAGTTGTCTCGTACATCAAGTCAATAAAATGGTGTATTCCACCCTGAATTTTGATAGAATCTATAAAAGTATTTGTCCAAAATATAAATAATAAATATTAAGATATAATATTTAAAGTGGCACGATCTGATTCAAACATACAAATACAGTCGACTCCGCTTAATAGAGCCACCAGTTAATAGATTTCTCCGCTTAATAGGGTCAAAATTTCACAGGATTTATAGGATGGAATAGCAGTTCGGCTTAAAATATTTTCGGTTAATAGATTTATCCGCTTAATCGGGTCAAAGCGACCTGATCCCGAGGTGACTCTATTAAGCGGAGTCGACTGTAAATCTAAAAGAAATAGGATTCAAATAACTGTGGTAAAGGTAAATCTAATAATTAAACACAATTATATACGTAAGGGTAAAACTAAATTTATAAGTGGCTTGCAATTATTTTATTGATTGAAATAACAGTATTGATAAGTTCACACTTAGCAATGTCATAGTAATAATTAATTTAAAGAAAATTAAATAATACTTAGGTCAACATTTTCTAAAAATATAATTAAATTGCGTACAATATATGATCATATTTAATTCAATATTTCCAAAATTATGTAGTATTATATTAGTGGTAGTCAATTTCGCTTGGACGAAAAATGAATCTTAATTTTGCCTACGACATAAATGTATCAAATAGATATAAATTGATTCAAAACTAAGTCAAAAACAAATGGAAATAAACTTAGACATGTCAAATGCTACTGAATTGTATGGATCGACCAGAGAAGGTTTTCTATATTCAACAATATTCCTGCACATATTTATTATACTTATCCAAGTACCATGGATAATATATTTAATTAATCACATTTTCCAACAAGATAAAATTGTCTCTAGACTGGTGCTCAATGGATTTCAACATGAAGACATAAATTTAGCTTTTCGCAAGAGAAACAAACTATTGTTATACAAATACTTGCTAATGAATTTAGTATTCGAATTGTTAGTGTTAGTATCAATAGTTATAAACACCTCAATCAGATGTATGCCCATTAGAGAAATAGGCCAATCCGAAGTTAATACTATAGATTGGCTACCATATACCTATCTGTATGTAAAGTACGTTGCAGGACTCATAGAAATGGTTTTGGTCTTATGCATACTAGAGACGTTAAACCTAACAACATTGTTTGTTAAAGACGTGTATCTACGGAACAACACACACAGTGGAATGAGAAAGAAGATTAACAGGTTTGTAGCGAGATTCCTGTTAGTATTAGCTCTGGGAGTGAGTGGGATTGGATTGGGAATAGCATACATCTTATGCGAAGTGTTTATAATCACACAACTGGTTCAGTACTACAGATACTCCAGGCAACTCTACAGGTCGTTAGGAATGCACTATGAAGACACTAAGTACGAATTTGGGAGCAAAAGTATAGAAGCTAGAACTGCTTTGAAACACAAGAAACACTACAGATGGTCTGCGATTTGGTACTTTACAATAGCAATTGGATTTGTGCTTTCTACAACAATATTCGAACTTTATTTGCCACTGAACTTCATCGGTGAAGAAAGTATCAAACGTAGACTAACAAACGAAACTATAGCATTCACTAACTCAGAAATCTATCATTATACAAATTTTGTATACTCAGTACTTTCTAGTGGAGTCTATCTATTTATTTGGATTACCTACCTACCTATCTACGTGATATTTTCAATGTACTACCTGTGTGACAAGTTTCTATTCGTGAGGGTATACAGACACAGATTCCATGTGAATGACAAGTGTGAAATTGAGAGCTGTGTTCAACCTCTAATAAAATGAAGTATGGTATTGTTGTGCTAATTAGTAATTGAATGTAAAATAAAAGTGTAAAATATCCCTTGTAATTCAATTAATTACTATACTTGTTAATTACATCTTATTAAGCTTGAAATCCATATTGGAAAATTAACCTCATTGAGAATTTGAGATAAATGAGATGATTGCACATATTCTACACCAAATAGTTAATATTTATAGTAAGGAACATTGATGTCATTGGCGAGAAGTTGCCCGGGCAGATTCTAGAAGCACATTGGCTGCCCGGGTAGATTTTGGAACGAATTATCAATTTACTATAATAGTATTAGTCTTACCGATGATGCCTTCTCAAAACTTACATAATGCACTTTATTGAATTTCTTATTCAATTGCGTATTCCTTATTTGTTACTATTGTAGTTGCTATATACCTTGACAGGTGTAAGTCTCCAACCTGCTCTCCGAGAATGTCTAAAAGGTATATTGACGATGGCTCAAAACAGCCAAGTAACGCTAGCTAATTCCTGGCGGCTATAAAAAATATTCAATTTTGGGAATAATATTTGTGGGGTTAATTAACCCTACAAAATAATAGTCCCAGTCTTTGGAGAAGACATCATCGGTAAAATTATAGTATTATAGCAAATTGATATTTCGATCCAAAATCTACCCGGGCCGCGAGGGCTACTTCTACGCCTATGGGTTAATATCTCGCCCGGGAACATTTTAGTGATTTGGGGAAAATTTTACGCCTATGCATACCTCTGTGCAATTTTCCCATATTTACTATATTTGTAAGATGTATTTAATGATCCAATTTAATTTCAAATAACAATGCTCAGACAAGGTTGAAACAAGATACAAACGGGAATTTTGAGAAGGTACAAATCAATGGGTGGACTCTTTAAATAATCTGCAAGCGAGTCATTTATACCAATTAGCAATTATACACAATAATTATAATTAGTGCACAAAGTCACCAATTTAATAGAATGCTAACAGTATTCAAACTGTAATTTATCTCTATATATTCCCTGGGACATTTGAGACTTCATAGTTAATCAATTCATTTTGATATCATTTTGATATCATTTAGATCACCAAAAATATATAAATTGAATTGAAATCAAATTAATACTAATTACTATTAACAAGTAAGAATGTCAAATACTATCGATTTGTATGATTTGATTCAACAGAGAAGGAACAGAGAAGAGAGTCCGGATAATATATTTATCCTAACGAGCGTTATTCACAGGGAACAGTGCCCTGAGGCCCGCCAGTCCTTTGGCGGCACTGGTATAAATTATTAATGCGCAGAATAAAATCAAAACATTAGACAGATACAGTCAACTCCGCTTAATAGAGCCACCGGTTAATAGATTTCACTGAATAATTGGGTCAAAATTTAGTAGGATTTATAGGACAGAATTACATTTTGGCTTAAAATATTTTCGGTTAATAGATTTCTCCGCTTAATCGGATCAAAGCAACCTGGTCCCGAGGTGACTCTATTAAGCGGAGTTGGCTGTAATACTAAAAAAGCATCGGAATAACGTAATAGATTAAAAACAAATTCATAGCAGGGTGTGGAAAGCAAGTCACAACGGGAAATTCTGGGGCGTTACAAGAACTACGAGACGGAAGCTAAATTCACCGTCAAATAGTAGAGGAAAGTTAATACATTACCTTAAAAGGTATTTCTATTAGAAAGTAAGCACTAAATTTAAATATTAATTTATCCTTGCAGGTTATATATATGTAAATATCATAAATGAAATATATGTAATATCATAAATGAAATGTTATTACATTTCATTAAAGTGATTCATTGGTAATCAAAACCTATTATAAGAATCAATATGTACATACAATACAGATCGCTAATGAAATCTATTAATTTTCAGAATATAAGTAAATATATAAATTGAGTTCAAACTAATTTTCATCAACATAAATCTATATTATTAAATCTCGATTGTTGTGTGTTTGTGTGTGTGTTTGTTTGTCCGGATTGTATTAAAGTGATGGGGGAATAGAAACCGCATTTATATATGAGATATAAACTAACTTTCAAATGTTATAATTGGTAAACAAAAGTTATAAGGGGTAAACAAGTATGCTGATTTCGAATTTCGCGTTTATAACTTTCTCATATTAATATTTGTTGTTGTTGTTTACACAAAATAGGTAAACAAATTAATGAAATTCAAAATCAACCTAGAAGTTTGCTTTCAACGGGTATTATAGGTAAACAAGTATGCTGATTTCGAATTTCGCGTTTATAAATTTCTCATCTTAATATTTGTTGTTGTTGTTTACACAAAATAGGTAAACAAATTAATGAAATTCAAAATCAACCTAGAAGTTTGCTTTCAACGGGTATTATAGGTAAACAAGTATGCAGAACACGAATTTCGCATTTAAAATTTTCTAATATGAATTTTTTTGTTGTTGTTGTTTACACAAATAGGTAAACAAATTAATGAAAATTCAAAATCAACCTAGAAGTTAGCTTTCAACGGGTATTATAGGTAAACAAGTATGCTGATTTCGAATTTCGCGTTTATAAATTTCTCATCTTAATATTTGTTGTTGTTGTTTACACAAAATAGGTAAACAAATTAATGAAATTCAAAATCAACCTAGAAGTTTGCTTTCAACGGGTATTATAGGTAAACAAGTATGCTGATTTCGAATTTCGCGTTTACAAATTTCTAATGTGAATATTTGTTGTTGTTGTTTACACACAAAATAGGTAAACAAATTAATGAAAATTCAAAATCAACCTAGAAGTTAGCTTTCAACGGGTATTATAGGTAAACAAGTATGCAGAACACGAATTTCGCATTTAAAATTTTCTAATATGAATTTTTTTGTTGTTGTTGTTTACACAAATAGGTAAACAAATTAATGAAAATTCAAAATCAACCTAGAAGTTAGCTTTCAACGGGTATTATAGGTAAACAAGTATGCTGAACACGATTTTCGCGTTTAAAAATTTAGAATATGAAAAACAAGTTAAAACATGGAAATCTTATATAGGGATCTATATAACGTCCCTTTCTACCATTTTCCATGGCAGAAGGGTGAGGAGTAAGGCCGCATAGCGGCCGTTAACTGAGGTGCGTAGCACCGATCTGTCGCAAAGCGACCGAGACCGAAGGGCTCGTATTTTATTAATTAGGAATGTCATTTACTATTGACAGGTATGTATCGATCAATGATGTTCTCCAGTATTCAACAATTATACTGTGCATACTAATTATAGCTGTCCAAATGCCATGGGTAATATATATAATAGTAAACATTTCACAAAAAGCGAAAATATTCTCTAGATTGGTCCGCAATGGCTATCAACATGATGACGTCAATGCATTCTCTAGCCACAGAAACAAACTATTGCTATACAAATACTTGCTAATGAATGTAGCTTTCGAATTGTTAACGTTTGCACTAAATGTTCCAACCCTGATCATCAGAAGTAAGCCAATCAGAGGAATAGCCGATAATATACAAGTAGATTGGATACTCTTCGCCTATCTCTATGTGAAGTACGTTTCAGGGCTTATAGAAATGGTTTTGGTCTTATGCATACTAGAGACGTTAAACCTAACAACATTGTTTGTTAAAGACGTGTATCTACGGAACAGCACACACAGTGGAATGAGAAAGAAGATTAACAGGTTTGTAGCGAGATTCCTGTTAGTATTAGCTCTGGGAGTGAGTGGGATTGGATTGGGAATAGCATACATCTTATGCGAAGTGTTTCTAATCACACAACTAGTTCAGTACTACAGATACTCCAGGCAACTCTACAGGTCGTTAGGAATGCACTATGAAGACACTAAGTACGAGTTTGGAAGCAAAAGTATAGAAGCCAGAACTGCTTTGAAACACAAGAAACACTACAAATGGTGGACAATTTGGATGTTTATATTATCATTTTGCTTGGAGTTTTTTATAACTTTGTTCGTAATCACTATACCATTCCGGCTCCTAAATGAAAGGTTCATTGAACAAAGGCTGACAGAGAATAATATAACATTTATTTACTCAGATATATATTACTATATCGATATAGCCGGCGAGTTTGTAATCAATGGGTTCGGATTAATTATTACGCTTATGTACATGCCTATCTACGTGATATTCTCAATGTACTACCTGTGTGACAGGTTTCTATTCGTGAGGGTATACAGACACAGATTCCATGTGAATGACCAGTATGAAATTGAGAGCTTAGTTCAACCTTTAATAAAATGAATAAATATTACAATTGGAATGTGTGTTTACTATATATTTAAAAAAATTAAAAAATACCCTTTTATTATACAAATGTTAAATGAATTACTACTAGCTAATACAGATCATTTAAACTTGAGACCATTTGAGGAAATTGGCTCATTGAGATTACTGAATATTATTAAGATAAACAGTTATAATAAGGAACACAAGGGAAGATGGGGAACAATAAGGCTCTCGTAATATAGACTCCGTATTATATCTGTGCTAAATACAGACAATTATTAAACCATTATTAGAACACACAACTTTTTTTCACAACTAGTAACTCAACCAATGGTCAAAGTATCTACTAATTAGGACAATTAGATACAATAAGAATTTACTTCCAAAAGACCAAAACATGCAAACAAAAGTTGAGTTAATTAAACTTGTTTTAAATTTAAATAATCAATTTATCTGTTTGAAGTAGTAAATATTCGTTTAATTTATATGTAGAAATTTGAAAATATTAAATTGTTAATTGAATACCTACATTTATGTTATAATTTTTGGTCGAATCGTGCGAAATTTATAGAAAATAAGGATAGTTGTCTCGTACATCAAGTCAATAAAATGGTGTATTCCACCCTGAATTTTGATAGAATCTATAAAAGTATTTGTCCAAAATATAAATAATAAATATTAAGATATAATATTTAAAATGGCACGATCTGATTCAAACATACAAATACAGTCGACTCCGCTTAATAGAGCCACCAGTTAATAGATTTCTCCGCTTAATAGGGTCAAAATTTCACAGGATTTATAGGACGGAATAGCAGTTCGGCTTAAATATTTTCGGTTAATAGATTTATCAGCTTAATCGGGTCAAAGCGACCTGATCCCGAGGTGACTCTATTAAGCGTCGACTGTAAATCTAAAAGAAATAGGATTCAAATAACTGTGGTAAAGGTAAATCTAATAATTAAACACAATTATATACGTTAGAGTATAACTAAATTTATAGTGGCTTGCAGTTATTTTATTGATTGAAATAACAGTATTGATAAGAAAATTAAATAATACTTAGGTCAACATTTTCTAAAAATATAATTAAATTGCGTACAATATATGATCATATTTAATTCAATATTTCCAAAATTATGTAGTATTATATTAGTGGTAGTCAATTTCGCTTGGACGAAAAATGAATCTTAATTTTGCCTACGACATAAATGTATCAAATAGATATAAATTGATTCAAAACTAAGTCAAAAACAAATGGAAATAAACTTAGACATGTCAAATGCTACTGAATTGTATGGATCGACCAGAGAAGGTTTTCTATATTCAACAATATTCCTGCACATATTTATTATACTTATCCAAGTACCATGGATAATATATTTAATTAATCACATTTTCCAACAAGATAAAATTGTCTCTAGACTGGTGCTCAATGGATTTCAACATGAAGACATAAATTTAGCTTTTCGCAAGAGAAACAAACTATTGTTATACAAATACTTGCTAATGAATTTAGTATTCGAATTGTTAGTGTTAGTATCAATAGTTATAAACACCTCAATCAGATGTATGCCCATTAGAGAAATAGGCCAATCCGAAGTTAATACTATAGATTGGCTACCATATACCTATCTGTATGTAAAGTACGTTGCAGGACTCATAGAAATGGTTTTTGTCCAATGTGTCCTAGATACGTTAAACCTAACAACATTGTTTGTTAAAGACGTGTATCTACGGAACAGCACACACAGTGGAATGAGAAAGAAGATTAACAGGTTTGTAGCGAGATTCCTGTTAGTATTAGCTCTGGGAGTGAGTGGGATTGGATTGGGAATAGCATACATCTTATGCGAAGTGTTTCTAATCACACAACTGGTTCAGTACTACAGATACTCCAGGCAACTCTACAGGTCGTTAGGAATGCACTATGAAGACACTAAGTACGAGTTTGGGAGCAAAAGTATAGAAGCTAGAACTGCTTTGAAACACAAGAAACACTACAAATACACTACTATCTGGTTCCTTATAACAATAGTAATGCTAATATCGGGAGTAACTTTCGTTGAGTTAAGTCTACCATACTATTTCCTAGAAAATACTTGCATCCAACAATTAATAGCAAATCATAACTTAACATTTATGAACTCAACCATATTACATGATATTGGTATCTCATCTTCTATAATTTCCCAAATACTTATGTTAATAACTTTTCTAATGTTAATACTCTTCTATACTGTATTCTCAGTGTATTACTTGTGCAGCAAGCTATTATGTGTGAAGAAACGCAAATACAGATACCATGTGAGGTACTTGGAGGGACACAGAAGATTAATTCTGAAGTAAAGTGATGCTGTATGGTTAATGTGAATAGTTCATACTCATGGTAAATAATGGAAATACATTATTCTTTGTCCAATAATTGGTAATTGAGAATATCATAAATTTGTACCTTAGTTTGTAATACGTGTTGATGTTCATAAACATACTATTTACTATTTATGTATTAAAAATATTATTGTTTAATTACTTTAATACCTAATTTATATTTGTCCTATAACCAATAAACTAAACTCGGTATAATATTGCATTTTACCAAAATCCGTTATATGTGGGTTTTGGATTTGGAATGCTCTATGAAATACGTGATCTATAATAATCCATATTATTATACTCGATTGTTGTTTGTTTGTCCGGATTGTATTAAAGTGATGGGGGAATAGAAACTGCATTTATAATTGAGATATGAACTAACTTCCAAATGTTATAATAGTTAAACATGCTTTTACGAAATTCGCATTTACAAATTTATTATATGAACATTTACTGTTGTTGTCTACAAAATAGGTAATAAATTAATGAGAATTCAAAATCACCTAGAAGTTGGCTTTCAACGGGTATTATAGGTAACAAGTTAAAACTATGGAAATGATAGAAAGAGTGAGGAGTAAGGCCGTAAAGCGACCGAGACCGAAGGGCTCGTTTATTGTTATAGTTAAAGTTATCTTTTCTCTCATAATGCAATATAATCTTATTAGTTATTACACTGTATATATTCTAAATCTTTTTATTTCTTTTTATATTATTTTAATGTACAAAATTGTAAGCGCATTTGAGACATTTGTATAATGCGCAAACAAATGCTACATTATTATTATTAATTCTATGTTTAAAATACGGAAGTATAATACGTGAATAATGCCATTATGGTATTATACAACTTTATTAGATTAGCATGTGAAGATTTCAATAGGTTTCTACAGTATAACTCGGTTATAACGTGGTTAGTGCCTACTTCTGCTTAGTACGTACTACTATTTTTTAACTAAGTTTATAAATCAGTGTGTATTTCTTTGTAGAGTAACTTCGGTTAGTACGTACACTCGAACAAGGGTGGGGTTGGCTAACCGATCTGAGGCAACGGTTACAATTCGATTACTCGCCACGGTTAACCGGTTAACCGCCCATCCTACTCAATACAATAAATCCTTTATACAAATTTGATTATACTACAGAATAAGACTCAGGTGTATAAAGGATAACTGCGTAAGTATATTAACTGATACATTTCGTGCTTTAGGCAAATTTAAATCAATGTTGTCCAATAAAATTTATTAAGTGGTGATGAGAAATGGATTTAGGACTACATATTCTGATAAAATTCAAAAAGTTTTAATACTTTATACATTAATTTCCCAATAACTCTGCTGATATTCAACAGACCGGCTAACTGGTTAATAAAATCTCTAACCGTTAACCGATGTCAGCAACGGTTAACCGGTTAACCGGTTAACCGAATCCAGCCTTGACTCGGATAATACGTACGTACTTATTTTCCATTCCCAAGGGGGTACGGTATAACAGAGATCTACTGCATAGTCATCTTTAATCATATTATAAATGTTATTGTCAGGCCTTATATAATTTTGTTTACTACAGTGGTGTTCGAAAATATCAATTCGCATTTTGCACGAAATTTGTTTGCTAATAGACGAACTTGCTATTAAGCGAACATACTGTATATGTATAAATTAGTTACTATGTTACTTTGTAAACAATATGTCAATATTCTTAATGTTAAAAATACAGTAAGGTCTGCTTATTATTGTGAAGAATTTTTCGTCTGCATAATATGAAGGTTTTAGAGACCCCTTAAAAATTTAGAGACGCCTTAAAAATATTATATTATTATTGGAGCAAGTCATAGTAACTAAATGTCGCACTCAGGAAGGAGGGCAGTGATACAATGTGCATTTAACAATGAGAGTAATCATTAAAACGTATGCAAGTCCCTAAACACTAAGTATGTATACGTGTTGGATGTGTAGACTCACTAGACAAGGTGGTATAGTTAGGGATACCAGGGTTTCATTTAGACATTGACTCAAGTGATGGCAAAATTATGGTTTTCAGGAATAAGGGATGGCGAGGATGTAGGTACTTTAGGTACTTGAGCGGTATAGATCAACTAAAGATTGATTAGACTATAACAATATACTCACTCTATGCAAAACGCGGGATCCCTAAATCGCTAGTGATTTAGGGCCCCACAAGAACACAATAGGTTAGCTATTTCGGCCCCTGGGTCCCTAAACGCGCTTACGCCAGTTTGTTTCAATTTATCTTCATAATTTAGCACATTTAGTACAAAATAGTATATCAGGATGCAAGACCAAATGTTTCTAAAGTCTATAATAACCAATACCTTGGGGGGCAATCCCGTTCCATATTTCGGTACTTTGATTTTCCGGAATGGTACCGTTCCATACCGTTCCGTTCCGGAAATTAGGTATGTCCAACTTACATAGGGTTTGTAATAAGTTGAGTTAGCTTAGTATGAATTATCTCTATTATGAACACAATTTTTGGTCCCTTGAATGTTCATAATAAAAGAACTTGACTGTATAGCATAAACTATAATACATTGTATTACACTAATAATTGTATATAGTACCTTATTTCCCGAATAAGCACCGGGTCAATAACAATGTCATTTGTATGATAAAATTAATTGCCATTAGCTATATAACTGAAATGTAATTAAATTGATTTATGCAATTTCGGTACATATGTTTACTTTCGAAGAGAACCATTAGAATCCACCTAATATTAATATTTACAGGATTTTTTAAAAAATTGAGGGTAAATTTGGCCCACGCCATTCGGGAAAAACAACCGAAGTAATTGTTAGTATTCAAAATATAAGTTCAGAGAAAATACAGTAAATAAACATAATTAGAGATAATAACAAGGCAGTGGAGTTAGAACTGGCCTACAAAATAAATCTGACAATAGTTTATAAGATTCCAGGATTACTAGCTCTTAAATTTGATTCTTAAATCTAGAACAAAATATACATTTCCCAATAAATAATATTAATAATAATATTAATACAGTAAACTCCGCCTAATTGGGACAATTCCCCAAGAACCAAACCTATTCCATAGAAGCTAATACTAAAAAAATTCGGTTAATTGGGACAAACTCCGCTTAATCGGGACAAACTCAACAAATTTAGTTCAAAATTCAAAATTGGTACTAGCTCAATAAAAAATTCATAATGATCAAAATAAATTCTAATAATCTTGAACAATTCTGATAAAGGTATAACAAAATATCTAAATAGGGTCTGTTATCTTATTGATTCCGTAAATCGAATTTACCAGAGATTATGACCTTGTGGTTAATGGATAGTTCTAACGGTCCACAGAATATTAAGGGTCTGCGGAATTGTCACAGGTTTAAAACTGAAATTGTAGTAAATCGTTACACTAAATCGCTGCTTTATATAAATTATTCGGTTAATTGGAAACTCCGCTTAATAGGGACAAGAGGCCTGAAACAAACGTGTCCCAATTAAGCGGAGTAGACTGTAATAATAATAATAACTAAATATGAATGCCTCCGTATATAGAAATCATTAGAAATCATCCAAATTAGAACATGCTATACTTTCAACAGCTAATAACTATATCGGTTTATAGACCACAGTTGTAGAGACTTATCATAGAAAGAGCAAGATGCTATTTGGTAACAAGGTGTTTTCTCGCTGCATCCCGTTTGCTTACTCACACCACTCATACACATTCCACTGAACTGAGAGAGCATCTGATTAACAGTCTCAGACTCGCTATGCTCTCTCCTCCAGTCCACGCCGTACACAAGGGATTGGTGCTCTCGATACCACGTCACACCAGGCATACTCAGGGAAACTGTAAAGTCGAACACGGCTGCTCCAGCCCTCGTGCAGGCCGCCAGCAGAAGGTCCGGGTCAGTGGGATGCCATTTCAGGCGCCAGAACCCTCCATCGTCTATCAACACCTTTCTCAGAGGCGCTGTCATATTTCGCGAATCCCAAATAAACAGAGTTTCGTCAAAAGACCCTGTGGCCAATAAGAACTCGCGTAACGGATGGCTCTGCACAGAACAAACGCCAGTGGCATGGCGATGAGAAGTGAACACACTATTGTACGGCATTCGTAGGTCCCAACCTCTCAACTTGTTGTCGTCTCCTCCTGAATACACCAGGTGCACATTCCAATTGTCTCTAGCGGTAACCCAGGCCTCGTACTCGTGAGCTTTCCATTGAGAACTACACACTAACTCTCCGGTGTCACAACATACCATGAATGCCAATCTACCCAAGCTATCACTAAGGACAATACTCATATCTTTACAGTTAACCCAATCGACAGACAAACAAAGCTCGCTCCCATCTGACTTATCACAAACCTGAGCACACTGTATCCTACTAACTTGACAGGTCTCGTCACTAGTCATACAATACAAACTCAGCTGTCCAATTGAGTTTACAACAGAGAATATATTACCGAGAGAGTTAGTTGACAGCCATTTCAAATCGAGAACACCCGCACCTTCATCATATCTATTGTACAGGACAAGCGACCCGTTGGTTACTCCATAGAGCTCTATATTGCCAGCTCTATTCAGGCCAGACTGCAGTGCATAAGTGCCGCATAGGAGCAAGTTATAGTGAGATTGTATGGGACACCATTCCACTGTGTTAGTGTTGAGAGGGGTGTTGATGGAAGCTAGCTGGGTACAGTCAATGGGCGGGTGGGGGTATAGGGACACCGTGGATTCTGCCATTCGTAGAGAATATATTAATTAAGAATCATAAGTTAGTTGTAGTTTCTGTAATTCTAATGAGTATTGTCAGTAAGGGAGCTTATTAATTGTAAATTCAGAAAATGTTTAACTATCTACAAAGATTATTTCTATTTTATAACATCACAAATATAACGGATTGAGGTAGATATAAGTAAATCAAGTTAGTGAGTAATACTAATGCTTATAAATGACTGAAATATAGTCAAATCCTAGCTCATTTGGGATCAAAAAGCAGAATCCAAACTAAGGAAATACTTAGGTTCCTTTATAACTAACAACTTGATTCAACTTGATTTACTAGTGGTTCCCAATAGATCTCAAAATCTTTATTTCGGTCAATGTGAGGGGTTTGATATTTGTTACAGGGGTCTACGGTATATAAAGGTTGGGAATCGCTATACTAAATACATGTAATTTGTCAAAACAATTCGATAATTAAACATAAATAATTTATTCCTACCTTTTGTGTGTATCTCCACTGTCCACATCCAGACCATGGACATAACTCGGCTCCACTACCTTAACAGGCTGAAACTGCTGAGGTTTAGTCTTAATACAATTCTCTGAGTGGGTTTGTGAGTGGAAATGATCGGGTTGCTCTTCTCCCTGAGTTGTGCCTAATTGTATTATAATTAAATTAATGAGATTCCTGGTTAATAAAATGTAATTCTAAAGACACCGTATCCTAGGCGATTATAAATTAAAGCCGCACTTAGGCTATTATTTGTGTAGAGCTACTACAGTAGCACCGCTTAATAGAGTAACCTCGGGATCAGGTCGCTTTGACGAGATTAAGCGGAAAATCTATTAACCGAAAATATTTTAAGCCAAAATGTAATTCCGTCCAATAAATCCTGTGAAATTTGCTCGATTAAGCAGTAAATCTATTAACAAGTGGCTCTATTAAGCGGAGTCGACTGTATTTGCTATTTGAGGAAATACGTTACATACCAATAACCTGTTAACCAACTCCCCTCAAGTGCTTATGTGGTGTTGTATTATAAAGATTCCCAGATTTTCTTGTCACCTATTAGGTGTAGGAATACTTAGCATTTTTAAACCCCTTAGCGAGGCGATTATTCGGAGTAGGCTACAATTCGAGTAACTACAGTAGAATTTGGTTAGTACGTGAGAAAAAAATCAGTACGTATTATCCAAGTGTACGTACTAACCGAGTTGACACTACATAGAAAATATTAAAACTCGATTGATGTGTGTTTGTTTGTTTGTTAAAATGCAAATGGTGGAAAGGGATGTATATATAACAATGACAAATTTATACCAACTATATAATCACCGATTTAGTGAGGAGTAAGGCTTGAAGTGCGTAGCACCGATCCGTCGCAAAGCGACTGAGACCGAAGGGCTCGTAGGTATAATAGTTATATCTGTTGTAACTAACAACAGGGTTTTGTAATACGTGGAGTAGTTTCACATACGTATTACGTATTTATGTATAATAATTCCAAATAGGCATAAACAGTAGAACCTCGTTAGTAACTTAGTACGAACAAGGGTAATGAGAACACTATTTCAGTCCCTTCAAAGACTTTTCAATATAAATGAAATTGTTTAATTTAATACGAATCGCCAATTAGGCGAAAGCATTTTGACGATCCCAATAGAACTAACGAGGTTCTACTGTATAGAAATGACTCGGTTAATAATTTATCAGATAAAATACTATTTAAACTTCAAAGTCCCTGATGTATGCAGTGCTTCGCCCTATGTACTATCAAGAGCTATTTTTGAGGTTTCAAATTACTTTTCGCAAGCGGTTTTGATTAGATTGCATGCGAAAAGTAACCACAGGCAAATTTCATACAGAAACTAATGGGATGCGAAAAGTATAAAACCGCATGTGGAAAGTATATTTTAATACAGTGGATACCGGATATAAGAACATATCGAATATAAGAACATTCTACTGGAAAACGACTTCCATATACGTACATAGACTGTATAATTTATGCCAGGTATAATAACACTATATGTTCCCGACGATGTTCTTATATCCGGCATCCACTGTATAAGCTGTTCAGACATAACATGCATTGTATAGGCTAGGGGAATTAAACCTTGTACTCCTTAACTGATATTTCCCATATCCGTGTTCCTATTAAGCAGAGTCTACTGTAAGTATCAAATTGGAACTATAAATATAACTACGTACATTAAATTCGTTATAGGAACCCAAGTTTAATCCCCTTATCCGAAATTGGTATTAACAGGTGTTACTGAGTATTAAAAGCTTTCAATACACCGGAATTATCGGTAGGGCTGGTAGAGCCATGGCCCTACCAATAATTGTCTTTTCTCCATAGAAGCTAACACAAATACTCAAGATGGCCCTACCAATCCAAACATCCAGCCTATAAGGGCCCTACCAATCTCCAAAACGAGTCTACGCCAATGTTATGTATGTATTAAATTAATTTCTCACCGTCGCAGACATGGGGTCAAGCCCTTTCAAAAGGGCTTAAGTCCAAGCCCTTTTTGAAAAAGGGCTTAAAGTCCGGACTTAAGTATTTTACTCTAATTATTTAGAAATCCATACCGTATTATATTGAATAAGTGCCTTGAAAAGAGCTTGAAAAATGGCTTGAAGCTCATCTATAAAGGGCTTAAGTCCAAGTCCGGACTTAAGCCCTTTTATTAAAGGAGGACTTAAGTCCGGATTTAAGCCCTCTCAAAAATGGGCTTAAGTCCAAAGGGCTTAAGCCCTTTGGGGCTTGGCCCCATGCCTGAGTCTGTCTCACTATTAACCGGAACTAAATGTGTTCTAATTACGAAAGTATCTTCTTGTTCATGAAAGTTAATATTTCTTTAAAAGTAAGATTAATTTAATTTAGTGGTTCAAAGGAATTTGATGGAATTGCAGAAATTAGTTATTTCATTAAAACAACAACCACAATACAGCCACTAATCTAAATATGCAATAAGTTCAGAGTTAAAGTATCGTCTTACAGACACAACTAATATTAACTGTGTTACTCAGAAATGAGAGTAGATATTTAATAGAACTATAAATTAAGATTAAACTGAAACAAACAAACTCAAATAAATTTCAAAGATACACAAATGGCGACACAAATACCTGAGCTAATCCCAGTGCCAATCGTAGACCCCGTATCGATGCAAATCAACCAAACAATAGACAGGTTGATACTCTCTCTCGAGCAGAGAAGGCACCAGCTGTTGACCGACTTAAGGGACAGAAGAGAGGAAATGAGAGCCATTCGGGAGGCGCGTCAACAAATGCAACAACAAATAACCGAAACCCGCGCATTAGTGGAAGGTCAAATGACTCACAATTTGCTACATTCCTTTCAGGAGAAAATGCTCACAGATTTGGAAGCTAAAATGGCAGAAATGCAAGTGGCAGCACCACCTCAAGAAGTGAGCTACCTCTTCGACACACGGGACCTAGAGGAACGTATCTCCCGTCTGGGAGAGATTCTACAATTCGAGACTCCTCCCATCCCTCCTGTGCCAGCGATACCAAACTATGCCACATTCCAACAGCCCATTGTTGCTGTTGGGAAACCAGGATCAGCTCCTGGAAAGTTTGAAAAGCCAAGAGGTGTCTCAATCGATACGCAATCTGGACACATTTATGTGGCGGATATGTGGAACAGAAGAATCCAAATATTCTCAGAGACTGGAGACTATATCAACAAATTCGGACAACAACACCATATAACTCCATGGGGCATATTAATCCATCAGGATAGCATTTATGTCACGGATGTAAGCGAACACGCTATCTTCCTATTCAAGCTTCCAGAACTCACAATGGTAAAGCAAGTAGGGACGAGAGGATCTGGTTATGAAGAGTTCAATGGTCCGGGACAACTCGCCATCTCTCCCAATCAACGCCTCTACGTGCCAGATCAAAACAACAACAGAATCCAAATCCTGTCCTTAGATCTAGCTTTCCAAGACTCGCTACGAAATCGAACAATGACACAACCTTCCGATGTTAAATTCACAAAGAATGAAATGTTTGTGTTAAGCTGTGAAGACAATCCCTGTATCCACGTGTTTACACTATCAGGAGAGAAGTCCCGCTCCCTAGTTACCGGAGGAGGAATAGGAATGCAAGTTTCAGGAGCATGGTTCTTCTGTCTAGACGGACGCAATAATATTGTCATCAGCGACCGCTCAGCTCACGCTATCAAGGTATTCTCTCCAGCAGGAGACCTCCTACACACGTTAGGACGGAAAGGACATCAACCTGGAATGTTTTACAGACCATTTGGCATCGCTATCCTCAACAACACTAAATTAGTTTGTATCTCTTGTAACGATTCATGTGCATTGCAAATATTTTCCCAGTTTTTTTGTAAATTTTGTGTGAAAAATGAATAAATCAGCTAATATTTAAGTTGAAATCTCACTAAGTTTAGATCCGTATAATTTGTCGGAATGGAGTCCCAGCCCTTGGGTAAAGGGTATAAATAGAAAAATCCCATTTTCACTTTCAAATGAAATTGAAATGAAATATCTTTCAGTTTTACTCTCACACAGTATGACGGACCTGGTGTTGGTACTAACGCGGTTCTACTGTATAGAAATGACTCGGTTAATAATTCCTCTGATAAAATACTATTTAAAGTCCCTGGTGAATGCAGTGCTTCGCCCTATGTACTAAGTACTAACAAGAGCTTTTTTAGAGGTTTCAAATTACATTTCACAAGCGATTTTGATTAGATTGCATGCGAAAAGTAATCACAGGCAAATTGCACACAGAAAGTAATGAGATGCGAAAAGTACCAAAACCGCATGCGGAAAGTATATTTAATATACCGTATTTCCCCGAATAAGCACGGGTTAATAAAATAACATTGGTATGATAAAATTTTAACACATTAGTTGATCTCTGGAGTGTAATTCCATTGATTTTGGCAACTTCAGTATGTATACTGTCGGTGAAAACCACTAAATATTATTTTCTGGATTTTTCAAAAAAATTCAGGACAATTTTGGCATACTAAAACAATAATCGCCGGGCGCTTATTCGAAGCAATACGCTAAGCTTTCAGAGATTAACCTTTAAGCTCTCTGGCTAGCCGTATGATCCTCTCGAGGTCTCCGCTGCTAATTATAGAGGCCAGCTGATCGATGCTGCGCTTCACATCTCCCGTTAGGGGAGAGTCTCTCTCGCGTCTGTAGAACTCTCTCCTAGCCACAGCTACAGCTGCCGGGGCTGTAGGCGTAGGGATGTTAGGTGAGTTCTTAGCGCAAGCCTTCTTCCTATTCAGGGCAATGTAGTTCTTTGGTTCTGTCTAGAAACAAGCAGCATTAAACCCGTAGTTGCCCTGGGGTAAAATGTATAGATAGAAAAATCCCATTTTCACTTTCAATTGAAATAACTTTCAGTTTGACTTTCACATTCGGGGCTTAATCAATCAATTAATTAATTAATTAATTAATTAAAACCCTTCGTTGCCCCGGAATGTAAAGTCAAACTGAAAGTTTATTAATTTCAATTGAAAGTGAAATGGATTTTTTTCTATTTAGTATACATTTTACCCCAACTCTCCCGACCGAGTGTTTATTAATTAATCAATAAAGTTAGTTAGGTTCTCTTATTATGAATATTAATCCACATTAAAGACTTCATAATAGCGAAAGCAACCCTATGTGAGTTGCTAAATTGGGCTAAAATGGGGTTTCAGAATATGATATTTATTATAAAATATCATATTCTACAGGACAAAATTGTTCACAGTAAGCAGACCGACTGTATATGGAATTACTATATGAGAGTCAACACCTTTTTTAAAGTACCGTCAACTCCCGTTATAACGAAGTACTCGGGACAGTAGTTTCATTTCGTTATAAGCGGAGTTTAATCTTAAAGGAGTTCATTACAGGTTGATTTCGTTATAACCGGAGTTCGTTATAACCGGAGTAAATCAATAGCTTAGCGGCTATATGGGATTTATATACAGTAGACTCCGCTTAATCGGGACACCGGTTAATCGGTTTCTCCGCTTAATCGGGTCAAAATTTCGCCGGATTTATGGGACGGAATTACAGTCTGGCTCAAAATATTTTCGGTTAATCGGTTACTCCGCTTAATCGGGTCAAAATGACCTGGTCCCGATGTGACCCAATTAAGCGGAGTCGACTGTAACTTATCATATTAAATGGTAATGCGGAAATGGTTCGATTTTTCAAAATAGGAAATAGTTCGAACCAAAAAAGGAAATAGTTAGACTTTCATTTTTGTATTGTTGGACCATGGATTCAAGCGGGGGTTTTCTCATATCCATGGTGTAGCAACACTAAAAAATTCGAACTACAGTCAACTCCGTCACAAAGCGACCGAGACCGAAGGGCTCGTATGTACTATATACAGTCGACTCCGCTTAATAGAGCCACCTCGGGACCAAGTAGTTTTGACCCGATTAAGCGGAGAAACCGATTAACCGAAAATATTGTAAGCCAAACTGTTATTCTGTCCTATAAATCCTGTGAAAATTTGACCCGATTAAGCGAATAAATCGATTAACCGGTGGCACTATTAAGCGGAGTTGACTGTATTTGCTATTTTGGTACTTCGAACCATTTCCACCATACCTAATAAATGACTTCGTTATAAGCGGAAATTGTTTACAACCATTTCGTCGTAAACGAAGTTTTAATAATGTCAATAAGATAGAAGGATTTCCGGACCATTGAACGACTTCGTTATATCCGACTTGGTTATAACGGGAGTTGACTGTAATTTCAAAAATATACTTTGATAAGATCATTTCAAAATTCACCATTATGAAGCGGGTTTATATTTGAAAGGTGTTGGCCGATGTTTAAGTAAAGTAATAATACAGTGTATATAAATATCCTCCTTAACTAGACTGACCTTATTGCGCGGCACCTCTGTTCTGAATCGTTCCATAAATATCAATAGCTAATTTCCATCTACAGCTGAGTAATAAGAAATACAAATAATTATATTGCTTAATTAACAAGTTTATATAATAAACATTACTAGCGCGCTTCGCGGCAGAACACAACCACACACCAACCGCTTCGCGGTTGGTGTGTGGTTTATATACTTCTAAACATTGATTTAAAGCGTAAATGAGCCTAAATAGTCAAATTTAACAATATGAAATTTTTAATGATTACGTCATCATGCGATAATGAGTTAGCATATTGGCGATCTTGTGTGACCAACGTGTCCGCATCATTAATGTACATATTCTATTAAATTTTCAGATTTTTATCTCTTAAAGGTTGCGAATTATGTGCGATTAAGTGAATTTTCAGGGTTCTCGAAATGTGACAATGACGTCATAACTTTTCGAGGTGTGAGAAATTTTGAGTGGAAACCTTGTTGGCGGGTGGAAAAAGTTACCCCTATATGCCAAAAATCCCATTTGGAAACCGTCCACTTTCTTCAATCAGCTCGTAACATACAAACAAATATATATATACACACACACGACACACCCACATAGGCGTAGGCTCCGGTAGGGTTGGTGAGGCCATGGCCCTACCAATAATTTGTCAAGAGCCATCATCTTCTATTAAGTATGATGCAAGTTAGCATAAATGGCCCTACCAATCCGGGCAATCCCCATCCCGAGTATACGCCCCTGACCCAGGCTTGTGTTTTAATAGTATAGATACCTTATTATAGGAAATTTCATGGAGCGTTAATTTCCATGACCTTAATTTCCTGCTACGTATTTAGCAAAAGTATAATGGATGATAAACTTCCGAGCTACATATTTTCAGATGTGCAACTAGTTTGAAAGGATATACCATGTCTATCAAGTAAATTGGAAGCATATTTGGGCACAATAATAGTATTCAATCAGGAGATTAATAATCATGAAATTTTTTTATAAAATATATTCGCGTTAATTTCATGTATTTGAAAATGTTCAGCTCCAATTCGCGTTAATTTCCTTCGCGTTAATTACATGGCGCGTTAATTTCCTATAATAAGGTAATTCTTAATGAACTGTACAACTATTTGGAGCCAGGTGGGAAGTTATTGTATTGGTTGGTAATAATTCAGGGCCGTAGCCACTGGTCAGGTTGGTCAGGTTTCAACCTGACCACTTTTGGTTGATTAATTTCCCAATATGGCACCACTCGGTCAGGTTGGTCAGAATAACCCGACCACTCTGTCAGGTTGGTCAAATTAACCTGACCACATTGATTTTGGTGGCTACGGCCCTGTAATTGGATATCAAATAGACACATTGGAATGTTAGAAATGTATGGCTAGACAGAGGGAACACAAATAACTGAATGGATGAATGAACTTCATCTCGACCAATTAAAACATTCTTAGATAGGCATTCTACGTATAATGCACACTTAACAATTGATAGAGACACTAAAATCCTTTTACACTAATTGAATGCTAGCTGCTAATCCATACTGGAAAACCCTCGAATTTTATAGGCTAAAGTTTTGGCACCTTTATAAGGAGGGAAGATGTGAATATTTTTCTTAGATATTAGAACTTGTTCCTAGAAACAAAATTTCCTACCCCCTGCCAAATTTCAAGTCTGTAGCTCTTACCAGTTCCTCAATCAATTCTGAACAAAAAAAGAAAAAAATCATTGTGATTTAATATATAAGATTTATATACGTTTGTATAATATAATATTACTATACCATATCATGAGCATAAATAGACCTCAAGATTTATAATATAAGTTGTGATAAAGGGTGATAGGGTAGTAAAAAATTCAATACTAGAGTTTCAAAAAATTGACAACATAGTTCGAAATGGCAAAAAAAAAAGTTCTGATACTCGAATTAAAACGTGGATACAGAAATGAATTTTTGGACAAATTAGCTCTATTTCTGGAATACTTCAGAACCTAAAGTGAAATAAAAGAGCCTAAGCGGAAACAAAACACTGAGCTTTGGATTAAGGAGGAGTGGACACTGGACCGTCACCTCCTCCCTATTAGCTATAGTGGACTTTAGACCCTCCAGTTACGACATTTTCTGTATAAGGAACAGCTTCCCGTCTTTCTCCTTGCTAGCCTTTATCCCTCTCTGCACCGCGCACCTGTTATAGGGTATATAACGCATTCCAATGCACCAATGCTGTTACATACATCAGGTTTTTTTTTAAGGCCGATCTTGGTGTAAATTTTGCACCAAGATTTTTTGGAGTTACACCACGATTATGGGTCGGCCGCGGCCGCTGCAGTGTTGAGTTACACCAAGGCCGCGCTGAGTTACATAAAGGTCTCAACCTTCAAAAAAAACCTGACCTACATGCTACATGACTACGTAGTAGGACACAGGGTTGCCAACTTTTTTTAAGCCCAAAGCGTGATATTTTGTCCTTAATTTAAAAAAAGCGTGAGGAATATAGTATAAAGCGTGATATTTTGGCTGAAAAGCGTGATAAATTATTTTTCACTTCAGAAAGCAGTATAATAAGAGTTTATTTTGCCTCGCCCCTGAATTTTATGCTACCTATCTATTTTGATAAATAATGCGAATAATTACTAAAAAAACTAACATGAGTAATTATCTATTGTAATGCAAAATAATAAAATCTACTAATTCAAGACTAATAGTACTAAAATAGTTCATACTAAGCTAGTGCTCCTCGTTGTATTCTTTAGTAACTTTTTGTGACCTTATAATCAAATCGCACTACGTTTTTGACAATTTTACCATTTTATAATAAAGCGTGAGATTTCGAATCTAAGCGTGAGAGCGGGAGATTTTTAAAAAAGCGTGAGAGTTGGCAACCCTGGTAGGACACTATGGGGTCCCTCTGTCTGAATTCGTCTGCCACTTTGAAATATGGCACCAGCGCCTTGAGGCCATCTGGAGCTGACATAGCTAGTATGCGGAATTTAATTGAATGCACTATATTAAAATCTAATGCACATAGCTACTACTTATGCGCTAATCCTATATCGGCGTCTCGCCCTAACTTATTGCTGTAGGCTCGGGAAATAAGGTTTCATGCCTCTGTGTAACGGTCCATGCAGAGTTCCAAACAGCGATGCTCGTAGCGGTCCAAAGAGCCGGAGGGCTTAGGTACACATTTCCCAAAGCACTTTTCTACCATTTTCTCGTATGGAAGTTCTGAATAACCAGCTGTTCTCTGAGTCTGCATAACCTCGTGCGATCAGCTGATTCCATGCTGTTAAGCGCTGTAAGGTCCTCCGACATACTAGCTAGCGGACTAATAACAATATTATACTAAAAACAACGGGCAGTATGAGGGCAATAGAACAGGGAATCTATTCATCCTATAAAATCCACTCTACATTAATTCAATAGTAAATACATCTCCGTGCAAAGGGTCAGGCCATGTAGGTAATATTGTCCTCATCCCTTTCCATGTACTTGTGCTCTATGAGCCACTCGATCTGCTCCTTAATAATCTTTTCTGCGGCAGAAACATGTTCTTTAGGATCTCAACCAGTTCCGTCTGCAGCGCAGCGTTAGTCACCCTCTTGCGCATTTTCATTATCTTCACGACAGCCTCCTAGATACGGGAGGGGGCTTAGGAATGTGGCTTCATTACTTAATTGGGTTTATAGAATGTCTATAAATAGCATATTGTGCTACACAATGGCGGGCCTCCGCCAGTGGGAAACGCGGCCCACTCTGCATTCATAAACTCAGATAAAACAGAGAGGAAACTCGAGATTCCTAAATGGAAGAGCTCATCTACGAAGCGGCTATCGTCTCAAGTATTCAACTGATAACGAACTTATTTGAGATTATACTATGCATTATATTCCTGTTGGCGGCCCTCTTCGTGCTCTCAGTATTCAGATCCATTGTCTACTACCTGTACCTACGACTGTATCTCCCGGGCCCCAGGGGAACATTCTTTCTGGGAAACGCGGAAGAGATTAACAACGAGCTGATCAACTACGAAGACTCGAAGCACCAATTTTGGAAGCTAAACAACGAGCGCTACAAGGGTGTCTACCGTATCGTTATTGGCCACCAAGTGTACGTTATCTTACGAGACGCAGGGAGGATAGAAACACTGCTTAGGAACTCCACGCCGAAGGCCGAGTGCATTCTAGACAAGCTGTACCCCTTCCTGGGCCAGGGGATCCTCACCCATCAGAGACTCGACTGGCAGGCTTCCCGTAAGTTGATCTGCCCCTTGTTCACGTTACGAACTATTCAGGACTACATGCCAGAGTTCAACGAGTCGGCAGAGCAACTGATGGAGGTCTGGTCGCGACTGCCAGATTTGGAGATTGTGCCTCTTGGGAACTACCTGAACAGGTACACCATAGAGGTGCTCATAAACTGCATGTTCCACAGAAAGCGGGGAGTGCAGGAGACCCCGGATATGTCGGTGCTCATATACATACGCAAGCTGGCTGCCATCCACGGAGCGATCATAGCGCGGCAATACAACCCGGCGCACCACTTCGACCGCATCTACTACCGCTCCGCCAGTGGCCAGAAGTTCCTTAGCGACAAGGAGGACGCGAACAGCTACCTATCCTCGCTGATCCTGGAGAGCGTGCTCTACAAACAGGGCGAGCTCTACACCTCCAAAATCAAGAAGGGCAGGAACAACATTATGGAGACGCTGCTGCGCTACAAGGACAAGAAAGGGCAAAAGCTGTCCATCACCGAGATATTCAACCAGGTCAACAACCTAATGTTCTGCGCCTTCCAGCCGACAGCCATCAGTCTGCAGTTCATCCTATACTGCCTGGGCATAAACGAGGGCCACCAGGAGTCCTGCCGACACGAAGTGCTAACCGTCATGAGCGGACGCAGGGACATCAAGTGGAGCGACATCATGAACTTCCGGTTTCTCACAAAGTGCGTATACGAGGCTCTGCGAATTTACGCGCCTACTGGATCGCTGTGTCGACAGATGGACAAGAGTACCGTCCTGGACGGCTACTGGATCCCCCCCGGCACCAAGCTGCTCACCAACGTGTGGCACCTGCACGAGGACCCCAAGGTCTGGCCCGATCCGCACCGCTTCAACCCGCACCGATTCAAGAACGAGGAGGTCAGGAAGAGCTTCTCATATCTGCCTTTCTCTGATGGCCCACGCAAATGCCTCGGACACCAGTTCGTGATGGCGGAAATAAAAGTTCTGCTCGCCTACATACTGATGAACTACCGGATTAAAGTCCCACGCGACTACCAAATGGATCGGGTCAACAGATTCTTCTTAGCGCCCAGACAGGACGTGAAGGTACAGCTAAAGAAATTCCTATAATACCTGTTTGTAATTTGTTCGTTAGTTATTTCTGTTTGTTAGGTTGTTGTCTGTCTGTTAGTGTGTTTAGATAGCGTTACATTCCACTGCGCCCTACCTGTATCCTGAGTATGACAGCTGCACAATCCGACCAGAAACAGCTTCCCGCGTTCTGGAGCTTCCCCTGGCAACTGTACAGGGAGAAAGGAATGTAATTATGTGTGTACTAGTTAGGAATTAAAAGCACGTACAATAGTCCGAACTCCTGGTTAATAACGAAGTTGGTGCTGTTGTTAACCGGCGGGAACATCTTAAGCACCTGTAGTTTCAGCTTCGGGAATGAAGCCAGCGAGAAGAGCGAGAGGAGTAATTTGCCGCATAGCGGCCGTTAACTTGAGATGCGTAGCACCAGGGGCATAGGCGTCGTAACCCGCCCGGGTGCCCGGAAGGGTTGCCTATGTCATGAGATGAGGCCACGCACTAGTATGAAGACTAGGCGCTCTTGCGGGCCCCAACTCATGGGGATGTCAAGTCAGTGGTTTCGTCCTATCTCAAGGACTCATCAGGAGGGTAACCCTCGACCACCTTATTGCGCCTCGCGCCAACCTAGTGTCGATCTAGGTTACCAGTAGTACCGCCGGACTTATGCTAGCAGAGTTACTCATGCAGCATCCCGTACTTCCACCTACACAAGGCTCCCAACCTCATGTATTCCTGAGGATCCGTCACATCTGAATACGATTATTATTATTATCACAAATGTAATGTCTCCATTAGACTCATCAATCGTTAGACCAAAGGGATAATTAATAGTATAGACTAGCGCGCATATAGACTAGTTTATTGTCTATTGAAAGAAGCGAGACCGAAGTGCTCGTCTAAATAAATTTATTCTTTATTTTACCGTTGGGTAATACAATGAGTCAAATTCGGCTAATGAGTTTGGCAATCCTAGAGAGAGACATTACCAAAGTTATGAATTTTGATAAAATAATCAATGGCTTTGCGGCTATGAAACCAATAAAAGTTATTTAAACAAATTTCAATTCATTAACAGTACAGTGGTGTTCGGCTAATAGCAATTGCATATTATTTACGAGCCCTTCGGTTTCGGTCGCTTCGCGACCTTTGTTCCTTCGTGTTAGGCACTACGCGAGACAATAAACGGCCGCTTCGCGGCCTTTCCCCCCTCAAAAAAACAGTAATATTAATAATAAATAAGTTAACCTGTGGCTTGTAAATAATTATCACACGCACACTACTATTTAATTCATTTCAGTATGTTTTTATTTGGAAGAGGATATTTACTAACCCAAATTTTATCTTCTGCATCGTTCTTACCCGCGCGCGTAAAATTATGGAACAATTCATGGCTTACTCTCCTCAAGTTTTCATTTATTTCTAATTCATTCTATACGTAATTAATTAATTCTGTTCTAATAGCAAGCCTCAAGTTTGAATTATGGCTCCTTATAAAGTAATTAGCGTTTAAAATGACTGAGTGATATGTTATGTCGATTTTGTCAAATACAGTCGAAATCGGGTTTTTTTGCCCCCCAAAATGCACGACAAAAGGAGGCAAAAAAAACCAATAAGCAAAAAAACCCGATGGAAAACACATTAAGATATCACATTTTTGCACGTCAAAAGGAGGCAAAAAAACCCAATAAGCAAAAAAACCCGTGGCAAAAAAACCCGATTTCGACTGTAGTCGATTTTACAAAATCAACATCCAAAATGTCGATTTTGTAAAATCAACATACAAACTTAAGTTTAATTTGTAAAATAGTTGATTTTATAAAATCGACATTTTTAATTAGTTGATTTTGTAAAATCACCCTGGAATCTTTTTTAATTCTAGTAAAAATTTCATTTGGTAAAAGAAAATCTTCATACAAGTCGGTATATACTTGGATGAATCGAATTCTGAACAAAATGCAATTAAACCTAGGCTTATCCGGGTAATATAGCCAAAGTCGAACACTTGTTTTAGTTCCGTTGATTCATGTTGATTTTGTAAAATTGACATGTTGATTCTGTAAAATCAACATTTGACAAAATCGACATAACATATATAACTCAAAAGAATTCTGGGGGGCTACCCCCCCCAGACCCCCTTATCAACATGTCTGGATCCGCCACTGTACTGCACAAACTAAATAATAACAGTTATATCGATTGTATCAATTATTTACACCTGTCATTCCGCGCTAAGGGCGTTTTCACATTTTGCACTATGACTTATTCCCTCGCTTATACTCCTACCATATTATATATTAGAATGTACAGTAGAACCTAGTTAATACGAACACCAACGGAGTGAACGGACGGTAAAATCTGTTCGCTTTATCCGGAGTTAGTATTTACCGGAGTAATACCCATTGAATAGCCATTGTAGGGACCTGATTTTGTGGAACTGTTTGTTCGTCTTATCCGGAAATTCGTACAAACCGTGTTCATACTAAAGAGGTTCTAATGTACATGACTCTTGTTAACTCATCGTTAACAACACTTGTATGTACATTTTGTTAAATAATATCAAATAACAACAAATAAAGTTGTTTATTAGAGAATTAATATTTTAGGTCGTGTAGCACCAAACATGAACAAATCTGAAAAAAGAAACTGTAATTAGAAGCTATATTAATAAATTAATAATATATCAAAATTCTTAGAAATCAAATACCAGAGGTGAGACTAAATGGCTTTGGATTCCTCAAATATGCATACCTTAATGGTTAAATGGTAGCTATAGATGAGGAAACATGAGAACACATTTACAGATTTATTCATTTAGTTACTAATGATTAGAAGCAAATAAACACAATAAATAGCAGCAATTAAGCTGAAAATATTTGGAGCCCAAATTTGTTGTTTCGGGATACACATACGAGTTTGTTGTTGTTGTTGTTGTTGTTGATTGCTATGCCAGGAGGTAGGAAAATAATCCAGCTTTGTGTCCTTCTCCCCCTATGGTGTGTAGTAGGTCTCCTTCTGGAGAGAATACCTTGGTATTGTCTCCATAGTCAGGGTTCTATCTACTGGGGGGGAAGCTTCCCCCACAAATTTAACATCCTAGATAGAACCCTGATAGTAGTCGCTAATGACGATGTTATTGCGTTTGTCCAAACTGAAGAATAATGGGTTTCTCACTTGCCTTCCTCTGGTAATTAGGGAGCGGGACTTCTCTCCTGATAGTGCAAACACGTGGATACAAGGATTGTCTTCATGCCTTAACACAAACATTTCATTGTTTGTGAACTTATCATCAACAGGTGTTGTCATTGTTTGATGTTGTAATGAGCCTTGGAAAGTTAGATCTAAGGACAGGATTTGGATTCTGTTATTGTTTAAATCTGGCACGTAGAGGCGTTGATTGGGAGAGATGGCGAGTTGTTTCGGATAATTAAACTCTTCATTTCCAGATCCATGCTTTCCTACTCGGTTCACCATTTTGAGATCCTGGAAGCTTGAATATGAAGATAGCGTATCGGTTATGTCCGTTACAAAAATGATATCCTGATGAATGAATATTCCCCATGGACTTATCAGGTGTTGCTGTCCGAATTCGTTGAGATAGTCTCCTGTCTCTGAGAATATTTGGATTCGACTGTTGCTCATATCCGCCACATAAATGTGTCCAGATTCCGTATCGATTGAGACACCTTTTGGGCCGTGAAACTCTCCAGGAGCTGATCCTACTTTCCCAACAGCTACAATGGGCTGTTGGAATGTGGCATAGTTTGGTATCGCTGGCATAGGAGGGATGGGAGCAGGGTTGTAAATAAATCATTTATTTTTCTCAAATCAAATCAAATCAAATCATTTTAGATTTAAAATAATTTCAAATCAAATGAAATCAAATCAAATCATTTGAGAATTCAAATTCTCTTAAATATCAAATGAAATCAAATCAAATCAAATATTTGAAATATTTGATTTGATTTACAACACTGGATGGGAGTAGTCTCGAGTTGCAGTACAATCTCTCCCAGACCGGAGATACGTTCCTCTAGGTCCCGTGTGTCGCAGAGGTAGCTCACTTCTTGAGGTGGTGCTGCCACTTGCATTTCTGCCATTTTGGCTTCCAAATCTGTTACTATTTTCTCCTGAAAGTAATGCAGCAAATTGTGCGTCATTTGACCTTCCAAAATCTCCCGGTCCCCCCGGACTTGTGGCCCTAGGGTCAGATGTCCCCACGGACCTGTGGACCTAGGATCAGATGTCCCCACGGACTCCTCACCCTAGGGTCAGATGTCCCCACGGACCTGTGGACCTAGGATCAGATGTCTTCTCTCAGAAACTTCACACTAGGGTCCCAGAACACTTAAATTTCACAATGCACATCACTATAGTTTTAGATTCTATATTTAAGTGTCGCCATGCTATGGTGTCACATATCTTCCCAATATCGAATTCTATCACATTAGTTTAGCAACTATGTTTCCTCCATAAAAAAAGCCACGGCAAATGGGCTTAAGAGATGGCATATAATGATGTTAGTAAAATAGATGTTAGTAATGGACATACCTAATTTACGGAACGGAACGGAACGTATGTATTCCATCCAAGTCAACCTGTCAAGTAATGTCAAACATTAAAAAGTACCAACCAAATATTGTCAGAAGACAGAAGTATATTAATGTGTCAGGAAGAAACCATTATGTCAAGAGTATATGAATACTACAACAATTCTATAAATGTGTCAAAAGTATACTATACAAATGCTATTAAAAATGCATAGCAATGTGTAAGTGTATACTAAATTTGATAAAAGTATGCAAGCTCTGTCAGTTCCGTTCCGTAATTTAGGTATGAACAAATTACGGAACGGTAAAAAGTTGTGGTACGACATGGCCTACTTAATATACGCCTAAATATATCACCGAGAAGGCCATGAAACGAGAAGGCCAGTTTCTAATTTTCATTCTAAGCTAAACTATGCCTCTTATTGTTATTATTTGCATTGTATGTGGGGTAATCAACCATCGCGAGTCCAAATGGAACCACTTTTGAGAATCTGAGATTTGTGGTTAAGTTGTTTAGGCGCCATTTCATGGTGACGGTAGCAATCTACATATAGTAAAATATAAAAAATTTCAAATGTCATAAATTTCAGTTTCTTCTTACTTTCTAATAATTTTATAACAGGAATACTAAATAGGGATATATTTCATACCCCAAAGGCTACTAAATCACAAAATGGCGACAATCTAAAATTTTTAAAAATTATAAAGCAACCACATGCTAAAATACAAGTACTATCCGAGTTACAAATTACTATTTTCGTCCATAAAACGTATATAATTGCTGGTTTATTTATATTCATTCTCATTCTATATTCTGAAAATGAATACTAAGTATATTAGCAAATTATCTTCATTTTCTCGTAGTTCTTTAGACTCGAATTGTATGTTTGTATATTTGTGGTGTCATCATTAAATGGCGCCTAAACAGCTTAACCACAAATCTCAGATTCTCAAAAGTGGTCCATTGGACTCGCGATGGTTGATTACCCCATATACAATTCAAATAATAACAATAGGAGGCATAGTTTAGCTTAGAATGAAAATTAGAAACTGGCCTTCTCGGTGACATATTTAGCCGTATATTAAGTAGGCCATGGTTAACCTCACTGCACAATAGAAATATCCCATGTGACATTCCTCCCATATACTTCTCTTTCATTTAAATTATATGAAGCCAAGTTCAATCCTTAAATATATTTGAGAAATTATCTTATGAACTCTTTAAATAAGAAATACAATTGTTGATCAATAGCTTAAAAAAATAGAATCTCAGTAAGAATCCCAAGCAATAAATAAAATTATCTTCAAAGGGGAAATTTAAAATTTAAATATTTAAGGTCAAGATATCTTTAATTACAATAAGTAGTAGAATGGCTAAACTGTATAATTGGATTCTGGAAGAAATTTCATACTTAATTGTATTAGCACTACCAGCGTCTATTGAAAGCTTCTCAGAAGGGCTGAATATAAAATTAAGCAATATATTCATTGGACGAGCATCAGGTAACAATATAGCGTTAATGGTAAGTGCTCTCTTTATTGGTCAAACTGTGGTGGCATTGACAGCATATCCGATCGCGGAGGCTTTTGGTGTCTATGTAAATATCCTATGCTCACAGGCATATGGAGCAAAACAATACAAACTAGTGGGATTGTACTTCTACAGAGCTCTATTCATGGCAACTCTCACTTGCTTTCCAGTATTCACAGTCTACATTAGTGTCCGTCCTATCGTATACTTCCTATTCCAAGATTGGGAATTGGCTCAGTACACTGGTAGCTACACAGATGTTCTTTGTTTCGGCTATCCTGCCTATTTGTACTATAAAATTGGTATTCGTTTCCTTCAGTCATTGAACATAGTATGGGGTCCTGTGTTGTATCTTATCATTGGGAACATTTTGAATGGAGTAATACAGTATATTCTGATATTCCGATACAACACGAAAATTGAAGGAGCAGCTGCTGGTTACGTCATCAGTAATTACTTAGTTGCACTATTAGTATTCGCACACATACGGCTCTCTCATGTGCACACTGCTATAGCACAGAAGTGGACTATTGAATATATCACCAACTGGCTACATACAGCTAGATATTATATCAGTATTTTCTTTCAAAGGTTAATGGGTGTAATTCCTTCAACAATTTATCCCATATTATTCATTGGTATAATGGCTCATGATAAAAGACAACTAGCTATCTACTCAATTCTATTTTCAATTTGGTGGATGATTTCTCTCACTACTATGGGGTTCTCCAGTGCAGTTTTAGTTCGTATAGGTCATTTGTTGGGTACAAATGAACCAAATAAAGCTAAAAGAGCTACAATTTTGGTTATGATAACCGCACAACTACTTTTGGTATTGACAAATATAATATTGTTCATAGTGAGTGAACCATTGAGTCATCTATTCACCACAGATAACACTTTTGCTGAGGAGTTAGCATGGAATATTCGGGCACTCTCATTTCTTATCAACACTGACATTAAACTAATATTAGAAGGTGCAATGAATGCCTGTTGTAAACAAGTAATACAAATGACATCACGATTCAGGGCCGTAGCCACCAAAATCAAAGTGGTCAGGTTAATCTGGCCAACAGGAAAGAGTGGTCAGGTTAATCTGGCCAACAAGACAGAGTGGTCAGGTTAATCTTACCAACCTGACCGAGTGGTCAGGTTAATCTTACCAACCTGACTGAGTGGTCAGGTTATTCTGAGCAACCTGACCGAGTGTTGCCATATAGGGAAATTAATCAACCAAAAGTGGTCAGGTTGAAACCTGACCAACCTGACCAGTGGCTACGGCCCTGCGATTCGTATTTCAAACATTCTTAGGCATTCTTCTCACAATGTTATTAGTTAATTTCGTGTCTTGGAAAGCTGTAGCTACTTTGGTTAGTTTCTCAACTGCAAACATTTGTATGACCTTACTCGCCGTATTTACCCTATTTTGCATTAAATGGGAAAACATTGCCCGTTCTATAGGAAATAATATCATGTCAAGCTCAAACCGTGATGACCAAACTTATTTGAATCGAGAAATTTCTATCATTAATGGTTTCAAAGTATCACTCAAAACATGCATATTAGTTAGGTATCTAGTTTGTATTGCCGCAGGAATTATTTTATTCTCAGCTACCTTTGTCCCCTATATTGATCCTTAACTCTGCTATTACATGAAATTACGCTCTTAATATTGTTGTTTAAATAATTCATTAAACAATTAAAGTCTACTTTTAAAACAACCTCTTCAAAAGCAATATATTGCCTTTGTAGACTTTTTAGACAATTATTTTGAATTATCTATAGTTCCATAAATGTATATCGGACGAAATAGAACGATTAGGTGATATTAAATACGCATTACATTATTATTTTTACTATAAATATATTATCTGTTATTTCACTTTAATATTACGAGCCCTTCGGTCTCGGTCGCTTCGCGACGGATCACTCTCTCACAAAGGACGCTTCGCGACCTTTGTTCGTTCGTGTTAGGCACTACGCGATGCAATTAACGGCCGCTTCGCGGCCTTTCCCTCCTCTAAAAGACAGTAATATTAATAATAAATAAGTTAACCTGTGGCTACTATATTACACACACTACTTAACGCGCGCTTAAATTCATTCTGAGTTGTGATTCGTTAATGTAATCTGTTTGGGAAATGATGTGTCATGTATGTTATTCTCATTACTTATTAGTTATTAATTATTAGTTAATAATATATGATATTGGCTCAATAATTCTTAATTAAGGTAGCTCATTTCAGCTCCATTAAAAGGTTAGCTTGTTAGCTCAAATAAATTGAAACCCGTGGCTGATAAATTATACGCAATTATTTATTTCAGTATATTATATTGCAAAGTAATTTACTTAGCCTGGATTTAATCTCTGCATAATAATGGTTTAAAGATGAGAATAAGACCGCTTCGCGGTCTTATTCTCACCATTAAACCATTATTATGCAGAGGTTAAATCCAGGGTTGTAAGATATTTGATTTAATTGATAGTAATAATAAACATATCAATCTCATAATTAGACAGATCCTAAATCCTTGATGAATCAACTACTTAATTAATTTCATAATTTCAGTATAGGTTAGAAATTACGTAATTCCATTAATTGTCTTATTAATAGGAAGCCAATATAGGTGTAATAAATAAACAATGCATCAGAGAAGTTAACTACTCGAGTGCATTCTTGTTAACCAAACAAATCAGATCACCCACATAAGTGCTAAGAATAATATGATACATTTTAACTAATAACTTTCGTTAATCACTCTTACTTGAATTGTTTGCAATAGACACAATCGAAAATCGATTTTGCACTTTGCGATACCTGTGTTGGTACGATACACTATTTATGGTTGATTAGTGCAGGGACTAATTAATTAACTGTGTCACAATCAGAAGAAAATTGGGAATTCGTGAACTGCTATCAGGTGTAGAAATTTAGTGACGTCTAATGCTTTGAATTTTCCGCAAATCGGAGCAAAATTTGGAAGCTAGTACAAAATATCTGTTTTTCGCAACTGTGACGTCATAATACCGTTATTTTGTTTCAAAAACCAATAGATCGTTGTCGCAGTACAAAATTACCCCTGATACAAATTTTCAGCTTTCTGGGACTTGTAGTCTTTCCAATTAATTCTGGACAAACATCTCCACACACACACAACAATTCCGCTTTTAATATACAGATAGATAATATATTTACTTTACACTCTTTCAATTAAGAGGTTCATAAATTAGTTTATAGTAATTAGCCAAGAAAACGTGTCGTTACTTTGTTTCTACGCAATATGTACAAGTAGGAGTTAACTAAAATACTTGAGGACATAATTGCATAAAAATAACTGAATTGCATAAAACTAATAATAGTATATCCATTTAGCTCAGTAATTACTGTAGTTATTAATAAAAATAAAGTAAGCATTGACCAAATTGCAGTTGTCCGATAAACGTAATTCGTATTGACGAAATTAAAATTACTGTCTATGCTAAAGATTTCTCAAAATCAAAGTGCATAAATACCCTCAAAAAATAGGGAATTTAATCCGAATTCCAACACAAGCATGTATACTTCAATGCTGAGTTTACTTATATTAAGTATAATTCATCTCACTTATGAAAGTAAGTTATATTGATCATTTCCTATTTCTTTCTATTTGTCGAGAAACTTTTAATGTTTATTAAGGCGTTTAAATAAATGGAGCATATTTCTTAGTAATATTTATTAAGGCCTTTAAATAAATGGAGCATATTTCTTAGTAAAATTTACTGGAGACATAATTATTTTAGCTTGAAAATTAATTGGCACTACTATTTATTATAGTTTAAAATTAAATATAAATGCTGTTGTAGTAATTAATCTGTATGATGTGTGATATATTTGTAATGGAAATAAGGTAGGATTAGTATGACACAAATCTGGTCCTCTGAAACCTGAAGGCCTTCATATAGTAGACTTGTTAATCGACACGGAATTTACCTACATAGAAATACATACTGCTTTACGATTACAAGGAATTATTCAGGAGCGCGAGACGCTCCTTTTGGAGTATGATTTTTGGAAAATTTTAATTTAGGAGCGCGAAAATTTAAATTCTTCTCCTATACCGTAACATTAATTTGTGATTTAGGCGTATGAAAATCGGATGAGACCAGGTATAGGAGCGTATTTACAAATGACTGTATAATACACTATTTACGAACTTGGTTAAAAATAGTGTACGCACTAAGCCGAAATACGCACTAACCCAGGTACCTTATAACCAGTTCTACTTTAGCTACTGATCCACTACAATACGCCTGCTTCTCCAGAGAGAGCTGTGACCTGAGAATAGACAACAACTGCTATGTGCATGTGGACAATAGCGTTAGTTGGAACGAAGCTGAAGAATGTTGTATAGCCTGGGGCGGCCATCTAGCGAGCATACACTCAGCAGGGGCCAACCATCTCCTTAACAAGATTAGAAATATAGACAGGTTCACTTGGTTAGGACTGAGCGACACTGCTAATGATGGGGTGTATGTATGGACTGATGACACTGCATTTGATTATAATAATTTCAGTTCGAATCAACCGGATAGCTATGGAGGAGAGTCCTGTTTCCATTTCTTCAATGAACCGAGAGGAGAGTTGAGTTGGAACGATTATCATTGTAACAGAGAGGATTGGGGCTCTGTTAGTACATCCTACATCTGTCAGAAAAGTAAGTTAAACTAATACAATTTGAGAGTTCCATTAATTTGTTTACCATTTCAATAACAGCAACAATAAGTTCCATACAATTCCCTTAATGATCTTCATGGTAATTCAACCAGATTTCCTACAAGTTTATAGCAGAATATCTCTCACTGAAGTATATCTGTACTTGGTCAATTTTTTCCCCTAATTTGTAAAATAAAACAATAAAACTGTAACATCTTGAATGTATTCTAGTACTTCGCCCTCAAATGGACAGGTCGAGGTGTGATATAACGCTTAACGGGAAATGCTACATATCCATGGACACCCGGGCTTCATGGTATCTCGCAGAAGACAGCTGTGTAGAGTGGGGCGGGCACCTGGCCAGCATTCACTCAGACCTGGAGAACTACGCGGTTAACTCAATCAGAGACACACGAGACTTCACTTGGATAGGACTGAGTGACACTGCTAATGATGGGGTGTATGTATGGACTGATGACACTGCATTTGATTATAATAATTTCCACCGGAATCAACCGGATAGCTATGGAGGAGAGTCGTGTTTCCATTTCTTCACTGAACGAAGGGGAGAACTGACTTGGAACGATTATCAGTGTAACAGAGAGGATTGGGGCTCTGTAGAGACTTCATTCGTATGCAAGAAAGGTTAGTATTATATTTACAAGTTTACACCAAAAGTATAAACATACACTACAATTAGGAATTCCATTCATAATTGCAATGGACTCTCGTTAATAGGAACAAAGATAAGGCGAAAAGGTTTAACTCCGCAGTCTCCGCTAGCCTATACAAATGCAGGGGCGTAGCCAGGGTGGTCACTAGGGGGGTTTCCAAACAGCTTACTAGTACAGTCGACTCTGTACACTTAGACTACTGTTACGTATATCTAAGAGGTTTAGGGGGGTTTCCGGGCAACGGGAAACCCCCCCTGCCTACGCCCCTGCAAATGCATGCAAAAACTCCGGTTAATGCGAATTCCAGATAATAATACGAACGAAATTCGACGGTTCCCTGGTGTTATATAAGTAGAGTCTACATTATTTGAATCTCCAATTTAGATATCGACACATGCACAACTCAATGCTCACCCTGCACAGGAACATCTCCTGCTATAAAGGGAGAGAGGGGAGAGGCAGGGCCACAAGGCCCGTTGGGACCGAGAGGGCATATCGGGCCGTATGGAGCCAAAGGTGATATAGGCCATCCGGGCGATATTGGTTACCCTGGTCCCTTTGGGCGCCCTGGACAGGTGGGACCAGTGGGGGCAATTGGGAATCTAGGGGCTAAGGGGGAGAGGGGAGAGAAGGGGGTGAGGGGACTAACTGTAGCCTGGCAAAATGAGAAGGGAGATAGTCAGTAATGGTCCCTTCTGATACAGAGCAGTTTGAGTATACATGTGTGATTAATAGGATAGGGTGTCGTATTATGCTATTGTGTTATGAGTGTGTGTTTGCTAATAAATTGTATATCTTGATAGATAATAAAGTTTGGATAAAGGAAGTAGCGAGAAGTGATGATTTGCAAAAATAAATCGTATTTTAGAAAATCTGATTTTACATATAATGATATAAAGGATGTACCTACATAAAACAATAATTTAGTGTGCAGTCTTTCCGGATAAGACGAACAAACAGTTCCACAAAATCAGGTCCCTACAATGGCTATTCAATGGGTATTACTCCGGTTACTACGAACTCCGGGTAAAGCGAACAAATGTTTACCGTCCGTTGGTGTTCGTATTCACGAGGTTCTACTATAATCTGTTGTTTATCATCTTTTCAATCAAATCAAAAAGGAAAGAATAGTTCCGATTCTTAATCGCTTTCTTTAACTTCTTCATAAAGTACTAAAGTGAAGCACAAATAGGGAACGGTAAATAATCAAGAATGCCAAACCCATAGCGCAGCCTAAAATCATAACCATGATTTGAGTCGCACCCAATTATTCCATGTGACGAAATAGTTTGGTTTTCAAATGGACGCCCCAGGAGAAAGGGACTAGTGTCTAAATTATGCGTGAACCAATTTGATAGACAACTATTGTAAATAATTATGTTAACTTGGAACATCAGATAATAGAATGATGATTAATAGTAAAAGTTGTAATCGATATAAACCATAATATAGTGTATACTCCAGACATAATTCTTGTAATTATTGCAGATAGCAACCACAGAAAAACTACCTAACTTTCCAGTTCAGAAGCTATAAATAGTATTTTAAAATAAAATACTCTATAATATTAAAAAAATAAAATCACGAACAAAGAACTCCATCAATAACAAAATGGCGACACAGTTTCCAGAACCCATACCAGTGCCACTCGTAGACCCAATAGCGACACAAATAAATAAATCGATAGACAAGTTGATACGCTCTCTCGAGCAGAGAAGAGTCCAGCTGTTGACCGACTTAAGGGACAGCCGAGAGGAAATGAGAGCCAATCGGGTGGCGCGACAACAAATCGAGATACAAATAACAGAAACACGCGCGCTTTTGGAAGGCCAACTAATGCACAATGAGCTCCATTCCATGCAGGAGAGAATAGTGGCAGAGTTAGAAGCTACGCGAGCTGAAATGCAAGCCAATGCCCCGCCTCCTCAAGACCTGAAGTTCCTGTGCGACACACGGGACCTAGAGGGACACATCTCCCGTCTGGGAGAGATTGCACAGATCGACATTCCTCCAGCAGTGCCTGACTACGCTGCATTCCTACAGCCCAGTGTTGCTGTTGGGAAGAGAGGAACAGCTCCTGGAGAGTTTAACTGGCCAAGAGGAATTACAATCGAACAAACATCTGGACACATTTATTTGGCAGATCGATACAACAGCCGAATCCAAATATTCTCTGAAACGGGAGAATGTCTCAACCAATTCGGAAATCAACACCTGAAGGAGCCATGGGGCATATTGACCTACCGAGACAGCATATTTGTTACGGACATAGGATACCACGCTTTATTCCAATTCAAGCTGTCAGATCTCACAATGATAAAGCGATTAGGGATGAAAGGATCTGGAAAGAAAGAATTCAATATTCCGAGACAACTCGATATCTCTCCAAACCAACGCCTCTACGTGCCAGATACACTCAACAACAGAATCCAAATCCTATCTACAGATCTAGCTTTCCAAGGCTCGCTACAACATCAAACAATGATATCACCTACTGATGTTAAATTCACAAAGAATGAAATGTTTGTGTTAAGCTGTGAAGACAATCCTTGTATCCACGTGTTTACACTATCAGGAGAGAAGTCCCGCTCCCTAGTTACCGGAGGAGGAATAGGAATGCAAGTTTCAGGAGCATTGTTCTTCTGTTTAGACGGACGCAATAACATTGTCATCAGCGACTATTCTGCTCACGATATCAAGGTATTCTCTCCAGCAGGAGACTTCCTACACACGTTAGGACGGAAAGGACATCAAGCTGGAATGTTTGTCTGCCCTTATGGCATTGCTGTCCTCAACAACACTAAATTAGTTTGTATTTCTCGAAACGAAAACTTCGGTTTACAAATATTTGATGGGATTAATTTATGAGTTAACTTCTCCGAAACCACTTCAGAATCCGTATCATTATTCCCATTAACTAAGTTATAAAAGTGTCAGTGGTATATGCTATTAATTTAATAGTGCAAGTTACGTTCATTTGCATTAAAAGCAAAAGTGGGTAGTTGCATCGTAAAATGAAAATGGATCATAAAGTGTCAGTGGTATATGCTATTAATTTAATAGTGCAAGTTACGTTCATTTGCATTAAAAGCAAAAGTGGGTAGTTGCATCGTAAAATGAAAATGGATCATAAAACTAAGTAACTTGAGTTCAGAGTTCCGTTCGATCCTAGCAACAACAAATTGCAAATGGAATGTATAACTAGCAAATAGGATTATCGAGTATCACAGATGTTTGTTCGTTGAATTTAACCGATTTTTGTCGCCATATTTCTATCACCAGACATTCTCGCTTATGCCATCCATTCCAAGCCCTGAGTTTGCAAGTGCGGCTACAGAAATGCACAATGTGACACCTGTTGCACTGTTTCAGTTCAACGCCTATAGAGCGACAGCAGTACTCACAGAACTTTAACGCTACAAACTCCATAGAGAGCTTCAGCTCTGTAAAGTTCTCAACTCGACTCTTGTGTGTTGCTATTGAGAATAAATCTCCGTTTATACTCTCTTTCTCGTGTTCAGGCACCTTGCCACTGGGACTGCCATCTGTATTCTGTTGCTTAGACTTACAGTGCTGTTTGGACTGAGGCCGTCTTCCACGTTTCTTGCTGCTTGTTCCAAACTTAGACTTTGCTTCTCCCTCGTGTTCCTCGGTTAGTTGGCTGAAGTCAAACTCCATAATCTCATCGACAGACATTTGGGATTCAAACAACTTTTGCTGACTAACCTTCATCCCATTCGCGCGGACAGTTTTGCGAAAAGTGTTAGTTATGAATTTCAGCAGTTTGGACCGAGACAGGAACCGTTGCCTCTCAACGCGAGTCATGGAATGGAATGCCAACTCAGAGCACCGCTTATCCTCCTGAAACGCGGCATTCGCGAAATCTACAATCGTTCCCATCGGCATCCCTTCCCTCACCTGTACAGGCATCAGCAGATTGGCCCCCGCCTCCAGCAGGCTCCTGATCAGCTTAACGCTTCGCTGCCAGGGCGGAGTGACTGGGCCCGCAGACTAGTGGCCACGCAGAGAGCGCTGCCCACACCGGGGCCCAGCGGGAGATTCAGATCCGAGTCGTGGGACAGCAGCAGCTCTACCATGGGCTGGCTGTTGTTGAGAATGGCCAGAGAGAGGGGAGAGTGGCCCTTACACACTATGTTAGGGTTAGTACCGTGTCTGAGCAGGACGCGAGATAGATTGGAAATGTGTGTAGAGTCACACATGCGGGTAGCCAGCAGGTGGAGAGGAGAGTTCCCATTGAACCCTTCGTTCCTTCCGGCCGCTAGCTGGAGACATGTCTCCGCATTCCCGAGAGAGTCGTCTTCTACAACAAGGGCATTTGATAATGCATTTGTTACTAGGCCAGTGTTAATGGTCTACCCAACTTTATTGTCATTATTGTCATTATTGTCATTATTCTAAGTTGTGGTATGATTAATTATTCGCATACGGTACTCTAAATCATTCATAATTAGCTAGTAACAAAAGCAGAAATTATGTCAAGAATTTGTTACACAACGTTGCATATTATCAAAAAGCACTCACAAATTAAAATAGCTGCAAAAAAGCCATTTCTCAAACTATGCAGTTATCAGGTAATGAGATAATCTATTTACCGTATTACTCGAATAGTCACTAATTTTAGCCGCCCTAGGGCTAGGTGGATATTATTTGAGTTGAGCCACTTTTAGATATTTGAGGAAGTACGCTAAATATCATTAACAAGTTAACCAAACCCCCTCAAGCACTTGACACCTTGAAATTATGATGACATCGTCAAAAACGTGTTTTTACAATTTACAATTTGAGGGGAAATCTAAAATTACACATGTGCCGACAGCATGTTCCTTTACTCAGCCCTTTAGAGGCACTATATTTAGGTGGCAGTTTATATGATAGTGCTATAAAAGAACATGATGTCGGGACAGTTGAAATTTTAGCTTTTTCGTCAAATTGAAAAACGTTAAAACACATATTGTTGACGATGTCATCATCATCTCAAAGTATCAAGACCTTAGATGTAGGGATATTAGGATTTATTCCGATAATTAATTTTAAACTCCATAGGTGCGATAATTAGAGAAGGGGTGCTACTCGAGTAAGTACGGTGTGGTTTAACTATAAAGCTATTGGCAGTCTGACCCTGGTGTCGCCAGGGCCGGATTATCCAATTGGCACAGTAGGCACTGTGCCTAGGGCCTACGAAAAATTTGGGACCTACGAACGAAATTTTGGGGCCTACGAAAAATTTGAGGCCTAATTGCTGCCTGGTATATACCCTCAAAGTGCCTAGGGCCTACGAAGACCTTAATTCGGCCCTGGGTGTCGCTCGAGTGTGTTGGTGTCAGCCCCCGCTCCCAGGAGGAGTCTCACCAGCTCGAGAGCTCTGAGTGCGTCTCGCTGCGTAGCCAGCAAGGGCTGCAGCCCGCTGCCCCCGTGCTCCGACCCGAGTCTCGCATTCACGTCAGCGCCCGCGGCAACGAGCCTAGCGCTCATAAGCGCGTCTCCAGCTAGCACCGGGTAGAACACAGCGGGCAGCGGATAGCTGGCCGAGTTGACACCAGCGCCACACCGCAGCAGCAACAGGTCTACGGTGCTCTCTAGGCTGTGGACTATGGACATTAAAGGGAAGAAGATGGGTTAGAGCCTTAGAGGCTAGGCCCGGTTCCTTCTCAGCGAGGTGAATACTCACACTGTCGATAGCACTTGCTACGTCACACAGGGGGTACCCTTCATTGGGAGCATAGACATTCCTGCCAAGCCTACAGGGAATTGGTCTATTCTACAGTGCAACCTCGATAATTCTATTATCCGAACACCACTGGTATACTAATTGAACGCTAGCTGCTAATCCATACTGGAAATCCTCAATTTAATAGGGTAAAAGTTTTGTCACCTTTAGGAGGGAAGATGTTTATTTTTTAAAGTTTAAAATGGATGAAGAAATAAGTCAGGTTTCATCACAACATCGCCCTTTGGTGGCCAACTCACCTTTTGTCGGCGCGGATTCATTTCAACATGGCCCATTGGCGGCCAACTCCCCTTATATCGGCTCGATCATCTGCATCATCCAAATTACTTCAAATACCCAAATCTAGGTTGAAACATTATGGAGATCATGCTTTTTCAAACGTTGCTCCACGTCTCTGGAATTCTCTTCCTGAAATATCAGAAAGTCTGTTCAATTGAACTATATATAAAAACATCAAAACTTTCTTATTTAAAAAACACTTTTTGTAAATGTTCTTGATTATCTCCAGAGTACATCTTTGTAATATTATTTGGTACATTACATTCTTTTCAAACTGTGAACGCTTTGAGACTATTATTGTGTAAAGCGTACTAAATGCTGAATTATAATAATTATAATAAGATTGTATATGGGGTAATCAACCATCGCGAGTCCAATGGAACCACTTTTGAGAATCTGAGATTTATGGTTAAGCTATTTAAGCGCCATTTAATGGTGACAACGGCAAGGGCGTAGCCAGGGGGGCGCCATTGCGCCCCACTTTGTTCCCATGCGCCCCTTGAGGCGCCCCCACTTGGATTTGGGATATATCAATAGATTCAATATAGTGGGCAGATTAGCTAATGGATGTGGACATCCCGGACTAAAGCACCAAATTTTTTCCACGTACAGACCATTGCTTGGTCACTCGATTTTTGGTAGGATCCACTTCCGCCGGATACATTATGACCTCCATTAAGCATTTTCAAAATGGTCACTTTAATATTATTCGGACAAAGGTCCGCATTCACGAACTCATGTCAAATGACTTCGTATAAGGTAATTATATGCATAGTCGTTATCAGAACAGTGTGCGCTGTCGAAAGGTGGGTCACTCGGTAGGGTTGCTATCATTTTTGAGAATGGAATCCCTCTAATTAACGGAAATTCCATGCTGATTATGAATATCTTATTTCCTGATTGGATTAATCACTTTAAAAGTTATATTACATCTGGAAGGTTCCCAGGAGCACCAAAGAATCTACTAGAGAAAAGAGTATCGTCCATGACTAATGTATATTTCTTAGTAGGTAATGCAAGGTTGAAACCTCTCGAACCCAATATCAGTATTCATGAATAGTTTGCCTACCGAATACGAATACTGATATTCGGTTGAGTAACCGAATACGAATACTAATATCAGGTTGGCAACCAAATATCAACTATTCGGCAAATAATATTTGGTTCAACCAAATATATCAGTATTTGGTTTCAACCTTGAGGTAAAGGTATTCGAAGAAAGGTTGCAAGTAAGAATAAGCTCCCAAGAAATGGGGCTGATTTCTTACGTGATCCAACTAATAAACAAGAACTGTTTGCATTTCTTTCCAACAAGATGGCCAATGTGAATTGTCCCGGAGGCAAATAAATAATCATCACGACAGGTGCCACAGCTATTCTTCGAGGATTTGATCGGTCTATTGCACGATGTGATCATGGGGAAGATGACACCAAACTGCTGAACCATTTACAGAATGCCCTTCTCAATAGCTGTACTAATTACTAAGTGTCTAGTGCGCACAATTCACACGGATGTAGTATTGGTGATCCTTGTTGGAAAGTTACACCGCTTGATTACCGTAAGCAAAGATGTGACCATTTGGGTTAGCTTTGGTACAGGAAAGAACTTTTACATACTATCATATCAATGCAATCTACGAAGAACTAGGAAGGGAGAAATCTCTGGCCCTTCTTGTATTCCATTGTTTCACGGGATGTGATGCTACATCTGCATTCTTTGGGAGAGGCAAGAAGTCAGCATGGGATGCATGGAACTGTTATCATGATGTGACAGTTGCCTTTACCTACATTGCACTCAACCCTTATACAAAAGTAGAATTCGATGTTCAGCATTTCCAGCTGTTGGAACGCTTCACTTTATTCTTTATGATAAAGTAAGTAATTTGTAGTATGTGGATGAAGCAAGAAAAGAAATGTTTTATCAGGAGAAAACAATGGAGAGAATACCGCTTACCCGGGATGCACTCTACAACAATCAAAACGAGTTGCATATCAGTCTGAAATATGGTGCACTAGTGAGCAAATTGAACAACGGGTACCTACTCCAGAAGGTTGGGGCTGGACCAGAGATGCAGCGGTCCGGAAATTTCATGGACCGGACCGGACCGGACAATCATGATTTTTTCTGGACAGTCAGGACCGGTCCAGACCGTATGATCAAAATATTGGATCGGAAATAGACCGGTCCAGACCGCACTTGAAAATAAGCGGACCAAACCGACATGAGACCGGTCGGTCCGGTATTGATGATAAAACCCAATCATGGGTTCCTGTATGGAACAGTTTACCTGTAGCTTCAAAGGCATGCAGTGAATTAGTAAAATGTAGCTTCAATAGTAGAAGTGACTGTGGCGGTAGATGCGCGTTGGAAATGCACAGAATTTTGTATTTGTAACTGTGAGAAGCAATATTTTTAGTGACATGGTACGAACCATAATTTAGTATACCATTACAGTCTTCACACAATTCTCACTTTATTACTTTTAGTAGCTAATCATTAACCACTAAATGTAATCTAACTTTTAAGTGATATTTAATCCAATCTAGAAATAAGATATTCGTAATCAGCATGGAATTTCCGTTAATTAGAGGGGTCACATGACCATATTAGATTAAAAAAGTTTCCTTGACAACGGTGGAATGTTGAACATTCCATTCTCAAAAATGATAGCAACCCTACCGAGTGACCCACCTTTCGACAGCGCACATTTTTTCTTAACGATTATGCATATAATTACCTTATACGAAGTCATTTGACATGAGTTCGTGAATGCGGACTTTTGTCCGAATAATATTAAAGTGACCATTTTGAAAATGCATGATGGAGATCATAATGTATCCGGCGAAATTGGATCCTACCAAAAATCGAGTGCCCAAGCAATGGTCTGTACGTGGAAAAAATTTAGTGCTTTGGTCCGGGATGTCCACATCCATCCAAAATATGGGCTTAAGCTGCCCTACTAATAGATATTTTTTTGATATTAAATAAATAATACAGTCGAAATCGGGTTTTTTTGCCCCCCTAAATGCATGGAAAAAGAGGCAAAAAAAACCGATACGCAAAAAAACACGTATTTAACATTATACAGTGCTATGAGGTTCAGAGGCGTGCTGGGTCCAAGGGGCCCAGGCGGGATTAAGGCCTTACTACTACTCCGAATTTTTTCGGGGGGCCCTAGGGGCCCACGGTAAGCAACTTTCCGAGTGGTCCGGGCGGGGGGCCCGGGCGGGATTCCCGCCTGCCATGTATGGCCAGCACGCCCCTGATGAGGTTGTGAAGAAACAAGGAGAAGCAAGGAGGCAAAATAACCCGGAGAGGCAAAAAAACCCGATTTCGACTGTATGACACATTTACAATTTGAATTTTGAACTCTTAACCATAAATATATTGGAAACTTTGCAAGTTTCATTTAATTAAGGTATTAAATATTCAGTGATATAATTTCATAATTATTGTCTCTATTACCTATTGGTGTGAATCTATAATAAATTTTGTGATATGTGGAACAATGTTTGCAATCAATGAATAACCATTATTACACTGTGAAATGATGTGAAGTGATAATCCATCAGAGCCTAAAAGAACGAGCCCAGGATGTAAAATATACTATGTTAAACAATATAAGAAATGCGCCATCAGTTAATGTTGTGCGCCGGTTGTGCGCTCCCAGTTCAAAAACTCTAGCTACGCCCCTGGACAACGGTAACAATTTATGGTAAATTTAAAAAAATTTAATATAATAAATTTTAGTTACTTCCTACTTTCTAATAATTTTATAATAGGAATACTAAAATAGGGATATACTTCATACCCCAAAGGCTACAAAATCACAAATTGGCGACATTCTAATTTTTTTTTTAATTATAAAGCAACCACATGCTAAAATACAAGTAGTATCCGAGTTACAACTTACTATTTTCGTCCATAAAACGTGTATAATTGCTGGTTTATATATATATTCATTCCTACATTCGTTTAAATATAAAATCTCCCCCAGCTGTTTCTTCTCATATCTCCGACCAAAAATTTTGCTCGCAATAATCATCGCAAAAATCATTAATCATGAATCATTGTCAAGCAAGGAATTAATTAACTTGGAGCGCTGGACGCTCCTTTTGGAGCATGATTTTGGGAAATCTCCTATACCGTAAGTTCGTAACATGAATGTTTGATTTAGGAGTATGAAAACTGGATGGTACTTTTTAGGGCTGAAACGAATATACAAATATTCGTTCGAAATGATTGAATGAATATTCGTTTGGACGAATATTAGATTGAAACGGATATTCGTGGACTACTTTTGGACAACAACATGACTTTTGTTTAGCTTGGAGCGATCGTAAATAGAAATTCCTACCTAAACTAGCCTATAATTAGACAACTAGTGTATAATACACTTTGTAACTATTATTGAACTATTGTAACATTAATAAAAACCTATTTTCCAATGTATTTTGTGTCTTGAGATTGATTTAATGCTTAGTCATCCAAACGAACGAATATTCGAATATTCGTTCGTTTGGATGACTAAGCAATAAATCATTTTCAAGACACAACATTCAAAAACCATTGTAACCATTGTACAATGGTTTAATAATAGTTACTAGTTAATTGCCCGTCGCTTTGCTGACGTAATATTGAAATATTTTCATGATACATTTGATATTGATATTATATAGCGGGAATATATACTAAGAGGTGGCTATGTACAGATTACTGATAATATAGTATACTATATCAGTCAATATAGCAAGCCCACCTACAAAACTTCTTTGTATACTACATTTCGGGTGTATTTTACATTAGTGCTCCCTATCTGAGCCGTTTTCAGCTGCGCGAACTCGGGATTAAGGCGTGTTTTTCTTTTAAACATTTTATTGCGCGCGCCATAAACGCTTTATGGCACGCATTTCCTTAGGTCTATGTGGTATTTTCGATGAGTTTCCCGGGTTTGTAGAAGGTTCCATTGAATGTTTAACAAAATGATTATTGTTTCCGTATGTGGTATTATTCAAAAAATGAATGTCAACAATGCATATTAGGAGATAAATATTAGTTGTTGAATTGGGCCAATCAAAATGCGATTTGAGATCGGTGCGGACACACACACAGACACTGCTCTATTAATAGTATAGATAAAGGTAGTATACACAAGTTATCTAATTATCAGCTAGTTTAGTTAGGAATTTCTATTTACGATCGCTCCAAGCTAAACAAAAGTTATGTTGTTGTCCAAAAGTAGTCTACGAATATTCGTTCGTTTCCAAACGGATATTCGGTATATTCGTTTCAGCCCTAATTAAATTCAATCAAATATAATGCTTTATTTAGTTAATTAATCTCTATACTTTTAGTTTTAAGAATATTATTGACGAAATGTAATGTGCCTAGAAATTTATTAATTTGTCATTGTATTGTGAAATATCTAATGCATTAACATAGTGGACCAGAATATTGTTTTATGACTGAGGGGAAAAAGGTCCCCTTAAACCATAGACTACTTAATACTATGGACTGTCGACTCTCAATCTCGGGTCTTCAAACTCGGGTCCATTGTTATCTCTAGAACTATTAAGTGTATTGATATTAAATGTATTATTGTTGAATAGGAAGTCGTATATGGTGATGCCATTGGTCGTATTGGCATATCTCAAATATATCTGGTTTTTGAGTTTTGCGGTTTTCACACCTTTCCATATATGGTAAAAATGTTGAAAACTCGGAATCAGTTAAAGTTAGACATGAAGAATGTATTATGGGCGAATGGGAAGTTGTATATAGGGAGTTTATTAACCCTATTGGATTATCTTAAATATTTCTAGTTTTTTTGTTTTGTCGTTTATGACTAATCTATATTTTATCCATATTTACTTAATATTTTTGAGTTTTTAGTTAGCTATTTACTAGCCACGTTTCAATCCAAAGATGCCCAGACGTTGTGCAGCATTTAATTGTCGAGGGAATTATAGTCGTAAACCTTACTCGCAATTAGTTAGCTTTCCATCAAATGAAAACGAAAGAAAAACTTGGATTGGTGCAATGCCCAATAATCCACAAACTTTAATTGGAAGAAAGGAAATTTGGATATGCGCTTCACACTTTGACTGCGATTGGGTAAAAACAAGAGGAGGGAAACGTCCTGCTAAGCCACCTACTATATTTCCTGGTGTTCCCAAATCATCATGAAACAAAGTAAAACCATCCCAAGACCTACTAAATTTGCAACATCTTATGCAAGAAAGAAAATGGGAGAAAATTTGTTAGAAAAACTCGATAAAATCAACAATTATCAGAACTTTGCTAATTCTATTGCATCACATGTTACTAATTTTCGTTTTATTAATAACGGAAAGGATTTAACCATGTTTATGACTGACACACTTGGTAAAAAAGTTGTCCAATTTTTACATTTCCGAGAAGTCGAATCAGCATTTGGAGATTTACAACTCATATTGGCAGAAAAAAATGGATTTGAAGTGCCCAACAACAAATTTGATTTACAAAAGAATAACTTTCTACATAAATGGTCACAGTTGAGCAATATAATATCTGTAATGAATTGTTATCATCCATCAAATAAGGACTATTTATCAAAAGCTATGAAAGAGCTTAACAAAATTGAAGAATTACAAGATTCACCGAACTTTCAATTCATTCTGGGACAATTGGACCTCCTTTTGCTACAAGTTAAAGGACGCCGTTATACTAAGCATATCGTTATCCTTGCAGCCGAGTTACTTTGCATATCACCAGCAGCATACAGGTTGTTAAGAAATTCTAAAACCATTACACTACCAAGAGAAAAATTAATTCGAGAGTTAATGTCAAAATCATATCAAGACAACAATTTGGAAAAACTTTTTGAAACATTGAAGCCACAACAACGTTTGGTAAACATATTATTTGACGAGGTCAAACTTAAAAAAGCAATGCGTTTTACTGGGGGGCATGTAGTTGGTCATGCAGCTAACAAACCAGAAGAACTTGCAACTTCAGCATTAGTAATTGAATTAATATGTCATTATGGTGGACCAAGGTACATCATAAGAATTATTCCTGTAACATGCCTAAAATCTTATCAATTAAAAGAAATGTTATTGGAAGCTGCTTTTGTCGTAAGAAAAAAGGGGGGACACATTATTTCATTTATCTGTGACAATTGCCCTTTAAACCAGCAAACTTATATTCAACTTGGTGGCCCCGGAAGAGTTTATTTACAACCAGATGGACTACAAGTATTTCTTGTTTATGACTTTATCCATATTTTTAAGAATATAAGAAATAATTGGATTACCGAAAAACTTAAAGAATTATCATTTACAGTAAACAAAAAAGACTATGTTGCATGTTGGGATGATGTTATCAAACTTTATCATGAAGATAAAAAAAACCCAATTCGACTTACCAAATTATCTAACTGTTCTGTTCATCCAAAACCACTACAGCGTCAAAGTGTACCATTAGTTTGCCAAGTTTTTAATGATAAAACCCACGCTGCTTTTAAAGCACTCCAATGCAATTTCAATTTTCAAGAAGGGACACTTGTTTTCATCAATCTTATAACGCAGTGGTTTAAAATGATGAATGTTAAAGATAAATTCTCCTGCTTTCGACTTAAAGATGAATCTCGTGCTCCTTGGTCTGATAATTGCGGAAGTTTTGATGCTTTGCAAAAAATCTGTGAAGTAATTTCAAGTTGTAAATGGACTGGTGGGCGGGAACGGAAAAAGAAGTTGACTAAATTCACTGCTGAGGCATTTGTGACTACAACCATTAATAATATAGCTGCATCTAAATATCTGTTGGAAAATTATGATTTCCAATATATTCTTCCTTCTATATTTTCTCAAGATCCTCTAGAAAAGTTTTTTGGTCAGGCTAGACAGCGTTGCGGCGGAAATTATTACATCGATATTGAAGATGTATTATCAGCTGGAAAAACTCAACACGTTCACCAATTAATAAAATATGACATAATTCCCCATGGCACTACTGGTAGAAATTGTTCGGTCTGTGACTCAGATATTGAAGAAACTGACATACAACTACTACATGAGTTGAGTGTCGAAGATACACAAAATTTGCTAAATTCAAGTGATTCATTAAAACATAAAGTTGTTTACATTGGTGGATTTTTAGTTCATAAGCATGGACAACCTGATGTTGATGAAGGAGAGGTATCATCAGAATTTTTAAACGAGCTTAATCGAGGTGGGCTATCAATACCCACTTTAAATACAGTCTTTTTTGTTCATTGTGCAATAACTGCTCACGAAAACATTCCTGAATGTAGACGAAATTGTACCATATACTTCAAAAAACTTTTATCATATATTGATGCACCTATTTCCCAAAATGAGAATGCATGCCAAACAGCAACCAACGTTGTATACAAGGCATATGTATTAAATAATAGTGACACTGAGAGAGAATTAGGTTGCTTGAGACGCAAGGAAAGCTTTCTAATAACACTTAGTATTCTCAATCCTAAGAATTCATTATACATACGTATTTTTCATTTTAATTACTTTTTATCAAAGAATTGTTATGTGAATATATTTACCCTTGCATTTATTATTAGTTAGTTCCGTCTAACATTTATTTTAGTCTCTTTTTAGCTTAAGTATAAAATATAAATCTATTTTAATGAAAGATTACTAAAACTGCGACTATAAACAAAAATCTACAATCGGTTCCGAGTTATTAAGATTATTACCATGTTAGGAGTGCGAAAAGGAAAAATCAAAAAAACTAGAAATATTTAAGATAATCCAATAGGGTTAATAAACTCCCTATATACAACTTCCCATTCGCCCATAATACATTCTTCATGTCTAACTTTAACTGATTCCGAGTTTTCAACATTAATACCATATATGGAAAGGTGTGGAAACCGCAAAACTCAAAAACCAGATATATTTGAGATATGCCAATACGACCAATGGCATCACCATATACGACTTCCTATTCAACAATAATACATTTAATATCAATACACTTAATAGTTCTAGAGATAACAATGGACCCGAGTTTGAAGACCCGAGATTGAGAGTCGACAGTCCATAGTATTAAGTAGTCTATGCCTTAAACAGACAATACAACTTTTATATAGCATAAGAAGTAAAATAAATAAAATAACTTTATAGGAAAAGTTAATGGAAAAACAAGTGATTATCATACTAGGGTAGTAAATTAATAATTTAATATGTCAAAGTTAATTAAATTATTTTCATTATATCCACTGGAAACACAGCATAAAATTAGCACTTTCTTATGAGGGGTATTAGTGTGAGAGATCAAATGCCTCTTTCACTGCCACTGACACACCTACAAACGATTGGGCCTTTATATTCACAAATTCCTCCTTTCAACACGCCACATGTAACCTTATTAAATCTGAATGACAGTAATATGAGTGAATTTGTTCAAAACTGGATTTGTAAAAGGCATTGTTTGTCAAACGAAAAACCAACTGTCCAGAGATTTGCATCTTCAATAACAATTCCAGTGTACAAACAATTGACACAAATATGTAATAATTTACTTATAGAAGTAAATAAACAAATAAGTGACCTTGAAGAAAGTATACAGACAATAACAATAGAAGATTGGCGTTTAAGAAAAATTATTATTGACAATACTCTAAAAAGGGTAAATGAATTAACATGCACTATTTCCCAACCTGCAGTAATCAAGGGAATAATACAGAGAATTCGTTTAGGTAAAAAGAAGAGATCCAGAAGAAAGAAATCTAGAACCAATGCATTATGCATTATTAGTGAAAACACAAATAAAACCGACCCTAAATTAAATCGTATCTCAAATGTATCATCAAAAGAAGTTGAACAGTTGATTACTGGAATTGTTAAACTGAGGAACTTGAGACTTATCAAAGGAGATAATACCAATGCGAGTACAGAGTTTGATGATAAAGTGAGTGAGTTCAGGAATCAAATAGTAGAGCAGAAGTGATTATTGAAATTTGAGATAAAAGTTGGCCTAATGTGCCTTACGTTGTATGTCAATTCTTTCCGCTACAAAAACTGTCCGCCCGGACAGTTTTTGTCAAATTTAGCAAAAAACTGTTTTGACAAAAACTGTCCGGCTTTAATGTTATTGTTTATGTTTATGATTAGTTTTTTTCTAAACTGCATATTTATATGACTGCATTCATATTTATTATATAAAAGTTGGTTGAAGTTGGTTGATTTAATTATGTAATGAAACACTCATTTATTATTCATACAGTTCAATTTCAATAGATTTGATAAACAACCACATTATATCATCTCTCAGTAGAGTTGAGGATATAAGTCTCTTGTTGAGTTATATTTGTGGAGGCTTTGCCTGCTGCTACTTCAGAATGATCGAGTGGTTAAGATGATGGTCTGCTAAACTATTGTACTTATGTACGCGTGGGTTCGATCCCCACTTCTGTTCCCCTGCAGCCGGCGCAATCCTCCTTTTTAGTGTCTCCCCCTTAGCTAGATACAGTCAACTCCCGTTATAACTAAGTTCTCGGGACCGTAGTTTCATTTCGATCATTTCGAAATAACTATAAGCGGAGTTTGTTGTAATCGGAGTTCAATCTTAATTAAAAGAGTCAGTACAGGTCGATTTCGTTATAACCGGACTTCGTTATAAGCATAATTCGTTTTAACCGGAGCTCGTTCTAAGCAAAATTCGTTATAACCGCAGTAAATCAATAGCTTAGCCTGAGTCAAGGAATTATCCAGAGCGCGAGCGATCCTTTTGGACTCTGGAGTATGATTTTTGGAAAAAAAAAGAGCGCGAAAATTTGGAATCCTCTCCTATACCGTAACATTAATTTGTGATTTAGGCGTTTGAAAATTGGATCAGACCAGGATTATTAGCGCATTTACAAATGACTGTATAATACACTGCTTAGAGGCTATATGGGATCATGGCCTACTATAATACGGCTATACATGCTGCCGAATCATAGTAGAAAATAAGACTCTTAGAGTCCAGTTTTGTAATTTTATTCTAAGCTAAACTATACTTCCTATTGGCATAATTTGCATTGTGTATGGGATAATCAACCATTGCGAGTCCAATGGAACCACTTTTGAGAATCTGAGATTTGTGGTTAAGCTGTTTAGGCGCCATTTAACGATGACGGTAACAATTTATGGTAAAATGAAAAATAATAAAACTCAAATATCATAAATTTCATTTTCTTCTTACTTTCTAATAATTTTATAACAGGAATACTAAAATAGGAATTTATTTCATACCCCAAAAGCTACTGAATCACAAAATGGCGACATTTTAAAAATTAAAATAGTTATAAAGCAACCACATGCTAAAATACAAGTAGTATCCGAGTTACAACTTAATATTTTCGTCCATAAAACGTATATAATTGCTGGTTTATATATATATTAATTCTCATTATATATTCGGAAAATGTATACTAAGTCATAGCATTCTATACATAAGGCAATGGTACGCACTCAAATTTCTGGACCAGGGATTAACTAGTATAGTCAACTAAATAGATCAACTCAATTATTCTTCGAAATAACTAATCCAGGGTGCTTCTACTTATGTAATTGTTTTTTATATAGGTGGTCATATTACTCATATACAAGACGCATATTTTTGAGATGCCACTTGGGCGAAATGACGTCACTGTATTGTCTAATAGTCCAAATATGCCAAAACTTTGAACGCATTTAAAATGTTCAATTTCGCTTTTTAAAACAAATCGCTGTGACTAACCCATCTAGGAGTCATTTTACATAAAATATCTCAGAATCAATTATGGAATGTTGACACATTCCTCTGTTGCTATGGAAACGTGATTTCAATGCTTGTGGTCATATCTCGAGAAGAAATATAGTTACAGCTTAGTTAATGGGTCCAATTGATAGCCCGTCCTCAACTTCCTATTCAAGATAATACATTTCGATGCTCTATCTCCAACCAATTTTCTGAGAATTGTGATTATTGTAATATACATTAAACGGTTATACACATTTTGCGCAAAATTGGTTTGAGATGGAGCATCGAAATGTATTATCTTGAATAGGAAGTTGAGGATGGGCTATCAATTGGATCCATTAACTAAGCTGTAACTATATTTCTTCTCGAGATATGACCACAAGCATTGAAATCACATTTCCATAGCAACAGAGGAATGTGTCAACATTCCAGAATTGATTCTGAGATATTTTATGTAAAATGACTCCTAGATGGGTTAGTCACAGCGATTAGTTTTAAAAAGCGAGATTGAACATTTTACATGCGTTCAAAGTTTTGGCATATTTGGACTATTAGACAATACAGTGACGTAATTTCGCCCAAGTGGCATCTCAAAAATATGCGTCTTGTATATGAGTAATATGACCACCTATATAAAAAACAATTACATAAGTAGAAGCACCCTGGATTAGTTATTTCGAAGAATAATTGAGTTGATCTATTTAGTTGACTATACTAGTTAATCCCTGGTCCAGAAATTTGAGTGCGTACCATTGCCTTATGTATAGAATGCTATGACTAAGTATATTAGTAAATTATCTTGATTTTCTCGTAGTTCTTTAGACTCGAATTGTATATTTTGTATATTTGTGATGTCATCGTTAATTAAATGACTTCGTATAAGCGGAATTTAGTAATATCCATTTCGATGTAAGCGAAGTTTTAATAATGTGATAAGATAGAAGGATTTCCGGACCATTGAACGACTTCGTTATAAGCAGGTGCTTCGTTATATCCGACTTATTTCTAACGGGGTATGACTAGTTTAACATACTTGGTTTGAATAATTGGTAAGTGTGTATGTGTTTTAATTAACCCAGAGGTACGTACTAACAGAGTTTTCCTATATGTAGTTGTGCTCTAACCAGTACAGTTGAATTATCATCAGAAATTCGTATTAAGTTCTGTCATTAAGTAATTAAATTGCTCTGAAGGAGGCCAAAAATATAACAAATAGTCTACTGTAGATGCATAATAAGTATATTTGAAGGCCAATATATTGTTACAAAGTTTTATTTAAGATGGTATATTACAGTATTTCTCCATTTAGCATGTTATTACTGGCATTGGCCTCCTATGTTTAAAAGGGTATTACCGTATTCTAAAAAGTTCTATCAATTCTAGTTTTTTTAATTTTAGTTGTTAATATTTTTTTAATTTGTAATCTTTTCAACGTTGCATACGTATAGAGTATAACATTATTTATACTGCTTAGTATCGTTGCGTATTATTACCGCAGTGTAAGCTTATTGTAATATACAGGCTCTGCTGGTGGGAAGAAATTGTTTAGTAGAGTAAGAATGTATTGTGTGCTCAGCAATAATATATTCAAAATAATTCGGAATTTAAAGATTGCTATAAACTGAAATAATGAAAATTCAAGACAGTTGCTCTATCGCTAAGCGGAATTGGTCTTTGTTCAGACAGAATACATTCTGTTTTATCTATTTATTGTTTTCATGAATTCCATTTGACTTACTTACCACCAGTTACCACATTTCGTATCAAAATCCAATAGTTCGTTGTGTAAAATTTATATCATTATACATGTATGATTGAAAAAAATGGGATATTCAATATAATTTTATAATTAAATAGTTGAAGCTTTAAAAATAGCGTATGGAGGAAAACAAGTAATATGATATATTATTCCCTTCACTTAAATTAACTTTTGTATATACTAATCTTTCAAATCGAACAAATTGATTGGTTATATCGATGTTTAGTCTACTTGGTTAATTCATAATTGAGACTATAAATAATCTAGCTACGTCGTAAAATTGCTAATTTGTTTCACATTAGTGTTTATACATAAAACATCGTTGTCTAGGGTAATAAGGTACATTAAGTTTAATTAAGATTTTGGGATAAGCATTTGTGTACTATGTATGTAATTTTCTTCTTAGCTTTATATTACTTTTTTTCACTTATCCCAAAATATATAATTGGCGGTTGTTTTGTCTCTAAATTCAAAAATATTAGAAAGTGACAACATTTGCATCGATAATTTGTTGCGAATAATTAGCCTAAGAGTATAAACTCATTTGCTTTCGTATAAAAACTCTAGATTTTTTCATGTTATCGGTAAATATCTTCAATAATAATGCAATCAATACAGTTTCAAGAAGGCAAATAATACAATAATATTACAACATTAGCATGCAGCATATTATCAATATAATAATATGACTGCAGGATTGATGTCGCTAAAGAAGGCACAGAGATTCCAGCTAGAGACACATCAGTTAACAGTACAGCAGTAGTATAATGCGTATTGTGCTGCTTACAATTTAATCGCCGCTCGTTGAAAGAAATTCCGTTTTCTTTCTGAGTCACTCAGTCATTTTTACTTTGGTCCACATCTTTCTTATTTCCTGTTTCTTATCCGCAAGCTTTTGATCGATTATTTTTTGAAAACTCAAACAATTTCAATGATAAATCGATCCAATGGATTGATTTATCAAAGAAAATGTGGATCGTAATTTTTTCAAAATGATTTCACTTCGGCCTTATCAAAATTAATGATTTTCATCTCAAGGAAGGATTAAGTATCGATTTTCCTATTTATTTTAATTAAATATTGAAGCACTCAATCAGTTTTCAAAACAAATTGCATTATTATAAATAAAATATTTATTATTGTTCTTGTATTTCATTTTTATACGAAGAATATCAATGTTTTGTTAATTGCGGTTCCTTATCATTTATTTGTCATTAAAATGCTTAGTAACATTTACATAATAGAACATTCGTTTGTCGCGAAGTTATTTGTCTAATCATTCATTTTCATTTCTTCTTGCGATTAATCTGTATACTGTAAGGTGTTAATATGAACTTAACTCCAAATAACTTTGCTTAGAAAATTATATAATTACGTTAATAGCTCTCCATACCTACTTGAATCTACTTATATTTCCATAAATGTATGGTTAATTTATATAATTTATCACCTACTTAGTAAATCCAATTTACGATTCCATTTAGTTACCTCAATACTAACCAGTTACATATGCTATGATCATCTGAACAACTGTAGCATCAAACTTTACAAATAAATTTATAATCATAATATTAACGAAGTTGTAGAATACGATACGTTAGTTTAACATTTGAATTCAGAGTTATTAAAAGGAATGTCTCCGATTCAGCAGCGGATGCTGGAGCGCCGCCTCCTATTTTTATTACAAACTAATCATTGATCAAATTAGTATTTTGTGAGTTTTAACTATTTCTACGTATTTAGTTTTAAGATGTAAGCCAAAATATTAACTAGTCAATAAAATTATGATCATCCACCCATTTTCCTTTCTCGGAATCTAAATGGGCCATACGGGCCATGATAATACTTTATGTAAATTCAAAAAAAGCGCGCTCCAAAAGTTGAGGAGCACTTGATGCTCTGATGTAAGTACAAATTTATTACAAGACCACCGAAAGGGAAATACTTTCGGAACAGGCCGCAATTTTTGATTTTTTCGACATGTCATGAACGCTTCAGGATGTTTAGACCCAAAAAAGTGGTCACGGCCAAAGGAACGATAGAAAATTGGAAGTTTGTATCTAACTTAAACAATCTTTAATTTAATGCCATTCATTAATTATGTATACTTTGTATAGATAATAAATTATATACGTAAATTGTTAATTATTTTAGCAATGTTATCCACGGTGAGGTGAATAAAGTCAACAAATTCCTTATATAATTTAAGAAATTACTTATATAGAGCTCAGCTCTAGTAGAGTTCAGTTTTTCACTATGTGTATTCAGGCACTGAGAAAAGTCAGTTTTTTCCAGAGTTTGAAATTGACCTTTAGAAAGTAAGCCTGGGATTTTAGTATGGGAAAAAATCTGAACTCTACAAAGCTCAGCTCTATATAAGGATTCTCATAATTTAATTTGTTTTAAATCATTGTAAAGTAATATACTACAATTAAATACATATAAGCCTGCTCGAATTCATAAGTTAAATCAATACGAGCCCTTCGGTTTTGGTCGCTTTGCGACGGGGTCGGTACTCCACACCCCAAGTTAACGGCCGCTATGCGGCCTTACTCCTCACCATTTCCACCATTGAGCAGTGGCGTAGCCAGTGTGGTGCGCGGTGGTGCGGTGCACCACCAAAATGTTTTTGCGCACCACCTGAGGTGGTGCGCATTTTTTTATGTTACCTTAAGTAGTAAGCATTAATTCCCAAATCATCACTTGTTATGATTGAAATTACCACTTAAAAATAACCTTGATTGAAATGAACACTTTAAAATAACATGAGTTAAAACTCATATCTGTCCTCAGCAAGGAAATTAATGGATTTGCGATAGAAGCAAAATCTTTGACGATAATATCCTGCTTATCCCAAGAAATGTTTACTTCTTTTTGACTTGAGGATGAGGCCATTAAATAACCGATTCTACGTTAGATTGATCTGGAGAAATTGCCAAACTCGAAAACGTATGCCCGAGATCTGAAACTTTACTCCTCCCAATTTGGCATTTTTTACCCTGCAAAGTAAGGTGATAGCCTCTTCGATCGGACCAGAAATTCGAAAATTTTAAAAGGAGATACTTCAATATCTAAGAACTGCACAACGGCATTCCCAATCATCTTCGATACTTGTATACACTATGTTTGAAATGGAATACATCTCGGATATAATTTTTTGTGGACTGTGCAAGAACTTTTGGAAAATCCCCTCGACGTTTCTGCAGTAGTTAATTCGCCTATCACCGGTCCTATTATACTTCGTTCGCAAATTTATTTGCACTTTGTGAATTGCCAATGATTGTTTGGGATATAGGGGGAGGGGAGGGCAGAAAAGACAACCCCGTGCACCAACGAGATGAGCCCATCACCACCGACACACCACCACAAGTCTAGAGCTGGCTACGCCACTGCCATTGAGGATGTTATATACATCCCTTTTACGATTTCAATACTTTTAGGTTGTTTACCATTTATAGCCGTTGAAAGCCAACTTTTAGGTTCATTTTGAATTTTCATCAATTTGTTTACCTATTTTTGGTAAACAACAAAAATAAATATTCATATTAGAAATGTAGAAATGCGAAATTCGAAATCAACACACTTGTTTACCTATAATACCCGTTGAAAGCTAACTTCTAGGTTGATTTTGAATGTTCATTAATTTGTTTACCTATTTTTGGTAAACAACAAAAATAAATATTCATATTAGAAATGTAGAAATGCGAAATGGTGTAATGATGATATTTCAACAAAACGAGTCAAAACCTCACGCTAGTACAATATCCATGGTTCACTATTACAAATGAGTTAAAATCTCACGAAACAACACTACAAGAAAATGAAAATAATTTGCTAATATACTTAGAATACTTCAGAATATTTAATGAGAATGAATATATATAAACCAGCAATTATACACGTTTTATGGACGAAAATAGTAAGTTGTAACTCGGATACTACTTGTATTTTAGCATGTGGTTGCTTTATAATTTAAAAATTTTTTAAATGTCGCCATTTTGTGATTTAGTAGCCTTTGGGGTATGAAGTATATCCCTATTTTAGTATTCCTAGTATAAAATTATTAGAAAGTAGGAAGTAACTGAAATTTATGATATTTGAAAAAAAATTCATTTTACCAAAAATTGTTACAGTCATCATTAAATGGCACCTAAATAGCTTAACCACAACTCTGAGATTCTCAAAAGTGGTTATGATGGACTCGCAATGCTTGATTACCCCATATACAACCCAAATAACAACAATAGGAGGCATAGTTTATCCTAGAATTCAAATTAGAAACCTTCCTCTTTTTTTATGGCCTTCTCGGCGACATATATATCCGTATATTAAGTAGGCCTGTCACGGAAATTTTGATCCCCTTGGAAAATTGGTCCGGGGGACCAAAATTCCCTGGAAAACTGGTCCTAGGACCATTTTTCCATGGAATTTTGGTTCCCCGGACCAATTTTTTTGGCGGAAATTGGAAAATTGGTCCCCGGACCAAAATTCCATGGAATATTGGTCCCTCAGACCAATTTTACCCGAAAAATTGGTCCTGGGGACCCAGTGGCGGCGCTAGCCTTCCGCCACTGGTGGGGCACAATTGCGTCACAGGTGGGGCACAGGCTATTAAACTGGAGAATACCTACGTTAATGAGGGGCTCAATTCACGTGGGGCATGCCGGGCACAAGCCCCACCTGGCCCCACCCTCGCGCCGCCTCTGGGGGACCTATATTCCATGGAAATATGGTCCTAGGATCCAGTTTTCCATGGAATTTTGGTCCCCCGGACCAATTTTTTCGGGGACCAATTTCCCACTGATACGAAGTTAGAAATGGATAAACACAAGTGGATATAATTAGACCGTCCAGAAAAAATCTGGACCGTCCATAAAAAATCAATGACGTTCCGGTCCTGTCCATGAAATTGCCAGACCGCTGCATCTCTCTTGTCTCTACATATATTTGTAACAGTTTTCTTTACAATTGGAGTTGATTTTATATTATTTCGTTCCACTTTCCCCAGCGGCCTAGATAGGCATACCGGAAATTTTTGAAATTTTTTTGTCTCGGAAATTTCTAGCATTCTGACAGCACTGTTGAGCAAATTTTTATTAAAAGGTTTAATTAAGTAAACTTAAAATTTATCACATCAAATTTATAATCGTATACATGAAGTATGATTGAAGTATATGCCAAATTTTGGAACCCTTGGGGGCCCTGGTTCAATGAACCGCCTGACTGATTTTCCCTTTTGTTAGCTATCTTACAATGGATATCGGAGAAATACTGAATTTCCACCCAAATCGTGGCAACAAGCGTCCTTTTGAAGATTTCTCTCCGTCTCCCTCTCACAAGCAGCCGCGGCGTTCCCACAAGTACCCCCCCACCCCGGCCCACTCCCTCTCCAAGCCAGTCTCCGTTTCAGTTTCTGTCTCCCCAGCAGCAGTCCCCGCGCCCCGAGCCGCCCCCCGCCCTGCAGCCACACAGGAGGCGCCGCCTGTCGAGGAGAAGAAAGGTAGCCTACAACTAGTGACTGCCACTGGAAAAAAAATGGTCCTTAAAAGTGGTTCGGGGGACCAAAGTATCATGTAAAAATGGTCCTAAGACCTGTTTTAATGGAATTTTGGTCCCGGATCAATTTTTCTGAGCCCAATTTTCCAGTGACAGCCTTATTCCAAATTTGTTGGTCCCAATATGGCGAAAAATCGCCTAGGCTACTAATCTAGTAAATACGCTAACTAAATAAACACAAACTTCAGAGGGATGAACATTTTGGTCCCCGGACCAATTTCCAAGGGCACCAAAATTTCCGTGACAGTACTATGATAATTATATAATTATGCGGTTGCCCAGGATTGTGCAAGTAAATCTGAAAGTTAATTGAATTTCAATTGAAAGTGAAATATTTCCTATTTGTACCTTGGACCCTAAGTCATCCTTGGATTTATACAGCCATTTGTAAATACGCTCCTAATCCTGGCCTGATCCAATTTTCATACTCCTAAATCACGAATTAATGTACGGTATGGGAGAGAATTCCAAATTTTCGCGCTCCTAATTAATATTTTTTTCCAAAAATCATACTCCAAATAGGAGCGTCCTCCGCTCCTGGATAATTCCTTGAATTACAATTACAGTAGAACCTGTCTAATCCGACACCCGTGGGGATAGAGGAAATTGTCGGGAACCCAAATTGTTGGATTAGGCAGTATATCCTCCCTAATACAAATATCAACTGTACACAAAATTATGTCGGTTTAGCTGAATTTCGGACTATACAGGTTCTACTGTACAGGAAAATTAGCGCCCTAATTTCCTATGTCATGCTTTTTATTAATTGTTTACGAAAAGTATGTTCTGTTCTGTCACACATTGGTTGACCCCCTCCCCCTTTGGAGCTTTAGTAACGTTTGAAGAGAATCACAGTAGAACCTCTTTATACACGGGAACACGGTTAATACGAAATTCCGGTTATTTGTGATTTAGGCTTATGATAATTGGATCAGAACAGGATTAGGAGCGTATTTCAAATGGTTGTATAATACAGTAGAGCCTCTGAACAACGGACACCTTGGGACCGGAACCGTTGTCCGTTATTTAGAGGTTGTCCGCTATTTAGAGGTTGCTTTTCTATTAGACATATGCTAAATAAATAAATCCGTGCCACGAGGGTTGTCCGTTATTTAGAGGTTGTCCGCTATTTGGAGTGTCCGTTATGGGAGGCTCCACTGTATACACTTCTGAAAGTACACTCAAACCTTCCTTATCCGGGCACTGTCGTCCGGAGGATGCCCTTAACTTGGAATTTGCCTGAATCTCAGAAATACAATGCTAGTACATGTGCAATCCTAGTGTCTAATCCATATTTTCTAGACTCATTCAAAATCAAAACTGATCTTGTAACGGTTTGTGTATACTTTAATAATAAAACGTATATGCTTTTGTAATATAATTTTGTCATTACTCCATTATTGGATTATTGGGTACATATTTATAGTTGGCCTTACACCATAAGGGTGCCTGACCCGGTTGAGGGAGGTGCCCGTATCTGATAGGTTCGGACCTCGGAGGCTGGGAATTGAACTTATCAGAGCTACTTTTTGATTCCATTATAGAATACTACACAGTACACATACTAAATTCCATGCTATCTAATACGCGTTCATCCTATTATAATTTCCACAAATTTATTATTTTTCTTGTTTACTAATTAATTTTAGTTATTCTAATGTTGAAAAACTGGAATCCGCCGTTGGTTTGAGTGTATATTTGAGTGTATATTTGAGTGTACAATTGGGTGTACAATTGGGTGTATAATTGGGTGTATAATTGGGTGTGTATTTGAGTGTATAATTGGGTGTATATTTGAGTGTATAATTGAGTGTATAATTGGGTTGTATAATTGGGTGTGTATTATTTGGTGTATAATTGGTTGTATAATATTTCCGCCCCTAGGCAGTGCCCGCAGGCGAGAGGAGGAGCGGCTGCTTAAGTTGCTAGCGACGGCAGAGGAAGAGGACCAGCTGCCCGCCCCGCTGGAAGAGGTGAGTCTCTCTTCTCTGCGGAGAATGCTACTCAGCCTCAACAAGAAGTGCAGCGCCAACCAACAGCTGCGAGTTAAGCACTGCGACGAGCCGACTCGGTTTCTGGACTCAGAGCTGGAGTTGTATGAGGAGATACAGCAGATGAGAGTTATCTGTGAGCTTAGTTTGTACAGGGATCTCTAGGCCATAGCTCTTAACACGGGCATTTGTTAGGATTTGCAGTAGAACCTCGTTAGTACGAACACGGTTAATACCAACACTATTTCACTTCAAAGCCTTTTCAATACATATGAAAATGTATGGTTAAATTAAGAGCATCCTTATATGTAGACCGTCTAGAAATAGACGGTCTATAAAAGCCCATACAAATAAGCCAAAAATTTGTAGACCGTCTATAAATTCTGTAGACCACTTGCTCTGCTTTTTATGGGTAATACTAATGCATAGGGAATAAAACCTGGTCTATTTCTAGACGGTCTACATATAAGATATCTCTTAAATTAACTAATAGTTTGCTTTTTGGCCAACTCAAAATGACTCATAAAGTCCTGCTGGTTACACAAAATCGGTTAATCGGAACAAACTGCTTAGAACCAACCTAATTCTGAGAAAAACTTGTGCTCTTATATTTACTATTTTATATAGTCAAAATTAATAATCCTATTAATTAACTTTTTATGATACAGTAGAACTCGGTTAGTACATAATACCCTATGTAGGGAATAAGTATTAATTAATACCCAATTGTCCTTACTTACCGACTCTCGTTAATACGAGCACCAGGCATCTGTATAAATCCTATCCGATATTCGTCTTACTGCCATTAACAATTGGACCGAATACATGTATTGCTTATGTGCAGTTTAAGGATTCGATTGGAGTGTAATGGTGTGGCCAAAGTAAGCAAACGTGTCTACCATTGCCAAAATTAGAGTGTAATCGCAGAAAATTATCGTGTAAATGTACACCTAAATTCCTTGAAAATTTTATTCGTTTTCAATCCAGGAAAAAAATTCTGCGTGCCTAGATTCAGTTTGAGCTCGCTCACACACCTAAAATATGTATTAAGTCTATCGGAGCATCTCTCGATTTTCGCTTTCCTAGAAAAATTTCCTTTCAAATCTAGGCGCCTGGATGAAACCCTGTACTTGTATTAACCATGTTCGTTATAACGGGAGTATACTGTATGTGTTTAAGGGTTTTATTCAGGCGTGCGGACGCGCCTCTAGGCGCCTAATTTTGATAGGAAACTTTTCTAGGTGCGCAATAATCGAGATATGTTTTGATAGACGTAATACAAATTGACTACTTTAGATGAGTCTGGGCGCGCAGAAATTTTTTCCATGGTTATAACGGAGTATACCGTACGTATTAACATATTCGTTATAACGGAGTATACTGTACATATTAACATATTCGTTATAACGGAGTATACTGTACACTGTATTAACATATTCGTTATAACGGAGTATACTGTACGTATTAACATATTCGTTATAACGGAGTATACTGCATGCATTAACATATTCGTTATAACAGAGTATACAGTACACTGTATTAACATATTCGTTATAACGGAGTACTGCATGTATTAACATATTCGTTATAACGGAGTATACTGCATGCATTAACATATTCGTTATAACAGAGTATACAGTACACTGTATTAACATATTCGTTATAACGGAGTACTGCATGCATTAACATGTTCGTTATAACGGAGTATACTGTACACTGTATTAACATATTCGTTATATTGTGCTGTACTATAGCGACGTGTCCGGACTTCTACCCGCAGCTGCTGGAGCTGGACCTGCACAACACGCTGCTGCAGCTGCTGGGACACGATAACGGAGACATAGCCGTCTGTGTGGCGGACCTCCTGCGGGAGATGCTGGACGTGGAGCCGCTGCACGAGGGGACTGAGGGGGCGGATGCTCTCTCGCGGGAGCTCCTCGAGGGACAGGTGGTCTCTCTGCTGGTCGCTCTGCTCGCGAAACTCGACGAGAAGAATACGGAGGAAGCACAGGGCATACACAATATACTAGGCAAGCTTGTTATAAAGCTAGCTACACAATATACTAGGCAAGCTTGTTATAAAGCTAGCATACACTATATACTAGGCAAGCTTGTTATACAGCTAGCATACACAATATACTAGGCAAGCTTTTATAACGCTAGCATACACAATATACTAGGCAAGCTTGTTATAAAGCTAGCATACACAATATACTAGGCAAGCTTGTTATAAAGCTAGCATACACAATATACTAGGCAAGCTTGTTATAAAGCTAGCTACACAATATACTAGGCAAGCTTGTTATAAAGCTAGCATACATAATATACTAGGCAAGCTTGTTATATAGCTAGCTACACATTATACTAGGCAAGCTTGTTATAAAGCTAGCTACACAATATACTAGGCAAGCTTGTTATAACGCTAGCTCACAATATACTAGGCAAGCTTGTTATAAAGCTATCATACACAATATACTAGGCAAGCTTGTTATAACGCTAGCTCACAATATACTAGGCAAGCTTGTTATATAGCTAGCTACACAATATACTAGGCAAGCTTGTTATAAAGCTAGCATACACAATATACTAGGCAAGCTTGTTATAACGCTAGCTCACAATATACTAGGCAAGCTTGTTATAAAGCTATCATACACAATATACTAGGCAAAGCCTGTTATAATTCTAGCTGACACAATATACTAAGCAAGCTTGTTATAAAGCTAGCATACACAATATACTAGGCAAGTTAGCATAAAAGTCTCATAGGCTAGTTGGGTGGTCCTACCGATAGTTTGTTGTAAGGTATTAATTTCTATGAATAAAATGCAAATTGCCCCATAAGTCCAAGTCCAACCCATTGTTTCAACTATTTGATTACAATGTAATAATAGGAAATTAGAGTATAAAACTTAAATTATAGTGTGAGTGCAGTAAACGGTTGTTTCTGACCAATTTTATTGCGCATATTATTACTTCATAGTGGAGGGGGGGAGGGGGGAACTCAATCAACAGGGTACTAACCCATAGGTGACTTCATGGAGAATTAATTTTAGGGCATACCCAGTTGAGGGGGGCAAAAAAACCCAGTTTCGACTGTAGTACCCAGTTACCCACTCCCCTTGCGAAGTACCAAGTACGTACTTCCCGAATTTCTTGCTTTTGGACCCCTATACAGTACACAGTATTTGCCACAATGACACTCTGAAGTTGTCACCTGTGACCAGATTAGTACGGATTGATGCGAAAGTAATTGCATCTACTTCCGAAGTCCTTCGAGCATTTTAACCCAAAAACACTTTATTTTTTACATTTTTTAGTAATTCTCACCTTTATGTGTAATAAATTTTTTAAATGACCTTTAGTGTAAATTCTTGATAATTTGCTGCAAAATTTCGCAATAAGATTGATTCGTACCCTCCATGAAGTACCAGTCTACCAGGTAATTCATAGGTGTACCTTTCAAAATGGGACCCACCACCTGGCTATGGGCCAAGTATCTGCCGATTGATCTCCCCTGCATATGAGAATAAAATTTCATCAGGATATTTCATACTACAGTGGAGTTGCTTTATTAGCAATCGCTTTTCGGTCTCAAGCGTGATAATACTGTTAATTTAAATTCCCTATTAGCAACTTCGCCTATTAGCAACCAGATTTAGTGGCAAACCCGAGTTTCTAATAAAGCAACTCCAGTGTATTTGATATTTTCTAATTACCCTAGACTCCGCTTAATATAGTAACCGGCTAATTGGGTCCTCAGCCATGCATTTTGTCCAGTTAATCAATAGTTATTATTTGTATTAATTGTTTCCTGATAGGCGTCGTAATACGAGCCCTATACTGAATTATAGCCGTGCCCATTCTCGTCGTAAAATGAAGGTTGCCTCTTCGGGCCGCCCGACCAATGAAATCCAGGGTAGTAGTTCGAACTACCTCTGTGTAAGTGTATTATAATTAATTCCGACTGTACAGTATATAGATTGTAACTATTTTTTCTGTTTTGTACATGTGTACAGGGTTTAGTACATTAAAGTAACTACATTTGTACAAGCATTTTTGTTTGGACAAAATTACTGATTGTGAGTCCAATAATACCTAAAAAATGTCTACATCCTCTAAATGTAGCATTTGTTTGTGTAAATCAACAGTTCTTATTCAAGCGTAAAGGGATTCCCTATACAGTCATTTCCAAAGTGATTACGTAATTTGATTTCTGTCAACCTTATTAAATATAAATAGCATACGGTATTTTATTTCTTGCCATGCTTTCTGCATTCACAACATGAATGCATGTCTTAGTGTAATTCCTGTTAGTATTACCCGATAGGCATTCCCTAGACAAGCGAGCGTAGCGTGCGAGAAATTTTTTTTGGGTGTCCAGAGATTTTTTCCAACTCAAATATAAATAGAGATCTTTGCCAACTCAAATTATGACTTTTACCCGGACATGTCCGGGTGGTTTACGACGCCTATGTTTACAAGCTGTTATCCGATGTTTTCATATATTGCACTAGGACTCCTAAAGCGTGGAACGTACAATTCATCAATTGATAATAAATGGCTACGGATCAAAAAGCATGGTATTTCTTTTCTGAATAACTTAATGTAAACACGGACAACAACCATACAGTAGAACCTCGTTAATACATACATCAAGGGATCGTCAAAATGTGTGGTACTTATCCGAAATTCGTATAAACTGGTGTCAATTGTACTGACAAGCTTTGAAAGGGATTGAAATAATGTCGTATTAAACGGAAATTAGTATTATTCTACTATACAGTAGAACCTCGTTGTTACGAATTTCCGTATAAGACGAACATTCAGTTCCACAAAATCAAGTACAATGGTTATTTAATGGGTATTACTCAGATTAATACGAACTCCGGATAATCCGAACAACTTACCGTCCGTTGTTGTTCGTATTAACGAGGTTCTATTGTAGTAAGTTTCATTTAGGCATGTAAATTGTATTCTTAAATTTATAATGTCACAATTATTCTCTTAAGGAAAATATTATACTCACATCTTAGCTGATTTTATTCAATTAACTTGTTATTCGTTCTACACTAATATGCCAAAGTAATCATATTATATTGAGGAATAATTACTAATTAGCATTTATAATTGTTTAATACCATGACTCTCTATAGAAATTATATTGTAAAAAGTTCCTTTTGTTAAATAGAGGAATAATTACTAATTAGCATTTATAATTGTTCAATACCATGACTCTTTATGGTAATTTTATTGTACATAGCTCCTTTTGTTATGGTGGTTCAAGGCCATCACATGGCTCTCTATATTATAATTTAGATGTATAATTGCTAGCTTACGTAATACCACGCGCAGCTTCTATTGGCTTAGAAATATTTTAGTGGCTTTTATCAAACTACCTCATTTCCAGTGCACTGATTACGCTATACCGTCAGGTTATTTTATTCAGAACTTTCAATGGACCAAAAATTTGTTCATGATCGAGAGATTATACGTGCATTCAACTTAATACAAACCTTATGTAAGTTGTTAAACTGGGGCCATAGGCATAAACGTAAGCTTTGCCTAATTCCAAGATCAGGGGGCGGGAATGAAATACACGATTGTACAGAAATTAAAACAAACAAATATATTTAAATTATACTCTCTATTGTTCTCTACAGGAAGGTATTTAATATTCCAAGTCATTAACATGACAAATTTATTAAAAGAAAGCGTAGAATTAATAAAAATGCAGCAAAATATTTGAAAATCCCCCGAGTTTACGTCTATCATTATAGTGATTTATATAAATTTTCATATTAAGCATACGAGAAACTGATCACGATAGCATGTCTGATGTGTCCAGTGTGTAGGGCTGGTGGAGAATATGGCAGAGTTCCAGCAGCAGGAGGTTCTGAATGCCTCCGGAGAGCAGGGGCTGCTGCTGTGGCTCCTCAAGCGAATACGGTCGCGTGTGTTCGACGCTAACAAACTCTATTCAACAGAGATACTATCCATTCTGCTACAGAATAACACGGGTAACCAGCAACTATTGGGAGCTAAGAATGGAATAGACTGTTTGTTGGAGGCCGTGTCGCTGTACAAGCGAAGAGAGCCTGCCACCAGTGACGAGATTGAGATGGTAGAAAACCTGTTCGACTGTCTGTGCATGAGTCTCACACACGCGCCTAACAGGGCAAAGTTCTTAGAGGGCGAGGGGCTGCAGCTGATGATTCTGCTGCTGAAAGACAGGTTATAAAATATAGTTTTGTTCGAGTTTTAATGAGGATATACGTTATCGTTTAATTGCGCTTAAACCACATGAAGGATGACCATTAGAACTAATTGCAATGAGTTCCTTAAAACAGTCGACTCCGCTTGATAGAGTCACCTCGGAACCAGGTTACTTTGACCCCATTAAGCGGAGAAATCTATTAGCCAGTGGCTCTATTAAGCGGAGTCGACCGTATATGGAAGCTCCGAAGATGGTTCGATTGGCTATATTGATATCGGTCTGAAAATATAATAAATATATCGCCCCGGCCCGGCCTTCTATTTTTTGGCCTTCTCGGTGACATATACACAGGGTTGCCAATCCAATCCAATCCAATCGAGCCAAATTTGGACAATCGGCAATCCAAATTTCGACAATCGATTATTCGGATGACAATCCAATCGCAATCGACAATCCAAACAAACATCATCGATTTTTTTGGATTGTTTCTCCGATTTTTTTCGATCGTTTACTCCTCAGTATTATATCAAAAAGAGTTATGTTTCATCAATGTTCAAACTTGAAACATATATTATTGGGTTTAATTGACGAGCAATTGAGCATTTTAAATTTTGGCATTATTTAGATATTGAAAAAACAAACAATCGGGAATAATCGATGAAAATTCATCGATTGCAATCCAATCGATGGAAAATGCAGCAATCGGCAATCGAAAATCTTCTCGATTGGATTGGATTGGCAAGTTGGCAACCCTGCATATACAGCTGTGTATGAATTGGAGCATACTTGCATATTTTCCTGCTACGTATTACAGTATAACCTAACGTAACTGGGTTAGTATGTACTAATTCCATTTACGAGATAAAATTCTTGTTAAATATGATAAATTAATTGATAATCTTGGTAATAACTCACTCACGTCAGTTAGTAATACTAATAACAATTAGCAATCTAATTTAACATTATTAAATATTCAAAAGTCTTGTAATACTTTCCCCTAAGCATGTTTGCAATCATTAGAAATTGATCCGCATCAATTTGTTTACACAGTTAATATATTCATTTATTCACTTACGACTACTTACAAGTACTTGCAATGTGGATGTTTTGTATAAGAGTGTTATCTATTGCCCACGATTAGCTTCCAAATCAATTTATTCCACAGCTCCTTATAAAATCTCGCATGTCTATTGCACAATTAGTTCACTACTTTGTCTAATAGTTAACATGTAATGTAATATATTATCGACAAGATTCGTTCTCAGAAATTTAACCTCATAGAGATCATTATTTGTACACGTGTGCGAACCGTAGACAATTATCGAACTGTGTGTGCTATCTGAATTCCAAAATTAATTGTACTTCTCTTAATGAATTAAAGTATTTAAAAGTCTGCCCTGAAAACGCCCATTGGAATTCTATATTTAAGGAAATTGGAAATTCTATATCCAGGATAGTTCATTGAACTGTGTATTATTCAAACTAATGCAAAGTAATATAATCAGGTTAACATCATTGTGTACCAGAGTGCATTTATTGTTGTGACTCAGATTTTAATCAAATATAAAGTTACAATGAACTCCCGTTGTGACGAACTATGATATAACGAAGTCAGTCTCATTTTTTTAAACCGGTTTTCTCCAATTGGAAATGCGATACCCCAGATGAATGTATTTGTTGATTTACTCTTCTTATAACTAACTCCGCTGAAAAACACCCTTGGACTTCGTTATTTTTTGGATTTCACTGTATGTATTATCGAAAGTAATATAGTAAGGTCTTTTGATGAGTCACCGAGTCATTTGACTAAGGACAATATTCGGTTGACTCGAGTAATCGAGTCAATCAAATAACTCGTGAAAAGCCCTGAATACGTATATAGTCACGTGAGTATTTTCAAGGTTTAATCCAGGCTCTTGCGTCGCGCGCTTGGAGGCGCGCGAAAATATAGAAATATTCCTTATCCTTGATACAAAATGAGTAATTTAGGCGCGTCTGAGCGAGCTCGAACTAAATCTAGGCAAATTACATAATTTACTAGATGAAAGCCTAAGTATTTGTATCATATAGCACTGATACAGAGAATAATCAAGGTTTAAACCTGGATTAGGTTGGACGTTCCTATAATAACCTTGTCCTCCTAAAATTAGGTTTTGTATTACGTGTATGGGAATTTCTGATTTCTGCGGCAGCCTGGCGCAAGCAAATACCAAACTACGCGCTTCTAGGCTGCCCTGGCTACAGCCAGACCTGAGAAAGTGTAATTATACAGTCGAAACCGGTTTTTTCTCACCTAGTTTTCTTACCAATCGGTTTTTTCTAACTAACTACTTTATTCTAAGTGTGTTAGAAATTCCAATTTTGTTTTTCTAACTATCGGATTTTTCTTACTTTAAATTATATCCATGCAAAGAATTGGTTAGAAAACCCCGGTTTCAACTATACAGTTTAAACCTTCAAATCTTCTACTTAAAACTTTATATGAATTCGAATAATATTTTGAATTTAGTATCTAGCTTTCGAATATAATAGAATTATTTCATAAAAACAATCTGGATACAGTTTAAGTGATTCAAAGTAGTTTCTTGAGAGACTATACTTCATAGATTAATGATGTGTAGTATTATTATTTTTGTACTCAGAATGCTAAAAAAAATACTATTCTCTTGAGACAAATAATTATTTTGTTTACAACTATGTACCTCAATTAATGAATTCAAAATACACTAATTTATTTTTTTATCAACATTTGTTATTCTAACATGCCATTTTAACTTTGTATAATATTTTGAATCCTGATTTAGTTTATATAAATTATTGTTACTTTCATCTACAAACAAAGTCCTTTACCGACACAACCTATCGATTTGTCTCACAACTCAATTTATGATATCTCTAGATTACTTTTTGATATGGCTAACTCTCCGCTAGATTTAAAATCAATTCTAGTTATAAGAAATGTGATCCTAACTTCGATAGTCCCAACTGCAGCTTATGCATAATTATGAACATATAGGTGTATATATACACACACACATACACATGTATCTAATTGATTTTACCAACTTAATATAATAACTTCACCACTCTCACACGAGGAATATCTATTGAAATGTCTAAATTGCTAATTCCGATCCTGTTGCTTTGTTTCCTTGGCATAACCAGAGCGACCAATCACGTGATTGCGGGTGGATGCAACAGCGCGGCTAAAACATGCTTGCAATTCGGGTCGTGCACAGAAACTACCGCCCCCACTACTCCCAATCTCGGTACCATTTTCACGCAGGGTGCCAATGAGATCCTAATACAGTTGCAGTATGATAATTCCAATGCTGGCTGGATTGCAATGGGATTTTCCGAAACTCGTAGTATGCCACAGTCCTTCATCTTCTTGTGTCACCGTGGCAGCAGTTCCGAAGTTACCATTCAACAGCGTTATGCCACAGCACAAGCTAGACCTCCTCTAGAAACCTCCCAAATAACTGAAGTGAGTTCCTACAATTCTGGACCCCTCCTGAACTGTAGCTTCACTATCCCTGTTAGGATCAATTCTCTGGCGGCCGGTAGTATCGATTTGAATATAACTGCCGGCTACTACGTGCTTCTGGCATGGGGGATGTATGATACAGATATACAGCAACACGGTAGTGGATCGACTAATAGATGTGTTACTGGTGGTAGGATAACGATAACTGAAGCTGTACCTACACCTACACCTACACCTACACCTGCATCTGGTACCTCTATCATCCCCACTGTCCAGTTCATTGTTGCTATGCTTTCCCTACTGTTTGCTTCCTACATCTACATGTAGTGCCCTGTTTCTATTTGTAATTAGGATTAGTAACTGTTCCCCTACGTCTAGAACTATGTGAAATATTTGGTGTCAGTTTTACCTTAGTTTCCATTATTTGTGATTATACTTTTGATTGATTAAAATATTAATTAAAACTTTTTTGTTTGTTTGGGAAATACGACGAATAATTATTCTAACAATCTTAGCTAATTAGTACTGTTTCATGCTACTTTGTTTAACTTTAATGGATAATTTATTCATTTTATCCAAGGAGGTGTTAACTTAACACTAGATTGAAATCTAATAAACTGATTTATAATTAATTCATGATTTAAACACTTACAACTTCTCAAAATTAATTGAACTGGCTATAATAATATATTTTCTTAAACTATCGTTACGTAGTTTGGACACGGATATGTCTATATGTTCATAATTATGCATAACTTGCAGTTTAAACTATCGAGTACTAGCTATGATTGCGTTTACTTATACCTATAATTGACTTTTCTGTGGGGTGTGAGAAAGTTTGAAATGACTGCCTTGGTTAGTACCTGAGTCACGATTTTTGATTTTTTGGACACATTTTAATACCTATTTACAACAGGAACAATAAATAGTCCCCATTATTAAATTTACGTTTCTTTTTTCGATAGAAAATTTAATTCTACATCTTTTAACAATCCACAAATTTCAGATTGGGCTTTGTTTGTCTCATACAGTCGAACCCGGTTTTTTCTAACACCGAGGTTTTCTACTTATAACTAATTGGTTTTTCTAACTAACTATTTATTGTATTGTAAGAAATTCCAATTTTGTTTTACATATTCAATCGGCGGTTTATTCTAACTATCGGATTTTTCTTACTTTATTTCCATGCAATGAGTAAAATGTATTAGCAATGCTATTTAAAATACTTAATACATAAGATTCTCGTTAACACGATCACGAACGCCAGGGACGGTCGAGATTTATTCGTATTATTTGCAATTCTTATGAACCGGAGTCACTTGCATGTGATTTTATAGCCCAGGGCATTGATTTTCAACTGGGTTTTGGTTGAACCCAAGGGTTCTACAGATTTATTATATTACTATGTAGAAACAATTTTTACAAAGACTCCAGAAACTAACAATTGTCAAAATACTAAATTAATAGCTTAGTTTTAAATAAATTTGAAGGAAATTAGAATATACGGTTCCGCAAGCCTCCAGAAACTTTGGGGTTTCTTAGTACAAAAAATGTTATAACCCACTGGACTAGGGGGGTACGGCTAAAGCCCTCCCCCGTCTGGGGAAACTAACAATTCGTCGTGTGAAAAGTAAAGAAAAGTTAGAAAACTTTGATTAGCACTCCTGTTGTGGAATCCCTGTGAGGATTAAACCTTGACTGCTTAACCGATATTTCTCCTTATCCGCATTCGTATTAACAAGAGTCTTATATTAAACAACTCAAAATATCGTAGGTCTAGATTACATTCCACCTAAGGGGAGAAAAATATCAAAAATTTCAGCTGTTCAGATAGCATTGTACTTATGGAGGCACAATCAATGAACCACCAAAATATAGTGCCTCCAAAAGAAAGTGCTGTCAGCACAGCTGTAATTTTAAAATTTAATCTAGCGGAGAGTTAGCTAAATCAAAAATTAAGTCTAGAAATGTCATAAATAAACCAATTTTTCGACAAAATTGTCTTATAAATCGATAGGTTGTCGATATTATGTGAATCTCCCATGTCCAGTGTATTATACAGACATTTGTGAATACGCTCCTAATCCTGCTCTGATCCAATTTTCATACGCCTCAATCACAAATTAATGTTACGGTATAGGAGAGGATTCCAAATTTTCGCGCTCCTAAATTGAAATTTTCCAAAAATCATACTCCAAAAGGAGCGTCTCGCGCTCCTGGATAATTCCTTGCCCATGTCCCACATGAAAAGTGACACAAATAACGGAAATTTTTAGAAATTATCAGCTAGATTAATTCTAAGAATTGGAAGTCAAAGCTGGAGTCAGAGTTCGTATATTTATATGTTTTGTAACGACCGGCTATTAAATACAGCTACTGCGCTTAATGGGGTCAATTTTTTCAGGAACAGATTCATGCCATTAGAAGCTAATACAAATATTTTCGGTTAATCGGGTCAAAATTATGAAATTTGAGTCCTAATTTGGTTATTCTGGACAAGATTTGTGTTGATTAGCTCAATATTCGCCTAAAGAATTTGAATTAATCAGGTCAATACATAGGCGCCAACTTCCCTTTTTTCGGGGTCCGATCTCATTAGGACCACCCCAATTTCCAATTAGGACCCCCAAACTTTTGGTGTCCGGCCTCAAAAGTTGGCGCCCATGGATCAATATTCTGACAATTGTGTCAAATTACCTGTGCGAAAGTCTTAATATCACTCGTGTAGTATAGTATACCTGTCTCTCAAATTATTATAATATCTGTTAATTGGGTTCTCCGCTTAATCGGGTCAAACTATCCTTGGACCAAAGTGACAGTATTCCCATGGTAATATTGTTCGGGAACAGGATCTACTATGACACCGGCGCTTATTGTTTTCGTGGCCAAATTTATTCTTACATTTTTTTGAATAACCAAGAAAATAATATTTAACTAGATTCTTAACGTTGTCAGCGACAGTAAAACCAATATTGCATAAAGTAATTAATTAGACTTCAGCCTAAACAAATGGCTATTAATTTTATTATACAAATGTCATTTTTTGACGCGGCGCTTATTTGGCGAAATACATTATCCATCCGGACCGTCTGGAGTTATTAGTACAATACTTAATTATTTTATCATCTCTCAACAAATTAATGAAATTAAAATAACATCCTCTTTGTCTTATCTCGACACATTTGTTAGATTAAATTCCTCACATTCTACCCAACTACTAATTTAGATATCTCTAGACTTCTCCAGAACTTATTAATTCCACTAGATTAATAATCAAATTTCATTCTAAATTGTAATTATAGCTAGCAAGAACTGAATATACCCTATGCATAATTATTAAACTAGTACGTATAAATATGAATGCCTGTACGTATTTAATAAACTATATTATAATTTCACGACTCTTATACGAATAATATTGAATGTCTAAATTGCTAATTTCGATCCTGTTGCTTTGTTTCCTTGGCATAACCAGAGCGACCAATCACGTGATTGCGGGTGGATGCAGTAGTGCGGCTAAAAGATGCTTGCAATTCGGGTCGTGCACAGAAACTACCGCCCCCACTACTCCCAATCTCGGTACCATTTTCACGCAGGGTGCCAATGAGATCCTAATCCAGTTGCAGTACAATAATTCCAATGCTGGCTGGATTGCTATAGGATTTTCCGAATCTCGTAGTATGCCACAGTCCTTCATCTTCCTATGTCACCGTTCTGCCAATTCTGGAGTTAACATTCAACAGCGTTATGCCATAGCACGTTCTAGACCGCCTCTAGAAACCTCCCAAATATCTGCAGTGAGTTACTACAATTCCGGACCCCTCCTGAACTGTAGCTTCACTATCCCTGTTAGGATCAATTCAGCAGTGTCAGGTAGCAGTATCGATTTGAATAATCCTACTGGCTACTACGTGCTTCTAGCATGGGGGGTGTATGGTACAGATATACAGCAACACGCTAATTCAATTGCTGGCAGATGTCCTACTGCTACTCTGCTGAGGATAACTGAAGCTGTGGGTATATCTGGTGCTACCTCTATCATCCCCACTGTCCAGTTCATTGTTGCTATGCTTTCCCTACTGTTTGCTTCCTACATCTACATGTAGTGCCCTGTTTCTATTTGTAATTAGGATTAGTAACTGTTCCCCTACGTCTAGACTCTAGAACTATGTGAAATTTTTGGTGTCAGTTTTACCTTAGTTTCCATTATTTGTGATTTACTTTTGATTGAATAAAATATTAATTAAAACTTTTTTGTTTGTTTGGGAAATAAGACGAATACAGTAGAACTCGGTTAAGACGTACCACCTTGGGAGACAAGAAAAAGTACGTACTAACCGAGGTACGTCTTATCCGTATGCATAATCCACAAGTCGAAATAATGACTTGTTCAATGATGTGATTCGATGTATGGTATACAAGTGTACGTATAACATACTTAACGGTATGATTAAAGTATTTTAATTGGCACCTACTCACTTAAACCAAATAATACCTGAGTTTTGCTGATAGTTTTCTAGGGTACGTACTAACCGAATTAAAATACATACATTTTATTTAATTGGGAATATTAATTGGTACGTCTTATCCGAGGTACGTCTTATCCGAGTACGTATTAAGCGAATCATTTATGATGGATCAGATAGGGAAAAAATCGGTTATTAGAGAACAGTACGTAATATCCGAGAGTTCGTCTTAAGCCGAGTACGTACTAAGCGAGTTCCACTGTAATTAGCTAATTAGTACTTTGTTAACTTTCATAGATAATTTATTCATTTAATGACAAGGAGGTGTTAACTTAACACTAGATTGAAATCTAATAAACTGATTTATAATTTCTTCATGGTTTAAACTCTTAATCTTCGCAAAATTAAATGAATTGGCTATAATGATATTTTCCTTGAACTATCGTTACGTAGTTTGAACACGGATATGGCTATATGTTCATAATTACGCATAGGATGCATTTGAGACTACTGAGTACTATGATTGCGTTTACTTATACCTAGAGTTGAATTTTCTGACGGCCAGTTTGAAATGACTGCCTTGGTTAGCAGCACCTGGAGTCAGATTTTTGATTTTTTGGACAGAGTGACACAAATAACGGAAATTTTAGAAATTATCACCTACAGACTACAGTAATTCTAAGAGCTATTAGAAGTCAAACCTGGAGTCAGAGTTCGTATATTTATATGTTTTGTAACGACCGGCTATTACATACAGGCTATTGCGCTTAATGGGGTCATTTTTTCATGAACACATTAATTCATTAGAAGTCAATACAAATATATTCGATTAATCGGGTCAAAATTATGAAATTTGAGTCCTAATTGGTTATTCTGGACAAAATTCGGGTTGATTAGCTCAATTAGTGTTCCCTCTAAGGCACTCAAAAATTTCCGTACGGAAATTTGCTTGTTTTACCAAAGGCAAACACGGAAATTTTACGGATTTCGGACCTTTAAAACGGAAAATTTCATTTATAGGATTATAAGGATTATTATATTGTTAACATTCTTATTGATGAATGCAAAGATAGTGTGGCGAAAAGTCTAGTCATTCTCACTTCAGAATTCCTCTACCAGAAAGCCACTCTTTTGTACCACTTCGTAATCGTAATCATCCTCATCGCTTTCTTCAGAATCCGTTTCGAAAGCAGAGTCTGCGAAGTAGTCTTCTTTAGGTTGGGGATATACAGGTTGCGTTGTCTCGCTTCACTTAAGGGAAGTCAACGTGGTAGTTCTAGTCACGCCCCTTTTACTTTTTCCCGAGTACGGTAGAACATGAAATCTGAGCTCGTAATCTTTCTCCCACAGGAAGTGTCGTCACGGAATTTAAATGAGCTCAATATTCGCCTAAAAAATTGAATTAATCAGGTAAATATTCTGACAATTGTGTCAAATTACGTGTGCGAAAGTCTTAATATCACTCGTATAGTATAGTATAGACTATAGTATAGTATACCTGTCTCTCAAAATATTATAATATCTGTTAATTGGGTTCTCCGCTTATTCGGTCAAACTATCCTTGGACCAAAGTGACAGTATTCACATGGTAATATTGTTCGGGGAAACAGTATTCTCTAGAAAATATTGTTCGGAGGAACAGGATCTACTATGACACCGGCGCTTATTGTTTTCGTGGCCAAATTTGCACTCACATTTTTTTTAATAACCAAGAAAACAATGCTCCATAATGCTCACTTTAGTTCGCTCCCAATTCATTGTCGCTTCTTACTTGCTAGGTTCTTTTCCTCCATAATAGATTATTAATTTTCACTCTTCCAGGGACGTTCCTCTAATTCTTTCATTTTTAGATGAATTCCTTATATGTCGGCTAGCCGATATTGTAGGCGGCCGCCATATAAGCAAGCCGTTAGTTTTATCATACAAATGTCATTATTCGACCCGTTGTCATAGTGCCAGCGTTCCCCCAAAAATAATGTCCCCCCGGACCTATTGCACTAGGGCCAGCTGTCCCCCGGACCTGTGGCCCTAGGGTCAAATTTCTTCCCTCAGAAACCTCACACTAGGGCCCCAGAACAATAAATTTCACAATGCACATCACTATAGTTTCATATTCTACATTTAAAGTAGTCCGATTGGGGGACATCTGACACTAGGGCCACAGGTCTTGGGGGACATCTGACCCTAAGGCCACAGGTCTGGGGGGACATCTGACCCTAAGGCCACAGGTCTGGGGGGACATCTGACCCTAGGGCCACAGGTCCGGGGGGACATCTGACCCTAGGGCCACAGGTCTGGGGGGACATCTGACCCTAGGGCCACAGGTCCGGGGGGACATCTGACCCTAGGGCCACAGGTCCGGGGGGACATCTGACCCTAAGGCCACATGTCTGGGGGGACATCTGACACTAAGGCTACATGTCCGGGGGGACATCTGGCGCTGGCACTCCGACACGAGCGCTTATTCGGGGAAATACATTATCCATCCGGACCGTCAGCAGTTTTCAATACAATACTTAATTCTTATCATCGCTCTACAAATTCATTAAAATCAAATAACATCCTCTTTGTCTTGTCTCGACACATTTTGTTATATTAGTTAAATTCCTCACATTCAATCCAACTACTAATTCGATATCTCTAGACTTCTAAAGAACTTATTAATTCCACTAGATTAACAATCAATTCTATTCTAAATTGTGATTATAGCTAGTAAGAACTGAATATATGCATAATTATTAAACATGTAGTACGTATAAATATGAATGCCTGTACGTATTTGATAAACTATATTATAATTTCACGACTCTTATACGAATAATATTGAATGTCTAAATTGCTAATTTCGATCCTGTTGCTTTGTTTCCTTGGCATAACCAGGGCCACCAATCACGTGATTGCGGGTGGATGCAGCAGCGCGGCTAAAACATGCTTGCAATACGCGTCGTGCACAGAAACTACCGCCCCCACTACTCCCAATCTCGGTACCATTTTCACGCAGGGTGCCAATGAGATCCTAATACAGTTGCAGTACAATAATTCCAATGCTGGCTGGATTGCTATAGGATTTTCCGAAGATAGTTTTATGCCACAGTCCTTCATCTTCCTGTGTCACCGTTCTGCCAATTCCGGAGTTAACATTCAACAGCGTTATGCCACAGCACGTTCTAGACCGCCTACACAAACCTCCCAGATATCTGCAGTGAGTTACTACAATTCTGGACCCCTCCTGAACTGTAGCTTCACTATCCCTGTTAGGATCTATTCTCAGACTCCGGCCATTAGTATCGATTTGAATAATCCTACTGGCTACTACGTTCTTCTGGCGTGGGGAGCTTATACTACAGATATACAGCAACACGGTAGTGGATCGACTAATAGATGTCCTACTGCTAGTCTGATGAGGATAACTGAAGCTGTGGGTATATCTGGTGCTACCTCTATCATCCCCACTGTCCAGTTCATTGTTGCTATGCTTTCCCTACTGTTTGCTTCCTACATCTACATGTAGTGCCCTGTTTCTATTTGTAATTAGGATTAGTAACTGTTGGCCTACGTCTAGAATTATACTCTGTTTTTGGTAGAATTTGTGTGAAAATTTGGTGAGATTGTTATTATTATTCTTATAATACATACTCTGAAAATTGAATTCTTTGTATCTGAAATTCTATTACCCATTCTCTGTGATTATATTTTTGATTAAATAAAATTATTAAATCTGCATTTTTGGGGGAATAACTTTTTGGTAATTTTAGAGAATTTATTCATTTAATTCAGGGAGATTTTAAGGCAATATTGGAATTTAATGAATGGATTTATTATTTAAAATATGATTTCAATTCTTATTACTTCTCAAATTCAATGAACTGAATAAGAAGAATTCCCTATTTTTATCTTTTGAGTATTATTTATTTTTGGAATCTTGAATTCAATTGTCAATTTATTTCACTGATTAGTTCCAAGTTTAATTTCAATGATTCTATTATAATTCTATTCACTCCCGTTATATTAGAGCCTGTTATATCAAAATAATGATAATCAAAAGTTTCCTTTCATTCAATCGAGTTTAATTGAATGTATGAATTCCAAGCGTCAGATATAACCGGAGTTAATTGTATTGATAAGCAAAAATCTAAAAATCCATCAGTTTGGCTAGGGTCCCAAAGGGTGCTTTATTATGGAGAAAGTGTACAATTGGCATAAGAGCGTAAGCATTAGAGCATTGACTTTGGAATAAATTACTGCATAATACAAAGATCTATATTGTGATTTATTTTGTATAATGATATACCACTGACACTGCAGGCTTTTATTTAAAGCAATACGGAATCTATTAGGAAATTTCCTCTATATTTAATTGCAAGATATCTTATTTTTGACACTTGAGATTAACAAGTATTCTAACTGAATTTAACTTAAATAGGAATATACGTATTTAGTTTTCCAAACATTTTTTAATTAAATAATAAATGCTAAGCTTAAGTATTTATTAATAAACCCAGACGAACATTATTAATCCCAAATTTTGTTAATTATTATTCTGTTTGGGTTTTCCTTCCCAACTTTTTGAATACTTACTTATTGACATTTTTTATTATTTAACTGCATATTCTTACTAATCACAATGTAACCGTTTGTTTCCAATTTTTATTGCAAATCTAAGAAACAGTTCAGATTTATAAAATGGAATAGTACATCTGATGACTAATGGTGCAATTAATATTTACTTATTCATATATTAAGATATCTGGAGGAACTCTCTTAATTAACACCCCAAATGGTCCATATTTCGATTTATTTGTTTCTACAACTGAGGTAAAATTTATTGACGGTACCCTCATATTCGTCTGCTAAGGTTGACTATGGTATATTTTGCTGTATTAATTTCTATTTATTATCTCGATAGGAAGATGTGTAGGAGATCTGCATTGAAAGTACTCAATCACGCCCTCCAGGGAAAAGAAGGAATAGAAAATTGTATTAAGTTTATAGAATTGTATGGATTGCGTACAATATTTCCATTCTTCATGCTACCTAATAAATCCTGTAAGAAGAATGCAATTTCCGGAATGGAACAGGACGAACACGTTATTTCCATTCTCCTCAGTCTTATACAAAATGTACAGGGACAGCTAAAAGATAGGGTGCTAGGTAAATTCATTGAGAAAGATATGGAAAAATCAGAGCGACTTGTCGAAATGCATTTTTTCTACAAGCAGAGAAGTGCCGTCTGTGATTCTATTATTTACAAGGAAATTACGAGTAGAAATGATGAAGATTCGTTGAGTGAAGATGCAATATATCTGAGAAGGCTTGATGGAGGTCTTTTTGTGTTGCAGCAAATTGACTTGATATTAGTTGAAGTTATGTACAATGGGCCAACTCCATTGAAAGATAGGATTTACAAACTATTCGAGCAGCAAAGAGAGAATATAGAAAGTGTGAAGGAAGTTGTTTTGGATTATACTCAACAGATGGGCGATGTTACTTGTGAAATGGACGCGAATCGGCAGTCAGAAGTGGGAGACAAAAAGAAATTAATTGAAATGGTCAGTGCATTATAGTTAGTGCAGTGTAACTTGTGATGTGTTAATGAAGGAAATTAAATTTTGAAGTCTGTTACTTTATATTATTTTGAATTGGGGAATAAGTATCCATTCATTTAAATTTGAAAATAATTAAATTAATTTGATTTCGATACTGATGGGTTAACAGTTAAATCTGTTAGATTCAATCTATTAAAATTTGCCACTCCACTTGTCTCTATCGCAAGTCATTCTCGTGTGATAGCTAATTCTTCCTAGCTGCAGTTCAATGTAATTGTCACTCAAGCGAATTTAATTATTTTGCTAGTATTACATTAAGAAGAATAGCTATTATGTAATTGTAATACATTCATTCATATAGTATATGACCCTTTGACTTTGGTTGCTTCGCGATGGCTTACTCTCTCACAAAGGCCGCTTCGCGGCATTTGTTTGTTCGTGTTAGACTCTACTTAATTAACAGCCGCTACGCGGACTTGCTCTCCTCAAATAAACACTCATCATAGGCATACGGTTTGTAGAGCCATGGCCCTAAAATTATACTAATCGAATCAAATTTGTAATTTTTGAATCTGCTTCTAATCCATGATTAATGATATAGAGATTGTCTCGATTGATCGCTATACTCTAGTATATACGTATAGCCATATAATGTCTTGGTGTGAAGATTCATGTTCGTGTTTACGGTGCCCTAAAGTTCGAATGGAATTGATAAAATACGGTTCAAACGAAACAATGACGAGTACCAGAGATGGAACCGGTCGGGATTTTCATGACCCGACCCGACCGGTGTAGTTGGAAATTTGACCCGACCCGACCGGCCGGTCGACCGGTCAATCATAGCTAGCAATAATTTATAAATAATATAATAAAAATCTACTGTAGTGTCATGTCATATAATTTAGGAATAAATATTATGGTCATAAACCATTTATGGAAGCCTCATTTAAGACTACTAAGCTCTCAAGGGCTATTGGAGCCAGATTCAATCAAAACAAATTATGATATTATGATATCGAATAGATCATATAGAGATCTCGACCGGCCGGTCAGACCCGACCGGTTCCGTCTCTGACCAGTACATACTTTCTGATGCGTGGAATTCAGTGGACACCTTTTCAAAAATGTTTTGGCTTTCGAGACAAATTTGAAGTTTTCTGCTAATAAGTATTTACATTTCATACAAGGAAATATAGCTTGTAAACCATAATCTATTAAATTTCGATAGTATAATTGTTACTGGCAGATAGGAAGTCAGGAATTCTGAATCTTTTGGTTTATAATCGCATGATGAATTATCAGTTTTTCTCTGTTTTTTTTAATTGTATATTTTCTATTTGTTTCAGAAAAATCATGCACTACGTACAATTACCAAAAAATATTCAGAATTCCTGACTTATCTATGTCACCAATACTATTAGCCATTGGAACCCAGTAGATTGCAAGTACAAGCTATATTTCCTTATATAGAATGTCTATTTATAATATGTGTTAAATGCATATTTTGCCAGAAACATCAAAATTTGTCTCAAAACTTTTTAGAAATAAAGTTCACTTAATTTCAAGTTTCAAACAGACTGTAATTGGTCACTGGTTTAATCTTATAGACCATGGATTTTATAGTACATTCTAAATCAATCAAGAAATCCCTATAGTATAACGTATTATTAAAATAAATTAGGATACAACACACCTGCCAACTTAGTCCCGATAAATCCCTGGACAATGCTAAGAATTCACTAGCACAATCTTGATCAAAATTTTCGCTCGATCGGTGTTCATTTGGAGCATACATATTTTGAATATATTATATAGGTCATTTAGTTTATTCTTTAAATAACAAAATGCACGTCCAGGTGAGTTGAACAATTATGTTTGTTCAAAATAAATTCCCCTGGACAAATGGAGTAATTCCAAATACGTCTGGACAAAGGGCGAATTCCCTGGACGGTTGGAAGGTTTCAGGCTTTCATCCAGACAAAAATTTATGCGCGGCTAGATTTAGTTTGAGTTCGTTCATTTTTCATTTTGTACGCCTAGTTTGCAAATTTTGTATTAAGTCTATGGGAGCATCTCTCGATATTGTACACCTAGACACGATTTTTGTACGCCTAGATTAAAATCCATCCAAATTACGCTCCTTAAGGAGCGCCCAATACGCCTGGATAACACCCTGTAAGGTATAATACGATACTTTAATTCACCTCAGTATTCAAAAATCGTTATAGAACCCATTTATCACCTATCCTGAAAGTTTACTCTGACAGCATAGAGGACAAACCAAGGCATTACCAATCATTTTAATATATTGAACACTAGTCGGCACAGCAAAATAACAGCCAGTGTAAATCATAAGGATATAAGCTCACATTCTCATAGGAGACGCTTGCAATTTATCAACTCCTACCGTTCATAGGCAATCAATCAAATTGTAAAACGGGAAGAAGTCTACATGGATAGGACAGTACTGTGGATTCTCGCACCCGTAAACACACGCAACATAAAGGCTGATTATTTAACTATCCTCATCGCTCTATGAAGAGGTGTCATCTTCTTGCTGACTTGAATTATCAGCTTAACTGTACTACCCAATGCAAACAAATATTGTTTAGGTCTGTATATTCCTTCAAGTTTATATTTACATTGACTTCTTAGCATATCATTATCAGGGCCGTGCCACTAATACAAACTGACCAGGTCAAACCTGGGCAGAATTTTTACAGACCAGGTTCTGACCAGGTTGACCTGGTCAACCTGTTCATTTAATCAGGATAACCTGTTCATATAACTAGATCAACCTGTTCATATAACTAGGTCAACCTGAGTTTCAAAACAATTATTATTGTTATTATGAGTATTAAATAAATAATACAGGTAAACCTCCCAAAGCGGCACCTCCGAGTAGCGGCAACCTCCGAGAAGCGGCACAAAATCATTCTCCCGATGGGTGCCGCTTTGGGAGGTTTACCTGTATACGTATAAAGCACTGAAAGGGGACTTCATCTAGAACAGTGGTTCCCAACCTGGGGTCAATGGACCACTTGAGATCCACAACTGTAGTAGGGGGTCCACAGAATGTATTACGGTCTATGGGAGGGGGTTCACAAAAACTGAGGGAATTGATATAGGGGTCCACGGCTGAAAAAGGTTGGGAAACGTGTACATTGGCCTAAATACATGAACGACCCAAAATGTATTTTGCGCTCGCTAGTCCTGGGATTCCCTGTACACTTATGGTAGAGGAATTAAGAAATTGCATTCAAATAAGTTATTTCAGATAATTAATCAAAATTACCTTGCACCATAGCCTACTCTATATAAGGCCTACCATCAAATGTACCATGGATGAAGTAGTGTACGATATGAATTACTATGTTACAATACATAATGCTAGAAATGTGTTATTTGTTCTCTTGTTGAGAGAGAAACACATACTACTGTGTTTCCTAATTCTAATAATTTCACAAATAATGGAATAATAAAGGTAAATATGTAAGTGTTCAATGGGTATGTATCCTTTTAGTGAGCGAATTTTTTTAATTTACGCTTTTCTATACCTTTAGAAATAAGAGCGGAGTTAAAATTCTTGACTTTATTTGCAAGGAGACAATTGGAAGATGTGAAGATAATTTTATTTATGATAATAATCAGAGAAACACCACAAGATATGCAACTTGAGTCACCACCAATCATACTAGTGTCTTCTAAGAATATCAACGTAAGCTGGACAAGAGACTTTCTGAATGATCCTTGCATGAACATCGCCGTCAAGTTGTCTTTGCTCTCAATCGCAGTCAGAGTCTTCCATAAAGTTATTATAGAGTCTAGTATAACCTCGGATGGATATTTTAGACCGCCACGGTCGGTTAATCTTATAAGTATAAGCTCAGGTTGTGAATCTTCATCAAAAAGAAAATCCTTATCAATAGTTAAAAATTCATTGCAAACATGACATGACTGAGTGTTTTTCAAATACTTATGTACTGAATATCCAGCGATAAAAGCCAATGACTGAACTATTTGTCTACTACATTCAATGGAATTTAAATCACCTATTTCATCCATGACCAGTTGCACATCTATTTCGCTATCATTACAAGTATCACACGTTGTTGAGTATGAATCGATAAATGTTTGAAGTGAATTAAACCCAGATTCTTGTTGGGACGAAAATATCTTCAAAATGTTGGATAATTTTAGGCGGCGTTCAGTTTCAAGAATCTGAAGATATGTAATATGATAATTCGAACCTGACATCATACGATATAGGCCAAAATGATGTTCTAACGGATCTGTCTGTAAAAAGGAACTCAAGAGATATTTAAATCCACAAAACTCAGTTAAATAGTTGGTAATCTCAGGCAAGACAGTACACGAATGTTTGATGCTGGTAAAAGTTTGCTTACTTAATTTTCCTTTATCGCCTGGTAATGCTTGCCAAGCTTCTAACCAAGTTACAACACAAGCTAAGAAGGAAAATCGTTCGTCCTGGAATATTAAAGGTCTTGAGAAATCATCATTTAAACGTTGACCTTTAAATGGTGTGTTTATATTGAATATTTTCCAAATTTTAAGGAGGATATCAACAAACTCATGAGTATTGTTTCTGGTTTCTGGCTGACGAAGTTCATTTTGTAATTTCAAAGCTGCAATAGTCAATTCATTGATTACTTTCAGAACTAGTTTCACATTTTGGCGCTCAATGATAGAAGGAAAGCATGCTTTGATAGTTAAGTTTGGAGCTAATTTAGCTAAGGATTGTTTCTCTGAATTGTAGAGGAGGCGCACATCATTGAAAGATGCTGATAGAACTTGAACTGGATCTTCATAAGAACTTAACTGAATATTTTGAAAGTTGGGGAAGTGAAAAGTTTTATGAAAATCTTGCTGATTTAACCAGTTGTTTCGAACTGATTTCAAGAGGTGTACAGAATAAAAAATAAAAAAGAGCTTTCTTTGGTGGCAAGAAGGGTGTGGTACATGAGTTTCTAACTTCTTATTTGGAGAGAATTGCTTGAATAAATTCACATTTAAGGGATAATTATCTGTAGAAATAATTTGTACTTTCAAATCGCAAGATTCAATATCCAAAATACAAGATCTGATTATGGGAAAGAGAAATTCAGCAGTGATGGATGCACAAGGTATTAAACGAGCAATACAGGACCATTTCTTATGTAAACTTGAAATCATGATGGCAAAAACAGTTTTTGTCGGGTTATCAGGGGATAGGTTAGGACCAAATATTTTACCACCTTTATATGATATATCAGACTTAACGTGTATTTCATCCATCTGAATGATCACATTCTTCTCTTGAGGGCTAAAAGAAGAAGTAACCTGGCTAAGGTATGTACTAAAATCATTTTCCAGGCCGAAGGATGAGTACAACTTCTCTAGCGTATGAACATGTGGTAGAGAAATGCATTCTGAACTTTGAAGAAAACTGTAACTCGCAGGAGAAATTAAATGCGTTTTTAAAGCCAAAATTTGAGTAATAACATTATATCTTCTTCTCTTCTTAGGAATATCAGAGTTCTCTAATTGCCCAAGGATAAATTGCAATTTTGTCACTAAATCAGAATAATTAGATCCTAATTCATCATCATCAACAAGATCAAATATTGCTTCATCAATATGTTCTTTTGCTTTAGATATCTATATTATTAAATCTCGATTGTTGTGTGTGTGTGTGTGTGTGTGTGTGTGTGTGTGTGTGTTTGTCCGGATTGTATTAAAGTGATGGGGGACTAGAAACCGCAATTAATATTGGGATGTAAACTAACTTTCAAATGTTATAATAGGTAAACAAATGTTATAATAGGTAAACAAGTATGCCGAACACGAATTTCGCGTTTATAAATTTCTCATATTCATATTTGTTGTTGTTGTTTACACAAATAGGTAAACAAATTAATGAAAATTCAGAATCAACCTAGAAGTTAGCTTTCAACGAGTATTATAGGTAAACAAGTATGCCGAACACGAATTTCGCGTTTATAAATTTCTCATATTCATATTTGTTGTTGTTGTTTACACAAATAGGTAAACAAATTAATGAAAATTCAGAATCAACCTAGAAGTTAGCTTTCAACGAGTATTATAGGTAAACAAGTATGCCGAACACGAATTTCGCGTTTATAAATTTATCATATTAATATTTGTTGTTGTTGTTTACACAAATAGGTAAACAAATTAATGAAAATTCAGAATCAACCTAGAAGTTAGTTTTCAACGGGTATTATAGGTAAACAAGTATGCTGAACACGATTTTCGCGGTTTTAATTTTCTAATATGAATATTTGTTGTTGTTGTTTACACAAATAGGTAAACAAATTAATGAAAATTCAAAATCAACCTAGAAGTTAGCTTTCAACGGGTATTGTAGGTAAACAAGTATGCTGAACACGAATTTCGCGTTTATAAAATTCTCATTAATATTTGTTGTTGTTGTTTACACAAAATAGGTAAACAAATTAATGAAAATCAAAATCATAACGTCCTTATCTACCATTTCCATGGTAGAAAATGTGAGGAGTAAGGCCGCACAGCGGCCGTTAACTTGAGGTGCGTAGCACCGATCTGTCGCAAAGCGACCGAGACCGAAGGGCTCGTATGTTGTGAATATCTCTCGTTAGGAAAAGAGTTTTGCTTAAGAGTAATCTCTGATAATAGAGTTTCAATCTGTCGAATATCAGTGATAGAGTTATGGGAAAGAGAACAAACTTGCCCATATAGATAGCCAATCACTGATAAATAGGTATTTATTTCAAGCGAAACATCTACAGAAATCTTATGATTATCCATATTTGGTAAGAATAATCTAATACAGTTATCCTTTGAAAACCAAACTAGCCAGTCAGTTGGGAGTGTAATTAAACTTAACTTATCTCGAATTTCTTGTACACAAAGAACACGAAACTTTTCCAACTCTTCATTCTCTGATTTCAGACTGAGATTAATTGCTTGGTTTAAGAAATCTTGCTCCTTGGAGTCAAAAGAAAGACGAGTGCGTTTGACCCCGGTTGATAGAGTGGATGAGTAATAGGGAGGACAACCTGGAAGTAGAGAAGGAACAGCGCCAAGTTTCAATTTTGGTCTTCCGCGCGGTACTTCATAGAATGTGCCATCTCCTTTGGGTACTGTGTGAAACAGTTCAATATCTTCCTCCAGAAAATGCTTAGAACAAACATACACATTTTTGAGATCACAAATATCTTCACGATGGAGAGCACGTATCCAAGCCTGGCGAATCTCAGGTGGACCTTCAGGGAGTTTAAATACTGTAACACGTTCTTCAGGGGTATAATTACCCTTACATCCGGGAGCAGAACAGTTAGGCATTGAAAACAAGTTCTAATTAGTAATTATAAATGTTGGGGAAAATGATAATTAAATAAGAAATTGTTTACTCTGGCCTAAACAGAGCAAACAAAAGGGTGAATAAGGAATTGACAACCCATAAAGGTTGGGAAAGACAGGGAAAGACAGGGAAAGCCTGGTTGAATAGATAATCGGGTGATTACTGGGAAAAATATATACAAAACGTATTTGAAAGTTGATGAAAGTATTTTGTAATATATAGTACTTGTATAAAACTAATATTTCAATTTATGGGTTGATAATAATATCGTACACTGCTTTATCCCTAGTCCAGATTTTCGAGGTTGATGGTAGGCCTTATATAGAGTAGGCTATGCCTTGCACTAATTATACAAGATTTTTACTAAAGTTACTAAAAATATGTTTGATGAGAAACTCATTAACACAGATGTTTACTCTAATTAGGTTTGACCTGGTCAGGTAAAAATATGCTCGCACGGCCCTGATTATATATGTTCTTTTTGCAGGGCAAGAAATCTCAAAGCGCTCAACATCTAAATCTGTGTCAGTAATGATATCATTTAAAATCTGAATAAAATCCCAGATTCGAGGATGGCTCACAAGCAATTCTGCCTTTAACTTGGTATGGTAAATATCTGCTCCATTATTGGTAGATTGGCTTGATTTATGAATGGATAGTTTATTGACCAGAGTCTTAATAATCCACTTTTTTTCTCAGATATGTCTTTAATTTTCTAAATTTGTTATCATCTTCCTGAACAACAAGGGAATGGGGGGGGGGGGTATCATATCATGTAAGTCGAATGTTGTAGCTAGAGCTATCAACTCTTCTGGAAGGAATGGTAAGGACAAAAGCGCTTGCTAATTGTTTAAATTCCTGATTATTATAGTAGAGATTCACTAGACCTTTTTCCCAATATCGCCAGACATTTTGTAAGTAATCAAAATAACAGCCATGAAGATGAATTCCCTGAAATACTTTCTTAAATGCACTTCTAGGTCCAATTTCCTATTCAGACATTCCATGATCTGGTATCAATTAGGCAAAAGCTCACGAATTTTTGTAAGTAGTTTAGTGTAGAGTGCTTCCTGTTTGCTTGTCAAAATGCAATGAATACACGGCACAACATGTCGCCCGATTGTTGCAAATATCGTCCAGAGTTGATAAAACTGAATAGGTACGGTGTAGAAAGTTCCATCAAATTGAATATCTTCAACTTTTGTAAGGACTTCGGAAAACTTTATGGCGCCTAAACAGATTAACCACAAATATGAGATTATCAAAAGTGTTACCATTGGACTCGCAATAGTTGATTACCCCATATACAACCCAAATAATAACAATAGGAGGCATAGTTTATCGTAGAATGATTATACACGGCAGTATATTACGTAGGCCATAGTCTGAGCACTTCAATATAACGGGAGTTGACTGTATATGAAACCTTGTTAATTAACCATTGCAATATCTTCTGTTGATCAAATAACCCTAGAATCAATCCATTCATTATATTCACCGGGGAAATTTAGCCTTTATTAATTAATTTAAAGTTAATCAATTGCAATCCCTCAGAGTTAATCAATTTGCAACACACTTGTCATAGGCATAGTCTAATTAGCAAATATATATCAATTTAGTAATTGTATCGATAGTAATTTTAATGTTTTTCTATGTTTTACAAATTAGTTTCCTTATCCATGTGTATTCTATCAGAATACAAGTAAAACCGGAAGTATTTGTACGTTTATGGCCGTATAATGGTAATGCTAATTTCACGAAAGATTGGTCTGATGAGTGTGATGTTCCGTGTGTGTGGACTGGTAAGGCTGATAAAGCAGACGGAGTATTCTATATAATTAGAAATAATCTAGATGCAAACTGGGCCTTTAATGATAAGAAAGTTGCTCCTATCTCTATCGGGGGCACTACTGAAGGGGCACATTATTATTCTCTACTTACTATCCCAACTTTCGAAAAACATTTCACTGCGAGTTCATTTATCGATTTAAGATCCGATATTCCTTGGGTATTGAAGATGTCTAGTTATGAGGATATGCAGAGTGTTCCACAGGTTCAAAATCCAATCAAAAAGGCAGTCACAGCAATAATCAACTGTGGTTCTAAGAACAACCGCGAGACTATCGTAATTGAAATGAGTAAAATCGTCCCTATTGATAGTATAGGAAATTGTTTGAGAAACGCACCCTGGCCGATGTGTGGCGATCAAGCATGCAAAAAGGACGAAGTCCTCAAGAAATACATGTTCTGCCTTGTATTTGAAAATGGTGTAAGCCCTGGGTTTGTAAGTGAGAAGATCCACCAATGTTTTAGGGCGGGTTCTCTGCCCATTTGGTATGGAACGGAAGATGTTGCACTGTTAGTACCAAAAGGATCCTATGTAGACATGGGAGATTTTGAATCGCATTTAGCATTGGCGGAGTACATGGTCAAACTAACTAACAATGAAACTCTCTACAATAGCTACTTTGAATGGAAGAAGCGTCCACTGGATCCAGACTACGTCAGAAGGAACAAACCATTCTGGGAGTATAAGGTTCAATGCAGAGTGTGTCGATATGTTTGGGTGAAACAAAGAGGTCTCACATGGGATAGGGTAACGCAGAACGCAACCGTCATTCTTAATGCATCTCCTGACACAAACGAATTAAGTCTCACATTAGATAAGATAACACATAATACTCAAGACAATCCCAATGCATCTACTGACACAAAGCAATTAAGTCTCACATTGGATAAGATAACACATAATACTCAAGACAGTCTCAATGCATCTCCTGACACAAACGAATTAAGTCTCACATTGGATAAGATAACACATAATACTCAAGACAGTCTCAATGCATCTCCTGACTTGAACCTAGATTCAAGTTATGTTAATTATATGGAACTACTATTTCTTTTGAATCATAATGAAAAGATGGCGAATTCACTAAAATCGGGGATAATTTTGCTGATAATTTTTGTTGTCCTTATTCTACTGATTGTATACATGTCTCCAGTGCTGCGATTTAGGAACTACTTACTCTTTAAGTGGTTTCGAGATTAACTAGCAATTGAGTTTTTGTATAGTATATTTTGTAAATTAACTTTTATCCTGTTGTTTTATTTTAAATAAGTAAATCTTTCACATTAATATATATATTCCTTGTATTTATTTCACTAGCGATATTTTGCTCTATTTCCTCAACATGGTCAGAAGATACCGCAATCATTCCGGAGCGTTTTTTTTTGTATCTCTGGAGAGCACTGACAGTGCTAGCCCATCTTTTTGCTCAAACAAGCTTGGGTCTAATTAAACCTTGAACCTCTGAGAGCCAATAAGCAATTATGTTATGATTCCTGAAAAAACAATTAATTTGAGTGACATGATTTACAACTCCAGGTGGGTTAGATCCTTACTCAATAAATTTAACCAATGGAATTTACACACCGAATATGAAATGTCTAGTCTAACAATTTGTATGGACTGCTTAATCCGCACCATTTTGTATTCATTGTCTGTAACAATACACGTGACTTTACATCCTATTCTTGTTCCGCTTTATTATTGATTTCTAGACTCATGTCCTTCAAGTATTCAGAACAAGCTGTGTCTCCCTTCTCATTTGTCTCATAGTGGTATACTCTACCAGTTGTCATACATTTTAAGCATGTACCGGTAGTTGATATCTGGTTAATACGTATCACTCCAACCATAGGCGTCGTTGCAGGGGGGGCGGGGGGGGCCTGCCCCCCCCCGAAAAAATGTCGGGGGGGGCAGCATAGGTCTCGCCCCCCCCAGATTTCGCATACCTGCCAACCTATTTGAGTCATGTCCCTGTACAGGGCTCCAATTTTCCCCTGTACATTGGCCAAAATCCATGTACACACCCCCAAAAATCTCTCGCTCGCTGCGCTCGCTCGTCCAAGGAATTACTATTCACTTACATTGCTAAATTAGTACTTGGAAAGGAGAAAGCATTGAATTATATATTGTACAGGGAATCCCTGAACGCTTGAATATATATATATATATATATATTAACCAGTTGTGCCTTTATGTGGCCAATGCAGAATGCACGGCAGAATATACTATCATCACTGTAGACATTTTAGGCATTATTTGAAACATAATTAGTAAATTAAAAATCCCTGTACGCCTGTACTGAACCGCCAAAATGTTTAAATCCCTGTAGGTTTGGCAAGTATGATTTCGTCCCCTCAGCTGGCGTTTCTCTTGAAAATTAGTTGATACAGTGGAGGATAACAGCATTTAATTTGCCAAAAATTTCAAGTTACATAAAGCTTTCTCAGTTAATTTGCATCTCTCTTACGTTATTTATTTACTATTTATGCGTGATTTTTTCGTATTAATTGCAAAATAAAATAAATGTCATATAAATGTTCTCTGGCTGCCCCCCCCAGATTTTCAGAAAAATTGGAAAGTTCGACGCCTATGACTCCAACCATGGCCTACTATAATACTGCTTTACATGTTGCCGAGTCATAGTACTAATTTTATTCTAAGCCAAACTATGCTCCTATTGGCATAATTTGCATTGTGTATGGGATAATCATTAATCAACCATTGCGAGTCCAATAAAACCACTTTTTAGAATCTGAGATTTGTGGTTAAGCTGTTTAGGTGGCATTTAACGATGACGGTAACAATTTTTGATAAAATGAAAAAATAAATGTAATGTCATAAATTTCATTTTCTTCTTACTTTCTAATAATTTTCTAACAGGAATACAAAAATAGGAATTTATTTCATACCCCAAAGACCACTAATTCACAAAATGGCGACATTATAATTTTTTAATTATAAAGCAACCACATACTAAAATACAAGTAGTATCCGAGTTACAACTTACTAATTTGGTCCATTAAACGTATATAATCGCTGGTTTATATACAGTATACTATATATTTATTCCCATTATATAGTATTCAGAAAATGTATAGCATTGTATACTAGTATATTAGTAAATTATCTTTATTTTCTCGTAGTTCTTTAGACTCGAATTGTATATTTGTTTTTTTGTGATGTCATCGTTAAATGCCGCCAAAACAGCTTAACCACAAATCTCAGATTCTCAAAAGTGGTTCCATTGAATGGGAAACCTGAATAAGACCGAAAAATATAATGGCTACTTTTCACCCTGATCAATGTTAGACACTTAGAAAGGCGAGCGTTTTAACCATTCTCCATAAAATACAATGAGAGTGGCGAGTGTTTTATACATGATTAATACTAGACACTTAGAAAGGCGAGTGTTTTCTCAATTAATCATTACACACGCTTAGATAGTCGAGTCGTGAACTACGAAATAAAAGGACATGCCTCTCAATTAAATAAATGAACCATGGATATGTTAGAAGTGCCAAATAGCATTCATTCATTTATGTATTATTAATGCTGTTCGAGTATAAATTTGATAAGTAACTGTCCAAGAAATGGTTTTTCATGATTTATGAGTTCAATTATTAATGAATAATACTAATCAAAACACAAATGCAAGCAATTGACAAGTTAACATTCATATGTATAAGGCAAATATGCTATCCATTAAGCCTATATAGTACTTGAATAGTTATGATTTATGAATACTTGAATTTTTTAATTTGGCGATTTTCACTATTCATAGCCTACTCTATATATGGCCTGACAGTAGATGTACCAGGGATGCACAAGAAGATGGGAAATTTGAATGTTTTAATGTTTTCTATATTGAACTACTAAGTTCTTTATACGTCTCTAGGTCGTAAACAAACTGAGCCCTGCTAGCCCGTGATTAGTATTAGCTGTAATGAGAAGGGTGATTGGATTTTCATAATTTAATAGTAATAATAAACACAAACAGTACAATTTCTAATATTAATATACAGTGAATAAAACACAATTATTTGCTTTCTTTCCTCTCTCCTCTTTCTCTCTCTGGCTCTAGCAGTGACACACGACACACTTAACTACATAATAGAAATAAGAATAAACAGAGTAATACAAATACGTATGGTAAATACAAATAAGTAGACACACAATTAAGAGAATTTCTTAAATTTACGCTTTCTATACTTTTTGAAAGAACCAGCGAGTTATAATTCTTAACTTTGTTTGCAAGAAAGCAATTCGCTGCAGTAAAGACGAGCTTCGATAAGATGTTCCAACTAAACACACCTCAGCTAATACAAGTAGACTTCCAAATACTTGGATCACGATTATCGCTATCTTCCAAATACATCAACGTGAGTTCAACTAGTATTTTTCTAGAAGGTCCACTTACTAGCTTCGCCAACAGCTCTTTATTGTTTTCGATGGCACTAAAGGTCTTCCATATAACAAATATGGAATTTAAAACTGGCTCAGATGGATATTTAAGTCCGCCACGGTCCGTTAGCTGCAGAAGTTTATACTGAGAGACACTGAGAGTCCAGGTCTAAATCAAGGAGAAATTATTTATCAACTGTTAGCATATATAGACAGACATGACACGGTTTGTTTGTTTCAGGTACTGATGGACAGAATAGTCTGCAATAAAGGCTAATGACTGAAGCAACTGTGAACCACAATCAATTGTTGATAGATCATTAATCTCATCAAGAAATGGTTCCAAATTGAACTCACCATCAGTAGTGGAATACGCTATACGGACAAGAAAATGACTGAATAGATTGAAAGGAGTGTCTTGTTGGTCAGTATATATGTTTAATATGCTAGAAAGTTTAAGTCGACGCTCGGTTCAAGGATTTGAAGATAGGACAATACAAGCATGTCTAAAACTGGTGTATGTTTGTTTACTCAGTTTGCCAATTTTTTCTGGTAAAGTTTGCCAAGCATCTAACCAAAACTACACGAGTCAAAAATAGAAATCGCTCGTCATTAAAAGTCAAAGGTCTAGAAAAATCATCGTTCAAACGTATTCCTTTAAGAGAATACTTATCCACCGATCATCAGCGTTTGTATTAAAAAACCTCGCTACTTTCTACCGATTGTTTTTTTTATGTTTATAAAAAACATCATCGGTAGAAAGTAGCGAGGTTTTTTAATACAAACGCCGATGATCGGTGGATAAGTATTCTCTTCCTTTAAATGGTGTGTTAACGTTGAATAATTTCCAAACAGTAAGAAGGGTATCAACAAGCTCAGGAGTATTCTTTCTATATTCTGGATAACGCAATTCGTTCTGGATAGTTAGCGCAGATATTGTTAATTCGTTAACGACTTTTAAAACCAGTTTGACATTTTGACGCTCATTGCTAGACGGAAAACAGGACTCCATACTCAAATGAGGAGCTAACTTGGATAAACTTGTTCTTTCTGAATTATATAATTGACATACATCTTCAAAGGATGCACAACCGAACTTAAGGAACCACACCAACCAACTATTAAGTAAACAAATCAAGGTTAACTTATCTTTCAAGTCCTGTGGAGAGTTACCACAAACTTCTCTTTCTCTTGACTCTCGGATCTCAAGCTGAGTTGTAGTGTTTGGTTCATCAATTCGTCCTCTTTTGCATCGTATGAGAAGCGATTCTGTTTGGTAGGTTTAGTTGAGTAATATACCGGGCAGCGAGTTAGTAAACTTGGTACAGCGCCTTCCTTCAGCTTTGGCTCGCCCGCGGTACTTCAGTAAAAGTAGCATCTCCTCTTGGGACTTGGAAAGTGTAGTCTATGTCTTCTTTCTGAAAATGGTTGATACATACATAGACCACCTTCAGGTCACCGATATCCTCGCGACGAAGAGCGCATGTCCAACCATGATTCAGGATTGGTGGATTTTGAGGCATCTTGAACACAGGAACATGGTCATGTGGGTTGTAATTGCTCTTGCAACCGGGTACAGAACACGAGTTAGGCATGAATAGAAGCTAATATGAATAAAATACCAAAGCGAAGTTAAAAGGATGAGATTTTACGTCAATAGAAGAGTTTTGAATAAAATCTGATCAATAATTGTATATATTTCAAGTATATTTCTAATTAATGTGGTTGATTATGATTATTATTTTAGATATTAAATATTGTGGTTGGATAAATATTACCATCTTCTCCTTCATCCTTGGTCCACATTTTCTAGGTTACTGTCAGGCCATATATAGAGTAGGCTATGCACTATTTGAAATTGCAAGTTCTCGGAGTCTTGAGTTAACATTCCGGACTTTATTGGCTAGAATACAGTTTGCTGCAATTGATGTGATTTTACGGAGTATAGTCCATCCTTGTTGATTACAAGATCCGCACGTATTTCTCCAGCTGACACATTGTGTATCCTCTATGTATGTAATAGCGAGTTGTATTAATATCATTCTTGAAGGTCCTGCCAAAAACTGCTGCATCAAGTTAGAATCACCTTCTATTGTTATATAGATCTTCAAAACAATAATAATAGCATCTATCACAATATGTGATGGCCATTTGAGGGCACCTCGATCGATAAGCTGAATGAATTTGTAAGTATCCTTTTCATCCACAATCTCTAGCTCTTTATCCTGTGTCAGCAAGGACAAACAAGCTTTGCACTTAGTAGATTGTTTGAAATAAGTATGGACTGCATAACCTCCTACAAAGGCGATTGATTGAAGCAGTGAAGTTTCCAGTGCGAGGGTCGGAAAAGATTCCATTGCTAGGAGATATGTGTCTAAATTTAATGAATTTGATGGTTCATCAGGTGGTAAGGAAAAGGATTCGATTATACCTTTTAGATTCACGTAATCCGATTCGTTTTTTTTTGAGAAACTCTTCAGTATGCTTGATAGTTTAATACGGCGTTCGCTTTCAAGTATTTGAGTAAAAGTGATATGATATTGTGCACCTGACATCATACGATACAACCCAAAGTGATGTTCAATCGGGTCATTCTGTAATCGTGATGTAAGTACATAATCAAAACCACAGTTATGAGTGAGATGATTTACGATTTCGATCAGCGCTAGACATGAATGGGAAAAGCTAGTAAATGTCTGAGGACTTAATTTTCCATATTTACCCTCACGAGATCTCCAACGTGCAAGCCAGTTGATAATGAGCCTGAGGAAATTGAAACGTTCATCATTATAGTAAAGAGGTCTTGAAAGCTCATCATTAAGTCGTATGTGTTTATGTGTAGTATTTATATTGAATATCTTCCAAACTTTTATAATAATGTCTAGAAATTCGCATGTCTTGCGGGATTCAAAGTCTGTTCGCTTAGAGTTGTAAATTGATAGAGCTGTAAGTGTTGATGTATCAAATATTTTCAAAGCCAGGTTGACATTTTGTCTTTCTAAAATAGTGGGCCAACAAGCCTTTGCTGTTAAGCGATGTGCCTGTTTGAGGACCGAAGTTTGCTCATTTTTGTAAAGTAATCGAACATCTTGGAATTGAGCAATATTTACTTTGTGTGTGTCGTCAAAGTTAGGAAAAATTAACGCATTTGGGTAGGCAAAGGCACGCTCGTAATCTTTTAAATTGAGCCAATTGTTTCTAATTGATTTAATTATGTGCACGAAATCGAAGATTAAAAAGAGTTTTCTTTCTGGATCATTGGGGTGAATCACGGTAGGAGATAAAGTCTTGTTATCTGTCGAAAATAATTTGAAAAAACTAACGTTAAGTGGATAGTTGTCAGTGCAGATGACTTGCACTGTCAGACCACAACATTCTACATCACAAATAACAGATTTGACAACTGCAAATATCTCGTCAGCAGAGTTAGAAGAACATGGAATTAGGCGGACAATTTGCGACCACTTTCTGGACAAGCTTGATACCATTATAGCGAAAACAGTTTTAATTGGTTCATTAGGTAACATGGAATATCCGATTATTCTTCCTCCCTTATAAGCAACGGTGGACTTGACATGTATCTCGTCCATTTGTAAAATTACATTGCGGTCTCTATCACTAAAGTCTGAAGTCGCTTGCTTAAGAAATGCTAGAAAATCGCTTTCTAAACCAAAGTTTGAATAGAGTTTCTGTAGGGTTCTTGGATGCGGTAAGGATATACATCCTAGAGATTGTAAATATCTGTAGCACGCTGGAGATATGAGATGAGCTTTTAATGCCATAACTTGGGTAATAACATTATATCTCTTCCTCTTCTTATTGACAAGAAAATTATTTAATTGGCATTCAATAAATTGAAGTTGAGATAATTTATGAGAATTTTCGGGATCATCGTCATTGATTAAGTCTGGAAATTGCGTGTATAATGCACTAATAGAAAGAGTAATTTGATTTGAAGCTTGTTTAATGTTATATTCAAATGAATTCAGGTTACTAGATATGGTGTCTGGTGTACGTACTTCTGTAATTTCGTTCAAAAAAGTTTCTACTTGTCGGGTATCTGATAAGAAGTTGAGTGCAAGAGGAACAGCAATATTATCACGAAATGCCAAGACACTAAGGTTATTACTTATTGTCAAACAATATTTTACCTTCAAAGCCATACCTGATAGTTCGGGCTGATAGATGTGAATAGTATCGAGCTCAGAATGCCAAACCATCCAATTATCAGGTAAATTAAGAGATGATATCTTCGAAATTAGGTCTTGGAAATCGTCGACTCTAAACCTTAAATCCTCCCGTTTTTGTTGCTCGAGGCTTAGTTGGAGAGCTTGTGCAAATTGTTGTCCTTCTTTTGAGTCTCGTGTAAGCCGAGTGGGTCTGTCCAGAGACGCTGTCGAAAGATATGTAGGGCATCCTGGTAAGAGAGAAGGCACTGCATTTGGACGAAGTTTTGGCCTTTCTCGCAACTTTTCGGTGACACTTCCGTCAGCTTGCAAAATTTTGTCTACAGTGACAATATCCTCGGGGTGAAAGTGAAGTTGGCAAACATATACATGTTTAAGATTTTCAATGTCCACTCGATGAAGTGCTCTTAGCCATTGATGACGTAGTTCTGGTGGGTCAGTTGGAAGTTTAAAAACTGGTGTGTATGGCTCACCACGGTAATTACCACGACATCCAGGTGCGGAGCACTGGTTAGGCATCAAATTACCAAAGACTGGCTAAATAAGCTAGGAAACAAGCTACAACAACCAATTAATTATTGTTGAATGAGCAGAGGAATAGAAGTAGCTAAAATAAACCAATTATCCTGTAAAAATAGACAAAGTAACTAGTTGAGTCAGAGAAAATAAGTTAATTCGTATTAGAAGCGATGATAAACATAATTATGGAAAATAATGTTAAAAAATATACTAAATAAGTTGTAAACGGACAATTTCTAAAAAAATGGTTGCTTATTATTGTCGCCAAAAAATTATTATATAACCATGACGAATTATATGACAAAAATATTAAAGTAAATAAATTAGATTACAATTTGTTAGCTATAACCAATGCACTTCTAACATATCTATGGTCCATTATTTTAATTCAGAGGCATGTCCTTTTATTTCGTAGTTCACGGTCGAGTGTTTTATCCATTCTCCATAAATGAAAATGAGAGTGGCCAGTGTTTTCTCCATGATCAATACGTCACATTTAGAAATTCAAATGGTTTCTCCATGAATCATTACACACCTATAGATAGTCGAGTTTTTTCTCAATGAACCATTATTCACGCTTAGAAAGTCGAGGTTTAACTTTTATTCTTACAAACACATATTTCTAGGTATAGAGCAGCCCTTATATTTTTCGGTCTTATTCCATTCGGTATTATTCCAGTACTGATTTTCTTTCGGTCTTATTCCATTTGGTCTTATTCCAGCCCTTATATTTTTCGGTCTTATTCCATTTGGTCTTATTCCAGTTCTAGAAAATCCGATTTTCTGCCTAGATTTTTGATCTAATTCAGTCAACTCCTCGCAATGGTTGATTACCCCATATACAATGCAAATTATGCCAATAGGAAGCATAGTTCAGCTTAGAATAAAATTAGAAAACTAGACTCTTATTTTCTACTATGATTCGGCAGCATGTATAGCCGTATTATAGTAGGCCATGCTCCAACCATCTTCAAGCAAACAAACGTCCTAGTCTTTCACTTGGTCAGACATTTATTTCCTTAATGAATCGTACTGTTCATCCAGTAAACGATTGCCAATACCTTTTGATTTTGATGGTTTATAACATGCTCTTAACAATTGTACCATATTATTGAAATATTGATGTTCAGTAACGTTAAATGGAATGGTACAACTATTAAAAAAATCCAAAATTGCAGCTGTGCCGACGCATGTTCCTTTGGTGGCGCTATATTTTGGTGGTGGTTTATTGATAGTGACTCCAAAGGACCATGCTGTCGGCACAGCTGCAATTTAGTTTTTTTCGCTATGTCATCAAGTTTTTACGGGACAATGGAACGATTGATGAATTTGAAGTGTATTTCTATCTTAAAGATCTTGAGTTTAATGCCATTCAATAATTATGTATTGATAATAAATTATATTTTATTAGTTAATTATTTTAGCAATGTTATCTATCCACGGTGAGTTGAGTTATGTCATCAAATTCATTATTTTATTTTATTTTATTTTATCCATTCTATATATAGTAATACTAGAATTAAATAGAAGCCAGCTGAATTTACAAGTTAAATCAATCTATTTAACGCAAGTTGAAACATTAGTGAAAGATTTAACAAGTTAAATCAATATAATTATTACAAGTTGAAACAATGGAATCAGATTTCACAGTTTTACTGAAATTGAAGTGTGATTAATCAAAGAAATTTCAACCCCATTTATGGCAGAAATTAAACCCTTTAATGGAAAATTTCTTCTCCCATCAGACGCAGAATTTTATGGTGAATCTTAATGTGAAATTATTTGGGGGTTAGTAAAACATTTTTTAGTTATGGACCAAACAAATTTTGAAAGGTGTTAAAAATGTGTCCAAAATTTGTTAATCAATAATCGTAACCCCAGGTGCAAATTAGACGTCGACTCCGAACCTACATGCCAAGTTTCAGCCCTCTATGTATATCGGTGTGGCCAAGGCACCTGCTACGGAGAAATAAAATAATAATAAAAAAATATAATCCATAATTGCAGCTGTGCCGACGCATGTTCCTTTGGTGGCACTATATTTTGATTGTGGTTTATTCATAGTGCCTCCAAAGGAACATGCTGTCGGCACAGGCTGCAATTTTGCATTTTTTTTCGCCAAGTCATCAACGCCTCAAGGTGTCAAGAACCATTTGTTAATTGGTCCGAGTCACAAGGAACGGTAGATAAATTTGAAGTTTGTTTCTATCATAAACCATCTTGAGTTTAATGCCATTCATTCATTATATATTAATAATAAATTATATTATCAGTTAATTAATTTAGCAATGTTATCCACGGTTGGTTGAGTTGAGTCAACAAATTCCTTATATTATATTATTTTATTTATTCCATTGTATAGTAATACTAGAATTAAATAGAAGCCAGCTGGAATTTATAAGTTAAATCAATATAATTATCGCAAGTTGAATCACTAGAGTAGGATTTAACAAGTTAAATCAATATAATTATTACAAGTTGAAACAATAGAATTAGATTTATTACTTTACTGAAATTGTAATGTGAGTAAACAAAGAAATTTCAACCCCCATTTATGGCAGAAATTAAACCCATTATTAAAAAATTTCTTATTACATCAGACGCATAATTTTATGGTGAATCCAATGGTAAAATAAAAATTGGGGGTTTAGTAAAACATTTTTTAAGTTATGGACCAGACAAATTTTGAAAGGTGTTAAAAATGTGTCCAAAATGTATTAATCAAAAATCGTAACCTCAGGTGCAAATTAAACGGTCCATACCCACCTACATGCCAATTTTCAGCTCTTTATCTATAGAGGTGTGGGCAGGGCACCGTCTACGGAGAAATAATAATAATAAAAAAATCCAAAATTGCAGCCTGTGCCGACGCATGTTCCTTTGGTGTCACTATATCTTGATGGTGGTTTATTGATAGTGCCTCCAAAGGAACATGCTGTCGCATGTAGGTTCGGAGTCGACGTCTAATTTGCACCTGGGGTTACGATTTTTTATTAACAAATTTTGGACACATCTTTAACACCTTTCAAAATTTGTCTGGTCCATAACTCAAAATATGTTTTACTAAACCCCCAAACTTTATTTCACATTTGGATTCACCATAAAATTCTGCGTCTGATGGGAGAAGAAAACTTTCAATAAAGGGTTTAATTTCTGCCATAAATGGGGGTTGAAATTTCTTTGTTTACTCACACTTCAATTTCAGTAAAAGTGTTAAATCTAATTCTATTGTTTCAACTTGTAATAATTATATTGATTTAACTTGTTAAATCCTACTCTAGTGATTCAACTTGCGATAATTATATTGATTTAACTTATAAATTCCAGCTGGCTTCTATTTAATTCTAGTATTACTATACAATGGATTAAATACAATAAAATAATATATGGAATTTGTTGACTCTACTCAACTCACCGTGGATAACATTGCTAAAGTAAATAACGAATAATATAATTTATTATCAATACTTAATGAATGAATGGCATTAAACTCAAGATGGTTTATGATAGAAACAAACTTCAAATTTATCTACCGTTCCTTGTGACTCGGACCAATTAACAAATGGTTCTTCACACCTTGGGCGTTAATGACTTGGCGAAAAAAATCCAAAATTGCAGCCTGCGCCGACAGCATGTTCCTTTGGAGGCACTATCAATAAACCACCAACAAAATATAGTGCCACCAAAGGAATATGCGTCTGCACAGGCTGCAATTTTGGATTTTTTAATTTGTTTTATTCCATTATACAGTATTACTACAATTAAATAGAAGCCAGCTGGAATTTATAAGTTGAATTATTATATTTATTCCAAGTTGAAACAATAGAATTATATTTCACAGTTTTACTGAATCTGAAGTGTGAGGAAACACAGGAGATTGGCACCCCAATTTTGGCACAAACCTAGGCTAAATTGAATATTTGTGATTTTCCAAAAGGTGTAGAATTTATTTCTCTATCCGTACATGTAAATTTGATCAAGCTCAATATTATTACTGTACCGACTATACTATAGTATAGTGGCCCAGTTCTAATCTTACTGCCTTGGTTATTATTTCTGTGCCGACTATACTAGTATAGTGGCCCAGTTCTAATCTTACTGCCTTGGTTATTATTACTGTGCCGACTATACTATAGTATAGTGGCCCAGTTCTAATCTTAGTGCTTTGGTATATTATTACTGTGCCGACTATACTATAGTATAGTGGCCCAGTATTGGAATCACTGCCTTTATTATTTTTTTTTTTTTTTTTTTTTCTCCGTAGACGGTGCCCTGGCCTGAGCTTTATAGTTGATGGGCTGAAACTTGGCATGTAGATGCGATGGGACCGTCTAATTTGCACCTGGGGTTACGATTTTTGATTAACAAATTTTTGACACATCTTTAACACCTTTCAAAATTTGTCTGGTCCATAACTCAAAATATGTTTTACTAAACCCCCAAATTTTATTTCACATTTGGATTCACCATAAAATTCTGCGTCTGATGGGAGAAGAGAACTTTTAATAAAGATTTTTATTTCTGCCACAAATGTGGTTTGAAATTTCTTTGTTTACTCACACTTCAATTTCAGTAAAACTGTGAAATCTAATTCCATTTTTCAACTTGTAATAATTATATTGATTTAACTTGTTAAATCTTTCACTATTGTTTCAACTTGCGATAATTAAATTGATTCAACTAATAAATTCCAGCTGGCTTCTATTTAATTCTAGTATTACTATACAATGGATTAAATAAATTATAATAATATAAGGAATTTGTTGACTCAACTCAACCAACCGTGGATAACATTGCTAAAATAAATTCCTGATAATATATTTTATTATCAATACATAATGAATGAATGGCATTAAACTCTTGATGGTTTATGATAGAAACTAACTTCAAATTTATCTACCGTTCCTTGTAACTCCGACCAATTAACAAATGGTCTTCACACCTTGGGCGTTGATGACTGGGCGAAAAAAAATCCAAAATTGCACCCTGTGCTGACAGCATGCTCCTTTGGAGGCACTATCAATAACCAACCAATAAAATATAGTGCCACCAAAGGAACATGCGTCGGCACAGGGTGCAATTTTGGATTTTTATTATTACTGTGCCGACTATACTATAGTATAGTGGCCCAGTATTGATCTTACTGCCTTTATTTTTTACTGTGCCGACTATACTATAGTATAGTGGCCCAGTATTGAAATCACTGCCTTTATTTTATTTTTTTAAATTTCTCCGTAGCAGGTGCCCTGGCCACACCTATATACACAGAGGGCTGAAACTTGGCATGTAGGTTCGGAGTCGAGGTCTAATTTGCACCTGGGGTTACGATTTTTGATTAACAAATTTTGGACACATCTAAATTAATTTAATTTAATCCATTGTATAGTAATGCTACAATTAAATAGAAGCCAGCTGGAATTTATAAGTTGAATCAATTTAATTATCGCAAGTTGAATCAATAGAGTAGGATTTAACAAGTTAAATCAATATAATTATTACAAGTTATAACAATGGAATTAGATTTAACACTTTTACAGAAATTGAAGTGTGAGTAAACAAAGAAATTTCAACCCCCATTATGGCAAAAATTAAACCCATTTTTTATTAGTCCGTATCCTCTACACAGAACAGAGTTTAATTAACTAAGAGCCCAAATTTTCAGGATATGTGTCTAATGGGTTACAGATGTGCACCTGGGGTCACGATATTATATCACATTTTTTTGGACACATTTTTACACCTGTTTAATGTTAGAAAAAGCACAATAAATAGTGCGAGAATATTCAATTTACGTATCTGCAATCGATAGAGAATCTAATTCTACACCTTTTCACAGTGCACGAATTTTTAAATTGGGTTTCATTTGTGCCACAATTGAGTTGCAAGTTTCCTTTGTTTACTAACACTTCAGTTCAATTGAAGTGTTAAATCGAATTCCATTGTTTCAACTCGTTATTATTATATTGATTCAACTTGTGAGATCGAGTAGGCTTCTATTTTCTAATTGAAAACTAAGATTTTACATTACTTAACAACGACAGTTTATGTGATTATATTTCCTTCTGCTTAGAAGATTTTTGCACAATGGATACATGACATATTTAATTCTAATTTATTCGCTCTGTGTTTAACTTATAGAGACGGTTCCAATTAGATTATTGGGGTAATCGAGTGCGCTGAATTCAAATATGATTGTGAAATTAAATTAAAATTAATAATAATTGCAAATAATTGAACTTCATTTATTTTGCTGAACATAATAATGGTGTTAAATTATTAATCAATTGATAATTATTTATACTAATTAATTAAATATCATTAATCTCAGAGATTATACGAGATAGAAACTAACTTCCAATTTATCAATTGATCCTTATGCCACCTAACACCTCTACAAATGGGTCTTGACATCTTGAGGTGATGATGATATCGTCAAAAAAATGTGTTTCTACAATTTTGTGAATTCTATATTTCGAATGGGTTGGTTGGTGTTGGATGATCACCCAACACGCACATAAAAAAATGCTGACTCATCACTAATATATTATACTTAAACTTGAATATCTTTGAAATGAAGTGAGCTAAAACGAAAATTCCAACTTACTAAGGGTCGTTGCCTTTTGAAACACCTTCTGAAATAATTTAACACCTTCATAGTGATGATGACATGGCAAAAAAATCCAAAATTGCACCTGTGCTGACAGCATGTTCCTTTGGAGGCACTATCAATAAACCACCACCAAAATATAGTGCCACCAAAGGAACATGCGTCGGCACAGGTGCAATTTTGGATTTTTAAATCTCGATTGTTGTTTGTTTGTTTGTTTGTGTGTGTGTTTGTTTGTCCGGATTGTATTAAAGTGATGGGGGAATAGAAACCGCATTATATATGAGATATGTATAAACTAACTTCCAAATGTTATAATTGATAAAAAAAATTTTTAATAGGTAAACAAGTATGCTGAACACGAATTTCGCGTTTATAAATTTGTAATATGAATATTTGTTGTTGTTGTTTACACAAATATGTAAACAAATTAATGAAAATTCAAAATCAACCTAGAAGTTTGCTTTCAACGGGTATTATTGGTAAACAAGTATGCTGAACTCGAATTTCGCGTTTATAAATTTGTAATATGAATATTTGTTGTTGTTGTTTACACAAATAGGTAAACAAATTAATGAAAATTCAAAATCAACCTAGAAGTTTGCTTTCAACGGGTATTATAAGTATATAACTATGACAAATATTACTAACTATGTAATCAATTGTTTGTTGAGGAGTAAGGCCGCGTAGCGGCCGTTAACTTGAGGTGTGTAGCACCGATCTGTCGCAAAGCGACCGATACAGAAGGGCTCGTATATAAATATATGACCTGCCTTGCCACATTACATTAGTACTAAATAGTCATTGGGACTCTTAGTAAGCATGCGGCCTCGAAAACCCAGGTTGTGGAAATTTAATACTATTAACTACCTTAAGCTAAATTTATATACGTATTAAGCTATAAGGATGGAACAACTAGAAGATAATGACTTGCAATATAGTATGCCAGTGGTGGAAGAGTATTTTCGGCAATTACCAATGGATGATCAAGCTGTATTGAGCGAGTACTACAATCCAATTACAGATATTAAATTAAGAATGCGAACAACTCTTTCAGGATTGTCTAAAACAGATGATCAATTGTTAGAAGATGCAGTGAGAGAATGGTGTGTTGATGTTCCTGAAAAGCGAATCAAAAAGATTATCAACATTTTAGATAAGGCTTTCAGGTTTACTGAACCTCGCATATTTGAAGCGGGGAATACTTCTAAATCTGGACGTTTACGAAGCGGTATTTGTGTTCCTGGTAGTAACTGTCATTATACAAAGGAATTCTTCATGAAACTAGCAAATATTAATCGACATTCCTACCGTAGGACTATTAGTTCTCATGTCTATGACCACCTGAGTGCTACCAAAGTTATATCTCCTATCGATCTCCGTACTTACACACAAATGAAAATAATAGAATTGGTCCCAGAAATAGTTAATACAAATAAAGTGATATACTGTACTCTGGTAGTTGAGGGATACACCATGGGATCTTTCCACACAGCTGTTGAAGATGATTTCGGACAGTGCGCTAAGTTGTCCATCCATAATATCACTCCTGAATTCCAGGATACTCTGAAAAAAGGTGTGAGGATAGCTATTGCGAACCCTTATTACAAACTTGGGAGAAAAGATGATTACTATTTTATTAGAATGGATTCTCCAGAGGAGATTATAGTAATAATTTATAATCAAGAAGATTCAAATTTGAATCAATCAAGCGAAGATCAAAAACTAAGAGGAAATAAATACTTCAGAGCTGGTGAATACTCCAAAGCAGTTTCTTGCTACACTATTGCTATTGCGAAAGATTCTTCTAACCCAGTGTATTTGAGCAATCGGGCTCTATGCTACCTAAAGTTAGATTCGTTTGAAGCCGCTCTCCAAGACGCAGAAGCAGCAGTCAGCCTGGATCCCAGCACGCACAAGTACAAGTACAGACTGGCTATGGCCTGGTCTGCATTGGGGGATCATCAGAAGAGTGTAGAAATCCTGGAGACGATGCAAGCTAATTCTGAATGCTTAGCTTTTCTGAGTAGAGAGAAAAAGCTACTTAACAACAGTCGGGGAATATTCAATTTCGATGAAATGGCTCAAATGGCGAGGAGAGGAGAAGAACTGGAAATAGCAGACTTTATCGGTCCAATTATAATCGACAAATCTCATAAACGCGGACATGGAGTATTCGCCACCAGGGATATCAAGAAAGGTGAATTGATTTGCGTTCAGAAAGCTATTGTTTTTATAAAGCCTAAGATGAGAGAAGATCCCTTAGTAATATCAAAATTTGATGAGATTGTTAATTACCATGGACTTTCTTATGGAAATTCATTACAACTGATGAACCAATATTTAACCGAAAAGATAACTAAATCTAAACTTTCAGCGTTTCGAATCTTGATGTTGTTTACAAAACATACGAACAGTGAACCAATTTCAATTGAGCTGTATCGGAGCAAAGGATATGAGTTGATTCGGGGGAAAGATAAGCCTCCATTTCAAGTGGATGCATTAGTTACTTTAATTCAAGAAAATACACAAGTATACTGCCATCCCGATTATCCTTGTAGTAACGAAATGAATATTACTGGAATTTGGTTAATTCGCGCTTACCTTAATCATTCATGTCTCTCTAACACTTGGCAAACTTATTACAAAGATGTTTGTATTATCCGATCACTTGTTGACATTCCTAGAGGAACTGAACTAACTTCACAATGGGCTTGCAGCTTACTCAATATAGAAGAACGTCAGATAAGGTTGAAAAAATTTAACGCTTATTGTTATTGTGAATTATGTGAATTTGAATCTGACCCTAAAAATAGGACTTTAATAAAAAGAGCGTTCCTTTTGATGGAGCGAGCTGATGAACTGACAGATACAGAATACCCAATAGTATTCGACCCGAATACTAAGCCAACTTCACACTCGTTGCAAAATTCCGATTTCGATCTTTTGAATGAAGCTTTCTCTCTAGCAGAAGAAATGAAGTTGGGTCCCACTCGATTCAACCGAGACTTGTGGGACGCTATGCAGTTTATACTATCTTCGAGTCCTCAATCTGGGGACCATAAAAGGTTGCTTGATTCTTTCTTTCGAGCGAAATCCTTTTTGTGTGATTTAGAAATAAAGTACCAACGTAGTTTTTGGGAATTATGGTGTTCATTCATCGATATCTGCGAAGCTCCTCTGTCAAATGAGTGTAAGATTGAAATTCGAGAGAAACACTGTCTCTTAACTAAATATCTAACTAACATACCTTAATTTACGAGTCAGAAATTTAAGGTGCTTGTCACTTATTAACAAGGAGTTAGAATCTGTTAGATGGTAGAATCAATATCCCGACACTAATTTTCTAATTATTTAGCTTTTTCTAATTATTTATGCTCTTATCACTTTCATATGTGATTTTGATTAAAATACTTTATCCTATTAAAATTATTTTTATCTAAGTGTGCTCAAAAAACACCCTCTGGAGTCATCTTACATGTATACTCAATTGCTATGTGTGTGTGTTGAAATATTAGGTAATATGGATTATAATCTCGAATAGTTTTCAGTTGGTGCAGAACTGAAGATGCAGGTGCCTCCACTTAATTAGGGTACGTTGGTTCTATGAAGTTCGCCCTGAATAACCGAAAACTTTAATTTATATAGTACGTCATGGCCTACTATATATACGGCTACACATGCTGCCGAATCATAAGAAAAAATAAGAGTCCAGTTTTGTAATTTTATTCTATGCTTCCTATTGGCATAATTTGCATTGTATATGGGGCAATCAACCATTGCGAGTCCAATGGAACCACTTTTGAGAATCTGAGATTTCTGGATAACTGTTTAGGCGCCATTTAATGATGACTCCACAAATATACTATATATACAATTCGAGTCCAAAATATAACTACGAGAAAATGAAAATGTTTTACTAATATACTTTGTATATATTTTTCGAATATATAATGAGAATGAATGTTGCAGTGCAAGTACGAATTTGGTATATTCGCGAATTATCCAGTGTATTTGCGAATACATACACCAATGCTTTGGTTAATTCGCGAATACAATTAGTCGTCTATTATTGGCCACCCTGCTATGTCACGCTTTTTTTGACCATTTTGTATTAAATTCAGGATGGTCTGTCACACATGAGTTACCTAGGGTGACCAGAGGATTTTGGGCCAAAACCTGGACATTTCTCAAAATTTCTACAAAAATCCTGGACAATCCTGGACACAGGTTATAAAAAAATGGACACTAATCATTACTTTAATGTGAGCGAATCGGAGACAATTGGATGATAATAGAAAATAACTGCTAAAAAAACCTGGACAATTTAGAAAATTACTGAACATCGCACTATAATTGTAAAAAACCTGGACTGTCCAGGCTAAAAATTGGACAATGGTCACCCTAGAGTTACCCCTCTACAGCTCTACCTTTCCCTTTGAAGCGGCACATAACGCACCTTAACTTGTATTTCGTTATATATTCGAGTTTGGTATCAATGTTGCATTTTATTGGCGTGTCTGGCTGAGACGGGACTTGTCGGATCTGACCGGCACCGGTCGACAGGTCGAGATTCTATATGATATATTCGATATCAAAATATCATAATTTGTTCTACAGTAGAGCCTCTGAACAACGGACACCTTGGGACTTGAACAGTTGTCCGTTATTTAGAGGTTGTCCGCTATTTAGAGGTTGCTTTTCTATTAGACATATGCTAAATATATAAATCCGTGCCACGAGGGTTGTCCGTTATTTAGAGGTTGTCCGCTATTTGGAGTGTCCGTTATGGGAGGCTCCACTGTATTATTTATAAATTATTGCTAGCTATGATTGACTGGTCGACCGGCCGGTCGGGTCGGGTCAAATTTCCAACTGCACCGGTCGGGTCATGAAAATCCCGACCGGTTCCATTTCTGGTGTCTGGTGTACACGCTTGTAATTAGGCATCTATAAATTGTAGCATTTGAAATCTTAGATAAGAGTTGCACGTAAATTATTTGCAAAATCTACTAGTATGAGGAGAATATTCTAACAAACACTCCTTCAAGTATGGGTAAATGACTAAATACGTATGAACTATCCTATTCTTGGGACTTGTTTAAACAATATTTCCCTTGATGACATCGTGAGTTACATAATGTTACTGCTTTCCGACAAGGACAGCGAGAACTTGAGCAGTTTCTACACTTGCAAGAATAGCTTACTCCTTGCGATGCGTTTCGCATTGCAGTGCTTTGTGGAATGATGCTTGTAGGGAGATTGTCTATCTTAAGAAACTTAGAGGGGCAGAGTTGAAATTAGTTTCTAGTAAATTTCTTCTCCAAAATTCCATAACTAGTTCCTATTGAATACATCTGGTCATTATTGCTGACAACAACACCCATCATGTTTTTGTTTCCAAGAGTGGTAACCATATCAGGCTTTTCGATTGGCAATAAAATATTGTCTCCTACACTGGCTGGAGGAAGACTGTTATTGCTCGCTTTCAGCATACGATTGTGGAGTTTTTGTTGTCGACGTTTTATACCTTTGCGCTGGACTTCATGTTGTGCTTGTTGCTGCTTTAGATCACAGTAAGTACACCATACCAGAGATGGAACCGGTCGGGATTTTCATGACCCGACCCGACCGGTGCAGTTGGAAATTTAACCCGACCCGACCGGGGGCCGGTCGACCTGTCAATCATAGCTAGCAATAATTTATAAATAATTGAAAACAAATTATGATATTATGATATCGAATACATCATATAGAGATCTCGACCGGCCGGTCAGGGTTCGACCGGTACCCGACCCGACCGGTTCCGTCTCTGCACCATACTGCACTCCCGTACCCCTCCTTTCCATCAGTACTCCCGCAAATTACATGTATACTTTTGTGGCATCCTGGACACCTATGGATTCCACTAGTCTCGCAGTTACAAACAATGCAAACTAACTCCTCTATAGGCGATGTATTCTCTCCATGATCAGAAAAATTGGTCGGGATAGTCTCTCTTGCGATATTATTAATTGGAGGAAACTTTGAATAATAGGGGGATTCGGGAAGATATGTCGTATGTTCTACATTCGATGAGTAATTTTCAGATTCATCAAAAACGCGTAATGCAGAGGGGAAAGGCTGTGACAAATCTTCCAAATAGGGATCGACACATATTTGTGTAGACGAGATAGGTAGATTGATAACTGATGACATCTCTTCAGTGGGGACATTATCTGTACCCTCAACCTGGTTGCATCTATTAATTTCATTTTCTAAATCACACTCGTTGGAAATGTTAGCTTCTAGTTCATTGAGTATGCCTAACTCAGATAGTCCTTGTGGTGGCTTCCTGTTAAACACTGCTTGAAATGGAGACATACCAATAGTAGAATGATAATTGGTATTTTTTCTATACTGCACCAAACTGATATATTTTACCCAGTTGGTGTCTCTGTTTCCAACATCATTACTGTCAAGTGTTTTTTAATGTCTTGATTAGCTCTCTCAACAGATCCCTGTGTTTCAGGGTGGCGTGACTTTCCATGAATAATTTTTGTTGAGGGCCATTTTTCGTTCAGTAGCCTAAAGAGCAAATCATTTTTAAATTCTCTTCCATTATCGGACTGTAAAATTAATGGTGGCCCGAGTTCACAGAATATATCCATTAGTGCATCTGCTACTTCTTCTGCACACTTTCTTTTCAGGAGTCTAAGGCGAATACATTTTGTAAAATGGTCCTGGTATACAAGGAGCCATTTGTACGGATGGTTATCAGTTGGAAACGTACTAGAAAAGTCGATCAGATCAACTTGAGATCGGGAGAGATATGAAGATGATGTAATTGGTTTCACCACAAGTGACTTCATCGATTTTCGAGATTTCTTTTGCTGGCAGATCTCACAATGATTTACAAATATTTGACAAATCTTTTCTGTAATTCCACAATAATTCATTAGTAAAAATTTATGGAGTCCAGTACGGCCACAATGATTTCTCTCACTATGCACTTCTTTGATTATATCATAGAGGTCTTCAAGAGCTACAAGCCTACAACCCTCTTGTTGGGTTCATCGCCTTTACCTCTTGAATAGAGAATGTTAGAGTTTTGATACTAAACAAGGGTATACCTATTTTTCAATCGGTACCATTTAGAATGTTCAACTCCTTGTGGCGGCATTCCATTTAATAAGATTTCAATTTTATCTTTAACATCGTGTTGGGTAAAAAAACTAGATTGACTAGCATGCCGAATTTGTAATAAGGATTTAAAAAAAAATCCAAAATTGCAGCCTGTGCCGACGACGCATGTTCCTTTGGTGGCCCTATATTTTGTTGGTTGTTTATTGATAGTGCCTCCAAATGAAAATGCTGTCGGCACAGGCTGCAATTTTGGATTTTTTCGCCAAGTCATCATCACTATGAAGGTGTTAATTTATTTCAGAAAGGTGTTTCAGAAGGCATCGACCCTTAGAGTGGTGGAAGTTCCCATTTGGCTCACTTCATTTTAGAGATATGTATTCAAGTTTCAGTAGAATATTATAGGTGATGACTCAGCATTTTTTATGTGCGTGTTGGGTGTTCACTCAACACCAATCAATACTTTAGAATTATCGAAAACACAAAATTGTAAAAACACATTTTCTTGACGATGTCATCATCACCTCATGATGTAAAGACCCACTTGTAAAGATGATACGTGGCATAAGGTCCAATTGATTAATTGGAAGTTTGTTTCTATCTTATATAATTCCTGAGATTAATGAAATTTAGCTAATTAGCATAAATATTTAATTAATTAATTAATTAATAATTTAACACCATTATTATGTACAGCCAGGGACTTCTTTAATATAGGGACAACATAATGACAGATATCTGATATGTAAGTATTAGCTAAGCTGCAAAACAGGGTCGGGGCAATCCTCCTGTGGAGAGTGCCAAAATAATAATATAGGCTAAGGGGAACGCCTTAGGTAAATCAATGTGATCTACTGAGTCCCTAAATATGAATTCCCATTTCCCATTCGCCAATAATAAATTTCATATGTATAAAACTAACTAATCTCGAGATTTTAACAAAATTACCATATATGAAAGGTGTGAGAATCGCATAACTTGCATTCCACAAATATTTTCGATAAACCAATATGACCGTTGGACTCCCAAAATATGATTTCCTGTACGAAAATGATACATTTCATATGTATAAAGTTAAGTAATCTCGAGATTTTAACAATATTACCATATATGGAAGGGTGTGAAAATCGCACAACTTACATTCCACAAATATTTTCGATAAACCAATATGACCGTTGGACTCCCAAAATATGACTTCCTATACGACAATAATACATTTCCTGTGTCTAGCATTAGCGGATTACGGGATATCAATAAGCAACAATACTGTTTTAGGCCTACGCTAATTTTACCGTAAAACGAAGTTTACAGTCCCTATATTAAAGAAGTCCCTGGTACAGCCAAATAAATTAAGTTCTATTATTTGCAATAATTATTAATCTAAATTGAATTTCACTGTAATATTTGAATTCAGTGCACTCGATAACCCCATTAATCTAATTGGAACCGTCTCGAAAAGTTAAACACAGAGCGAATTAATTAGAATTAATGAAGTCAGTGTATCTATTGTGCAAGAATATTTACGCAGAAGTAAATATAATCACTTAATCTGTCGTTGTTATGGAATGTAAAATTTTAGTTTTCAATTAGAAATAGAAGCCTACTCGATCTCACAAGTTGAATCAATATAATTATTACCAGTTGAAACAATAGAATTAGACTTAACACTTTTAATTGAACTGAAGTGTTAGTAAACAAAGGAAATTTGCAACTCAATTGTGGCACAAACGAAGCCCAATTTGAAAATTCGTGCACTGTGAAAAGGTGTAGAATTTAATTCTCTATCGAATGCAAATAAATTAAATATTCGGGCACCATTTATTGTTTCTTTTCTAACAATAAACAGGTTCAAAAATGTGTCAAAAAAATGTAATAAAAAATCGTGACCCCAGGTGCACATCTGTAACCAGAGGCGTAGCCAGGGTGCGGCACTTGGGGCACAGGCCGCACCCAAAAAGTTTGTGCCCACAAGAATGCCCACTAGTATACTACTATAGAGCGGAAATGCGCAACCATAATCCACCAGTGCCGCACCTCCATGCAGGCCTAGCTACGCCTCTGTCTGTAACCCATGAGACACCTGTCCTGAAATTTCAGTTCTTAGTTAATATAACTCTGTTCTGTGGAGAGGATACGGAAGGATAATTACCAACCAAAGCACTAAGACCAATACTGGGCCACTATACTATAGTATAGTCGGCACAGTAATAACTAACCAAGGCAGTAAGATTAGAACTGGGCCACTATACTATAGTATAGTCGGCACAGTAATAAAAAAAATCCAAAATTGCAGCCTGTGCCGACAGATGTTCCTTTGGTGGCACTATATTTTGTTGGTGGTTTATTGATAGCGCCTCCAAAGGAACATCTGTCGGCACAGGCTGCAATTTTGGATTTTTTTATCCTTCCGTATCCTCTCCACAGAACAGAGTATTATTAACTAAGAGCCCAAATTTTCAGGATAGATGTCTCATGGGTTACAGATGTGCACCTGGGGTCACGATTTATTAATTTCGACTTGGGAAAATTATTAACGGGACTTTTAGCTTTTTTTGTCCCACAAGAAAATAAATGCAATAACAAGAACATTTTTAGAATCATTAGTATCAGAAAAGTATTTGCAACTGATAGCTCTTCACGATTTTTTAATCTGTCCTCATTTCCTGACAATTAAGCTCAAAGTTGCCACAATTCACCCTTAACTTTCTAAAATCGTAAATTCATTAATATCAATTATGCAATTATTTCGTGGTTTCGATGAAAATCTACTATTTATGAATAATTCAATTAGATTCAGTGTTATTTCGATTCAAGTTATTGTTGATATTATAATTACAATAAAGAATTCTAGTATATATGAATAATTAATTTACATTCAATAGCTATTACTATACAAATCAATTTCTGATATCATAGTTATAATAATTTATTCTATTTATATGAATAATTCAATTTGATTCTATAGCTGTTGCTATATAAATCGAATTCTAAATACAGTAGTTCTATTGATGTTTTCTCCTATATCAATATTCAATTTCACTCAACAGTTATTCAATTTCAGAACGATTTCTGATATTCAAACAATGGATTAAATTACTATTTGTATAAATATTTTTCTATGTTTGTGCTTGGTGCCCGAAATGTATTAGAGTGTAAGGGGGGGTTTATAAATTATAATGCATTAATAATGGAAATATAAACTTAATCCCATATGTCATTCTAAGGAAACAATTATGCTGATTTCAATTTCAAAACGATAACTGATATATAAACAATGGATTATTGAGATGGAATTTCTAGTTTATGACATTCGTTTGTGTGCTTGTTTGGTGTCCGAATTGTATTAGAGTGATAGGATATGTAAACAAGTATGCTGATTTCACTTTCAAAACGATTTCTCTTACACGTATACAAACAATGGATTAATGAGATGGAATCTATACTATTAATAGAGCAGTGTCTGTGTGTGTGTGTGTGTGTCCGCACCGATCTCAAATCGCATTTTGATTGGCCCAATTCAACCACTAATATTTATCTCCTAATATGCATTGTTGACATTCATTTTTGATACTGCTGATCGCAAATTGATTGGCCCAATTCAACCACTAATATTTATCTCCTAATATGCATTGTTAACATTCATTTTTTGAATAAATACCACATACGGAAACAAAAATTATTTTGTTAAACATTCAATGGTAAAGATTGATTCTGGAGAAGGAGGACTATTGTTTCTTGACGCGCCAGGGGGAACCGGAAAGACTTTTCTCTTCAACCTTCTGCTATCGTATGTACGAGCGAAAGGAGATGTGGCTGTAGGTGTAGCAAGCTCAGGTATCGCTGCAAATCTTCTTATGGAAGGTAGAACAGCTCATTCGACCCTGAAATTACCAATACCAGTATCATCAGATTCTGTTTGTAATTTTGGACCATTGGATCCTACAGGTCAACTAATCAAATCTGCCAAAGTAATTTTATGGGATGAAGCGCCAATGATGAGTAGACGAAATCTTGAAGCATTCGATCGGACTGCACAAGATATTATGAACAATGATCAGATTTTTGGCGGAAAATTGATGTTATTAGGTGGCGACTTCAGACAGATATTGCCTGTGGTTCGACGAGGACGACGACCGGACATTGTCAATGAGTGTCTGTCAAGATCTCATTTATGGGCCCATTGTACTCAATTCCATCTCACAACAAATATGCGATGTCAACAAGCAGTTCGAACCGGTACAATCGAGGAAACTGATCGACTGATAGAATATGCTGCTTGGCTCTTGAAATTAGGGGAGGGTAAGATTGATATTGTTGAGGAGAAAGTGCCAGATGTTATACAGTTTCCATCAAGTATGTTTCTGAAAGAAAACACCTCACAAGCACTTATCCAATTTGTCTATGGAGGACTTGAACTACCTGAAAATCATAGTAACCCAGATTGGTTGGCTACCCGAGGCATTCTCAGTCCCACTAATGCATGCATTGACGACATGAACAAACAGGTCCTTCAAATATTGCCGGGGAATGTTGAGGTCTTGAAAAGCGTGGATAATGTAGCCAGTGAGACGGAAACCACTTTATATCCTCAGGACTTTCTAAATTCCTTAAACATATCTGGACTGCCACCGCATGAGCTACATGTCAAAGAGAACACTCCGGTAATGCTTCTACGTAACATCGATACAGAGAATGGACATTGTAACGGAACACGATATTTAGTAAGACGAATGTACAGAAGTAACATCATTGAAGCTGAGATACTAACAGGCAAATACAAAGGCAATACACTGATGATTCCCAAGATTATGATGTCTCCGTCAGATAATGAATTTCCATTCATTCTGAAACGGAGACAATTTCCCATAAGGCCAGCGTTCTGCATGACAATTAACAAATGCCAAGGCCAGAGTTTGACAAGAGCAGGAGTGTATTTGCCAACTTCTGTATTCACCCATGGACAGCTTTATGTTGCAGCGTCAAGAGTAGGGGATCCGGACAACATTCGATTTGTAATTGAACAAAACAAATATAAGGATACAGCAGAGCGTAAACGACATCCAAGGAAATCTAATGTAAAATACACCCGAAATGTAGTATACAAAGAAGTTTTGTAGGTGGGCTGGCTATAATGACTGATATATATAAATTATCAGTAATCTGTACATAGCCACCTCTTAGTATATATTCCCGCTTATAATATAATATCCATATCAAATTATCATGAAAATAATTCCATATTACGTCAGCAAAGCGACGGGTAACTGGCTAGTATCTATTATATGAACATTCGTATGTGTATTTGTTTGGTGCCCGAAATGTATTAGAGTGATAGCTAGGGGGGGTTTACCGTATTTATAATGGAAATATAATTTAATCCCTTCTGTCATTCTAAGTAAACAAGTATTAGTAGGGTCAAAATCTAAGATGCCGTGACCAACCTCGCCAAGTTAAGTTTTATGCCTGTTCTGATATTTTAGGGTATATCTCGTGATTTAAGCTCCCATCTCGAAAATTTTGGCAAACCTTTTTATAGCTTCAAATTCAAATAGTTAGGGAATTTTACCTCAAATTATAGGTAAACCTTGAAAAAAATTGTTACCAAACAATTTCTACACTAGAGTCTTCTTCTGGACCCAAATAAACATAGAAAAAAAGTTGCAAGCCCAAACCCGTGAGGAAAATTTTTTACACGGGTTGCGGTTTCTGATTTTCCATAGTAAATCGCCGACATTTCTGGAGCTAACTTTCTCAAACCAGCTCCAATCAAATTATTATCACCATATTGGTACTCTGCGTTAAATTTCCAGCAATTTGATATATCACATGTCCATATTTGGAAGAATTTTTCCATAGCAACGCTGGAATGTCTTAGGAATGTGTAAAAATTCCATTATCAAATTGTGTTCCCACTTAATCAAGTGACCCCTCATACGACTCCATTCAGCTACCTGAGTAAAATTATACACATACCGACACTCTAAAATGTGATTTTATAAAATTATTCGAGATTTACAGTTAATCTCAAAAATCTCGAATAATTTTATAAAATCACATTTTAGAGTGTCGGTATGTGTATAATTTTACTCAGGTAGCTGAATGGAGTCGAATGAGGGGTCACTTGATTAAGTGGGAACACAATTTGATAATGGAATTTTTACACATTCCTAAGACATTCCAGCGTTGCTATGGAAAAATTCTTCCAAATATGGACATGTGATATATCAAATTGCTGGAAATTTAACGCAGAGTACCAATATGGTGATAATAATTTGATTGGAGCTGGTTTGAGAAAGTTAGCTCCAGAAATGTCGGCGATTTACTATGGAAAATCAGAAACCGCAACCCGTGTAAAAAATTTTCCTCACGGGTTTGGGCTTGCAACTTTTTTTCTATGTTTATTTGGGTCCAGAAGAAGACAGTAGTGTAGAAATTGTTTGGTAACAATTTTTTTCAAGGTTTTGAGTTAAAATTCCCTAACTAAAAGGGCCTCCGGCAATCATTTAGAAAAATTAAGGCCCCTCTCTGAAAATTTCATAAATTGAGATTAGAGTGTTTTTGAACAGTATACAATATGTACTAGCTGCACTGAAATTTCAACTCAATCGGGACTATACTTTTAATGTAATAGCCTTTTGAATTTTCCAAATCTCATTGTCACCATGGGAGGTCCATTCTTGAACTATTTTTTAAGAGATTTGAAGGATATCTTATCCTATATAATTGCAATAACCTTTTAACTGGCTATGTAGTATGCCTCCATGTAAATCTCGGTAATAGACCTAAATTTAGCACTTTGACTCTTCTGGGGATCTCACATGGGGGTGACGAAGCAAAATAAAATTACCCATAATCGGTTTTTTCGCCCACTTTTATCACAATTTTAACGTCATTGGACTGTTTTTTTGTTTTTTTTGTAAAGCCAAGCTGACGAGAACAAAGGGGTCGTTGTATTTATATTTATTCACCCCAGGGGAGAAAAAATCTAAAATTACAGCTGTGTAGACAGCATATTCTGGTGGAGGCACTATTAGTCAATAAACCCCCAAACATAGTGCCTTCAAATGAATATGCAGTCGGCACAGCTGTAATTTTAGATTCTTTGTAGTTCATTAGCATGCAGCATCAATTGTTATGATGATTAACTCTATGTTTTTGTCTGTTTTACAAATTTGTTTCCTTATCCATGTGTATTCTATCAGAATACAAGTAATACCGGAAGTATTTGTACGTTTATGGCCGTATAATGGTAATCCTAATTTCTCGAAAGATTGGTCTGATGAGTGTGAAGTTTCGTGTGTGTGGACTGGTGAGGCTGATAAAGCAGACGGAGTATTCTATATAATTAGAAATAATGAAGATGCAAACTGGGCCTTTAATGAGAAGAAAGTTGCTCCTATCTCTATCGGGGGCACTACTGAAGGGGCACATTATTATTCTCTACTCACTATCCCAACTTTCGAAAAACATTTCACTGCGAGTTCATTTATCGATTTAAGATCAGATATTCCCTGGGTATTGAAGGTCTCTAGTTATGAGGATATGCAAAGTGTTCCACAGGTTCAAGATCCAATCAAAAAGGCGGTCACGGCAATATTTAATTGTGGTTCTAAGAACAACCGCGAGACTATCGTGATTGAAATGAGTAAAATCGTCCCAATTGATAGTATAGGAAATTGTTTAAGAAACGCGCCCTGGCCGTTGTGTGGCGATCAAGCATGCAAAAAGGACGAAGTTCTCAAGAGATACATGTTCTGCCTTGTATTTGAAAATGGTGTAAGCCCTGGGTTTGTTAGCGAGAAGATCCACCAATGTTTTAGGGCGGGTTCTCTGCCCATTTGGTATGGAACGGAAGATGTTGCACTGTTAGTACCAAAAGGATCCTATGTAGACATGGGAGATTTTGAATCGCATTTAGCATTGGCGGAGTACATGGTCAAACTAACTAACAATGAAACTCTCTACAATAGCTACTTTGAATGGAAGAAGCGTCCACTGGATCCAGACTACGTCAGAAGGAACAAACCATTCTGGGAGTATAAGGTTCAATGCAGAGTGTGTCGATATGTTTGGGTGAAACAAAGAGGTCTCACATGGGATAGGGTAACGCAGAACGCAACCGTCATTCTTAATGCATCTCCTGACACAAACGAGTTGAGTCTCACATTGGATAAGATAACACATAATACTCAAAGCAATCTCATTGCATCTCCTGACACAAAGCAATTAAGTCTCACATTGGATAAGGTGACACAGAATATTCAAATCAATCTCAATACAACTATTGACTCTAACCTAGATCCAAGTTATATTTATTATATTGAACTACTCTTTCTTTTGAATCATAATGAAAAGATGGCGAATTCACTAAAATTCTGGACAATTTTGTTGATCCTTTCATTTGTCCTGGTCATACTGGTTGTATACATGTGTCAAGTTCTACGATTTAAGAAAGTTTTTAAGTGTTTTCGATAGCATTCAATAGTATCTTTTCTGAATTAACATTTATCTTGTTTCTTTTATTTTAATTCTCTTTATATTTGTATTCTACTTTAATTAATTGAGTGTTTTTATTCATCTTTTCGGAGGTTCGTAGGACGCAATTTATTATAAAAATCTAAAATTACAGCTGTGCCGATAACATGTCCTTCGGAGGCACTTATTTTGGTCGTTGGTTGATTAATAGTTGATTAATCCAAAAGAAAATGCTGTAAAATTAACTGATTGAAGACACTGATGGAACACAAATAACTGATTGGTTGCAAGAATCTTCTCTCAACCAATAAATTACAACCACTGTTAGGCATTCTATAATGCACACTTAACAATTGATAGAAAATCTTTTTATACTATTTGAATGCTACTCGATATCCATACTGGGACAACCCTCTTATTTTATTGGTTAAAAGTTTTGTATAATTAAATGACCATTGTATAGAGTGACATTTTGCAGATTCTACTGTACAGCATATACGTAGCAGAACAGGCGCCTAAATAGCTTAACCACAAATCTGAGATTCTCAAAAGTGGTTCTAATGGACTCGCAATAGTTGATTACCCCACACACAATGCAAATAACAACAATAGGAGGCATACTTTATCCTAGAATGAAAATTAGAAACTGGCCTCTTTGTTTTATGGCCTTCTCGGCGACATATATAGCCGTATATTAAGTAGGCCATGAACTAATGAAGATTATTTGAATTCAACGAAGTGTCCGTGTAACATAATCTTAGTCGCTCATTGTGGTGTGCTGTATTATTTAATTAATAATTATAATATCATTATACAAGCGCGCTACGCTTACTTTGTCGCTTCGCGACGTGGGGCTGGGGTACCCTTTACAACAACCGATTTGCGGTTGTTGTGAGTTGGAATCAGCACTTCATGCCTCGCGAAGGAGAAAACTTATTTTTTTCAGAATATATTATTTGTAAATTTTGTATTGTCATGATGACGTATTAAATAATTAATGACCCAGGAGTTGTATTGACTATGTGGGGTAAGTTTATTGTTGTTATTGGTGTTGCTGTTGTAGTTATTGTTATTGTTGTCCGATTGTCTATTAATAATTTACAGTCCCTTACAGTAGCGTAGCCATCTTTTTTATTCGGGGGGGGCCAAGGTAGTTCCAAACCCATAGTCCCTGGGTTTTCCACTGATTTGGATATATATATATATAATTGTAACTAATGGGCAAATATTTCGGGGGGGGCCATGGCCCCCTTGGCACCCCCCCTGGCTACGCTACTGGTCCCTTAGGATAGCGTGTAAGCTCTATTGGGTTATTATTTATAATTCTTTTACAAACATTTATAAACAGGAAAATATTTGGAGTCCATAATTACTACGAGACACAACAACTAAGTTTAACTCGTTAGTTATAGCTAATCCCGTGGGGTATTGGAACTCTCCGGCTTGTTCTCCTTGTCCTTCTATTGTGTGGATGTGTGCTCCTTCTTTTGAGAATACTTTAATGTTATTAGCCCCCCAATCGCTAATAATTATATTCTCGTATCGGTCTAGACAGAAATAATTAGGGCTATTAACCTGCATTTGATAACCCCGTGTTACAACGGAGCGTATCATCTCTCCCGTCTGAGAGAACACGCGTATGCAGGGAGATTCCTCACACAGCACATAGACTGTATCAGCTGTTAGCTTAACGTCAGTAGGCCGGATAATTCGTTCTTGTGTCAGTGTTCTTATGTGTTGTAGTGAGCTGGTTAGGATCTCTATTCTGCTGTTGTTACGATCAGCTACATACACATCTCCGTTGTTGGAGACAGCGAGGCTATAAGGATAACGAAACTGTCCTGGGATAACGAAATCCCCATGTGGGCCATGTCCATCTTACCTTAAAGACTAGCTTTATGTCATTCCCTAGTTTGAATTGTAACACAGCGTGTGCTTCTATGTCGCTAACATACACATTGTCTCCGTGTATCGCTATACCACACGGATTCATGCCCTCATGAGTAAAAGAATTTAAGTACTCGCCTCCTTCTGAAAATATGGAAATACGATTGAATGGTGTATGTTCCCCCTCTGCTACGTATATCTGTTTAGAATTGCTCTCTATCGCCGCTGCATTAGGATCCCACAGCTCTCCAGGAGCTGTCCCTCTCTTCCCGACAGCTGCTACGCGTCTCATAGCTTGGTACCGAGCACTGCGGGTACCTCCTCCTCCAGGAGCTGTCCCAGCCCAGCAATCAGCTGCTCCAGGTGTCCGTGCTGGCTCCTGAACTCCAGACGGGTCTGTGGCAGAGGCGTTCTCATTTTCAACAGTTTCTGTTTCACTTCTGCCAGTAGACGCTCCTGTGTCTCTCTGAGCAAGTTCTCCTTCAGGAGTCTCTCTATCTCCGCTTTCGTAGCCAGCAGCTGCTACTCGCTCTCTCGCCGCCATTTCCTGTCTCTTCTCGCGAGCCTCCGTCACGAGGACGAGTCTCCTCTCATTCACCCGAAGCACCAGCTGGTCACACAGGAGGTGTATCTGCCACTCCACGGGGTCTACTCCTTCTGGCGCGTTGGGGTATCTAGCTGCCATTTGTAGATTTGTATGTTTGAAGTTATAGTAGAATTAGAAAGTACGTTAATTATTGCTGCTACATTTGCTCTCTTATACTGTAGTGAAAAGGAAAGTTAATTAATTCATGTGCATGATTTAATTCTTTGAGACATCACTGCTAGAATCTGCTTACTATACAAGAATATAATTCTTGTGATAGTACTTAGAACTATGACTCATAACACACCCATTATGACTCATAGACACACCTATTACTGGAATAAACTGGAACTAACAATAGTTCCAGTAATGTGACATAATAAATTAGTTGAACTTCACGTGATGTCAGGATTTTATAGAACTATTTTAATTATATAACAACAGTTATTATTCTGTATTAATTTAATATTATTATTATATAGTTGACTCCGCTTAATAGGGTCAGCTTGTTCCAGTGTAGTTCGGACCAATTATTCGGAGAAATCTTTAAACCAAAAATATTTTGAGTCAAACTTTAATTCCATCAAATAGATCCTGTGAAATTATGACCCAATTAAGTGGAGAAATCTATTACCGGTGGTTCTATTAAGCGGAGTATGCTGTATTTACTAATATTCACTTTAGCCACATAAACCGACGGACCCAGTTTGAGAATCCGGTTCTCCATGCCTCTAGGTCCATACCCAATGTAAATGTAGTATCCGTCGCAGTTTGTGCAGGGACCATATCCGCCACATAGAGAGGTGTTTGTTTGTATTTGTGTTTACTTAATATCTTTAAATACTATTAAATGGTGGATACTGGTTATGTTTTGTTATTACTGTAGAACCTCGTTAGTAGGAACACTATTTCAGTCCCCAACAAAGCCTTTACAATACAAATGATGTTAAATACGAATTCCAGATAAGGTGAACGCATTTTGACAGTCCTGAAGTTCTACAATAGTTCTAATAGATTGTATAGAGATTTTATGTCTCTTAGTTAGTTACATAAATGTAACCTATGTTTAGATCTGGAAACCTATATGTATAAAGTTCTATAATTATGTTGCAGTGCAAACGTGTTTTGGTGTAATCTCGATTACACTGGTATGTTGGTGTGATCGCGTTTACATCGGTGTAATCGCGATTTATGTTTTTAGTTGAGTTTGTGGTTTGTTTAGATAGTTGGTGATACTCGTATAGAATAAAAAGGTTTGGACAAGTTGGTTCATCACGTATCAGATGACAGACAAACTGTCAAAAGAACATTTACAAATGTTTGATCAATATTTTGTATACTAAACAGTCATCAAAGGTAGAAGACTTCTGGAAAATCTATGCTTTGTATACTAGGTTCCAAATTTGTCAATTTGGATAATAGAAAAGAAAAGAAACGGCTAGCTTATAAATATATTTGAATTGAGCGATGGTTAGTAGCATTTGGAGAAATTTTCCGAAGTGAATTTGTTTAAAAATTAAACTCCTTAACCCGAGTTTATTCGAGTGAAATCTACACTCCAGCCGATATTGCAACAAATATTGCTATATTTCAATCTGGAAAACCGTGTCTTCCACAGAAAGAAGTGACAAGATGGAAACGTGTGCATGAACGATTCAAGTTGCTATCTTATCAAGGTACTAACATACTGTATCTCCGAGAGCGAAAAAATCATCCTGGAAAGCGAGGTCGAGTTCTCTCAACTGAAGAGCTTTTTGAGATGAAGAAGGATATGGTAGCACTGTAGCAGTGTGATGTGTCCAGCATGTGATCTTGCATCACGCAAAGAAATATGTAGTACGTTGCGTGCTGGCATAAAGTTTGCATCACAGAATGCTGAATTCGAGCTCTAAGAAGTTTAAGCCAGCGCATATAGGAAATACAGTTATAATACCAATTTTAGAGCTGGACAAAGTCAACTTATTTGGGTGTCCGCGGAATATTATTGGTTGCATTACTAGTAAAGATGACTACATAAGGCACTTCTCAAGGCACAATCTCAGTTGCTTATACTAGGAATCAGTTTGAGCTATGTCCATTGGCGCCGAAACTCTCCAACGCAAGGGAGGGTGTGACGTAATATTTAAATCTAAAAGTTCAAAAAACTATACGTATGGGGAATTGAATCAATGTTGGACGGGTATAATTGTATAAATATATACATCATCCACTGATATTTATACAAACTCACTATGGAAGCATTATTTTCCCATTTTTCTTCCCTTACTGCTCCTCGGCCAGGGGGGGGGGGGCGGGTGACACCCTCCCTGACCCCCCTTTGGCGCCTATGGCTATGTCCCAGTAATCTGCTCTCTATCGAAAGTGTCCCGCATGAGACCGTAACACAGACAGAGGTTACACAGAGTACTTCCCTTGGAATAACTAACGGGTCTTCCTGTAGGTGCAAGTTTTTCAAAACGAAGAGGTGTACATGTAAGAAGTAAGGGAGCGCTTCAAAAAGAGTCAAAAGAAACTTCCGACGAACGTACTTCAGCAGCAGGAGGTGCACTCACTTCTCTTTCAAAAAAAGGTGAGACAGACCGAATGATTGCTCTTTCTTCTATACAGCTTCGAATGGAGTCATCTTGATTGTGCTGTGATAACTCGTATTCTTGTGGAACTTCACCCACCTAAGATACTTGACCCAGCACTGATCATTCACATTATCAAACATCATCGTGAAGAGAGCATCTTTGATATCGCGGTTTGCTCGTTCTACTGCTCCTTGTGACTCGGGGTGACGTAGTTTACAATTAATTATCTTGATGGATGGTAATTTTTCAGCTAATGTTGAAAACAACAAGTGATTGGACAATTCTCTGCCGTTATCCGAGTGGAGGATTGCGGGGAGCCAGATTCACAGAAAATATCCAGAAGAGCCTCGGTTACTTCCTCTCAAGTTTTTCGTTTCAGCGGTGTTAGGTTTATCTTTTTAGTGAAGTGGTCCAAATTTACCATGGGTAGCGATATGGAGTGACACCATCTGGAGACAAGTTTGCTTGTAGATTTAAATCGCTCATATCAATCAAATCTACCTGAGCTCCAGGGTTTCATCTAACCCCCCCTCTCAGGGGGGGGGTTTAATTAACTATAGCGAAATGTAAATTACCCCCCCCCTCCCCCGACTTCAATTGGACTTCGTTAACCCCCCCCCCCCCCCCTGAGGTGAAATTCTAGATCCATCACTGCTGAGCTCTGCAGAGATAGTCTGTTGATTCGATTGGCTTAACAACCAGGGGCGGATCCAGAAATTTCTGGTGGGGGAGGGATCTAGAGCGCGCATAGCCCGCGATCACTCAGGGGGTTCAGGGGTGTTTACCCCCCCTGGAATTTTTTTGACTAAGATGGGCTCAAATATCTATATCTCGAGTTCGAATAAAGGTACAACGGTTATAAATTAAAAAGATATTTACCAAAATCAGTCGAAGTAAGTGAGGTACATATAATGTAGAGGGTCTACGAGATCTACGAATATAATAGCTAAATTGCAGAATACTAGTGACAATAACCGCATGTAATAATAGGTATATAAGTATGAACAATACCAAAGTTCGAATAACATCTGCTTTGATTGAGTTTATTGATTAGTTTTACCTAAATTATATATCTTAAAATCTGGTGGGGGGGGATGCATCCCCCCCATCCCCCCCCCCCTGGATCCGCTACTGTTAACAACAATGGTTTTTAACGACTTCATTGACTTCTTTATACGGACATTCTATTACAGACCATGGATATCACTGTAATAAAATGTCCAGTTGTAAAAAAATGTCTGGGTAGCTATAAATAACAACAAACTGTAAAACTAAAAGCTAAATACAATACGATAATTTGTATAGAATTCTATACAAATTATATCAACATGTGCAACACTTAACTCAACACTTCATGGAAGAAGAATTCTACAATCAAATATTATAGTACATAATTTTGAATTCATATCTTGGTCCTATATCGGAAACATTGAAGAAGATACATATGTAGAAATGCTAAAGGTATCATTGTAAAAGATCGCTTACTATACAAACAATGTGCGAATTCATGCGTCTTCATTATAAAACGATGCGAAATTGAAAAGCAATGAATATTAGAACTCGAGATGGATGGTTTCTATATGCTGGTCTGGATGAAGACTTCAAACTAACAGAGTCGCGCAAAAATTTGTCATTAAGGAGGAGCCAAAAGATTAATATAATTTGTTACTTATTGGTTGAAATTGGAATTATCTGAAGGAATTTTCCCTTGAAACATCACAATTTATATATGTAACTCACTCACGTTAATAATATTAACAAATTTGATTCTATCGATTCAATATAATAAATATAACCAAGATACAAGGTCTTTATAATTAATGTTGCAGTGCAAACGCGAGGTTGGTGTGAATATATTCACACTGGTATGAACGCGAGATTATATTAAGTGTAGTAAATCTCGCGTTACACCAGTATAAAGGCGTGTACGCCAGACAAGTTGGTGTGAACGCGTTCACACCAACCTTGCGTTTGCACTGCAACATGAACACAGGTGTAGATTTGACAAATAATTAAAGTAGGAGAAAGTACTCTTACCTTAACCAAGGAGTTAAGGTAAGAGTTTGAAAGCTTGTATCGAATTAAATCAAAATAACTACTTAATACATTATAATATGAGCAAAACGCATCTAAATTGGATATTGGCAGCCACGCACTCTAAATTTTTGTAAATATTTGCTATGTGGCAGTGGCGTACCGCTTTCGCTTTTACGAAACAGGCCTCTATAAAATCAGACCTCAATAATCCGAACCAACTTGTCCAAACCTTTTTATTCCAAACTAAACATATAGTATACGACCTAAATACTTGTCTGAGACTAATTTTTTCTAATTCCATTGTAATATATGTACAATTTTTTCCCCCCAAATTTATACCAAAAATATTTTTGGATCTCCTGTTCGGACTGGCGAGGGTTCGAATTAAGGATCAGGAGGGTGCACTGTACTATTCTTCGCATTAGTATACGAGTGTTACCAACTATCTAAACTAGCCACAAACTCAACTAAAAACATAAATCGCGATTACACCTGTTGTAAACGCGATCACACCAACATACCAGTGTAATCGAGATTACACCAAAACACGTTTGCACTGCAACAATTGTTACATATTACACTCCTTAATTTACAAAGTTAATTAAAAGTGCCATCATATTTGGCGCTAAGGTTAATAAAATAAGGTGGCTTCGGAGATCTTGGTGGAATGTCCTCATGGGTTTCAAGAGTAGCAATTAGGTCGTCATTAGCCACAACGCTACTGCCCTGAGTGTTGTCTTAATACTGATAGAATTAGAGCAGTTAAGGTATACTAACAATCCGGTAGAAAGCAGTGCACAACAAAATGAAATATTTTGGTGGCTAACGTTATATACTTGGTAATAACGGGAGTTCACTGTAGCTTATTACACAACTTGACTATACATATGAGTATGACCCCCCCACTTTTGGTGTCCGGCCTCAAAAGTTGGCGCCTATGCATATTATACATATGATTAATCCTGTAGTTTACTGAGGCTTGTTACACAATTGACCAATGACTGACTATACATATGATACATATGACTATAGTCACTATACTATACTATACATATGATACATACTATTGATCCTATAGTCCCCCCTCGCCCGACGAGACTCCCGCCCCCTGTTCCCGGTCAGATGCTCCCCGGAACTGGCCAGAGGACTGATCCCCTAGCGTGGTTCTCAACACTATAGAGGGAGAGAAGGTGGAGACTCAGTTTTACAATTTCGAATACCCGTAACTCCTGCTGCATATTTATTTGGTGCATCGATGAGTCCTGACGAAAAGAATGCAATCGGGTGTGTACTTGGTCATCGTCATCGCACTGAGACAAAATTCCTCCTACTGCGGTTAATGAAACGTCGGTTTGTAGGACAAATTCTCTGTGTCAATCTGGTAATGCTGAAGTTGTTGGCGAATCGTAAGCATGGTCCTGAATGATTTGAAGGCATCTTCTTCTCGTGCTCCCCATGACCATTCCTTACGGTCCCATGTTAATGCATATAGAGGTTCCGCCACTGTTGCGAACTTGGGTTTATTTTCTCTATAGAAGTTGGCTAGTCCCAGGAACCGCTGAAGTTGCTTCAAACTAGATGGTCTCTCCGCGATACGAATCTTGTTCAACAGCCGTGGGATTGGACTATGACCCCTATGAGATACTATATGTCCAAGGAATTCCCCACATGGATAACCGAATGAGCATTTGTCCTTTCTCAGCTGGATGTTCGCTGATTCCAAGGCCTTGAAGGTTTATTCGAAGTCTGTTAAGTGTTGCTCGAAAATTTCGGAGTGGATACATGTGTCGTCCACGAACGGGTCCGCTCTCTTGACATGTTTGAGAGTTTCGTCCATTGTTCCTAGAATAAGTTTCAAATGTATACGAGGTATTTAAGTTTAAAAGATACATTTAGTTAGATTTCAGAATCGTTGTTGAAGTAAATGTTTATTAATTAATAGTTTTGAGAGCTAATTAGTGTTGAATTACCTGCATACTTCCGTATTAACCATGATATCATTCTACGTAAAAACTTTACACTGGCGGTTGTTATATCTTCTTCTATAATGGCAGTCATTTCAATGTATTGAGCGGGAATTGAAGTGTTTTCGTTTGGACAAGCTAGAGTATTCCAAACTCTTTCTGAACTTTCATCTATAAATTGTTATGAATTGACTATTGGCTAGAATTGAAAGGCCACCTTCCCATGTAAATACCACTGCTATCCTTTGACCTGTTACTTTCTTGAAACGTGTTAATAAGCGTTGCAACATCTCCCTTGCGTTGACTTTCGTCATTTCCGGCATATCTAATTTACAAATATAATAACTTGAATGTAAATCGATAACTTGTTTGCCAACAAAATAAATACAACAATACAAGAAATAATTATTTATTCTAAAACTGATATGCATATTTCAAAAATGTTGACTACCCGGGGTCACGTGACTCTCCTGACCTCGCTTTCACGTGACTCTCCCGCCTCACCCGACATTTTCGAGTGAGCATGCTCACTGGACCCTGTGAGCATGCTCACTCGACCCATCGAGCATGCTCACTCGACTTTTCATTATATGGAGTTCTTGCATGGCAAGGAATGGATCAATAGGATTTTCCATTAATTTGGCCAATTCATACAGAGCTTCTTCGATGTGCCAGCTTTATTCATTACGATCTTTACTGCCTCTGTGTCTGTAACCGACCTGTTTAAATAGTTCGGGAGGATGTTTATTACCTTTTTTCTGACGCATCATCTACTCGTATATGCTGGGTCCTACTTTCGAAAAGAAACGGTCAGTCAGTGATCCTATCTCATTTCTGAAAACTGGTACTGAGTTTGGAGGTGTAGCCATTCGATTTCTTCAGAAGTAATAACTTATTTATGTAACAATGTTGATTCGGAACAAATATCTGATAATATTTATTACCAGCTGACAAATGAAGAAATAAGTTATTATTATTATCTTATTAACTAAGAACAGTATACTACTATACTAGAACTTAAACAAAGTAATATGTAACTATTTAAAATGTCATACACGCTAGCTGGGTGGTCTGAGTAATCTAAGGAATCTAATCTAAGATAACAACTTCGTTACAATTGTTTCTAAACTATCTTAATTACTAAATGTGTCAGCTAATGTGCTTTTTGTTAATTACTAAATGTGTCAGCTAATGTTCTTTTTGTTAATTACTAAATGTGTCAGCTAATGTGCTTTTTGGCTAATTACTAATTAACACTTAATAGATTTATCCGCTTAATGGCGTCAAAATTTGATGGATCAATAGGACGGAATTACATTTTGGCTTAAAATATATTCGGTTAAAACCCTTGTACAGATATAATAATTTCCTGTACAGAACAGCCAAATGGTTAAAATCCCTGTAGGTTTGGCAATTGGCAGGTATGTCAGGTATTCACCCTGTCAAGATATAGCATAGTAACAATATTTATTCATTGAAAAATTGGGTTTCCCGAACCTGTTTGACGAAAAGATGGAAATTCTCAGTGTATTAGACATTCCTAAAATAGTACGCATTGGAAACCATATAAACTGTAATAAATAAGATTAGGCTAATGTATTCTGTATATAACCTACTGGTTTAGCTAGATGAAATCAACAATTGTATGCGAACTCTATGTTATTATATGTTTTACAAATTAGTTTCCTTATCCATGTGTATTCTATCAGAATACAAGTAAAACCGGAAGTATTTGTACGTTTATGGCCGTATAATGGTAATGCTAATTTCACGAAAGATTGGTCTGATGAGTGTGATGTTCCGTGTGTGTGGACTGGTAAGGCTGATAAAGCAGACGGAGTATTCTATATAATTAGAAATAATCTAGATGCAAACTGGGCCTTTAATGATAAGAAAGTTGCTCCTATCTCTATCGGGGGCACTACTGAAGGGGCACATTATTATTCTCTGCTTACGATCCCAACTTTCGAAAAACATTTCACTGCGAGTTCATTTATCGATTTAAGATCCGATATTCCTTGGGTATTGAAGGTCTCCAGTTATGAGGATATGCAAAGTGTTCCACAGGTTCAAAATCCAATCAAAAAGGCAGTCACAGCAATAATCAACTGTGGTTCTAAGAACAACCGCGAGACTATCGTAATTGAAATGAGTAAAATCGTCCCAATTGATAGTATAGGAAATTGTTTAAGAAACGCGCCCTGGCCGTTGTGTGGCGATCAAGCATGCAAAAAGGACGAAGTCCTCAAGAGATACATGTTCTGCCTTGTATTTGAAAATGGTGTAAGCCCTGGGTTTGTTAGCGAGAAGATCCACCAATGTTTTAGGGCGGGTTCTCTGCCCATTTGGTATGGAACGGAAGATGTTGCACTGTTAGTACCAAAAGGATCCTATGTAGACATGGGAGATTTTGACTCGCATTTAGCATTGGCAGAGTACATGGTCAAACTAACTAACAATGAAACTCTCTACAATAGCTACTTTGAATGGAAGAAGCGTCCACTGGATCCAGACTACGTCAGAAGGAACAAACCATTCTGGGAGTATAAGGTTCAATGCAGAGTGTGTCGATATGTTTGGGTGAAACAAAGAGGTCTCACATGGGATAGGGTAACACAGAACGCAACCGTCATTCTTAATGCATCTCCTGACACAAACGAATTAAGTCTCACATTGGATAAGATAACACATAATAGTCAAGACAATCTCAATGCATCTCCTGACACAAAGCAATTAAGTCTCACATTGAATAAGGTAACACATAACTCAAGCGAAGTATTTCCCTCATTGGAAATTGTAGCACATAATAATTCAATAAATCTCAATGACTTGAGCGTAGATCCAGGCTATGTTAATGATGATATAAATTCACTAATAATACTTTCGAATCATGATGAAAAGATGGCTAAATCAAAAAAATATGGGATAATTATTTTCTTTTTTATTGTCCTGTTTATACTAATTACATACTTACCCCAACTGCTACGATTTAGGAACTACTTAGTTTTTACGTGGTTTCGAAATCGTTAACAGTTTATTGGATTTTTGAATAGTTTATTTCATTAAATTAGCGTTTTTGTTATATAGTTGGCTTTGTTTGCCATTTGTATTAATCCTTGTTTAATAAATTACATATGTATCTTTTCGTCTGGAGTGGCGCAAAGGGTGGCAACCAGCCTGCCGCCCTTCTAGCTTGAAAATTTTATGACATTATTTGAGTGTGCAGTGAATTTAATACAATTATGATATGAACTTGACCCTACCAGCAAAATCAATCTGGGGTCCCTAGGATTTTTTCAATCAATTCTGAATATTCAAATAATATTTATTAGAAATAACTTACTTATATGTATGTAGACCTTCTATAAATAAACCACTTTTACTTAAATACAATTCCCATAGACGGCAGGGGCTTTTGGTCTACATAATTTATAGACAGTCTACTAATTTTTGCTTAGTTTGTATGGGTTTTTATAGACCGTCTATAAATACACCTACATATCAGGAAGTTCTATTTATTAATATATGCAATCCTTTGGCCTCGCTTTTTTACATTGCAAACCCCAACTATAAAACGTATTCTTATAAATTTGTCAACTTTAAATTCGTAACCATCCTATAGTGGAGCCCCACTTAAAATAACGGTCTTCCTGGAATAGCGGCCACTCCGATATTCCGGACACTTTTAAAGTCCCGTTTGACTTCATATAGTAGATATTATATTTTTTGATAAGAGGAGTGATCCAATTCATCGAAACAAAGAAGGTTCTATTGGAAAATGAAATACTAACTCAATTAAGAAGCATTGACCAAAAGATGGATTGCATGGTAGATTTCTCTGGACAGATAGTTGTTGTACAGAATAAGTTACCAACCAACACTGCACCTCAAATGCACTCACATTATGGATCAAAACCTCCAACGTTTCTCCCATCATTTCCCCCTCAAGTGTGCTCTTCTACCTTTATGCAACAACATTTCCTTTCGACAGTAATGACATACAAGTCCAGGCTTCTAAAAAGTTCAGGTCATGTCCTGAACTGACCTGAATTTTGAGTGACCTGAGGCAATTTTTGTTAATGACCTGAACTGACCTGAACCTTCTTCAACTACAATGTCTGTTCCACTGAAACATTCAATACTAAATCAGTCAGGTTCTTTTATGATGAACATTCAAGGGACCAAAAATTGTGTTCATAATAAAGAGACTTCATAATAAGCTAACTCGACTTAATACAAACCCTATGTAGTTGTTAATTTGGTACCATTGGGCTTGTTCATAATAAAAAGTTTTTCATATTAAGCATACGAAAAATTGTTCACATTAAGCAGACCTGAGTCACCTGACTGTATTTATGGCCCAACTTAAAGTCTAATTGAGACATATCTTTGAATGTAATCAATGTTATTAAAAATTTTCAATTTATTGAGTAGATATATTATATGGTATACTAAAACCGAGTTCTAATAAATAGGAAACTAAAATTATCACATGATATCAAATTCATAACTTCATGACTCCATTCCGCTTTCAGCAATGTAAGTAAGTGTCCACAAAATTTCTGGCTTCATCCTGCTCTTTCAGAACGGTTATTCCAGTACAAAAGCTAAACAATCTCTCAACATAGCTTGTAGTACTACTGTACTAGGTGAGTTAAATGAAACTTCTTTATACTAAGAGAAGGAGGCTTGATACTTTCTGGATAGGAGAATTGCCTTCAATCGCGAAAAATATACCTATGACCCAACTTTCCAAATCGAGGCGTCCCGAAACGATCTGCAGATTAGCGATAGTACATATAAATTGTCAATTAAACTGCTCCAGTGGTCTTTTACTCGAGGAGATAATATCTACCCTTCAATTTATTAAGTTACTCGCTCAGATCGTTTTATGCTCACATAGTTCTACAAGCTCTGTTGAGAGATTGTTTAGCATTTGTACTACGTTGAATAAACCGTTCTGAAACAGTTAGAAGAATAGGGTCTACCCGATCTTCGATAAGATTTATTTGTTCTTCACTAGTATCTGCTAGTGCTGTAACCACACTTATTAACAACGCCTTAAGTTGAGATTGTTCGTTCATCCACTGTAAAGCATATCATGGATCTATCAATGTAGCTAATTGCATAATAGTATCACATTTCCCGTCCTCATTATCGAATCTTCGTTTTAGATCATCAATAAGATAATCAGACATGACATACTTTTCTTCTTTTGAAGATTCTTCAAGCCATTCCAATGCATGTATTAACATTCCAGGTGAAGCTGTATCGCTTTCTAAATTAACGGTCATTAGTGAAAGTAGCCAAAAACTTGATATACTTCTTGTAGATATCGTAGTTCAGAAAACATGAAGTAATTAGTCTTCTTCACTGATTGTAGTTTATTTAACAGACCCTTTTTTTCGGCTTGTAGAATTCAACCCACATCTTGTATAAACTACCCCAACGAGTGCATTTTGCGAAGGTATGAAACATTTGTTCTCGACTAACATGCGAAATTCATTAGTAGATTTTCCTATTGACGCAGTGAACTTTTTCGCTTTTGAGATTAATTGTTTAATTCGACATTCATTCCATTTAAGAAGTCGATGATAACTCTTTGGAGCCAGTAAAAACTGCATCGGAAATGTAGATTTAATTTATAAGCTTTAAATTTCGAAGATGTAAGGGATTACAATCATCCATTTGGTTAATCATGTTAGAAAATATAATCTTTACTGCCTCTAAAACAAGTTTCTCATCAATAGGGTTATTATCATAAAATACTGTATTTCTCGGTCAATTATCCGATAGGGTCAACCATGGCCTACTTAATATACGGCTATATACACTAACCGGCCAAAAGTATTTGAACAGCAATAATTTGTATTTATACATTCAAGCTTCTAGCAGCATAACAGCATTGGTAGATGCATCAACACTGCAATTTACATAAAACGATATGTAAAGTATAATAAAATAGCAATTTTTTTGAATTTACGTATATATGGAGGTGTTAAACTCATTAACTATATAATTAGCTAATTAAATATATAATTTCTGATCATCAAGATTTAATGAGAATATAGAAGTTCTGATTGCAGATTTGAATTCCACATGTTCGAATTACTCTAGGTACATAATTTCAAATCAATACGTTAATTTTCAACTAATTACAGCCACATTCCCATTTGTGCCACTTGTGCCACAAGTGGCACGTGGCAGATACACTTATGCCACTTCATGGATATTGACTAAAATGACATGGATTCAAAATATCATTTACTTTATAACTATAGCAAGATATTATAATCATTTCAGAGTAGTTTGACCAGCCATTAATAAGTTACCAGACGACTATTGTGTCTGCATTCAAATTACAATTGTTCAAATACTTTTGGCTGGTTAGTGTATGTTCCCGAGAAGGCCAAGAAAGAAGAAGGCCAGTTTCTAATTTTCATTTTAGGATAAACTATGCCTCCTATTGTTGTTATTTGGGTTGTATATGTGGTAATCAACCATTGCGAGTCCAATGGAACCACTTTTGAGAATCTCAGATTTGTGGTTAAGCTGTTTAGGCGCAATTTAATGATGACGGTAACAATTTATGGTAAAATGAATTTTTTTAAAATATCATTAATTTCAGTTTCTTCCTACTTTCTAATAATTTTATAATAGGAATACTAATATAGGTATATATTTCATACCCCAAAGGCTACTAAATCACAAAATGGCGACATTCTAAAAAAAATGAAAAATTATAAAGCAACCACATGCTAAAATACAAGTAGTATCCGAATTAAAACTTACTATTTTCGTACATAAAACGTATATAATTGCTGGTTTATATATATTCATTATCAATATATATCCGGAAAATGTATTCGAAGTATATTAGCAAATTATTTTCATTTTCTCGCAGTTCTTTATACTCAAATTTTATATTTTTGTATATTTGTGGTGTCATCATAAAATTGCGCCTAAACAGCTTAACCACAAATCTGAGATTCTCAAAAGTGGTTTCATTGGACTCGCAATGGTTGATTACCCCATATACAACCCAAATAACAACAATAGGAGGCATAGTTTATCCTAAAATGAAAATTAGAAACTGGCCTTCTTCTTTCTTGGCCTTCTCGGGAACATATATAGCCGTATATTAAGTAGGCCATGGGTCAACCAATTATCCGATTCGAGCTCGAGGAAACCAATTATTCGATTCAATTATTTTGATTTCATTGGCTTATCTATTTAGGATATTGGTTGATTAGTATAAAAAAACTAATACGAAATAAATATGTTCCTAAATATCCAAATATTTAATATAAATTATGGCTTCGAGTTCATAAGATGCAGGACAACACTCTGCCACATCATCTACAGTTGTCATTTTACGAGGTCGGAGAGCAATTTCAAATGAATTACAGAAATGTCTTATCGATACCCATCAGTCGGGACTAAGCTATAAACAGATGACCAGATTGTATGGCGTGAAGAAAGATACAGCTTACCGAATTTGTAACACCAGATAATATTCTACCAAGCTTCGAGGTGGTCCAAGAGAAAAAAAGTTGGATGAGGATTCGATAAGTCTTCTCTTAATATCCATTGAATCCCGTCCGGATATCACTCTTGGGGATGATGAGAAATAAACTACTTCTCGAACGAGGGATAACTGTTTCAATATCTACGATCGATCGGTATCTTGAAGGATGCTTAATTACAATTAAAAAAACTTGCTTCCAAAGTACGTAATTCACCTTTTTACTTCCAAATGTAAGTACTTCCAGATGTCGTAATTCACCTGCAAACAAAGAATGTAGATGAATTCTTGCTCTATGGTTGCAACAACAGCATGAAATCGGAGCCCGATTCTGTATGTTGACGAGTGTGGATTTGGCTTATAACCGCTCGGAATCGTGTTCGATCAATGCAAGGATAGCCCGCTCGAAGGATTGCTGACAATCAACGAACTTCCCATGTCACTCTGTCCAGGTGTCCATTCAAAGATCTTATTGGAGGTGCTAAACAAATTTTTTGATCAATTTTATTTATATCTTAATTATTCCATCTCTCGATTGGTTTTGCATTGGAACCAAGTAGCTCAGTTGACACAGCACAGCATTCATCGTATTTGACAACGCTCCTTGTCACTATGGAATTTATCCCTTCACACTTCGAGTTGAAACGCCTCCCTCCATATAGTTCCGAGTTAAATCCGATTGAGTTGTGCTTTCAAAGTCTAAAATCCTATATAAACGAACTCTCAGTGCTCAGGGTCCAATTATAGCAATTGAGGGCCAAACTATGGTAGTGCAAGGAGAGATAAACTATTGCAATTATGCCCAAATGCTTTGGCTCAAATTACTCATGCAACTTGTCTGAATTCGTTCTACCATGTATTGACAGCAACAATTCCGAGAGCAATACGCCTTGAAAATCTTTAGGAGCTACATTATTCCAATGTATTCCAATAAATCACTTTATCCAATATTAACTGTAATATCCATTACCACTATATCCAACATCTCACTATAATAGTTGGTTGCTTGAATCGGATAATTGGTTGCCCGAATCAGATAATTGGTTGCCCGAATCGGATAATTAATCGAGAAATACAGTAGTAGCTCACCCAATAAGGGGAAGCATTTTCCACCATAATTGTGTATCATCTAGAGAAGTCTTCATAATTGAAGAGTAAACCCTTAAAGACTTTGCGCATCACGACTGCAGAATCGGTCCCAATTCGAACTAATTTATGAATGATTCCATATTTCTCAATGGATTTTACAATATATGCAGCAACTCTCTCATGTGTATGTCTTCCTCTAAAGTATTCACACTCCACCACAAATGTTTCTTGCTCTAACGATCTTTATCGATTACATGAGCCACAACCAAAATAAAGCTCTGCATATCCTATTCGACCACCCAGCAATAGCTAAATTTACAAATTTTAGTGGGTTTTTTTCATCCTATTTGTTCACCCTCCTCATAGTTGATCATATAATTTCCAAGGCGATTGATAATGAAGTTTCGGGAAGGCAGACGATAACTCGATAAAGTAGTTGTCAATAATTGCCAATATGGGTTTGTGCGTACCATCAATCCAGCTTAAAACCTTGGGGAAGCACTGTCTATGAGCAAACCTTTGTTGGCTATGCATTTGCTCAGATTGGCTAGGGAACGCAATGAATTATTTAGCATAGAAGCATAATGCATTTGTTACAGTACAAATACACCTGTACACTGATGGCTGGATATTCCATGTGATGAAGCGACTACAGTTTGGAAAGGGACATTAGCCAAGAAATGTAACAAGACATATAATTGAGTGGCAGCAGGAATAGCATATGATCGGAATGTTTAAGCAAGCAAGTTTAAGACTGTCCCTTCGAGATGAATGAAAATATCCCTTGTAACTCTGTATCATGAAATAAACTCGATTTCATCATACATTTCTAAAGAATTTAATCTATCTCGACTCGAAATACTCTCTGCCGTGCTAAACTAAGATATTATATAAATAAGGGGTCGGCAATCCCCGACCCGCGGGCCAGATCTGGCCCGCGAGGCTAAATTATCCGGCCCGAGGCTCTCTTGCTCATCGTGACCTCCGATTCGGCCATTCAATTGAAATCCAAATATTCTAATAAACATCAGTGTGGTAACATTATTAAAGATAAGTCAATACATATATATACGTAGCATTCTTTACATAAGGCAATGGCACTCATTCAAATTTTTTGGACCAGGGATTGGTTAGTATAATCAACTAAATATATGCAATTCAATTATTCTTCGAAATAAGTAATCCAGGGTGATTCTACTTATATAAATGTTTTTTTGTTTTGTCATGTACGTATAAAGCGCATATTTTTGATATACTTGTACCAATATACCAAATATGCCAAAACTTTGAACGCTTTTCGCTTTTTCAAACAAATTGCTGTGACTAACCCATCTAGGAGGAGTCATTTTTTCCCGAATGTATCGCTTGAAGTCAGAGAGCTAAATTAATATGAATTTCCAATCGTATGGCTAATAGCTTCCAGGAACTGCCATGGATCATAATCGTCATCAATTAACTTTTGCTTGCATCTATCCCTTTGTTGAAATTCTTTAAATTCTTCTTTTTCTGTGGCCTACTGATTTGCACTGCTCTGACACAAGCGTCCAACATAGTTGTCCACATCCTGAATTATGTTGTTTAGGACTCACATAAAAGTCCAAATCCTTGGATGACTTGTACATATGTTGGTTTTTAGTTTTGAATGATAACTTTCTGCTCCGTTGTTGGTTGTTATTGAGCTCATTGATAGAAAGTTCCTCTGGAGATATTCGAATTAACCATCTCCTTTTGAAATATTTCTTTAGTTTTTCGAGTTTGATTTTATCAGAATTTTCTACATTAGTACAAAATTAATACAAAAATTAATTATACCAATCATGTGGAAATGCAAGTCGATCACAACACAATTCTAACAAATGCAAGTTAGCCATAAAACAATTCTACAAATGCAAGTTAGTCATAAAACAATTCTACAAATGCAAGTTAGTCATAAAACAATTCTAACAAATGCAAGTTAGTCATAAAACAATTCTAACAAATGCAAGTTAGTCATAAAACTATTCTAACAAATGCGAGTTAGTCATAAAATAATTCTAACAAGTGCAAATTATCCATAAAACAATTCTAACAAATGCAAATTAGCCATAAAACAATTCTAACAAATGCGAGTTAGTCATAAAACAATTCTAACAAATGCAATCAGTTGAAATTCTAACAAATGCAGACTTCCAAATTCTAACAAATGCTGCGCCCCCGCTATGATATACACTAATAATAAACAATCCTACAATGTATAAATTACAAGTAAGACCAAAAGATGGTAAAGTGCTTGGCCCGACTAATGCGATAAATGACTCAATCTGGCCCGCAGGTTCAAAAAGTTGGCGCCCCCTGATATATAGATTAAGTAATATGTTTGTAGATAGCAAGGAAAAGTTGTATTTATCTAACTTTTCCTGGTGGTATCACTAATAGTTAGCCTGAATGTAGTTTTGAGAATTGAAGTAAACTTAGCATGAAAGAAGTCAAGACTTAGTTTATACTTAGTTTAGACTAAGTTTAAGTTTTAGAAATGTAATCGAATAAGGTCTCTGGACGGCTAGTATCATCTTAGAACATAATAAGTGATGAAGCCGATGATACTTAGCTCAAGTTGAATAATACTTGTATATGAATTATGGGCATTATACCTATAATACATAATATTCAAAGATGCTTTACTTGTCAATTGTCAATAATGATTTATTGTGACAGCTAACATATTTACAGTAATAATAATCCTTTTCTCCATCACATATTATATCTTCTAACCTCAATTAGATTAATTTTTCAATATGTTTAATTAGTACGTATAAAACTTTATACGTGAGGGATAATTCACGTAAAATATAACTTAACTTTTTCTTCTCTGCTTTATGGACAAGGCTACAATGGAAAACTAAGGAAAGATACACAAAAATAAGTCTATCACTATAGATCCTCCTATTATTAGTAGTCAGTAGGCAATATTGTATGTTAAAATGACTTATGTGACAGTTCCTTATATTTACAGTATATATCCTTGTCTACAAAAGATTATCAATTCCCTATCTTAGCCAATGATTCTGGACTGTATAGATATCTGAATTCAGTAGCTTCCAAAAGTTTGTATTATATAATGATATCGTTGAAATAGAAGAGTATACGTACAAAGCAGCTCGTTCCCTGTATAATAAATCAGGATATACTATTTTAAATTGTAAATAAATTGAATAGCTGATGAAAATTATCAAAATAAAACAAATTTAAAATATAAAAGAATGTCAAAATAAGTAATAAAGTTAATATAATTAATTAATAAGGTGATCCACGTTATAAGGGAATCCAATCTCTCATAGGAGGTACATTGTATACTTCTTTATAAGATAATTTCTTGGTCTTCAAATATTTTAACAAAAGAAGAATAAGTATAACAGAAAGGCAAAATATGAGGAAAAGTGTAAGAAGGATAAAGATTAATAGGAGAGAACTGTGATATACAGGTTGTAGTAGGCATGTGAAGTTACCTGACCATCCACCACTAGCATTACAGTATATTATATCAGGACCAACTAGTGTGTAGCCCTGATTACAAGCCACTGCTATAGTAATCCCCGGAAAGTATTCGGATCCATTGAGTACAGCATTCTTAATTTTATGAGGAAATCCACAGCTTATTATCTTTACTGATTTATTCATTATTTCTTCAGCAATGGTTGAGAATGTTAGAGTCTCTCTAGCGAATGATAAAACTCCAGTATTGACAGCGTCAAATAAACAGGGAAACGAGGCACCACATAATTCTCTGACTTCTGAAGTAACCTGCTCAATATCTGGAGATAGGAACGTAGGCTGGAAGGAAGGTTGTGAATAAGTATTGTAGTTGAATAGTGTTTGATAACTGAAGAGAGATTCATACTCACTCACCATCCAATGCAAACCAAACTCGTAATGAATCCTATAAAGAGTTGACTTAATGGGTAAAGAGTTACCCCTGGGTAACATTAAGTCATCATCAACGAGACCGTTAAAATTACCAAGAAGACCACTCACACTACCTTTATATGAATCATCCAATTGAAGCAGAAATGACATTGATAATGAATAGAGGTAGATTCTCAAAGCAACCCCATTATCAAATTGAACATTAATCTGTGAGAGATCCCTCGCTATGCGAATAGTAACTCTTTTGGAAATTCTCTTCAAAAGAATGCCTTCCGTGAGTTTGAAGGACTGATCATCAATATAAATCAGTGTTTGATTGAGAACATTCCTTTGTAGCTGAATCTTACTTGAGTTGTGTGTTTGAATAGCAAATGCAGTGTAAACAGATGCTGATGTGTTCTGGAATATCTCCATTCGAGCTTGAAAAGTTAAATTATACAAAAAAGATGAAACAATAGTAAATTCCCCAACTCCATTAAAAGTATACTGAAGGCCATCCAAACTATGGAAATGAGGATCACCATTTGTTGATCCAAAACCTGGTGGGTTATAGTTAAAACAATCATCAGGAGGTCTGTAAGTATGATACAAATCACAGTTGCCTGACAGTTTACAACAGACTATCCATGGTAACACATCATATACGTAATGCAGAACTAAGTTAAGAGTCGGATCGTGTGTATTAGCAGCTCCGGAACTCTGCTTTCCAAGGCTGATATTTCCATTTTCACTGTAACAACACACCTGACTAGATCCAGTGCTCGATGGGGTAGCTGATCTAAAACATATTTCAGATACAGGATTGTAGAATCTAGTGCGTAGAGTTGTATCTAATTCATAACTTACATCTGATTTTGCTTGATCTGAAGTACAAGGACAAGGGTCAATTCCTGTGGGTATTATCATTAGTATATCAAGAAAGCGTTCTGAACAAACTTCTGGCGGAATATCATTGACAAAGCTGAGAATAGTTAAAGGTCCTGTTATGTATATACGTCCAACTTGTTCTGATGAGGCTAGTATTAATGTCCCGACCGTTCTTTTTAGTGAAAATGTGTTCGGTATTATAAAGGTTGTTGACATTGTACCGGAATTAGCAATGTCTTTCATGAAAGTGCTACTCAGATCCCATTTCGGAAGAAGTGAATAAGGATTTTCAATTAGAAAAATCTTCATATATAACTTGATATGCAAACCGACAAAGATTTGAGGATCCCATGTTAATGTTGTCACAGAATTAGAATTCAAATGTAATTCATTACCTTCCTGATTAGAAATAGTAATAAGAGGTTGCAAGGTGTCTTCATCAGCAACATACACAAGCCCACTAAATGGAAACGAATTGCTTTCGTCATCCGACACAAATATTGTTAAATAACCAGTATCAAAGATCGGAAGTGTGACACACATTATCTGATTATACAGTATTGTTCCATCAACTACAAAACCAGAAGAACCAAATTTACATTTTGCTGGGGGTAATTTCCCATATTTTTTATTAGTTTCACAAGGCAGTTCAATCGTCAATTGTTCACCTCCCAACTTACGTATGTAGAATGGACGGATAGTTAGTACTCTCTCACTACTTGATAAAGATATTCCAGCAGCATATCCATACGATTCATGACGTTCATAACCATACACAATAGCAGACATGAGAGAGTATGATTCTACTAGAGTGATATGGTACAAATTTTCTTTTCGAGGTAACTGTACAATTAGTAACACGTAATCAGAGTCATCGATAGTACTCTCAATTAAGAGAGATGGGGGTGAGTCATTAGTGATTATCGGTTTTCCATTCAATCGAATTAAATTCCTTTCGTTTTCTTTTACAATTATATTCACAAAATTCACAAATCCATCACTATTTTGCGCTGAATGAGTGGGAGTAGAGAACCCCAAGTTATGAGTGAATTGGTTTTCAGAAGGTACCTGAATTAAAGATGGATCTACAATATTTCCATTTACCCTTAAAAGTATTTGAATTAAAAACGATGGTTGATCTGATATTATTATCCCATTTCCATACAAGTTATCTTCCCACACTCCTCCTGATCCTAATATTACCTGTGTACCATTAACAGTAACTAATGTATTGTTAAAGAATGCAACTAATCGGAATCTAGAAAAGTCCTGTTCATTTGGAGGATTAGAATAAAAGTGTTTAATTCCCCAGCTGTTAACGGGTATGCTCTGTTCCATAAGGGCATCACAAGTTGAACCAGGAGTAAAAGTACATTGATGGCCACTAATTACACCAATGGGGTGGTTGCTATTGACAATGGAACCAGTTAAATCATTTGAATTGATTAAATTATTAGGTGAGCTGACCACTTGAATTGCTTGAAACCTATTCAGATTAAGAGTTAAGGTATCACCTTGAGAATACACAACAAGGTCAATAGTAACTTCTGCAGTTAGTTGGATTGTAACTATTGTATTATCTACTGTACCAAACAGAGCAAATAGAGTACTATATGGACTAGACCTAAGATTTTGATAAGTAGAAATCATATATTGAGTTCCAAGATTTTCAACAGGGATTGCTAAGTACGCATCAGAAGTGTGAGGTTCCAAGTGAATAACGTGGACAGAAATAGGATTTTTTGATTCTACTATTATTGTTTTGTAATCTTTTTCATTTCCTATCAGTTCTAGCTCTTTAGGAATGTACACGCGTTCATAGCCCCATGGAAGTAATGTGACAAGGTGATCAAGCCTAGAATCATTGAAGAATTTACTACTGATAGTTACTTGGGTTTGTTCTGCATTAAAAGAGATCAACATGACATGCAAAGCAACATTGGACTCGTGACTAAAGTAATTTTCAGAGAAAGCTATTATAAATTGCTTTCCAACTACATTTGAATTGCATGCTGTCTGCAGAGATACTGTTGTGATTAGGAAATACAATGAGATCGTACGTAGAATAGTGGAAGCTCTGAATGAAAAGAACATAATATCGAAGCTAATAAATTCTAAGAAATTATACTTTAATCGAAACTAACGACAAGGCTGGATTTATTAGCTCAACAATGCTAATGTTGGTTAAATTTCAAAAATTGTGGGCGAATCCGATATAAACTGAGTTATCCCAAATATGTGCTTTTATGACGTCATAATCTCGTTATTTCGTTGAAAAACAATAGAACGTTGCCTGCATATAAATTTTCAGATTTCCTGTACATATGGTCTTTCCTAGTAATTCTGGACAAACACACAAACAAACAAACAAACAAACAACAAACAAACAAACAAACAAACAAACACACAAACAAGGAACAATTATAGCGACATGGGTCTATTGGTTTTCTTAGCGAAATATTTGGATTATGACATTACACAGTAACCTTTTCGGTAATAACTTTTGCAAATTTGACTCGATTAGTATAAAAATCCAAAATTGCAGCTGTGTCGACACATGTTCCTTCGAAGGCAGTGCCAGGCTTTGGGCTGATTACGATAACAATCGTAATTGATTACAACATTTCTTGTAATCGTAATCGTAATCACTCACTAGTAATCAACCCCAGGTCTGTTCAAGGCACTATATTTTGGTGGTTGGTTAATCGATAGTGCCTCCAAAGGAAAATGCTGTCTGCACAGATGTAATTTTAGATTTTTTTCTTCGTAAACGGTGCCCTGGCAAGAGCTTTATAGTTGATGGGATGAAAATTGGCATAGAGGTGTAGAGTGACAGTCTAATTTGCACCTGGGGTTACGATTTTGTACACATTTTTACACCTTTCAAAATTTGTCTGGTCAATATCTCAAAAAAAGTTAGACTAAACCCGCAACCTTTACTGGTGCCGACTATACCATAGTAGTATAGTGGCTCAGTATTGAAATGACTGTCTTGGTATTTTTATCCGTAACCTCTCCACAGAATGGAGTTTTATTAACTAAGAACTTAAATTTCAGGATAAATGTCTCATAGGTCACATTTCCATCCCAAAAGGTGACAGAACTTTTAACCAATTAAATTCGAGAGTTGTCCCAGTATGGATTATCGAGTAGCATTCAATTAGTATAAAAGGATTTTCTATCAATTGTTAAGTTTGCATTATACAATGCCTAACAGAGGCTGTAATTTAATTGGTCGAGATTCATGCATCCAATCAGTTAATTTAATTCCATCAGTTTTTTCAATCAGTTATATTTACAGCATTTTTCTTTTGGAGGCACTGTCACTGGAAAATTGATCCCCGGACCAATTTTACCCCGAAATATTGGTCCAGGGGACCAAAATTCCAAAGAAAATGGTCCTAGACTCCTAGTTATATTGATTCTAGTAAGCTTCTATAGAATTATATATACAATGGATTAAAGCTAATTAAATATAACTACCGCGCTTCGCTTGCTAGGTAGCTTCGCGGCAGAACACAACCACACACATCAACCGCTTCGCAGTTGATGTGTGGTTTATATACTCTAACATTAATTATGAAGCATAAATTGGCCTAAATAGTCAAATTTAACAATGTGAAATTTTAGTGATTACGTCATCATGCAATAATGAGTAAGCATAGTGGCAATTTGGTGTGACCAACGTGTCCGCGTCATTAATGTACATGTCCTATAAATTTTCAGATTTTTATCTCTTAGAGGGGCGGCGAATTATGTGCGATTAAGTGAATTTTCATGCTTCTCGAAATGTGACAATGACGTCATAACTTGTCGAGGTGTGAGAAATTTTGAGTGAAAACCTCAACTTGTTGGCGGGTGCCAAAAGTTACCCCTAAAGCCAAAATCACATTTGGAAACTGTCCACTTTCTTCAATCAACTCGGAACATATAAACAAATATATACACACATACACAGGGTTCTCGCCAGGATTTTTCGTTGTAAGGGTACATGAGAGTGAGATATTACTTAATGTCAGTGATTTAATGAAACCTTCAAATAACATTATTGATTTAAAGGGTACATGCCCACTTACATGTGAATAAAGGGTACAATAGCTTTCAAGAAGGGCATGCACCTTTTGATAGAGGCCTAGCGAGAACCCTGACATACATCCAGTCGCTGTTCTCATATCATGGTTTTTGTCCTTATATCCAAAAATTGTCCCTAGGGCTTTAAGGACAAAATTATCCTTAGAAGCTTAGATCGTGGGCTTTAAGGACAATGACACGGACATATACAGGTTTGTGTTTTAATAGTACGAGCCCTCGGTCTCGGTCGCTTCGCGACTTTTGTTCGTTCGTGTTAGGCACTCCGCGATACAATTAACGGCCGCTTCGCTGTCTTTCCCTCCCCAAAAAGCAATAACATTAATAATGAGTCTACCTGTGGCTAGTGAATTACACACTATTACTTAAAAACGCGCCTAAATTAATTCATAGTCTTATTAATAGAAAGCCAATACAGGTAAACCTCCCAAAGCGGCACCCATCGGGAGAATGATTTTGTGCCGCTTCTCGGAGGTTGCCGCTACTCGGAGGTGCCGCTTTGGGAGGTTTTACTGTATAAGTGTAATAAATAAACTATGCATCAGAGAAGTCAACTACTCTAGTACATTCTTGTTAACCAAACAAATCAGATCAACCACATATAGTGTTAAAAATAATAGGAACATTTTTATAACTAACAACTTTCGTTAAGAAAGTGCGTAAAGTTTGATAATTTATTAATTTTCACAAAGGTGTTCCATTATGTGTTGTCTATTTTTATATAAAATTTATACTAACCGAGTCAAATTTGCAAAAGTTATTAAGGAAAAGGTTACCGTGTGATGTCATACTCACAATATTTCGCTTAGAAAACCAATAGACCCATGTCGCTATGACAAATTACTCCTATATACCAAAATCTCAGCTTTATAGGTAGTATGTCTTTTAAATTAACTACGGACAAACATCCTCACAAACACACAAACCAGAGATGGAACCGGTCGGGATTTTCATGACCCGACCCGTCCGGTGCAGTTGGAAATTTGACCCGACCCGACCGGTCAATCATAGCTAGCAATAATTTATAAATAATAGAATAAGAATCTACTGTAGTGTCATGATGTTATAGATATCACCATAGGCGTCGTAAACCGCCCGGGTGCCCGGAAATGTCCGGGCGGGCCGAAGGGATTGTCCCTATGCTACTAACACTATACTCCGAGTTTACCCGGACATTACCCGGACATTACCCGGAATTTCCGGGCGGCCCGAAGGATTGACCTTTGCATTTACGACGCCTATGGATATCACCTATAGTCTTCAGGAGTACTGTCCTTGGGAAAGGCAGTAGGTGGCAGTACGGGACACTACATGACACGGGTCTCTGAAATCATAATCTCGGTCAAAAAAATACGGACCCTACGAAATTTACAGGTTAGAAAGTGCATTTCATGTACTCTTTTAATTTGTTTTGAATAAAATATTTCCATCGCACAATTTTTACCTAGTGTGATTTCATAATTTGGCGTCAATTCTAAATTGGCTTTCATCTCTTTAGTTCCGATTTGAGGTTGTTTTTGATAAAACTCCTTTATTATGATAGGTTAGAGTTATTATTCAATCAGTAATTAGAATCCTGCAAATTAGATGTGGTTTACTTATTAAATGCCTGAATAGATAATTAACAATCAATTATCACGCATATTCTTCCACAATTCGATACACTTTGTTATATTCGAAATGTAATTATCTATAAATAAGCAATACATGAGCATTAAAATAATATTTATTATAACCATTAATTAAAACACATTTCACATATTATGGACGTACATGAAGCAGCTAAATATAAGGTTTGTCGGTGGTGTTGTGCCAAAGTTGGCAATATTAAGCTCACTTCGCATCGGCTATTCAAGGATAAAGATGAAGAGTTTACATAGTTAGGTAAGCAGTACATAATAGCATTTGAACCAATGATCCCAGAAGAAAATTACCTTAGGCCAAATGTAATATGCACCGCATGTAAACTCTACATCGCGAAGGTTGTGGGTGGTGATGCCCCTAAGAAGCAGCCAATGCAATTTTATTGGCCTGATCATTTGCATCAGACGCGTTCTACATGTACTACCAGTAATCGATGTCCAATGTGTGAAGAAGCGACTAGATTTGGACGACGTTGTCGTGCCAAGCCTACTTACGACAATGTCTGAAGAAGAAACACTCGCGCATGAAAATCTTCTCAAAATAAACAATATTCAACGGAGTACCTACCATGGAAATGCATTTGAGGGAAATGCGATGCGCAAGCTGCTCAAAATGTGTGATCAACTGGCTTTTCCTCCTTCAAACTCCGCCTTCATTGCCATGAAGAGGTTTAGTGATGTGGTTACATCGTGCTTCGGGACGAATATTGAAATTGAATATATTGAACATATTCATCAATTCAAGAGGCTTTTAATAGAACAGCACAACCATGTTCAACAAAAGTCCATGTTATTTGTCGCCACATTGTACCTTTTATACAGAAATACCATCCTCCTGGAAAGGGTCTTGGATGTGTTTCAGAACAAGCAGTTGAATCCTCTCACTCACGCTTTATGAAGGTCTGGAATAGATACAAATGCAATCAAGATGTTGAAAGTTATCCAAAATGCTTCTATAACGCAGTTGCGAGGCTAATTTCACCAACTACTCCATATGTTAGTCTAATTAATATGTCATTTTATGTACTTGAGATGAAAAATATGCAAGTAATATGTTATTTTATGTTAATTATGATAATAAAAATAAAAATTCGATAAATATTTGACACCAAATTATGAAATCACACTTGGTAAAAATTGTGTGATGGAAATATTTTATTCAAAACAAATTAAAAGAGCACATGAAATGCACATTCTAACCTGTAAATTTCGTAAGGTCCGTATTTTTTTGACCGAGATTATAATTTCAGAGACCCGTGATGAGTAAGTCTGTAGGATTAGTCCGGCAGTACGACTGGTAACCATAGTCTAGGACTATGGATATATGGGCAGTACGCTGGTAACCATAGTCTAGGACTATGGATATATGTGAAGTACGGCACTCGCAGGAGCTACGGGCTGGCGAGAGGTGCGACAGTACGCATGGTGGTCGAGGGTTACCCTCCTGCCTCCTGATGAGTCCCAGTGATGGGACGAACCCACTCACATATCATCCCTATGATTTGAGGTCGACTAGAGCGGCTAGTCTTCATACTATACTAGTACGTGGCCTCATCTCATATCAATGTCATATAATTTAGGAATAAATATTATTATGGCCATAGACCATCTCAAGGGCTATTGGAGCCAGATTCAATCAAAACAAATTATATTATTATGATATCGAATAGATCATATAGAGATCTCGACCGGCTGGTCAGGGTCGACCGGTGCCGGTCAGACCCGACCGGTTCCGTCTCTGACACAAACAACAATTGTGCTTTTAATATACGAGCCCTTCGGTCTCGGTTGCTTCGCGACGGATCACTCTCTCACAAAGGCCGCTTCGCCACCGTTGTTCGTTCGTGAGCACTACTAAATACAAATAATGGCAGCTTCGCGGCCTTATCCACTGGGAGGTAGAAAACGGAATAGAGAAAATATTTATCTAGTTCAAATAGGAATTTATATGAACACTTATGCATATCTAAATATCTAAACTTATGCATATCTGTATGCTATTAATAAATCACTAATAGAACTAACTAAACTGAAATCATGCAGGTGGAGACAGCAGGTAATCACCAAACCTCAATATGTGCAGTGAATTATATATGTGAATATGTGCACTGCAGTGTATTTAAAGCAATAATAATAATAATTCATTCCCACGTGACGTCATAAACCCATAAATCGGTATACGTCTGCGTCTGTCTCATTTCATGTCTTCCCATCTAAAATTGTGGGCGAATCGGATAAGAACTGAAAGAGTTATTCTCAAATAAGTGCCTTTATGACGTCATAATCCCGTCATTTTGTTTCAAAAACCAATAGATCGATGTCGCAGTACAAAGTTACCCTAGGATACAAAATTTCAGCTTTCTGGGAATCGTAGTCTTTCCAATTAATTCTGGACATCACACAGACAACAATTGTGCTTTTAATATACGAGCCCTTCAGTCTCGGTCGCTTCGCGACGGATTACTCTCTCACAAAAGTCGCTTCGCGACTTTTGTTCGTTCGTGTTAGGCACTACGCGATACAATTAGCGGCCGCTTCGCGGCCTTACCCTCCTCAAAATACTACACGTACTCAATTCAGTTCAGGCCTAACTTCAATATCTTTTGAGATAATGAGATTATTACCATATAAAGAATTAAGTGCTAATAATCTCATTATCTCAAAAAATATTGAAGTTAGGCCTAGAAAATGTATTATCAATGAATAGGAAGTTACCAATTGCGGATAGATCAGTACTAGCATAGTTAACAGAAAATAGATAGTTTTTAAGTTATGGCTCATTTTAAGAAATATGCATTTCCCTGGCAACCGAGGAATGTGTCAACATTCCATTTATAATTTCGATATATTACATTCAACTAGTTATGGACATCCTCAAGTTCCAATTTTGAACATTTATATCGCGTTTAACTATGTTAAAAGCAGGCTATAAAAACACGATAATTCCCACGAAAAATAGCGATTACGCAATCAAATGGTGATATATCATAATTCTAAAGGGTGTTATGTATGCCTTGATATCATGTTCCTAACTTCCTATATAATTATAATGCATTTCTCAGGTCTCTCATTACTAGCTATTGAGATAAAGATATGTCAGCTAATAATCAATGGACTTTAAGTAATCCATGGTCCAGCAAAATCTACTCAGTAGTATGGCCTTAAATAACGAAGGTACGTGTTACCCAATAAATATACTGACGTAATTAATTATAATTAATTCAGTCAGTATATGACTTATATAGATGCTTCCAATTTGTTTATTAGGGGTTATCGAGTGTGCGGAATTGAAATTTGATAGCCAAATTAATTAATTTATTATTTATGACAAAATGATTTAACTTAATAATTGTAAGTTGACATTGAAATTGGTGTTATATTATAAATAATATTAATAATTATTTATACTAATTAATTAAATATCATTAATCTTAGAGATTATAGAAGATAGAAACAAATTTCAAATTTATCAATTGATCATTATGCCACGTGACACCTCTACAAATGGGTCTTGACACCATGAGGTGATGACGACATCGTCAAAAAAATGTGTTTTTACAATTTTGTGAATTCTATATTTCGAATGGGTTGGTTGGTGTTGGGTGATCACCCAACACGCACATAAAAAGTGTTGACTCATCGCTTATTATATTCCACTGAAACTTGAATATCTTTGAAATGAAGTGAGCTAAAACGAAACTTCCAACTCACTAAGGGTCGTTGCCTTTTGAAACACCTTTCTGAAATAAAATAACATCTTCATAGTGATGATGACATTGCGAAAAAAAATCCAAAATTGCAGCTGTGCCGACAGCATTTTCCTTGGAGGCACTATCAATTAACCAACCAGTACCCACCAAAGGATAGTGCCACCCAAGGGAAATGCGTCGGCACAGCTGCATTTTGGATTTTTACTGTGCCGACTATACTATAGTATAGTGGCCCAGTATTGAAAATCACTGCCTTTATTTTTACTGTGCCGACTATACTATAGTATAGTGGCCCAGTATTGGAATCACTGCCTTTATTATTATTTCTCCGTAGCAGGTGCCCTGGCCACACCTGTATACATTGAGGGCTGAAACTTGGCATGTAGTTGCGGAGTGACCGTCTAATTTGCACCTGGGGTTACGATTTTTTATCAAATGATTTAAACACCTATTTAAACTAATTATAGCTCATAACATGAAATAATTAATATTGAGCTTGATAAAATTTACATGTACGGATAGAGAATTAAATTCTACACCTTTTCACAGTGCACGAATTTTTAAATTGGGTTTCGTTAGTGCCACAATTGAGTTGCAAGTTTCCTTTGTTTAATAACACTTCAGTTCAATTGAAAGTGTTAAATCTAATTCTATTGTTTCAACTTGTAATGATTATATTGATTTGACTTGTTAAATCTTATTCTATTGTTTCAACTTGCGATAAATATATTGATTTAACTTATAAATTCCAGCTGGCTTCTATATAATTGTAGTATTATTATTTAATGGATTAATAAAATTAAATAATATAAGGAATTTGTTGACTCAACTCACTACAGTGGATAACATTGCTAAAATATATAACTAATAATATAATTTATTATCAATACACAATTAATGAATGGCATTAAACTCAAGATGGTTTATGATATAAACAATCTTAAAATTTATCTACCGTTCCTTGTGACTCGGACCAATTGACAAATGGTTCTTGACACCTTGTTTTTTCTCCGTAGACGGTGCCCTGGCCAGAGCTTAATTGTTGATGGGCTGAAACTTGGCATGTAGGTGCGATGGGACCGTCTAATTTGCACCTGGGGTTACGATTTTTGATTAACAAATTTTGGACACATCTTTAACACCTTTCAAAATTTGTCTGGTCCATAACTCAAAAAATGTTTTACTAAACCCCCAAATTTTATTTCACATTTGGATTCACCATAAAATTCTGCGTCTGATGGGAGAAGAAAACTTTCAATAAAGAGTTTTATTTCTGCCATAAATGGGGGTTGAAATTTCTTTGTTTACTCACACTTCAATTTCTGTAAAAGTGTTAAATCTAATTCTATTGTTTCAACTTGTAATAATTATATTGATTTAACTTGTTAAATCCTACTCTAGTGATTCAACTTGCGATAATTATATTGATTTAACTTATAAATTCCAGCTGGCTTCCATATAATTCTAGTATTACTATACAATGGGTTAAATTAAATAATATAATAAAAGGAATTTGTTGACTCAATTCAACCAACCATGGATAACATTGCTAAAATACATAACTAATAATATAATATATTATCAATACATAATGAAAGAATGGCATTAAACTCAAGATGGTTTATGATAGAAACAAACTTCAAATTTATCTACCCTTCCTTGTGACACGGACCAATTAAAAAATGGTTCTTCACACCTTGGGCGTTGATGACTTTGGGAAAAAAAATCCAAAATTGCAGCCTGCGCCGACAGCATGTTCCTTTGGAGGCACTATCAATAAACCACCAACAAAATATAGTGCCACCAAAGGAACATGCGTCGGCACAGGCTGCAATTTTTTATTATTATTATTATTTTTATTTCTCCGTAGCAGGTGCCCTGGCCACACCTGTATACATTGAGGGCTGAAAATTGGCATGTAGTTGCGGAGGGACCGTCTAATTTGCACCTGGGGTTACGAATTTTTATTAAGAAATTTTTGACACATCTTTAACACCTTTCAAAATTTGTCTGGTCCATAACTCAAAATATGTTTTAATAACCCCAAAATTTTATTTCATATTTAGATTCATCTTAAAATTCTGCGTCTGATGGGAAAAGAAAATTTGTTAAAATTGGTTTAATTTCTGCCATTAATGGGGGTTGAAATTTCTTTGTTTACTCACACTTCAATTTCAATAAAACTGTGAAATCTAATTCCATTGTTTCAACTTGTAATAATTATATTGATTTAATTTGTTAAATCCTACTCTAGTGATTCAACTTGCGATAATTATATTGATTTAGCCTATAAATTCCAGCTGGCTTCTATTTAATTCTAGTATTACTATACAATGGATTAAATTAAATAATATAATACAAGGAATTTGTTGACTCAACTCAACCAACCATGGATAACATTGCTAAAATAAATAACTATTAATATAACTTATTATCAATATATAATGAATGAATGGCAGTAAACTAAAGATGGTTTACGGTAGAAACAAACTTCAAATTTATCTACCATTCCTTGTGACTCGGACCAATTAACAAATGGTTTTGACACCTTGAGGCGTTGATGACTGGGCGAAAAAAAATCCAAAATTGCAGACTGTGCCGACAGCATGTTCCTTTGGAGGCACTATCAATAAACAAACAACAAAATATAGTGCCACCAAAGGAACATGCGTCGGCACAGTCTGCAATTTTGGATTTTTTTTATTTTTTTCTCCGTAGCAGGTGCCCTGGCCACACCTGTGTACATTGAGGGTTGAAACTTGGCATGTAGTTGCGGAGTGACCGTCTAATTTGCACCTGGGGTTACGATTTTTTATCAAATGATTTCAACACCTATTTAAACTAATTATAGCTCATAACATGAAATAATTAATATTGAGCTTGATAAAATTTACATGTACGGATAAAGAATTAAATTCTACACCTTTTCACAGTGCACGAATTTTTTAATTGGGTTTCGTTAGTGCCACAATTGAGTTGCAAGTTTCCTTTGTTTACTAACACTTCAGTTCCATTGAAAGTGTTAAATCAAATTCTATTGTTTTAACTTGTAATAATTATATTGATTTGACTTGTTAAATCATATTCTATTGTTTCAACTTGTAATAAATATATTGATTTAACTTGTTAAATCCTACTCTAGTGATTCAACTTGCGATAATTATATTGATTTAACTTATAAATTCCAGCTGGCTTCTATTTAATTCTAGTATTACTATACAATGGATTAAATTAATTAATATAATGTAAGGAATTTGTTGACTTAATTAACTCACTCACCGTGGATAACATTGCTAAAATAAATAACTAATAATATAACTTATTATCAATACATAATGAATGAATGGCATTAAATTCAAGATGGTTTATGATAGAAACTAACTTCAAATTCAACAATCGTTCCTTGTGACTCCGACCAATTAACAAATGGTTCTTCACACCTTGGGCTTGATGAAATGGCGAAAAAAATCCAAAATTGCAGCCTGCGCCGACAGCATGTTCATTTGGAGGCACTATCAATAAACCACCACCAAAATATAGTGCCACCAAAGGAACATGCGTCGGCACAGGCTGCAATTTTGGATTTTTTTATTATCAATCTATAATGAATGAATGGCATTAAACTCTAGATGGTTTATGATAGAAACAAACTTCAAATTTATCTACCGTTCCTTGTGACTCGGACCAAATAACAAATGCTTCTTCACACCTTGGGCGTTGATGACTTGGCGAAAAAAAATCCAAAATTGCAGCCTGCGCCGACAGCATGTTCCTTTGGAGGCACTATCAATAAACCACCATCAAGATATAGTGCCACCAAAGGAACATGCGTCGGCACAGGCTGCAATTTTGGATTTTTATCATTATTATTAGTCCGTATTTTCTCCACAGAACAGAGTTTAATTAACTAAGAGCCCAAAATTTCAGGATATGTGTCTCATGGGTTACAGATGTGCACCTGGGGTCACGATATTTTATCACATTTTTTTAGACACATTTTCACACCTGTTTAATGTTAGAAAAAGCACAATAAATAGTGCGAGAATATTCTATTTATATGCATTCGATAGAGAATCTAATTTTATACCTTTTCACAGTGCAAGAATTTTTAAATTGGGTTCATTTGTGCCACAATTGAGTTGCAAGTTTCCTTTGTTTACTAACACTTCAGTTCAATTGAAAGTGTTAAATCTAATTCTATTGTTTCAACTTGTTATAATTCTATTGATTCAACTTGTGAGATCGAGTAGGCTTCTATTTTCTAATTGAAAACTAAGACTTTACATTCCACAACTACGACAGATTAAGTGATTATATTTATTTCTGCGAGAATATTCTTGCACAATTAATGTACTGACGTGATTAATTATAATTAATTCATTCTGTATTTAACTTATAGAGACGGTTCCAATTGGATTATTGGGGTTATCGAGTGCGTGGATTTCAAATATTATAGTTAAATTCAATTTAAATTAATAATAATTGCAAATAATTGAACTTTATTTATTTTGCTGTATATAATAATGGTGTTAAATAATTAATAAATTAATTAAATATTTATACTAATTAGCTAAATTTCATTAATCTCAGAGATGATACAAGATACTAGAAACAAACTCTCAATTTATCAATTGATCCTTATGCCACGTAACACCACCATTTCCTTTGTTTACTCACACTTCAATTTCAGCAAAACTGTTAAATCTAATTCTATTGTTTCAACTTGTAATAATTATATTGATTTAACTTGTTAAATCTTATTCTATTGTTTCAACTTGCGATAATTATATTGATTTAACTTATAAATTCCTGCTGGCTTCTATTTAATTGTAGTATTACTATACAATTGATTAAATAAAAGAATATAATATAAGGAATTTGTTGACTCAACTCAACCAACCGTGGATAACATTGCTAAAATAAATTACTAATAATATATTTTATTATCAATACAAAATGAATGAATGGCATTAAACTCTAGATGGTTTATGATAGAAACAAACTTCAAATTCAACAATCGTTCCTTGTGACTCCGACCAATTAACAAATGGTTCTTTACACCTTGGGCGTTGATGACTGGGCGAAAAAAAATCCAAAATTGCAGCCTGTGCCGACAGCATGCTCCTTTGGAGGCACTATCAATAAACAACCAACAAAATATAGTGCCACCAAAGGAACATGCGTCGGCACAGGCTGCAATTTTGGATTTTTTTCTCCGTAGACGGTGCCCTGGGCACACCTTAATACATAGAGAGTTGAAACTTGGCATGTAGGTGCGGAGTGCCCTTCTAATTTGCACCTGGGGTTACGATTTATGATCAAATAATTTTAACACCTATTTAATCCAATTATGGCTTAGCCAATTAAATTCGAGGGTTGTCCCAGTATGGATTAGCAGCTAGCATCCAATTAGTATAAAAGGATTTTCTATCAATTGTTAGTGTGCATATAGAATGCCTAACCGAGGCTGTAATTTAATTGGTCGAGAGTAAGAAGTCTTTAATTCACTGCACATATTGAGTTTTAGTCATTACTTACATGACTCCACCTGCATTATTTCAGTTTAGCTAATTCTATTGAAGTACAAATTAATTCTAGCGAAGTATAAATTAAAATATAAATTATATAATTGTTATCTTTTTCATTATTTCACTTTCTGAAATGGTTTAACACCTTCATAGTGATGATGGCATGGCGAAAAAAAATCCAAAATTGCAGCTGTGCCGACAGTATTTTCCTTGGAGGCACTATCAATTACCCAACCAGTAGCCACCAATAGATAGTGCCACCAAAGGGAAATACGTCGGCACAGCTGCAATTTTGGATTTTTTTTGTTATTGCCTGGCGCAGATTAAATGCGAAATTTATAAAAATTTGTAGACACATGCAATACACTATATTTTAGAATGTAACAAAATAGTTTGACGATAGAAACAAAATTGTAAGAGCTGAATCCAAATTAGTTCCTACGTGACGTCACAATTCCATAAAACGGTATACGTTTGTATCATTTCAAGTTGTTTTGACACCTAAAATTGTGGGCGAATCCGATAAAAACTCAAAGAGTTATTCCCACATATGTGCTTTTATGACGTCATAATCCCATTATTTCGTTTAGAAAACTAATAGATCGTTGTCAGCGTGTAAAATTACCAATCTGTGACGCGAACGCGAACGTAAACAATAACAGGTTTAATGAATGTAAGAGAAATGCTAATAAGTTTTGCTATATACTAAACTACCTAAGATCTGTTTAACTTTAACTGATCTACTAAGTATGAACCCTAAGGTTAACTAACAACTACTGAGCGTTACAAATCCCATCAAATTTTCAGATCTCTTGAGCCTATGGTCTTTCCAAATAATTTTGGACAAACACACACACTCACAAAGAACAATTGTGTTTTTAATATAGAGATAGATAGATAGATGTAGGAATTTGCTTGATTTAATTGAATTTACTGTGGATACTAATGTTAAATTAATTAATCAATTATTTATATGCTGTATTAATAATTATATAAGTTATACCCGCCAATACCCAGGAATGTGAAACCGGAAGTTAATTCACTTTCAATTTAAATTGAAAGTGAAAATGGGATTCTCTATTTATACCTTCTATCCCTATGCATCCGGGGCTATTAGTTAATATCTATACAGTCACCTCCGCTTAATAGCCACCGGTTAATCGGTTTCTCCGCTTAATCGGGTAAAAATAACCTGGTCCCGAGGTGGCAATTTACTTCCAATTCATCACTGTTGACAAATGGGTCTTAACACCTTGAGGCGTTGATGACATGGCGAAAAATATCCAAAATTGCAACTGTGTCGACAGCATGTTCCTTTGGAGGCACTATCAATTAACCAGCCAGTAGCCACCATAAGAAAGTGCCTCCAAGGAACATGCTGTCGGCACAGCTCAGAGATGGAACCGGTCGGGATTTTCATGACCCGACCCGATCGGTGCAGTTGGAAATTTGACCCGACCCGACCGGCCGGTCGACCGGTCAATCATAGCTAGCAATAATTTATAAATAATAGAAAACAAACTATGATATTATGATATCGAATAGATCATATAGAGATCTCGACCGGCCGGTCAGGGTTCGACCGGTTCCGTCTCTGGCCCGCCACAGCTGCAATTTTGGATTTTATAATATCTAGCTTCTGATTTGGATTCGCTCAATCGATAATTTTAGTAGACGGTTTATAAGAGACCATACAAAACTTGTAGACCATTTATATAAGTTGTAGCCCAAAAGCCCCTGTCGTCTTTGAGTAATACTATTTAAGTCAAGAAAACCTGGTCTATTTTATTATTTAATTTATTTAGAATTCCACTTGTGTGATGTCACGAGAGTCCGATAGAATAGCCTGCTTTCTATGAATTTGTTGAATACTTAGACATGATAATATATGCAGCATGTACAGGTGCTGTGAGAGTAGCTAATGAATAATTATACGAGAATGCTAAATTATTGCAAGTCTCAAATAAGAGATACTGGTACATAGTGCAAGCTGTTTTTGGAATAGCTAATATCCAAAGAGTGCTATAAAAGTTAGAAATATATAGGAACTAATTATTAGTTTGTAATTAGTATGAGAAAACGCCCCACAAGTGAGTGTGAGGAAGTATTTTCCAAAAGACAGAAAAACGAAATTCCAATTGTCCTTAGGAGAAACAAAGAGATACGTACCTTCAAAAACACGCACAGGAGTTTCTCAACTGGATGCCAAACAGATACACTTCGCCTTCATCCCACCAAACAACTGATAGCAGTATACGGCAGTCCGGATCTATCGCTTGAAGACAATCGCTATATACTTATTTATACAATCGAGGGATACCTAGTTACAAAGTTTAGGGTACAGAAAAGGGGGTTTCATGTCATAAATACAAAAATATATTTCTCAGATCACATATTAATTGCTTTAATTGCTTTATCTGGTACAGTTATTAAGAGTGAACTGATTATATACAACGGCTACAATGTAAAATACAGTGTGGTACTTGGCCCATGCATTTTCGATTGCGGTGAAAACGAATATTTATATTTATGGGAAAAGGAGGATAATGGTATCAACATTTACTCGCACGATTTTCAGAAAATTCGAAAATTTACAGCTTACACATCTGGTACTCCTATAGCACTCAAAATAAGAGGAGATACAATGGTAGTACTCAATGAAGAACCGCAGTCGGATGAAGAATCATATTTTGCTAGTCAGTTCTGTGATAATAGAAATCTAACTATTTTAAGATTCTCAATTACAAACGATGAACTGCTTGAAAGTATTAAATTCAATAATAAATCCTTAACATTCCCGAAGTACATCTGTTTAGACCCGTTAAGTAACGTATTGATTGCAAATAATTTATCAAAGAAATTAGTCGTGTGGTATCGAGGCGGTCGACTGAGAACATACCAGACACTCCAGACCAGCTACAACACACCAGAAAATCCTGACACCAAAATAATGGGTTTGGAAATGACAGATGATTTCCAGATAATTAGGATTTTGTATTTCTATTCAGCTATAAGGATTTATAAAGCTAGAAATGTTAATTGTATGTTCGAACTTTCCCATTAAATATATGGTATATTAATTATAGATAGGGAATGTATTTGATATAAGCTGTATTATAAGCTGTATTAATTAAAAGAGTGTATCAATTGTAACAGAATTTTAATTTTGTGGTATACTATTATAGAATAACACAGGATTTTGATTGGGGTTGTTTTAAAATTTCTTGGGTTGTTGTGGTTGGGGACGGGCAGGAGTTCAGGACCCTAGCAACGCTGGGTTCTGTTTAAGAGCCACAAGGAATGCTACGCTGTACACGGGTGCTAGTGACTGCAGGAATACGATGCGTGTTAGCCAGTGCTGAAACCTCGGGTACAGACAGTAGGGAGTGAGAGCATCAAGCGCTATCACAGGGGTTCGCAAACATTTGCAGCTTATCGGCCACATTTAGGTTAGGACATATCATTACCGGCCGCATCTAAAAGAAAATAGTTTTTTTCGTATTAAACTAATTGGCTTATAGCCTTATTATACGTATATGATTCACTAGCGGATCGAGAAATGTTCCTAAGGGGTGCCCAAGAAATAAAGTGAGCGAATTATAAGGGGGTCTCGTGGCTTGCCCACAGAATTTTTTAAAACTCATATCTTATATATTAAATCGCGAGGGTTTTTTGTTTTTGTTTGTTTGTTCAGGATTGTTTAGGAACAGCTAAGAGATGTAGACTTGAAATTTGGCAGGGGGATAGGGAATACTGTATCTAGAAACAAGTTCTAATATCTAAGAAAAATATTCACATCTTCCTTCCCTAAAGGTGACAAAACTTTTGCCTATTAAATTCGAGAGTTTTCCAGTATGGATTAGCAGCTTGCATTCAATTCGTATAAATAGATTTTAGTGTCTCTATCAATTGATAAGTGTGCATTATAGAATCCCTAACAGAGGCTGTGATTTAATTGGTCGAGAGGAAGTTCATTTATCCAATTTGTTATTTGTGTCAGTCTGTCTACCCATACATTTCTAACATTCCATTGTGTCTATTTGATATCCAATTATTACCAATCAATTCAATAAATTCTCCACAGCCCAAAGTTAGGGGTCCACAGAGTTGTACATTCCTTAGTGATATTTACTTTTCTATTTGGAGTTAGTTTATTAATATACACCAGTGTTTTTCAAAGTGGGCCATACAGCAAGGGGCGCTGCGAGGGAGCTATGGGGTTTTAGAACGCGAAACAGAAATACAACCTCACGTAAAAACAGCGATAACATATTCCTAAATATTAATTAGCAATGGGTGCGCCGGGTGCTAACAAAAAACTTCAAGGATCAAAAATCCATTAACAGTGGTAATTACTATTGCATTGGTGATTATTAACAAAAAAGCCAGTCCTTTAAAAATGAATGACCAATACAATTTATGATTGTGAAGTTAGCAGTGAAAAAACCATGTGCAACTTAACACCCTATAACTTAGTCATACATCATCCGATTGAGGTGCCATTTGGACTCAGATGATTTCAGCCTAGGAGGTTTCTGTCATTTTAATTAGAACTCTCCCTAACACCTCTACACCAGACAGTGACATAGCAAATATTGCTATATTTTGGCAAAAAATATGGTTTCTGAAAACCATGTGCAATTTAACACCCTATAACTTAGTCATACATCATCCGATTGAGGTGCCATTTGACTCAGATGATTTCAGCCTAGGAGGTTTCTGTCATTTTAATTAGAACTCTCCCTAACACCTCTACACCAGAGAGTGACATAGCAAATATTGCTATATTTTGGCAAAAAATATGGTTTCTGAAAACCATGTGCAATTTAACACCCTACAACTTAGTCATACATCATCCGATTGAGGTGCCATTTGCACTCAGATGATTTCAGCCTAGGAGGTTTCTGTCATTTTAATTAGAACTCTCCCTAACACCTCTACACCAGACAGTGACATAGCAAATATTGCTATATTTTGGCAAAAAATATGGTTTCTGAAAACCATGTGCAATTTAACACCCTACAACTTAGTCATACATCATCCGATTGAGGTGCCATTTGGACTCAGATGATTTCAGCCTAGGAGGTTTCTGTCATTTTAATTAGAACTCTCCCTAACACCTCTACACCAGACAGTGACATAGCAAATATTGCTATATTTTGGCAAAAAATATGGTTTCTGAAAACCATGTGCAATTTAACACCCTACAACTTAGTCATACATCATCCGATTGAGGTGCAATTTGGAATATATCAATACCTGCCTAGGAGGTTTCTGTAATTTTAATTTTATCTCAATCTGACAACTCAGTGACACAGGGTGACATTGCAAAAATACACCAGACAGTAATCGGTTATATTATACAAAATATGTAGATGTCTTTGAATCTGTTATCGTATGCTCGAAAATTTGTTTTATAACTCACACAATATGAATTCGTATAAGATTGTTATTTCTTAATTACTATGTAATAATAATAATACGTGTATACAGTATATTAATAAATTACTTCAATTTCCATTGTAGTTACATATAGAGCTTCTTTATCATATGCGTGATCATAAGCGTAATTATATAACTAACATACTATTATTCATTTGATATTCATCAAATTTATAATATTGTCCTATCTCGAATCATGTTATTATTTTCACTTTATTTTCGCATTATTTTTTTATTCCACGATGTTTCTTTGTTACTCCGAAGTGGTGATATTGAAATAAACCCTGGACCTTTAACACAAGGTAAGTAATTTCTGAAGTTAAATATTAACTAATTTCTATCCAATTGTTATTCTCTAACGATTTCTAGTTGATGGAAATTCTCGAAAGAATATGCAATATTAATTGTTAATGCATTGTTTGCTTTGGAAATCGAATGGTCTGAAGTACCCAAATACAATTTGGGGTAAGTTATCTAAATATATATTTGGTAGAAATCGTGCTTGTCAACGTGCAAAAATAATGAACATATGGCGCAAAACCCAAACACAAATCATCATAAATTTCTGAGCTTTCAGATGTCCGATGAATCTGATAAACCTCTTCAGAATTCACCAATTAGTATTATTTTTCTACTATTCCCAGCAACATATTTTCTCACTCCAGTTGGAAGATCTCTTATTTCACAATCTCAAAATATTGCTCTAGACAATTTAGAGAGTCTTAGTACAAGTAGTACCGATTCAAATTTTACGTATATTCATGCTGAGGAAAGAGACCATAGCTCCTCACCTATTTCGTCCGCCTACCTTGTTGAAGAATTTGAAATGTTTTCTCCCGTGTGCAATTTGAAAACAAGCAAAATTTCAGATAGGAACAACGAGAGCAAATTTGAATGTCCAAAATCTTTTGAATTCTCAATGAATAAAAGTGAATGGGATATTATATTGCCAAAAATTAATTGAAAACAATTGAAACCCGGATGGACGAACATTTTTTGTCAATTTTTTTCAATTTTTTCTCCTTTTTGCGTCATTAAATTTCTCTACCATCGTATTAACAAATCTACTATCGGAAATTGCTCATTTCTTGTTGGAGAAGCTATTTGTAAATTCAAGAACTGTTTAAGATATGAATTTCGGATAAACGGTATTCCTAATCCTGCAACAGAAAATACTTTTGTTAAAGTAAATGTTTTAGGATCGATTTCTTGCCAGCAATTTGATGACATAACATCATATTCGCGAAAATTGTCTGGCCAAGTAAGGAAATTAGTTGCTGGAAAATTGGTTCATAATTCTGCGAGTAGTATCCATTACAAACAATTTGAACAATCTAGTAGTTTAGATGTTGCAAAGAGGTATTTCGCAAGAGGTATTTCCCAAGAGGTATTTCGCAAAGTTAAATCAGAACATGATTCAAATAGCAGATTAAGTGATGATATGTGGCAAGATATCATAATCACTCAAAGGACCTATGATAGTAATATTAAAGGAGCTATTCTTAATGGTTATATACAGACCATATCTCGATATCCAATTGTCATCCATATGCATACGGAGGAACAAATACGTATTATCAAAAAATTCAACCTGGAAACTTTATAATGCATTTGGATGCAACTGAATCAATTGTAAGAAAAATGGACAAATTTCACAAAAGAATCTTGTATTATGCTTTAACAGTGAGACATCCTGAAGCTAAAACTTCCCTAATTCCGCTTGCTGAGATGATAAGCAGTGAACATACTAATGTTGAAATTTTTCCTAAGCAAATGGTTCTATAATCTATAATGTAAAAAAGGTATTAAATAAAGTTACTATTATTACATATGTTGAGGTAGATTTTAGCTGGGCTATGTTACACAGTGTTTCCAACAGCTTTAATACACAAACTCTAGACTTATACTTGGATGCTTGCTGGAAAAGAATTAACAAGAAAGAAATTGGTATCAACAGTATTAAAACCACGATTCATATATGTTCAGTACACATAATGAACCGTTTCAGCTACAAGATTGAACGTAAATTAACCAAAAGGCCGACGAAAGAGACTAAACGAGTGATGATGTTTATAATGGCACGGATTATAAGTTGTACAACTCTAGAGGAAGTAGACCAAATATTTACATCCCTGGGCATATTGTGTTTATCTCAAATGAGATACCCTGAAGTTGAGCAGTACATTAAAAAAATTGAGAATGCATTATTTCATGATGATGAAAATTATGAACTCGGAATGGATTATTTGTCAGAAATTGATGAGGAATTATATATTGAATTAGGAGATAGTATGACATATAAAAATAAGTCTCCCTTTGGAAGACATTTTGATTCCATTCTACAGAAAAGTAATTCCTTCGTACAACATTTGCAAACTCGACGTCAAACTACGCATCTGGAAGTGAACAGCAGATATTTTTAACCGAATTTGCCTGAGTATTTGGTAACACATTACATGCCCATATGTCCTTTATGGACCGGAATGATTATTGGTGCAACTTTATTCCCTGGAAAAAATTAGATGTCACTTTTACGAACTCTATTGTGGAAAATTGGATGAAAATTGTTAAACATAATATTTTGAAAGACGAAATAAAATTGAGGCCAGATGACTTTATAAGAAAATTTATGAAGGAATTTCAGGTAGAATTAAAGCATTCGATTTTGCTTTTCTTCCAATTAGCACCAATGTATTGAAGAGAATCAAGTTAAAGATAGAAAGCGATAACACACAAATCGAGGAAATCTGGGAAAGACGCAAGAGAAAGTGAAGTTATTTCAAACAATTCCCAATTGTCCAAAACAAAGTTTAGTGAAATAAATACGAAACAAAATAAACTCACTAAACCTGAGCAAAAAAAGAAAATAAGAAGAGGGAGAAATTTCAAGAATACAAAAATATCAGAAAACCTTCTCAATGATATGCAAAGTGATGATAGTATCTCCGATCTAGTAGTACATGATGTTATTTTTTATGATCACGGACAATTTTCTCCTATTACTTCTGATTGGCAACGCCAAAAATGTAAGAATTTATGTTTACATATATTCTGGGTATCATTTATGAGAATGAGGCTTTTGATAAAAGTTTAGAGATTCGAAAGTTCAAAGGAAAAGCGAGTATCTTCCGATGGAAATTATCTCTTTAGTTCACTATCTTATGTTGTTACTGGCTCAGATCATTATCATAAAGAATTTAGAGAATTGTTAGTTACCAATATGAAAAATAAATATCGAGCAGAATGTACGAACTATTGCACAGCAAAATACGATTTACTTCCTGAGAAGCATTGTGATACAATAGAAGAATATATAACTGTAAGTATGATGGATCGAGTAGGGTCGTGGGGGACAGACTTAGAATTGTTTTTAGCAGCTCAACTCCTTAAAACGGATATTTTCGTATTCAAAGATGTAAATCTTTGCTGGAACAAATTTTCAGGCTATGGGTTCAATGACAAACAAAATGTACATGATTTAACTGAGAGAAGGTTGTATTTGCGTTTATATTTCAGTCATTTTCAACCAGTGACAAAAGTCAATACAGTAGAGAATGTGATGACTGATACGTGGTTACATAGAAGAATTTGATCCAATTCAATAAGAAACTTTTCACTTTTATATAGACAGTAGAGTTTAGAAATCGGTTTGAATTAAGCTATCACTTATATGGTAATTTTATATCAGTAATCTAGAATACCTGTATTATTAGACATGACTATGACTAAGTTGTAGGGTGTTAAATTGCACACGGTTTTCAGAAACCATATTTTTTGCCAAAATATAGCAATATTTGCTATGTCACTGTCTGGTGTAGAGGTGTTAGGGAGAGTTCTAATTAAAATGACAGAAACCTCCTAGGCTGAAATCATCTGAGTCCAAATGGCACCTCAATCGGATGATGTATGACTAAGTTGTAGGGTGTTAAATTGCACATGGTTTTCAGAAACCATATTTTTTGCCAAAATATAGCAATATTTGCTATGTCACTGTCTGGTGTAGAGGTGTTAGGGAGAGTTCTAATTAAAATGACAGAAACCTCCTAGGCTGAAATCATCTGAGTGCAAATGGCACCTCAATCGGATGATGTATGACTAAGTTATAGGGTGTTAAGTTGCACATGGTTTTTTGGTTTTTTTCACTGCTAACTTCACAATCATATACAATTTTACATTGTCACTGGCTTTCCTAATCGAATAAAGCAGAATCCTGTTCTTTCAATCGGGTATTAACTTTAAAACAGTCAGTGATGTCTTTAATTTAAATATAAAACAAATCTAAACCGAATAGAATTGATGAACTAGAATCTAGATAGAATAAATCAATAGTAAAAAGAAATGTAGACCATAGTGCTGATTTATTAAATCAAATACGGATTTGTTAAACAAATAAAAAATCTAATATTGAGACTTTGTGCAAGGAGGCGGTATCGAGGATAAATTGTTGACAAGGGGCGCTGTCCGAAAAATGTTTGAGAAACACTGTATACACGAACATGCGTTAATATCTAGAAAACTGTCAGTTCTAATTAGCATAAATATTCAACAATACATACACTGAATAGTGATTAGTATTTCCAAATTTATTTTTTATGTCCTTATACGTATATACCTATGGCTAGGGCCCACGGATAAATAGATAGCTTACGGGGGCACAACCCTACTCTGAAACAATAGCATTGTATATTTAAATATTTCCCTAAGCCTAAATATTTCCCATATGATTCCCGTAATATAATCAATATGTGGTTTGAATTTAAGTAATGCTCAAGGGGGTAAGTGTTACAATCCCGTACTTTTTATTACAAAAATGACAAAAAGCGTGATGTAGGGAGGGGGGATATAATTATTTCGTCAATTTTCGTTCCATAATCGAAAGTTTTTATAGGAGCCTAGACTCAGTTTAAGTCTATTGGAGTATGTAATTGAATACAACCGACATTTAATTGAAAAGGCATGTGTTTTGAAATACAAGCGAGGGCCGCAGCCCCGAGTCAAGTTGTAAGAACGCGCGTAGCGCGGACGAGCAGCTTGTATATATAAATAGTTAATTGGTGTTTGTAGAACAAAATTAGCCAGTAAACTGTGTACAAGTTAATTCAATTGTGATTAGAGCAAAATAGTCAGTTATATGGCAATCCTATTGTATCTAGATTCTAAAACAAAAATACAGTCGATTCCGCTTAATAGAGCTACCGGTTAATATACTTCACTGCTTAATCGGGTCAAAATTTCACATGATTTATAGGACTGAATTACTTTTGGCTTAAAATATTTTCGGTTAATGGATTTCTCCTTTTAATCGGGTCAAAACGACCTGGTTCCGAGGTGACTATTATGCGGAGTGGACTGTATATCAAATTTCAAGTACTAAAGCATGTTGAAAAATTCCTTATAGTGTACCAAAAAAACTTTCTCCGTAGTCGTTTCCCTGGCCAGAGCTTTATAGTTGATGGGCTGAAACTTGGCATCTACTAGCTGTGGAGTTACCGTCTAATTTGCACCTGGGGTTACGATTTTTGATTAACATATTTTGGACACATTTCTAACACCTTTCGAAATTTGTCTGGTCTATAACTCGAAAAATGTTATACTAAAGCCACAATTTAGATTTTATCATTGGATTCACCATAAAATCCTGCGTCTGAGGGAGAAGACAAATTTTAATAAAAGGTTTAATTAATGCCAGAAATGGGTGTTGAAATTTCTTTGTTTACTCACACTTCAGTTTCAGTAAAACTGTTAAATCTAATTCTATTATTGTTTCGAATTGTAATAAATATATTGATTTAACTTGCTAAATTTTACTTTATTGTTACAACTTGCGTTAATTATATTGATTTAACTTGTCAATTCGTGCTGGCTTCTATTTACTTGTAGTATTACTATACATTGGATTAAAGCAAATAAAATAAAATAAGGAATTTGTTGACTTAACTCAATTCACCGTGGATAACATTGCTAAAATAATTAACTAATTATATATTTATTATCTATATATAATGAATGAATGGCATTAATGTCAAGGTGGTTTACGATAGAAGCAAACTACAATCAATGAATCGTTCTTTTGGGCCGTCAACACTTGGTAAATGGGTCTTAAGACCTTGAGGCGTTAATGGCATAGCGAAAAAATCCAAAATTGCAGCTGTGCAAGACAGCATTTTCCCTTGGTGGCACTATCAATTAACCAACCACCAAAATATAGTGCCTCCGAAGCAACATTTGTCGGCACAGCTGCAATTTTTTATTTTTTTTATTGATTTGATTTGAAATTATTTGAATTCTCAATTGATTTAGTATTAATATTTTGTACTAATTACCCCAATATGATTGCCCATTAATTATAATACCTTCGATATACAATAACTAAATTCTGGTACGAATCAATTTATGGAGACAGAATTCATTAAAGTATAACGAATACTGTATTTCGTCAGACTTTCAACTAATTTGTTAACCAATAATTAAATTGTTAAACTAACAAAAGTGTATTTCTAGTCTAGTTTTGTTGAATCTGTAGGCCTTGTGTGCATTAAATAGGATCAGTATTCCATTGCTTTTTAATGAAACAGAGTCTCAAACTAAGTGACACAGATATACAACTTTATTGGAATACTTATCGACATAACTATTGACAGACTACGTTGTTAGTTAACACAACAAGTGAGTTATCTTAACACTCTATGTATATTTAGATATTCTAGACATAATAAATCAAATAATTCAAGAAAATAATTAGACCCTTCAAACTTACGTAACGCAAAATTCCCGTAATTATTGGATTATTCTGTTGCAAATACACATTGTTCGTATTCCCCCATGGTAGCGTGACGTAAAGCTTGAATGACTCCTTATGCATACGTAATATCTATTAGTTTATCTGTTAGTTTGTCTGGTTAATCTATATAAGGAGAGGACTAATATAATGATAAACTAATAAATAGTATATTATTCACATGAGCGTGGAATGTGTCGCTTGTTTAGGGACATCCAAACATTGTTAGTAGTACAGCAGACACAGTTAATACGGTTAAGGAGTACACAATTTACGGAACGAAGTTCTATAATTTTTCGAAACCGTATTTAATCGAATGGTTGCCTAGGCGTTTGATAATTATTACTTTTTGCTATTTGATGAAAATGTTAAATATTATTTTAACCTGTTAACCAACTCTCCTAAAGTGCTTATGTTAATACAGTGGTTCCCAACCTTTTTTAACTCGTGAACCCCCTGATACCCGAAAATTTGGTGGTGCACCCCCAGGACATACCTAAGTCTGAAGGATTATATTGACAAGGGCATCGATTATAAAAACAGGATGGGGGGTGAACATCATATGGTCTCATTAGTTAATATAATATTCCATGATTTTCCTAGTTACCTACCCACTTAGATGTACGTATGTATATTTTGTATTTATTCGCGATTATTAGTTTTAAACCCGTTGGGGGATGCCGACTATTCGAGGGAGTGCAACTATTCTAATAAATACGGTATTCTTTTCGGAATCTTGCAACACATAAATTGTGTGGAATTTTTGCAAGAGAGACCCACAACTAATTAATGGGTGTATAGTGAATGCTAGTTTTCTCACAGTATGGTATTGATCAAATATTAATATATTTATAGATTCATTGACAAACAAGTAGAATTACTTTATCCATCAACATTCCGGATCCAAATAATAACTGTATAGACTCTATGATTATTTTGGTAATTAGCATGCGGACAATATTCAGCACATAATATACCCAATATTGCTTTGCAGAAATATTTTAATGTTAATATCTAACAATGGAATGTTGATAAATTTCTCTGTAACCAAGGTATTATTCAATATTAAATCACTACTACTACTTGTTAAAGCTAATCTCAGCGCTAATACATTCCATAAAAACTTCCTGTTAATCTTCAGTAAACTTAACTTGTGTCCAGCAGAGGTCAGTGTCATGATTTATGTTGCAGAAACCCCAAAAACGTACTTGTATGATTTATGTAATTATTGCATTTCAATGTATTATTTCATTTAGAGAATTCTTAAGATGCTTCATTTACATCGCATAAAGAAGATTGGCTTGCTAGTAATAGTTATAGTTCTGTTATTTTGCCTAACTTTATACCGTTGGTTTCCCACACTGAATCAACCTACGGAAGATTCAATATTATTACAATCTGATCCTAAAAGGATAACATTTTCGAAAAAAACCTACAAAGATGACATGTTTTTGTTAACAATGCATACTTCTTTTGTTGATGATCCTGAAAATGAAAACAGGGTTCGTGTTCAAGCAAACTTTTTAAAAATGAGTAACTTTTTATGTTTCCGTGGAATCGTGAAATTTGTAGTATTGACAAACAGTAAAGTAACTACAGCCCTCATAAAAAAACACTACCCAAATGTCATTGCCCATCCAACCCCTCTCTATTCTGTATTTATTGCACCCATGTCTAAGGACACACATAGAATTGCAATGAACCTCAGCAATTCATTCTTTTACATGCAAGCTAATGGATGTAATCTATATGAGACTTCTCTTGTACAAACACTCAAAGCTATCAAACAATTATGGATGAAGGGTTTTATAAGGCAAAAGATAATTATTTTTGGTAAAAGATTTAATATTGATGTTAAAGAGCCAGTAGAAGATGAGTTTGAAGTTTTGGAATACTTTAAAAAAGCTGAGGAATTTCGCCCTGATGCACAAGACTATGCTATTCTTACAAAAGAGACTATCGAGTTTGATCTATTTTCAGAGATTCTCATGGGTAGGTCAAAATGTGACAATGCGATGGTAGACTTTGGAGTCCATAATGAAGTGGAGTCATTTGATGCTTCCCATTCAATTCATCTTGTACATCAAAACGACTATGTTAAAAAATACGACACTGAACTTTTAAACACTTGGGGAATTAATTGGAACCATTATGTGTCAGAGGGGTTGAGAGATCATTATTCCACTACATGTACAAGATACTCAACAGAATTTGGGATCAACAATACAGTCATTATATATGACAAAAAATCAAAATCAGTTTTAAATACTTTATCAGCAGAAGATGATACTTTTTTCAAGGAACACAAGTATTGGATTAATTTTAACGCAGCAATTGCAAATGTTACCTACAAAACCGGACCTGATTTAGTAGTTGTAGTACTTGCATGCAATAAACCAGATTCTTTGAACCGACTTTTGAACTCGTTATTAAATGTTGAATATGAAGAGGATAGAATCGACCTTGTCATTTCGTTAGACATTGGATATCTAGGTTACTACGATCTTCCTACTTTAACCCTTATAAAAAAACTATTATGGCCACATGGTAAAATAAAACTAGTCTTGAAGACCAAACACAGAGGTCAACTAAATCAATGGCTAGAAGCTTACAGCAGTGTTGACACTAAAAATATTTCTCCCATTCTCATTCTTGAAGATAGTCTTATGCTTTCTCCCTTTTGGTATGAATACTTGAAAGCGGTGTTGATTAAGAGTAAATCAAGACAACTTCACGAGAGAATAGCTGGATGGAGTTTAGAGGCACCCTACCCAGGACAATCTTACCCTGAGAATAGCTCAGTTATGTTGGGTAATATCCGTTGGGTGAGGAGTTTCGTTCCTGAACTCAGCAAATGGGTTTCATTTTTGAAATGGTACAAGATGGAATCTAGAAATGTTCCGTATTATGCGTTTTCGAAATCTCCTGTATCTTATTTGGACAATAGAGGCAACTGGAGTAATTGGGAACGCAGTGTATGGGCGAGCTGGTACTGGTATTACTTGAATTTACTCACTCCTGAGCAGCAAGATATATTGTACATTTTTGATAAGAGGGGATCGTTAGCACCGAAAACAAGAATGACATTTCTAAATTGGAATATAAATGACTGTTATCGGGAAGGCACATTGGAGAGCGAAGTTGATTTTCAAAACATTGATTTATCAGAGAAAAATCACGATATCAAGATACCAGATGTAATTCCCACGTTCTCCTTTGAACCTTTTACTAAAACATTTTAATTTAATTTACTAATTAGCACTTAGTAGAATTTGTTAGTAGTTGTTTATTAGATTAGCTCAAGTTATGCTTTACTTGGTATTCGAATCCTGAATTAGTTTTTATACACTGTACAAATCTAAATTGTTACTCTAGTGGGGAATTGAATAATTGTTCCCAGACTAGTCTATTTTTGTTGAATCTGTAGCTCTTCTGCGCATTTATAATTAGGATCACTATTCCATTGCTTTAATGATACAGAGCAGGCTTTCATCCAGACAAAAATTTATGTGCGCCTAGATTTAGCTTGAGCTCGTTCATTTTTCATTTTGTACGCCTAGTTTGCACATTTTGTATTAAGTCTATGGGAGCATTTCACGATATTGTACGCCTAGACACGATTTTTGTACGCCTAGATTAAAATCCATCCAAATTACGCTCCTTTAGGAGCGCCCAATACGCCTGGATAACACCCTGATACAGAGTGTCAAACATAGTGACACAGATGCACAACTTTATTGGAATTCTTATCGACATAACTATTAACACACTACGTTGCTAGTTAACACATCAAGTGAGTTATCCTAACACTCTTTATCTTTTTTAGATATTCTAGACATAATATGTAACAAAATAATTCCTGAAAATAATGTACGTAACGCAAAATTCCAGAAATTAGTACCTCCTTTTTTACTCCCTATGTCACGTTTTGTGGAGTATTCTGTTGCAAAATCACACATTGTTCGTAAATCCCCTTGGAAGCGTTATATAGAACTTGATCAACTGCAAATCTAAACAACAACAAAATAAATATATATACAAAGTTTCTCCAATAATACCAACGGTGAACCTAAGCAACAACAACAACAACAACAAACACACATGCAACAAAAGTACAATACCCTATGTACCTATCATATAACTCAGTAGAGAACCGCTCGTAAGAAGTGACCAGGTTGGGATCGAAGGAATATGCGTCTGAGACTAAGACTGTGAGCAGAGGTTTAGACGGGAGCGAGTAGACCTATAGGAATACAGGGTCTGTCTGTTCCACGCAAACAGGAGATTGTCATCCTCGTCTGTTAGTGTTATTGTTATCTAATTGGATATGGAACTTAACTAAGCTAATTCTACTATAGAAAATATAATAACTTGCTTGCAATTACAAATATTCACTATAGACTATCGTCAATAGGAACACGGATCAGGGAAATATTGGTTAAGGAGTACAAAGTTTAATTCCTTAGACTATACAAACTCATGCAAGTAACTCCGGTTATTACGAATTATGGATAATATGAACATACTAAGTCGGTCCCCTGGTGTTCCTATTAACAGAGGCTACTGCAAACACAGTTAGCTAGAACTAACTTTATTATCTGGCCCCTAAATAAGCATACTATAAATAGGTACTCACAGCTGTTAGATCGAAGCATGTGAGATTACAGCTGGTGCAAGATCCGTCTGCATTAGTGCAGACCCGCCTCTGCTCGAAATCTGTAACCCGGGCATTGAAAGTGTAAGCCTATAAGTAAACAAGAGAGTAAATAAATACAATACTAACTATTCAACTAACTAACATAAATAAATAAATTTACAAATTAAAAATAATATTATTAATAAAACTATAATTAGAGCAATTTACTTGTGTAAGATTACATAGTAATATAGGGACTTATTGAACCAAATATTATGTCATAAATAACTGGTTTGTCAATAAAGTAGGTGTAAAGGAAATTACTGCAAAATTCAGTTAGGTCTGCTTCAAGGAATTATCCAGGAGCATGAGACGCTCCTTTTGGAGCATGATTTTGGGAAAATTTGAATCTAGGAGCGCGAAAATTTGGAATATTCACCTATACCGTAACATTAATTTGTCATTTAGGCGTATGAAAATTGGATCAGACCAGGATTAGGATCGTAATTACAAATGGCTGTATATTACACTGGTCTGCTTACTGTAAACAATTCGCGACTGCTTATTATGAAGGTGTTTTTATTAAGAACAAGCCCTATGGTCCCAAATTAACAACTTACATAGGCTTTGTATTAAGTTGAGTTCGATTATTATAAAGTCTCTCTATTATGAAAAGTATTTTTGTTCCCATGAATGTTCATAATAAAAGAACCTGACTACTAATAAACAACAGATTAAAATATTATATTAATTTCCATTAAGTATCCGAAGCGTTTACAGTTCAAATTAAAGTACAAGGTACATATTGCAAAAATATACTGATAAATTTATAATTAGGAGAAATCTGAGTAAAGGGATAAGTGTTGAAACTAAAATTTGTAGATTCTGTGGTTTTAACAAACAAAAAAGTGAAAAAGGAAATTTGTGAAATCCTAGGTAACAATCTAAAATTTAATTGCTCAAAAGAATCCTGAAGTATTTATGTTATAGTGGTTAAAAGTACGTATGTTTTTCCATTTTCCAATTCAAAGAAATTTTAATAAATATTTCCCGAAAATCTACACAGAATCACAAATTAACAATATTAGAAATTCGAGTGTTGCGTAAGTAACTCCTAAATTGTTCCTAGATCTTAGACCACCACTTTAAGTACACCTCAGTTTATGACAGCAAATGCTTTAATTGATTAATAACCACAGTATACGTATAAGCATAAATAGCAGTTAAGCAGTGAATATTTGTAGACCGAAGTTTTCGCTTCCAGAGACGCAAACTAATTTAGTGTTGTTGATGATAGCAATGCCAAAAGGTTTGTAAAACATTTTTGCTTGATGCCCTTCCTGTCCTACCGTGTGTAGGAGGTCTCCTGCTGGAGAGAATACCTTGATATCGTTAGATAACCAGTCGCTGAAGACAATATTATTGCGTCCGTCTAAACAGAAGAACCATGCTAATGAAACTTGCATTCCTATTCCTCTGGTAACTATGGAGCGGGACTTCTCTCCTGATAGTGTAAACACGTGTATACAGGGATTGTTTTCACGGCTTAACACAAACATTTCATTCTTTGTGAATTTAACATCAGTAGGTCTTGTCATTATTTGATGTTGTAGAGAGCCTTGGAAAGTTAGATCTGTAGACAGTATTTGGATTCTGTTGTTGTATTCATCCGGCACGTAGAGGCGTTGGTTAGGAGAGATAGCGAGTTGTCTCGGATGATTGAATTCTTTCTTTCCTGATCCGTTCTTCCCTACTTGCTTTACCATTGTGAGATCTGACAGCTTGAATTGGAATAAAGCGTGGTGTCCTATGTCCGTAACAAATATGCTGTCTTGGTAGGTTAATATGCCCCATGGCTGCTTCAGGTGTTGATCTCCGAATTGGTTGAGACATTCTCCTGTTTCAGAGAATATTTGGATTCGGTTGTTGTGCATATCTGCCACATAAATGTGTCCAGATTTTTGTTCGATTGTAACACCTCTTGGCGCCATTAACTTTCCAGGAGCTGATCCTTCTTTCCCAACAGCAACACTGGGCTGTAGGAATGCAGCGTAGATAGGCACTGCTGGAGGAATGTCGATCTGTAGAATCTCTCCCAGACGGGAGATGTGTCCCTCTAGATCCCGTGTGTCGCACAGGAACTTCAGGTCTTGAGGAGGCGGGGCATTGTCTTGCATTTCAGCTCGCGTAGCTTCTAACTCTGCCAACATTCTCTCCTGCATGGAATGGAGCTTATTGTGCATTAGTTGGCCTTCCAAAAGCGCACGTGTTTCTTCTATTTGTAGCTCGATTTGTTGTCGCGCCACCTGATTGGCTCTCATTTCCTCTCGGCTGTCCCTTAAATCGGTCAACAGCTGGAATCTTCTCTGCTCGAGAGAGCGTATCAACCTGTCTATCGATTTGTTTATTTGTGTCGCTATTGGGTCTACGAGTGGCACTGGTATGGGTTCTGGAAACTGTGTCGCCATTGTTATTGATGGAGTTTCTTTGTTTCGGGATTTTATTTTTCAATATTATTGAGTATTTATTTTAAAATACTATTTATAGCTTCTGAACTGGAAAGTTAGGTAGTTTTTCTGTGGTTGCTATCTGCAATAATTACAAGAATTATGTCTGGCGTATACACTACGTTATGGTTTATATCGATTACAACTTTCACTTTAATCATCATTCTATTATCCGATATTCCAAGTTAACACTATTATTTACAATAGTTGACTATCAAGATGGGTTCACGCTTAATTTCGACACTAGTCCCCATCACTAGAACGACTTGTGCTCACTTTGAGACCCAAGTTGTGTTACTGATAGTACAAACATAAGCAATCTAAACATACAAATATACTAGATTTATTCACTAATTACCATAACATTATAGCACATCCATCTTATTAACAATCACACATTCTATATGCAAGGAGATTTCTTGTTTATTGAGGATCTCCCCGATCTCTGTACCCAGAGGCGCCCACAGACCCCTAAAAAAAGTAACGCACAATGTTGTATGGAAATTTGGGCTGTAAATATTAGTATGATTGTGCATTATATTGAATCTTAAATTCTTAATTATTTGAGAGAAGTGCAATTCGCCGATGTCCTGATGCATCAAACGAATGTATAACCCTCTCAACGTCGATCGGATATCTCGATGCACGTGCATTAGTGCAAGACCCGTGAGTCAAAAATTGTGTGCGAGAGCTGCAAGTAAGATATCAAATGATAAAAATTACTTAAGTTGATTGATACGCGTATTGCGTATAATACGTATCATACATTATACGCTATCCATCAGTACGTATTTTAAGTTAAATATATGATCAACAAGGGATGTTTTCAAAGTAAATTCAGTTGTATAGTAGTATATGTTAAAATCTTATTGTAAAACAAGATGCTAGCAACTAATCAAATTTATACTATACAGACTATTCTAAGGTCGATTAACATTAAAAGAATAACGATTAAACCGAAAGTTGTTCATTACAATTCCAATAGCGCGATATAATAAGTAAGATATACGAATAATAAGTATCAATAAAATACGTATTAAACAACCAAGAAAATTACCCAGTTAAATTTGTATACGCACGTGCTTATACTGCGTACCCCTGTGGGCGCCACTGTCTGTACCATCCTCTTGGGTCCCCTGTGATTCCCTTTTCTACTTATCCCCTTTAACCCGCCCCCCCCCCCCCCCTTGCCCCACGGGACCGTCTATCCCAATTTACCTTTTATCAACTTCGAGTCTATATATATGTTTTTTGAAATGACCAAATATACGTTCTTTTATGCCAGTATATTGATTAGGAGAATAAAACCAAAGGGTGAACTTTGAAAGTTCAGGAAGAGTTTTAATTGTCTAATATGTACACAACTTTTTAATTTCTTGTGTAAAGGAATCTATACCGAAATAATATCTCTAGACAATAGTCTCACTATGGAACCAAAGGTGAAGTTGGCTTTGTTGCTACTCCATGCGCACCAACATGGATCCCTGCGTAAGTAGTAAAAGGAAACTCTTTCCCACTAGAATTTCGGTTATTATTCACCAGTCTTCAAAATACAGTCGGTTCAGCTTAATTTGGACGCAAGTCCATTTAGTTAAAACTTCTCGCTACTTACCTTATCCAAACTTTATTAGCTATCGAGATATACAATTTATTAGCAAACACACTTCATAACACAATAACTATAATACCACACCCTATCCTATTAATCACACATTATGTATACTCAAATTATGAAGGCTTTCATATTACAGAGGATTCATAATTAACAAGCTAGTGACCCGTCGCCATGCCACGAATTAGTCGCCATAAAACAGTGTGCATTGGAATAAGTCGGAAACCCCGAATTATAGCCTGTTTAGAAACGAAAGAAAATGTGTTTTAGTATGCTACGGATTGCAGCTTAGTTGTAAATTTTCCCCGATATACAGTATTAGTCTTATAGATCCAAGATCCTAATGCTTTAAATATTGTGACTGAATGTATCCTTAATTCAGGGACTCATAATACAATTTTATGTCGTATACTTGCCGAACCTTCCAACGACCCCTGAATTTCCTAGGATTTCATTGAAAATCTGGGGATTTCGGTTCTTCCATTGACACTATAAATTGTTCTTTTGTAATACTGTATGATAATTCAACTCGTACTTTAATATATTCTCGATACGATTAATACATTATTCGATAATTTGGCAGATTATTTAAGAATTAATTAAAACCATTGTAATTTCCCGAAATGTCCTCTTTTAAATGTTGCTTGTTAATGCAGTGAGCAGATAGATAATATGAACATCTTTGGGAATAAATTAATTTATTCTTATTCAATACTTGTCACATCCAAAGGGATACCTGATAAATAATGTGGTTCTAATTTTTCAAGCCAAACCCATGGATTTAGAACATTTATATTGGCTAGAATGCTTTCAATAAGTAAGTAGTACAGTGCAACTTCGTTATTATGACACGGTTAATACAATTTCAAGTTAATATGTACACTATTTCAGTCCCCTTCAAAGCCTTTTCAATACAAATGACACCGGTTATTGGTGTACGTACTAAGTATCATAATGTATTAACGAGGTTCAATAAAATAAAGTTTTTAACAATGGAAATCAAAGGAACACTTTAAATCCAAAAAATTGAGGTTATCCAGGAATTTTAACAATAATACCTGGGAATTATTTTAATAAGTATTTTAGCTAATAAACTCAGAATTTCATGAGTCACGACCTTTACTATTCGAGCCATCGAGTCACTCATGACTCGTAACAAATTCGATGACTTTGATCGAGTCAATCAAGTGGGTTATGAGACTTGTAAGAATTTAGTAGAACAATGCATTAATTGGTTAATAAGCACATTAGCTAAACAGAAATAGCAGTTAAGCAGTAAATATTTGGAGACGGAAGTTTTTGTTTTCCGAAACACAAACTAATTTAGTGTTGTTGATGATAGCAATGCCAAAAGGTTTGTAAAACATTCCAGTTTGATGTCCTTCCTGTCCTACCGTGTGTAGGAGGTCTCCTGCTGGAGAGAATACCTTGATATCGTGAGCAGACGAGTCGCTGATGACAATATTATTGTGTCCGTCTAAACAGAAGAACCATGCTCCTGAAACTTGCATTCCTGTTCCTCCGGAAACTAGGGAGCGGGACTTCTCTCCTGATAGTGCAAACACGTGGATACAGGGATTGTTTACATGGCTTAACACAAACATTTCATTCTTTGTGAATTTAACATCAACAGGTTCTGTCATTGTTTGATGTCGTAGCGAGTCTTGGTAAGCTAGATCTGTAGAGAAGATTTGAATTCTGTTGTTGTATTCATTTGGCACGTAGAGGTGTTGGTTTGGAGAAATAGTGAGTTGTCTCGGAAAATCCTTTCCAGATCCTTTCTTCCCTACTTGCTTTACCATTGTGAGATCTGACAGCTTGAATTGGAATAAAGCGTGGTGTCCTATGTCCGTAACAAATATGCTGTCTTGGTAGGTTAATATGCCCCATGGCTGCTTCAGGTGTTGATTTCCGAATTGATTGAGACAGTTTCCTGTTTCAGAGAATATTTGGATTCGGCTGTTGTGTCGATCTGCCACATAAATGTGTCCAGATATTTGTTCGATTGTAACACCTCTTGGCGCCATTAACTTTCCAGGAGCTGATCCTTCTTTCCCAACAGCAACACTGGGCTGTAGGAATGCAGCGTAGTTAGGCACTGCTGGAGGAATGTCGATCTGTAGAATCTCTCCCAGACGGGAGATGTGTCCCTCTAGGTCCCGTGAATCGCACAGGAACTTCAGGTCTTTAGGAGGCGGGGCATTGTCTTGCATTTCAGCTCGCGTAGCTTCTAACTCTGCCAACATTCTCTCCTGCATGGAATGGAGCCTATTGTGCATTAGTTGGCCTTCCAAATACACGTAGTTCTGCTATTTGTATCTCGATTTGTTGACGCGCCACCTGATTGGCTCTCATTTCCTCTCGGCTGTCCCTTAAGTCGGTCAACAGCTGGAATCTTCTCTGCTCGAGAGAGAGTATCAACCGGTCTATCGATTTGTTTATTTGTGTCGCTACTGGGTCTACGAGTGGCACTGGTATGGGTTCGGGAAACTGTGTCGCCATTTTGTTATTGATGGAGTTTCTTTGTTTCGTGATTTTATTTTTCAATATTATTGAGTATTTATTTAGAATACTATTTATAGCTCCCGAACTGGAAACTTAGGTAGTTTTTCTGTGGTTGCTATCTGCAATAATTACAAGAATTATGTCTGGCGAATACACTAAAAAAAAAATGTATTTTTACAATTTTGTGAATTCGATATATCGAAAGTATTGGTTGGCGTATAGTGATCACTCAACATGTACTGGAAAAACGATGACACATCACCTATTATATTCTACTGAAACATGCATATCTCTGAAATAAAGTGAGCCAAAAGGAAACTCCAACAAGCTAAGGGTCGTTTCCGTCCTAAACACGTTTCTGAAATGGTTTGATGCCTTTGCATTGATGATAACATGACAAAGAAATCTAAAATTACAAAAGTAACGTAAGTACTAAGTATACTAAAGGATATACTATTAGTGGGGTCAAAAATTAAGATTCCATGACCAACTTCTGGCTAGTTAAGTTTTATGCTGATTCTGATACTTTAAGATATATCTCGCGATTTAAGCTCCCATGCCGCTCTGGAAAGTTTGGGCAAACTTTTTTATAGCGACAACTTCAAAGGGCCTCCGGAAATCATTTTGAAAAATTTTGGCCCCTCTCTGAACATTTCATAAATTGAGATTAGAGTGTTTTTGAACAGTATACAATAAGTAGTAGCTGCACTAATTTCAACTCAATCGGGACTATACTTTTAATGTAATAAGCTTTTGAAGATACTTACGTCATTTGTCACCATGGGAGGTCCATTCATAAAAAGATTTTTTTTAAGGGATTTGAAACATATCTTATCCTATATACATGCAATAACCTTTTAACTCGCTATGTAGTATGTCTCCATGTAAATCTCGCTAATAGACCTAAATTTAGTCCAAATATGGCAGAAAGGTTTGTTAGTATTCCAAGGGTATTTGCAAGTGGGGATATCGAGGAATGGTTTCAGCGTTACGAAATTTGTTCGTTAGCAAATGGTTGGAAAGAGGAAGAGAAAGCATTAAGAATTCGATCTCTTCTTGAGAAAGAGGCTTTCGCTGTATATCTTGAACTTAGTCCAGAAGAACGAAAAGATTATAGACAAGTAAAAGACACCTTGCTAAATGCTTTTCAGCCTCCCGAAGCACGATTCATAGCGCTTCATCATTTAAAAAATCGCACAATGTTACCTGGAGAATCACCTCAGGAGTTTCTACACGCTATTAAGCAGTTGTTAGGCAAGGCAATACCTGAAATGGATGATAGGTCTCGTGAGCAGTTGTTGCTACACAGATTCTTAAGTGGAATCGCTGAAAACTATAGTAAATTGATTCGAACCTCTCCGGAAATTCAAAGTACTACAGCAGCTTTGAAGAAGGTAAGACTATTATTACTCTGTCAACCAGAAGCAGAAAATAGAATAGCGTCTATCAAAAGCTCATCAGATATAATTATCGATACAAGGCTCAAGAATTTGGAAGAAAAGTTTGAGAAAGTATTGGATACGTTAGGAAAGAATGATGAATCATCAATGGTAATTGGCCAAAGAAGTAACAGTTCTCGAAATTCAAATTTCAGATGGTTTAAATGCAATAAAATCGGTCATATTGCTAGGGAATGCCGAAGTTCGAGAAATTCTGTTTTAACTGCCAGGAGCAAGGTCACATCAAAAGAAATTGCCCTTTAAACTACGAAGGGCCGACTGGAAGGAAGGAACACCAGTCGGCCGTCAAGAACATTCGTTCCAAAGATGAACTAAATGATGCCTATTCAATGGTATCAACTTCTATCTCAGCTTCTTTTGATTTTGGACATTCATTGTTGGTGGATGTTACTATCGGAAATTCAATAATTAAATAATTGCTCGATACAGGTTCACCAGTTTCTTTGATTAGAAATGAGATTGTGAAACTGTGTGGACAAGAAGTTGATTCTAACTATTTCAAGAGACTTATATCGGCTTCAGGGAATGAGTTACAAGTTAACGGAAGGGTAGTTCTACCAATTCGATTTGGTATGTTGCACGTTACTCAGGGGTTTATCGTTGTCTCAGAATTAATAACACCAGTGATTTTAGGGTAGATCTTTTGTCAGCCAACAAAATATGTCTAGATATGGGCAAGGGGACTATTGAGTCGCCTAAAGTAGGAAAATTTTCCCAGGAAACGAACCGAGTATTTTCGATGTTCGAGATGTTGATATAAATAAGAATAGCAAGGTCGAAACTGACTATTACTGCTATTTGCACAGTTCATCAACAAGTTCTGGTAAAAATTCCAATATTATTGCATTTCCCGAAGAAAATTCGGTTGATTGCGATGAATGTCATATTCCAATGTTTGGCAATGATATCCGTTATGAGCTGCCAGAATATCCGGAGAAATTGAAAGATTTAATTTTGGATTTAAAGTCCGTTTTTCGAGTACTCCTCGGCTGACAGATATTACTTGTCATCGAATTTGTACTGAAGAAAGCAAGCCTATTAGAGTACCTCCCAGGAGGATCCCTGCACAATAACAACAGGAAGTTGAGGATCAATTGCAAAACATGCTTAATCAGGGAATAATTAGAAAGAGTCATAGCCCATGGATAGCACCAGCTGTTTACGTACAAAGAAAGATGGTGGAATTCGAATTTGTGTGGATTATCGCGAATTGAACAAGAGAACTGTAAAAGACGCATATCCTCTACCTTTAACTCATGATATCCAGTCGTATCTTACAGGTGCACAAGTGTTCTCAACATTGGACCATCATTCTGGATATTGGCAACTTCTAGTTCATAAAGATGATATTGAGAAAACAGCATTCAGCCAGGACCTGGAATGGGATTGTACGAATTTGTCCGTATGTCATTCGGAGTTTGTAATGGTCCGAGTTCATTCCAAAGAATGATGGAATCTGTATTACAAGGTTCGAAGAACTCCAAGGTTTTCATTGATGATATTTAGTGTTTTCAAGTTGTATGCAGGAACATGTTAAAGATTTGAGAGAAGTGTTTACGAGACTAAGGAAAGCAAATCTCACCCTTAGAGGAAAAAAATGCTATCTAGCAAAATCTAAAGTGTGTTATCTTGGCAGCATTTTCTCCTCCGAAGGGATGTCGCCAGATCCAGCAAAAGTAGAAGCAATCAAACAGTGGTCAATACCAAAGGATGTTTCAACGTTAAGACAATTTCTAGGATTAGCTTCCTATTATAGGAAATTTGTTAATAATTTTGCTATTATAGCGTCACCGTTAAACAAACTGCTAGAAAAGGATTATCATTATATATGGGACAATGACTGTCAACAAGCATTTGAGAAGCTAAAAGAGTGTTTTATCGACGAGTCCAGTCCTTAGTTATCCTAGTTTGACGGAAGGGTTTATTCTTTATACAGATGCTAGTGGCTTTGGTCTTGGTGCGGTCCTTGAGCAAGAGAATAGTGTAATATCGTATGCAAGTCGTATGTTGACGAAGGCTGAAAAGAACTATAGTACTATCGAGAAATAATGTCTTGCGATAGTTTTCGGTACAAAACAGTTCCGACATTACCTTTTGGGACGTCCTTTTCGAATAGTGACTGATCATAATCCTTTAAAATGGCTTAACGCTCAGAAAATGGAAGGACGGTTGTGCAGATGGGCTTTACAGCTTCAAGAATTGGACTATGTCATTGAATACCGTAAGGGATGCCAAAATATAAATGCTGACGCACTTTCTCGAGCCCCTCACATAAAATCGATCGCCAACGTAACTTCCAAATTTTCCAATGATCTGGATCTTGACCTAATTAGGAATGCACAAGATCAGGATGAGATTTTGAATCGTATAAAGAATCTACTAAGGGAGGGTTCTGAAAAATGCAACGTTCATGACATTCCAAAACGTGTTTGTCAGATATGGAATCAACTTAAATTGAACAATGGTTTGCTTCACAGGAATTATAAAGTAAATGGTTTTGATATGAGGTGTGTACTTTCGTACCAAACCAGTTGAAGGAAATGTTTCTGCACATGAACCATGATTTACCAAGCGCGGGCCATTTTGGATGGCGAAAAATATTAGAGAGGCTGAAAAATAATGGGTATTGGATTGGTATGGCCATAGCATTCTATACAAAGGCAATGATATTATGATACGCACTCAAATTTCTGGACCAGGGATTAATTAGTATAGTCAACTAAATAGATGCAATTCAATTATTCTTCGAAATAAGTAATCCAGGGTGCTTCTACTTATGTAATTGTTTTTTATAAAGGTAGTCATGTACAAGACGCATATGTTTGAGATGCCACTTGGGCGAAATGACGTCACTGTATTGTCTAATACAGTGGTACTCAAACTGTGGTCCGCGACCCACTAGTGGGCCGCGAGGAAATTGTTACTGGGCCGCGGAAAGATCATGAAAGTTGTTCAATATTTTATTTAATGGATTTCAATCTCCAATTATTTGTTGTCATTGTACAATTTTGGGTATAATATCGAAATCTCCCTCACTCTCATTCAAAAATTATCAGATGATGATCACATAATCTACTTCCTAGAATGCTGCTATAATTTCATCAATCCTGCAAACATAAAACAGTAACGTGAAATTCAAACATAATTTTATCTTCCACAATACACTCCCCTACCAAAAGTAAAAATTTCCATAGAAAATAGCAATACAGTCAAACCTCCAAGATCCGGACACCTCCTTCAACCGGGCAACATTTTTGTATAAGTTCAAAATTAAGTCGCCTTTTTTTGGTTATTAGCCCCAAATTTAGTTTATCTTTGCAGATTTGAATGTCAAACATGTTACTAAAAGTAAACCACCCTTATCTGGGCAGTAAATATTGGTTTGGATTTGGCCATATGGAAATTTCGCTACTTTATATACAATTCATTTTCGAAATTTATGAACTGAATGGGTAAAGTTACACCAAGTTTCGATGAACGGAGGATGCGCAACAGGCTAGAGTCTCCCTCGACAATAGTTTTGGAGACATCAGGCCATAAACACTAGTTGATTATGCAACAAATTTTATGGTTATTTCCGAGATCCGTGCAAATTCTAAGATCCGGGCACCCTCCGAAAGAGGTTACCCGGATAGGGGAGGTTCGACTGTATAGTGTGTCTAGAAAATTTTATATTGTATTCGTAATATATGGGACATTGAGAAATTATGTCAGATTCTTTTTCTACGCATTTGAAATAACCATTGCAGGAGCCTTCACCTCTGTTAGCTACTGATTAGGTTGAAAATTACCATCCATTGCCACTATGTACCACTTATTCCCACCTTATACCATGTTGGCAATTGGAATAAATGTACATGGTGCCACCGAATGTTAATTTTCAAAATAATCAATATGATATTTATTTGAAAGCTCTACATAGGTTAATTGGATGCGTTGAACACGATTCTACAATCAAAATGACCACATCTCATATAATTTGATAATATTAGAGTATATAATACTATTTCCAATGGAAATTTTGGGTTGTTGAATACTTTTGGTATGGGTGTGTATATTAGGTTGACATTAATTAGAAACGCTTTTTATAATTTACTGTCGATTATCCACAATTGATAATTTCCACGTATTCGCATCATAAATGTTGAAACATTACAATAATCAAATTTTACTAAGGTCGAGACTGCGCGAAAATACGCGAAGTCCGTGTAATTGTGATAACGAAATTATTGGTCCGCGACATGAAAAAGTTTGAGAAGCACTGGCTAATAGTCCTAATATGCCAAAACTTTGAACGCATGTAAATGTTCAATTTCGATTTTTAAAACAAATCGCTGTGACTAACCCATCTAGGAGTAATTTTACATAAAATATCTCAGAAACAATTATGGAATGTTGACACATTCCTCTGTTGCTATGGAAATGTGATTTCAATGCTTGAGGTCATATCTCGAGAAGAAATATAGTTACAGCTTAGTCAATGGATCCAATTGATAGCCCGTCCTCAACTTCCTATTCAATGATAATACATTTCGATGCTCCATCTCAACCAATTTTGCGCAAAATGTGTATAACCGTTTGAATGTACCTTATTATAGGAAATTAACGCGCCATGAAATTAACGCGAATTTCTCCAAATCGCGTTAATTTCATGGAGTGTTAATTTCCATGACCTTAATTTCCTGCTATTTAGCAAAATTATACAATGGATGGACAAACTTCCGAGCTACATATTTTCAGATGTGCAACTACTGTATTTCTCGGTCAATTATCCGATTCGGGCAACCAATTATCCGATTCGGGCAACCAATTATCCGATTGGGTCAACCAATTATCCGATTCGGGCAACCAATTATCCGATTCGAGCAACCAATTATCCGATTCAAGCAATCAACAATTATAGTGATATATTTGATATAATAGTGATAATGAATGCAGTTAATTAATATAGGATAAAGTGATTTATTGGATATATATATTGGATAATGTAGCTACTAGAGATTTTCAAGGCGTATTGCTCTCGGAACTGTTGCTGTCAATACATGGTAGAACGAATTCAGGCAAGTTGCTGGAGTAATTTGAGCCAAAGCATTTGGGCATAATTGCAATAGTTTATCTCTCCTTGCACTTACCATAGTTTGGCCCTCAATTGGTAAAATTGGTCCTTGAGCGCTGAGAGTTCGTTTTATATAGGATTTTAGACTTTGGAAGCACAACTCAATCGGATTCAACTCGCAACTGTATGGAGGGAGGCGTTTCCATTCGATGTGTGAAGGGATAGAAGCTTCAAGTCTATTTTCAATCCCACGGTGACAAGGAGCGTTGTCAAGTACGATAAATGCCGTGTCAACTGAGCTACTTGGTTCCAATGCCAAACCAAACGAGAGATGGAATAATTCACTTATAAATTGATCAAAATGTGTTTGTTTAGCACCTCCGAATAGGATCTTTGAATGGACGAGTCCAACACCTGGACAGATAGCACATATCAGAGTGACATGGGGAGTTCGTTGATTGTCAGCAACCCTTCGAGCTGGCAATCCTTGAATTGATCGACCACGATTCCGAGCGGTATATAAGCCAAATCCACACTCGTCAACGTAACAGAATCTTGCTCCTATTTCATGCTGTTCTTGCAACCATAGAGCATGAGTTCTTCTACAATCTTTGTTTGCCGGTGAATTACGTACACTCGGAAGTAATTCAAGTTTTTTTACTGTAATTAAGCATCCTTCAAGACACCGAGCGATCGTAGATATCGAAACAGTTATCCCTCGTTCGAGAATTAGTTTATTTCTCATCTCGCCAAGAGTGATATCGGGACGGGCTTCAATGGAAATTAAGAGAAGACTTTTCGAATCCTCGTCCAACTTTTTTCCTCTTGGACCACCGCGAAGTTTGGTAGAATATTGTCTGGTGCTACAAATTCTGTAAGCGGTATCCTTCTTAACGCCAAACAATCTGGTCATCTGTTTATAGGTTACTCCCGACTCGTGGGCACCGATAAGTCTTTGCCGTAATTCATTTGAAATTGCTCTCCCACCTCGTGAAATAGCAACTGTAGATGATGTGGCAGAGTGTTGTCCTGCATCGTATGAACTCGAAGCCATAATTTATGATGAATATTGAATATTTAGGAATATATTTATTTCGTATTACTTTGTTTTATACATATCAACCCAGTATCCTAAATAGATAAACCATTGAAAATCAAAAGTAATTCCGATCGGATAATTGGTTGACCCAATCGGATAATTGGTTGCCCGAATCGGATAATTGGTTGACCCAATCGGATAATTGGTTGCCCGAATCGGATAATTGGTTGCCCGAATCGGATAATTGACCGAGAAATACAGTAGTTTGAGAGGATATACCATGTCTATCAAGTAGATTGGAAGCCTATTGGGCACAATAAATAGTATTTAATCAGGAGATTAATAATCCTGAAATTTTTTCTAAAATTTATTCGCGTTAATTTCATGTATTTGAAAATGTTCAGCTTCAATTCGCGTTAATTTAATGGAGCGTTAATTTCCTTCGCGTTAATATCATGGCGCGTTAATTTCCTATAATAAGGTATATTACAATAATCACAATTCTCAGAAAATTGGTTGGAGATAGAGCATCGAAATGAATTATCATTGAATAGGAAGTTGAGGACGGGCTATCAATTGGATCCATTGACTAAGCTGTAACTATATTTCTTCTCGAGATATGACCTCAAGCATTGAAATCACGTTTCCATAGCAACAGGGGAATGTGTCAACATTCCATAATTGATTCTGAGATATTTTATGTAAAATTACTCCTAGATGGGTTAGTCACAGCGATTTGTTTTAAAAAGCGAAATTGAACATTTTACAAGCGTTCAAAGTTTTGGCATATTTGGACTATTAGAAAATACAGTGACGTCATTTCGCCCAAGTGGCATCTCAAAAATATGCGTCTTGTACATGACTACCTTTATAAAAAACAATTTCATAAGTAGAAGCACCCTGGATTACTTATTTCGAAGAATAATTGAATTGCATCTATTTAGTTGACTATACTAATTAATCCCTGGTCCAGAAATTTGAGTGCGTATCATTGCCTTATGTATAGAATGCTATGGTATGGCCTAAAGTGTTCAACAATACTGTAGATCATGTTCTCGGTGTATGGAATCAAAACAGTATAAACCAGCAAAAGTTCCGTTAGTTAGTTCTCCAATTGGTAATCCTTGCAAAAGGATTGTTGATGTTCTACAGGTTCCTATGCATTCAGAAGGAAATAGGTATATTTTGGTTATTCAGGATTATTTTACGAAATGGATGGAAGCTTTTCCCATGCCAGACCAAAAGTCAGACAGAATTGTAAGGCTCCTAAACAATTTGTTTTGTCGTCTAGGGATACCTGAGGAACTGCATAGTGACCAAGGGAGAAATTTCGAAAGCGCCTTACTATCTGCCCTGTGTAGTGCATTTGGTATAAAAAAGACCCATACAACGCCATATCATCCACAAGATGGGTTAGTAGAGAGAGCGAATCGTACACTTTTAAATATGCTGCGTACATATGTTGACAGGGAAGACCAATGGGAACAATACCTAGCCTTGATGTTATATGCATATAATACTTCTTTTCAGTCATCTATTGAAACAACACCTTTCAATCTAATGTATGGTAGAGTACCAGAGTTACATCTTGTAAAACAATTGAGTTTTGACACCACTACATACAAATTTCAATTACAAGAGAAAATGAGAAAGTGTCGCCAATTAGTAGAAGAAAGGTTAATTAATGCTGCACATGATCAAAAGAGATGGTACGATAAGTTTGCGAATAGATGCGTTAATTTCAAGACAGGAGATACTGTTTGGTTGAGCATTCCTTATAAAAGTAAACTTCAACCAAGATGGGAAGGTGGATGGTCTGTAGTGAAGATGTTAAGTAAGGTTAACTTACAGATTGTACATGAAGACGGAAGAGTGCGTGTTGTCCATTTGAACAGAATCCAGCGACGATACATTAGAGAGGTAGTAAATGGAAACGATTTCGAAAATTATGCATTTTATGGGCAAAGTAGTCAAGATAAAAATTTGGACAACATAGATCTAGACTCAACGCTGGAATTAGAGAGTGAAGAGGAGGTAATCACAACTCCCACACTATTACCTAGGAGATCAACAAGGATTAGAAAACAGCCTACTTACCTCCAGGATTATGAACTATGTTAAAGATTCTAAGGGGGAGAAGTGTAATGTAATCAGTTAATCTTAATCGAGATTGTTACTAATATAGATTAGAAGTAGAGCGGGATATTTTGGATGTATAAATAGATTGCTAATTATGTATTTAGACTTGGTTATGTATTTCTAATTATTACACAATTTAACAAAGATAGTTATCTTACATGTATATTCCATTGTTGTTTATATTATGGGAAATCATATAGGAATACAACAGCTATACAAACGGAATACAAATAACTGAGTGGATATACAAACGGAAAACAAATAACCAGTGTTGTAAATCAAATCAAATATTTCAATATTTGATTTGATTTGATTTGAAATGATTTGAAATTTCAAATATTTGATTTGATTTGATTTGAAATGATTTGAAATCTCAAATGATTTGAAATGATTTGATTTGAAATAATTTGAAATAAAAAATGATTAGATTTGATTTGATTGGAGAAAAAATAAATGATTTACTTACAACCCTGCAAATAAGTGATTGGATGAATTAATTTCCACTTGCCCAATTAAATTACAGTCTCAGTTGAGCATTCTATACGGCACACTTAACAATTGATGGAGACATAAAAATTCTTTTATACTAATTGAATGCTGGATGCTAATCTATACTGGGACAACCCTCGAATTTAATTGGTTAAAGGTTTTGTCACCTTGGGGATGGAAGATGTGAATATTATTCTAAAAATTCCTTATCTGGAGTCAGTGGAGTGGTCAGGTATTTCCTAGATAATATGCAAAATTTGGTACAGATCGGTTCAGGCATCTCAGAGGAGATGTGAGGACAGACATTGTCTTTTATATATATAGATGGACGTGAGCAAAGTAAACAAATGCCATGCAAATAAACAAATTACAAGTAAACAATAGAAAAACAGAAAAAATTATTAAGCAACCAGATGCTAAAATACAAGTAGTATCCGAATTAAAACTTCTATTTTCGTACATAAAACGTATATAATTGCTGGTTTATATCTATTCATTCTCACTATATATTCGGAAAATGTATTCTAAGTATATTAGCAAATTATTTTCATTTTCTCGCAGTTCTTTAGACTCGAATTGTACGATATTTTTGTTTATTTGTGGTGTCATCATTAAATGGCGCCTAAATAGCTTAACCTCAAATTTTAGATTCTTAAAAGTGGTTCTAATGGACTCGCAATGGTTGATTACCCCATATACAACCCAAATAACAACAATAGGAGGCATAGTTTATCCTAAAATGAAAATTAGAAACTGGCCTTCTCGTTTTATGGCCTTCTCGGTGACATATCTAGCCGTATATTAAGTAGGCCATGGCTATCCAAACAATCTGAATTCACTTTTTCTACAGTTTCTAATATGTACACTACTTTGTATTAAAGTAACATGACAGAAGTTCCCATTTCAATTATTTCTTCTTTCCGAGGGAAACATGTAATGGCTCTAGGAGTGGGACTTTGCCAGCTCCTATTCGCGCTATAGCCGCATACAAAGGAACTTGCAACGCACTTAGGGTCGTTATCTTCCGAAACACCTTTCTGAAATAGTTTGACAACTTGAGGTGTTGATGATATTACGGAAAAATCTAAAATTACAGCTGTGCCGACAGCATTTTATTTTGGAGGCACTATCAATAAACCAAAATATAGTGCTTCCAAATGAACATGCAATCGGCACAACTGTAATTTTAGATTTTATTTAACCAAGTTTATAAAGCAGTATGTATTTCTATGTAGAGTAAACTTAGTATGTTCGCTCGCATAATACGTAGTAATTTTTCCTTCCCTAGGGGATACGTTATAACTGAGTTCTACAATATTAGGGTGACCATTGTCCAATTTTTAGCCTGGACAGTCCAGTTTTTTTTACAATATTGTGCGATGTCCAGTAATTTTCTAAATTGTCCATGGTTTTTTCTGCGGTTATTTTTTATTATCATCCAATTGTCTCAGATTCGTTCCTTGCAAGGAAATAAATCGGAAATTACCTTAAAAACACAACATAACCCTTTTTTTGTTTTGTGCCAAGCACTGCAGAACGACCATATCTAACGTTCGTACATGGTTATGAGTTTCTTCCAAGCGTATTTTTCAGAGTTATGAGCTATTTTCTACAGCGGACCATAGGTTTCACCACTGAACGATTCTCAGTACTGTATTCCTCAACATTGGTAAGATTGGTGTTATCATTACTCTATCCAAGCAATCACTGACGAAGATAATCAACAATTGATCAAAAAAAATAAAAATTAAGTGAAAATTTGAAACTTTATGGCCTATAATCTCATTCGAGGGTACATTTTCTTGTTAATATTTTTCTCAGACACCCGAGCAGCTAGAATCAAAATATTCGCTCAGTACAGAATATTTGGATTGACCAGACGCAGTAAACTCGGGCGATTATGGAGGCGACACCAGAGTAGTTGAAGGTTTGAAATTTTTTATACACAATAAATAATACTTACCTCAAATCTCCTAGTTTTTTACGAAGAAATCAAGCAATTATCACAGAGATAGTATGCCAAAAATATTAATCTTCACGAAAATATCGACTTTTTCTGACTCCGGAGCCATCAAAATTAAGTATTGGCTGATAGAGGTCATTAAAGCTCATAGCATAGATTGATAATGCGTCATATTGAATAAAGTTAATATTAATAATTTAATATAATGTTATTTGCAGAGATGAGATTCTAATACAAATAAAGCGTAAAAGAATACTCATCAGCTGTTTGTTGTAATAGTTTGTATGCTACTTTATCTATTTCCTCGAGGTCAATACACACGTTATCTCCAGCTGTATTACTGTTGGTATTAGGTGCATAAGAGTGCCATAGGATAGAGAAGTGATATCAGCATATAATACCCCTAACTCCCTAATAGTAGGATGATATGCCAGACCTGCACACAGAGATTCGACTCCTGTCTCATAGAGCGAGACAAACTGTAGTTGCAATACAATTAATAACTTTAGTTATTCCCTATTATACTCCATTCACTGGGGTCATCAGCTGGTAGAGATATACAATGTAACTTTAACTCAACTACTTTAGTGTATAATGATGAGACATTCAGGAATATACTGCTTAAACTAGAGTAGTCCAATTCATATAACTTCACAGCTCTCAGTGTATGTCTGTTATAAATAAATAGTAGTAGCAGATAAATATAGTCTTAGATTCTGGTTTAATAAAACTAACAAACTAACAAAACAATTTTTTCTACCAAACCTAGCTTATAGATTAATAGACAGAGAAATGGCCGCTATATTTCCTGACTCTTTAGCTCCCATAGACACAATCGAGACACAGATAGATCAATTCTGCGACCGAATAATAATGTGTGTGAATGCAAGGAGAATGACGCTCCTAGCAACCGTTCAGGAGAATCCTGAGGGAGAGTATTCTCCAGGAGACCCAGCAGCTGCTTCTGAGAGAAGTGGAGCGAAAGCTGGAAGAGGTGAGCAGTGGAGTTCCGAGGAGAGTACGGACACCTGGAACAGCTGATAGCAGCACTCGGAGAGATACGGGAGGAGGAAGTGCCAGCTGTGCCCAGACACGAAGCCATGAGACCAACCCTAGCTGTTGGGAAGAAAGGCAAAGCTCCTGGAGAGCTATGGTATCCTCGTGCTGTAGCGATTGACAGAAATACAAACCATATTTATGTTGCAGAGGGAAATATGTCTGATAACTTCTCGCGTATCTCCTTATTCTCAGATGGAGGTGAGTTCCTAAGCAGTTACTCACGAGCACATGGGATGCCTACGCGGTATAGCTATACACACAGACAACTTGAACACAACGGATATACTCGTAGATGCTGTGCTTCAGTTTAAGATATAATCCCACATGCGATTAGTAGCTAAGTTAGGAACAAGGGGAACCGGGAATGGAGAGTTCGATTGCCCTGCTAACCTTGCTGTCTCTACCAACGGAGATGTTTATGTAGCAGATAGAAACAACAACAGAGTGCAGATCCTAGACACTAACTGAACACTCAATTCAACACCCTAGAGATATAAGCTAACAGCTGATATGTGATGACTCTCCCCATCCATATTCTCAAACGGAGAAAACTCATCAAATATTCCTCCAAAAATTGAAAAATATTATCGAAGTTAAATCCACAAAAGGTTGTAGTATCACGCTTGAAGAAATCATTGAAATTGAAACTGAAACTAGGCCCTGTATGTTAGTTCCTAATTCCATCCTCTCCAAACATGTCGTAGTTCTTAGATTCTTTGCATCTGTAATATAAATAACTTATATGGACATTCTACATAGACCACTGTTTTTGACTTAAATACTATTACCCATAGACGGCAGGGTTATTTGTTACACATAATATATAGATGCTATACAACTTTTTGCTTAGTTTGCATGTGCTTTTAAAGACCGTCTACATATAAGGTAGCTCTTGTAACATATAAGGCATACCCAAATGATCTTTCAATATTAAAAAAATGCTTTTTTTGTACAAGTAATTTAACACAATTGGCAGAGTATTCAACAGATTAATTCTAATTGGGGTATATTAAACAAATTTTTAGTCAATTAGTCAACCCAAATTTTGCCCAGAATAACCAAATTTGAATTAAATTTCATAATTTTGACCCAATTAGCCGAAATTTGCCCAATTAACCGAAAATATTTCGTAATAGCTCTTTCTGGCATTATTCTGTTCCTGGCAAAATGACCCATTATTCAGGCGCCATTAAGTGGAGTTGACCGTAATTATACTATTACTATAGGAAGACCTTCAATATTAAAATCCGGCTTCGCATTTTTGCCAGTACCTGAAAATCATCTACAAGTAATTCCTACTTGCAATCAATAGGAATACTATATGAACATACTCTGTGACCCCAGATATTCTATACAAATACTCACCATTAGCAATCTCTATGAATCTCTCTTCAGCATTATCCTCTTTGTTTCTATCCGGATGATATTTTATGGCTAATTTCCTAAACGCTTTCTTAACTCCCTTTCATGCTGTTTTCTTTACACCCAATAAATCGTAATAATTCCTACCCGCCTATACACAATGGTGCAAAAATGAAAACTCAAAAACTATCAAATAGAGAAGAATATATTCCAAAACTGGGCCATTTTATACAGTTTTAAAACGAAAATGCAAACTTGAGAACCTATTTTTCTTCAATCTGTTTAGAAATCTATATACCGTATTTCCCCGAATAAGCGCCCCGGCGCTTATTGTTTTCGTGGGCCAATATTATCCTGAAATTTTTGTGAAAAATCCAGAATATAATATTTAGGTCGGTTCTAATGGTTTCCACCAACAGTATACCTGCCGAAGTTGCCAAAATCAATGCAATTACATTAAGTGATCAACTAATGTGTCTAAAATTTATCATACCGATGTCACTTTTATTGACCCGGCGCATATTCAAGCACCCGGCGCATATTCGGGGAAATACGGTAGTTGCGCTGTACTAAATGTGGCTCAATCTGATTGGTTAATCACTATACAATAAGTATACTTTACGTTGCTATAGTGATTCCTGGTCAATTATAAATTGTTTCCAAATCTAGATATTTGAGATGGTCCGTTGATAAAAATTCATGAATTCTAGCTAATAATATAATTAGAAAGGAATATTTTATATATGACAATAAGAGAATTCGAGGGTTGTCCCTGTATGGATAGCAGCTAGCATTCAATTAAGTATAAATGGCTTTTGTATCAAATGTTAAGCGTAATGCTTAAGAGAATGTAATTTAATTGGTCGAGAGTATATTCATGCATGCAATCAGTTATTTGTGATCCTTCTGTCTACCCATACATTTCTAACATTCCATTGTGTCTATTTGATATCCAATTATTCTCAATCAATACAATAGCTGTTTCCCACTTAGGTCCAAAGAGTTGTACAGTTCCTTAATTTACAATATTTTGAATTTGTAGTATATTACATACGGACAACAACCACAAGCTCATCTATAAAATTGTCCGTTTAAATTAGCATCAAAATAATATTCCGGCGCTTACTGGGTTAGTATTTTGTAATTAATTTACTTTGTCCTTATATAAACATAAAGCTGGGATCCACGGAAATAATATACTACATAGGAACCACAGCTGGAAGAGGTTGGGATTCCCTGCTCCCATACATATATGCTGTACAGTAGAATCTGCTAAAGGTCATTCTAAACAACGGTCATTTGTACATAGCCTAGCGGCCAGTTAAAATAATGATTTCCCATAATATAATATACCTGTGTATAAGGCTTTCGAACGTTACGTAACATTTCCAATTTGGGGAGGATTACGAATGTATGAACACAACCTATTCACCAAGGATCAGGGTTGTTTGATTTAAATCATGATTTAAATCAATGATTTTTATTAATAAAAATCATGATTTTAATCAAAAATCTGATTTTAATCAAAGAAGTTTGATTTAAATCAATAAAGTCGGACTTTTTTGATTTAAATCAAACTTTTTTGATTTAAATCAGATTTTTTATGTCTATTGTTTTTTGCGAAAAAAGAAAAGAAATACATTGATAATGAATCAAATTACATTGATAATGAGTCATTAACAATGTAATTAACCTATTAGCCAAATAATATACGCCAATGTGATATAGATTGCAAAAAAAACAATTAAAATCAAAATTCTGATTAAAATCAAAAAAATCGGATTTAAATCAAAAAAATCGGATTTTTTTGATTTTTATCAACCCTGCCAAGGATTAATACAGGGATTTTCACGAGTCACTTGATTGACTCGATGACTCGCGAGTCACCACGAGTCATCGAGTTCAGGAATCGCGAATTATTATTGATGTGTACGTATGGTAAGATTAAGCAATTGGAAATTGAGTATTACCTTTAATATTCTTTTACTAATCTGATTGTATTCAGAATTTGAAAAACCCACGAATCTCAAAAGTTATTATCTGATTGACTTGATGACTCACGAGTCACCGCGAGTTATCGAGTCAAATGACTCGATGACTCATGAAAAGCCCTGGATTAATACAACATCATGGAGGGGGAGTAAAATAAAATATTAATAATTGGCTGTAGATATGAGCTGCTGTAGTTATATGGCGAATACTTTTGGGCTCTATCGAGTGGAATAGGAGTGCTAACTGCATCAGTATAAGTATGTAAGAAATTATTTTAATTGTTCGTAATGGATGTGATAATTCATTAGTGTGTGATTCGTAACCAATGTAGCACAATTAAATATTATAATCAACGCAAAATTTAAAAAAATCTAAATTTATAACTGTGTCGACAGCATTTTCCTTTGGAAGCAGATTAATCAACCAACCACCAAATATGTATAGTGCCTCCAATGGACATGCTGTCGGCACAGCTGTAATTCTAGAATTTTTCTATTTATACTTCAGACCCCACATCAGCTTATTAATTAATCAAATGAGATAATCTAACATAAATGAGAGTGCTGTTAATCTAATATTTGCTTGTAGTTTGTATTAATTAGAAATGAAAAATACAGTAAATGATAAATAAGAGATAAAGATTCAATAGAATAATGGATAAATATGAAATTAGGCTAAACCATAGCATAGCATATCAGAATGCTATGACTAAACTAGCAAAACTTTCAAAGGTATTACTTACGATTAATATCAGTCTAACCAAGGACTTTATATTTGGAATCTGGTACACTTTCAGTTTCAGGTTGAATTCCCTCTTCAGTAGGTTTACAACTTAAATAAACAGCTGCGATTTCAATTTCTTCTATCATTTCTCTGGCAGTAAGATGGTTTTCTCGAAATAAATTCAGGATTTTTGTTTGGTTAAGTGCGTCGTGTAACGCTTTTACTTTTTTATATTTCGCAAAACTAACTTGATATGTTAAAGGAACATACTTATTTGCATATTTGGCGCATTCAAAAGCAAAATTACTCAAGTAATTAGCTGTCGCTTCCTGAGAAATTGATTCAGGGCATTTCAATAGATCGATTTCATTTTTAAAATCATCAAGCTGAGACTTTAAGATGTCAATAAAGCCTAATCGAGAGTTCTTCCCATCACGGGAATAGAATAGAGCTTCTAGTCTAGGTTCACAGTTATCGCTTAGAAATTTAATACTGTTAAATTTGAAATAAAAATTTGTATAAACACCAATCCCAGTTTCTATTACTCCTTTCAGTTCTTTAAGATTTGTATTCAAATCCAAACTGATTTTACCTCTCGCTCCTTGAAACCAGTTATAATATGATTCTTTGGGCGTTCGTCCTGTTTCGAGATCATCCAATAGCTTTAGACAGCAGTTTATATCAACTATCAGCCCTGTATAAGCTGACATTATTTCTTCACGAGATATAGGAGTTTGGTAACTCGCCATTACTTTGGTTAAAGTGCTAAAATTTGTAATGGAAATAATTATCGTTGGATTTGGGTTTACCTCGTTATAAGTGGACTTAATTAACTATTTTATCCGTCTGGGAAATATAATTTAGTTTTAGTTAGTATTCCGTTACAGTATATCTGACCATGGCCTACTATATATACGGCTACACATGCTATCGAATCATAAGAAAAAATAAGAGTCCAGTTTTGTGATTTTATTCTAAGCTAAACTATGCTTCCTATTGGAATAATTTGCATTGTATATGGGGTAATCAACCATTGCGAGTCCAATGGAACGACTTTTGAGAATCTGAGATTTGTGGTTTAGCTGTTTAGTCGCCATTTAACGATGACATCATAAATATACTATACGAGCCCTTCGGTCTCGGTCGATTTGCGACTGATCGGTGCTACGCACCTCAAGTTAACGTCCGCTGTGCGGCTTTACTCCTCACCCCTTCGAACATGGAAAATGGTAGAAAGGGACGTTATATAAATCCCTTTATAACATTTCCATAGTTTTAACTTGTTTTTCATATTCTAAGTTTATAAATGCGAAATTCTTGTTCCTATATAGTTATAGTACATTTATGACGTCTAGCATTACTAGTTATGGAGATAAATATAAATAACCTATTTATCAATGGATTTTAAGTAATCCATGGTATAATCAGTGGTATGGACTTATATATTGAAGGTCACGGGTATACATATAATACGTATTACATTATACGTAATACGTATCCAATAAAGAATTAATAAGTAACTAAGATTAAATCCAACAATTTACACGTGTAGCCAATAATTCAATGCTTGCTATAGTATGGATAATAATAATTTGAAACAATCAAGTTTTGATTTCTTGTACAAACAAAAATAATGGAATATTCTATAACACCTGACAAGTTATAATAACACTATGCGCTTTGGGCCAGCCTTACACGCAACAAATATAAAATTGTCGCTACCGATAGCGATACCGCGAGGAAGCAAACAATCCAAGTTTCCCGCCTCAATCAGACTCAGTAAGACGCCATCTGGGCTTAGCACCTTAATCAGATGCAGATAGTAATCTGCTATCAGAAAGTTCCCTTTGGGATCAATACAGAAAGATAACGAGCTTCGGATAGAAGGCCCGGATTTATTCGTGCTGACAATCATTAATAAATTTCCTTTCACAGAATTAATTAATGATATAAGATTATTTTTTAGCTCAAGTGCGTATACAGTTCCCATCCGAACTTTAATACTGTGACATTGTTTAATTATGTCTCGACCGAAATCTCTCTTTTTACTCAAATTTGTATCTAGCACAGAGATCAGCTGATGGTCAGGCTCAACAACAAATATTTCATCATTATCGGAGGCTATCCCGACTGGCTCATGGAAATTATCGTTAGTGCCGACTAGTTGGTAATCAGTGAATTTACATACTTGTGAATTGTTACAATCTGTCACAAAAACTGAATCATCACACACTGTAATACAATGAGGATCTAAGAGAACATTTTCACCAAACTGCCGAACAAATTCACCAGTTTTTGTCCACACTTGAATAGCTCTACAAAGTATATCTCGATTGACTATGTATAATAAGCCTTTGTCATCGTCCAGGAAAATATCCATTGGACCTCGAATAGGATTAGAGTCAGACTCGAATTGTCCAGGCGTATTTCTACAAAACAGATCTTCTGAATAATAATGGGGAGATCTGCCATCAGTTTGGGACGACATTATTGTGAACTTCCTGTTTCCTGACCAGCAATATACATACACTAAGTTTATAAGAACTCAATACATATCAAATTGAGACGAATTTAAAGCAATTTTAAAACAAAACAACATTTTGGCATTTCTATATAACACTAAATTATTCAACAGGTTACCGAACCACCTTATGCTACTTTCTATTGACTTTCATTTAAGCAAAACTCAATATCGACTACACTTTCATCGATTGGATTAGCAAAAGGTTTTGAGCAAATGAAATGACCTTTATGGGGTGAATCGGGTGAGTGCTATAGCTAAATAGCTAAAAACGACATATCATGTAGAATTGCACTTTATGTAATAAATGGACACCTTATAGATGATACATGAAGCTCATTCAAATTTTAAAGGGGAAAATTTCCAAAAAATACTCAACTTTTTTGAAAATTTCCTCGTCTGCTCTACGCGCGTACTTCAGGGCCGTAGCCACTGGTCAGGTTTCAACCTGACCACTTTGGTTGATTAATTTCCCAATGTGGCACAACTCGGTAAGGTTGGTCAGATTAACCTAACCACACTGTCAGGTTGGTCAAATTAACCTGACCCATGGCCTACCATGGCCTACTTAATATACGGCTATATATGTTCCCGAGAAGGCCAAGAAAGAAGAAGGCCAGTTTCTAATTTTCATTTTAGGATAAACTATGCCTCCTATTGTTGTTATTTGGGTTGTATATGTGGTAATCAACCATTGCGAGTCCAATGGAACCACTTTTGAGAATCTCAGATTTGTGGTTAAGCTGTTTAGGCGCCAATTCATGGTGACGGTAACAATTTATGGTAAAATGAAAAAAAATTCACATATCATAAATTTCATTTTCTTCCTACTTTCTAATGATTTTATAATGGGAATACTAAATAGGGATATATTTCATACCCCCAAAAGCTACTAAATCACAAAATGGCGACATTCTAAAAATTTTACAAATTTATAAAGCAACCACATGCTAAATTACAAATAGAATCCGAGTTACAACTTACTATCTTCGTCCATAAAACGTATATTATTGCTGGTTTATCCATATTAATTCTCATTATATATTCTGAAATGTTTACTAAGCATACGTATTAGCAAAATATCTTAATTTTCTCGTAGTTCTTTTAGACTCGAATTTTATATTTTGTATATTTGTTGTGTCATCATTAAATGGCGCCTAAACTGCTTAACCACAAATCTGAGATTCTCAAGTGGTTCCATTGGACTCGCAATGGTTGATTACCCCATATACAACCCAAATAATAACAATAAGGGGCATAGTTTATCCTAGAATAAAATTTATAAACTGGCCTTCTATTTTTTGGCCTTCTCGGTGACATACACGGCCGTATATTAAGTAGGTCATGATACACTAAGAAACTGTACCAGTGGACCCCTAACTTTGGGATGTGGAGAAGTTCAAGTTATAGTATTGATTGATAATAATTTGATATAAAATAACACAATGGAATGTTAGAAATGTATGGCTAGACAGACAGAACACAAATAACTGATTAGATGCCTGAACTTCCTCTCGACCAATTAGATAACTGTCTCAGTATTCTATAATGCACACTTAATATACTATAAGATAGAGTCTGATAGACCATAGCCTACTATGGATAGACTAAATATAGCCTTTCTAAACTTGAGTAGATCTGTGAATTTATTGAGAAAACTAGAGCAGAATTGGAATTATTTTGAAAAACTTGAATTGAATTGGAATTATTTTCAAAATTTTCCCTATTTTAAAGTGACCCGATCAGCAAAAAAATCAAAATTGTAACAAGACCCCTCAAAAAATTGAGATTGCCCAAATCTTGAGGGTCTTGTGAATATTTTGACCTCAAACCGTCTCCAAACCTTAAATAGTTCCCATATGATATGTTATGGAAAAATGGTGTATCTACTAATTATAATACTTAGTTATATCTATATGTGCTACATACGTAAACAAATTGAATTTTTGAAAGAAAATCACATCGTGGGGTAGCCCCCCCATTTCTTCCCATAACTCGGAACAAAAATTTTTGCATAAAAAGTGAAAAATCCGAACCACTAGTCTGAATTCGAAAACTCACCGGTTTTGGAAAGATCTCAAAAGGGACGAACGATTAAGTGGAGCGTTTAGACACTGATATATAAAAGTACATACTATTGTTAAGGAGTACAAGGTTTAATTACCCTAGCGGGCCTAGCCTATACAAATGCAGCAAGTGACTTCGGTTAATACTAATTCCCTGATGTAGACTGTCATTAATAGGGACACCAGGGGACCGTATGAATGTGTTCGTATTATCCGGAGTAATTTACATGCATTTGTATAGGCTAGAGGAATTTAACTTTGTACTCCTTGACCAATATTTCCCTTATCAGTGTTCATATTGTGTACATGTTCATACAATATACAGGTAACTATAGTAAACTCCTGATAACATATTTCGACGGTACCCTTATGTTTGTATTAACGAGAATCTACTGTATTAACATTCTATATGCCCATTTAAGTGCTAAAATGACCAAGATTCGTAAGGAGTTTATTCCCAACCGCAGCAAGGTTAAGAACGCCTCCTCTGCCGCAAAATGGCTCTGTAGGTGGGTTATCGCAATGGAGATATACGATAGAGTAACCAAGGTCGTGGCGCCTAAGAAGTTTTGTTTCCGCTTAAAGAAGCGGAAACAGAACTTAAACACTAAATAGACAATGGGATTCCTGAAAGCTAAACGAGCTGAACATAAAGAGGTTTGTTGTTAGCATATAGTACATTAATTATTAAATTAGTCTATGGTTGTTAGTTGTATACTTAAGAACTTAATTATACTGTAGACTCAGTTATAACGTACTTGGGTTAGTAAGTACTAATTTATTTAACCGAGTTTATAAAGCAGTATGTATTTCTCTAATTATATCGGCCAACACTTTATAATGTAACGAATTTGTCTAGCAGAGTTAAAATAACGAGTAAACAACATTTGTGTGAAAACGAGTTCGTCTAGCAGAGTTCAATTATACAACCACTAATACAACCAACTTAACGACTTTATTGATTCTTGTAACAAACATGTTTGTGGAATAATATTGTGTTTAGGCTACAGACTCAGAGTTCAGAGAAGAGTACACAGCACTAACCACAGAGAAATCTAGTCATCCTATTTCTACTGATTATGTCTGATAAGCAGTTTTTACAGAGCTTCTAATGCACACAGTATAAATAGAATTCTGTAGCAACTAAATCAATAAACTGAATAGTATCAGAATCGAGCTCGAGTTTACAATGGCGACACAGTTTCCAGAACCCATACCAGTACCACTCGTAGACCCAATAGCGACACAAATCAACCAATCGATAGACAGGTTGATACTCTCACTCCAGCAGAGAAGAGTCCAGCTGTTGACCGACTTAAGGGACAGCCGAGAGGAATTGAGAGCCAATCGGGTGTCGCGACAACAAATCGAGCTACAAATAGCAGAAACACGCGCACTTTTGGAAGGCCAACTAATGCACAATAGGCACCATTCCATGCAGGAGAGAATAGTGGCAGAATTAGAAGCTACTCGAGCTGAAATTCAAGTCAATATCCCGCCTCCTCAAGACCTGAAGTTCCTGTGCGACACACGGGACCTAGAGGCACACATCTCCCGTCTGGGAGAGATTGCACAGATCGACATTCTTCCAGCAATGCCTGACTACGCTGCATTCCTACAGCCCAGTGCTGCTGTTGGGAAAGAGGGATCAGCTCCTGGAGAGCTTAAGGGGCCAAGTGGTGTTACAATCGAACAAACATATGGACACATTTATGTGGCCGATAGAGACAACAGCCGAATCCAAATATTCTCTGAAACAGGAGACTGTCTCAATCAATTCGGACATCAACACTTGAATAAGCCATGGGGCATATTAACCTACAAAGACAGCATATTTGTTACGGACGTAGGACTCAACGCTTTATTCCGATATAAGCTGTCAAATCTCACAATGATAAAGCGAGTAGGGAAGGAAGGATCAGGAAAGAAAGAATTCAATTATCCGGGACAACTCGCCATCTCTCCCAATCAACGCCTCTATGTCCCAGATCAATACAACAACAGAATCCAAATCCTGTCTACAGATCTTGCTTTCCAAGACTCGCTACAACATAAAACTATGACAATACCTTTTGATGTTAAATTCACCAACAATGAAATGTTTGTGTTGAGCCGTGCAGACAATCCCTGTATCCACGTGTTTACACTATCAGGAGAGAAGTCCCGCTCCCTAGTTACCAGAGGAATAGGAAGGCAAGTTTCAGGAGCATATTTCTTCTGTTTAGACGGACACAATAATATTGTCATCAGCGACTACTTAGCTGGCGTTATCAAGGTATTCTCTCCAGCAGGAGACCTCCTACACACGGTAGGACAGGAAGCACATCAAGATGGATTGGTTTTCTTGCCTCATGGCATTGCTATCCTCAACAACACTAAGTTAGTTTGTGTCTCTCTGAGTCCATACTTCGGTCTCCATATATTTACTCCTTAACTGCTATTTCTGTTTATCTACTGTGCTTATTAACCAATTAATACATTGCTTTAATAAACTGAACTTGAACCCTTAGAAACTTTGAATGGAACAAACCATGAACTATCCATTATTTTCAATCCTTTAATGTATATACTATATGGGTGCCATTCAGTCTGGTCACTAAACTATATTAAATTATTACTTATTATTGGTTACAAGCTGATATATTATAGGTCTTATTTTTTCCCTTTACAAAGCCGAGTTATTATAGTAGACTCTCGTTAATACGAATACGGATAAGGGAAATATCGGTTAAGGAGTACAAGATTTAATTCCCCTCGCCTATACAAATGCATGTAAGTTGATACGAATTCCGGATAATACGAACAATTTCGACGGTCCCCTAATGTTCCTACTAACGAGAATCTACTGTATATTGAAAGGTGTTGGCCTATATAAATAAGCCATCAATCATTTACTACATACGATAGTACGTATAAGTAAGGCATTAATCATTACTACCTGTTGTTGTTTGTTAGTCAAAGCAGATAAACTGTTCGCTGGACTTCAACCTATTTAAGGTGTTGGGAGACCCAGTTAAGATCAGAGCGTGGCATATAGCGGGATTGCCAGCCGACTCGTTTTCTAACGATAATGGAGTCATTGTTGATATGGCCAGGAGATGGTAAGTACAGTGTTCAAATAGCAAATATTATATTACAGTAGAACCTCGTTAGTACGAACACGGTTAATAGTAACTTAATACGAATTTCCGGATCAGACGATTAAACAGTTCCACAAAATTAGGTCCCTACTATGGCTATTCAATTGGTATTACTCCGGTTAATACGAACTCCCGGATAAAGCGAACACATTTTTACCGTCCGTTGGTGTTCGTAATCTCGTATTAAGTTATTTCTGCCCCAAGCGAACATTTAATGTTAATTCTGTTCCTCTAATAGCAAGTTAGCCTATTAGCAAGAAAATTTGTGCGAAATGCGATTTGCTATTAAGAGAATACTACTCTAAAATTGTTTGTTGCTATTACAGTAGACTCTTATTAATATCCGTGTTCCTATTAACGAGAGTCTACTGTCCCTAATGATATAATTTTATGTATTTTACTGTCCCAATTGAGCTGAGTTGAGTTAGTTATATTTTGTTCCGTGTTTGCTTACACGTTGTTGTTGTTGTTGTTGTTGTTGTTGTTGTTGTTTATTCCTATATTTAGGTCCCTGATGATAGACCCACAAGGCCAGGCTAACAAATGGATTAAGAATTCACAGAAAGACAAGGGTTTTCACGTGGTTAAGCTTACACAGAGCGATTACATTCGAACTCTTGAGAACTGCATTCAGTTCGGCAGACCTGTTTTTATTGAGAATGTTTGAGAGGAATTAGACCCTTCTTTGCCTCCGATCCTCGACTCTATCGCCTCTCACTAAGTGTGGAATCGTTAAAATGTGGGGTATGCCATTATCTCATCGTAGTTTTGTTTTTGTAAATTGAAATATTATGTTAGCTCTAAATGATGTTTCGAGATAATATCAAACAGAGATAAACTTAATATTGTACTATCATTCAGGTCGGTTTCGTTGAGTAACTCAGTATCTGTTCTTGTTGAATACGATCGCTAGCTGGTCGAGTGAGCAGGTTTTAATGTCTTTCATCAGTGATTCGAACAGTTCAAGACTGATATGCGAGGTGTCGACAAAGATCAATTTAATGTAGTGTACCAAGTAGTAATGACTGAATGAAGCACAGCCACTCATTGGTTGACATTGGGAGTACCCTATCATTCAGGTATAGAAAGTCAGATGGGGGAAGGAATAGTATCAGGGCATTATGAAAGTGGACACAGTTAAACACAATAACAATGGGATTAGATCGAAATATTTCCTAGTATGCTCAAACCAACCTGCGTGTTCAGGGGGGGGTCAATCGACAGATACTTGACCCATAGCCAGGTGGTGGGTCCCATTTAAAAAAATATTTCATGAAGTACCTGGTACTTCATGAGGGTACGAATCAATATTATTGCGAAATTTTGCATCAAATTATCAAGAATTTACACTAAGGGTAATTTTTTTAAATCTTATCACACCTAAAGTTGAGAATTGCTGACTAATTAAAATTGTAAAAAAATTTAAAAAGTGTGTTTTTGGGTAAAAATTCTCATAGGAGGACTTCAGGGACCAGATGTAATTAACTTTGTATCAATTTATGCTAATCTGACACAGGTGACAACTCCAGAGTGTCACTTGTGGCAAATACTGAATGGGTGTAGGGGTCCAAAAGCAATAAATTCGTTAAGTACTTGGTACTTCGTGAGGAGGGGTGGGTGGGTATGCCCTAAAAATATATTTTTCCATGAAGTCACCTATGGATTAGTATTCTTAAGATTGACCCCCCCCCTGGCGTGTTAATAGAGTTGTGTCATATCCTATTTGGTGGTAGAAAGGTAGATTGTCAATCGTTTCAGGCATTAATTATCGGAACAGAATAGTTAGGAGAACAGCTGATCGCTCCGTAAGGAATCCACATAAATCCTTACGACCATTTTGTAAACTGAGAAGTGCTAACTGCTATCAGCTATATAGCGTACACTCAAGCACTGATTGGTCCAAGAAGTCGACTTCAAGAATATAGCAGAAGAGAACTCCTGAATGGTTAAATGCCCAAACGCCCACACCTTCTTTACAATGCCTACCGCTTCTTTGGTATAGAATTCGTGCGCTAATCCCAAACAATGGCATTCTATCTCCACATGGTTAATGGTCATGGTCACAGTTACCATGGAAGTCAATTCTCGACTGGCTACACTCAGTAATTCGATTCGTCCAATCTTGTAGAGGCAATCCCACACGCATTTAGCAAATAGTTCCAACTTTATTACTTTGGCTAATTCCTTTAGAGCCATCCTGGTGAGCAGCCGGCGTATCAAGTAACAGGTCAGTTCTCTGTACAGTTGTGTTAGCGTCTGGATAGTCACCGACTCGTCCTTCAAGAGTGCCGCGAAGAGGGACGCATTCACGGGTATCAGAGAAAGCTGGTTAATTTCGTCATAGCGAGACAGTAGACTCCTACACACTCCCAACTTTTTAAGGTCCACAATTTGCTTCTTGAAGTATAGTTCTCTATTTTCTGGAGAAAAGCCTAGCACCTGATTAAACCTGTCTATTTGAAGCGTGTGCTGAGAGGAAATATCTGTCCAAGCACTGGTCTAGATGTTACGATATCTCTGGTCCTCGGGAGTACGATCCTTGGGAAAGGCCGTAGGTTGGCAGTACGGGCAGACTATGACTACGGGTCTTAGTATTCACATGCCGGCAGTACGGACTGGTAACCATGTGGAAGAACACATGGTCAGTACGCTGTAGGTAACAGAGAGCTGCAGGGCAGTAATCCTCCTGATGAGTCCCTGCAATGGAATGAAACCACTCACATAACATCCCTATGAGTTGGGGGTCGGAAAGAGCGTCTAGTCTTCATACTAGGACGTGGCCTCATCTCATAACAGGAGTGTTGGGGGAGATTTATATATCTATTTATTACTGAACACATTGGGAACACAACCTAACTTCGTTATACATGCCTAATAGTCTGAATTGGTCTTTCGATTCGTACACATTTGTTCTAATAGTTCTCATTGGATCCATTCCTGGGTCACAAAGCGGTTTATGCACATGTTGAGACAGAGAGGGAAATATTTGGAAAAAGAAAAAGTTAAAGCGGAATACGTAGATATTCCCTTTCGAGGTCTTTTAGTGCAGGATTTTATAGATTATATTTAGATAATTTGTAATCGATTATTTATTGTTTATGCGATTTTCTAACACAACAAGTTAGTTTTGTTGTTTATTAAAGTTATTTTAATATACAGTAGACTCCGCTTATAGAGCCACCTCTTAATCGACATTCAACGTATCTTCTTAATGGATAGTTCACATCATAACATTTCTTTTCTTGATTGTTATTAGTCATGAAGTACCATTGTAATCGCGTGTACATAACCACCATCTCTGGATAATACAATCCATATGAATAATATAACACTCTTAAAGTTCTATTACGCCACAGGAACCCGAAAACTAATTGTTCGCTACGTATGTATAATTTAATGTGACAGGAAAACGGCCAGGAAAAACAATTTCTTTCAAAAATCTAAAATTGCAGCTGTGCCGACAGCATGTTCCTTTGGAACACTATATTTTGGTGGTTGGTTGCCTCTAAAAGAAAAATCTGTCGGCACAGCTGTAATTTTAGATTCTTTTGCGTCGAATAATTCATTGTGCAACATACATACATTGGTTACGAATCACACACTATAAATGTATTATCTCATCCATTTATAATTTTATACGAACAATTAAAAGAATTTCATACATATTTATATTGTACGAGCCCTTCGGTCTCGGTCGCTTTGCGACAGATCGGTGCTCCGCACCTCAAGTTAACGGCCGCTATGGGGCCTTACTCTTCACCCTTTCTTCCATGGAAAATATAGATCCTTATATGATTTCCATTTTTTTAACTTGCTTTTCATATTCTAAATTTATAAATGCGAAATTCGGGTTCAGCATACTTGTTTACCTATAATACCCGTTGAAAGCAAACTTCTAGGTTCATTTTGAATTTTCATTAATTTGTTTACCTATTTTGTGTAAACAACAACAATAAATATTCATATTATAAATTTATATAAACGCGAAATTCGTGATCAGCATACTTGTGTCACAATAATACCCGGTGAAAGCTAACTTCTAGGTTGATTTTAAATTTCATCAATTTGTTTACATATTTGTGTAAACAACAACAACAAATATTAATATTATAAATAAAAAAACGCGAAATTCGTGTTCAGCATACTTGCTTACCATTAATACCCGTTGAAAGCAAACTTCTATGTTGCTTTTGAATTTCATTAATTTGTTTACCTATTTTGTGTAAACAACAACAATAAATATTCATATTATAAATTTGTAAATGCGAAATTCGTGATCAGCATACTTGTTTACCTATAATACCCGGTGAAAGCTAACTTCTAGGTTGATTTTTAATTTCATCAATTTGTTTACCTATTTTTGTAAACAACAACAACAAATATTAATATTATAAATTAAAAAACGCGAAATTCGTGTTCAGCATACTTGCTTACCATTAATACCCGTTGAAAGCAAACTTCTAGGTTGATTTTGAATTTTCATTAATTTGTTTACCTTTTTGTGTAAACAACAGCAACAAATATTAATATTACAAATTTATAAACGCGAAATTCGTGTTCAGCATACTTGTTTACCTATTATAGCATTTGTTATCAATTATAACATTTGACAGTTAGTTTATATCTCATATATTAATGCGGTTTCTATCCCCTCGTCACTTTAATACAATCCGGACAAACACACAAACAAACACACACACAACAATCGAGATTTAATAATATAGATTTAAAGGATTGTTTGGAATGTATGTTGGATAACTGGGCCCGTATTCACTAAGAAGTTAAGTACATATAGGGTTTGCAATCCCGGGATCCCGGGATTGCTATACATTTTCTCCCGGGATTCGAAGACCAATCCCGGGATTCAATAAAGTACTAGGAATCCTGATCAATTTGTTGTTGTTAAGTGCTAACCACGTTCCATTAATGCGAATCCTTTGATTTCATAATTAGATGTGTGAACTTAAATTAAACATTGGGGGAAGTGCAATCAGAAGGAGCACACTCCCATCCAGTCTGTGAGGGGCTTTTTTAAAGTTAAAATAATACAGCAAGTTATTACAATAGCATTCCATACACTAATATGCTATGCTATTGAATAAATATAATTCAATTTCGTACTTAAGTACGTACTTAGTTCATATATTTAATTTTCTTATTCGACAGTCGAATAACTCTTATTCGACAGTCGAACAACTCTTATTCGACAGTCGAACAACTCTTATTCGACAGTCGAACAACTCTTATTCGACAGTCGAACAACTCTTATTCGACAGTCGAACAACTCTTATTCGACAGTCGAACAACTCTTATTCGACAGTCGAACAACTCTTATTCGACAGTCGAACAACTCTTATTCGACAGTCGAACAACTCTTATTCGACAGTCGAACAACTCTTATTCGACAGTTGAGTACACTAGTTAATTTGAACTTGAATGTATAGAAGTATTATCAACATTTTTTTGTAAGTGTTAACTTCGCTGGGGGTATTATATATGCCTCTAGTATCTATAAAATATTTGAATATCTACAAATTTCAAATTTTTCTGTGGAACTTGATGAATCAAGCAAACGCTCGTAAAATCCTGGCAAGCACATGCGACCAGTTCTACAAAATTACTGGTGAGGTGGTAGCACTGACATTTACATGGAATGGTATGTTAACTGTATACGGTCCAGATTCCTTCAAACAGATAATTATATCTCAGAAAGTAGACGTGTGGGAAAGTTTATCCCATTCTTATACGAATAACGTAGAGGAACCTAATAAAATAAAGAAAAAGTCAAAACCTATGGTTGATGAACACATGAGTGATTTGATGAAAGAAGATATCAATCGTTACTCTCGAGGTACCCTAAGGAGACTAGTATCATGGGCTACTCAAAAGTCAATCGGTAATCTGAAACCCAATTATTGTACAATTTTGTAATTTTAACAAAGAAAGTAACAATAATTTATATGATATACAAATACGTAGATTATAAGATTTATAACTTTATGTTTGTAGGTCGTGGTCGTTCTTTTTGGGGAGTAGAATCTTTGAAACCTGTTTGGTGGCCTGATACAGTAAAATTCGAATGTATCTCGAAGTCAAATGTAAGGAAAGACTTGATAGTTATGATAATACATTCATACATGGTACATAATGATATCCCTATTGCTATCGCATCTTCAACACCTAAGAAAATAATCAAAGAAGTTAACAATTCAGCTGATACGAGTACACCTAAAAGAGTCCGCCCAAATCCATCACATTCGCTCACCTTTACACCAATTAGGAAAAAACCGAGAGTGACAGAAATTGATAGAGGATATTATTTCAGTCTCTGATATAAGTGCTGATAACTCATTTTTCGAAGGCTTAACTGGTGAAGTAATACTTTCTAAGGGAAACCAAGTTCCATCCAGACCTATCGATGTAAAAAATACAAGTAAACTAGAAGAAGAAAAATTATTAACTAAAGCAAAAGGTAACAGTAAACATTATATTAGATGTAGTAATTCGAATATATTAAGAAAATCTGTCAAAGAAATATGTGTGCGTGAACTTACTCATGCTGGAAAATGGCTCTCAGATGTTACAATCCATGCTTATTGTGTAAGTATTCTTATTTATGAAATTTTTTAAGCCTTTGTTTGTATATTTAGCTAGAATTTAACAACGTATACAATATTTCATTCTTTCTTTTAGACTTTGCTGAAACGCAGTTTTCCTAATATCAGCGGGCTACAGGATACTATATTTTCCCAGGTGTATAATCTAATTCTCTATCATTTACAAATTAAAGTTATAAATAAATACTTAAAACTTCAGATTATAATCTGTATTCGGAGTATTGAAACTTAAAATCACCTTATTAATTTAACTCCAATATTTAGAATCTTGGATTCAAAAAAGCTGCACGAGATATTCCTAGCATTCAGTTACACAGTTGTGGTCAACATTGGGTCTGTTCAAAGTACGATGGTAAAGGCGGGATATATATTTATGATTCACTGTACGTGAGAAAAACAAGTGGAGACTTAGATACACAACTGGCACTCCTGTATGCTGAGCACTCACAGCAGCTGATAGTAACAGTTCCCAGTATACAGCAACAAAAGGGTAGTTCAGAATGTGGTCTATATGCCCTAGCAGTTGCTACTGCTATAGCTGCTGGTGTTGAACCAGAAACCCAGTCATGGAATCAATACCAAATGAGGTCCCATTGCCTCAAATGTATAAAGGAAGAAAAAATAACTCTATTTCCAATAAACACCACACGTGGAGTACGCACAGGGAAACTACCTGAATCACATCAAATTATTATCGATCTAATTTGCACATGTAATCTACCGATATATGCTTATGTAAATCAACGTGAAAGTTCAGTTCGATACACAGTTCAATGTGACGTATGCGACAGCTGGTTCCATAATGAATGTGTAGGGCTTCCTGAAAGCTCAATCATTGACAATAGTTTTAGCTGTGTAACTTGCACGAATAAACCTTAAATTATTAATGTATCTATTTATCAACTACCATCATTTGATACTTTTTGTACGACTAGAACTTTAACTTTATCCAATTATTCGTCAAATGAGGCGCTTATTGGAGCGAAATAGGATATAATAAATTGATGTTCTGCCGGTAAATATCAAAAACATAAAGTGATGTATACTATATACTAATATTTTTGTTCCAACTAGCTAAAAAATAACGCGTTGTAAAGAATACATTCTCTATGCGCATATACGCAATTTGTGTTGAAAGTCTTCGAAGGGTAGAGAATAGTTGCTCACAAATCTCTGAATTTACTTTCTTCATTTCATGTGTAGCCCAGGTGTTCATAGAGAAGATAGGATCGCAGCGATGATTTTTGCTATGAAATCTGTCGACCAGAAAGGTTGTATTGCGAAACAATGCAGGGTCCCTAATTAGAAAGTATAAATAAATGTCTCCTTGGGATTAAAGGATAAAAAAACAGTCAGTATGTTACCTTATAATACAAGTTGTATTTAAGTTACAAGCGTTGTCATAAATAATGACAGCTGGTGGGATTGTAAATTTGCTGATGAGCATGTTATAAATAAGTACTGTTGACTCCCTAGTAGTTAAAATTTCAAATCCATAACAGAACTTGTGTTGACACGCCATTACTATTAATCCAGGAGAAAATCTTTGGTGCTTAGGGTAAATTTTGGAACAAGTAGTAGGTATGCATATGTCCTCCTTTAGTTTCTCATACTGTGGTATCCTATTAAAAATGATAATTAAAGAGAAATTTTTCGAATATTAATATAATTAATCAAATTTCTCAGTGACAACACTGAGTATGTCATATTATTGAATCAGTAAGCTTACTTGTAGTTTGCTGGTAAGGCTGGGAAGTACTGAAAGAAGTCTGTTTCGCTTGCCTCTCTTTCTATCAACTTTCGAGATGGGTTCTTGAATAAAACTTTAATTTTGTTCATAATTTGTTCATAAAAAATAGTTGAAAATTATCTAAGTAGAACATAAGTGAATTTGTATATTATATTACAAGATTTAGTTAATTAAATTAATAAACTGAATAGTCTAATTGGACGCGTTCGAATATTAGTTAATTAATTAAGTAATTCGACAATGTAAAATGAGTTAATTTACTGTTGACAAAGAGTTCAGGGCCGGATCACCCAATAGGCTAAGTAGGCTGCAGCCTAGGTGCCCGTGGGTTCTGGCGGCCTCATAAAATCTGCTCGTCGTAATTTTATATTGGTTGAAGGGGGAAAGGGACCCCTAATTCTACCCAGCCTATGATTCCAGAGACCCATCATCCATCTCTGAAAGAGTTGTTTGACTGTCGAATAAGAGTTGTTCGACTGTCGAATAAGAGTTGTTCGACTGTCGAATAAGAGTTGTTCGACTGTCGAATAAGAGTTGTTCGACTGTCGAATAAGAGTTGTTCGACTGTCGAATAAGAGTTGTTCGACTGTCGAATAAGAGTTGTTCGACTGTCGAATAAGAGTTGTTCGACTGTCGAATAAGAGTTATTCGACTGTCGAATAAGAAAATTTAATACCTCACTTAGTTAAGTATGACCTAAGTATAACAATATTTCTTAGTGAATACGACTTAAGTACGAACTTTGTACTTAAGTCTATACTTAGTACTTAAGTACTAAGTAATCTTAGTGAATACGGGCCCTGAAGTAGGCAACTCGATTTTAACGTACCAGGGTAGACTGGGTAGTACGTACTCATTTTATTAACTAATTTAATAAAGCAGTATGCATTTTCATAGAGGATAAACTCGGTTAGCACGTACACTCAGAAAATACGTTCTTATTTTCGTTTCCCGAGGGTACGTTGTGTTGTACGTTGTAAAGGGTAATTAATAAATTAAATATATTTGGAGACTAAATGCCCTGAGTTCAAATAAACGAGTAAATAACATTTGCATACAAATGAGTTTTCCCGGTAGAGTTTAAATATACAACCACTAATACAACTAACTAAGGAAACACCGATTCTTGTAATACAAACATGTTTGTGGAGTAATATTGTGTAAGGCTACAGGGCAGTGGCGGCGCCAGGGGGGGGCATGCCCCCCCCCCTCTTTTGAGGCTGCCCCCCCCCCTAGAATAAGATTGTTGTACAGTGTGGCCCCCCCTGAAATCCCCCCTGGCCCCCCAGAGCTCCCCTACAGGAAAATCCTGGCGCCGCCTCTGCTACAGAGTTCAGAGAATAGTACACAGCACTAACCAATCTACTGTTTCGCTATGACGAAATTAACCAGCTTTCTCTGATACCCGTGAATGCGTCCTTCTTCACGGCACTCTTGAAGGACGAGTCGGTGACTATCCAGACGCTAACACAACTGTACAGAGAACTGACCTGTTACTTGATCGCCGGCAGCTCACCAGGATGGCTCTAAACTTCTAAAGGAATTATCCAAAGTTATGAAGTTGGAACTATAGTTGATATGGGAGATCGTCCGCTCACTCCCATATCACGGTAGTCAACTCATTGTGGTGATGGTTTCGTCCCATTACAGGGACTCCTCAGGAGGGTAACCCTCGACCACTAGGACCGCACCACGCGTCTCTTGTTACCACCGTTCCGCCGGTTAGCCACAGTTACCTACCCGTACTGCCGCTACGCTGGGCTACCACCACCGCACTCCTGTCACACAACAGAACTGTTTGCTAAATGCGTGTTGGATTGTCTCTACAAGATTAGCCGAATCGCATTACTGAGTGTAGCCAGTCAAGAATTTACTTTTCCAGAAACTGTGACCATGACCATTAACCATGTGGAGATATAATGCCATTGTTTGGGATTAGCGCACGAATTCTATACCAAAGAAGCGGTAGGTATTGTGAAGAAGGTGTGGGCGTTTGCGCGCATTTAACCATGCAGGAGTTCTCTTCTGCTATATTCTTGAAGTCGACTTCTTGGACCAATCAGTGCTGATTGTACGCTATATAGCTGATAGCAGTCAGCATTTCTTAGTTTACAAAATGGTCGTCAGGTTTTTATGTGTTTTTAGCTGTGTCCTAACTATTCTGTTCCGAAAATTAATGCCTGAAACGATTGACAATCTACCTTTCTACCACCAAATAGGATATGACACAACTCTATTAATTAACACGACGCGCAGGCTGGTAAATATTTCGATCTAATCCCCATTATTATTGTGTGTAACTGTGTCTGTGTCCACATTCATAATGCCCTGATACTATTCCTTCCCCCATCTGTTTTTCTATACCTGAATGATAGGGTACTCCCAATATCAACCAATGAGTGGCTGTGCTTCATTCAGTCATTACTACTGGTACACCACATTAAATTGATCTTAGTCGACACCTCGCAGATCAGTCTTGAACTATTCGAATCACTGATGAAAGACATTAAAACCTGCTCACTCGACCAGCTAGCGATCCTATTTCAACAAGAAACAGAACCAATAAGCGCCATAATATCCCAGCTTATACTGAGTTTCTCAACGATCCCGACTTGAATCATTGTCCTCGTATTTCTATAGAGCTATCCGATTGTAAAATAGAACAACCTACAGATATCGCTTTGTTCTCTACTCCTACCAATCAACATATTAATAGTGTGAGGCCCTGCAGAAATGAATTCCCTGCCACTAGAAAATTGGTCCCCGAAAACTCCCCAGACCAAAATTCCATGGAAAATGGTTCTATGACCTGTTTTCTATGGAATTTTGGTCCCGGTGTAACAGCCCAAATTATACCCGGAGTTAATCTGTCCTAGCCTAGACTATACCCGGGTATATACTGGTGAAGGGTTAATCTGGGCTGCTACACCTGATCAATTTTTCGGGGCCCAATTTCCAGTGACAGGCTTATTCATAAAAATATTTGGTTTCAATATGGCGAAAATCGATAAAGTTTTTATTATAGTAAACACGGAAACTAATAAACACAAACCTCAGAGGGACCAATTTTCCAAGGGGACGAAAATTTCCGTGAACTGTTACTATTGGCTCCTCTAGTAGCTAAGTCAATCTAGTTGCTCATTTCTTCTCGATTTCTTATCTTTAGGGATGAGAGAGTATACCAAATTTCGACGCTTCTTGAAATCGTAAAATATAATTTTATCTTCCTATAATAAGCTTAGCCTCTTCCGTTCAAAGGTTAATTTATTAAACGAATTCAAAATTGTGACCAATTGAACCATCCTTTAGGAATCACGACACCTTATAGAGATATCCTCGCCATAACTGGCACCATCAGATGAATTTGACGAAAGCCTTCAAAATGCCCGTTACCCAATTGATATAACAATAGTTGAATGGCTTAGATGGATCTGGTAGTCACAGACTCTACAACCAATTGCAAGAAAATCCTGATATCTCAACCAAAACATTCCTTTTATTTTGTTTCCGAATAATACACGTAATGGATAATACTAAGGAAATCATTTGGAAAATCCCATACCTAACTCTCCTTTTTTTTGTGCATCCTTTGTCATTATTTGCAGTCCCAGAAAATGAAGATAGCGTACGCTTTCTAATGGAGAACATTAATTTTGAAACGGAATACTTCAAACGAACGGATTTGAGCTTCCCCAGGTGAGATGTAACGTAAATCTAAAATGGCAGTTTTTCTGGGACGGTTCCGGTGGAGCGGCTTGTCACTTATGTACAGCTACGAGAGAACAATTAAAAGACAGGCACTTAATCCAACACAGGCTCCCCATTAATCGAAGCATGCAACTAGCAAAGGAGGTATTTCTTGAGGTAGACGAAGATTAGTTTTTGGCCATACTTCCTTCAAAACGATTCAATATATCACTCACAGACCAATTTCAACAATCGATATCTTACTATACCAGCCTCTCCATTACATGGATATATTAGAATATTTCTTGGTCGATGAACCTTGTTTACCACCTTCATGCAGGAGTAAGAAAATGGTCACCTACGTCTTCCAAAACCGAAACTTCAAAAGCATTTGTTCGCTATTTCTTACAAGAGAAACGGTCATTAGGATCTACTCCAAATATTCAAAGGGGAACATCAATCACTGGAAACGTGGCAATGCAGTGTTTTTTACGGAAAGTGCGATGAAACAATAGCTATCTCCGATGGATTGTGACCTTGTTACCGAATGATTGCAGAAAGTCGTTTACGACCATTTACTCGAATCTTGGTGTCATTCTCAGGATTTACAAGAGCGACAAATCATTGATCACTTTGCTTGGGCCATAGTCACACCAACGCTCACAAGGTTTTAGCTCACTCAGTAGAATTAATGTCAAGATTTAATGATGAAGAGGAATTAAAGCGTTTTTCCGAAGAAGGCTTGGAATCGTGCAACAAGCACATAAGAAGATACCGCGAGTTATTTGCACGAACGAGCTATTATTGAGGTTACTTAGAGAATAATGCATGTCATATCTTTATAGTTGCATATAAATACATTATTATGTATACCTCTATCATTTGGCAGCATTAAAAATTAACTCAACCAAATTTTATAAATTAATATTTATAATATTTAAGGTTATTACGTCATAACTCGACAAATTGAAGTCCTGCACTGTTTTTAGCTAATCATTGGATTTCTCGTGGTTGATTTACCATTCAACAATAATAGGTTTAGAATGGCTAAAACATGTTTTATAGCGATTTCTCCTGATTTACCATTTTATACCACTGTTCATGCCACTGTGCATAGGCCTCTCAGGAGGACGGTTCAGTCCTCTGCCTCGGTACCAAGAATTATCCAGGAGCGCGAGACGGTCCTTTGGAGCATGATTTTTGTAAAAATTTGAATTTAGGAGCGCGAACATTTGTAATTCTCTCCTATACCGTAACATTAATTTGTGATTTAGGCGTATGAAAATTGGATCAGACCAGGATTAGTAGCGTATTTACAAATGGCTGTATAATACACTGCTCGGTACGTATACCTGCGACCGTTGTGCGGCTTGTGCCCGACCAACGTCCTAATGGGTACTGCCTCCATCTGTCGGCGCTCCTAGGCCTGCTCTCTCTCACTGTCCACACAGCGCCAGCAGCGCCTAGACATAACTGGGAGTGTCTGACCTTCCACGGTGGTACCGCCCCACGTCACAATATAAATACTTTCGCTCAAGTAATTTGACACAATAGAGAGAATATTGACCCGATTAGTTGAAATTTTGGATTTTTGAGGCGAACACATTTTGACGGTCCCTTGGATACGTACTAACGAGGTTCTACTGTATTTATTTATGACTATATTTCCAATATTAATAAATATTTATCTCTATCAGTTTGAATTAGAGTACTTATAGACTATTTGCCTGTATAAGTACTGTACTTTTGTGTGTGTACTTATGTCTGAACAGATGGATATCTCTCAATCCTACGCAGTTAGTAGCAGTGATCTGCTACCCACCCCCAATACCTCTGGGGCTCTGTCTCACTCCTCTAATTCTATTCCTACCTATCCCCTATCTCACAGTAGCAACTACATTCAGTACCCGGCCCAGACCTCGTACCCGCAGTACTATACTCAGCAACAAACGTATCAACAACCTCAACAACCTCAACAACCTCAACAACAACAACAACAACAAGGATACTACTCATACGCACAGAACACCTGGCAGGGGTACAACACAACCCCTCCCGCTCCCCCGGGAGTCTCCTCTCCCCCTCCCCCGCCCCCCGGCACCTACTCCGCCCCCTACCCCCCTCTGCCTCTGCAGTACCCGCCTGTCTCTCAGACCGGGCAGATGGGCGCAGCGCCGCCTCAGGCGCAGCCGGACTCCTCTGCTAGTCTCAACCAGGTACGCTATAGGCTAATTATAGCACATATAGGTCATAGGCGTAGGCTCCGGTAGGGCTGGTAGGGCCATGACTACCAATAATTGTATTTTCTCCATAGAAGCTAACGCAAATATGCCAAGATGGCCCTACCAATCCTAACATCCAGCCTATAAGGGCCATACCAATCTCCAAAACGAGTCTACGCCCCTGTAGGTACGTTTTAGGCGCAATTATGGCGCATATAGGTACGCTATAGGCTCAATTATAGCATACATATCTCGTGAGTAAGGGGGGGGGATCTCCCAAATATGGTCATGTGATCAGGCTTGTCAAAAGGTCAGATCATGACCTGACCTGACCTGACCTGACCTTTGAGTGACCTGAATTGAACCTATTTTCTGAACGCTTTGACCTGAACCTAATCTTGCATGATTTTGACCAGACCAGACCTGAACCTTTTTTGACCTGACCTGACCTGACATGAAATTGACCTGAAATGACCTGAAATGGTCCTGAAATTGAAATGAAATGACCTGAAATTTACCTGAAATTTACCTGAACGTAAATACTGTATATAAGACCTGACAATGCGGGACCTTTTGACAACTTTCTCAAATCAGATATAATCATCCGTGACCCACGTTATAATAAGGCCTGTTCATTAGTGTTAAATTTTGGACCATGGATGTCGTTTAAGTCCATTAATTCTTTTACAATAAATGTTATAGTTAGAGATATATAACCAAGTAGTAATCTAGAACGAAAAATATGAATGCCTTGCTACCTCTGCTGTTCGTGGTAACACTATGTAATACAATTAACGGCCGCTTCGCGGCCTTACCCACCGTGAGGTAGAAAACAAATAGATAAAATATTTATCTAGTTCTAATATGAATTTATATGAACACCTATGCATATCTAAATATCTAAATGCTATTGATAAATCACAAATAGAACTAAACTGAAATCATGCAGGTGGAGCCAGCAGGTAATCACCAAACCTCAATATGTGCAGTGAATTATGTATGTGAATATGTGCATTGTATTTAAAGCAATAATAATATTTATTAATTCACACGTGACGTCATAAACCCATAAATCGGTATATGCATTTCATGTTGTCTTGCCATCTAAGATTGTGGGCGAATCGGATAAGAACTGAAAGAGTTATTCCCAAATGTGCCTTTATGACGTCATAATCCCGTTATTTTGTTTCAAAAACCATTAGATCGTTGTCGCAGTACAAAATTACCCCTCACCCCTGTATACAAATTTTCAGCTTTCTGAGACTCGTAGTCTTCCAAATTAATTCTGGACATACACACACAACAATTGCGCTTTTAATATGTAGATAATGCATTAGGCTCAATGGTCAAAACACTATCGCAAATACTCTTACTTTAGAATTTTGTTGTTTACTAGTACGTATACTCCCAATGCCCACATATGTATCACTATACAGGGTCGGCGGAAGCGGTCAGGCCGGTTAGGCATGGCCTGACCACTATATAGTAACTTCACCAGTATTTCACATAGCCTCTCTGATATTTTATAGGCACTGTGAATTCGTTAGTACGAACACAGTTTTGAAGTTCCGGTTAATACTTACACTGTTTCAATCCCCTTCAAAGCCTTTTCAATACAAATGAAATGATATTGGTTAATCAACTTAATACAGTAAGCACACCGGTTATAAGAACTATGTTTTACACGATTGCCATTTACCCTATATATTTTATGTCGGTTATAAGCACATTAATAAGTGCAGTTCCCGACTATGTGCTTATAACTGGCATCCACTGTACTAATTCCAGATAAGGCGAACGCAATTTGACGGTTCCTGGTGTCCATACTAACTAGGTTATACTATCCTTCGAGCTTCACAAACATAAATATTCACAGGAGTATGTTTGACTGTATTACTATTCCTGTAGGCGTACTCCACTGCCTCCTACCCCAGCTACGAGCCTGCATACCAGCCTGCCTCCGCCCCCGCCTCCCAGCAGTACTACCCCTCCCAGTACTCGTATCCGCCGCAGACGCAGTACGCTCCCTACTACACGCCATCCCACCACACTCAGCAGCAGCAGCAGCAGCAGCAACAACAACAACCGCAACAACAACAGCAACAACAACAACAACAACCGCAACAACAACAACAACAGCAGCAGCAACAACACTATTACTCACAAGTCCCCTCTGCAGCAGGTTACTACAACGCAGTGCAACCTACCCACACAGCTGTTACAGACAGCAGTCAGCAGACTCAGCGCGCTGCTCCCACTGCTGCTCCTGCTGCTCCGGTGGCTGCTAGACTGCAGACAGAGACTGCGGCTGTTAACACAGCGGCTGCGGGGAGCGGGGGCGGGCCGCTGGTGGGGGCGGGGCGGGGGAGAGGGTACCGGGGGGTACAGGAGGGGAGAGGGGAGTACGGACGGAAGGAACAGAGCATAGGGAGAGGGGAGTACGGACGGAAGGAACAGAGCATAGGGAGAGGGGAGTATGACCGGAAGGAACAGAACTTAGGGAGAGGGAAGAAACCGTTTTTCGATAGGGAAGATAGGTGAGTGATAGCTATACGCACTTTATCTCATTCCATGAGGTTATCTGTTAATATTAGACTCTAGGGCGCTGGCGCCACGGGTGCACGATACACCCACCAGTTGCTTGGTCAATTTCTTTTTTCTCCAAAAAATCTGACTCAAAACTAGCTAACAAAGTAAACAAACTAACTTAATAATCAATAACTCTATCTCAACTCAAAAATCATTAATAACTGAATCAAAAATCTACCGAAAATCTAAGTTAAAATCTACCGAACACCTTTTCTCTTCCTGGTTTTATATTTATGAACTTATTGGCCACTTTTTCGAGCTCCAAACTATCCGGCTCATCTTTATGGATGACACATACTGCCAACCATGTGAGACGTGCATCTGACATTGAACTCCGCAACCACGTTTTCAGCCTCCTCATCGTGCTGTAGCTTCTTTCGTTTTCTGCAGTTGTCGCCTTTGGAGTTTTTAACCAACGCAAGAAACTGACCACAGCTGGATAGAGGTCCCTTGTGAGAGGGTCTTCGCAGAAGTGCTGGTCGATCTCTGTCATTGTCGGAGCCACGCCATCAGAGCTGTTTGCCCGCATTTCTTCGCGACAGCGATTCAATGATTCTTCAAACTCGTAGCGTGTGACAAAACGGTCGAGGTGGGGCATTACCAGGTCCTAAACGCAGGGGTCGCACTTCATGGCCAGTTTATCACCGTCAGCAAGGATTTGCATACCGCTCGACGATACCTTGTCTTCTATCGTCCCAGCCACGGACGCGAATGTCTTCACATATATATGGGTAAAGCACTCCGTAGCTCTGATCACATGGCTCTTCCATTTGGGCTGCGCCTCGCTGCTGACTGCTAATGCCTCTGCGTAATAGCTGACCGGCCTCAAGGATGGTTCAATCATAGAAACTTTCAGCTTTTTCCTGAGTTTAATCCCGATCCAAACATTATTTGACCTTTTTGAGGAATGTCTTTCTATCACCGACCGAAAGTCCACGTTTCTGCAATGCTATGTAGCAGCTGTTGAGTGTGGAAAAACAAGCATTCCAGCACGCATACACAGAAGTAGTTCCTCCGAATTCCTCCAGCCCTTTGACCATCGACAAGTCACTCTGATTTTCATAAAATTCCAGGACCTGCGCATATCGCCCCATTTGAAAGCATTCAGCAATCCATCTGTTATGTTAATGCGGAGATGGTATACGCTCTGGACAGGGAGTCATAATTAGCCGTTTTGCTGAGATACCCTACCGCATACTAGTATAGGACTGATTATTTAAATAAGTTGTCATTAAAATTATCGACTTTGGTTCGAATGTGTATTCTTGGAATGCTTGCCCCTCCAGTGCATTGGTCCGCCCCCATTTCGCCCCCCCCCAAAGGAGCTGTGCTGGCGCCGCCCCTGCAAACTGCCATAATATCTCCCTTTATTCCACTCGAGCTTTCCCAGAAAACTTAGGTTTTTTGGCCACCGTTTGGATAAATTCAAAGACAACTTTGAACCCGGCTTCACAGTCTCAACTACGTCTTTTAAAACCGAATTAAACCCATGAGCGAGGCAGTAGACGAATAAGCACAACGGTTAACAGTAGCATATTTTGCATCAGCCCTCTAGCTCCCCCAATGAACCGGTCATTACTGGTGCACCATCAACAAGTGATACCGGCACACTTTTGAGTATCCAGCCCAATCCCCGCATCACATGCACAAAGCGCTGAACAGCGTATTGGTATCTTGGCTTTGCACAGGGATAAATCCGATGAATATCTCTTTCGTGACAAGCGCCAGGTCGACATACCGAACACGTATGGACACCTGTGATTGTGTTGTGTTATCCAGACACTCGTCGATGGATACTGAAGAGCATGGGCATGACAGAACTTCATTGGAAAAACGCGCGAGAATTGTGTGACTAAAAACCTTAATTATCTCGTTCTCCAAGTCGTGGCTTGAATATCCGTGAGAACCGATTTTGATACCGCTGCTTCAGTCAGCAAACTGATGAGTAGTGTCCTATTAGAATTACGGTCTGTTTGGCCCGGAAAGCAAGCCCTTGGCGCGAAAGAAAGCGAATCGCTCGAAATAATGTCAACAGCTTCTTTCGATTCCTTCCTTGGAGCCCTCAAAGTCAGCTAGCATTCTCGTCACCGCTGTGCCGTCGCGATGGTTGCGCTCCGCTCTGACGCACTCGATATGCCTCGAGCTCTTCTGGTGGTCCTTACATACGAAGTGAACCCGACCTCACAGAACTGGAGTTTATGCGGCGGCATTCCTAGTTTCGGAAGAGGCTTCGAAAATTTCCTGCAATATCGCAGAAAATTTCCGTTTTTGTCTGGGCTTGGCTCAATCCAAGGGAAGCTCGTCTCCCAGTCAACACGGTATCCTCCGTGCTTGGTGATCCTTGATATTTTTGCACATGGCTCCTCTACGACCCTCCCTTAGTGCAGATGGCTCCTCTTTCTGCCGGTGGATTGCTTAGTGTCGGTTCAGGTACCTCATCGACAAGTTCAGATTCAAACATCGGTTTAGCATCGTCATTGTCATTGTCATCGTCATCGTCATTGTCATTGTCATCGTCATCGTCATCGTCATCGTAATTGCCATCACGTCGACATCGTCGGGATATCCCACAATCTCTACATCGCTGTTCCCGATTTCTCAGTCATTCTCATGAATGGCTTTTTTCCATTGCGCTTCAATATCCACCCGATCTCGAATTCCTGAAGCCGACGGCATACATCCCAAACGTCTACGGCAGAGTAGACCATGGGTCGATGGGTCACCAATGAATTATGGTCCACTCTGGTCTACAGTCCTTAGCGAAGACTCCCATCTGCGCGGTAGGCGGCCATCGCCTGTCACCAAAGCTGCCGCAAGAGTCTCGATCTATCCGACTATGTAAACCTACAGAGGTTGAGCTCTTGAAGGGACATTATATTTCCGGCTCCTCAGTCCAGGACCATGTTGTCTGTGTCCCTAAGATCTGGTTCAGAAACTTCTGTATATCTCTACCTGTTTCTTCAGCTCTGAGTTGCAGAGAAGCTGACAAAGAAGATCTTGATCTTCTTTGTCAGCTTCTCTGCAACACAGAGCTGAAAATGCAGACTGCTGACCGAACCCTGCATATCCTGCTACAACCTCGGAAAAACTATGTAATTCACCTCATCCGGTAGCTGTCAGGTCACTGATTTACCTGCGCGCCAAGTGGTGTTCATTGCCGCATTTATTGCTTCGAATATCTTCCAACAGGAAAGAGGGATGACATACATCTTCGACGCCAGAGATGTCGGGTTTATTATTGCCGACACATAATCGTCAATGATTTCACGGGTAAATCATGACCGATTCCACGATTTCGCATTTCCTAGGCATGTTAGTTATTGTCAAACTACAAAAATATATCAACTATTTATATAAATCAATAACATATTATATCAATATGCTTGGGGGCTTGCCCCCACGTTTTGGTTTTTCATTTCTACTCGTGCACCCGTTACTGTGATTCTAGACTTTTTCTTATCGTATTCGGATACTCCTTAAGTTGTAGTTCTATAATACGCGTATCATGTATTACAGTGGTGTTCTTACAAAATCGACTTGCTATTCACTAACACCACTCTACATTATTTCCCATGTAAATATATAATTTATGTATATCAGAACACATTTTAGTAATACTTGTAAAATACTTGCAATAAGTATATCACTTTTAATACGTTAATACTGGACTACTTTTAATACTAATAATACGTAGCATACTTATAACCCGTGATGCGAGTATTATTACTGTAATGTTCTAGCCCTGTCGCTGCTCCCGCCATCCCCCACTCCGCTCACGCGAAGCCAGCTAAGCCGCTGCCGCCGGACTCCTCCAGCCACCTGCCCGGCTCGGCAGAGAGGTACATACAGCGCGTGTTCGTGTCCTGCGGCTCCGAGAGCGAGAAGGACACGATGCAGGAGCTGCTCCGGGATAAGCTGGATAGGATTATGAATGTGGGGGGGCAGTGGGGGATAGACTGGGACAGAGAGCCTATACCGACCTTAGGCTCCACTAAGACTGCTAAATCAGCCGATACGAAAAGTTAGTTAGTAGTCAGCGGTGTTCGTAATAGCAATTGCTATAATAGCAAGTTATTTTTAGTACACAAGCGATCATTTAATGTTGTTTTGTTCCTCTAATAGCAAGTTCGCCTATCAGCAAGGGAATTTCATGCAAAATGCGACTTGAAATTACATGAACGCCACAGTAAATACATACATATATACAGTATACTATGGATAATACGAGCATCAATTGTTCGTATTATCAGAGATTTATATAACCGGAGTCACTTGCATGCATTGGATAGGTTAAGGGACTAAACCTTGTACTCCTTAACCGATAATTCGCCTTATCCGTGTTCGTATTAACGACAGTCTAGATTATATAATGTAGGAGATAATATTAAGCTCAGAAATTTACTTGTTAATAGAGCAAACTTGCGATTCGTGGACCATCCAATTTCTCTTCTTGAAATATGATACTAATGATAGTACAGTCAGGTCTGCTTATTGTGAACAATTTTTCGTCTGCTAATATGAAAAACTTTATTATGAACAAGCCCTATGGACTATGGTCCCGAGTTCGCATATTATTATAAAGTACCTCTTAAAGAAGACAATCATGATCCCTTGAATTTCATAATAGAACCTGACTGTATATTCTTGAGACGTACTTCCCAATTGCATCTGAGATAAAAATTATATAATTAACTGAATTTATATTGTACGTATAACAGGTGATTGAAACTTCTATACAGTAAACATTGGATTTAACGACAATCGCTAATATCGACTTTACTTTTGCCCAAAGATGTCCGTAGCAGTATTTGAATCTACACTCGGATATAGTGACGTGAACTTTTTTAGCCTTCCCAAACGTTGCCGTTAATCCAATGTTTACCGGTTTTCAAGTTATTCTTATCTGTGTCCCAATTACACAGTTTATATTGTATAACCTCTAGTCCGCAGGTCCCGCTGGGACGTGGATTCTTCGCCTGACAAGCCCAGCAGTCCCCCCTCCCCCCCCTCGCCCCCCTCTCCCCCCTCGCCCCCGGCGAGACTGCCCTCTAGCATCAAGAGTCGTCTCGGCGCTAAGCCGACTCCTGTCCCGGAGCCGCCCGCGGAGCTCTACGCAGAGTCAGCTCGCGCCAGTGCGCAGTTCGATGTTCCCAAAGGTAACTCTAACCGTATTGTGACCTCTGTTGTAGCCTCGCGGAAGAAGAAGAAGAAGAAGAACAGGGGCGGCGGCCCGCAGAGGCTAGTCGCCGCTGCTCAGCAGATAGTCACGCCCCTTGACGAGCTCACTCCCCAGGAGAGAGAGCGGATCCAGAGGAGGGCCGAGCGCTTCGGCTCTAAACAATTGGACGCTAAGAGTTTTCCTAAAATAAGCCTCAACACTTTGCTAAGTAACAATGATATGCTACACTTTGATTCTGATAGGATAGTCGGTACTTCTGGCGAGCTCGAGAAGCCGTACCTGCGTCTCACCTCCGCGCCGGAGCGGGCGGACTTCCGGCCGCTGGACGTGCTGTACCGGTCTCTGGAGCACGTGCTGAACCGGTGGCGCGAGTCGGGTGAGTACTCATACACCTGCGAACAGTTAAAGTCCATTAGACAGGACCTGACCGTGCAGGGCATCAGTAATGAGTTCACAGTGCACGTGTATGAGACGCATGGTCGCATCGCGCTTGAGAAGCGAGACCACGAAGAGTTCAATCAATGTAACTCCATGTTGATGGAGCTGTATGAGACTTGGGGTGGGAGTGTGGCAGAGTTCACTGCCTACAGACTATTCTATGGGATCTTAGTGAGAGACTTTGTTGACATAGACCAGTGTCTCGCCAGCATTCCGGCCGATATACGAGATAAGTCTGAGGTAATTCATGCTGTGAAGATATACACCGCATGGCTCATTCATGACTACTCAACATTCTTCAAACTGTATATAGTAACGCCTAATATGGGTGGGTACCTTATAGATATGTTTGTGCAGCGAGAGCGTTTGAATGCATTGAGAACTATTTGCAAAGCCTACAGGCCAACTGTCTCGGTAGATTTCATCAAACGAGTACTGGCATTCGAGGATAGAGATGAGTGCGTTAGCTTTTTGATCAGCATTAGTGCTGTGCTGACTGCGAGTGGCGAGTATGTAGACTGCAAGCAGTCTCAGCCCCTACTTAAAATGCCATAGGCGCACACTGGTAACTATAACAGACACATAACGAAGTGCTTAATGCGTAACTAGCCTGATACACACCATTCATATAGCGTAATACGAACAGGGTTTTGAATATAAATGTGTATGTGTGTCCCTTCCCTGTTAACGCCAATTTTGGAAATAATTATAATAGAGATTATTTCCAACACTTAGTTAATTGCATTATTTGATTAAATGTATCTACGTTCTTATACGTATTTGATGTTTAAATAAAGATTTAATTACGTATAATCTTTAATGCATTGATTTCTTTTCAGCTTATTTAGTGTTGTATTGCTCAATATTTATTTTAAATTTTTCACAGAACAAACCTATTTAGCTATCCAAGTCAAGGCAAGAATTTATTCCAATTCACAAAACAATTCTCTTATAGGATACGATGTACAGTTGGGTTCGCCTAATAACAATATTATTTTTGTTTGAAGTGAATCCTCTAATAACAAATTATACTTGGGATTAGGCAAACCTACTATAGTAATATTATATTATTGCTGTATTTTGAATTGATACGGTATTTTAAATATTGTTATTTTTGTTTCAAATGATAATTGCATTAATATTATTTGAGGGGGGTAGGGCTGAAACGAATATTCGTTCGAAATGATTGAACGAATATTAGATGATGACATCGTCAAAAAATGTGTTTTTACAATTTTGTGAATTTGATATTTCGAATATGTTGGTTGGTGTTGGGTAAGTACCCAACACGCACATAAAAAATGCTGAGTCATCACCTATTATATTCTACTGAAACTTGAATATTTCTAAAATGAAGTGAGCTAAAAAGAAATTTTCCACCACTCTGAGGGTCGTTGCCTTCTGAAACACCTTTCTGAAATAATTTAACACCTTCATAGTGATGATGACATGGCGAAAAAAATCCAAAATTGCAGCTGTGGCGACGGCATTTTCCTTTGGAGGCACTATCAATTACCCAACCACCAAAATATAGTGCCACCAAGGGGAATCCGTCGGCACAGGCTGCATTTTTGGATTTTTTAATTTAATTCTTATTAATTTCATTTAAAATTCATCTGATATGATAATTCGAATTCCGTTATTTCGAACTTTCACTAATTCCAACAATTTTTTTTCTATTGCATTCAAAATCCGTCCGCTAAGTAAAATTCCTAACGAAGGTTGAAGAAAAACCTTTACAATATACAAACTGTATATTTATCAGTTATCAAATAGTCTTTTTAAAGACATCTATACAATATTCCCTAAACATATAATGCATGGGACTTTAATCCCATCACCATCATCAAAATTGACGGGCTTCCCTGTATTAGGCCATATAATAAATAACTTATTTATCATCCCCGTCTGTCCCAATTTTACCCCCCGTCCGGATCTATTTATTATTATCTTATGAACATAATCTTACAAAACATTAGCTATGCCTATAAACTTGTATAAAGTACTCCTAATGTATCAATTTTAATAAATCTTGTATTTTAGGCCATTACTTTAAATATTTGGGCATTGTCATATTAAAATAAAATAAAATATTTATATTTATTGTTCGGCATAAGATAATGTTATTTGCAATTTTGCATATTAAAAATTCCGTACGCCGTCCGTATTTTTGAAAATAAACTCGAGCTCATAGACTAATCTGTTAGTAGTACAATAACAACGACTGACTAATTTAGTAACTTATTGTGTAATTTTTGGTTGCGAGATATGTAATACTAGTATATTTACACTTTCTAAAAATAGATAGAAGTACTATATTTAGAAAATTGATGAAATGCCATGCTACCAGTGAATGATGTCTATTTTTAGGTTTCTGGTTATTTAATTATATTGTCTAATATATATACTCAATTGTTATTGGATATTCTCATTAATTATATCCTAGAAAATAGCATTCTATAGAAGTGTCCTAAATTTAAACTCTATTTTTATAAGGATTTATTGCAACTATGGCAATGGCATGTGCATTTCGCGCCCAGTTTGAAGGCAACAATGAAGTCGGCGTATTCGCGAAACTCACCAATAGTTACTGTTTGACTGCAATCGGACAATCCGAGAACTTTTACAGTATGTTCGAAGCAGAACTGAGCGATACAATCCCAGTAGTGCACGCTAGCATCGCTAGCTGCAGCATAATAGGCCGTCTGTGTGTGGGAAACAAGCACGGCCTGCTCGTGCCTATGACCTGCAGCGACCCGGAGCTCCAGCACCTGAGGAACTCCCTCCCGGACTCCGTTAAAGTGCAGCGAGTCGACGAGAAGCTGTCTGCACTCGGTAACGTTATTGCCTGCAATGACTACCTAGCTCTCGCACACCCAGACCTCGACAAGGAAACAGAGGAAATTATCAAGGACACACTCAAGGTTGAGGTGTTCAGGCAGACTATAGCCGGACACCCACTTGTCGGTTCCTACTGCCAGTTCAACAACAGAGGCGGTCTCGTGCACTCCAAGACAAACAAACTTGCTCTGAATGAGCTCTCGTCGCTGCTGCAGGTGCCACTCGTGGCTGGCACTGTCAACAGAGGCAGTGACATCATCGGTGGCGGTCTAGTGGTGAATGATTGGTCAGCTTTCTGCGGGCTGGCCACTACTGCTCCTGAGCTATCTGTAATAGAAGGAGTCTTTAAGTTAAACACACACGCACTTCCAATCATGGGAGTTAAAATGCGTGCAACTATTGTTGACTCTATATCGTAATACATTTACAATCTCTGTCTTTCTCTGTATTTAGTATAAATTGTTCTAGTTATAGTTTCTTATTACAAAATGGCATTGGTGTTCTTATAAATTCGAATACTTGAAGTCTGAACTGTATTCTGCAGCTGTATTGTAATTTATTTACTGTGTGCGGTGTATATTCAACTAATGTACCAATTATGAATAAGTTGTTATTTTCTGCTGGTGAGGCTAGTTTCGGTTAATACTAAATTGTAAATGCATAATTCTTATGAGAGAATGTAAAAAATATCTGATGTTAGAATATAATAATTTTATATTTTAAATTTCCTATCTCACATCCAGTCACATGATTATTCCCAGAGATGTATGTTGTTATACAGTTGCTAGAGAATCCAATCATAAATCGTAACAGTAACAGGTAAGGCGAATAGATTTTGACCGTTCCCCTGATATTCGTACTAAAGAAAGTTGACTGTATCTTATACTTAAACTTAATAAACTTCAGTAAACTCTGATTATTGGAGCCCCGTTAATTGGTTTTTCCGCTTAGCTGTGTTAAAAACAACTCAACATTTCACAAGATTTATGGGAATTAATTACAGTTTGCCTGCAATATTTTGGTTTGTTATAATTACGCCCGTTATTGCGAAGGCGAGATATAGGTTAAGGAGTACAATATTTATTTCCCCTAACCCAGTGGTTTGGAGTTTGGGATCCGCTGCCCTAACCTATACTCATGCATGGATTTCGACCGTGCCTGGTCTTCGTATTAATGAGAGTCTCTTGACCCTCGTACCAAAGTGACCCAGTTAAGCGGAGTCGACTTCAATTCAAATAAACATACTATTTTATTAATTACAAACACCACACAATAGTATAGTAGGTTATAAATAATTCAGAGTATATAGTATGACTAATGGAATGTAAATAGTTCCATCATTACAGAAGAAATGGTTGGCTTATCTTATCAAAATATCAAAATGTTGTGACTATATCCTACAACGATGATTCTACCTTTAGAATCTATGGTTACTCCCATTGGCTTCGAAACACCCTCAAACAGTTCGTGAAGCAAATAGCCATCTTTGTCGAAAATATATATTTTCTCTTTTCCCCGATCTGATACAACTATCCTACCAGCAGCGTCGATGCAGGATGAATAAGGGAAGATTATCTGTTCGGAAAATGAATTGGGAAAGTTAGTAGGGATGTTATTCAGGTTGCAGTCAAATTTGTATAGAAATGGGGTCTGAACCACTTGTACAAATATACCGTCTCTAGTGAGATGTAACATAGCTGGAGAATCTACCAAACCGTCTCCGAATGTATACACATTGTTATTAGTGTAGAGTTGGATTCTATGGTTCAAGTCGCAGATGAATAAATCTCCGTTCGTTTCATCGATAGCAAGACCTCGTGGATCGTTGAACTGGTATTTCCCATTTCCACGACTTCCTATTTGACTTATATAATTCCCGTTTGAATCATAGACAAACAGACAACTATAAGTTTGCTGAATTACATAGACTATTTCGCGAAATATTGCAATACCATCTGGATACCCCATCTTACCATTTCCAGCTTTTTCCCCAAACTTGAACAGATACCGTCCCTCGCTATCAAACACCTGAACCCTGTGGTTGCTGTGATCCGTAACATATATATTATTTGTTCTATAATTCACTGCTACACCAAATCCGTCGTGCAATTCTCCATCTCCATTACCTGCTATACCGCCTACATTAATTGATGGACATACTTTCCCCTTGTACTCAACCAATGGCAGGCTAGATCCAATCGAACTAATCTTACCGAAATGACTAACTTTATTCAATACAGTCGTGTCAAAATCAAATACAATTCGTTTGGAAGTGAAGCTGGAGTTTAATAAATCCTGTTTCTTTTCAGTTACTCCCTTTAGAATCTCAGATGCCCTTTGATCTTTAGCAGGATTGAAATTGCATGATGTATATTGTCTCTTATATTCCTCTAGTTGTGCCAGGAGTATATTCTTTCTCTCTCTCAAACACTTAAACAGTTTATCGAAATGAATTTCAATTTCATTTTTCACTCTCAATACTTCTTCTAAGATTTCATAGACTGCAAAATCATTAATCTGTGCAACCATTGTACATATTATTCTAATTATTTAATCAATACAAGTTCAAAAATGCTGGTATTTATATGATATGGAACTCTACGTACGTTCTATACACTGTATTGATTCGTTTAAGAAACTGTTCATATTATATTTGTTAATTAGTTAATTAATTAAACATTAATGTCTTATTTAACCAGTAATTAATTGAACTCTTATTCAGTATATTTAGTTAAGTTTGAGGATGCTTGCTCTGGTGCTTCGCGTGTAAATATTGCTAATTAACACAACTCCATAAACATAGTATTATAATATGGGAAAATTCCAAAAATAATCAAGTTTTTTAAAAATTTCCAAATATACTCAACAATACTCAACTAATTTGTAAATATACCAAGTTTTTCCAAATATACTCAAGTTTTACCGGATTATTCCAAATATACTCAAGTTTTATTGGATTATTCCAAATATACTCAAGTTTTATTGGAGTATTCCAAATATACTCAAGTTTTATTGGAGTATTCCAAATATACTCAAGTTTTATTGGATTATTGAAACTAGTATGGAGATCCCCAACCACAAAAAATATTTACTAGTACAATCTGCTCGTCTGCTCTACGCGCGTCCTTACAACTTGTACTCGGGCCTACGGCCCTCGCTTGTATTTAAAGCATCTCCTTTTCAAATTAAATGTCGTTCTTGATGAGTGGCCGCTAGCTGTCTATTTATATCCGTTCATCCTTGCTACAGGTTTCTATAAGGACAGATTAAATAATTTGGATATTTATGCAAATTTGAACAGATAATTTTCTAGATATTAAAGCTCGTCCGTGTATAATAATATACCAACTCCAAATATAAAATTAAATATCACTAAGAAACTGTACCAGTGGACCCCTAACTTTGGGATGTGGAGAAGTTATTGTATTGATTTATAATAATTTGATATCAAATAACACAATGGAATGTTAGAAATGTATGGCTAGACAGACAGTAACAAATAACTGATTAGATGACTGAACTTCCTCTCGATCAATTAGATTACTGTCTCAGTATTCTATAATGCATCTTAACATTTGACAGACACTAAATAATTCAATTATACTAATTGAATGCTAGCTGCTAATCTATACTGGAACAACCCTCGAATTTAATTGGCTAAAGGTTTTGACACCTTTTGTGATGGAAGATGTGAATATCTTTTTAGATATTGAACTTGTTTGTACATACAGTATTCCCCACCCCACTGAAAAATTTTAGGTCTGTAGCTTTTACCAGTTCCTCAATCTATTCTGAACAAACACACAAACAAACAAACACAAAACATTGTGATTTAATATATAAGATAGACTAAATATAGCCTTTCTAAACTTGAGTAGATCTGTGGATTTACTGAAAAGTTGAGTAGATTTGGAATTTATTGAAAAAACTTGAGCAGAATTGGAATTATTCTGAAAAACTTGAGTAGAATTGGAATTATTTTGAAAAACTTGAATAGATTCGGAAAGATCTAGTTTTATATTTGAGTATCAGTAAAAAGTTGAGTATATTTGGAAATTTTTAAAAAAGTTGAGTATATTTGGAATTTTTTTAAAAACTTGAGTATTTTTGGAATTTTCCCATTATAATATTATGTAATTCTGTATATCAGCAATTCCTAGCATTGTCCCGTAGACAGTTACCAAGATAATATCAACTATTTTATAGATGTTCAATCCGCGCTAGGGGCGTTTCACGAATGATTGGTCAGCTTTCTGCGGGCTGGCCACTATGCTCCTGAGCTATCGGTAATAGGAGTCTTTAAGTTTAGTTAAACACACACGCACTTTGTAATAGCTCGATAATACGAATAGATTAATTAACAAGTACAATAACAAAATCAATTAAATAAGCCTACTAATTTATTTACTACTCCCCGCCGGCAGGATGAAATCAAATCATTATGATCCAGGGTTGTTTGATTTAAATCAAGTGATTTAAATCAATGATTTAATTCATGATTTAATTCATGATTTAAATCAATGATTTTTATTAATAAAAATCATGATTTAAATCAAAAAATCGGATTTTTTTGATTTAAATCAGACTTTTTTGATTTAAATCAGATTTTTTATGTTTTTTGTTTTTTAGGCGAAAAGAAAAGAAATACATTGATAATGAGTCAAATTACAATGATAATGAGTCATTATCAATGTAGTTAATCTATTAGCCAAATAATATACGCCAGTGTGATATAGATTGCAAAAAAACAATTAAAATCAAAACTCTGATTTAAATCAAAAAAATCTGATTTTTTTGATTGTTTTAAAAAAATCATGATTTTTATCAACCCTGAAAAAAATATATGATTTCAATTTAACTTCTCAAAACTTATCCCAAACTTACTTTTTGCATATACTTAATTAATTTAACTTAAACTTAGTTTTCCTTAAACTAAACTTACGAACATATTTACTTGATCAATCTATTATCCTCCTTAAATGCAAATTATTATCCAATGAAATATCAATACACGATTCCATCACCCATGGCCTACTTAATATACGGCTATATATGTCGCCGAGAAAGCCATAAACAAAGAGCCAGTTTCTAATTTCATTCTAGGATAAACCAATGGAACATGCGTCGGCACAGGCTGCAATTTTGGATTTTTTTATTCCACAGCACGGAGTTATATTTACTAAGAACTGGAATTTTCAGGACAGGTGTCTCATGGGTTACAGATGTGCACCTGGGGTCACGATTTTTTATTACATTTTTTTTGACACATTTTTAAACCTGTTTAATGTTAGAAAAGGAACAATAAATGGTGCCCGAATTTTTAATTTATTTGCATTCGATAGAGAATTAAATTCTACACCTTTTCACAGAGCACGAATTTTCAAATTGGGCTATGTTTGTGCCACAATTGAGTTGCAAATTTCCTTTGTTTATTAACACTTCAGTTCTATTAAAAGTGTTAATCGAATTCCATTGTTTCAACTTGTAAGAATTATATTGATTTAACTTGTTAAATCTTACTCTATTGTTTCAACTTGCGATAAATATATTAATTTAACTTATAAATTCCAGCTGGTTTCTATTTAATTGTAGTATTACTATACAATGGATTAAATAAAATAAAATAATATATGGAATTTGTTGACTTTACTCAACTCACCGTGGATAACATTGCTAAAATACATAACTAATAGTATAATTTATTATCAATACATAATGAATGAATGGCATTAAACTCAAGATGGTTTATAATAGAAACAAACTTCAAATTAATCTGCCGTTCCTTGTGACTCGAAACAATTAACAAATGGTTCTTGACACCCTGGGCGTTGATGACTTAGCGGAAGAAAAAAAATCCAAAATTGCAGCCTGTGCCGACAGCATGTTCCTTTGGAGGCACTATCAATAAACAACCACCAAAATATAGTGCCACCAAAAGGAACATGCGTCGGCATAGGCTGCAATTTTGGATTTTTACTGTGCCGACTATACTATAGTATAGTGGCCCAGTATTGGAATCACTGCCTTTATTTTTACTGTGCCGACTATGCTATAGTATAGTGGCCCAGTATTGGAATCACTTCTTTTATTACTGTGCCGACTATACTATAGTATAGTGGCCCAGTTCTAATCTTAGTGCTTTGGTTAGTTATTATTATTTTTTATCCGTAGCCACTCCACAGAACAGAGTTTTATCAACTAAGAGCCCAAATTTTAGGATGGGTGTCTCATGGGTTACAGATGTGCACCTGGGGTTACGATTTTTGATTAACAAATTTTGGACACATCTTTGACACCTTTCAAAATTTGTCTGATCCATAACTCAAAAGATGTTTTACTAAACCCCCAAATTTTAATTTGTATTTGGATTCACCATATAATTCTGCGTCTGATGGGAGAAGACAAATTTTTATAGTGGGTTTAATTCATGCCACAAATCGGGGTTGAAATTTATTTGTTTACTCACACTTCAGTTTCAGTAAAACTGTGTAATCTAATTCCATTGTTTCAACTTGTTAAATCTTTCACTATTGTTTCAACTTGTAATAATAATATTGATTTAACATATAAATTCCAGCTGGCTTCTATTTAATTCTAGTATTACTATACAATGGATAAAATAAAATAATATAATATAAGGAATTTGTTGACTCAACTCAACCAACCGTGGATAACATTGCTAAAATAAATTACTAATAGTATAATTTATTATCAATACATAATGAATGAATGGCATTAAACTCTAGATGGTTTATGATAGAAACAAACTTCAAATTTAACTACATTTCCTTGTGACTCGGACCAATTAACAAATGGTTCTTGACACCCTGAGGCGTTGATGACTGTGCGAAAAAAAATCCAAAATTGCAGCCTGTGCCGACAGCATGTTCCTTTAGATTTGTCCTTGCCACAAATCGGGGTTTAAATTTCTTTGTTTACTCACACTTCAGTTTCAGTAAAACTGTTAAATCTATTTCCATTGTTTCAACTTGTAATAAATATATTGATTAAACTTGTTAAATCTTACACTATTGTTTAAACTTGCGATAATCATATTGATTCCACTTGTGAAATCGAGTTGGCTTCTATTTAATAATTGAAAAACTAAGATTTTACATTCCATAACAACAACAGATTATGTGATTATATTTACTTCTGCGTGAATATTCTGCACAATGGATACACTGACATAATTAATCGCTCTGTCTTCAACTTATAGAGACTGTTCCAATTAGATTATTGGGGTTATCGAGTGTGCGGAATAGAAATTTGATAGCCAAATTAATTAATTTATTATTTATGGCAAAATAATTTAAATTAATTATTGTAAGTTGACATTGAAATTGGTGTTATATTAAAATAATATTAATAAATATTTATACTAATTAATTAAATATCATAAATCTCAGAGATCATAGAAGATAGAAACAAACTTTCAATATATCAATTGGCCCTTATGGCACGTGCCACCTATACAAGTGGATCTTGACACCTTGAGGTGATGATGACATCGTCAAAAAAATGTGTTTTTACAATTTTGTGAATTATATATATCGAATGGGTTGGTTGGTGTTGGGTGATCACCCAACACGCATCTAAAAAATGCTGACTCATCACTTATTATATTCTACTGAAACTTGAATATCTTTGAAATGAAGTGAGCTAAAACGAAACTTCCAACTCATTAAGAGTCGTTGCCTTTTGAAACACCTTTCTGAAATAATTTAACACCTTCATAGTGATGATGACATGGCGGAAAAAATCCAAAATTGCATCTGTACCGACAGCATGTTCCTTTGGAGGCACTATCAATAAAACAACCACCAAAATATAGTGCCACCAAAGGAACATGCATCGGCACAGCTGCAATTTTGGATTTTTTTTATTTTTTCTCCGTAGCAGGTGCCCTGGCCACACCTGTATACATTGAGGGCTGAAATTTGGCATGTAGTTGCGGAGTGACCGTCTAATTTGCACCTGGGGTTACGATTTTTTATCAAATGATTTCAACACCTATTTAAACTAATTATGGCTCATAACATGAAATAATTAATATTGAGCTTGATAAAATTTACATGTACGGATAGAGAAGTAAATTCTACACCTTTTGGCAATTCACAAATGTTCCAATTTAGCCTAGGTTTGTGCCATAATTGGGGTGCCAATCTCCTGTGTTTCCTCACACTTCAGATTCAATAAAACTGTTAAATCTAATTCTATTGTTTCAACTTATAATAATTATATTGATTTAACTTGTTAAATCTATCACTATTGTTTCAACTTGGGATAAATATATTGATCTAACTTATAAATTCCAGCTGGCTTCTATTTAATTCTAGTATTACTATACAATGGATTAAATAAAATAATTTAATATAAGGAATTTGTTGACTTAACTCATTCACCGTGGATAACATTGCTAAAATAAATAACTAATAATATAATTAATTATCAATACATAATGAATGAATGGCAGTAAACTCAAGATGGTTTATGATAGAAACAAACATCAAATTTATCTACCGTTCAATTTGACTCGGACTAATTAACAAATGGTTCTTGACACCTTGAGGCGTTGATGACTTGGCGAAAAAAAAATCCAAAATTGCAGCCTGTGCCGACAGCATGTTCCTTTGGAGGCACTATCAATAAACCACCAACAAGATATAGTGCCACCAAAGGAACATGCGACGGCACAGCTGCAATTTTGGATTTTACTGTGCCGACTATACTATAGTATAGTGGCCCAGTTCTAATCTTACTGCCTTGGTTATTAATATTATTGGTCCGTATCGTCTCCACAGAACAGAGTTATAATTTCTAAGAACTAAAATTTTCAGGATATGTGTCTCATGGGTTACAGATGTGCACCTGGGGTCACGATTTTGTATTACATTTTTTTGGACACATTTTTTCACCTGTTTAATATTGAAACAGGAACAATAAATAGTACCCGAAAATTAAATTTATATGCATTCGATAGAGAATTAAATTCTACACCTTTTCACAGTGCACGAATTTTCAAATTGTACTTAGTTTGTGCCACAATTGAGTTGCAAGTTTCCTTTGTTTACTAACACTTCAGTTCAATTGAAAGTGTTAAATCTAATTCTCTTGTTTTAACTCGTTATTATTATATTGATTCAACTGGTGAGATCGAGTAGGCTTCTATTTTCCAATTGAAAACTAAGATTCTACATTCCATAACAACGACAGATTATGTGATTATACAGGTAAACCTCCCAAAGCGGCACCAATCGGGAGAATGATTTTGTGCCGCTTCTCGGAGGTTGCCGCTACTCGGAGGTTGCTCGTATACACCCTTAATATATTATTCAAAAGCTTAATAGCATATATTGATACTAATACAGTAGTAATCGGTTATAAGAACATCGGTTACATGAATCTAAATTGGTTATAAAGACGTTTTTCTCTACTTCCGATGCTCTTATAACCGATTACTACTGGGGGCCTAATTAATACTAAAAAAATCACTAAGGGATGATTGGCTCAATCCCTTGAGCTTGTAGTCCACGCATGATTCTATTGTGGCAGCAATCCCCGATGCCTCTGCTCCATGGCCACGCACTTCCAAGAACTTTTGAACATTTTCCAGGGCCACTATCACCTCTTTATAAGTATTCAACACTAGTGGAGCATCCTCTACAATTTCTACATCTTCAATGTGGTCACTTTCCGGATCTGTGATCTCACCTTCTTGGGCAGGTTGACCGATATCTTTCAAAAAATTGTCTTCCCAATTACAATCTAGATTTGTACACACTGACCCATCGCAATGTATATATTCATTTACGTTACAACCTTCATGAACGGTCTTGTCAATAAGAGTCTGTAGTCCTATTAGATATTGATCTGATTCTAAAAATGGGTCATCGCTGTCATCATTTCGTAGAGTCCACGATTAATAACATCCATGGAACCACTCAGAATACCAGCATTTCTGAAACATTTAGAAATAGTTTCAGGATTAACCATGTCCCAAGCATTGGGACATGGTTAATCCTGAAAAGGCAATCCCATTGGATTGCCTTAAGTATATTCACTGATTTAGAAACATCAGATGCTGTGTCGCATTCATCAATCTTAGCAAGAACATATCTCAGAAAAAAGCGGCGATAGTGAACTTTGAAATTTTGTATGACCCCAAGATCTAGAGGCTGAAGCTTGGATGTAGTATTTGCAGGTAGAAAGCAAATGCTAATATTCGTGAATTTTCCTAGTAGATAATCTGGATGGCATCCTGCATTATCCATGAATAGTAAGACTGAGCGAGATTCGCGAATCAATCTGGAATTTATTCGCGTGAGAATAGTTTTTAGGATATCAGCAGTCATCCAAGCTTTCTTCTGATCAAAATATATAACAGGCAACATACTTTTATCCATTTTCCCGAAGCATCTTGGATTTTTCGATTTCCAAATGACTACAGGTGTTTCTTTTTCACCAGTAGCTGTGACTATAAGAGTCACTGTCAGTCTCTGTTTGCATTTTTTCCCTCCTGGACATCGTTTTCCTTTCTCTATGAATCCACGATCAGGCAAAGCCTGACAAAATAAACCAGTTTCATCTAGATTCCAGATATCTTGTTTTCTATAGCCATGCACAATCTCTGGTAACCTCTCCTTCCAAGAGTCAATCGTCGTTCCAGCTACATCACCAGATTCTCCACAGACTTTTAATTCTTTCATGTTATATCGTTTTTTCCATTTCTCCAACCATGGCCTACTTAATATACGGCTATATATGTTTCCGAGAAGGCCAAGAAAGAAGAAGGCCAGTTTCTAATTTTCATTTTAGGATAAACTATGCCTCCTATTGTTGTTATTTGGGTTGTATATGTGGTAATCAACCATTGCGAGTCGAATGGAACCACTTTTGAGAATCTCAGATTTGTGGTTAAGCTGTTTAGGCGCAATTTAATGATGACGGTAACAATTTATGGTAAAATGAATTTTTTCAAATATCATTAATTTCAGTTTCTTCCTACTTTCTAATAATTTTATAATAGGAATACTAATATAGGGATATATTTCATACCCCAAAGGCTACTAAATCACAAAATGGCGACATTCTAAAAAAATGAAAAATTATAAAGCAACCACATGCTAAAATACAAGTAGTATCCGAATTAAAACTTACTATTTTCGTACATAAAACGTATATAATTGCTGGTTTATATATATTCATTATCAATATATATCCGGAAAATGTATTCGAAGTATATTAGCAAATTATTTTCATTTTCTCGCAGTTCTTTATACTCAAATTTTATATTTTTGTATATTTGTGGTGTCATCATTAAATTGCGCCTAAACAGCTTAACCACAAATCTGAGATTCTCAAAAGTGGTTCCATTGGACTCGCAATGGTTGATTACCCCATATACAACCCGAATAATAACAATAGGAGGCATAGTTTATCCTAAAATGAAAATTAGAAACTGGCCTTCTTCTTTCTTGGCCTTCTCGGGAACATATATAGCAGTATATTAAGTAGGCCATGCTCCAACCAGCCATTGCTCGCTTTAAAATGATGCTCCCCGAGGCGTGTAGCGATCTGCATTCCCATTTCAATCAGTTGTGGGCCCCCTGGGTAAATCTTTTTCGAGCATGCAAGAGTGTACCATTCATATAACAACCTATTAGTTTCAGTATATTTTGATATGCGCTCAATCTTCCCACTGAACACTCGGCTTCCTGAAACATTTTTGAGATACAAAGACATGATAGAATCCTTACTCCTCAGTATTTTAGATATTTGTGTTTTTCCACATCCGAAAATCTTCCCTAAGGCTGCTATTTTAATTCCAGGATTGTTTTCATGTGTCTTGATTACATCTACTCTCATTTGTAACGTTAATTAATGTTTGTGAAGACTTCAAATGTTTAATTAAATTAATTAAAGATTAATTATTACAAATAGAAATTAGGAATACGTGCTAGTATTTACGTTACTATTTTGAATAATAGAATTGACATCATCATCAAATTGTAAAATATTTCAACTTCCAAGTGTTTTAATTGCACTTGTATGAAACACATATTCACTTACAAACCAATCAATAACAGTCATTATCTTTAGTAGGCTTATGTAATATGTTCTATTGTATTCAGTATACTATAGTATAGAGTAATTACAATATGGAGAAGATGGCTGATTTATGTAAATAATCGATAATAAAACGTAGAATTGATTAGCGACCTAATAATTTTAATTGATATATAGAAAGAACATCCTTAGGAGAATACAACCTCTATATTTTCAATAACTAATTCGAATTATTAAAGAGTCACTGGACCAGAATACAAATTTCGATATAACTGACGAACAAAAGCGAAATTGAGAAATCAGGCTTCGAGGTGATCATCTCCAGGAAATTCTATATCTCCTGTCCAAATTTGAAATCTCTATCACCAATGGTTTAGTCAGGCCATCGCGGACGGCCGGCCGGCCGGAAGTCCGACAGAGGTAAATTCAAGTGTGCACTTATAGTATAAAACTATAGTAGGACCCTACTATAACGTTTTTTACTAGAAGAAGCACACTAAAAAGGGTTGTATTTTGTTGAGTTCGCTTGGGTGTTTAGGATGTATTTATTATAGTTACAGAGGATCCAGTAGCCAGACTAACATTACCAGAACTTCTCAACCCTCCCTGCACTGACTCGGCTAACTCAGAATTGTCATGCGATGCGAATAATATAGCGTTTGTACCGCAATACACCATGGATGCTGATCTGCAATATTGTTGTTCTGTTTGCTCAAAGAAGTTTGCTCGCAAGCAGCATTTGCGTCAGCACTTGAGTGTGCATAGCGGATACAAGCCGTATCACTGTAGTTTCTGTGTTCGTAAATTCCTGTATCCTTCTCTCCTGAGAGAACATCTGAAATTACACATTGAACCTCCTTTCCAGTGCACACATTGTACGCAGAAATTCATTCATAAAAAGATGTTTGATAAACACGTGCGAACACATCTTCCTGGGAAACCATTTTAGTGTAAGGAATGTGGTAAGTATTCTAGAAGTCGTGCGATGTTAAAAATGCACTCGGATAAAATGCATGTTTCAACAAAGTTGTTGACAAGTGAGACAAATCTGCAAATGAGTGTGCCTTCACAGTTATAACAACAAAAGATTGAACCTTTTATACAAGATTTCAGTGTATATGAATATAAGTATCCCATTGAACTGTTGTATGTTAGTAGTAATTGTTTATCATTAATGTCTAATTGTTTAAGATCAACCATTTTCAACACTGGAAAGGTCATTACTCATTAGTAGTATTAACATCAAAACCACCTTTGTGAATCTGGTTTTTATATTAAAAAGTGCTTGTTATGAAAAAATTTATTTTCAGATAAGAATAGTAAGAAAAAATTCAAAATTGGAAGCTGTGCCGAGATCATTTCCCTTTGGATTTCTTGATAATAAGATTTAAGTTTATTTCTATTCCCCTATATCTTTAATACAATCCGGACAATCAAGCACACAAACACACAACAATCGTTTTCATTATATTATAATATACAAAATTCATTTTTCAATGCACCATACCGTCCAAGTTCAACAATACGTTCTCGTTCATTTTCCAGGGTCCGGAGTATATTGACATTATTCTATATCTAAACTATTTATAAAATGTTTTTTCTTCTAAATAATAGACGCGTTACAAATATGAATTTACTCGAACATAATATTTTACTCTATTTCTATAAATCAGTTTTGTTCAAACTATTTGAACAACTTACTAGATACTGTGAACCTCTCCCTTGATTAATTACTTTATTAATCAAAGGATTTTAAATAATATAATAATTCATAAATACAGCTAGGATCAGGTTAATGATCGAAATCATACCATTTTATAATTTATACAATGTTTATTATATTTATTTATATTTTCCCTAGAATAGCCTGATGAATTGTGGTGGCTGTAATATAGAACTATTAAGATTGGATGACGTCTGTTTCTTCTTGCTTAATACTTCTAAAACTGTGCATTTTATAGTTAAGACTGAGAGGCAAATTTTCGCACAGACTAATCTGAAAAGCAATTGGGAATCCAAGAAGATTACAATCGTGAACTGTATTCACTGCGACTTTGTAGTTGGTAAGAAACTGCCTATAGGCCCTAATAAAGCTGATGTCATCGCTTTCGGTTGTGAGAAAGTTCGGGTATTTAGTTTGGTTAGGACTAGACTTGACAAGTGGGGATTTTTGTATAATCATTCGCCGTACAACTCGATTGAACAGAGAACATTGGATGATTTCTTTGGTCGAAACTATTGCTTGTCTCCAAGACAGAATTATATCCCTATACTACAAACTAGTATAAAAATTAATTTCGCAGATATAAGTAATATGTCACATTTCGCGGTTAATGACATTCTAATGTCAAGTGTAACACCTAGAGATTATCAGCTCTCTTGTTACATAGAGGCTCTACAGCGAGACTTAGTTATTGTACTGCCAACTGGATCTGGTAAGACCTTAATAGCGTCATTAGTCGCAGCTAGAATGAATAAATTGAATCCCAGTCTCATGACACTGTTCGTTGTAGAGCGTGTTCCGCTCGTCTACCAACAGGGAGAGGCCATCAGTCTAGACACTCATCTTAACGTGTGTCGTCTCTGTAGCGAGAATAAAACTAGCTTAAAGATTAGACATTTGCGTGAGGGTCAGTTTAATGTGCTTGTATCAACAGCTGGTGCTGTGCTTAACCTGTTTGACAGTAATGAGTTAGGCATTGAGGCTTTCTGCTTAGTCATACTGGACGAGTGTCATCACACGATTGGACATCATAACTATGTTAAAATCCTTGATATAATCAAGTCAGGCGTTTCTCATAATAAACCGAGGATAGTAGGACTGACCGCTTCGCCTCTCTCAGCTAAAAGCGATCTACGTTCTACCACTAAACTCCTGAGAGAGTTTAGGCAGCTGTTTCTCAATGCCCCTATCTGTCATAACATTCAACTCGATGGGTATACATTTGCGAATCAAAAAATTGAAATAGTTACAGTAACCAATGGAGATAGTGCTTTTCAGAATTACATACAAATGATACTCGATGGCATGTACATTGTAGCTGATACCATCAATTCTTTACGTGATGAAATTATTATTAAAAAGGAACAATGGGACGATCCGTATTGTATGATACGTTTAAAGAAATCCTGTGCCATTATAAGACGGGTTTCAAATGAGGTTTTGAGTGCGCAAGTTAAGCTAATGAGATGCTATATTGCTGCTCTGGAGATAGCAGATTTGGTTGGAGCTACGTATACGAATGAAATTCTCAAAGATACACCATTAGCTTGTAATGTGCAGTGCGGTTTAATGCAATCACCGCGTCTTATCGCGCTTTTAAATATCCTCATGCATTATCCTGATACTTCTAAAATTATTATATTTGTGCATACAAGACAGGCTGGTGAAGTCTTATCTAGAATTCTACAGGAAAATAACGAAATTTCAGATCGATTCTCTCCGTTGAAAATATTCGGCCACGGGGGAGTGCTTGGCATGGGCTGGGACAGCGAGCAGGAGCTGGTAATACAAAGGTTCCGTAGCGGTGGCTGCAGCCTGTTGGTTAGCACTTCTGTGTTGGAGGAAGGCTTGGATGTACCCGCTTGCGACGTCGTTATTCGGTTCGACGGAATTAGATCTCTAATTTCATTCGCGCAGAGCAAGGGCCGCGCGCGTAAGCTAGAAAACAGTAAATTTGTACTAATCCTATCTGATAGGCAGAAACGTACATACGATGATATTAAACATCGCGAAATAATACTGAAACAGGCTTTGAACGAAATGGATTCGTTTTCCTCTGACATATGCCCTTCTAGAACCACACTTATGCTGCAGAACAATGTAAGTGTGTCCAGAGAACATATAATACAAGAATATTTCATTCAGGTTTCAGAGTCTGCGATTGAGTTTTACATAAGCGGCACACATAACCTTAACAGTTTGCTAGAACAACTTGATAGGATCCTGAACACCGAGAGTTACCTCACTATTAAGCGTATTGACGTGGCTAAAGCAAATGCTATATGGAAACGTAAGGGGATATTCCCTGCAGAAGACACGTTAATTATATGCGGCGTACGCTCACGTGACGTCATACAGTCCTACCGTATCTTGACTACCAAATGGAATTTCTGCATCAACATTATAGATTCAATGCTCTTCGTATGGACGAAATTTCTTATGAATACGAAACAACAATTCACTACCTGGCCTGTTGAGAAAATGCAATGGGGATCTTTCATTGATAAATCAACTGTAGCTTTAGCTGAAGAGTACAATGATAATGAAGCCACTATGAGAATTGTCCATAAACATTCTATTATAATATCTTTGCCTCTTACAGACATTGAAATCGAGATTAGTTTCACTACAATTCATCTGTTTATTCTCGCTTCCTGGCAAGAAGAACAAGTAACACTATTTATACCATTAACAAGCTGCCCTGTAGCTCGTATTGTACAATATAATGACGATGGATTTATGACAACAACAAGATTGACAAGTGATACTTATTGGATTTTAAATTTATTCGCAAAATATCCAGTTCTATCCGTTACACTTCCCTATAAGGCTTCTAATTGGCAACCATTATGGACAACTCTCCATAGCTCTGTGATCTTTCCTGTTCCACTTTTCGATTCAAGTATACACATTGTAGACATAGATTCCTCACAAACAACTCAAATGAGCATCACATCTCCATCTCAGCATTTCTTTGTTAAGCAGCTGGAAGATTGCTTATGGCTGTTGTCTGTATTGAAATGTACACGTACAGTCCGCTTAACACATGATACAGTTAATTACATTTACAGGCAAATAACGCAATCTAGTTCTGTTCATGAGGTGAGAGCTATAACAGCAACACTCGCGAAATTCTTAACATTCATCTCATCACCTGTCACACACTATTTTATTGATATATTAGAATATTTTATTAGAGAATTCAAAATTATTTTGGATTTACAATACCCGTTAATCGAACCACCAAATAACTACCGTAATATTCAGTATGCCGTTGTAACACCTTCATGTGTGATCTGTCAATTACCAGTCACAATACAATGCAGTAGATTGTATAGGAATTATCCACACACGCGCTTTCTAATAGTCGCATTTAGAGACGAACAAACTCAACACATCCACAATAAAGAAGTTATTGAACGAATGAGGAAACTGTTGAATATAGGAATTGAGATAAATGGTAATCAGTACTATTTTCTATTATCAACCCCGAGTCAATTGAGAGAACGTAGATGTATATTTATATGTGTACCTAACACAATATCTCCTGTTAGTAAACTCAATGAGATCCGCGCACAAATATTAGGTCCCACTATAATCTGTGATGAAATAACATATTTTTCTCGCCTTGGATTATTCTCCACTTCGGATATGCCAGTATGTACCATGGATCAGAGCTCTGTGGGACAGATTAATGATATACGAACCAGCAATGGGATACTATTGACAGACGGAAATGGGAAGATGAATAATGAGTTAAGCCGTGAAGTATTTTCAAAACTCGGTTATGATCCACACACGAATACACCTTCCGCAGTTCAAATCCGATTTGCCGGTTTTAAAGGTGTACTAACAGTTGCTAATACAAACGATCCTGACTTTTCTAACGCACTACCTCAGTATAAGATTCTAATCCGTCCGTCAATGAAGAAGATGGAATGGACAGATTCTAGTTTGAATATAGTGAGTGTACCTCAATACGAACAGTTCTACCTAAACGCATCATTCATTAATCTAATTACAAGTCTGAGTGACCCTCTGAATGAATGGAATCCTACAGCAATGCTCAGAGAGCTGCATACTAAAGCGTTAGTGGACTATGGACAAATACTAACTAATATGGAATTAGCTAGTCAAGCAATGAAACAATATCTCTTCTCCTATATGGATTCTACAATTGAATATTTTGATATTCGTACTGAGCCATATTTCTTATCTCTATTACGTTGCGTATACAATTTTAATGTTAAGAATTTGATATCGAAAGCTCGCATTCCTCTGGAGAATGGCGGTCTATTTATGGGCATACCAGACCCCATCGGAGCCCTAGGTGAAGGGGAGATATTCGTACAATACGAGAGAGATGGGAGAGTTATGAGTATAGTAGAAGGACCCGTTTTATTATACAAACATCCGTGTCTCCATCCCGGAGACCTACTCGCTCCAATGGCTGTTAACATAGCAACACTATCTCACCTTAGGAATGTAGTTGTGTTTCCAACTCGTGGTAGAATCTGTCTACCCGCTTCTACGAGTGGTGGGGATTTGGATGGGGATTTGTACGCAGTTATCTGGGAATCTAGTCTTATTCCCCCTCAATACTCAATGTACCCAGCTCTCAACTATGGGGAAATAGCAGAGAAAGGTAAAGTCAAGCAAATAGCTATAGATAAAATCCCATTGTTAGATGATAGTGCGAATATACAACATAGATTATCAGAAGCCTACTGCCGTGTAATTGCTAATGATTCTATCGGTAAGATAAGCAATCTCCATCTAGCCTTGTGTGATCAGTTGCATGATGGTGCGTGTCACACTCTAGCTATTTCTGTTGCAGAATCTCAGTCGGTAGCAGTAGACTTTCCTAAGACAGGCGTGGCACCTGTGGTAGCACAGGAAGCTTTGGATTTGGTCAGAGACAAAGGATTCCCAGACTTTATGGAGAAAGAAGGAGTGCCTTCATACCCTTCCTGTAAGCTATTGGGGGAAATGTATAGGAATGCAAAGTATGTTTGTTATGAAACGAATGAGCTTAGACGTCTTCTGTATGATTCTAATGTAAATGTTTTTCACGGACATTCACGAGACATTACAACACATTATCTCTATGTAGCAGGTTGCGAGTTGTACTTGATAGAAGCAGAGAGGTTGTATAGGGAATATTCAAATGCTATGCAACAAATTATGACGTCATTTGGGATAGAGACTGAAGCTGAGACTGTACTTGGTTTGATATTAAAATGCCATCCATTATTGTCAGCTGATAAGAAAAAAACAACTAGATCTCTTAACGCGGTTGTACAAGCAGTATTCGCACAATTTCGCGATTTATTCTTTCGAGATGTGTCAGAAGATAATTCAACTGAATGCTCGAAAAAGGCATTTGCCTGGTACTATACTGCATACCATCGTGACGACACAACACTATTCTATTCATTTCCTTGGATTATTGGTGAATATTTATGTGCTATTTCCCCAAAATTGAAAGATAGAGAGTTTGAATTCCACTCTCTCCTCGGCTCAAGTGTCAGGAAATATATCTATAATAATAAGGAATTTATTCTTACAACAGTTGAGTCTAAATTATCCACTTTTCCCATTGTAGAATCTTCTATTGAGAATTATGTAAGCAAAGTTCTTAAATCTCTCGGTCAATCTATATTCAGTATTTCCTGTTTCGGATCTGTATCACTGTTTCTATGCGAATCTCAATCAGATTTAGATATCTCTATTATTCCTACATCAATAGGTTATGGCTATATTTTCCCATTACAAAGAGACAGACTCGAATTTAACCAATCTCCATTACAGCAGCAGCGAAAGCATTTGTTAACGAGCTTAGTATTCCCTGCTATAGATGGGATCTCACATAGCAAGCTAGACAAATGCACAGCCCAAGTACCAGTTATCTCAATTACAGTAGATTCCCCTATAGATCCAGATAACCAAGTTTCTATTGATATCACCATAGACAGTGATGGTGTACAGAAATCTGAGTATATTAAACAGTTGTATTGTAGCACCGGTGGAGTATTCTACGGTTGGCTTTGGATATTAGTGCACTGGGCTAGACATGTGGGTATTTTAAAATGTCAGACATCAGTTGAGAATACTGGGATTATTCTCACAGCCGAGTTTCAAGCTTTTGTTTTGTATGTTTACAATCAAATGTCGAACAAACCGAAAGTTAATCCAATCCCCGATAACTATTTGTCTTGTAGTTTCCTTCTCGACCTGCTAATGAGCACAAGCATTGATTTAGTGTTGGGCGCTATGCTGGAAGAATTCTTCTGGCTTGGTATGAAGTTAACTTCTAATCAAGATTGCATTGTGTATGAATGGCCGATTATTGGTAAGCCGACACACACTATTAATGGCTCTGAACTGAAGAAGATATCTTTTCTTTTATTCCAAGCATGGCATTGTTTAGTCTACACGCATGAAGTAGCAAGCATATTCGAGCGAAATGACATTCCTTTGAGACTGAATAAACGTTTTTCCCATAAGGTAAGTAAGCGTATCCGTCCTACTTGTCAATTCCATCAGCAGCGTCTGTCAGCCCTGACAGGTGCCACTGTCAGTATTGAGGATTCAGGTCGTAATCTGTTGGTATCATCTCACGGGTCTGCTAGCTCAATACATAAACTATCTGTTGAGCTGTCGAAACTGGAGAAAATAACCTCACTCACTAAAAAATACGCTTTCAACGCGCATAGGTATATTCTAGAAGAAGGATACATTTTAATATTAGAGAATCAATCGTATAATATACGTGTAAAATTATCTCCATTCATGAATGCGTGTTTCAAGCTCTACCATACTCACAAAGAACGTAGTCATGTCAGTTATGCCAGCGAGTTCGTAGATACGAATTGGAAGCAACAAGCTATTCCTCGAATAGAAATGTTAGCTCTAATTCAATTGACAAAGTTCCCAATTGATAATAAGAAGTTGTTAGGTGAACTCTATTTTAAGACTAGATTTGGGTTTTTCTATGCATTGGATTCAGGAGATACTTTTAATAAATTTGGTGGTTCTATTTCATTGCAGGAATTCGAGCGTTTTTTGGGAAAATCATTACGCTATCGTAAAAAGATAATTCGTGAGTTCACTATTAATCCTTCGAAGGAGAAAGAATCTCATAGAATTCCATTAGTGCCTTTTGGTAGCCCAGCAGGTCATTCTTTGCAGGAACTTGAAACGATAGAGAAAACTCCTTATCCAAGTTGCTCATTCTGTCCAGGCATTAAGGAAATTAAAGAATTGTCAGATTCCCAATTATCTCTCTCTATTTATACTTCCGCCTTACAACACTGTGGTTTCATTCTTTACCAACAGCTTCGCCCTTACACGTGGATGATGGATGTGAAAGTTTCCCAAAATTTTGACCTCACAATCAAATTAGATGAAACTATGAATATAGTTAGTATCAAAGAGCGTCAATTGCTATGGATGATAGCAACCATAATCGCAGATAGGAACGCAGTCCAGAGTCCAGACACTGTGTATGACACTAGATTGCGTATAGATACAAGTGAGAATGTTGATCCTGACTCTCAGTTATACAAACATATATTCCCTACACAAGTTGTATTTCCATTACTATCTGTAGGCAAGAATGGGGCCCCAGAGGCTTGCGATGAGTTAAAGCACAGAGTTAAACTTGTGCGCCACATAACTGAGTTTGTATTCTACAAACGGGATTTTGTTACTGCTACTATTCTAATAGGAACTGAGTACAGTGGAAAGTGTTTAAAGAATGGTAGGAAATTCTGTGAACTGACATTAATACACAATGAGAATGAATTAAGACAAGCTGTAGCAGCTGGCAATAGAGATAATGATATTTTGAAAATAGTAGAAAATGCAGTTAATGTATCGCTTGAGGTATCTGATGCCCTCTCTAAGTTCTCAATATAACTTTCTTCTATATTATGTGTTTAGTGTAAGATTACTCTCTTTCTATTTAATTGTTTAGTTGCTGAATGTGTTTTATTAATTTATATTTTACTATTTATACCTAGTGGAATTTGTATTTTCTTAAGAATTAACGTAATAAATTATAATCGACCGTATTAGTGGATTATAGAAATCTATGCTTGAAATATATTATATACTGTGCCGACTATACTATAATGGCCCAGTATTGGTCTTAGTGCTTTGGTATATTATTTATCCGTAGCCACTCCACAGAACAGAGTTTTATCAACTAAGAACCCAAATTTTTAGGATGGGTGTCTCATGGGTTACAGATGTGCACCTGGGGTCACGATTTTTGATTACATTTTTTTGGACACATTTTTGCACCTGTTTAATATTTAAACAGGAACAATAAATAGTGCGCGTATATTTAATTTATATGCATTCGATAGAGAATTAAATTCTACACCTTTTCACAGTGCATGAATTTTCAAATTGGCCTTCGTTTGTGACACAATTGACTTGCAAATTCCCTTTGTTTACTAACACTTCAGTTCAATTGAAAGTGTTAAATCTAATTCTATTGTTTCTACTCGTTATTATTATATTGATTCAACTTGTGAGATCGAGTAGGCTTCTATTTTCCAATTGAAAACTAAGATTATATATTCCATAACGACAGATTATGTGATTATATTTACTTCTCCGTGAATATTCTTGCACAATGGATATATGACATATTTAATTCTAATTAATTCGCTCTGTGTTTACCTTATAGAGACGGTTCCAATTAGATTATTGGGGTTATCAAGTGCGCTGAATTCAAATATTATAATGAAATTAAATTAAAATTAATAATAATTGCAAATAATTGAACTTCATTTATTTTGCTATACATAATAGAGAATCCTTATATAGAGCTGAGCTTTGTAGAGTTCAGATTTTTTCCCATACTAAAAGCCCAGGCTTACTTTCTAAAGGTCAATTTCAAAGCTTGAGAAAAAACTGACCTTTCTCAGTGCCTGAATACACATACTGAAAAACTGAACTCTACTAGAGCTGAGCTCTATATAAGTAATTTCTACATATAATAATGGTGTTAAATTATTAATGAATTAATAATTATCTATAGTAATTTGATAAATAGCATTAATATCAGAAATTATACAAGATAGAGACAAACTTCCAATTTATCAATTGATCCTTATGCCACGTAGCACCTCTACAAATGTGTCTTGACATCTTAAGGTGATGATGACATCGTCAAAAAAATGTGTTTCTACAATTTTGTGAATTCTATATTTCGAGTGGGTTGGTTGGTGTTGGGTGATCACCCAACACGCACATAAAAAATGCTGACTCATCACTTATCATATTCAACTGAAACTTGAATATCTTTGAAATTAAGTGAGCTAAAACGAAACTTCCAACTCACTAAGGGTCGTTTCCTTTTGAAACACCTTTCAGAAATAATTTAACACCTTCATAGTGATGATGACACGGCAAAAAAATCCAAAATTGCAGCCTGTGCCGACAGCATGTTCCTTTGGAGGCACTATCAATAAACCACCACCAAAATATAGTGCCACCAAAGGAGCATGCGTCGGCACAGGCTGCAATTTTGGATTTTTTTCATATACTATAGTACAGGGTTGTATCAACTCAATTTGAGTTGGCAGAATCAACTCATTTTCTTGAATGAGTTGAATGAGTTGGTAGACAAAAAATGAGTTGTTTTGCCAACTCAAAATGAGTTGATACAACCCTGTAATTAATATACAGTAAGGTAAAGGAACTGATATACTAATTGAATTGACATCGTCAAAGGTATTGATTTTACCCATGACGTCACAGTCATGAGAAGTCGTAGGTAGCTTTAAATGTATACAATGTAAGAGTTAGAGGCTTAGTAGATCTAAAATGAAGATAATAAAACTGGACTCCTATTTTTTCAATGTTTATGTTCATCTGTTAATTAAGTTATCTGTTAATTAACTTCTAATAGATTAGAGAATTCAAGATTCAAATCATATCAATATTTTGCATATTTAATTATTGTAAAATCACATGAAATAAAAGTTTGAACAATTCTACAAATATAATTTGAAAATAAAATAAAAAACATCTTAAAACATGAACAAAAATATGAACAATTATCTATTTAATTTATAAAGAATAGTAGGAGAAACTCAAGTAAACCTTCTCCTGTAGGTAGCCTTGGCTTGTTTGTAAAGAGGTGCTGACTCACTCCCAGTTTCATTCACAAGACTCGTCAGGTACCCATCAAACTCTTGTAGCATCAACCATGGAATTCCAGACTCTATCACTTCTCCTTTGTCCATGACAATAATGGTATCAGCATCTATTATTGTATTTAGGCGATGTGCTATCATAAGAACAGTGGAAGCACTGAATTGAGTCCGGATAACTTTCTGTATTATTTGGTCAGTGTGCATGTCGACATTCGAGGTGGCTTCATCGAGCATCAGAAGTTTGTTGTTTCTCATGAGAGCACGAGCTAAACAGTAAAGCTGCTTTTCTCCAACACTGAAATTGTTTCCACCATCAGAAACAGGGTACTGCAGTTGACCAGTTAAACTTAGTGTTTTCTTCTTCATCTGAACTTGCTCGAGAGCTTTCCACAGCTCATTATCATTGAACTCGTGGAATGGGTCCAGAGTGTCTCTGAGGGGCCCACTGAAGAGCGTAGGGTCCTGTGGTATAATTGAAATTTGACTTCTGAGTTCATGCAGACCTAGAGTCTTTATGTCTATGCCATCAATATAAATAGACCCACTTGTTAACTCTACCAATCTGAAAAGTGCTGTCTGTAGAGAGGATTTGCCAGCACCAGTGCGACCAACTATTCCCACTTTCTCGCCTTGCTTTATTTTCATAGACACATTATCAAGCACAACTGGTAAAGTAGAGGAATAGCGAAGTGTAGCGTTCTTTAGAATAACCTCTCCTCTTTCAATGCGGAATTTATACTTTGAATTCTTTGAATAGAAAGGTTGTTCTTCAGGTAATCTTGAATAGGTAATAATTCTCTCGGCTGAAAGCATGAAATTTTCAACTTGCGCACTTGTTCTTATTACGAACTGTGATGCCCTAGGTACGTGTAGAAGGATGGATATCGAGAATGCTAGAACACTAGGATTAATGTGATCACTGAGTATAATATAGATTGTGTATATAAGGAATAGGTAGACAGTCATCATGAAGTATATTCTCAATGCAAACCAACGTATCAGCGATAGTGTGGTCGTCCAGGCCCTGAAATGATCATCCTGCAGAGAGTAGAATTTATCAGTAAGCTGTGTTTCCAACTTAAGGGTATGTATACAAGGAAGTCCATGTAAGGTGGTGGATAGTTGGGTGAAGATGGGACTCTTTGCAGCAGATTCAATGGCTTTCACCTGACGAGAAAATCTTAAGTAATATTGTCGAAATGCTAGTAAAAATATGAGAAGCAGGATTGTTGGGAATATTACGATCCATTGTGAAATGATAGCTGTTATTAAAGTGTAGAAGAAACTCAGAAATAAGCTGATAAATTGAATCATGAAGGGGGGAACTATATCGTCTAATGTTCCAATATCTTTTGAGAAACGATTGATGATGGACCCACTCTGGTTCATATCGAAGAATCGCATTGGAACTCTCAAAATCTTCCATAGCATTGTATCGTGTAATTTCCTTGATGCGTTGAGGAGTAAGGAATACAGTAATGTATAACTTACAAAATATATTACTAGTGTGCCGGTACACAATGCTATGTAGTACATACTCCTTTCACCCGTGGTGGTTGAAGCGAGGGGATTGAATTTCAAAGTAGTGTTAAATTGTGCGGTCTTATTTTGGCTCAAATTTGTCCATAATACTAAATAATAGTAGACCCCAATCTCCGAGAGGAATTGAGAGAATACGATTAATAACAATAACAACACACCAAATACGTTGGCACCTTTCCAGAAGTAGATGAGATAAGTTTTTAAGCTTACACCACCCTTTTCAACTTTTTCTGCAATCATGTCACACTCCACATCTTTGCTGCACACGATTGTATTTGGAAACACGTTTTCATTATCTGCAATTGGAGTCGTTGGTTGTGACGCGCATGTTTCATAATTAAATTCACTCCCAATTGAATAAATACTGCTCTTTCTGCTCGCGGACCTATTTGAAAAACCATTAGTTTCCCAATACTTTTGGCAAACCTGTTCCACGCAGGATGGATCAATATCATCGAGTTTTCCAATGCACATTTGGTTTCCTTCATCTAGCACCAACACTTGTGTAGAGTTCTGAATTAATTGAAGCTGATGAGTGGCCATGATCACAACTTTATCTCGAAGTAAACCTCGAATACACTTACAATACAATTTCCCAGCTACGATAGGGTCAACAGCACTGAAAGGATCATCAAGGAGATAAATATCTCTGTTTGCATATACAGCTCTAGCCAGACTCACTCTAGCAATTTGTCCACCACTCAGAGTCGCGCCTCGTTCTCCCACTACTGTTAAATCTCCTTCCAAAAATGCCTTCATGTCCTCATCCAGGCAGCAAGCGCCGACCACTTTATCAAACCAGTCCAACTCAAACTTTGATCCGAACACAATGTTCTCACGAATCGTACCAGAAAATACCCACGGCTCTTGGAGAGTTATTGCCATACTCCCGTAAATATTGCTGGTTCCGTTAACTAAAGTGTTCTCTCTCGCCAAACCCATTAAAAGTGATGTCTTTCCGGATCCAATATTCCCAACGATTGAAAGGATTTCTCCCTGCTTCACCGTGAAACTGATATTCCTACACGCCACTTGAGGTCCTTGTTTGTCATTATCCCAACCGCAGGAAAAATTATCTACACAGACAAATTTTGTCTCTGTTACTTCTGCTATCTCCTCGCTATGCTGTTGTTTACATTGATGTAACTCTTGGGTGGAGCCTTCCAGTATGGATTGAACACGATGTACTGACGGGTATATTTCTGAGAGATTGATGAGTGCTAAGGAAAATGTTAAGTATAGCTTTGAAAAATTTCTCAATAATGCAATTACCGTGAATACTTTCGCAGGAGTGAATTCCCCGCCCAATATAGCATAGATCGTTAAACAGACCATTGAACCCAAAACTGGAAATGTGAATGCGAGAATGTAGTTCAGGACTTTCAACGGTGAAGATACTAAGAGGAGAAATGTTTCCCGACCTCGTATTTTTTTTACCTTGTTCTTTACTGCATATTCCCATGCGTATGTTTTTATCAATCGCATCCCTTCGATCACTTCTTTCATTAATCTATTTCTACTGTCTGTTAGTTTGAAAATTTTGAATTTAATCTTTGAATTCATCAAACTAAAGCACAGACCTATAGGAACTTGTACTAATGCTACAATTCCAGCTGCCAATGCTGCAATCTCGATCTCTCTCCACAGTAAATAGACAAACAGTAACAGACCGTATGGGTAAATCCATAACATATTCAAGTAGATGATGCCAATATCCAGTTTATACAGTCCCGAACTGATTGGTGTGATTATTTTTCCAAAGGATAACTGGTATGACTGATTCAGATTGATTGATAGTACCTTTTTGTAGATGGCAGTTGTCAACATTGTACGGAATTTGATTCCCAGCAAAGACATTCTCCATTTAACACTCTGAAATATAACATTATCACACAATGCTAGCCCTATTATGGCACATGCAATCCCGAACAGAACGAGTTTGTATCTTTCTGAACATGCACTCCTACACTGGAATAATTCCACGAATGTTCCTATTAATAACGGTGTACAGAGATTAATGTTAATTCCAATGAATTCAAGAATCGCAAAAAGGATTATTTCCTTATAGAAAGTCTAACAAATGTAAACCATAACTTTGGACAACTCCGCTTGCATTCCTTTTCCCAGACCCGTTGGAAATTTATGGACAAATTTTCAGCAGAATCATTCGAATCGGGTTTGGGTAGGTCGTTCAGTGTTATTGATTTCTTAAAAATCGATTTTATAACAGTAATATCCAACCAACCAAACACAGGTGCAGTCAAGTTGTGCAAAATTATATTCATGTTTTAATGTTTTGTTTTGTATCACTGATTTTATGGTCTTATATATCAATGGTTAATTCTCCAATACTCTTATCCTGTATTTATACCACTTGCTTTAGTTACAAAAGCTACAACGAACTACAAGTAGTATACGTATGTAGATATATTGCAAATAAATCTTTTAATTGTGTTTTCTTACAACTATTTTTTACAACTATTTCATACTTCTACACTATCCAACCAAAAGTTTTGAACAGTAGCATTTTAATACAGACACAATATTCGCCTGGTAACTTATTAACGGATTTTTAAACTACTCTGAAAATGACTATAAATCTCTTACTATAGTATTTCTTACAACTACAGTGGAGCCTCCCATAACGGACACTCCAAATAGCGGACAACCTCTAAATAACGGACAACCCTCGTGGCACGGATTTATTTATTTAGCATATGTCTAATAGAAAAGCAACCTCTAAATAACGGACAACGGTTCCGGTCCCAAGGTGTCCGTTGTTCAGAGGCTCTACTGTATTCCCCCAATTATTCGATCCGATGTAAATTATATACTAATTTATACAAATTCGTTTCTTAACTTCGTCCTTTTATCAGAATCCCCGATTAAGCGGCTTCTTCTATAATAATGTCATCCAGGCATGCGCTTCGAATTTTTAAAGAAACTTTTCTAGGCGCGAGAAAATCGAGGATGCTCCCATAGACGTAAAGCAAATTGAGTATTTTAAGCGCGTGTGAGTGAGCTCAAACATAATCTAGGCGCGCAGACAATTTTGCCTGGATGAAACCCTGTATGAATTGCAAAACTTCGGGCTCTAGTAAATATTTATTTGATTGGAAGATTATTATGTACGCGTAGTATGATTATATAAAATTGTACAGGAATTCACTGTTTGGTACTTACGTATGTAAAATACTGAATATATAAGTTATTATGCTAATTAATTTAGTAAATTTGCTTACATAATTATAAGAGATGGATACCTTTAAATAGAATTAACATATACATACAGATGATAATTATTTGATAATTATCTTATATATCCGATGCTTCATTGATCATACGTTTTCACACTTAAGTACAAAATACGTATTAAAAACAATTTAAACTGAATTGTTAATACCCTATTGGATCTTGAAACCATTAAATGTATGGTCAAAATAGTCTATAATTTGTCCTTCTTTTGTTTCGTTTCCAGGTTCAGTATTGATCGCGAGATCGGTACCAAAAGATGCGCAATGTTACAAACATCATAAAATGTTAATCAGATTTACAAAATTTTCACACCTCTTTGAGATATGCAGAGCATTTTAAGCGCGCCTCATTTTTTGGAGCGCGCTCCCGCTCCGCGCTCCTAACCATAAAAAGGAGCGGCGCTCCTGTTTTCGCTCATCCGATAAAATTGGATCACGCTCACTCAGGGCCGAATTAAGGTCTTCGTAGGCCCTAGGCACTTTGAGGATATAAGGCAGCAATTAGGCCCCAAATTTTTCGTTCGTATTGATTTTCTTTTTAGTTTGTTAATCCAGTTAGTAGAACTCGGATAAGACGTACACTCGGTTAATACGTGCTATTTCTTTCAAAGCAAAAATTTATTCTCATAAGTAAGACGTACAGTAGGATAGTGCATACGAATTTTTGTTTCCCGAAGTGGTACGTCTTATCCGAGTTCCACTGTATATATTTTAGGCTCCCAACTTTCGTAGGGAAACTCGGAATTTGTCCTACAGAAATCGGATTGTGTACTACATTTTTGAGTCAGTGGCGGCGCTAGCATGGGGCTGGATGGGGCGCTAGCCCCATCACATTTTTTCTTAGCCCCATCAGTTGATGGGAAACTGATGGGGCAAGGTTGGCTTAGCCCCATCAAGAACCCGGGTTAGCCCCATTCAATACGCAGGGCTAGCGCCCCACTGTTTTGAGTTAGGAATTTGTCCTACGACCAATTCCGGTATTTGTCCTACACTATATTAAAGATAGGAATTTGTCCTATGACCAATTCCGGAATTTGTCCTACACTATATTAAAGATAAGAATTTGTCCTATGAACACTCATTTAGCAATAATTATTAATTTTGTAATTATAGAAAGAATTATTAATTTTGTAATTAATGTAACACAGTTTGATAAGAGATTAAATGCAATGAAATATATGGAAAAGTAGAGAATTTGTATTATGGGAAAAATTGTGTCTATTAGACGGGTAGCTGGAATTTGTCCTACAAATATGTAGGAATTTGTCCTACAATCAGTAGTGAGGAATTTGTCCTACAAAGAATTCCGGAATTTGTCCTACACTATATTAAAGATAGGAATTTGTCCTACAAAGAATTACGGAATTTGTCCTACACTATATTAAAGATAGGAATTTGTCCTACAAAGAATTACGGAATTTGTCCTACACTATATTAAAGGAAGGAATTTATCCTACAACTCGTGGTAATGTTTTGTATTTCTCGCTAGTATTGTATTTACAATAAAAGTCAATAACAAATTTATAGTGATTTGTTTTGTATTTAATAAGACCTAACAAGTGTCTATGTATTCTATAATTGACAATTCCACATTACAGTATATACAATTGTATCGAGGTATAAATTGCAAAACTATTCATATTTACTCATTTTGAAATTCTACCAACTATTTCTAAGTGATCTGTTTTGCCGGAAATGGCCCCCCCTACAGGTTTGTCCCTGGGGGTCCAAATCTGTAAAATATTATTTTGCTTTACAGAAATGGACCCCCCTTTACAGATTTAGACCCCCCTTTTCTATAATACTGCATAGTCATTTACATGATGCAACTAAATTGCACCAAACCAAACATACATTGTGCACTATTGTTACAGTAACAAAGTTGAATGTACGTATCTATCTATCTATCTATCTATCTATATATCTATCTTTTGAAAACAAAATTGTCCTTTGTTTGTGTGTTTGTCCAGAATTAATAGGAAAGTGCATATGCTCTAGAGTCTGAAAATTTGGATGCAGGGGTAATTTACACGCTGACAACGATCTATTGGTTTTCTAAACGAAATAATGGGATTATGACGTAATAAAAGCACATATTTGGGAATAACTCTTTCAGTTTTTATCCGATTCGCCCACAATTTTAGATGACAGAACAACATAAAATGAGACACATGTGTACCTATTATGGGATCCTAAAGTCATGTAGGAACTAATTTTATTTCAGCTCTTACAATTTTGATTCAGTGGACACAAAATTTTGTCACATTATAAAATATATTGCCTTGCATGTTTCCTAAAAATTTTTACATTTAATTATTATACAGAAGTTAAGTCTAGGGTTAGGAAATTACTTTGCAATACAATTTACTGAATTAATTAATTACGTATAATTACCAGCCACAGATTTCAATTACTATTTATAATTTGAAATGGTCCATAATTTTAGGCGCGCGGATACGAATGAACTAAGGCCATAAAGATGACTTTGTGGGGAATATATATTAATACGCTAAGCAGATTTATACAATAAATATTTGAGCTCATAGCCGTCAGTTGAGGTGTGAAGTGCCGACCGTCACGAAGCGACCGAGACCGAAGGGCTAGTAATTCCAAAAAATACATTGTTGAATGATAAATGTTAACATATGATGGTATAGAACAGCCCAAGCTAAAGCGAGTTTTTCCAAATATGTACTAACTCTAGCTTTGTCTCTAATTGTATCGTATATGTTTGTACCCAATCTACCCATACTGATTATATATCTTAGCTGCGTGTTTACTGTTAGTTAATTAAAATCTTATACTTGTTATTAGTTAGTATTATTAGTCATGTTCTGTATGTGTCGCAGGCGAAAATGAATTTCAGTCCAAATTGAGTCTCAATTTCGCCTAGTCCAAAATGAGTCTCAATTTGGACTGAAACTCATTTTCGCCTACAACATATGCATTAAACAAACATTCCTATACTTATCTTGAACTAAAACGAAATAACTAATGGTTGTGACATATTTTGTATTCACACACTCAAGTAAATGACTGCAATTTTATAGAAAAGGTTGGGTCCAAATCTGTAAAGGGGGGTCCATTTCTGTAAAGCATTAATATTTTACAGATTTGGCCCGGGGGGGCCAAATCTGTAGGGGGGGCCATTTCCGGCAAAACAGATCTCTATGGAATTTACCATTATTGAAGGTAAAAAGAAAAATCGTCGAATTATTTTTGTCAAGGTTTCCGTTATATCAAGTCTAGGGAATCTCAATCCTGTATTTATGTAAAATGTAGCCTGTTTCGAACTCAATCTTGTGAATGTTATAGGAAAATAAACAAATCACCAAATTTACTCAACATTTCTACTTTTCACAACCATGAAGCTGGAGCATATAATCATGATGCAATTAAACTAAGTAATAAAATTAAGCGAAGAGCGGAAATATCTACTACGAACCTTCGAGAGATATTTAATCATACTTACCGAGAATCTGAGGGGTCATCTACTGTTACCTTCAAAAATTGGAAAGTAGTATGTGTAAGAGAAGAATCCTGCAACCTAAATTACCTACTACAGCATTAGAGTTGATCAATTGTTGCAAGAGTCACAACATTATTCAAACCAGGGTTTCATCCAGGCGTATGCAACGCGCCTCCAGGCGCGTAATTTCAAAAGAAAACTTTTCTAGGCGCGCGAAAATCGAGAAATGCTCCCATAGACGCAATACAAATTGAGCATTTTGGGAGCGTGTGAGCGAGCTCAATCTTAATCTAGGCGCGCGGGAAATTTTGCCTGGATGAAAGCCTGATTCAAACATTTACAAACAGTAATCAACAGAGATAACATTGCTATTATTTATGATTCAAGCTGTATGAGAAACATGCTAAAGAGTTCAACGATGATCCACTTTGATGGAATTTTTAATGTTGTTCCACGGCTCTCTTATCAACTGTTTACAATCTTCGTTCACATTGATGGCCATGTTTCTTCCCGCTATACATGTTCTCATGACAAGTAAATCTGAAGCTCTTTATCATGCTGTATTTTTATCAATTCGTCAATTATTTCCTGATTTTAAACCTACTTTCGCGATTGCTGATTTTGAAATAGCTCCAAGGAATGCTCTAGCACAAACATATCCATATATCACAATAATTGGTTGCTGGTTCCATTTACGAAAGCAGTCTTTGAAAAGGTTAAGAAAATCGGACTTGCAAAATTATATACGCATAATGCAACTTTCAAAGTATGGATCCGAAAACTAATGGCATTACCACTACTACCAGAAGAAGAGATGAGATACTTCCAGTGTATATATCTTTAGAAACACCACATGGCTTAATCGATTCGGACAACGAACTTATCAAAAGATTTCGAAAGTATTTTAATACCACATGGATGGATGGACATGTTAACATATCAGTTTTATATCATGAAACCGCGACCAATAATGGGGCAGAAACATATCACAAATCTCTAAAAACATATATAAAGAGCTCCCATCCAAACATTTGGAAGTTCATGGAATGTTTGAACAATGTTATTTCCGATAACGATTTGGAATTGCAAAGGTTGTTGAATGGGCATGCCACTACAAGAGGTCCTAATGCGACTACAAGGGATAAACAGATACGCAGAAACCAGTGTAAAGATAAGTATTTGAATGGTACTTATACTGCAGTCGACTATCTCAATGCCATATCATTGACAATAGGGCATGCAAGCGTAAATGATGAATTAGCACCAGGACCCTTTGAAAGTGCTGACAATTTAGGTGATATATCAGATGACATGAATGAAGAAGACAATGCAGTCAATGTCACGTTTGTCTACTACCAAGAGTGACAAATTTCGCACTTGCGTGCATGGAGGATTCTGTGAGGCATGTGCCAATCAATTATTAAATCTTAAAGTTACATGCCCTATCTGTAGAGAAAACATAAAAGGAGTTTACAGATTTTTCAGTGATGTATCAGTCTAATAGACACAATTTTTCCCATAATACAAATTCTCTACTTTTCCATATATTTCATTGCATTTAATCTCTTATCAAACTGTGTTACATTAATTACAAAATTAATAATTCTTTCTATAATTACAAAATTAATAATTATAATGCTAAATGAGTGTTCATAGGACAAATTCTTATCTTTAATATAGTGTAGGACAAATTCCGGAATTGGTCATAGGACAAATTCCTATCTTTAATATAGTGTAGGACAAATACCGGAATTCTTTGTAGGACAAATTCCTATCTTTAATATAGTGTAGGACAAATAGCGGAATTCTTTATAGGACAAATTCCGGAATTGGTCGTAGGACAAATTCCTAACTCAAAAATGTAGTACACAATCCGATTTCTGTAGGACAAATTCCGCGTTTCCATTCACAATGTTGGGTGTAATATTTACAAAAATTGTTTGCGAGAAGTACAGTGATCTAGTGAGCTGCAAGTAAATATGAAATGGTAACAATTATCCAGTTAAATTTGTATACGCATGTGCGTATACTGCGTCCCCCTGTGGGCGCCACTGTTTACAATATCGCACAATAATATGAATAACAATCATTATGATAACATTCGTAAATTATAATCTGAGAGCCGCTACACTTATTAATTAATAATTAAACCCGTAGATGCCATTGGGGTCAAAGGTATATATAGAAAACTTTCAATTGAAATTCAATTAATTTTCAGTTTCATTTCACATTCCAGGCCAACCGTGAGTAATGGAAAATCGATCTATGCGGTGGAGGCTGATATCTCAATTGGAATTGGTAATTCGTGTGGTTATTACGTAATGTTTTATTTTAGTCTTTTAATTGTGTCAGAAATTCCATTTATCAAAATTAGTTGTCAACGTGAACTAATCCAATTATTGGGATGAAAAAGAAAAAGATACTGGTAAACGCTGTGTACCTGGGATGCGTATGCGCAAGGTACTTGGATGATCAGTGAATATCCATTAATTTATTCTATATAATAGTCTTTGTCAAATTCTGTGTCGAACAGGTGTTCAGGTAGTTTGACAGTGATTCTTTGTTGCATTGATATTTCTGATTAAATTAAACTAAATTTAGAAAAATCTAAAATTACACCTGTGCCGACTGCATGTTCTATTGGAGGCACTATCAACCCACCTGACCAACCACCAAAGGATAGTGTCTCCAAGGAACATACTGTCGGCACAGGCTGCAATTTTTGATTTTTTAAATACAAATGACAGTAAATATGAATTCTGGATAAGTCGGAACATATTTTGACGTTCCCCTGCACTGTTCGTACTAAGAGGCTCTACTATATGTTGACAGCTATGTAGGGTATATATACAGTCAGGTAAACATTCGCATTCCATTCTACCGTTGCGTATCTAGGCGTGGTGCTATCGGGGGGGGGGGCAGTCGGAGACGGACTCCACTCAGCACCTGCACCTGATTAACACGGCCCCGGCCCGCAAGGCCTGGAAACTGTCCTACGGCAGAGCCCTTCAGGCCAGCGGCCTGGGGGGAAGCCTGATAGGGTAGCGGACGCGCAGAACGCGTTTGCTTTCCGGGCTAGCATAAACGGACTGGCGTCTGTCGGGCGATATAAGGGGGAAGGGAGAGCCTGCATGTAGCTAATAAGCTAATATTTCCCACTCATTATTTCTGCTAGCAACCCAATCAATCTCTTCTACATGCGCGAGTGTTTAAGTATCCATGTCGGACAGGCCGGCGTTCAGATCGGCAATGCCTGTTGGGAGCTCTACTGCCTGAGCACGGGATCCAGTCGGACGGACACATTCCCCCTGATAAGACCATAGGCAGCGGGGACGACTCCTCCAACACCTTTTTCTCCAGACGGGCGCGGGTAAGCAGGTGCCGCGCGCCGTCTGTGGACCTGAGCCGACGGTTGTGGCGAGGTCGCACCGGCAGCTGTTCCACCCGGAGCAGCTGATCACCGGGAAAGAGGACGCCTCTAATAACTACGCGCGGACACTACACCATCGGGAAGGAGATGTAGACCTCGTGTTAGTCCGCATCCGTAAGCTGGCCGACCAGTGCACCGGTCTGCAGGGGTTCCTAATATTCCACTCATTCGGGGGCGGCACTGGGTTCGGATTCCTGTCTCTGCTAATGGAGCGACTCTCGGTTGACTACGGGAAGAAATCCAAACTGGAAATCGTGATATACCCGGCGCCGCAGATCTCGAGCGAAGTTGTGGAGCCGCACTACTTTATTCTAACAACACACACTGACACACAGTTCGGACTGCGCATTCATGGTAGATAACAAAGTAATATCTATATATACGATATATGTCTTAGCAGGGACTTCTTTAATATAGGGACTGTAAACTTCGTTTTACTGTAAAATTAGCGTAGGCCTAAAACAGTATTGTTACTTATTGATATCCCGTAATCCGCTAATGCTAGACACAGGAAATGTATTATTGTCGTATAGGAAGTCATATTTTGGGAGTCCAACAGTCATATTGGTTTATCGAAAATATTTGTGGAATGTAAGTTATGCGATTTTCACACCCTTCCATATATGGTAATATTGTTAAAATCTCGAGATTACATAACTATATACATATGAAATGTATCATTTTCGTACAGGAAATCATATTTTGGGAGTCCAACGGTCATATTGGTTTATCTAAAATATTTGTGAAATGTAAGTTATGCGATTCTCACACCTTTCCATATATGGTAATATTGTTAAAATCTCGAGATTAGTTAGTTTTATACATATGAAATTTATTATTGGCGAATGGGAAATGGGAATTCATATTTAGGGACTCAGTAGATCACATTGATTTACCTAAGGCGTTCCCCTTAGCCTATTTTATTATTTTGGCACTCTCCACAGGAGGATTGCCCCGACCCTGTTTTGTAGTTTAGCTAATTCTTACCTATCAGATATCTGTCATTATGTTGTTTATTAAAAAACAACAAGGCTGGATTCGGTTAACCGGTTAACCGTTGCTGACATCGGTTAACGGTTAGAGATTTTATTAACCAGTTAGCCGGTCTATTGAATAACAGCAGAGTTATTGGGAAATTAATGTATAAAGTATTAAATTTTTTTGAATTTTATCAGAATATGTAGTCCTAAATCCATTTCTCATCACCACTTAATAAATTTATTGGACAATATTGATTTAAATATAGATTTGAAAGAAACTTATCAAGATTTTTTAATAAACAACATAATGACAGATATTTGATAGGTAAGAATTAGCTAAACTACAAAACAGGGTCGGGGCAATCCTCCTGTGGAGAGTGCCAAAATAATAATATAGGCTAAGGGGAACGCCTTAGGTAAATCAATGTGATCTACTGAGTCCCTAAATATGAATTCCCATTACCCATTCGCCAATAATAAATTTCATATGTATAAAACTAACTAATCTCGAGATTTTAACAATATTACCATATATGGAAAGGTGTGAACATCGCATAACTTACATTCCACAAATATTTTCGATAAACCAATATGACCGTTGGACTCCCAAAATATGACTTCCTATACGACAATAATACATTTCCTGTGTCTAGCATTAGCGGATTACGGGATATCAATAAGTAACAATACTGTTTTAGGCCTACGCTAATTTTACCGTAAAACGAAGTTTACAGTCCCTATATTAAAGAAGTCCCTGGTCTTAGGAACCTGGAAATGAGCGCCCGACCTACACCAACCTCAATCGGCTAATCGGACAGATCGTATCCTCAATAACCGCCTCGCTAAAGTTCGACGCGCCCTGAATGTGGACCTAACGGAGTTCCAGACAAACCTGGTACCCTACCCCAGAATCCACTTTCTCCTCGTTTCGTACGCGCCGGTTATAAGCGCGGAGAGGCATACCATGAGCAGCTTAGCGTTGGCGAGATAACTAATGCCTGTTTCGAGCCCCGCGCCACGGAAAGTACATGGCCTGCTGCATGCTGTATCGCGGTGACGTAGTTCCCAAGGACGTGAACGCAGCCATCGCTACCATAAAGACCAAGCGGACCATCCAGTTCGTAGACTGATGTCCGACTGGATTCAAGGTTGGCATAAACTACCAGCCGCCCTCCCTGGTGCCCGGGGGGACCTGGCCAAGGTACAGCGGGCCGTCTGCATGCTGTATAACACAACCGCCATAGCAGAAGCGTGGGCGCGACTCGACCACAAGTTCGACCTTATGTACGCGAATCGCGCGTTCGTGCACTGGTACGTGGGGGAGGGTCTGACCGCTATGGAGAGGATTACTAGGACGAAGGGGACGATTATTAGACCCCTCTGTTGATTCCAACTAGGCTACAGTGCAGCATTTATTTATCCTGTCTACTACTATGCACTACTTACTCTTCGATCATTCATTAATCGTCAAATTTATTCACTGTTTATGTATAGGGGACAGGGGTATGTGAACAAAAATAAAGATCCGTGTTTTGCGATTGCATTTTGGAGTGTATTGGTTATCCACAACAAAATTTATACCAAATCGTGACCTTCGTTATATAAGGCCTTACTACTGAGTAGATTTTGCTGGACCATCGATTACTTAAAGGCCATTGATTATTGGTTAACATATCTTTATCTCAATAGCTAGTATTGAGTATTGACAGACCTGATAAAAGCTTTATAATTGTATAGGAAGTTAGGAACATGATATCAAGGCATGCATAACACACTTTAGAATTGTGATATGTCATCATTTGATTACGTAATCGCATTTTTCGTGGGAATTATCGTGTTTTTATAGCCTTCTTTTAACATAGTTAAACGCGGTATAAATGTTCAAAATTGGAACATAAGGATGTCCATAACTCGTTGAATGAAATATATCGAAATTATAAATGGAATGTTGACACATTCCTCGGTTGCCAGGGAAATGTATATTTCCTAAAATGAGCCATAACTCAAAAACTATCTATTTTTTGTAAACTATGCTAGTACTGATCTATCCGCAACTGGTAACTTCCTATTCATTGATAATGCATTTTTTATGCCTATCTTTAATAATCTTTGAGATAATGAGATTATTAGCACTTAATTCTTTATATGGAAATAATCTCATTATCTCAAAGATTATTGAAGTTAGGCCTAGAAAATGTATTATGAATGAATAACGCGTTTAACTATGTTAAAAGCAGGCTATAAAAACACGATAAATCCCACGAAAAATAGCGATTAAGTAATCAAATGGTGATATATCACAATTCTAAAGTGTGTTATGTATGCCTTGCAGTGCTCAACAAAATGAAATTTAGACCTCATTTTTTCTGGTGGCTAAAGAATAATCAACTGCCGGTTTAACAAACCACTGATGTCTTGACAAACTTCCGATGCCGTAAACAACACTAATATCCATAACCAATAATTCAACGAACAATATTATCTACACAACATCAAAATAATTCCACATTTAATGGTGGATTAGTTAAGCCACCAAAGTTTAAATTTGGTGGCTTAAGAAAGATTTTTGGTGGCTAACGCCACCAACCACCTAATTTGTCGAGCACTGATGCCTTGATATCATGTTCCTAACTTCCTATATAATTATAATGCATTTCTCAGGTCTGTCATTACTAGCTATTGAGATAAAGATATGTCAGCTAATAATCAATGGCCTTTAAGTAATCCATGGTTCGGAGTAGTAGTAAGGCCTTAAATAACGAAGGTCACGGCCAAATGTATTTTTCAAATGAGCCACTTGACAGTGAAGTTGACACCTATGGTTCTAATATAGGAAGGAAAATATGATGGTTTGACACACTCCCTGGATACGGTTTATATGCTCTGGAATTCGTGTAGCTATCCCGAGCTCCCATAGTCCCTGCAGAGGGAACTGAGAAAACAGCTGATACAATCGTTCGAGACAGACACGGCTCCATAGAGAAGAGATTCGTAGAGATAGGTCAGTTCTGGTATAGTATGATTGAGGGCATATACAGGACGGTATGCTTTGTATACACTTATTTACAGTAGAACCTCGTTAGTATGAACATGGTTATTCAAATTCCGGTTAATACGAACACTATTTCAGTGCCCTTTCATGTTTTACAGTGCCGACTATACTATAGCATAGTGGTCCAGTTCTAATCATACTGCCTTGTTATTGGTCCTTAATCCTACACAGAACAGAGTTTTATAAACTAAGAACTGATATTTTCAGGACATGTGTCAGTGGCGTATCCAGGGGGGATCAAGCACGGCTGTATTAATAGTCAGATGGGCTTCGGTGCAGGCCTAAGTTTCAACACCCATAGCACCCCCCTTAAATTCGGCCCTTAGCACCCCCCTTATGAAAATCCTGGATACGCCACTGTGTGTCTCATGGTCATACCTGCCAACCTATTTGAGTCATATCCCTGTACGGAGCTCCAATTTTCCCCTGTACATTGGTAAAAATCCCTGTACACCCGAAATTTTTTGGTCTCACTCATGTATGGAAACACTATATGCTTGATTAGGAATAGTTACTTTAACAAAATGCTCTCATTTTGAGAGTGAAGACATTTTTTAAGGTCATTTTTTAGGTGTATTCATTAATTTTTCCCGACTTACAATCCCTGTACAAATGTAATAATTCCCTGTCCAGAACAGCAAAAATGGCTAAAATCCCTGTACTGTTGGCGGGTATGCATGGTTACAGATGTGCTCCTGGCTCCACGATTTTTGTTTAAATTTTGGGACACATTTTTTTGTCACAACCGGAACAATAAATGGTGCCCGAATATTCAATATATATCATTCGATAGAGAATTTAATTCTACACTTTGTCACAGTGCACGAATTATAAAATTGGGTTTCGTTTATGCCACAATTGAGTTGCAAATTTCCTTTGTTTACTAACACTTCAGTTCAATAGAAATTGTTAAAGCTTTAGATCAGTGGTTCCCAACCTGGGGTCCATGGACCCCTTGGGGGTCCACAGAATGTATTACGGACAATGGGAGGGGGTCCACAGAATGTCTAATATTTACTATAGTTCCCAATAATCTAAAGCAGCGATTCCCAACCTTTTTTTCCACGGTTGAAAAAGGTTGGGAATCGCTGCTTTAGATTATTGTACCATACAGAGTATAGAATGCATGGACTGCAATTATTAGTTATTACGGATTTCCAAACGTATTTCTTATTATTTTATCGAATATAAATTCTAAATACGTCGAACATTGGCGAGTCCCAAAGGACCGAATACTATGAAGTATGAACCCTTATTTCAAGGAGCGGTGAGAACCTTCATACTACTGCGCTACTGATTACGGACACAAGGTAGTATCTGGACAGGGTTGGTAGGTTCTGGCCAAGTGGTTAAGCATTATGAACCTACTATTGTTATTAATGCCTATCTAGTAGGTGGATTAATAGATTAATACTTTTATCCTGAATGTGTGGGCAATAATTAGTGAGCAAATAATATCAGAACAGACAATATGAATACGCCTGTTTTGTGTAGAATTAGAAAACACTTCCATTCTGGTATAATTCAAATCCTATATGCATATTAGTACATATACGTAATACGCATATGATTCGTAGATATACTTACTACACTCACTCTTAGATTTGTCCAACATAAAGCCCGCGAGAGCAGGAGAATACCGATCACAAATTTGCACCCAAATTTTCATAAATATTTTTATGGTTACATACAGATCCATTCTAATATCTCCACTGAGTGTGAATAATCTAATAGATATATAATCGTTCATTTGGTGATATATGATTATCACTTTAAAATATTAGGAATTTAAAAAAGTTTCATGGTTCAATTTAGCCGTTTGTAATTACTAGGGGCCAATTTTTGTAATTAATTATTCAAATGAGTTGGGCAGCCCATGACATTATTAAAGGATTTGATTATTATTTGTTAGTACGTACTTTGTATTATACAAGTACAGTAGATGTCGGATATAAGCACACCGGTTATAAGAACCAGAGGCGGAGCATGGATTTTTCGGCAGGGGGGGAGGGGGGGCTAATGCCCCCCCCCCCTGGCTCCGCCTCTGATAAGAACATATCGAATATAAGAACACTATGTTGGAAAACGGTTGCCATATACGATATACCCTATATAATTTATGTCGGTTATAAGCACATGCCGGTTATAAGTACATTAAGTGCAGTTCCCAATGATCTCCTTATAACCGGCATCCACTGTAATATGTAAATACGCTTCTAGTCCTTGTCTGATCCTATTTTCATACGCGCTAAATTAATATTTTAACAAAAATCATACTCCCATACAGGGCCGGATTTACCATTAGGCTAAGTAGGCTATAGCCTTCGGGCCACTACAGGACCAATGTACAGGACACTACAGGACTAATGGGCCACTACAGGACCACTACCGACCAATGTCTATCATGTTCGGGCCACTTGTGTGCAGGCTAGGAAAATTTATGATTTATTTGATTTTTTTAAGAAATTTAAATCATTGATTTAAATGAACATAACTCAAATTGTATAATAGGTATTCAATTGCGAATTTCGAGGTAAGTATACTTTGTAATATTACGTCGAAATAACTACGATTGACAATTTTCAAATAGTAAAAATCAACTTTAAATCAATTGATTTTGATTTTGATTTTATTTAAAAAATCATTATTTTACCATTCCTGCTTGTGTGGTTCAGCCTTCAGGCCACTGAAGGGTAAATTCTGCCCTGCTCCCATAGGAGCGTCTCGCGCTCCTGGATAATTCCTTGTGGAAAACATAATATTCCCATACTCATTTTATTGCTGTAAAATAATACAATTTACAGAAATTTGGAACCTACTATTTAACTTTGTGTATCTTATTATTCATGGTCCTTGTGATAATATATTGACGTCCATTCTTGTATAAATATGCTATCTATTTAATTATATATACAATTTATTTTATTATTATTGAATCAGTTCAATTAGCCCAATTATATTTGTACTATATTGTTTGAATGCCAGAAGTTAATGTGAGGGAATGTTACATACACCTGCTAGATGGATCCAAATTGACTCTTCAAGTCAAGGTAAGATAGATTATAAATAGATTTTAGTTCGCTTGTTTGATATTCCAGCCTGCTAGAATTTCATCATAATGCTATATAACTAATTACAGTTGTGTTCGCGTAACAGCAAGCTTACTAAAAAAGATGAACTTGCTATTAGAGTCATTGCTATGGCGAACACCGCTGTATTTCATAATAGCAGATATGAATTTTATCTGGGACTACTGAATTTCGGAGTCTACTGAATTTATTATTTTACTCTGCTTTACTAATCTTTACTAATCTTTATATTTACAACTTTATTGAAATATTCATTTTGTTATTACAATAGACTTCGTTAGGACGAAAACTAATTCATTCCCCTTCAAAGGCTTTTCTATAAAAATTATACTCATGTTAATACGAATTCCGGAAAAAGGCGAACGCATTTTTACGATCCCCTGGTAGTTCGTACTAACGAGGTTCTACTGTATACAGTAGAACCTCGTTAATACCAACACCAACGGACGGTAAAATTTTGTTCGCTTTATCCGGAGTTCGTATTAACCGGAGTAATACCCACTGAATAGTCATTGTAGGTACCTGATTTTGTGGAACTGTTTGTTCGTCTTATCCGAAATTCGTACTAACGAGGTTCTACTGTAGTATATTATACGTATATATGTATAATGTTATCTTGTCTCCAGCCTCTCCAGCTGACCAGTGAGCTGCTGAGCTCAATAGCTAGCCACCTCAAGCTCAGAGAGAGGGAGCACTTCGGACTCTACTACGACGTTAACGGGTGAGATAACCTATATCGATGCTATATAGTATGAATCGTGTTACTGTTTGTTATATTGGGGGCAGTCGATACACTGTTTCATTAACTAGGAAGAGATTCCTAGCCATCTCCTCTACCATGCGGCCATTAACTTGAGGTGCTTACAGAGGCGTAGCTAGGCCTGCATTAAGGTGCGACACTTGGAAATTATGCGGTGGAATTTCCGCACTATAGTATTATACTTGTGGGCATTTTGGTGGGCACAAACTTATCTGGATACGGCCTGTGCCCCAAGTCCCGCACCCTGGCTATGCGTCTGGGTGCGTAGCACCGATCTGTCGCATAGCGACCGATTCCGAAGGGTTCGTCTTATTAAATATCACAGAACAATGTGATTCACCAAGCATACTTTGTATTTATAATTTGCCTCATTGCTTATTTGTCTACTGTGCATAGAAATGAACTTTTGCAAGAAATCGATTTAGAGTTTCGATTAAAGATTTCGTAAGTCGAAAAACATATAAAGTAGCTTTATAATATACAAAAAATATTTGTTACCGATTAAATAGAATTTGTTTTGTCGTGTAACTATAGAATTGTTAAGTAGGTAGCCCATCGAAATCATTCAGCTCCAGGCCTCTAGGCCCTTAATCCATATAATCTGTACACATACCTACAATATTATATTCTTTAAATATAATATTATGTATTATATCATACTTGCCAACCTTCCAAGGATTTTTTAGTCGGAACAAACCTTCTGTGTTTCAACTAAACAATACCTACATCTTGGTTTGTGGAATTAAACTGTACTTGCTTATAACGAAGTCGTTCAATGGTCCGGAAATCCTTCTATCTTTTACATTATTAGAAATTCGGTTACAACGAAATGGATTTAACGAAGTCATTTAAATCCCATATTTCCTCTAAGTTATTGATTATACTCCGGTTACAACGAAATCAGCTTGATATGAACTCTTTTAAGATCGAACTCCGCTTATAACGAATTGAAACTACAACCCGAGCACTTCGTTATAACGAGAGTTGACTGTATATTGGTTTGCCATATGCTAGAGCCTTAGAAATGTGTTAAGGGAAATAAGCCAATGTCCCAATTTCCAAGAATTTCTAAATTATTATATTTTACTAAGATAGTAAACTTAATTATGATTGTGCAACAATAAATTAACCGTTATTTGGATACTTCACATGAACTCTGCTAATACTGCTATTGCTTATAGCTGCGTAATTTCCTTTCTATTCAATAACTATTCCATCATATCATCCAAAAACAATGTAACAGGTAGTTATTACACAATTTAATTGTCCGTTCATATAAACTAATTTCCTACCACACAGTATAAATAGCTACACTATGTCCACAGTTTCCCTACAGCTCTGTCTCTCATCTCATTCACGGCAGTCAGCACAATGTCTCCGATATCTTTATGAATATCTTCGATTGTTCGAGAAGCGTCTACTACCTTCCAATGCGGCTCTCGCATTAGCTCGAAGTTAGTCATTACTTTCTCCTGAAAGGAATCCACTTCGTACCGCTCTGCTCCGAAGCTCTCCCTGCCAGCAGCCTCCGTCTGCGGGAGAGAAAGGAGTATAACCAGGTCCGGCCGAGGGAGCCCTGTATCGGGCCCTTTGCACCAGTCAATGGAGAATCCGGGCTTAGCAGCAGTGAAGGCTACTCCAGAGTAAGAATACCTGTTAGGTTACAGACCGTATAAACTATGGATAGTGAACACTTGTACTTTACCTATAGTGGGTCGTCTAATTTATTTCTAATTCAATTCCTCTGACATGCTAGCAGACACGACACACAGTAGATGCCGGTTATAGGAACATTATACTGGAAACTGTTGCCATATATACCCTATATAATTTATGCCGGATATAAGAACATTATATGCACTTCCCGACGATGTTCTTATAACCGGCATCCACTGTATTGCATCATGTGTTGTATCCATGGTCCAGTAATATAATTATGAAGCATATAACATACCTATCTACTATAAGCGTAGTTCCGCTCTCCATGTCAGAGAGCATGTCTGGCACGCACTCCCACCTGTTAGCAGAGAATAGCAAGTGCACTGCTGCGTCGTGAAGTTCTGTCCGCTTGTTCAGATAGTCATCGATTATCTTCCCAACAGATGTTGTTCTCAATGGGAAATGCAGGTGTTTACATGGCGTGTTTCTATTGGCCAGAAGTTTGCATAGCAGTTCGCACTGAGTAGACTTACCAGCTCTGTCCAGTCCCTCTATTACTATTAGCAGGCCTCTCTGCTTGGGGTCTGTTTGCTCTGGCGCTAAAGCAGCCATCTATGCACACAAAGTACAATAAAACCAATTAACCTGATGTACACGTATTCATTAATCATGATTAATGTATAGGAATGTTAGGTCAGTGACCTCATCTAATTTATTATCGCTTGTTCTAAAGTAATGTTATTCTAATAGCAGATGTCCAAAGCTGTTGGTTTGTATTGAGAATACTTACATTGACTCAGGTCCCTTATTATATGAACATTTAGGAAATAAAGCGTGTTATATCTAAGAGCTGGCTTTCAAAACTTGTCTCGAAAAATTACCAATCATTAATACATGTATGATTACAGTAATAGAATCGGTGTAAATATGCTGCCCTTATGTTGGACATCCCTGTATTAGTTTACGGGCATTGTGGAATTACGATCAATTGCAATTGTATAATGAGTGTTGGTATTGTAGTTGTTTCATAGCATCACAATTACAGCAAAACTAGTAATAATTATTACACAATAGTAGATTAGTCTATTAGTGGCATGGAGTTATGGTTGTGTTGTATATCGTAACAATCCTAGGAGCAATTGATTATCAATTTTGGGATAAGTATGCATCGGTTGTACCACCGTCGGCGTCCTAATTAATATTATTCGATTAAAGGACGAGCTGTTCAAACCAATGTGTCCCATTATCGGAGTCCACTAAATTGCAAGTTAGACATGCGCACTATAGACTCAGTTTGAGAGTACAGTATGGTTTGGCTTCTAATTGTTTTATTGCATATTTCAAGCTAATTATGACTGCTGATACCTTCTAATCTGGTCATGAATGAAGTGGCGATGTCCTGATTGTATCCAGTAGACTGGTGTACCTGGGTATTTATAGACTGCCTCTTATTGGCCTCTGTGTTAAAGAGACAAATGATTGCTTTGTAAATAACTTGTTAACTGAATAACAGACTTTTGATGCGTCACAATTCTAACCTCAATGTTTATATCAGACTCGCTTACTATGACTTAAATTGAATGTGTTTAACCTATACTTCTTTTCAAAAATGCACTGCACTGTTCCCATAGAAATGCGTCTCATTATATAACACTAATTTTGGTCCCTCAAGGTTCAAAATAAGCAAACCTGCCTCGATTAAATTGAAATGTTAATCTGTGGTATTTAGAATTACTATTATGGATAAGGCCATATAAATAAATAACTTGTTTATCATCCCCGTCCGTCCCAATTTTTACCCCCCGTCCGGATATAATTTATTATTATCTGATAAAAATATTTGTTCAATATATTAGCTATAAACTACTCTAATGTATCAATTTTTAATAAGTCTTGTATTTAGAAAATTATTTAATTATTTAAGGATTGTCATGTGATTTTATAATAAAATAAAATATTAATATTCATTGTTTTGCATAGGATAATGTTATTTGCATATTAATAGTAATAAAAAATAAAAATAAAATCCCGTCCGCCGTCCGTATTTTCTGAAAAAATCAAGGATTGTACAAGTTCCCTTTACCGAATACAATTGTACTGTATTTCCCCGAATAAGCGCCGCATCAATACAAATTTGTATGAAAATTGTTATCATTAGTTTATAACTGAAGTGTAATTACATTAATTTAGGAAATTTCGATATGTTTAAAACCGTTGGAATCCACCTAAATATTATTTTCTGGACTTTTCAAAAAAATTGAGTCCATTATTTGTCACGAAACAGATAAGCTCCGGGGCGCTTATTCTGGAAATACGGTACGTAAATCACACCAGTTATTACGAAGAAATTCTGATTATTAAATCTAACTATTAATGGTTTGCATTTCTGACAGAGAGTACCAGTGCTGGTTACAGCCTGGCCGTCCTGTAGTGGAGCAAGTCTCGGGTACAAACCTCGATATTATCATACTACACTTCGGAGCAACGTGAGTTTTCTTAATATACTAATGTTAGTAGCTATTCTCTGATAAGAGCACTATACTATTATATTGTATTTGCAGATTGTTCTATGAGAGTTTCAAACAGCTGCATGACTGTGTGGCGAAGAGTTTATACTACAGTCAATGTCAACAACTCATATGCAAGGTATCATATGCATATGCTGTAAACAATTCAGTCAACTTCAGTCTTATTGCCTTGAATACGTTTTCTTGGATAAATTATTTTAATTTTAATTCTCAACTCGCTGTATTCTGTATAATCAGGTCGGTATGGTAACTATGGTTAATTTGCATCCGAGAATTAGTGAGGTGAGCGAAAATAATTATTTTTGACTACATGGTGTTCGCGTAATATCAAGTCGCATTTTGCAAGAAAATTTGCGAGACATTTGCGAAATTTTAGAGGAACAAAATTAGCATTAAATGCCCCATGGAGGACTGAAATTAGAACGATAACTAATTTAATACAACAATGAATACGTGACAAGTTTAAATGGAAACAAACTTTGATACATTCAGATTATAATTATTACTATTTCCTTTCTTGTATAACTTCTGGATAGAGAATGTCCATATAAATATCAGTCTCTTCTTTGTAGTAGCACTTGTCGAGATAGAAATTCCTATTGTACCCCTGTGTCTCTAGGGTGACTATATAGCAGCCCGTGCATTGACCTATGCATGTCAGAATTCTAACCATTAAGGCGCCAAATCCTCTCCCTCTGTACTTCTCTTCCACAATCAACATTTCAATTCTCCCGCGGGGATTCGCTCTGTAGAACTTGGGGTCCAATATCAGAGCCCCCGCTGCAACTAGCTTGCCGCTCCCTACATCCTCTATAACCACAATGTAGTACTTGCCGTGTGTTGCTCTCAGGTTGCGGAACTGTTCCTTGAACTTGTTGCTGTCTAGGTTCCCGATGGGGTTGAGTTCTGAGAGGAGGTCCCCGAATGATTTCTCAAAATCGTTGACAGATAGCGGTCTGATAACACAGCCGTGTTTCTCTAGGTCTACGGTGGGATTAGTTTTATCCAGTAGCTCAGCTGCCCTCGTGAGTATTGTCGGATCGAATAATAGTTCTTGGTCTATTGATGCCATTCTGACATTGGTGTATTTATGAAGGAAACCAATCCGATAGTTAACACAAAGTATCTTGTTTGAAATTGATATTTAATTTTATAAATAACTGTAGAAAGTTTTATTTTGATCCACCCATTTTAGAACTAAACTATTACAACACAATTACTAATATAAATATACATTGATACTGAAATGTTGACTAGAAATGAACGTGATATTATAAGTGTGATGTATTTTGTATGTTATGAAGTCCTAATTTGAATTTACTTATTTTCTTGCTTTTTAGAGTCAACTCCAATGTACACCCCATACACTAATAAAGCTGACAGCTATATCATTACAGGTTTGTTAATTGTTGCATTAAAAGTATAGAGTAGTTATTTATAGAGTTTTTATACTATATTAGGTACTGTGCTGTGTATCCTCGAATAAGCTGGATTGGGTTAACTTTTGTTTTCGGGAATAGTTATTTGTTTTAACACTCTTTGCTTTGGTGGCACAATTTAACATACTAGCTATATTCTTGCCAGTGGTGGCAATTATGTTACAGTATTATCCACAATTCCACATAGTTATAAATATTCGATAGATTTGTATTACGTATTATATAAAAATATTTCATTCGATGGTAAATCAGACGGGAATGGATTAATATTAATTTCAATTTTTAATTGCATTTTATTATTTGCAACTTCATATAGGCACAACTCGGAGACTTTACTACGTAAGTAAATGTAAACAATATGTTTGTTAGAATAATATTATTATGAAATGATTCGTACTATCGTACACTATTAATATTAATACTTTGCTATTCAAGGGGCAATAATAGAACTAGCATTCGTGAGATACTTTTTGAGTTATATTTACATTAGAACTCAGATTTCTTTCTCACAAAGGTTTTTATTGATTCATAGCTTGGCACTAATTAATTAAGCCTCAATTAACAGCCGCTACATAACTATATGGTAGTTGTATCACTATACGGATTTAAGAGCTAGCGTGTTGATCCCACTTAAAATTGCAGAATTTATGGGAAATTCTTTACAAAACAGTATTTAAGTTAAGTATAAATAGTTCTAATGTTAATTAATATTTATACGTATAGACTATTGATATATTATGTTACTAAGAAGTCTTCCATTTTGACTGTATTATTCCCATACAATTTCCGCTCAAATTCCATCAATTCACTTCTGTTATCTTTCATTATGAATACTCTCCTCTTCGTAGTTACCATATCCAATGCTTTTCTGAGGCCAATACTCTCTCTCTGCATTATATACGCAATTGTAATGGTAGCGGACCTATTTCTCCCGGCCGCACAGTGCACTAATACACGGGCCTCCTCCTGTTTCATTATCTCATCCAGATTCTTAAATGCGTCAGCAAACACGCGACTAATGCCCGCGTCCTGTCCCATGTCTCTGACTCCTAAATTGATGTACGTAAACTCCTTAGGATGGTAGTTGGGCACATCATCTGCTACGTTGAGAATGTGCGTTATTTTCCGCGAATTGAGTTCTTCCAGGTTGTCAGCAGCTGACCCGCCTCCGTAGTAGAGTTTATCTTTGTATATTTCTGCCGCGTCCCACAACCGAGTGGTTTTTCTCTTGCCGAACCATTCTGCCAGTGCTGAAGCCATTTTGCTAGTTTAGTATAACAGCGTATTAGTGCCTACTCTCTAGATACAGTCGATTCTTAAATGGGATATGTTGGTTCTAATAAGTTGAATCGAATGAGTGTATTTTAATTTGCTCTACTTCGAGTAATAGCAAGTCGCATTTGTACGAAATTTGTTTGCTAATAAGCTAACTTGCTATTGGAGACATAATTAATATAAATCGTCGATTTTATAAAAAATGTGTATTTTCCAAGAGAGTTGGGCTCTTGGACATACTCTGGGCCCGGTTGTGCCCCCTGCTTGCTATTAGAGCAAGTACTGTTTGACGAACACACTGTAATTTTAATTCAGTGTCAAGGAAGGCGTTTATTACAAGAGCTTATTTTTGTGTTAAACTAGTCATTCTCTATGAATTTACTTTGAATGTAATATACTCGATTATAACGTATTCCTTCAGGAATGGAAAATAAGTCCGTATTATCCGAATGCACGTATTAACCGAGCATACCCTACAAAGAAATACAGACTGCTATATAAACTGGTTAAAAATTACTTTACAACCTCGATTATCCGCAGTTATTCCGCATATTGATCATCCGAACTCTTCTATCATTCAAACACCCCAGGATCTATAAGTAGTTCTGTATTAAATTATCCGAACTTGTTTGACTGGTCCTGTCAAGCCATAGATGGTCCGGCCGGACCCTCCATGGCAACCTTGAATGGTCCCCTTACCCTTATTAATATTGAATATAAAACTTCACTCGGATTTTACTGGGAGAACCTCCCTCAAATTCTTAGAATAGTACCACTTCGTGTTAGTATTGTTAGTAATTTATAGAGCAGCGTAGTCAGTTCAATAGTGGTTAGTAAATAGCCTGACTTGTGCCGCCCATGTTTTACAATAATACCACTTTGTGGTAGTTTTGTTAGTTCTCTATAATTTGACAAATGAGGCTAACTAAGCAAGACGCATTGTCTAGACTCTAGAGATTAACTTGCGGCGCCAAAGAATATCCTGAGGTATATACACTACACGCAGATTAGAGTCAGAGTACCCCGAATGGTTCCGGGGGACCATATACGGCACCATAGATTGTCCTGGGGGACCTTATATGGGGGCGGAAGGGGACGATCCACAGCACCAGTGGTGTATTGGGGGGAACGCCGTCCCCCCCCACGCTTCCTAATTTTAATGAAGTATTTAAAAGTTCACGCCACAGTGTACTAGTGTGGCCGTGTCCAAAATGTTGGATAAATTTATTCAAATTTCGAAAAATCTCAGATTTAGACAAGGTTTTTCTCTCTATAATTTTCAAATTTTATGTTGATGACGTAGCATTAAAATTACTCATGTTATAACACCGTTCCCCCACTTTTCAAAATAGGAATACACCACTGCACGGCACCGTAGATTGTCCGGCCGGACTAACCGTAGGGGGGACCATATATGGCATGACAGTCCCAACGAGTTCAGATAATCGAAGTTGCACTGTAGTACTAACCCAATTTAGTTATAAGTTAAAACTGAGTTATACTGTATTTATATATTTCCTCCAATACTAATAGTACTCGTATTGACAACATCTCTTCACAATAAGCTATTTTGACTGTAAATTAAATAATACTGTACCTTAGGGAACAAGTGGCTATTGGAGGTCTCAGAGAATTAAAACATCTACCAAACTCCCTCACCAATACAGAGACATATGAAGAATGGTGAGTGACAGAAATTCTATTAATTTATTTAATTGAATACTCTATTATACTAGTATAACTCATTTACTCTATAATAGCTAAGGGAGTTTAATAATGCATGCATTTATGTAATTACAGTATACAGTTGAAACCGGATATTTTTAACACATTCTTTACACGAAAATTTGTTAAAAATATCCGATTGTTAAAAACAAGGTTTCATCCAGGCGTATGCAGCGCGCCTGGAGGCGCGTGAATTTGGAAGGAAACATTTCTAGGCGCGTGAAATTCGATAGATGCTTCCATAGACGTAATACAAAATGAGTAATTTAGGCGCGTGTGAGCGAGCTCAAACTAAATCTAGGCGCGCGGGAAATTATGTCTGGATGAAAGCCTGGTTAAAAATACCCGATTTTATAACAACAACAAGAATTAATTATTTACAAGAAAATGTGTTAAAAATATCCGATTGTTAAAAATATCCGGTGTTAAAAATATCCGGTTTCAACTGTACTATTGCTATTATATATTCTGATTTGATATAGCGAAGAAGAGATATTTGCACAGTATAAACTGCTGGTCGGTATGCAGAAGAATGAAGCTATTTCAATGTATGTAATTATAATGCGTATTATAACACGTAGGACATTATGATATTTCGATCCTTGATAGTACGATCCTTTTAGAAATTAGGATCGGGATCCTAGATTCTTTCTTTTCAGGCTCTTATACTCATCACTGATCATTCATTTATTGCGTTAAACAAATTTAGGTATTTGGAAATAGTGCAAGAATTGCCCTCATACGGGATGCATTTCTATTCAGTCAAGGTAGGTTTATATGCTCTTTCCAAACTACCTTCTTATGATATGTTTTAAAATCTGTATTATTCAGAACTATATTGCAATTGCATGTCATTAGTGTGAAATTATGAATTTATACGCATCATACTTGTTAACTGGTCCTGGAGTGGGTAATTAGCTAAGTTGTATAATACATTAACTTTCCGCGAATATCGTTAAATAGGTATTAATGTGATAATTATACTTTCGTATTAACTAAAAGATTAAGCTATTTACAAAATGAAATATCTAAGGCTTACTTATGCCTGTTCCCAACACCTTTCAATCCCGCTTGGCAAATGGGAATTATTATTGCCAGTAGCTGGAATGTAGATTTAATATAAGTGTTACCCGATACGATATATAAGTAATTCCATTTTAAAAACTGAGCATCTTTATATAGACGGTCTATAAAAGCCCATACAAACTAAGCTAAAATTTGTAGACCGTCTATAAATCTTTGTAGACCAAAGGCCCCTGCCGTCTAAGGGTAATACTATTGTATATGTAAGAAAATCGGGTCTAGAAATAGACGGTCTACATCAGTGTATTATACAGCCATTTGTAAATACGCTCCTAATCCTGCTCTGATCCAATTTTCATACGCCTAAATCACAAATTAATGTTACGGTATAGGAAAGGATTCCAAATGTTCGCGCTCCTAAGTTGAAATTTTCCAAAAATCATACTCCAAAAGGAGCGTCTCGCGCTCCTGGATAATTCCTTGGTCTACATATAAGTTATTTCTATTTAACTACATGAAGGGGGGAAGAGTATTGTAACGTAAATATCTGTTAATTATAATTAACTACTTTAATTGTTGTGGTGCATTATTTCCACATGAATATATATTTATATATTCAATATATCTTCTGTAACTAACGACATATTTTTTGTAATACGTGAAACAGCTTCACTTATACGTATGATACATTAACTTATCGACTCCGTATTCTGAACTAATGATTAATGAGGTTATTTATTTCTATTTTTCGATAACGATATTATATTCAGTATACTCAGCTTATTAAGAAGAGTCTAGTATATTATTTATACCAACGTCATGCTATGTACGACTTAGATGCTAATACAGTAAAACCTTTAGAAAGTGAACACCCTGGCGACCAGCCAAAAACGTACACTTTTGAGAGGTGTTCACTTTTCATGATTATCATAATTTTTGTCCAAATCAATGGAGAAAATTTGGGACCGAGAAAAAGTGTTCATATTTTGGAGTTTTCATTTCTTGGAGGTGTTCACTTTTGGAGGTTTTTACTGTACAACATTATCCGTTGGTTGAGTCAAATCACGTTTTGTTCTGAGTTCTCTATAGACACATTATCTAATAGCATTTGTACTGAAAATAAGTTAAGTTAATAACTAAATGTTACTTTATAATTATTATAGGATAGGAATGAAGAACAGAGATTGATTGGGATAGGATTATATGGAATTACTCAGTTCAGTATCGACAACACAAATCGTCCTGAACAGGTTAGCTCAATACTAATTAATTTATAATCCGTATTTACTCGTATAGTAAGTTGCCTAGGCGATTATTAATTTTATGCGCCTACTATTGAGTAGAGCTACTCTTTGCTATTTTACGTTAATATCATTAACATGTTAACCAACTCCTATCAAGGCTTATGTGGTGTTGTATTCACGGATTTATAGTTACCTACTTATATGTTGGTATATAGCATTTAATTGCGATTATTCATTTTAAACCCGTTAGGGAGGCTACTATTCGAGTAGTATATACTGTACCTATTTTATCAATAAATATGATATTAGGAATTTGTAAATGCGAAATTCGTGTTAATGCGTTTTAAACACCTTGGTGTTTTGAACCTAAACTACCGCTCGCCCATTGGATGCTTAATCACATTGGACCCATCCAAAACTTGCACCCCCCCTTGCTAGTTCCACCCATGGAATATAGGCAGGTTTATTATCCTATAAGGAATAGGTGATTTTTATAATTATGCTACGGTTATGAATTAGTTAAAAAAATCGATTTATTCGGATTTACAGCAGTTCCATCTATTTGTCCCGTTATAAGTTATCCCGATTATATCAATTATTTACAAACTGTTATTTCCGCACTATATGACTTACCGCCCTCGCTTATACTTAGACATATTATATACATACTTGAATTGATATGTTGTTATACAGAATAATAATATATAATAATAATTTATTAATAAAGTTGCTATAGAGAAGGGGATTTTTAAGGCCGATCTTGGTGTAAATTTTGCACCAAGATTTTTGGAGTTACACCATGATTTGGGTCGGCCGCGGCCGCCGCAGTGCTGAGTTACACCAAGGTCTTAACCTTAAAAAAACCCCTGCTATAGAGTGTCATTTGAAGTATTTATTAGAATCAGTAGTATACAATCTGTTCCTTAGGTTTATCTGTGGACATGTATCTCCAAGATCTCCAGCAGAGACAATAAGTTTATGATAGAATTTAACAATCAGTCATTGGACCTAGATAAGCTACATGTTGATGAGTGAGTACAGCTTAAAATCAGCTTGTATATCCGTCAGTGCAAATGTATAATTAGTAATTACTGACTCTAGAAATGTGTTTGACTACAGTGTACCCTCCTATCAATGTCAGAACATAACAACAGTACAAGCCTGGCACTCAGAATCTCTGCAGATGATTAGAGTTATGGAGGAGATGGCAGTAACTCAGCTAAACTCCTATGAGCAGAGAAAGAAAATACGGGTTAGTATTATATGGCTTGATTAGTTAACTATTTAGACTTCAAATGTTCTTACTAATAACTTCTTAATTCTTTGAATAATTCATAATTTTTTAATTTTTGCATATTCCATTACTCGCTTCTGTGTACATATTATATTATCATTCATTTCCCTAGCTTTAATTAAAAGTTTATTTCTTGAGTTAGGTACAATTTTATGAGTAATTTATTATGCTATATTCTGTTGTAGAACTTTCTACATAATTTGTGCAAAAAAATACCTAAAATTAAGCAGTAATTATGAAATATGTATAGAGTGGAGTTCTCGTAATAACAAGTACAGTCGAAATCGGGGTTTTTTTGCCTCTCCGGGTTATTTAGCCTCCTTGCTTCTCCTTGTTTCTTCATAACCTCATAGAACTGTATATTGTTAAATACGGGTTTTTTTGCGTATCGGGTTTTTTTGCCTCTTTTTCCATACATTTAGGGGGGCAAAAAACCCGATTTCGACTGTAGCATTTTTCACGAAGTACATTTACTTGATACTAGGCGAACTTATATTAGAGGAACGAAGTTAACATTAAATACTCGCTTGTTAACTGAAATGAACTTGTTAATAGAGCAATGATGCAATTAGGCGAGCATCCTTACACCAGTATATCAATTCTGTTCATTTGTAAAACCTGTGTTAATATTAAAACTAATTTATTTATAATTTCATAGTAATTAATAATTATTCGTATGTGTAACCTGTTATATGTAATACTCGTTGCAGTAGTTTCACTGAAATTTAATTAGAATAATTTACAGTAATATTTCCTATTTACCACGTGTGCGTTTCTACAGTCGCTTATTTCTATCTGATTATCTAATCTACAGAGCAGTTTTTCTACAAATCAGATTTATGATTTACTAAAGGAACAAGAAAATTACTTCAGTTTATTACAATTTGTACCGAAATTAGTACTTTCAGTTTAATAATTATAATAATACTAACGTGGCTGATATCTGTAATACGAATAATACAATTTACAACAGTTATTCCTTACTATTGTTATTATTATATTCATTGTTTGTGTAGATGGGTATTCGTCTGTTCAGTTCCGCCTCCTCGACTGGCTCTATCAACAGCATCGGGTCCATAACTCCCTCCTCTTCAGGCTGCACTATTAAGTCGGACAACTCAACTAGTTAGTTTCTCTGTTATATACTTTATATTAACCGATTTTCATTCCTAATTACAATGTTACGCATTCTTTTGATACTTATTATACTATACCCATTTATTTCCGAATTAACTAAAACATATCAGACTTCTATATATATAAAGTAGTAGGTTTGTGTGTGTGTCTGTCTGTCCTCACATCTCCTCCGAGAGTTCACAACAAATCTGAACAAAAATTTGTATGCCATCTAGGCGTTACCCCACCACCCTGAATATGGAGTTTTTAAGAGATATTTACATTCCTCGCGAAGTTAACTCAAAATATTTGATTTTTTTGTGACCTTCCCATACATTTCAATGGGAATTATCAAAAGTTCACAGAGCTGCTAGAAAAACATTTCAAACGTGCAATCTAGGTTTTAGTGTATGAGGAATCCAAATATGATATTTTAAAGTGAATATAATGCATAATTTGCAATTTACCACATGCATATTTTTCACACTTTGCGAGGGTACCGACCTTGACCTATCAGATTGCAGAGTTTTCCCATTATTCTGACTCGAGTTTTATTGGTCTATAGTTCAATGGGTCAATTGTTTATGAAAGAAAACAACAATTGAATGTCCCTTGCTATAGCTGACATGATTTAACCAATAAAATTTCAGGTTGCATTGAGTTGTCAATAGTCTCATTCTATGGTCCCCGTAATATTAATACAACTGTTTACAATATTTTTAAGTTCTGTGAATCCGTCATATTACACATCCCGTGTTATCCGTCATATTTCACATTTCACATCCGTCATATTACATAACGGTCATATTTCAAATTTTGAATACCGCGGCGAAGCGCGGGCACCCGGCTAGTGTCTGATATTTTTATACGTAGATATGCTTAAAACATGAATATTTTTACTGTGCCGACTATACTATAGTATAGTGGCCCAATATTGAAATGACTGCCTTGGTTAGTTTTAAACTTTTAGTCCGTATCCTCTCCACAGAACAGAGTTTCATTAACTAAGAACAAAATTTCAGGATAGTTGTTTCGATTACAGATCCTGGGGTCACGATTTTTGATAATTCACATTTCCCTCTCAATAGGTGACAAAACTTTTAACTAATTAAATTCGAGGGTTCTCCCAATATGGATTATCTAGTAGCATTCAATTAGTATAAAAGGATTTTCTATCAGTTGTTAAGTGTACAGAGGCTGTAATTTAATTGGTTGAGAGTATATTCATGCATTCAATCAATACTTTGTGTTCCATCAGTTTTTTTACAGCATTTTCTTTTGGAAGCACTATAATCAACCAACGACCAAAATATTATGCCTCCAAAGGACATGCTATCGGAACAGTTGTAATTTTAGATTTTTTCGTTATATTTCACAAATTTTATATATAACGGCGGCATAACATTTGAGAAATTATTTGCTCTTAATACAATCAAGGGCACAGACCCGACTGCAAGTTTTAAGGACGAGCAGCTTGTGTTGTATATCCCAAAGCTCTGCATAAAGTCAATATACTAAGAAGCCTTCTTACGGAAGGTTTATTAGTTTATTGAATTTAGGCTAGTTAACAATAATATCATTAGGCCACCATGAAGTATTAAATGTACCGATTGTGATATCGCATTTATTTAAGTGGCGTACTTACTAACAAATATTTCGCACGATGTCAGGTATAAATACACTTTACAGTACAGCCTTGCTAACCCGAACCTCGCTAGTCCGAACAGGAGATCCCGACATATATTTGTATAAAATTAGGGGAAAATAATAAATATTTTTATGTTACATTGGAATTATACAAAAATTATACAAAAATTATAAAATTACAACTGTGTCGACACCATGTTTCATTTGGAGGCACTATCAATCAAACAACCTCCAAAGTATACGTATAGTGCCATCAAGGAACATGCTGTCAGCACAGCTGTGATTTTAGATTTTTTCATCTTAAATGACTTCCCTCCTCATACGAACAAATAAAAAAAAAATTATTATTCATCTTCAATTAAATTCCAGTTTGCTATAACGACTTACTACGTATTGGGCCAGTATTGAAATGGGTGATTTTATATTATTAAATAATTCAATTTGCGTATTTCTCCGTATAAGCCCCGGGCCAATAATAATAATGACATTTGTATGATAAGATTATTACCGATTAGTTGATTAGTTTATGCAATTTATTTATGTTTACTGCCGTTGAGAACCATTACAATCTTTCTAAATATTTTTCTGGTTTAAAAAGAATTTTGAGGGTAAATTTGCCCCACGAAAACAATAAGCGCCGGGACTCTTATTCGGGGAAATACGGTAATTACTAATTACATAGCAGAATATTTAATAATAATGTTTATATCATATACATTCCTTCTCTTACCTTATCAATACTATAATGTGGTAAGTTTACTATAGAATCATGACTGCTCAGGAAATCTTATATTAATACATAGAACCAATAATTGCATATTACCTAATCACTAGAATAAAGACAAATCAATTTACATTCCGATTGATTACCCATTAACAGATTAACTAGTCAATCTTATTTGTGACTCTAGCTCTAGTCAATAACTAATACGTGGCTTATAATTTGGAGCCACGTAATTAGTGTTTTAATAGGCAGAGAAGCTCACATTTCCTCTTCAAATGAAAACTTGATTATATTTATTCACTTTGAATCCAGTATTTCTAGTTAGTAAACATTCCTAAGTGAACCATTTGTTCTATGAATATAATCACAAGATTAAATAACCCTTTTGAATAGTATATACTATAAATAAAATATTGTGTAACCCACCAATGATAATTTATTGAAATTATTACCACTATAATAACTATTTCATATCCACACACACACAACATTCCGTTTATATCTATTTGCTCTGTGGATTATGCACAGAATAGAAATACAATACTTTCTGTAAAGTAGTTTATTCCTCTAAATGACTTTGAGATATGTAATTTTAACACTGAGATAGTAATTTACTTATTTACTGATTACTTGTAAGACGTGTCTGGTTATATTACTGGAGTCAATAGCTTGTGTATAAATACTCCGGTTACCTATGTTGTTATTATTATTTGTTACTAATCAATATACACGTAAACTCCGCTTAATAAGGACACAATTTTATAGGAAGATACTTCTAATTGATCGGTTGTCCGATAACTGAAAATTGGGAAGGTTTTGCACTTTGTTATTGTCCCAATTAAGTGGAGTCGACGAAAGTTGTTGGAATAAATCTGTTTTATGTCAATTGTCTGAGAACTAGGTTTAGGGAATCTCGTTAATAATAGCAAAGCCATTATATCTTAGATGTTTGCATCGTTAATAGTACTTTGTAAAGTTAAATTCCATAAATAATGAGTTAGTTTGGTCAATAGTTTATTACTCTCATTCATTATAACTCAACTTTACATTGTTTGCTGCTCGTTAGCTTCAATGGAGGCCACACAGGCAGCTAGACTAGCCAGCAAAGAGTACTACAACGCTCTCAAGAACAAGAAGGAGGAAATAGAGAAAATAATCGAGGAGAAAGAGGCGGAGATGAGACGTGTAAAGGTTGAAGAAGCGGTGAGCTATATTCTGGCTTTGTTATTTGGAATTATTTATATAGTAGAACCTACATAATCCGGAATTCAGCAGAACCGACGCTTTTCCTTATCCCAATGAGCGTCGGAATATGCATTATACTAGAGTCTATAAATCCTAATAATTTGGAAATTCGGCATTATTTTCCTTTCCCAACGTGTGTCGGATTAGACAGGTTCTACTGTATATCAGCCGACACATTTTCAGGCACTGGCATGGCCACATCAAAATTTGGCTTTTGCGATCCGGCATTTAAATTGAAAAGTTGCTGACCATAACATCATCTGGAACGTATTTCATTGATCCTATTACAACTTGTTGTTTCCTTTATTATTAATATTTCCTTTACATGCTAACTCGGAATCTTAAGAATTGTATTGGTACACGAATTATGTGTTATCTAACTGTTTATTTGAATAGAAACTGACTGGAATAATCCCAGATGACCTCACAGAGGAGGAGAAGGCTACCCTCCCCAAACAGATGGCCACCTCCTACACACTGCAGTATCTCGTAGACAGCGATCTGTTCAAGTCCCTACAGAACGAGTCTATGAGTACAACTGGAGACCCTGAGGTGAGTATGCAATCTGATAATATTTAGCGGCAAATTAGTTCTAGTCAACTTCAGTAAACTCACTTTGATTATATTTCGTTGTAGCAGTGTTCGTTATAACGGAGTAAAGCAATTACTTCATTTATTTAGAGTCATAAATACTTTTACAGCTTAAAACAACGACTTAACATGTCCAAATAATAGTTCATTATTTTGGCAAATTTACAAATTTAAACTAGGTATATTTATATTAATGAATAAAACTAAAATATTTATTTGTACAGTTTATGATTTGTTGAACATAGAAAGCTAAATTGTTAATTATTGTATTATTAAATTGTATCCTTCTAGAATGACAAGGATGTTAAACGTCTGTCTCGGGAATACGAAATACAGTGCAATATCGTCAAAGCTCATTATGTGAGTAGGAATTATCTTAGAATAAACTGTATTAATTATTTGAGGAAATTAATACTTGTTTCTGTATTTATTAGAAAATATACAAAGGAACTTATACAAGTAAAAAGATAAAAAAGCAAAGAAAGAAGAATTACAAAGCTAGTGAGAAGAAGGTATGCAAATTGTATTATAGCTCATTTCCTAATACAGTGGATGCCGGTTATAAGCACATCGTCGGGAATTGCACTTAAGGTGCTTATAACCGGCATGTTCTTATAACCGACATAAATAATACAGGGTAGATGGCAAACGTTTTCCAACACAGTGTGCTTATAGCCGATATGTTCTTATAACCGATGTGCTTATATCCGACATCTACTGTATTTCTAATATAATTTCTTCATTCAGGATATCTTAAAAATCCTATGAAACTGTCTTTGTTCATAATACAAGACCTCGCTTCATATGAAAATTTATATTAACATTAACCTGGATGATTTTCATAAGTTTTCTTTTATTATGAACATTCAAGGGACCAAAATGTGTTCATTAACGAGAGACTTTATAATAAGCGAAATGAATACAAATCTTTTATTAGTTTTTCAAATTTGGACCATTCATATTAAACAATTTTCTATATTAAGCAACGAAAAATTTTCACTGTGTATACAAATTGAACTCAAAATAATGTCCGTAATACCGAATGGTCAATAAATATCATATTTAACATTGCAATGTGTATGTAACAAATCGTATAATATAATTTTATACTGTGATTTGTTTTAGTTGAAGGAAATAGAAAAGGCACTGGAGAAGAGAAAGGACTTTTTGGGAATTTCCTGCCGACAGTCCAGATTCTACTCCCAGGTGCCCGAGAAGGAGGAATACAGTTGGGAGGTGTTGGCTTCTAAGAGTTTCACGATGCCACACAAACAGCAGCTTCTTACTCGTAAGTTAACTTCTGAAATAACTGTGTTTAACCACGAATATATGCAAATCTCGCTGTCAATTATAAATAGGACTTACTTGTATAAAGGGCAAATATAATTTTTTTATGTACGAAAAAGGGGCAATATACAGTAAAGTCGAAATCGGGTTTTTTTGCTTATTGGGTTTTTTTGCCTCCTTTTGTCGTGCAAAAATGTGATATCTTAATGTGTTTCCATCGGTTTTTTTTGCTTATTGGGTTTTTTTGCCTCCTTTTGTCGTGCATTTTGGGGGGCAAAAAACCCGATTTCGACTGTATAAGCAATTCCTTAAAACAGAACAAATATGTATAATCATTAGTTAATCCAATTTGAATGCCGTTAGAATAAATTTAATTACGTCAACAGACTCCATAATTTAACCATACAGTCAAGTTCTTTTATTCTGAATATTCAAGGCTCAATAATTGTGTTTATAATAAGGATACTTTATAATAAGCAAACTTGTTAAATTGGCATGGGGCTTGTTCATAATAAAAGTTTTTCATATTCAATTGACGAAAAATTGTTCTCAATAAGCAGACCTGACTGTCTTGTGTCTATTACGCAATAATTGGATACTCTCCATAGACTCAATACAAACTGCAATTTAGCGAGAGACTTATCATTTTGTATATGCCAATCCATTACTATACTAATCCTCTCTCTCTCTTATAGCAAAGCTATCGTCAGTAGACGAGAACAGAATAACACAGCAGAACGCATCTCTGAAGACAAACAGACACTCCTCTGCTCTTCCCACCACCAAAGTAGACACCTCTCTTTTCAAAATAAGACAAGCCAAACACAACACCAGTGCTACTGTATACAACAAGGTAAGTATTCAAGTTTGTGTATTAACAATGGCGTACCCCCTTGTATAGCAATGATAATAACCTGCTATGATTTTGACAAAGACTGTTTTTTTATTTTTAATGGAATATCAAAAATTATTCCTTACTTCTTTCGGACGATAAGAATTCTAATAGATTGTGTATAGTCTGTACGGTATGTACAGGACATCAATCAAAATTAACAAAAGCCACTGACATTTTCTTACAATAGGATCATTATACTATAATATAATGTGTATGTGCCAACAAATTATTTCTATAACCTATTCCTAGAAGAGCAACGCGTCCGACTCGATCTCCACAGCGAGTCCGCTGGACGGGAGTTCCTTCCTGTCGCTCTACTCGCGGGACTCCAGCTCCCGCATCAGCTCCTCGGACCTCACCTCTGACGAGGACAGGTGCATATCCTGTCCGGCCACGGAGCAGATGCAGCGGAAGCTGACTAGCAAGATCAGGGACGAGTACGCGCGGCAGAAACGCGTCTCCCAGCACCTCGACCTAGCGCTCCCCGAGAAACCCTACACGGAGAAGAAGGATGAGACAATCGATACTCTCAACTTAGACACGCCTTATCAAGTTATATTTAAACCCCCGACTCGCTATCCGAACCCCACCCCAGCCAACAGCCTCCCTTTCCCCTCTTCCGATCAGTCGCCGAGAGAGTTCTACGCCAGATCTCTGCCGTTAGACTACAACACAGATAACGAGGAACCAAAGCGATTCGACATACACTCGGCTAACTTTGGCAAATACCAATTCACATCAGATCAGATCAGCAAGCAGCAGTACGAACAAAAGCTAGCATACACACAGAACAACAGTGCACGCTTTAACAGGACTCCGAGCCCACACATGACGTATGCTCCTAAGACAAACTACCCCATGGCCTATATGAGGGTGAGTTGTTGAGTATATTTAGAATTGTATAAATGCATCTCCTAAATATATTGTTTATATGTATTCATTTAATCCCCTCTGTTTATACATTTTTGTGTCAATAGTAAATTGTATTGCTATTACGTATCCTTTCTAGTCTCTAAGGTAGATGGTAGATATAATTATATTCCTTAATTAAAGGAATTACTTATATACTATTATAGTATAGTGTATCTGCCAACACATTTATTTCTAATGTAATATTATGGCACAAGCAAAGGTAATTTTCTTTGAAATTCGCCTTTTGGAATCCGGGTTTTTAAATTGAGAAGGTGTGGACGATATAGAAGAAAGTAATATTCTAAATGTATAATTCATATCTATCAAAATACTACCTTTTTATATGGTAATAGATAAAAATACACGCAAAGTTCTAGTTCCTATTCAATCGAATCCCGCTTCTAACCAACTTCAGTTATACTTATACTTATATGGAAGGAAATTTAGAATTACCGAATTGGGTAGGATATATAGCTGATATGTATTTTAGTAAACAGAAAAAGGATAATAAATATAAACTAGTACATTAGCAGGGGGGTCAGGTGGTGGGTCCCATTATGAAAGGTACATCAGACTACATCCATGAAGTACCTGGTACTTCATGGAGGGTACGAATCAATATTATTGCGAAATTTTGCAGCAAATTATCAAGAATTTACACTAAGGGTAATTTTTTTAAATCTTATCACGCCTAAAGGTGAGAATTGCTGACTAATTAAATTGTAAAAAAAATTAAAAAAAGTGTGTTTTGGATAAAAATGCTCATAGGAAGACTTCGGGGACCAGATGTAATTAACTTCGTATCAATCGATGCTAATCTGACACAGGTGACAACTCCAGTGTCACTTATGGCAAATACTGAATGGGTGTAGGGGTCCAAAAGCAATAAATTCGTTAAGTACTTGGTACTTCGTGAGGGGGTGGGTGGGTATGCCCTAAAAATATATTTTTCCATGAAGTCACCTATTGGCTTTAGTATTCTTAAGATTGCCCCCCCCCCCCCCCCCTGACATTAGCTCATTTAGTCGCCTAAACTCGACCCTGAATTTATTTCCATTTTCGATGAATCATCTAATTGTAGTATAGATTAAATGGGAATTACTCAATATTATATTTAGTTATTTTTAGAATAAATCAAAATTATATTTTAGTTGGCATTTTTACAAGTTTCTTCGTAATTATGAATAACATTCACGATTAGCAAATTATTTTTATAATAGAGTAGGTTTCCAATAGATGCTATCTCTTTTGCAATTTGAAAGTATTGATCCAACTCATTTTACTAAGAAATTATTATAATCTCTAAATACCAGTGGTTCAAGTAGTTGCTATGTTTTGTAATTACTTTCAAAGAAAGTATACAGAATGATGTCAGGAAGGTATCCACCTTTCTAAATATTTTATAAATTTTATTAATTGTTTATACTTTATACCTGCTACTTCCTGTTGTGTTGATATTATTCCGGATTACATACTTTCATATTAATTATTAGATAATTAAACTTAAGTTCAATTCATTACCTTTAATTAAGAATATTACACAGTGTAATACACACTAAATTCTTCATGGCATAACAAATTTATTTTCAATTGACCAATATTAAGTTTCTTTAAAAATTAAGATTTGTAGCAAAACTTAATCTCTCCGGCCTCCGCTCTAATGAGATTATTACAAATATTTTCTGTAAATACAGTATGGAATGTGATCATATGCTTATACAGACTGAACAATTAATCTATACTCAATTCGAACTACATTTCTTCTTACCTAAGTATACTTTCCATTCCAAAGAGGGTTTAGTTGAATTATATCTACAATCTACTTGATTATTATAAATGTTATTGGCATTCATCCTTTTAGGTAAATTCAGTTCCTTATGGCTTACATTCCAGCCAATCTCCTTCGCACGAAAAGATGACCAGTGTGCAGCCCGGTAAGAACGTGACAAGCTACAGTCACACTCATCTCTCCCCTCACCACTCCTCCTACCCGAACAGTAGTGCTGCTATTGGGCCGGATAAACTGGCTTATTACTATCAACCACGTCCCAATGGGACCACTCAGACACTGCCTATCACGAGAATACACACAACTCCTGCAAATATCACAACGTTGGAGTATACTAAGGTAATAATAATACGGTAGCCTTTGTCTATTAGCAAATTCCTATTCCCTAGTAGACAAATGAATGTTTTGTAATTCCTCTATAACCACACACTCAGCACAGTATAATGAATACTACTGAGTGTAGTACCACGTTTACGTATAATTAATTATTTCCATTATAGCCCACCCACTACCCGCAGGTCATCAGTCCTCAACTTAGACACACAAACGCACAAACTCGCTTCCCAGCCAGAGCAGAGCCGCGGGTCTCGGCTCAGAATCCAATTCTCTCTCAGTCCCACGGGCGCGCACAGAACCCTCCCATCAACAAGTACACCCCTCCCACCTGTCGCATACAGATAACCCCGCCGGAGACTGACCACTGCTCCATCGGACAACACAGGTAGGCTGTTACACTACAGTAGACTCTCGGTAATGCGACACCAGGGGACAGTCGAAATCGAAAATTAGTATTAAACGGAGTTATTGGCATTTGTATGGGTTGGGGAATTGGGAATTTTCACATTATTCGTGTTTGTATTAATCAGGACATTTCATGAATCACCTTTTTTGCAACTCGGGTCACCGAGTCTGACTCGTGAAGAGCCCTGGCACTAATTAGTCTCCTGTATATTCAGATTGTTTTGTTGTCGTAATACCAGAATTAACTTGCTAATAGGAAACTTTACTGAAAGAGGAACTGATTTAATACAATAAATTTTTTGAATCTTAAAGTCACTTTCTAAAAGCGAATCAAATATTATTACTATTAGCTGCCAAATATTATAATTATTACTATTAGCTGCCAAATATGTTTATGAATTATGAATTATGAATACGAACTCATTTTCAAAAGTCACTTGTATAATTGGTAGTTCAAGTTTATGTGGAAGTGGAACGATTTACACTATGGATTATACAGAATATACTTTCAAGATTATCATGATTTATTGATTGTATTGGCTATAGAATAGATGCGTTAGGGGCAGGGCCGCATTAAGAGTCGTCTGGGCCCTGGTGCTGTCCAAAATTTCAGAGCCCCTATTTGTCTTACACTCTCTAGAGGCACGCTATGCGGGCTCCTCAGGCCCTGGGCCCTGGTGCTGCAGCACCCATAGCCCCCCCCACTTAATGCGGCCTTGGTTAGGGGTAATACGAGAATTTTGATAGTTACTTAAAAGTAGTATTATATTAGCCTTCTTGTGTACACGTACGTATATCTAGGTAGTATTTGGGAATTCGTTAGGTTAATTAATTGGCCCATATTTCTGCTAAGAAGAAATGCCTACAATAGCAAGAACTATTTAATATATCATTGCTATAGGTACAAGAGTCCATACAATAATCAGCAATACATACCAGCAGCCCGAGACGACAGATACTACAATCCAGTCTCTAACCAAACACATCTGGTTACTCGCCCACAACACGATCCTCTCGCCTTCACCACGTCTCTGCCTATGTCTTCCCAGGAGCTGTCTCCTGGTGTCAGATGCAAAATAGATTATTGGGAGTATCACTCTACAGTCAATGCTAAGCCTGCAATGCATGTTAGTAAATCTCTTGAGAAAATCAGAAAGAAGAGTGCATCTGAATTTTCACCGCCTCCAGACAATAACAGACAATCTCTAAACTTCCAAACAAAGTCACACAGCTTCAGAAATTCTTACCACTCAGAAAGCAATACATCAGCTTATCAACGTGACTACACCAAAGGAATGCAACCTGCCTCAGATGAAGGGACACCTGTTTAATATTTGATGTTGTATTTTAATATTTTATCCTTGTAATTAGCTGCCCATTTTACACGCTAGAACTGGCCGTTTTATTTTGAATCATTGGCAGATTTCTATCTTTATTTTGAATGTACACGGAATTAACTCATGATAAAATAAACATGTGTTATATGCATTTTATTTACATACCAGATCGGATACCAAATACTAAACTTTAAGGTTGTAAGTTGTAACCTTTTAAATACAAGCATTTTTCTGATCATGTCGTGATCGTATTGGGAATTCAATTCTTACATTATTAATAAGTTAAAATAGAAACTAAATAATATTAATTAATTAATTGTTTGTGGTCAACCGAATATATTCGGATTCGTTTTACCAACCGAATATTAACTATGTACACTCAAACCTCCCTTATCCGGGCACTGTTGTCCGGAGGGTGCCCATAACTGGAAATTTGCCCGAATTTAAGAAATATAATTGCAAGCGTATGTGCCATCCCAAAGTGTATAATCCTTATTTTCTACATTCAATTAAAATCAAAATCTGATGTTTTTCACGGGCTGTGGATAATTTATGATGTGTGTTTGTTAAAAATGTTTTGTCATTAAACTCCATTATTGATTAAATTAATACATAATTAGCTTGGTTTTACATCAATAAGGGTGCCCGCTGCCTTGAACTACGTACCGTATTCAGTTGCAACATTGTTTTACAGTAAAACCTGTCAATTGCTACCTTTGCGGCGTCCCTAAAGCGGTATCTCGTGGCAGGGTTGTAGATTACAGGTACCACTGTACTATTATTTTAAGAAATAATTTGGCTATTCACAGTTCGTCAAATTCTTTCTGGTAACTTGGTTGTCAATAATGCGGAATATGAATAATTACATATCTAATTGTACAGTATTAACAGATCACAAAAAATCGGAAAGGATAAATCCGAAACCCAACCAGAGTCTCGATGGAGAGCTCTTCATACATCAAAACCGATATATATTCTTCGAAACAGTGGCTTATTTATGATTATTATAGTAACCTATTGCGAATACATTTGAATAACATTATGATTGTAACAAATGAATTAGAAATGGCAGGATCCTCTGAGGCATATTAACAGCTGAGCAGCAGTTATACAGGTATGCAGTATGCTTACTCCACTTAGTAAATATATTATACTTCCAATGGATGAATGACAACTATTCACTTTATCCTAGAGAGATTACTACCATGACAGTTAGCTCTTGTTGCGTGGGATAGTAGCTGTCCACTATTTCTACTCTCCACTTTGGGAGGGATTTCTAGAGGATTCAGCTCACAGCTAAAGTGAGTGTATTATACCTATTTATTAAAACTAATTAGATACAGTCGAAATCGGGGTTTTCCCCCCCCTAAATGCATGGAAAAAGAGGCAAAAAAAACCGTATCGCAAAAACCCGTATTTAACATTATACAGTGCTATGAGGTTACGAAGAAACAAGGAGAAGCAAGGAGGCAAAAAACCCCGATTTCGACTGTAGTATTAATTAATTAATATAATTATATACTAGCTCGCTTCGCTCGCAAAGATTGAATTGTTATTCTGATCCAGTGAGCAGAACACTTCTCTGGCTATTCAGGTATCTCTGATTCGAGTATATCCTTGTTGTACTGAGTGGTTAGAGGATGCGTCTCTTCAATCAATTCGTCAGCTCCATTCTGCTGCAAGCTCCCACGTATACACTAGTATTGTCTGTACAGATTCCTGTGAAATATAATTATAAGATTTGTGAGAGTCCCTTCCCAAACTATTTCTATTGAATTTCACAATAGTAGAGTAGCACTGAACAAACAGTGAATTGAATGGCAGACATTACTACAAGAAGCAACTCTAGTTAAATCGGAAACTGGAAACTATCTACTCTAATTTATAATACTACTATATATTATTATGCACTCATATTAAATAGCATTATCTTACTGTACTATTTCGTATTAATAATTAAGATTATAGTGATATGTCCGTTTCCCAAGTGAATTGTGCATAAATCTATATTCTGTTTCTATCCCAATCAGCTACAAATACTCTACTATTCATAGAATCTATAGCCACACGCGTGGGATCTTCATCCCATTTAATACATGTACCCCACTTGTCTCTACATTAGTATCTTTGTAGGTTGCATTGATCTGTTCACACAGTCACAATCTCTGTATGCTTATCGTAAGGGATATCTGTAGAGCCATACCTCCCAAGTTAGAGATGGTCCAATACGGGTCAAGTATGCTGAACACGAATTTCGCGTTTATAAATTTATAAAATGAATATTTATTGTTGTTTACACAAATAGGTAAACAAATTAATGAAATTCAAAATCAACCTAGAAGTTAGCTTTCAACGGGTATTATAAGTAAACAAGTATGCTGAACACGAATTTCGCGTTTATAAATTATCATATGAATATTTGTTGTTGTTGTTTACACAAATAGGTAAACAAATTATTGAAAATTCAAAATAAACTCAGAAGTTAGCTTTCAACGGGTATTATAAGTAACTAGTATTATATGTATATAACTATGACAACTATTATTAACTATGTAATCAATTGTTTAGTGAGGAGTAAGGTCGCGTAGCGGTCGTTAACTTGACTACTTGAGGTGCGTAGTACCGATCTGTCGCAAAGTGACCGGGACCGAAGGGCTCGTGTTCTTATAACCGGCATAAACTATATAGGATATATAGCAACCGTTTTCCAGTAGAACGTTCTTATATCCGATATCTAATGTATAAATAAATTGTAATAAAATGGATATTCTCGATAATTTCATAATTTTTTTGGTCCCACAATGGCGAAAATACTAATAATGGCATAGGCTCGAGTGAATCTGGTAGTTTGATTTAATGAATCAGCACTATACGTATAGTCTACATTTCTTTTTGCTATTCATTTATTCGATCGAGTTTATCGATTCTATTCGGTTTAGATTTGTACGTATTTTATTGAGATTATAGAGGACTTCGTTAATAATCACCAATACAATTATATAGTAATTACCACTGTTAATGGCTTTGATCCTTGAAGTTTTTGTGGGTTTTTGTTAATTAATTAATATTAGGAATATGTTATCGTTGTTTTGACGTGTTTATATTTCTGTTTCTAAAACCTTGTAGTGACCCGGGAGCTCTAGGCCCACTTAGAGAAACACTGATCCCTGTGGTTTCAACTTACATAATGGTATTCTAATTAATCTTGAAGTTACTTCTAGGGCCCCAAAAGTTGTTACTAGGGTTTCTAATTATGGGGCCCCGGGCCGAGTATAATTTTTCAAAAGTTCGGCGCCCCTGCGTATTTCTATGTAGGATAAACTCGGTTAGTAACTTAGTAAGTACACTCGGATATACGTACAGTAGATTCCGGTTTTAAGAACACCTGTATAAGAACATGCCGGTTATAGGATCATTCTACTGGAAAACAGTTGTCATATTACCCTATATAAGAACATTCTATGCAGTCCCGACGATGTTCTCATATCGGTATCCACTATACTTATTTTCATTCCCGAGGTCGAAGAGGTACGTTATAACCGAGTTCTACTGTACTTATAATAACAAAGTTAGATGTTCCATGAATGGAGAGTTATGCCTGGCAAGAACACACAAAGGTACGTTCAGGAGCCAGCAGCCCCTGTACAGACCTAGACCTACTACAGGACAAGTATTACAAACAGTTTATTCAGGGAATCGATAGCGTTAGAAGCGAGGCGCATAGTCCTAATAACTTATCCATGGTTAGTGAAGTACAGGGGTTTCTTACCCGAAACAACAGACATCGATAGACTCGGTATTCAAGCAAATTAGAGAATTTAGTTTGTTCTCATTCATAATTTATTTATACAACAGCAATAATAATGCTATTAGGCGAAAACCACTGTAGTTTACTTTTACTATATTGGCCAACACCGTTTCAATATAATATCTTGGCTTCGCAAAAAGTGACTTTTGATGTTAAAACGGCTTTACAGTGCCCGAAAACTGACCTAATTATGGCCCATAACATAAAAATGAATGGTGACATTGATGAATTTGAGAATTTGGCCTTAATTTCTACCATAATTGAGATGCTAAATTTTTTTGTTTCCTCCTTCATCAAAACATGTTTATTCCCCTCTCATTTTATCACAAAAATACCAACACATTAAAATATTAGCACACAGGCAAATTTCGAAATATTTTACAAGTCTAGGCGCTAGCTGCCTATACAAGTTGCTGAACACGAATTTCGCATTCATACATTCCTAATATGAATATTTATTGTTGTTGTTTAGCTATTTATAGTTAAGATACTATTTCTAAACTTGGATTATATGTTGTAGATTACTTTGCCCTGCAAATTTCTAAGTATTCCAATGGGAAATAAATGAGCAACACCTATCTATATTGGAACCATAGCATACATAGTTCAATTTACAGAGGTGTTAGTTGCATAGAGGTTATACCTAACATAATATTAATAGTCTCAATGGTAGGGTCCACAGAATGTTTGGTATTAGCGCCAGGACCTTTCTACGCAGTTAAAAAAGGTTGGGAATCACTATGATAAACAAATAAAATAATTTAATTGATTCCTTTGTGTGAATATAATCGAGAAGGAATTTAGAGTGTAAGAATTAAATAAACTAATTCTCTGTTGTAAATTGTATATACTCTGAGTATGTCACAGGTGTCCACATAAGTGGAACTATAGAATTATACAGATAACTGCTATATTATAGTATACTATACACCAACACCTGCATACAAACATCTGCTATTCTGTCTGTTATACAGAAATTGTATCATTTTATAGTTAGTTTCTATCTCATATATACGGTTTCTATTCCCCCATAACTTTAATACATTCTGGACAAACAAACAAACAAACAAACACAAACAACAAGGGTGGGGTTCGTTAACCGTTCTGTGGCTACAGTTCCGATTCCATTTTTTTCCACGGTTAACCGCCCACTAACCAGATACAGTTAGACTTGTTGGAGAGACCTGTTGCGACAGAGAATATTCTAGAACATTCCAGAATAGAGCCTGTGTCTCTCAGCGAGAACAGTCTCTACTCACGATACACTGGCTCACAAGGTTAATAGGGATTTGTATACAGTCAACTCCGTTATACCCAAGTCGGATATAACGAAGTACCTGCTTATAATGAAGTCGTTCAATGGTCCGGAAATCCTTATTTCTTATTACATTATAAAAACGAACTCCGGTTATAACGAATCCTGCTTATAACGAACTCCGGTTACAACGTAATCAGCTTGATACTGTTTTCGTGGACCAAATTTATCCTCAATTTTTTGTGAAAAATTCAGAAAAATAGTGTTTTAGTTCTAATGGTTCTCAGCGACAGTAGAATACCGAAGTTGCCACAATCGAAGTAATTACACTCCAGTTATCAACTATTGTGTATTAATTAGTGTACAAATTCCATTTTTATTGACCCGGCGCTTATTCGAAGCAATACGGTATATATACTCTGGAATCTGGACATGTTCATTTATTTATATTTATTGTGTAGTATGAGAGTGCTAGCAATTATGAAGTCGAGCGTAGCTTGGATTCTATCAATGACAAGTGCTGGCAGCAAGCTCACGAGTTGGAGACTACGAGATAGATGTTCGGAAGAGCAGAGTTAGATAGGTACATGCATACTAGTCACGTTACAGTAGAACCTCGTTAATACCAACACATAGTATATTTCAGTCCCTTTCAAAGCTTTTCCAATAGAAATGACATTGGTTAATATGAATTGTTAGCATAAGACTAACTACTACAAGTATACATTTTGACGGTCTCCTTGATGTATGTATTAACGAGGTTCGGCTGTATTTCAATTGTCCTATTGCATGATCTTATCTAATTATTTCTATTGACTCCACCTTTAACGATGTATTAACTTATATCTGTCTATTTGTTAATAGCATTATTTGAATTGACAATCGTTCTATCTATTCAACTTATAGTGTGTTTTTGAATTTGCTTACTGTACTTTCAATTTAGCACTGCTAACCTACAAGTGTACGTGTTAATACAAATAAGCAGTGTGATTTGATTTTTATATTAATCTAATTTTCCCAATAATTATATTACTTAGTGAAAATTTCATTCAATCAGTAATTATTTTTTATAATACATAATTGGTATCTTCCTTGAATTAGCTTCGGAACTCGAAGATAAATTGGGAAATTATGTAATTCAGCAGACATTCGCTAGACTTAAAATTCCTGTACACTGACAATAAAATAGTCAGATTGGTGAAGACCCTCTTAGGATTGGGATATATTTTGGATAACTTATACATGCTTTATTCTTCAGTATACGTACACCTATCCAAATAGAGAACGCTCACATCCGAACCTAGGTACATAGTGGAAACTTGGGTTGATAAGAAAAGCGAATATAAATGCATACTATGACACTTTTAAAATGTATGTCTTGCCGACCCGGTGTTCAAATTAGCGAGGGTGTGCTTAATATAATATCCCTATATCATAAGAATAACCAATGTGTGTTGACTTTAAACTATATTTTCTAAACTTCATATTCCTCAATTATTTAATTTTACAGCTGTTTTTCGGAGAACCGACCAACCATTTTAAGGAATTATTTATATATCGGCCAACACCATTTCTAATGCAATTTTCAGGCATCTATTAAGCAGAGTATACTGTACATATATGTAAGCCCTTATAATATGTGTGATGGTGTTTATTCAGGAAACTACAATCACTACCCTTGTTGCTTGATACTTAGAAACTTGATAATTAAGACTATTCAGTATCACAAGATGCACAATTACTTTTTTCCTATTATTAATTTACTTTGTCCTTATTTAAAACCTAAAACTGGACATCCACAGCATTGGGTGGCCGTTAGTCCGTTACTATCAGGTTCCACTGAAGTTAGATATAACCGAATATCGTTTGAAAAAGAATATGCTTTAATACAAGCGAGAGCCGCTGGCCATAGTGCAAGTTGTAATAACGCGCGTAGCGCGGACGATCAGTTTGTTATCTATAATTATTAATGAACCCAGGGAATACCTCAACTGTTTCACCATATTACCATTGTTAATATGAACACCGAGACATTCCACCCCTCTAGAAATGTGTTCAGGGAACAAGGATTTGTCTGGAAAAGTTGGCAGGTATGAGATTATCGAAGAACAGCAGGGGGGGTCAATCGGCAGATACTTGACCCATAGCCAGGTGGTGGGTCCCTTTTTGAAAGGTACATCCATGAAGTACCTGGTACTTCATGGAGGGTACGAATCAATATTATTGCGAAATTTTGCAGCAAATCATCAAGAATTTACACTAAGGGTAATTTTTTAAATCTTATCACACCTGAAGGTGAGAATTGCTGACTAATTAAAATTCTAAAAAAAATTAAAAAGTGTGTTTTGGGTAAAAATGCTCATAGGAGGACTTCGGGGACCAGATGTAATTAACTTCGTATCAATCCATGCTAATCTGACACAGGTGACAACTCCAGAGTGTTACTTATGGCAAATACTGAATGGGTGTAGGGGTCCAAAAGCAATAAATTCGTTAAGTACTTGGTACTTCGTGAGGGGGGGTAGGTGGGTATGCCCTAAAATATATTTTTCCATGAAGTCACCTATGGGTTAGTATTCTTAAGATTGACCCCCCCCCTGAGAACAGTTGTTTTGACTTTTAATCTGAATCATGCATGATACATAGAATCCTACTTGCCAGACTAATTAACTCGAGGGTACGTTACACTTTAATAGTATACTTATGTGGAGGCGTTTGCGGTATATACTTTTATATTATTGTTTACTTAGCGTAATATAATTTCGCTAACCTAGGCTGCCAAAATTATACTCGGTTTGACCTTGGCAGTTTGCTTTCCTGGCACAGCGCTGCAGATTGTGCTTCTAGCCGAGGGATAACAAGTGTGTACTGTACATACAAAGTTGGTTTATTTTCCTGAATATTATTCGCCTAAATGGTAGATTTGTAAACCTGGAACCTCCTCACTTTACATAGTGGAGTTTTAGCATTTTTGTACAACTATAAGCAAACAATATTCTGGTTATTGTATACCTGTTGCAGTGTATATGCACTTTTGGTGTACATGTATGTTGCAGTGTAAAAGCGAGTTTGGTGTGATTGCCTAGTGTGATTGCAAGCACACTAGTGTACTTGCAATCACAACAACCTATTGGTGTAATTGCGAGTTCGATTTTAATTGATATATAGATTTTCGATTGAAGCTCAGAAATGTAAACAAAATATCTATCTCCCACTATGAATTAATAATGATTACCTATGAATGAATCGAATAACGTAAATTCAACTGAACTGTATTGCTTTGATAGGTATCACATATGTTTTAGACACTTAAAATCGATTTTGTATATTTGGAATGTCTTAAGGCAGGGGTTTCTTAAAAATTTGACACCATGCCCCCGGCCCCCCTTGTCAATCTGTGAATTATCACGTCCCCTAATGTTCATTTGACTACCAAACTGGAAAGACATTTCTTAATAAGATAAATGAGTTTATTATTCAATATAATATCGTATGTCATCAGAATTTCACTTTTTTGTAAATCCGAGTTCTAATGTTTATACGTAACTAAGCATAATATAATGTCACTAACAATGCTACAAACCACAAGGCTCTATTGTTCTTTGTTTGAACACATTCTTCCTTTGTGACATTTTGTAGAGCACTTCTTATCAGAATTTCTACAGGGACATTTTCGGTTGATGCATTTCTTACACTTACATGCCCCAATTCCTGCACCAAGGGAAGCATTTTGCATCAGCTCTGTTTGTGATATGATCCTTGTAGAACTGAATGGGGTAGTAATTAAATTTGAAGATTGGATTTCAAATTGGTTACGCGAATAACCACCTGATATTAAACCCTCAGATGTTGCTATAGTGTAGATATCGTCCTGTTTGTCATGGATACTGCCTAAGATATTTCGAGGGCCGATTGCACACAATCTATCAGGATGTGGAATTGGTAAAACAACAGCATCGCCTAATTCGGCTGGTTTGAATCTTTTCCCGCTGGCTCGGAGCATCCGTTCATGGCATTTTTCTTGAGACCGTTTTATCCCAGCACGCATTTCGTTACACTCTTTATTTTTCGTGTTCAGATCGCATGCTTTGCACCATATTTTAGATCCATATCCCTCTTCTTCAGACCTTCCACAAAATACGTGAATGTAACCTTTGCACTTAGGACATCTGTGGGCCCCACTGGTTTCGTTTCCGCATGCAATACAGATAAGCGGGATTTCAATAGAATCTGAAGAGGATGCAGCACTGTCGCCTACTTGACTGACATAACTCCTTTCATGTCCTTTGAGAAGATCAGTAAAAGAAGGACTTTTCGCTTTTTCTGTGACGATTGTACCCTCCGGTGGTGGCATAGATATTTCTGCATCATAGAGATCAAAACTGTTGAAGATCTCTGAGGGATAGGACTGGGATGGAATATGTTCAGTTAGTGAATCAAATTGAGGAGGCACAGTATGTGGATTAGCAGTATCAGTGGTAACAGGGGTAGATATCTAAAAGAATGACATTCAAACATCTAGCAGGAAACACAATGATATGATTTTGAACTTACATAATCTATGTAGCTATCTAGGTCGTCTTCGTGTGGGATGTTATTCCAATCATCTTCAAGAACTCCGTAATAGGTTAGGCCAAATATTGGTTTCCTGTTAAACACTGCTTCATAGGGAGACATTTTTATGGTGGTGTGATAACTGGTATTGTGATGAAGTTTTATCCATCTTAGATATTTAATCCAACATTGATCATTTTCATTATCAATCATCTTTGTGAAGAGTGCATCTTTGATGTCTCTGTTTACCCGTTCCACTGCTCCCTGGCACTCTGGGTGGCGAGGCTTGCCATGAACAATCTTTACAGTCAGCAGGGTTGATAAAAATCATGATTTTTTTAAAAAAATCAAAAAAATCAGATTTTTTTGATTTAAATCAGAATTTTGATTTTAATTGTTTTTTTTGCAATCTATATCACACTGGCGTATATTCTTTGGCTAATAGATTAATTACATTGTTAGTGACTCATTATCAATGTAATTTGACTCATTATCAATGTATTTCTTTTCTTTTCGCAAAAAACAATGGACATAAAAAGTCTGATTTAAATCAAAAAGTCTGATTTAAATCAAAAAAGTCCGACTTTTTTTATTTAAATCAGACTTCTTTGATTAAAATCTGATTTTTGATTTAAATCATGATCTTTATTAATAAAAATCATTGATTTAAATCAATGATTTAAATCACTTGATTTAAATCAAACAACCCTGCTTTACACCCGGCCATTCTTTTGCAAGAGTTGAAAACAAGAGATCATTTCTAAATTCACGGCCATTATCAGAGTGAAGTATATGCGGAGGTCCTTGTTCGCAAAATATGTCAAGAAGGGCTTCACAAACCTCTTCGGCCGACTTTCGCATCAATGGTTTAAGATTTATCTTTTTAGTAAAGTGGTCTATATATACTAAAAGGAATTTGTATGGCGTTTTCCCATCTGGGGACAAGTTAGCTGTAAGATTCATGCTGCTCATGTCAATTAAATCCACCTGACCACGACTACCGAAAGTATTGGATGAGATAGGTTTGACTACTGGTTGCTTAACTGATTTTCTGGACTTCTTAAGGACACATACATCGCACGATTTCACGAATATACCACACACTTGTTCAGTTATCCCGTGGTACTGTTGAGAAACCCGTTTATACAGTTTAGTTCTTCCAGGGTGATCATCTTCAAATTTGTGAAATTTGTTTAGGATAGCAAATAATTCTGTAATTGGAATGACTTGTTTAGCACAACGTTTTGAAGTTTCTGTGAAATATAGAATATTACTACATTGGTAGGTTCGAATAGAGTATTTAGACTTAATTCGTGACCATTTATCAGCCTCTTTTTTCAATGATGGCCTAGGTGATAATATATAAGAAATTTTTTCCTGGATTACTTCAGAAGTGAATAATCCTGACTTAATTAAACGAACTGGGTAGTGATTTAAGAGAGTTAAAAATGATTCTTCCTTAGACTGGGGGCCTGGGTTGAGTTCAATATCTCCCACAATCAAGATTATTAGAAGTGCCAATATATTCCTTAGTGTAATCGGTGTAAAATGCAATGAGTAGTTTGAAACATTATACCGTCTCTTGATACGTTTTGCAGACAAAAGGGCCATTGGAGAACGGGGATAGTATTGGAATGAGATAAATGCATCATGTCTATCATGTAACCATATATGTGAATACGAGTCAACAAATAAATAATTATAATCAACAGTTATTTTCTCGGAATTATATTCCAAAGTCGAAGTCTTGCAAAAAGTTGAGGTACTCAAAGAAGGAATAGACAATAATTCAACAGTTTGAAGCGTAAAGGGACAACTGGTGGGTGATGTAAATAATAATAATGCCAGTATCAGAGGTAGCGTAATGATCATCTTTCAAAAGCTGCAATTTTTAGTTGAATAGTTACTAGCGTTATTTATAGATGTTGCTTCAGAGTCAAAGCCTCACCTTTTAATTAATTAAGACATTCCAAATATACAAAATCGATTTTAAGTGTCTAAAACATATGTGATACCTATCAAAGCAATACAGTTCAGTTGAATTTACGTTATTCGATTCATTCATAGGTAATCATTATTAATTCATAGTGGGAGATAGATATTTTGTTTACATTTCTGAGCTTCAATCGAAAATCTATATATCAATTGAAATCGAACTCGCAATTACACCAATAGGTTGTTGTGATTGCAAGTACACTAGTGTGCTTGCAATCACACTAGGCAATTGGTGTGATTGCAATCACACCAAACTCGCTTTTACACTGCAACATGCATGTACACCAAAAGTGCATATATGTTACAGTGTATATTATACAGGGTAAAAACCCTAACCATCTAAGGAAGTGCCTAACCAAACTTTTTAAGGTTTTAATTGATACTTTAGGTCACTAGGAATAGTTTAAGCCCAGACAACATTTTTGAAATTTGTTGGTTTTCACACAAACGGTGACGTCATCACACGACTAATTTTTCACACTATCGGTAATAACTATTGATCTATATGTCGCCATGACATGAAAGTTGTATATTTGAATAGGGCGTAAGAAAACCTATCGATTGATGTATAAATATTTTAATCAGACGTCATCTGTATTTTTGTTTATGACGTCATCATAAATTTGCTTTCGAGGGATTCAGCTGTTTATCACGACAAACGTCACTTTACTCGATTTGAATTATTATGTTGACCTTATGCATGTTATAAATAACTTCCGCAAAGGACGTACACACGTTTTCGCAATTTTCGGAACTATAATATAGACTAATACTTAGTAAATATACGACAATAATCCACCGATACATATATTCCAATATGTCTGGTGAAAAGATTGTGCATTTTTTGAGATAAAAGCACCCAATTATATACAGTTGTTGCATTTTAGCTACTGATCACCTTTAGCTATTGCGCATAGCCCAATTTATGGAAAAATGAAATATTCAGGGGGTCAAAGATTAGTGCCCAATGGAATTCTCCGGCAGTATGAACCAAGGATAAACCATTCAAATGCATTCTACTTCATGGCTCCACCAGACAATAACATAGCTTGAATAGTTCTCCGAATACCGCAATTTTTAACACATCCATTGTTTACAAGGGTGTAATCGTAAAACAAGTACAGGTGCTACTAGTCAGTCTAGCCCACACAGGTAGCCTAGTAGCCTATATAGACCCTAATGCATGTCTCTACTCATCTTCTAGCGCAATTTATTTTTATTTACATCCTACATGTCAAACTACGATCCAGAATCCCCTCTCCATTCTTACAGCTCAGAGGTCGAACCGACTATGTCCGGATACCTCTCCGATAACGAGGAGTACTTCCTCCCCAAACATCGGGATCCAATAGACCAGAGGCGTTCCAGTAACGATCCCTCACGTGGTCTACGGGAAGCGGTAGCCTTGGCTAACCTAGTTCCCTGTCCAACAGGTTCTATGCCTGACAGGACCTCCTTGGGGACAGCAGCTCAGGCTGACTATGTGGCTCCCCGCACCCTCGGGCCAGACCCGACTTTGGTGCAAGAGGCAGGAGCCTCAGATAATCTGCAAACTACCCTGCAGATAGTACATGCACTCCAAGAGCTGCAGCAGTCAGTCGCTGATATGAAAAATCAGCTTACTTCACCGACGACCTCTGCCAGTCAACAGATGACCCAAGCAGCTGGGGATCTTTCCCTCACGCCAGGAGAAAGTAGTGGCACGCTTCCCAGCAGCCATCTGTTTGACCCCAGTGGTCTCTTAGGGGACAAGTTCTTCTCAGGAGCCCCCGACACTGTATGCGAGTACCTCACAAAGTACTTCTTACAACCCTTGAACTCCCAGCTCACTTCTGAGATGGCTAAGCAGTTCAAAAGACCTGACGTTCCTGTAATGAGGGTCCATAAACTAGACAATCTGTTTCAACGGAAAGACCTAAGCTTTATGAAGGCTCGCGACCAAACCCTCAAAGAGATACATAAAGACCTGCTACATGCAGTCGGTCCAGTCGCTGAGTTGCTAGCGAAGCTGACAGACGGCCAAGTTGTCGAATCTAACAAGGTAATAGAGTACGTCTCGGCAACTCTCATTCTCATGGGATCAAGCGCGGCCAGAATACTGACCGCCCGAAGGAAAAATGCAATTAGGGAACTTAATCCTTCGCTAGTGAGCGAGGTAGGCATTCTACCTCACGACAACGAGTCTAATATGGTACTTGGCCCTGCAAACCTAAAACTCCTAACAGAAATTCAAAAGGAAAAGGCTCAAATAGACAGGCTGGTAGATCGCCCAGCCAAGAAGCCTAAATTTACCAACAGCCAGTACAACTCTAAGTCTACTGGACCCAAACCGAACCAGTTTTTTCGGAGGGGCCCCACTGGAGGATCGGGCTTCAGTGGGGCCGACCAAGGGAAACCCCGACAATATCCTGCGAAACCCTTCAAACCCAGCCCGTCTGGCCCATTCAAACGCCAGAGTTATTGAAGTACCTGGGAGCTATGAAGCCCCCCCTGGCCCCGCCCTCACCAACGGGCCGCCTTCCTCTATACATACACAACTGGGAACTCCTTCACCCAGACCCCTTTGTAATTCAGTGTGTGAAGGGGCTACAATTGCCCCTTTCACAAGTTATAACAAACTCTCATATCAAGCCCCTGCCAGTCTCACTAGAGACACATCAACCTATCGAGGAGGAAATAACACGCCTCCTCCGCATTGGAGCAATCGAGGTGACTCAATCACCCCACTTCACCAGCCCAATCTTTGTCCGCAAAAAAACATCCGGACAGTGGCGGCTCATACTCAACCTAAAAAAGCTGAACTTGTATCTACCGCCATGCCACTTCAAGATGGAGGGCTTACACTGCGTCCAGTATGTAGTGACTCCTGGCGCGTACATGAGCAAAGTAGACCTGAAGGACGCCTACCTCACGATTGCTATCCATCCCAACTTCAGGCAGTACCTACAATTCGAATGGAAAGCCACTATTTATCAATACAAAACCATGCCATTCGGCTTAAGCATAGCCCCCTTCGTCTTTACGAAGACCCTCAAAAGGCCAATTGCAGTTTTACGTTCATGGGGCATTCGTCTCATAGTTTATATAGACGATATCCTAATAGCAGCTCCCAACCCATATAACAAAAAGTACACAGAGCATGCTCATAAGGTACACAGAGCATGCTCATAAGGTACACAGAGCATGCTCATAAGGTACACAGAGCATGCTCATAAGGTACACAGAGCATGCTCATAAGGTACATAGAGCATGCTCATAAGGTACATAGAGCATGCTCGTATAAAAGTACATAGATCATGCTCGTATAAAAGTACATAGAGCATGCTCGTAAAAGTATACATAGAGCATGCTCGTAAAAGTACATAGAGCATGCTCGTATAAAAGCATACAAATAAATGCGAATTTGGAAATATATTCAATTCTTAATAAGATCTAATATAGATGTTCTAAAATAATGCTACAATTATTACGACGTGTATTATTTTTATAAGTGTTGCTATAAGTGTGTATCAAATTGGAACGCAATTCATAAGTAGTAAATATTATACTTGTGATTATTATATTAGGGTAGTGGCGTAGCCAGACCTTGAGGCCAACCTGGGCACACTTGGGGCACTCACCCACGGCGTGGCCAAAATACAGGCCCGGATTTACCATACGGCAGATGCGGCATATGCCGGGGGCCCCGCGCTTTTGTATTTTTGGGCCCCGCGCGGTGGGTAGTTTTCATTTTTGAAAAAATGTTCGTAATCGATGGACTAACTTTATTTGTCACAGTTGAGTATACTACTACGTAGTCTCTTTGTCCCGCGGTTTTTGCTCCTGTGAAATCCCGTAAACATAACTTTTAGAAGACCCACGATAAGGTTTATTATTATTTTCACAATCAGCCAGATTTTACCTAAAAGTATATCTATGTATGTAGATTAACTAGAAAACAGTAATTTTTTAATTTTTATATTCGATATTATTAGGCATGTGTCATGCACTAGACAAGTACATTGAATATCAGACTAAACTCTGATGTATATTTCCTTACAAGTAAAGATACAGGTGAAATGTTAATGGAGTAGGGGACAAAAGGAACTGCGTTTAATCTTAAATATTTTCTGAGTAAGGGAAATTTTCCCTTGTACTCCATGAACCATCCCACCAAAACTCAGCATTCCGTGAGCAAAAATCGGCAATATTATTCGTTTGCAATACGATCAAGGGGCCCCGCGATGAAAATATGCCGCGGGCCCCGAACAACCCTAATCCGTCCCTGCCAGAATAAAATCTAGGGGGGTCAAAGGTAAATTCAGCGAGCGATCGAATGGGGGCCTGCGGGTATAACCCCGGTAAAAAAATTAACAGAGTTTATGTTAACTACCAAAGCATTATTGTTCTTGCTGGTACTAGTCATGCAATCATTCATTATAATAATAGGGGATACGGCATCCCATACTACTAAGTAATTTTAGCTATAATATTTTATTATACTAGCGCGCTACGCTTGCTGAGTTGCTTCCAGACCTGTAATACCCACACAACAACCGCTAAGCGGTTGTTGTGTGGTACTAATCACAACAACTCTCGTTATTAGTGTACATTAGTTCCAGGACAATAATTACCTTCCATTATTTATAACAATCTCATACATGCTCGAGCAAGCCAATTATTATTGGTGCGGCGAAGTGACGTCGAGTTATTGAATCTCAGTGTGACATAAATGCTACCAGAATATTGATGCGGCTACCTAAAATATTGTTGCGGCCAAGCCCGCACCTGCTGCACCTGCTCCTCATATAGTAGTAATAGTATATGTACTATGTGAATATTTTGACATTTACTAATATTTAAGTCTAAGATTACCGAAACAAATTTAACCTTCTCTTCCATGTGTTTTTTATACCCTACCCTACCAAACTAGTCGTACACTTAACATCTGCATTTAAATTAATGGATAAGAATATAATCAATAACCCTGGTGAGTGAGTCAATGAATAGTAATATTGTATTCCAACTAATTGTAATACAATAATAGGAATAAAGTTGTTAAGATTTTCCGTCCGCTCTCTATCTCTCTACTGTATTTTTGTGAAAGATAGAGTACTCATGTTTTCAAAAATCCCTCACAGACGGGATGGGAGTGTGCTTCTTCTGGTTGATTTTCAAACCTTGAATAGTATTGCATTGTAGATACAAGGAAGGATTTAAATAGAATTCAAATTACATTTCATCTTATTTTAATATAATTTTAATTAATTAATGTTTGAATCATAAAGACTTCCAAATAAGAATAGTCTTTAATTAATTAATGTAAGATTAATGATTACAAATAGAAATAGGAATTCGCGGGTATTTACGTTACTATATTTTGAATCATTAACATTGTAAAATGTTTCAAGTGTTTCTTATGAAACACATATTCACTTACAAACAACTAGCATAATAATAAGAGAATGTTTTTTTATGTTTATAAAAAACATCATCGGTAGAAAGTAGCGAGCTTTTTTAATACAAACGCCGATGATCGGTGGATAAGTATTCTCTAATAATAATAATAACAGTCATTCCAAATGGTATAGTCAGGCCATCGCGTACGGAAGTCCGACAGATTTAAAATTCAATACTGTGCACTTATAGTATAAAACTAAAGTAGGACCCTACTATAACGTTTTTACTAGAAGAAGCACACTAATAATCATGCCATAGTGCGCAGCCTTTATAGTTAATTGTGCGAGCTAATTCAACAGCAAATCTATTTTGCATGAATTTAGACATCCTTGCGAATGATTAATTTCAATGAAGAATTTTTCGGGAGAGTACAAATTCTTTTGGTAGGGCACTGTAGATGTTTGGTCTTAGGGTCACATATTTCCCTTAGCATACCTCGACACAATAGGGGCCTCCAAACCCTTGTTGAGAAAGTGGAGCATCCAAAGAAACAACGTCCGCTCCTTGGGGTACAGTGTGGCATATGTCCTGTTAATTTCCGACGTCCAGAATAATCTACTGAGTATAGCATCTGTTAAGTATTGAAATTTGGTCGAATAGCACGCTTTTTTTATAGCTTTCAGGGGCTTCGCCCTGGAAGCCACAACCCCCTCTTCTAGTAAATCCTGGATCCGCCCCAGTAGTGATCTAGTTATAATTACATGTAATTTAGGGATCGTAGACGACGCGATCTTGAGTATGCGAAATTCGAATAGCCGATCATGCCCAATGGTATCAGGTCCTAATCTGCTATCCCAATACATAGTGATCTATTTATAGCGGAACCTCGATTATCCGAACCCTTTGTACTTTTTCCAACGATTTCGGATAATAGAGGTTGCACTTATTTGAAAAAAATGCTCGAGAAAATATGAGAGTATTTAGATTCTACTAAGCTAGGTTTGAACAATAATAGGGCAGTATCCATGAATAATATAATTGCACCCCTTCTTGTCTGGATCCCCCTTTGCAGCAGGCCCTGACTATGTATTTCAGCAGGTTCCGAAAGTTGAAATACTGAGAAGGTGGGGCTCCACCCCAGGTGCGACAACCGGGACCTGAGCTTCGCTACCCGGGGCCTGGCCCCGGCTGGACCCCCTGGCCACGCCACTGTACTAGAGTAAATATCATTGATCTTTACGAGCATGCTCTATGTACTTTTATACGAGCATGCTCTATGTACCTTATGAGCATGCTCTATGTACTTTTACGAGCATGCTCTATGTATACTTTTACGAGCATGCTCTATGTACTTTTATACGAGCATGCTCTATGTACCTTATGAGCATGCTCTGTGTACCTAATGAGCATGCTCTGTGTACCTTATGAGCATGCTCTGTGTACCTTATGAGCATACTCTGTGTACTTTTTGTTACCTCCCCAACCCGCAAACCTTGTCTCGGGATACACACCTAACTACTTCCCTGCTAATCCAACTGGGTTTTCGCATAAATCAGGAGAAGTCAATACTAACGCCGAGTCAAACTATCGAATTCCTAGGAATTACGATCAACTCGAAGACAATGACCATGAGCTTACCGCAGGTCTCACTGATAAACATCAACTCACGATGTCGCTACTTAACCCGCAAGGGGAACTGTACAGCACGCCAACTAGCTGCACTTATAGGCAGTCTAACATTCTGCAAGACAGCCATCTACCCAGCACCAATATATTACCGCTCCCTACAATTCGATTTGATACGATGTCTACGAGCGTCGAACGACTACAATCAAACTGTAGTATTGAGCCAAAACTCCCTGTCAGATCTCAATTGGTGGGTATCCAGCGCGAAGAACTGGAACTCCACGCCTATCCACAAGATGGAGATTACCAACCTCATGCAGACAGACGCCTCCCTCTCAGGCTGGGGAGTTGTGTTCGGGAACCTTCAGGCTGCGGGCCTATGGTCTCAACAGGAGAAAAATCTCCACATAAATTCATTAGAACTCAAAGCAATTATGTTTGGAGTGAAAATGTTTGCCAAACCAAATTCTCACCTATTGATACAAACGGACAACAGGGCTGCAATACGCTTTGTGAACAAGCTGAGCGGTACCCACTCAGAGGACCTAGCCTCACTGTCCATACAACTCCACAAACACTGCTTGGGGCAGAAAGTCCTGCTCACTGCAGAGCACCTACCGGGCAAAGAAAACGTCCTAGCAGACAAACTGTCCAGACAACCGAACCAGGACTGGAGCGACTGGAGCCTCTGCCCCTCTGTCTTCGCCCAGATCCTGAATCACACCAAACTATCTCCCAGCATAGATCTATTCGCAACTCGCCTGAACTCCAAATTAGAAAGGTTCATGAGTTGGAAACCGGACCCCGAAGCAATAGGTATAAACGCCTTCGTACACCACTGGGGGAACCTAGATTGCCCTTACATATTCCCGCCATTCATACTAATCGGCCGGGTCCTTACCAAGCTGAAGACGGACCTAGTGCGACAAGCAATCCTAATTGTCCCTCACTGGCCATCCAGGCCATGGTGGCCAGCCCTCATAGATGCTACTCGCCAGAATCCCATGAGGCTAGCCCAAGTCCCCAATCTAATAACAGACACCCTGGGAAACCCCCACCCTCTGATCATCGCCAAGCGAATGAACCTGCTGGCATGCGTCGTATCAGGAATCTCCTAATCGGAAAGGGTGTACCAGAACGCTCCACTCACATTATTTGCAAAAGCTGGAGCCAGGCCACGCTTAAGTCCTACGGCTCCGCTTGGAACCAATGGGAACGATGGTGCGAAAAGAATAAAGCAAACTATCTTCAACCAAAACTTAATGAGCTCTTATGTTTTCTCACGGAGTCTTTTGACTCTCAGAAATCTACTAGCTGGACCTCCACATTCCGGTCCGCCATATCAACACTCTTAGAAGTAACTGAGGGCTCCCAAATTGGCAAAAGTGCTCTAATCTCACGTTTGATCAAGGGCATGAACAACATAGAGCCAAAAAAGCCACGCTACTCTAGCACATGGGACGTCAACTCCCTACTCCAGTACCTTGAGCATATGCCATGTGAGTCCCTCAAACAACTATCACTTAAAACGGTAACCCTCCTCGCACTAACTACTGCCTCACGGTGCTCAGAACTGGCCGCCCTAGACACCAACTTCATGGAGACACAACCAAACAAAATAGTTTTCCACATTCCTAAATCCAAAACATGGAACAAAAGGACCATGAAACCTATATGCATTCACAGGTTCCAGGAGAACCCAAGCCTTTGCCCTGTGAACACTCTAAATGCGTACATAGCACAGACAAAGACCTTGAGGGCTCTTAATACGTCTAGTGCCCTCCTAATAGCTGTGGTAAAACCCCACAAGCCCGTCACAACTTCTACTGTTGGTCGATGGGTAAAAAACACCCTCAACCTAGCAGGCATCGACACTACTGTGTTTAAGGCACATTCCACGAGATCAGCCTCAACATCAAAAGCTTCCTTGGCAGGTCTGCCAACAGACACAATCCTAAAGGTAGCGGACTGGTCAAATGCCAACACCTTCAAACGGTTCTACCAAAGAATTCCGGAAGGAAGAGGAACCGACGAAATGGACTCAACCAGAGCCTTCACCTCAGCTGTCCTTAGCTTAGATACATAGCGCTGTCTACGTAGCACCATGTTTGATGGTGAAAGACGCGCAATACTTATACGTTAGGTTTCTTTACGTCACCTAAACGTACTAGTTAGTTACATACAGTGACTTGTATCCCATAGAATGTCTAATATACTCATAGTACACTGATAATCTGTGGGTAACAACCGTTAAACGAGCTATTCAAGCTATGTTATTGTCTGGTGGAGCCATGAAGTAGAATTTATAATTCGACGAGCCCCGTAGGGGCGAAGTCGAATTGGAATTCTACAAATGGCGTAACCAGACAATAACATCTAGCGTCCCCTCCCGCCACACCCAAGCGATTCATTTAGGGGCGCTAAAAGATGAGTAGAGACATGCATTAGGGTCTATATAGGCTACTAGGCTACCTGTGTGGGCTAGACTGACTAGTAGCACCTGTACTTGTTTTACGATTACACCCTTGTAAACAATGGATGTGTTAAAAATTGCGGTATTCGGAGAACTATTCAAGCTATGTTATTGTCTGGTTACGCCATTTGTAGAATTCCAATTCGACTTCGCCCCTACGGGGCTCGTCGAATTATAAATTCATTTCGACTGTATATTGTCAGATTCGTCCTCAGCACTAAATTTCCAGCATTTGAGGGCAATATTTACTATATTTGGGGAAATTATTCTTCGTTATTCCAGTGCAACAGTAGGAATGTTGTAACATTCCGATCTCAAAATTGCTACTAGCCATATCGAGTGATACCTTGTTTTCTCGGCTCTGCGTACTGAGTGCGACTTTTGCTATTAGAAACACTCTAAATCAGGGTTTTTTTAAGGTTGAGACCTTGGTGCAACTCAGCGCGGCCTTGGTGTAACTCAACACTGCAGAGGCTGCTGCCGACCCGAATCGTGGTGTAACTCCAAAAAATCTTAGTGCAAATTTTACACCAAGATCGGCCTTAAAAAAAACCCTGCTCTAAATATTAAAAAGTATGCAGGATTTTATACAGAAAAGTTTCCTATGATTACTCATTAGCATCCTAGAAACAATCACATCGCCAACTGAGGGTCAGGGGGCGCTGTTAGCCCTCCAGTGGGGTCCAGGGGCAAAGCCCCTGGAAGCCAGTAACAATATTAGAGTACTAGTACTAGATCCAGCAGTAGAGTGCTATTGCTATTCGCCAAGGAAAATAGGGGCGATGCCAGGATGCCCCAACCTCTGTATAAAACCCTGGTATGTATTGTTCCATATTCCTGCACAAGGCATAATGACCCAGAAGCCGAGAAAACAAGGTATCACTCGATATGGCTAGTAGCAATTTTGAGATCGGAATGTTACAACATTCCTACTGTTGCACTGGAATAACGAAGAATAATTTCCCCAAATATAGTAAATATTGCCCTCAAATGCTGGAAATTTAGTGCTGAGGACGAATCTGACAATATACAGTCGAAATGAATGCATTTGAATGGTTTATCCTTGGTTCATACTGCCGGAGAATTCCATTGGGCACTAATCTTTGACCCCCTGAATATTTCATTTTTCCATAAATTGGGCTATGCGCAATAGCTAAAGGTGATCAGTAGCTAAAATGCAACAACTGTATATAATTGGGTGCTTTTATCTCAAAAAATGCACAATCTTTTCACCAGACATATTGGAATATATGTATCGGTGGATTATTGTCGTATATTTACTAAGTATTAGTCTATATTATAGTTCCGAAAATTGCGAAAACGTGTGTACGTCCTTTGCGGAAGTTATTTATAACATGCATAAGGTCAACATAATAATTCAAATCGAGTAAAGTGACGTTTGTCGTGATAAACAGCTGAATCCCTCGAAAGCAAATTTATGATGACGTCATAAACAAAAATACAGATGACGTCTGATTAAAATATTTATACATCAATCGATAGGTTTTCTTACGCCCTATTCAAATATACAACTTTCATGTCATGGCGACATATAGATCAATAGTTATTACCGATAGTGTGAAAAATTAGTCGTGTGATGACGTCACCGTTTGTGTGAAAACCAACAAATTTCAAAAATGTTGTCTGGGCTTAAACTATTCCTATTGACCTAAAGTATCAATTAAAACCTTAAAAAGTTTGGTTAGGCACTTCCTTAGATGGTTAGGGTTTTTACCCTGTATATATGCACTTTCGGTGTACACTGGTGTATATGCACTTTGAGAAGTCACTTTTAATTAAGTGCATATACACCAGTGTAAACGCACTGGAAATATATATTTTAGATAATGGGCGGCTAAAATGTGAACTTTTGAACAATAACTAAATAACAATGTGTCCAATTATATTTGTCAAATTTCTAGATTATAATTGGGGTATATTAATTTATTATTTGCAATTGTTAATATAGAAGTGCTCAGTCAAATATTCTTGTGACATGGAGCTCAACCCAGGAGGTCAATCTCCCGTCTAATTCTATATATCTTTTCTCTAATCCCAAATTTTCAAAATGAAACGAAATATGTTTGTTAAAAGTTGATGCCCAAATAATTTTATTTATTGTTAACTAAGTAATATAAGGGTCATATAGAAACACGCTATCTAGCTGCGTCCAAAACTATCTATTTATTAATTGAAGCATGTTTTTCCCCCATGGCATTTACTATTGCATTTTCGCTCTGCTTTTTTGCATGGGCATCTGTTTGTTCTGCATATCTTGCATCCATGGGCGCCGAAACTCTCAAACGCTAGGGGGGGTGTGACGTAATATTCAAATGTGAAAGTTCAAAAAACAATGCTTATGGGGATAAAATCAATGTTTGATGGGCATAATTGTAAAGATATATACATCATCCACTGATATTTATACAAACTCGTTATGGAATCAAGAATTTTCCATTTTTTTCCCCTGAATTCTCCTCGGCCAGGGGGGGTGACACCCTCCCTGACCCCCCCCCTTTCGGCGCCTATGCTTGCATCTACAGGCAGAACCTGACTCAATGCCTAGTGAGGCCTTGCGCATCGTTTCTGTTTGCGATATTGTTCTGAGGGGTACATCTTCAGGTGAAATTAAATGAGAAGGACATATATTAAATTGACTCCTTAAGTACTTGGTTGATAGAGTGCCCTCAACTGTTCCAATAGTGTAGAGATCATTGTCTTTTTGTGTAATACAGCCTGTTAAATTTATAGGGCCAATTGAGCTCATCTTGTCAGGACAAGTTATAGGTATGAGAATTGAGTCACCTATCTGTGCTTGTTTGAATTTTTTACTAGAATTACTCAGCATCCTAGTATGGAGTTTTTCTTGGCTTCTCTTGATCCCCAATCTCAATTCATTGCACTTCTCATTCTTTTTTCTCATATCACAGGCTGGACACCAAACTGAGCAACCAAATCCTTCTTCTCCTTCAGCATCAGGGCGACCACAAATGATGTGTATGTATCTGAAACATCCCGGACATGAATGTGCTTGACTCGTCTCTCCCCCACATACTGTACAGTTTATACTAGCTGTACTCGTTGATTCGAAATTCGGCCTATTCGAGTATGAATATCCTTTTGAACTCTGGGGTCCTGCGAGAAAGTTTGTTTCAAGAGTTGTGTCATATATATTGGCAGTTGACGAACTAGTACTTGTAGGATGAGGACTAGAATATGGGGAACGTGAGTTATAAATTACTACCTCTGAGTTAACTAGATCTGAAGCTAGATAATCGTTGTTTTCATTTATGAAGTTATAGTCCGTTATGATAGTGCCCAGGGGAGGAGGGAGCGAAATTTGACTTTCGTAATCATCTACTATAGAGGGTCGTGGGAACTTGGAAAGTGGTGAGTAGTGCTCATGAGTTTCCGTCTGATATAAGTGCTCATCTATCAGTGGAGGTGTTGTTTCGCGTGTTTGTACTGTATTCACCTAGTAATTATATACTATTAAATTATAGCCTAAATATAGTATTTCCAAATCAACACAGGATGGAATTTAGAATATATTCTTCTTTAGGAGCTTACCTCTGATATGAAATTTATTAGCTCTTCTTCATGATTGATGTTAGACCAATATTCACTTGGGAAAGACAATTGACTCAAACCGAAATAGGGTTTCTTTGCAAACACGGCCTCATAAGGAGTCATTCTAATTGTAGTGTGGTAGCTCGTGTTATAATTCCACTTGACCCATCTCAAGTATTTAAACCAGCACTGGTCATTGTTGTCCAGCATCATTGCAAATAGAGCATCTTTACTTCCCTATTAACCCTTTCTACTGCTCCCTGGCACTCAAGGTGTCGGGGTTTCCCGTGTACAATTTTGGTGCTAGGCCACTTTTCAGCTAATGTGGAGAAGAGTAGTTGATTTTTAAACTCACGACCATTATTCGAGTGTAATATCTGCGGTGGTCCTTGCTCACAGAAAATATCAAGTAAACTTTCACAAACTTCACTTGCGGTTTTTTGTCGAAGAGGAGCTAAGCTCAGTTTCTTCGTGAAATGATCAATAAACGTCAACAGAAACTTATAGGGTGTGACATTATCTGGTGACATATTTGCTGATAAATTCATATCACTTAAATCAATCAGATCCACTTGGCCTCGGGATAGATAGTTATGCGACGCAATAGGTTTAGTAACTACTGATTTGAGGGATTTCTTAGCTTTCTTTAGATGACAAGTCTTACATGTGCTTACATACAAGCCGCATATTTCCTCCGTTATACCATAGTACTGTTGTGCAACATTTTGATACAACTTAGTTCTTCCAAAATGTTTCCCCTCAGATTGGTGAATTTTGTCAAGAGTTTCAAATATCTCCTCTATAGCAATGACTCTTTTAGCGGGTAGATCCCCTTTTTCCTTTCTTTAGAGAATATGAGTCCCCTGATAAGAGACCAGATTATAATTTTTTTGAACTCTTGTCCATTTTTCAATCTCGTTCGTTTCAATTGGTCTCGACACTGCACTAGTAGTGAACTGATTTTCTTATTTATGTCCTCCCGAGAGAATATCTGACAAGTTGAGTTTTTCAAAGTGAGCACTTTGTCCAATTTCTCTGTAAATTCCTCATATCGTGTGGGCCCAGGGTTTGATTCAAAAAAAGGGCGCGCTTTCCCCCGAAATCATATATACGCACTTAGAAATGCGTGCGTTTTAACAATAAACCATAAAATCACACTTAGAAATACGATTGTTTTATCAATCATCCATAAAAACTCAATGACAAAAAAGGGCGCGCTTTCCCCCGAAATCATATATACGCACTTAGAAATGCGTGCGTTTTAACAATAAACCATAAAATCACACTTAGAAATGCGAGTGTTTTATCAATGATCCATAATAACTCAATGACAAATGCTTACTTCTGTCGGACAAATTCATACAACAAAATTCGGACAAATGCATACTCCAGTCGGACAAATGCATACAACAAATTCGGACAAATGCATACTCCAAAATTTCGGACAAATGCATACTAGAAATTCGGACAAAAGCATGCGCCCCGTATATTTTCTCACAATTTTACAATAAACGAAAAAAAACCCTCACAGACGGGATGGGAGTGTGCTTCTTCTGGTTAATTTTCAAACCTTGAATAGTATTGCATTGTAGTATTTGTAGATACAAGGAAGGATTTAAATAGAATTCAAAATACATTTCATCTTAGTTCAATATAATTTAATTAATTAATGTTTGAATTATAAAGACTTCCAAATAAGAATCGTCATTAATTAATTACATTTTAGCCGCCCATTATCTAAAATATATATTTCCAGTGCGTTTACACCAGTGCTCGACAAATTAGGTGGTTTGGTGGCGTTAGCCACCAAAAATCTTTCTTAAGCCACCAAATTTTAACTTTGGTGGCTTAACTAATCCACCATATATTGTAGAATTATTTGATGTTGTGTTGATTATATTGTTCATTGCATTATTTGTTATTAATATTAGTGTTCTTTTCCGGTATCAGAAGTTTGTTAAGCCATCAGTGGTTTGTTAAATCGGCCGTTGATTATTCTTTAGCCACCAGAAAAAGTGAGGTGGTGGCTTAATTAGCCACCATCATAATTTCATTTTGTCGAGCACTGGTTTACACTGGTGTATATGCACTTAATTAAAAGTGACTTCTCAAAGTGCATATACACCGGTGTATATGCACTTTATGAACTATATTGGCGTCAAGTGTATATACACCAGTGTATACGCACTTTTATCCATTTTTAATGTCAATGGGTGCTTATGAATTTTAATTAAGTATTGTGATTTCCTGTGTATATATCTCAGGAGTTCTTAACCTGGGGGAAATTTCTGGAATATAAGGGGGAAATCAATTTGACAAAATTAATAATAATAATATACTTAATTAATAAAATATTATAAACCATATATTTTATCTACATAGGTCATTTCAAAAGTACTGATCACCAATCATATTGATGTTATGCTCTATGGTTTGCTAAATATGTAACCAGCAGACATCCAAAAGGTTGTTTGTCATGGCTACTTTTTTCCTTATACAAATGAAGGGGGAAATAGGGTAGAGTGAACAGGCCAAAAGGGGAAATTACATAAAAAAGGTTCAGAACCCCTGGATTCTATCTAGTTACGATTCAGTCGAAACAGGTTTTTCTAATCCCAGTTTTTCGTAACTAATCGTTTTCTATTTATTTTAAATGTGTAAGAAATTCCAATTTTGTTTTATCTTCAATCGGTTTATTCTAACTATCGGATTTTTCTTACTTTATTTCCATGAAATGAATTGTTTAGAATAAACCGGTTTCGATTGTATAACATTTTATTCTAATTGATAAGATACAATTATAATAATGCAATGCATTTCAATAAACACAAATTCTTTGAATTATAATTATATTCGCAGCAATGCATCCTACAATTGCATGTGTGAAAATCTAATCGATTGCAATTTTATCAAAGTAATTTACGCGCGCCGTATGTCATAATTATAACATACGTATGTATAATACTAGCTTTATTACATCGAGGGAATATATGTACAATTTCAGAATCAATGTTATATCATAACTTAGATACACAGGAATTCACAATATACTAGTTTAAATTCATAAGCACCCATTGACATTAAAAATGGATAAAAGTGCGTATACACTGGTGTATATGTTGCAGTGTATATGCACTTTTGGTGTACATGCATGTACACCAGTGCACATGCATGTACACTGATAAGTTGGTGTACATGCATGTACACCGGTGTATATGCACTTTATGAACTATATTGGCTACAAGTGTATATACACCAGTGTATACGCACTTTTATCCTTTTTTAATGTCAATGGGTGCTTATGAATTTAAACTAGTATATTGTGAATTCCGGTGTATCTAAGTTATTGTTACAATTTATGGACGTGCCTGGTGTATCCCCGTGCACACTGGTGTACCCGCGTGCACGCCAGGACTTTCTTCTGGTGTGCACGCGGATACACCAGTGTGCACGCGTGTACACCAGGCACGTCCATAAACTGCTACATTATGATATAACATTGATTCTGAAATTGTACATATATTCCCTCGATGTAATATAGCTAGTATTATACTACATACGCATGTTATGATTATGACATACGGCGCGCATGAATTACTTTGATAAAATTGCAATCGATTAGATTTTCACACATGCAATTGTAGGATGCATTGCTGGGAATATAATTAGAATTACCATCAAAGAATTTGGGTTTATTGAAATGCATTGCATGATTATAATTGTATCTTATCAATTAGAATCAAATGTTATACAATTGAAACCGGTTTATTCTAAACAATTCATTTCATGGAAATAAAGGAAGAAAAATCCGATAGTTAGAATAAACCGATTGAAGATAAAACAAAATTGGAATTTCTTACACATTTAGAATAAATAGAAAACGATTAGTTACGAAAAACTGGGATTAGAAAACCTGTTTCGACTGAATCTTAACTAGATAGATACACAGGAATTCACAATACTTAATTAAAAAATTCATAAGCACCCATTGACATAAAAAATGGATAAAAGTGCGTATACACCGGTGTATATACACTTGTAGCCAATATAGTTCATAAAGTGCATATACACCGGTGTACATGCATGTACACCAACTTATCAGTGTACATGCATGTGCACTGGTGTACATGCATGTACACCAAAAGTGCATATACACTGCAACATACCCACCCATCCCCACGGTTTTGCTATAAGATTTGAGTTAAGCTCATAATTCTTTATTTAGGATATATTTATATTATTGATTTCTGAAGGGGCATACGAGTTATTTAATTGAATTTTCTACTTTTTATTGTATTAAAGGTTGAACTAAGGTCTCAATTTCACACTTGTCATTCACATGGAATCTGTGTCTGTATACCCTCACAAATAGAAACCTGTCACACAGGTAGTACATTGAGAATATCACGTAGATAGGTAGGTAGGTAAGGGAAAGAATTAATCTGAACCCTTTGAAAACTATCTCGCTTGTGATACAGGTATAATATATATTTGAGTGAGCAAATATAATATTATTTTCTGTTAATATTTGTTTGATATCTCTTTCATTCAAAAGTTGCAATGGTATAGTGATTACGAACATGGTTAGTAAAACCAACATCCAAAATGCTATCATACCTATCCAAACTGCAGACCATTTGTAGTGTTTCTTGTGTTTCAAAGCAGTTCTAGCTTCTATACTTTTGCTTCCAAACTCGTACTTAGTGTCTTCATAGTGCATTCCTAACGACCTGTAGAGTTGCCTGGAGTATCTGTAGTACTGAACCAGTTGTGTGATTAGAAACTCTTCGCATAAGATGTATGCTATTCCAAATCCAATCCCACTCACTCCCAGAGCTAATACTAACAGGAATCTCGCTACAAACCTGTTAATCTTCTTTCTCATTCCACTGTGTGTGCTGTTCCGTAGATACACGTCTTTAACAAACAATGTTGTTAGGTTTAACGTATCTAGTATGCATATGGCCAAAACCATTTCTATAAATCCTGAAACGTACTTCACATACAGATAGATGTATGGTGCGCTATCTATTATATGTTCTATTGGTCTGGATCTAATGGTGGTGTTTATTATAACTAGAACGATGGTAAACATTTCGATAGTTACATTAATGAGCAAATATCTGTATAACAATAGTTTGTTCCTGTGGCTGGAGAATAAACTTTTGTCATCATGTTGGTATCCATTGCGCACCAATCTGGTGTGTATTGTCTCATTTTGGGAAATTTTAATGATTACATATATTATCCAGAGTATTTGGATAAATATAATAATTATGCCCACTATAATTACAGCACACGTTAAAACATCTTTAGTCAATTCGTACTCGTAGCGAGTGGTATTTGATGAATTACCTTCCATTTTAATTAGTTAACTTAATTTTAATTCATTTTTATATTAATTGGATCCTCTTTCAATTTACTAGTATATTTAATTGGTAATCTAAATATAATATCAATTGACTCATAAATTATGTTTTGATTACCTTTGGCTCACTATCATATGACATTGAGATAAATTGATTATTGAATCATATAATTTTATATTAATTTATTACCTTTAAGGAGAATTATATTCTCTCCTTGTAGATGCTAATTGACTACAAATTTACGGCCCGTCCCATACTAGTTGTAATGCCCCGGAATTTCCCGTATTTGTCTTGTCACATCCTGGATTGTGCAATACTTAACTCTGCTCCTTTAATGTGAACGCCCACTTTTAATGCTTTGGTCACGCCAGACCTAAATACGATTACTATACAATCCCTCTGTGGAGTAATTATTCACTAAATTAAATGTACGAATGAATTTTTGCAACATATTCCAGAAGTTTTGCTTCTTTATTGCATAATTAATCGAATTAACCTTTATAGAAATAGATAGACTCTCGTCTTTACGAATATGGTTAATAGAGACATTATTTCGGTTCCCTTCGAATTATTAAGAAAGCTTGGTCCGTCCGTCGGTCCGCCCCTATAACTCTTTGCTACATTATCCGATCCTGGCGATGCACATATCAATCGAAAGCTCTTCGAAAGGAGATCTCGGGGAAAATAAGGGGTTTCACAAAGGGTGTTAGTTCCAGAATTACACAGCATTTAGTGAATACGTACTACAAGGCATATACGTATAAGCCTATTATTAAACTTAAAGGTATACTATTCCTATTGCTACTGCTAACTGGGATACTAATCCTATACTAACAACTGGATTGTAACTGGGTTGCCTAAAATAAAATAAATTTGATCATTTTTTACTTAAATCACTTACTACATCATGCAACGTAATTGTAAACAACAACAGTAAATATTCATATTAGAAATTTGTATCAGC